>CANJKZ010000799.1:0-1200000 GCA_947471745.1 Closterium sp. Naga37s-1 | reverse complement strand
GGTGCCCAGCCTTGCTGCAAACCTGATTTCCGTGCGGCGGTTGGCAAAGGCCGGCATGGACACGAACTCGAAGGGAGCCAAGACCTACACCGCAAGGCTTGGTGATCGAATTCTTTGGGACCTTCATGAGGACAGGGATGTCTACAACGAGATGTGGCAGATCCCAGTGGTCCCTATGCCTAAGGAGAGGCAAGTGGCAGCAAGCATCAGCACCAAGGATGGAGCGGTCGGTAGCGACGATGGCGCGAACGGTCGCGCTAAGGAGAATGAGCTCAAGAAGAGCAAACCTGGAGGGACCAGCAAGTTCAGTGAACCTAAGGAGAGTGGTGCAGCAACCAAGGAGCAGCAAAAGGGTGAGGAGAACCCAGAGGCAGCAGCGGAGGAGGACTACGGAGAGAGTATGTGGGGCGCTATTGCGAGCGCGGCATTCTCCAATCCAACTTCGGCTACGGGGGAGTGTGATTGGCTCACCTTGCATCGGCGCATGGGGCATATGGCCCTGCCCATCTTGCAGCAGCTAGTGAAGAATGAGATGGTTGCTGGCATACGTGTGAAGGGGGAGCCCGATGAGGTGCTTGGCTGCCCGACGTGCATTCAAGCCAAGTTCACCCGGTTTCCGTTCCCTAGTTCGGAGGCAACGGCAAAGGCACCGCTTGATGAGGTGGTGATGGACGTGGTGGGCCCCCTGAAGCTTGGAGCTGCTGGAGCTGAGTATTTTCTCACCATTGTCGACGTCTACACCCGCATGACTTGGGTGTACGTGCTGGCCAAGAAGAGCGACGTGGCTGAAACGTTGAAGACGGATTGGTTCCCGATGGTGGAGCGGCAACAAGACCGTCTAGTCAAGTCAATCCGCACCGATCGAGGGGGAGAGTTCCTGAGCAAGGAGTTTGGGTTGTGGCTGAAGAAGAATGGTATTCGGCACTCCCTCACCATGCCATACTCCCCTGCAATGAACGGCATCGCCGAGCGAGCGAACCGCACAATCACGGAGGCGGCACGCGGGTTGCTCATTGAAGCCGGGCTACCCGACTATTTCTGGCCTGATGCGGTGCGGAGCGCGTGTGTGGCCAAGAACAGAGCCTTGACTCATGTGGGAGCAGACAAATGGGTGCCCTATGTGGAGTGGCTAGGAAGGAAGCCAAAGGTGGATATGCTTCGGGTGTTCGGGTGCATGTGCATGGCGCTCGTGCCTAAGCATCTTCGGCACAACAAGCTTGGTGCCAAGGCGGTGTGGGCCGTGCACTTGGGCATGGCTCAAAACAGCAAGGGATGGCTTCTTTGGGACCCATTCACCAAGAAGTTCTTGGTGAGCAGGGACTGCAAGTTCATGGAGAACTTCATGTACAAGGATTGGAAGGCGGAGAATGAGGCGAAGATAGGCGTGCGGTTTGGGGAGGTGAAGAGTTCCGGTTTGGAGCATGTGGAGCTGCCTTTGGAACTGAGCAGCGGCAGCACAACCACAAGGCAATCCTCCCTTGTGAATGGGGGAGAGGAGGCCAATGATGCAGAGGAAGAAGAGGAGGAGGTGCAGCAAGTGAGCGAGCGTGCACCGTCACTCCCTTCCCGTACTACGAGTGCTCCACGGATTCGAGCCACACCGCAGCAATGCCAAGGCCTTCAAGTCCCTGCAGCTGAGGAGGAAGGAAGGGGGAAGAGGAGAGTTCAACCCCCTAATAGGCTGACCTATGATGCGCCGGGAAAGCAGGGCAAGACAGCCCTGGCCGGAGCGGCAATGATGGTCGGAGACGACGAGGAGAGTGACTACGAGGAGTGTGCCTTCGCGTTCTTCTCTCCGGTGGAGATGCCGGGAGAACCAGCAACTCTCAAGGAGGCTTTGGAGAGTAGTGATGCTGAGGAGTGGAAGAAGGCCATGGAGAGTGAGCTGAAGAGCATTGAGGAGAATGACACGTTTGAATTGGTGGAGCTACCGGAGGGGCGTACGGCGATAACGTCCAAGTGGCTCTTCAAAATCAAGTCGGATGCCGACGGCAAGATCGAGCGCTACAAGTCTAGGCTTGTAGCCAAGGGGTACCAGCAGAAGGAGAAGGTGGACTTCAAGGAGCTGTTTGCTCCTGTGGTGAAGCCGACGACGCTGCGAACCCTATTCGCGGGAGCCGCCATCAAAGGATGGGTAGTAAAGCAAATGGACATCGTAACGGCATTCCTTAACGGCATCCTTGAGGAGGAGATTTTTATGGCGCAGCCAGAGGGGTTTGATGATGGTAGTGGCAGAGTGTGGAAGCTGAAGAAGGCCCTCTATGGGCTGAAGCAGGCCCCTAGGCAATGGTACATGAAGCTGCGCGAAGTGTTGGAGGGGATCGGCTTCACTCCCTCAACGGCCGATCACTCCTTGTTCATGCTTGGCGAGGGGGAGCAGAGGAGTTTCATGGTGGTTTATGTGGATGACATCCTCATTTTCTCACCCTCTTCTGACCTTGTGAAGGAGGTGATGCTGAAGCTTCAAGACAAGTTCAAGTGCAAGGCCCTTGGTGACGTGAGCTTCTACCTTGGGCTCCACATCGAACGAGATGTGGAGAAGCGGTGCATGCGGGTGCATCAACGAAAGTACCTGGAGGCATTGGCTGCCAACTTTGGGCAGAGTGAAGGCCATGTGGCTACACCCTTTCCCTCTGGGTTCAAGTGTGTGAAGGGACCAGAGGAGGAGAGCGTTGGTGAAGAGGAGAGGCGCCGATTTCACTCGTTGGTGGGCAGCCTCATGTATGCGGCGGTAAACACCCGACCGGACGTCGCGTTTGCTACCGGGCAGCTGGATAGGGTTGTGCAATGCCCTAATGAGGAGCAGGTAGCAGCTGGAATGAGGGTGGCCAAGTATCCTGGCCAAACACCGACCGTTGGGCTGCAATACTCGGCGGCGGCACAAAGGCGCCAAAAGGGCGCGGATGGTGTTGAACCCGGGCGTTTGTTCCTCACCGCCTACTCGGATGCTTCATATGCATCAGAACCAGAGGACATGACAAGTGTGGGAGGCTTCATATGCTGTGTTGGTGGAGGCCCAACTGCTTGGGAGAGCAAGAAGCAGGTTGACCAAGCTTTGAGCTCGGTGGAGTCCGAGTACATGGCACTCTTCCGTGCCGTACGGGAGATTGTGTGGCAGCGGCGTTTGTTGGCTGAATTGGGGGAGGAGCAGCAAGGACCTACCCCACTGTACTGTGACAGCCAGGGTGCCATTGCTCTTGCTAAGAACCCTGTGTTGCATGGACTCACGAAGCACATGAGAGTGAAGTGGCATTGGACGAGGAGCATGGTAACCGCGGGTGAAGTTGAGTTGCGCTACGTGAAGACCACGGGGCAGCCGGCTGACATGATGACCAAGAGGCTGGTGGAGCAGCAGCATTGGAAGTGTTGCAAGCTGGCTGGGATGGCTCTGAACTGAGAGAGCAACATATCCTAAGGCCAACAACCCGAGGGGGAGTTTGTTGGTGCAACCCAACGGTTTTGCACTCGGCTTGTTGTCCGTGTGCGTGAATGTGTGTGTATATGGAATGGTATGAGGGCATGGGATAATATATATTTCATGCTTATAATTGTGTGTGAATGTTGAGTCATGATGTCGAGTGTGTGTGTCGAGTCAATAGCGAGTTATCGCTAGACGCGTGTTACGCGGTCGTTTGTGTCTCGCGCGCGGTTTCTATTTTGTCGTGCGCGGTTTCTATTTTGTCCTGTGTCGAACGTTCGGCGTGTCGCAGGTGTGTGCAGCAGACCCATCAAGAACTCAAGGATGAGTTTGTGATGAAGAGCCCGAGCCTTGGTGTCAAGCCTCAAGTGATTTCGAAGCTCGCCAAAAGGGTACACCTCAAGATATTGAAGATAGTTACATTACTTTGTGTAGTGTAACATTTAACTTGGTGTAGGCCCTAGTGAAGGGTAGTTTCGAGACCCTTCGTGGTTGGGGACAGTGTGGCACTGTTCCACATCACTGTACCTCGGCTCTTGGGGTTTGTAGGAGCTGGGAGTCATTCCCAACTCGTAACTCTTCCTATCTTGTGTTCTAAGACTATAGTGGCTGCCATAGTACCGTTCGTTCAAACCGACGCTGTGTCGTCAATTCTTTATCAAATCGTGCAATCTAAATTGATAATTGTAGACGACGTGAAGACGCTCCAGATCCAATTTGAATCAAGTCATTTGCAGCTGTGAGCAGAACGCTATCAACGTTTGAAGCCGCTGTGCAGAAATCCGTCTGTGCTCTCTATCTTTCGTTTTAGGCACATTCAAGCCTATTGTGACTATAACAGATCTGATGCGCCGCGTACTGAACCGCGAACGGCCACAAAAAATGGGGAGCAGCCGCATGGATCATGGACGTACGAGAGACGTCCATGACCATGCCAATGCGGCGCTCAGCAATCCCATTTTGCTGTGGAGAGGCCGGAAGCGTGAACGTCTGGCGGATGCCCTCCGCACGACAGAAGGCTCGCAGAAGGTCGGAGGAAAACTCTCCACCTCTGTCGGAGTGCAGACGCAGAACAGGAAAGTCCGAGCCGAAACGCTCTCTGAGCTGGAGACGAGCAACGCGGATCCAGTCGATCAACACCTCAGTGACCTCATCCTTGCGGCGCAAGGGGAAGACTGTGGTGTAACGCGAGTAGTCGCCAACGACCAGCAGGAAGTAACGCTCGTGACCCTGTCCACGGACGCGGGCTGGGCCCCACACGTCCATGTGAAGAGTCTGCAGTGGAGCCTCTGTCGGGGGAAAACTCGGAGGAGTGAGGAGCGGCGCGCTGCCGCCCCTCGACGCAGGGAACGCAGGTAGGGGCAGGCCCCGGGGGAAGGGGAAGGAGAGACCGGGGGAGACCAGAGACAAGGACACGGGAGGCCATGCCTCGGAGGCGAGGCAAGGAGGGGTGACCAAGGCGGTGGTGCCAGAGGAGGGTCTGGTGGGACAGGAGGCGACACGAGCAGGGGGCAGACTCAGGACCTGACCGAGACGCTGCAGCAAACACCTGACTCGACGCAGCTACCTGACCAGACGCAGCAACCGGTGGAGACTCTGTGGTCAGTGTGTACAGACTGGACCCCGGTCGGCGGGTAAACGTGGCCAAGTGGCGGCCCGTCCGAGCACACGTGCAGTGGGTCACTCGCTGACTCGCAGGAGTGAACTGGTCAACCCCGCCATCCTGAAGGTCAGCACCACTCACCAAGTTCGTAGAGAAGGAGGGGAGGTAGAGACCGGACAGGGAGCCTGACGGGGCCGCCGGACACGGGAGGATAGTGGAGTAGTGAGCAAGGACCCCCAGAGGGGTCTGCCAAGGAGACCGCAACCGGCCGACTGAGCGGCGTAAGGGTGGTGCGGTCTCGAAAGAAGGAACGGGAAGCACCCGAGTCGAGGGTGAAGGTGTGCAAAACCTGAGCCGACGCAGTACCTGAGAGAGCAGACGCACGAGTACCTGGAGCAGCAGACTCACGAGCACCTGGAGCAGCAGACTCACTAGCACCTAGAGCAGCAGCCTCAATGCCCGGGTCAGGCGGAACACACACGTAGCAGTCACCCTCAGCACTAATAGACACAGCATACATGGCAGCAAGAATAGCATCAAAGTCAAGATCAAAGATAGCTACACCCGACTTGAGCAGATCACCCCAGCGAGGGATCTCAGTGGCGTCAGGGAACTGGGAACGCCAGGCATCAGTCAGGCGACCGAAGCAGCGCTGGGTGGCGTGCAGGCCGCCACACTGCTCTCCAGTGCGGTCGCCGGTGCGTAGGACGTAGGTACAGGGACCAGCACCCCCAGACCCCTGGCCACTCACGAAGCTGCTGTGGCGACGGGGTCTCACGAGAGCGCGACTGGTGCTGGGGTCCCCGCTGCACAGCTCCGCCTCGACCAGCTCCACCGCCGCCGCCTCCGCCGCCTCCACCCCAACCGCCACCGCCACCGCTGCCTCCACCGCCACTGCTGCCACCGACGCCCCCACCTCTGCCTCCGCCCCCACCCCCACCCCTTCCTCCGCCTCCACCGCCACTACCTCCTCCCCCGCCACCTCCTCCAGCGCCCTTGGCCCGCTTGCCCTTGACGTTGCGGCGCCTCTCGCTAGGAGCAGATGCAGCGCTGACCGACTCGGTGCCAACAAGGTCGACAGCAGCAGCAGAGGCAACGGAGGGCAAAAGAGGAACGGGGGAGCACCCCTCAAAGAAAGGGGTACGGGGGTCACCACGAGAGGCTCCTACAGCGGTAATACTAGTCTCTGCTGCAAGGAGACGCTCCTCGAGGAGGTCAACGGTGAGTGTGGTAGGGCAAAGAGAGAGGAAGTGGTCCCTGACCGAGCGAAGGGTGTCAGGGAGTCGGGTGACTAGGTAGTAGAGGGTGATGTACATGGGAGGGGGGTTCTTGGCGCAGAACTCAGCAGGAAGCGCAGCGCGGTAGCGGGTGTCACTAGTGCGGAGGTGCGTAATGAGGTCAGTGACTGTGGCAAAAGCGGCGAGGTCAGGGAACAGGTACGGTAGCATGAGGCGACTAAGTGCAGCAGTGGCAGGGGAAGAGTAGCGTGCAACAACAGCGTCGTACAGAGTCTTAGCACTCTTGTACTGACTAAAGTGCGTGCGCTCAGTAGATGGTAGGTGACTACGCACAACAAGGCGGGCAGCAGCATCGCACGTGAGCCACTGCGAGCGAACAGCACTGTCAACATCAGCAGCAGGGGCAGTAGAGGCGCCAGACGTGAGATCGAACAGTGAGAGACCATCCTTGCTATCGCACTGTAGGAAAAGCTGCAGATCATCTAGCCAGACATCGAAGTCAACCGCTCGACCCTCAGCATCAAAGGTAAGAACACTGGGACTAGCCATGACAGGAGCAGCAGCAGACTAGCAGCAGTAGCAGTGCAACTAGGCTAAGCGACGCTGCTAGGCAGGGCAGTGCGGCTCGGCAGGGCGGCTTGGCAGAGCGGCGCGGCAGGGCGGCTCGGCAGAGCGGTGCGGCTCGGCAGCGCGGCTCGGCCCGGCTATGCTCTTACCAGGGGCGAGGCCGGGGCAGGGCCGAGGGAGGGCCGGGGCAGGGCTGCGACAGGTCCGGGACAGGGCCGGGGCAGGGTCGGAGCAGGGCCGGGACAGAGCCTGGGCGAGGCCGCGGCGGGTCCGGGACAGAGCCGCGACAGGGTCGGGGCAGGGTCGGGGAAGGGCCGGGGCAGGTCCGGGACAGGGCCGGGACAGGGTCGGGGCCGGGGCAGGTCCGGGACGGGGCCGCAACGGGGCCAGGGCAGGGTCGGGGCCGGGGCCGGGACAAGGTCGGGGCCGGGGCAGGGTCGGGGCCGTGGTAGGTCCGGGACGGGGCCGCGACGGGGCCGAGGCAGGGCCGGGACAGGGTCGGGGCCGGGGCAGGTCCGGGACGGGGCCGCGACGGGGCTGGGGCAGGGCCGGGACAGGGTCGGGGCCGGGGCAGGTCCGAGACGGGGCCGCGACGGGGCCGGGGCAGGGTCGGGGCCGGGCCGCGACACGGTCGCAATGGGCGACGGGGCAGGGCCGGGGTCGCGCCGCGATGGGGCCGCGACTGGGCGACTTAGGGCGACGGGGCGGGGTCACAACGGGGCCTGACGAGGCCGCAAAGGGGGCCGCTAACGGGCCGCAAAGGGGCCGCGTAGGGCAGAAAAGGCCACTAGGGGGCCGCGAAAAAGAAGGGTAGGGCAGAGCGAAAAACGCGCTTCGGGCAGGTAGGTAAAAAAAAAAAACTTTTAACGGTGGGCCCTTAGGGAGGAACGGTCCCAGTAGGGAACCCGCTCTATACCATGTGAGAATTGAGGAATGAATGATGGAATAGAAAATGAGTTGGGTACAAATATGAAACCCTAAGAGATTGTACCCCATAGTGTCTACCCCACTACAGCCTAAACAGGCTATGTGATTAATGTTCGACAGGGCGTGTTGAGTTCATCATTGAAGTTATTGTGAATACGTTCCTCGGCGTCAGGATCGTAGACTGTAGAAACTGACGTCATACAATTAATAACTTCTTTCCCTTGTGTCTTGACAGGTGTAGTAGGCGGCTTCGCAGAGTTCAGCTTCGCAGTATTCTGCTTCACAGCTTCCTGCTTCTCAGCTTCCTGCTTCTCAGCTTCACTTGAAGAATCTTTGGGATGTTTCGGTGTAGTCCGCTTCCAAGATGGTTTATCTTTCGACCAGCAGATATCAATAGTATGTCCTGCTTTGCGACAAAAGGAACAAACGGGTTTGTGACGTGGATTAGAATAAAAACTGACTGTGTTGTTTACCACCTTTTTCCCTCCTCGAGCGTTGTGCAGGTCCATATCCTGCTGCTCGGCGATGAGAGCGGCACAGAGTGCCCCCTCGGACAACTGTGCTTGCATCCGAAGAATAGAGCGACACTGTCGCCATTCTGGTCCAAGACCCGCGAGTAGCACCGTGTGAAACATAGCGTCGGGGAAGTATCCTCCACACTTCTGAAGTTGATCACGCAGATTTCGAGCGCGGTTGATATATTGCGTCACCTTCTCGCCGTTTATCATCTGTATATTTGACAGCTGCGTCAAAATTTTACTCTGGTTGACAGTATCCTTTGCAATGTGAACCCCTTGCAGGTATAACCAAGCTGCTTCAACGGGAGCGGCACTGGTACGAAAAGGACGAATTCCAAGCTGTTCAGTTGGTGTCAGATTGCGAACGAGAACTGTGTATGCAGTCAGCGACGCCGATCGAAAAGTGGCCTGTTGAAGTGGTGACCCGTGAGACGGAAAGGGTGCTGTGCCGTCGAACAACTGCCAGAACCCCGCGGTCTGAACAAGAAGCTCAAATTCAAAACTCCAGGTATAGAAGTCTTGACCGTTAAAAGGCATAGTCGTTTTAATTTTTGTTGGGTTTGCAGAAGCGGGAAGATAATTTCCGGTACTGTCAGCTGATTGTAGCTGATAAAGTGATGGCACCTGTGACCCTTGTGGTACTTGTTGTCCTTGTCCAGCAGGAACGAAAGAAAAGGAGTTATTCCGTCGCTTCCCTGTGGCATCTGTCCATGCTGATAACTGGAACCATCAAGGCTCATAGGAGTTGGAAACATTTGGTTAAGTGACAAGACGGCAGCATTGACACGCTGTTGAAGGTTCGTTGGCTGGTAAGCACCTTGATATTGATAAGGTCTAGTTGGTACGAAACTGGACTGTTGTCCTGGTTGACTAGAAGAACCAGTGACTGCAGTTGCAGATGTTGTGGCTGCTGATGCTGCGGCTGCTGTCGATGATGACGCTGCTGCAGTTGTGTGTACATGCTGACTGCTCAGTGGCATGCCGTACATCGGTTGTTGCTGATATTGTTGTTGTTGATGTTGTTGCTGCAGATGTGAATTGTCAGCAGTTGGAGACGCTGTTGGGCGTGATTGGCTCGTAACAGAAGAGCCGTTGTTGGACCGTGGAGATCCAGACATAGTTGTAGAGTATGTAGTTGGAAGCTTGTAGTATCCTAAGACGCTCGCAATACCATGTTAGAATTTGAAGTGATTGAATAGGATCGTACTACTTAGGATGGTAGCTTCCTGTCGTAGCGGAAGTCTTTGTATGGATTAAAGCCAGTGTAGGAGGCTTTGTCTGAGCCTAATATGTAAAGCTCATGTAGTGATACATTTCAGGATCTATGTCTCTGAAATCAGGTATATTATAAAATGACAAACATACAAAGTATATAACTAGAGTAAAGTACCTATTC
The DNA here is from genome assembly GCA_947471745.1 of Closterium sp. Naga37s-1. Lineage (NCBI taxonomy): Eukaryota > Viridiplantae > Streptophyta > Zygnematophyceae > Desmidiales > Closteriaceae > Closterium > Closterium sp. Naga37s-1. The sequence continues at coordinate 1,190,333 of CANJKZ010000799.1, read as the reverse complement.
GCCTACTGTACTGTGCTTTTCTTGTTCTGAAACGGTACGTAACTTTTCGCGAGGTCTATAGCTACGTGCTGACGTCATCCTATGGCGCGTAGCGCTTTGCTGACGTCAGCCTATCGGTACTTTACAGTACTACACGAATTCCTTGAAGTGCTTAAGTCTCGATATTATCTCAACATGAGACACTAAAGTTTCACATGGCAAAAGCCAGTGCCATTCTAGCTCGAGGCTTGTATATGGGGTTTTCCATCATGTACATATCTCTGCATACGTATCGAATGTTGAATGTCTTTCTCTCAACCACTCTATGTGAAGTAATCAGAGTAGGGAAGGTATATGATTTCTGTGGTACAACGATGGCGTTGAGTGCACTTGCATCAGGCATCTCTATACACGGTCCTGTAAGTATTTTCTTCTCTATAATCTGCATTCGTTTTGCAGTTCGCGAGCGGGACTTGAAACGGCCAAATACAGAACAAGAGTACACTGCCGTTCAGGTGGTCGTTTGTTGTGCAGTTTCAAAGTGGCAGTTTGTTTTTGCTCATCCTGGCCATGTGTTCGCAACTCAGCACTGCCGACAAGCGTCCGTTCTCGCATGTGATTGGCCGGATTCGCCATGGGTGGAAACGTACGGACATTTCTCTGTTGCGAGCCGCGAGGACGACCAGATACACTGGATGCTTTTCGCCGCACTGCATTCAGCAGCAGGCTGAAACGCGCGAAACGCTATTGGCGACTGTTACACTACACGGATAATCCCTCGCCCGTCGCTTGCCATACTTCTTCTGAGCCTGTGTTTTCCATTGAAGCCCATGTGAACTCAACCATGGATATACTTGGCTTCAGTAACCTGCTCTCGACCAATCACAACCGTACTCTTCCCTGACTTTCCGACGTCCTGGTTATCAAGTATGCACCACGCTCGATACAAAGTCAGAAACTCGACCTTTCCCACAACGTTTTGTGGAGTGTCAGTTCTGTACTAGTTCCGCAGTCACTAACGAGACAACGACTTGTCCTGTGGTAAACCAACCTAGCATTGCAGACCGCGAGCCCTCATTTGTCGAACAAGCTTCCATTTATCGAACTAGCCGTAATTCCTCAAACGAGGCGTCGTTTAGATCTGAACAGCTCCATCCGTCCATCATGGCACCGCGACCTAACCAACCCTCGCTCCGCCTCCGCTCCCCGCTCCTCCCGCTGCTCCTCTCGTCTCTCCTCGCGTCGCTGGCGATTCTTTCGGCCCGCGCGGGGAGCCCGGCCGACGACGAGGCGGCGCTCATCGCGTTCAAGCAGGCCATCCACGTGGACCATCTCAATGTCCTCGAATCCTGGACGTCCGATCGCCCAATCTGCTCCTGGGAGGGCGTCTCCTGCCGAAGCGCCGCCCCGCAACGCGTCATCGGCCTGACCATCTCGCAGGGCTTCCTCGAAGGTTCGCTAACGCCGGAGATCTCAAAGCTGGACCAGCTGAGGAGGCTGCACGTGGACGGCGGGATGCTCTCTGGGAATATTCCGCCGCAGTTGGCGCAGCTCCGCTGGTTGACGAGCGTTGATTTGAGCAGTAACCACCTGACTGGCGAAATCCCTCCCAGCTTTTCTCTCCTGTTAAATCTGCACAATCTCGCCCTCCGTTCCAACAATTTCACTGGGGCAATTCCCCCAGAAATCTTCCGCCTGCCGAAACTCGAGACACTCGCCCTTGAACTCAACAGCCTCACGGGTGCGCTGCCCGATGGTCCGGGAAGCTACAGCCTGAGCCTCGTGTCCCTCAGCCTCGGCGTGAACTACCTCTCCGGACCTATTCCCAAGGCTCTCGGCGGGCTTCCGAACCTGGTTCAGCTAGACCTACACCAGAACTCGTTTTCCGGACCTATTCCACCGGAGCTCGGCGCGCTTGGGAAACTGGAGTACCTCGATATAAGCAGTAACCAGCTGACTGGTGGTATACCACATGCGCTGGCAGGGCTTTCGTCGCTCCAGGCGGGGATTTTCTCGAACAACCTGCTGAGCGGCGTGGTTTCGCAGCCGTTTTTGGTCGGAATCGCGTCCACTATAGACGTCCTCGATGTAGGCAGGAACGCTTTTACAGGCTCGATTTCGCGGTTTTCGTTGCTGACGAATGCGGTGTACATCGAACTGAGTAACAACAATTTTGTGGGGGGGATCACGAAGGCGTTTGGCACAATGCCGAACCTGCAGCAGCTGGGGCTGTCCGATAACGAGCTGACAGGGGGCATCCCCGCGACCATCACTGAATCCAGCAGCCTCGTCGTGTTCTCCGCGGACCGCAATAAGCTGAGAGGTGAGCAGGGAGCGTAGTTTTTTTTTTGTTTTGTTTTGTTTTTTGTTTTTTTTTTTTTTTTTTTCAGTTGGACTGAGTCTCCTTACGCGTTTGTATCACATGGTCTCGCCTTTCTATACTCTCATTCCCCTGACAAATGCCACTTTTCCCCGTTGAATGTCTCTCACACCTGTCTTCCTCGTTTTCACCATTCTTTCCCCATTTCTCCACATCACAGGAAGCATACCTCCCTTCCGCTGCACCAACACCGGATTCATGGCTCTCACAGTGTCCGGAAACTCCTTCCAGGGAGGCATTCCCCGGAGCCTCACCAGCTGTAACAGCAGCCTCTATGTGCTTGACGTCAGCCACAACAACCTATCGGGCCCAATCCCTCTCTTTCTCGCGGATTTAGTCGAGTTACGGAACCTCTCTCTTGCTTATAACAACTTCTCGGGAGGTGTTCCGTATAAGCTGGGGTTTCTCGCCAATTTGGTGTCGCTGGACGTGTCCTGGAACAACCTGGAAGGCCCCCTGACTGCGCTGTACCCGATGAAGCCTCTGGATGACCTGCAGCTTGCGGGAAACAACCTGACTGGCCCGATTCCTTATGCGTTTAGGCTGTTTCCAAAGGCATCCTTTCAGCCTGAAAACCCTGGGCTTTGTGGAAGTCCTTTGCCAAACAGGTGCCCCCCACGTGTGGTGGACTAATGAATGGGGGAAGGGGTCTCATCTTGGGACGCGATGAGTTTTGTTTCCACATGAAGTCGAGATGTTTCTGTGTATGTAATGTATTATGTGTACTTATCATGCACCAGAAAAGGTGGATCTAGTAACATTATACGTATTACTCCGTTGAGTGTCAACTTTGATGCATGTGCAGTCTTAACGACAAACGGTTCATCTTCAAAGAGATATTCAGTACCTCCAGATCACGCCACCCGATTGGTGAGAAGCAGTTCAATCATCCAATCACCGTAGCCCAGTTACCCAACCTTTGCTCTCTCCCCGCCGCAACCCCGCCAGCGCGGATTGCAGCTCAGCCGTCAAAACACCACCTTATTCAAAGTGACAATCTCTAGGTGCTTCATAAAAGTGGCATCCACCAGACAATCCCTAGGCGCTTCCTTGTGTTTTGTCACGCGGGTCTGTTACAGAGCTCGTGCGCTGACCTGACAGCTGACAAAGCTGATCAGTGAACAAAAAGGCGAAGCGATTCCTAGCACGAGGACACTGACGGATACTGACTGATAACAAAAGCACTTGTCTAGTCTCGTCCGTGCATGGTCTCGCTGATTGCACCCCTCGTTTTCAAGGACAGGCATTCAACCCCTGCACTGCACTGGCATAGGTTCCTCGCTCCAGATTCGCCGGTGGTCCTGTTCAGGCTGTAACTCCCTGGTGCATCTCCACTGTCCAATCCATCCCCCATGGCTCTCGCGACGACGTCCATAGTGACCCGGACTGTCGCTCTTTCAGGTCAGCCATGTGATCATGTTTCGTTCCGCTCGTGCGTATTAATGCACGTAGATGATCTCTGGTCATCGTTCAATGACGCATCCACGTTACTGTCGGTTCGCCCCATACGCATGAGAAAAACGTCGGGCGATAGTGGTGACTCTACTGCTGGTGTTGTGCTGAATATTAGCTGGGACTGTCGGTTCGCCCCAGCCGCATTTTGAGTCGCTTATGAAATGCAGATAGGTACTGCGAGCATTAGCTCAAAACTTCCAGCATATTCAAGGCCTCCTCGTGAGTTCATGCAAGACCAGAGATGGGCTAGATATCTCCATCCCCTCATTGCATCAACCCCTCATCAAGCGTCCCACTCTCTCCTTCGTTCCCTCCACCCAATCGCAGGACCTTCCTCCCTGGTTCCAGCATCGTCGCGCCTAACTCAGTCAAGCGCTTCAAACGTGTCTCGTAGAGCCTGCAGAAATTTCTCTAAGATCCATAAACCGGCACCGGCCGTTTTCCGCGAGTCAATCTCAGCCCCTCCCCTGGCCGCCGACTGCCTCCCCCGCTCTAGGCCTCTTGCTGCTTCCACCACTGCCAAGGCTGCTGCCTCGGCTGTTGCCGAGCCTGCGCAGGAGCTTCGGGGTGCTGGGCCAGTGGTGGTGGTTGATAATTATGACAGCTTCACTTACAACCTTTGCCAGGTAATCTCCCTCTTTCGCTGCCAGGTCATCTTCCTTCTTCTTGGTAAATAAATAGGCAACCTGGGATGTTCCCTACTTTCGATTTTCCACCAAGGAGTCGCATCTTCTCCTTCTCACTGGTGGTTGTTGTTATTGCTTGCCTGTGCTGTGAGCAGTACCTGGGTGATCTGGGGTGCGAGCACGTGGTGTACCGTAACGATGACATCACCATTGACGACCTGCAGAAGTGAGATCACTTATGAATGCAGAGCAGACAACCAGCTTGGCTTCCAGCTCAAGGAAACTAGTAATTATCTGCGTATTCGAGTATGCTCGGCCATTTTTTATCGTTCGCCCAATCCTTGCTTGTACGCTTTTCCATTATCCCATCTTTGTTGCTTGCCCACTCCCCTCCCTCGCTGTTTTTCCATATTTTGTTTTCTCCAGAATGGACCCCAGGGGGGTGCTCATCTCTCCAGGCCCTGGTACGTCACCTCAAACCCTGCTGCTGTTGAGAGTTCCCCAAAGTCAAATGAGTTTATCATGACATCTTCGTGCTGTTGCTTCTGTGTCATCTTTTACTTCAAAATTGTGGCTTCATTTCCAGCCGCAGTCCAATCTCAGCGATTGCGCTTGCGTTTCCAGTAGATTCTGCTCCTCACAGAATCCCTGCGTATACTGCAACCACACATTGCACAGCATATCCCAAAGTTGTGCTAATGATATGCTTGATCTTTTTCCAACTTATCTTTGTGAATCACGCCCCCCGTTTGAAACACATAGCCCCACTTTCCCCATGGCACCCCTTTCCAACTGCCAGGCATGCCAACGACTTGTGCAATGCACTGGGTGTGGTGCATATCCCAAAGTTGTGCGAATGATATGCTTGATCTTTTTCCAACTTATCTCTGTGAATCACGCCCCCCGTTTGAAACACATAGCCCCACTTTCCCCATGGCACCCCTTTCCAACCGCCAGGCATGCCAACGACTTGTGCAATGCACTGGGCGTCGTGCAGTAGCGAGAGCTCAGCTCAGCTCACTGGTGTGCCGTACTCTTTGCATCCATCCCCAGTCAACTCCCCCAGGCACGCCACATGACTCGGGCATATCGCTGGACGGGGTGCGGCGCCTGCGGCCATCTGCTGTGCTCCCGGTCATACCATCATCTTCCCCACTCCCCTCCCCCCTTTCCCACTCTCTCCCCCTTTCCTCCCCATGCCTCACTCAACCCACCACCAGGCACGCCAGACGACTCGGGCATATCGCTGGACGTGGTGCGGCGCCTGGGGCCGACCGTGCCCCTCTTTGGTGTATGCATGGGGCTGCAGTGCATGGGGCAGGCATATGGCGGTGCGTTGCGTTGCGTTGTCTGTGTGGGCTGTTTGCACGGGGCAGGCTTATAAGTTTGAGTGCTCTTTTTTGAGACGTCTCAAAACTCTGTGTGGGTTTTGACACGTCTGAAACCTCTGTGCTGGTTGTTTGGCACGGTGCAGGCTTATAAGGTCGAGTGCTCTGTCTGTATGGTGTTGACTGTGGAGTTGGCGGTTGTTGAGTGTATGGGGTTGACTGTGGAGTTGGCGGTTGTTGAGTGTATGGGGTTGCACTGCAGTGCGTCAGGAAGAGAGCTTATGATTTCAGCTCAATTTTTAAACCCTGAACCCTTATCCAGCCCCTCCCATCAATTCTGAACCCTTAGTAAACTTGCATCCTCTCAGCTAGGTGCGCTAAACCCTCAACAACAGAACTTCAACTGTACACCAGGTTAACCCTGAACCATGAATGCTTGGCAGGGCACATGGTGTGGGCTCCAGGGGCCGTGATGCACAGCAAGGCATCCGCTGTGGTGCATTCCATGGCGGAGAGTGACTTCAACCTCACCCTAACCGTGTGAATCCTGAACCGCGATTGCATGGCAGGGCGCATAGTGCGGGCTCCAGGGGGCGTGATGCATGGCAAGACGTCACCTGTGCTGCACTCCATGGCAGAAAGTGACTCAGGGCTGCTGGCTGGACTGCCAAGGTGGGTGCACGTGAGGAGAAGGGGGATGGGGAAGGGCAGCTGGCAAGACTGCCAAGGTGGGCGTAAGGGGGTGTAAGTTACATAGGTGTTTTATTGCGCATTGCTCATGTCAGCCGGCTTAAGTCCACCACAACCCTTTGGATTCGAGGCGACCCAAATCGACATCTCAACCATTCCCTCCCCAACCCTCTCTGCTTCCCGCAACTCCCTTTTTTTCCGCCATCAACCCCTTCACAAAGAGCTGGCGTGCCTGGTAACTGGCAAGGGCTTGATTCCTTAGGAGAAGTTCGAAATGACTGCTCATCCTTTTCAATACCTTCTGATATGATTTTTTGAGACGTCTGAAAGAACAGAATGACTGCTCCTCCTTTCGACCCCAAGATTCCCCCCTTCCCCTCGACCATCAGCCCCTCCACCACCAGCCCCTTTACCGTTTGCCGATACCACAACCTGGTGATTGAGAAGGACACATTCCCTGAGACGATTTTTGAGGCGCCTCAAGGACACATTCCCTGAGGACGAGCTGGAGGTGACTGCGTGCCCTTTTCACCACCTTGGCTATTTGCGCCCCACATCCCCCCCCCTTTCCATCACCAGCCCCTTCACGGCGTGTCGGTACCACAGCCTGGTGATTGAAAAGGACTCATTTCCTGAAGGCGAGCTGGAGGTGACTGCATGGACGGAGGATGGGCTCGTCATGGCCGTGCGGCACAAGAAGTACACCCACGTTGAGGTGAGTGGGCGTGTGATGCAAAGGGAATAAGTATGTTGGATACACTCTCCTGACCTGAGGATGGGCTCGTCATGGCCGAGCGACACAAGTATACCCACGTGGAATTGAGCGGGCTTGTGGGTTTGGAGATAGTAGTTGAGTTGAAGTTCAGACACTCTGTTGACTGATAGGTGGGCTCGTCATGGCCGTGACAGTGAGCGAGTGTGCTGATGCCATTAGCAAGTGTTCCAACCATTCACAGTGTTGTTGTATACCATTTGTTGGGTCCCTCCCATTTCGCATCCCCCCTCGTTCTCCTCTGCCTTTGCTCCCTGCGCCACCTCCTCTCCATGCACCAGGGGGTGCAGTTCCACCCAGAGAGCATCATCACGAGCAACGGCAAGGAGATTGTGGCAAACTTCCTCAAGACCATGGACCGCTACTGGGGCAATTAGAACACCACAAAAGACAGTTCGAGGTGCTTTATAATGCTGCAAAGAAGTGACGCAAGCAGTGTAGCAGCATTGATAGAAATGCTGCAGTTGGTGAGGTTTGGGAAGAAGTTCAATGTCAAGGCAAGGGATGCAGCCGCAAGTTCAACCGACCTCAACATGCCGCTATGGTACAATGCGTATGGAGATAACTCGCAATTAAAGATTGTTACAGGATCATGCGTGTTTCTCTGCGTATGTTGTGTGACGTCATTATGTATTAATACGAGCAAAGAAGGCCGGGATGGTCTTTTGTATCTTACTTTACCTGAGTGAGCTGTGTAGTTGCCCTGTCACCTGTCGTGATTAACTTATTCGAGTTTACCTATGCGTGAATGTCTCACCTCACACACAGTATCAGCCAATCACGTCTCTGACATTTGGTGCAACCCCGCCATAGGCCGATCGAAACTGTTGCTGGGAGGTCCCATTGTACCGAGGCGCACGCTCTTTTACATAAGATTTTACGGCTTCCTTTCTCCTCCGGACTTAAGAAAGATTTGACACGGTAAATTTGCGTGCTCTAATGTTGCAGTGAGTTATAATACGGTGCAGAAGAGTGCCCGTCCATTCTCTGATTACCTCAAACTCTCTTCCCCTCCTCCTGTCCCTTTCCTTTCCTATGCCTTGGAATGTCCGCTGTCCTCACCCTGCAATCTAAGTTTACACATGCGGGTGGTGAACGGAGGGCGAGGCTGATGGGACGGAGAGTGGTGTTCGACGGCGCTCCAGATGCTCCAGTTCGCGTAATAGATAGCTGCCATATAGTGTTAGTGCTTGCGTTCTGTAGGAGATTCTGAAATTAGTCTGTCGCGCAGGTTGTACGAGTTACGCGCATGTCGATCAATGGACCAGGCTCGGTCCGTCTCGATTCCGTCAGTCCATCCCAGCGAGTGGTTCAAGAGCATCAGAGATGTTGTACGCTCCACCACTATGGGTTGTTCCGCGTTTCTCTTTGGCGAGGACGCCGATGGGATGGGACCTGCCATGACCCGCTGGACCATCGAGGTTCGTCACATCGCATCTCCGTCCCGTCGATAGACGTCGGTAGGCAATTTTTCAAGTTTCGTAAGATTTGCCGACTTTCTTGAAAGCGTCTTCGTCCCCGTGCCTTAGACCACTGCGCAGAACGGGGGCTATTCAGCAGTCGCAGAGGGTGCGTTTTAAGCACCCTTCGTGTAAGTCCGCAAACAGTCCAATCTCTCAGCGATTTGATCCGGACCCTTGTTCTCTCCTAAGCGGTTTGCGTAATCTCGAGAATGCCGTATAACCCTCGAGGATGCTGTACCATGCCTCGAGTGTAGCGAGTGTACGGCTTGTGGCAAAGATCCAGTTTATATTTTCGTGATGGCGTTGAAGCCTCTTTTATGAGCATCTCCTTTTTTAATCTCCTGCTACTTACGGTCTGCTCTGCTTTCATAATCAAACCCCGCGATTCGTCTATTTGCCCCTAAATTAACGCTTTCCAGGATATCGAGGAGCGATATGATCAGAGCCTACGTGGCAGCATACTTTCCAGGGAGGATCCCTCTTCCACGTCCGACGTGGCAGCAGCATCGTCCACTGTCAGCAGCGGCGTTCCGACATCCCTACACCCCGAAGGTTCTAGGCAGCAATCAGCTGAGCAAGCAGCGTCGCAGAGGCCGCAGGTCAGTCGTATTTGTATTTCTAAGGCGCCTAAAAAATAATTCCCTGCACCTTGAAGGCTCCAGGCACCAGCCAGCAGCGTCGCAGCGACCGCAGGTCAGTCGGGGTTTCATTTTTCCACACACACACACACACACACACACACACACACACACACACTCACACACACACACACACAAACACACACACACACACACACACACACACACACACACACACACACACACACACACACACACACATATATATTTCTCAAACATAGGTCCCTACACCCCAGGTCAGTCTGAGTGACCTGGTTTGTCAACAGGCGTCCGCAACCTCACCGACACTGCTCGTGCCTGTTCGCACGTATTCGTGTGCCTCTGTCTGTCTGCAGACATACGTCAATGAAGTTGCAGAGTGTCTGGAGTCCGTTCGGCTCACAAACACAGCTGCCGTGCTGAGGGAACAGGCGGTGAGGTAGGGCGGGGTTGCACCTCTCGTTCCTCTTTTCTGTGTGCCCCATTCCAGCCCCACAGACTGCACGGGCCCCACATGCCCCACACGCACGAGCCGAACAGGCCGAGACGGTGGGGCAGTGCACGGCACCTGTTCCTTTTCTCCCATCATCCCTTGTTCCCCTCCATACTCCACCGCAAGCCCACTCACACGAGCGCGCCCCCCTGCCGCTGTATCCGACGGTGGAACTGAGGCTGAGGGAGCTGAGGGAGCTGAGGGAGCTGAGGGAGCTGAGGGAGCTGGCGGAGGCAGTGGAGCGGGACAATACACCCACTCCTTTCCCCTCTCCCCACCCTGCAAATGCGGCCTTGTACCCGCCAGACTCATGTGCAGTCGCAGTCAGTGGAGTCAAGAGAGGCCTGTGAGCGCAAGGCCCTGCCATTGTATCCCACAGTGGAGCTGAGGGAGCTAGCAGAGGCGGTGGGGCGGGACATCATGCGCGGCAATCCCGAGGTGACGTGGAGCAGCATCAAGGGGCTGGGCGGCGCCAAGCAGCTGCTCAAGGAGGCCGTGGTCATGCCCATCAAGTACCCGCAGTGAGTGTGTGCTGAGTTGAGTTGTATCTGTGTGTAGCACGTGTGGTTGGGCCTGTGAGTCGGTGTGGCTGCACGCTCTTTTCCAAGCAGCTGCTCAAGGAGGCCGTGGTCATGCCCATCAAGTACCCGCAGTGAGTGGCACGTGGTGTGTTGAGCTCTTATTGTGTCTGTGTGTGTGGTGCCTGTGAGTTGGGATAGTAGCATGCACGGCGCGAAGCAGCTGCTCAAGGAGGCCGTCGTCATGCCCATTAAGTACCCGCAGTGAGTCAAGCTGCTTGTTGTGCTGAGCTGAGTTGCGTTGCGTTGCGACTGTGTGTGTTGCGCCTGTGAGTTGGAGGGGCTGCACTGCACGGTCACAAGCAGCTGCTCAAGGAGGCCGTGGTGATGCCCATCAAGTCAGTGAGTTGCTGCACTGGGTGCGGTGAGAGTCGAGATGGCTTTGTTGCGGTGCTGTGCTGTGTTGCACATGTGAGTTGGAGAGAGGCTGCACTGCACGGTGCCAAGCAGCTGCACTCATGGAAACTGTTGTCACGCCAATCAAGTCCGCCACCTCGCACTTACTCGTGCTGGCTGTACTCTTCCTCTTCCTTACCCCTGCCCCATGGAAGGGCATCCTGCTTATTCAGCACACCTCAGTACCGCCCAGTATCGAACCGTACTGTACGCCACCCTTCCTTCGTCACCTCCTCCTTTCCCCTCCCTGCACCAGGTACTTCACGGGTCTGCTCGCCCCATGGAAGGACGTTCTGCTCCTCCACCACACTACACTACCACACAGTACCAAAAGGAACCGCACTCCACCCTTTCCCCATCCCCTCCCCATGCCCTTCATCATCCATGCACCAGGTACTTCACGGGTCTGCTCGCCCCATGGAAGGGCATCCTGCTCTTTGGGCCCCCTGGAACTGGCAAGGTAATTCCTCTAGTGTCGCCCACTCAGTCTACTCGTCCACTCACTTTCTGTGTCACCCACTCACACATTCTCTCTCACTCACCATTGTCACTCACTCACTCACTCACTTATTCACTCTCTGGTCACTAGTGTCACAGACTGACTCAGCCCCCATATTGCACCCTCCTCTCGACCCTACACCCCCACATCGCCTGAACCCACAGACGATGCTGGCCAAGGCAGTGGCAACGGAGTGCCGCACCACCTTCTTTAACGTCTCTGCCTCCACCCTCGTCAGCAAGTGGCGCGGTTAGTGAGCCACGAGCGGTGAGGCGCGGAAGTTAGATTGCAGGAATGGTGAAGCGTGGTGAGTGAGCGAGGTGGCCACGGAGTGTCGCACCACCCCTTTCAACGTCTCTGCCTCCACGCTCGTCAGCAAGTGGCGCGGTGAGTCAGCAAGTGGCGCGGTGAGTGAGCAAGTGGCGCGGTGAGTGAGCAAGTGGCGCGGTGAGTGAGCAAGTGGCGCGGTGAGTTAGCAAGTGGCGTGGTGAGTCAGCAAGTGACGCGGTGAGTGAGCAAGTGGCGCGGTGAGTGAGCAAGTGGCGCGGTGAGTCAGCAAGTGACGCGGTGAGTCAGCAAGTGGCCCGGTGAGTCAGCAAGTGGCGCGGTGAGTCAGCAAGTGGCGCGGCGAGCCAGCAAGTGGCGCGGCGAGCCAGCAAGTGGCGCGGCGAGCCAGCAAGTGGCCCGGTGAGCCCATTGGTTCGAAACACCAAGCCATCATCTAATTCTGTTTGGATAGGTGAAGGGAGATTGGAACAAAGCATGAGCTTTGAGGCGCAGCTGTTTGGGCTGGCGCACACCAGCTGTTTGGGCTGGCGCACACCAGCTGTTTGGGCTGGCGCACACCAGCTGTTTGGGCTGGCGCACACCATGGTTGGGTAAAAAGGCATCCTCCTGTCACCCTCCCCAACCCCACAGGCGACTCAGAGAAGCTGGTGCGAATTCTCTTCGATGTGGCACGCTCCCTAGCGCCCTCCACCATATTCCTGGACGAGGTGGACTCTCTCATCAGCCACCGCGGAGGGGGCACCGGCGAGCACGAGGCCAGCAGACGACTTAAAACAGAGCTGCTTGTTCAGGTGGCGGGGGGGGGGACATGGGGGTTGGGGAGGGGAACATGGGGTATGAGGGTATGAGGGCAGGAGAGCCCCATCCATTATCTTCCTGAACGAGGTGGATGCACTCAGCCGCCGGGGGGGCGGCACGGAGGAGCACGAGGCCAGCAGCAGGCGCCTCAAGAGTCAAGACAGAGGTGCTGGTGCAGGTGGGGGAGGGGGGTACGATTAGTATGGTTTGTGGTGGGGTACGATTAGTATGGTTTGTGGTGGGGTATGAGCGTATGAGGGCAGGAGGGCGAGCACGAGGCCAGCAGCAGGCGCCTCAAGACAGAGCTGCTGGTGCAGGTGGGAGGGGAGGGGTGGAGGCGTGGGGCATGGGGAGGGAGCATGGGATTCTGTAGGGTACGACGAGAGTATGAGGGCAGGGGGCCCATCTGCGACGATTTTTTAGGCGCCCAAAGAATGGTTCTGTAGGGTACGAGAGTATGAGGACAAGGGGCCCATCTGCAGTGCGTGTCCAACTTGTCTTTGCTCTCACTGCTGTGTCTCTCACCTGCCAGCACCGCTCTGAACCGTGCTGTGCGTGCAGATGGACGGGCTGAGCAGCTCATCCGACCTGGTGTTTGTGCTGGCCGCCACCAACCTCCCTTCACCGCTCTTAATCGTGCTGTTACCTGCGTGCAGATGGACGGGCTGAGCAGCTCATCGGACCTGGTGTTTGTGCTGGCCGCCACCAACCTCCCTTCACCGCTCTCAACCGTGCTGTTGCCTTACCTGCGTGCAGATGGACGGGCTGAGCAGCTCATCCGACCTGGTGTTTGTGCTGGCCGCCACCTACCTCCCTTCACCGCTCTCAACCGTGATGTTACCTTACCTGCGTGCAGATGGACGGGCTGAGCAGCTCATCCGACCTGGTGTTTGTGCTGGCCGCCACCAACCTGCCCTGGGAGCTCGACACTGCCATGCTGCGCCGCCTCGAGAAGAGGGTGAGTCTACTGACATGGCATGGCGTGATGATTCTCAAAAGAAACGCCACATTTGGATCTGATGTTTCGACATGACTCATCGCATCCATTCACCGGCACACAGGCAAGCTGCCTCCACTCCTTCCCTCAGCCTCTCCGCTCCTCTCCTCCTGCAATTTCTCCTCCTTCTCCTCCCGCTATTCCCACTTTGCCTCCGGACCCTGGTGCGTCTACCTGCTGTGCTGCCCCTCTGAGTCGACTCAAAAGTCCTCCTGCTCCGCACACCCCCTCCTTCCAGATCCTGGTGCCTCTACCAGACTCAGACGCCCACAGAGCCATTCTCTCCTCGCTGCTGCCACGACCTCTCAGGGCTGCATCACCCTGTCTGCTCTCTCCCCTCCCATCCCACTGCCCTGCCTCTTCATGCGCCGCCACTTCCAAATCCCCGTGCCTCTACCAGACTCACCGGTTGCTGCCACTCTTAGAGTCGACTCAAAAGTCCTCCTACTCCTTCCCCCCTGTCCCCACCAGATTCTAGTACCTCTACCAGACTCAGACGCCCGCAGAGCCATTCTCTCCTCGCTGCTGCCACGGCCACACAGGGCTGCTCAGACGACCACTGCCCTGCACACACAGGCGCGCGCCCAAACAGATGCTCACAGAGCGGGGCACGATGGTGGTGCAGAGAGAAAAGATGGTGGTGCAGAGAGAAAAGATGGTGGTGCAGAGGCGTGTGTGGATGGTGCAGCGGGGACAGAGGGTGGAGGAGCAACGGCTGGTCGTGACTGTGTGGGGGTAAGGTGGAGAGGGGCCAACGGGGTGGTGGCGGTGCAAGCTAATGGCTGCCCTGAAATGCCGAATGGCTGTTCTGAAATGCCTCAGAAGGCGATGGGGGCACGGGGGGTTGATAGCAGCTGGTGCGTGGTTGCACAGAGCAAGGAGATTGAGGAGGAAGGAAGCAGGGAGGACGATTGGGGGTGTGGCGGAGAGCAGAGAAGAGACGAGCAGGGAGTGAGTGAGCATGAGAAGCAGAGGGAAGAGGAGCGAGGGGAGGAGAGGGAACGGGAGAAGGAGTGGGAGGAGGAGATTGATATAGAGGGTGTGGTGGATGCAACGGAGGGGTATTCGGGCGCTGACATGCGGCTGCTGTGCAAGGAGGCTGCCATGCAGCCCCTGCGCCGCCTCATGGCGCTCATTGATGGGGGGGAGAATGGGAGGGCGGGGGAGAAAGGCGAGATGGAGAGGGGGGAGAGGGGGCACAGGAAAGCGATTGGGGAGCGGGGGGAGAAGGGGGAGAGAGTGAAAATGGGGGAGGAGGGTTTGGGGGGGATGAGGGGCAAGGGGGCGGATGGGGTGAGCAGAAGCGGGGGGGTGGAGGGGAGGGAGGGGGAAAGGGCCGAACAGGAGCAGGAGCATGTGCTCGGGCCAATAACACATGAGGACATGCAGATGGCTCTGCAAGTGACCAAGGCTCTGGGTAGGGTGCATGCTGACAGGTACGTTGCTTTTGACAGGGAGTTTGGTAGCAGGTACACGTGATTCGTATGTGTGACTCGTCAGGTGATTACAAGATAGTACAGTCTGGGCTTGGCTCCTCCTCCGGGAGCTGTTGTACAGTCTGATTATGTTCATGTCCAGGGCATTCAGGTGTTCATCCAGTAAATATGGCGTTTGACCTGCCAGTAGTATTTCCACTTTATCTTTGTCATGTAATACCACGTGAATAGCTGTGCTGTGAATTTGAACTACTAGTATCGCTAAAACCAGATATACTGGAAAATCCTTTCAAGTCATTGTTCCGTAACGATGACCTTCAAAACGAGTAGGTTATTCGAGCCACGCCACAATTAGCCAGAAAAAACTGGCCAGACTGCTAACGCACCGTATTTCTCGCCGCATTTGCCGTACAATAACCATGGCTTCGCCTGCTTGTCCCTCCACTGCTCGCCATATTCCCCGCGCCGCCGACCAATCTCTCTCGTCGCGCTCCTCCTTCCGCGGCGCGTCGTCCACATCATTTCACCCCGTTCTGCAATCTGCGACTCCGCGAATCCGACAGCTGTCGCTGGCCGTCCGATGCGCATCTGACGGCGAGGATGGGGACGGAGGAGGCGGGAGCAAGTCGCGGCTGGGAAGCATCATCCGGCGGAAGCACGCTACGGTGCAGGTGGGTGAGAGTCCGTGCAGGTGATACTCTGGTGCGATTGAGGCTCGTTCGAGGCGCCTCAAAACCCGTACAGATAAGTGTGAGTCGGCTAGTAATACTAGCAATCAACAGCGCGCCGCGGCCTTGTGCCTCGTACCCCGTTCTCCCCTCCCCATCCATCATCCCTTTCTCCCCCTTCCCGCCCCTTTCCTCCTCCTCCCCCTCCCCTTCCCGTGCCCCCTCCCCCACCCCTCCCCTTCCCCGCGCGCCCGTTCCGCGCACCCGCAGGCGCGGCTGCAGCAGCTGGGGCAGGAGGAGGTGTTCTCCCCTCCCCATCCCGCGTCTCCCTCCCCCTCCCCCCCCCTTCCCCCGGTGTCCCCTTCCCCTCCCCCTGCACTTACCTCGCACGCGCGGCTGCAGCAGTTGGGGCCGCGAGGTGTTCTCCTCTCCCCACCCCCGTCTCCCACTCCCTCCCTCCCGTTTTCCCGTGTCCCCTTTCCCTGCCCCCTACGGACCCTCCCCCGTCCCTCTCCCCCGTCCCCTCCCGACTGCCCCTGCCCCTAGCAGGCGCGGCTGCAGCAGCTGGGCCAGGACGAGGTGAACCGCCGTCTGGAGGGAGCAGTGCGGCTGCACCCGCCCGCGCAGCTCACAGACCTGCTGCTGCGCGGCGCCCCGGGCGCGGAGGGCGGGGGGGGCCTGGAGGGGCCAGGGGGGGCGGAGTGGGGGCGCACGGCGCTGGTGGTGGAGATGGCGCGCGCACGCCCGTCAGAGTCCCCAGAGAGCCTCGCCAGGCGCTGCCAGCGATACATTGGCCTTGGTGTGTGTGTGTGTGTGTGTGTGTGTGTGTGTGTTTGCGTCACACCGTTTGACAGTGAAGCCCCTTCGTTTTGGAGTTTGATTCTTCCCTTTCCTTGTACTGCACCCCTGTCACTAACAATGCAGCCCTGTCACTAACACATTCATCATGCCTGTGCCCTTCCGCTCTCCCCCCTACACTCTCCGCCTTCCCCTCTTCCCCGTCCCCCCCCTTCCCACCACCCCCCCTCTTCTCACCTACCGCCCCCCCACCAGGAGCGGACACAGTGATGGTGTGCGCTGGTCTTCGCTCATACTAGAAAGTGCCACCTCTCTCCCCACTCCCACCTCTCTCCCCACTCCCACCTCTCTCCCCACTCCCACCTCTCTCCCCACTCCCACCTCTCTCCCCACTCCCACCTCTCTCTCCACTCCCACCTCTCTCCCCACTCCCACCCCCTATCCCTTCCCCCACTCCTCCCCCTCGTCTCCCCTCCTCCCCCCCCAGGGGCGGACACAGTGATGGTGTGCTGTGATGAGGAGATTTCCCCCGATGGCCTTGCTGATGTCAGAGCCGTGTCCAGAGGTGTGCTGCTGACGTCAGGCTTGTTCACAGTGGTGTGCTGCTGACGTCAATGCTGTGCTCGTATATGCAGAACCCATTTCATGCTTTTCATGATTCCATGCTTTTCACAATCCCATGCTTTTCATTATTCCATGCTTTTCATAATGCTTTTCATAATCCCATTCCTTTCATTTTCCCATGCTTGTCATAAAAAAGAAAAGAGATATCCCCTTTCTATCCATGGGTAAATTTCACCCCATTTACCGTTTTCACTGTTCCCATGCCCACCAGCCCTCCCTGGAGTGCCAGTCATAGTCAAAGACTGGATGCTACATCCCATTCAGGTGGTTCCCCTACATCCCATTCAGGTGGTCCCGCTACATCCCATTCAGGTGGTCCCGCTACATCCCATTCAGGTGGTCCCACTACATCCCAGCACTTTCAGTTGCACCTCCCATCTGATTCTCATGCCTCTGTGTTGCGGTGTAAGCATCACTCTGTCAACACACTGAATCCGTGTATTTCTGTAACCTTGGGGATGTGTGTGTGGGTACGGTTGCATGGATGGGTGAATGAACTGTGATTGTGTGAGGGAGTTTGGGCGTGAGGGTGTCTGCATGTGTGGGTGAGTGAGGGAGTGTGTGTGTGTGTGTGTGTGTGTGTGTGTGCGTGAATGAGTGAGTGGTTGCAGGTGGCAGAAGCAGCAGAGGCAGGAGCGGCGGCCTTTCATATAGTGCACGGGGTCCTCAATAAAGGTGACTCCCCGCACCCTCGTGATAGTAGTCGAGTCTTGAGACGTCTCAAAACGCGGAGGCAGGAGCAGCAGCCTTTCATATAGTACACGGGGTCCTCAATAAAGGTGATTCCCTGCACCCTCATTCATCAGCACCTCCCGACAGCCCCACAGAAAATCCTCTAATGGCGATCCTAAAAGATACTTCAACATACTGCGAAGATACTGTAAGGTACATTAAGAATCCTTGGCAGTGTGGGACAATAAGCAGCTAAATGATCCTCTTTTGCCTCCATTCTTTGCACTCTGATGGCCATCCGAGCTCAAATCCTCGATGCTCAAATCCTCGATGCTCAAAGCACCCACCCACTGTATTCACGACCCACAATGACCCCCCTGGCCTTGATGTTTTGACAGCTCAAATTAAATAGGTGCTCCCAGTTACTTTGAACTGGCCTTGATGCTATTTGACCGCCTTGTGTGTTTCATACGTTCTTGTTTGCATGTGTGCGTATGTGCATGTGTACTTTGTGCATGCATGCATGTATGAGTGTGTGTTCATGGATGCATGTAAGATGTACGTAGTGGATGCATGGATAGATGTTTGTCTGCATGTGTATTGATGGTTGCTCGCACATTCATGCTATGTGTGCATGTATGTGTGTGTGTGCATCTGTGTGCATGTGTGTGCATGTGTATGGGTATGTGTGTGCATGTGTATGGGTATGTGTGTGCAGCCACTGCTCCAATGCTCGCCTTTGCCTTTGGACTGGGAGTTGACGTGGCAGTAGAGGTGAGTCAACGCAAGTCAAACAGGTGAGTCAACGCAAGTCAAACAGGTGAGTCAACGCAAGTCAAACAGGTGAGTCAACGCAAGTCAAACAGGTGAGTCAACGCAACTCAAGCAGTCGAGTCAACGCGACTCAAGCAGGTGGGTCAATGCAGACAATTTTAGAGAGTTAGAGCCGTGAATGAACTATCGTCCATGCACAACAACGCCCTTAACGTCATCAGCATCATCCAGAGCATTGTCACAACAATGATACCACCAGCCATCACCCCAAAAATCACCCCCATGGTTTCCCTTCCCACCCCTCATACTACTCCCATCCATCCCCACCCCCATCCCCATCACCATCACCATCCCCATCCCCATCCCATCACCATCACCTTTACCATCACCATCCCCAGTGCTGCCTCTGAATTTGTCCGTTTCTCCACAACCATCACCACCCGCTTAAATCATGCCTGAGTGATCCCTTCTTTGTTTGCCTCAACCCATCATAGCCTCTATCATCGAAAATACCTTTGTTGCTGGCGCCATTGCTTACCCCCCTCCTCTCTCTCCGCCCCCTCATCAAGTGGTGAATCTGGAGGAGTTGTGATGAGGCGTCCCCTAGTCTGTCTCTTTACGCGACCCCCCTCCTCAGGTGGTGAATCTGGAGGAGCTGAAGCGACTAAAGCCTCTCAATCGAAAAATTGCTGGTTCAGGGACAATTTCTGTTGCCGCTCCCCGTCTCTCTCTTCACTGTGCCACTTCTCAGGTGGTGAATCTGGAGGAGCTGAAGCGACTAGAGCCGCTCGCCATTCCCCTCTACGGCCTCAACCTCTCTGTTGGGCTGGCAGTGAGTTCATAGGCGGCTGGCAGTTAGTTGATAGGCGGCTGGCTGTGAGTTGATAGGCGGCTGGCTGTGAGTTGATAGGCGGCTGGCTGTGAGTTGATAGACGGCTGGCTGTGAGTTGATAAACGGCTGGCTGTGAGTTGATAGACGGCTGGCTGTGAGTTGATAGATGGCTGGCAGTTAGTTTCAATGGCTGGCACAAATGCCCTTCTACACATCGCTTCACCTGCCCTCGTTCGCATGTCTCTGTCTTGCCTCCGTGCACCTGTGTGGCCATCCCCTGTCTCCCATGTGTAAGCGAGGGTTGTCGGTTCACTGTCATGAGACATACCACACATCTGTTTCCTCTCCCACATCTGTTTCCTCTCCCACATCTGTTTCCTCTCCCACATCTGTTTCCTCTCCCACATCTGTTTCCTCTCCCACATCTGTTTCCTCTCCCACATCTGTTTCCTCTCCCACATCTGTTTCCTCTCCCACATCTGTTTCCTCTCCCACATCTGTTTCCTCTCCCACATCTGTTCCCTCTGCCCCCTCACAGGTGTCGGCACCCGGCTTCAGGCAGAGTGTTGCCAAGTCGCTGCTCTCCTCCATGCCTTTTGGAGCTGCTGCTCTCGTTGTGAGTCAGCTACCACTTGCACAATGTAACAATGTTTGGTGCCAGGTATAGTGTGTATTTTGCTTAACCTGCGCAGTGCAGCACAGAATAGTGCTTCTGTAGCAGGCTGCATTTTTGTGTGCTGCAATTACAAGGTCTAAAGGCCTCTCCAGTATTGCAATCCTTGTAAGCATCCTTCCATGGCTCGTGCATTTGTATTCGGCTTTGTTCATCCTTCAAAGCACTAAAACCGAAGCATGCCTGTTGATGGTCTGGTTACATGGTTACCACACAGGGTGCCTCATCTGTGGAGGACGTGCGGATGATGAAGGCGGCAGGTGCGACGGCAATTGTGCTCAAAAGGGAGGTGTTTAAAGGGATGGAGGGCGGTAGCACGGGGTTGGGAGAGAGGGAGGAGGAGAAGGCCTTGCAAGATCTGTTTGAGACTCTCAATTACATCTTGACTGGCGATGACTAATGTTTACTCGAGTTGACTGATGTCGACTGTGAGAAGGCCTGCTGACAACTGGTGGTGCCCTTCTATCACGGGCATTCTGGAGCAGGTAGATTATGACTTGCTCATACATTTGGTAGAGGAGAGGGTATTGGAGGGCGGTGAAGGGTTCCTGAGCGCAGCAACTAAGTGTTCTTTGTTACGTACCACCCCAAACAGAAGACACAGCCTTGTTGAATGAGGAAACAGGCCGGTAAAAAAGGAAAGGCTGCCCCTGATAATATATCAGGCTGCTCCTGTCTAGGCAGACCGCTACTAGCTTTCCTGATAAGCATGATCTTCCTGAAAACAAAGTCTGCTTCTGACCTGACCAGACTGTTGGAAACACATAGTTGGCGCTTCTGAAGTATCGAAGTAATAACATGAACGAAGCAGACTACAGTGAAGCAACAAGCGAGTCAACCAAGGAGGTTAACAAAACGTAACAGCTGGAAGTTACGCGAAGGTCAAAGGTCAGCGACCCTTGACTTGACGAAATACAGCGCGACAGCAAGGACAAACAACTGACTCAGTATTGAGAAGTTGCCCGAGTTGCTACTGTATCGAACCGCAACAGCAAAACAGTTAGTTGCACCTTTTCATATTCCTTGTAATCTTATAAAAGCCTTTGTATTACCTTGCTATAATCAATCTCTTGCTCTCACACACTAGTGCAAGTTGGTTCAACAAGGTTACTAGGAACGCTTCCGCAATTACAACATCTCTACTCCAAGTCTTAGCCTTTAAAAAATACTAAGGGCTTCTTCTCAACCCAACATGGTATGAGAGCCTCCAAGGCAAGATCAACTACTCAAACTCCTACAACAGCACAAGGCATGGCAACTCAGAAGGAGAGGAGTTCCTCCAACGGATCTCCCGGCACTACTCTTACTCCACCTCCAGCCTCTGGCCTACAGACAGAGGAAGGCACAGCAACAAGACCAGCTGCGGAGTCTACCGAAACTCCCGCGAATCAAACAACAGGCTTCGACCTAAGCATGATGGAGAAATTTTTCTCCTTCATGTCCTTCTACGAGCAACACCAGCAAACAGCACTTGCGCCATGAAACAACAGCAACAACAACAACGATGTCACACCCATGAGTCTCGACGGCTCATCCTACGCGTGCCGAAACCAGCAACAACCTACTTTCGCTCCGTACGAGCCCCAACGCGGCTCCATCAGCTTCATGCCACACCAGCCTTCACCTGGACAAGAGAAGACACTGGACGCGCTTCAGATACAGTCACAATTCGCACATGTTTTAAAAATACAAACGCCAACGCCTTTCGACGGGAGAGACTTCTATACCTGGTCATTTGAGTTCGAGCTGATGATGGAGGGCGCGCAAATTCTTGGATTCTTCGACGGGTCCCTGCCATACCCAACACATGGGACAAAATATGACAAGCAGCAGTACACATATAAGTCGTTGATGGCGTACACGATACTTCTACGGAATATAACGCCAAACGAGCAGCAGAACATCCGGTCCTATCGTGAATACGGCAACTCCGCTGAGCTCA
Source organism: Closterium sp. Naga37s-1 (assembly GCA_947471745.1). Classification (NCBI taxonomy): domain Eukaryota; kingdom Viridiplantae; phylum Streptophyta; class Zygnematophyceae; order Desmidiales; family Closteriaceae; genus Closterium; species Closterium sp. Naga37s-1. The sequence goes on along the minus strand of CANJKZ010000799.1, from coordinate 1,168,555 downwards.
CGTACAACCACCTGAAGAATCTATATCAGGCAACAGACAGCGTTAATCAGAGTAGTCTTATGGCACAACCGACAACAGTGGAAATGAAACCAGGCGAAAAGGGAATGGCTTATATCAGCCGTTGTCGCGGACTACGCGATAGACTCCTTCGATGCGGTGGATCGATATCCGAAGAAGCCTTCGTTACAGTCGTCATCACTGGCCTCGGTCCTCATTGGCGCTCCACTCGAGCCATTCTCCGAGCCCACTCGGTTATAACTTACTCAGCGTCAGTCAACTAATGGCGAAGGGAATTCATATCGAAGCAGACAACACCACTCAGGAGTTCAAGATGTACCACGGGAGAGGTGGACTATACATCGGCAAGGCAGTCTTGAATAACAATGTCTTCGTTCTTGACTTCGTTCCAGACCAAGGCACCGCCGACAGCAGGTGTAAGCATGTAGGTATATATATATAGAGATCACAGTACAAGCAGAGTCAAGAAGTGAGCAAGTGAGGGAGAGTAGGCACAAGGCCTAGAACAGTACAGAAACGCTGATGGTCACAAGGCTGAAGCGCCTTGGTGAACACATCAGCAGTGTTGGCCCGAGTGGCCACGTAACGCAGACGAAGCTGACCACGCTGCTGCAGCTCTCGAGCAAGGAAGTAACGCAGAGCGATGTGCTTCGTTCTGTGCTCCAGTCTGTGCTCCTCACACAAGGCAATGGCTGCCTTGTTGTCGACGTACAGCACTGGAGAAGAACGAGGCCGCTCTCCGAGGTCGGTCAGCAGGTAGGTGAGCCAGCGTAGCTCCTGGGCAGCCATGGCTGTGGCGTAGATCTCAGCCTCACAACTGGAGCTGAGAACAGAGGAAGAGCGAGTAGAACGCCAGGAAACAGAGCCAGAGCCAAGGCTGAAGGTGTAACCCTGAGACGACCGCTGCGTAGCCTGGTCGTCAGCCCAAGAAGCGTCTGAGTGGCCAGTGAGGACAACTCGAGCCCGTCCTCCAAGCACAAGCCCCATGCCCGACGTACTGCACAAGTAGCGCAACACCCTCTTAGCTACATCCATGTGCTCCTTCCGGTGACGGCCAGGAGCGACATAGCGTGCTAGAATGCTAAGAGGGTAGGCTAGGTCAGGTCGTGTGCAGGTCATCAGGTACATGAGGCAGCCCACAAGCTCTGGATACGGGCCACTCGGCTCTACGGACTCATCCGAAGGCAGAGCTGAGAGCGAGTGACCGGTAGGCAGAGGAGTGGGCTGAGGCGAGGAGTACGTGAAGCGGAAGCGCTGAAGGACCTGCTGCACCATGTGTGACTGAGTCAAGGTGATGGTGCGCTGTGCTTTGTCCCGGGTGATCCGCAAGCCAAGATAGCTTGTCAGCTCACCCAGGTCTGTGCACGTGTGTCTCTTCTGCAGCTCCGACTTCACGTGGGCGAGTGCCTCAGTGTCAGCAGTAGCAAAGACCAAGTCGTCGACGTACACGAGGATGTAGAACGGCGGCATCGAGGTGTCGGTGCGTAGAAACAGCGACGGGTCAGCAGTAGAAGGAGCAAACCCAAGAGCCGCAAGAGTAGTCCTCAGTGTGTCGTGCCACTCACGGGGCGCCTGGCGGAGACCGTAGACTGGCCGCCGGAGGCTCCACTGGGTACCAGGAGGGAACGTCCCAGTGAAGCCAGGTGGGCGGCGCAGCCAGATCTCCTCGTGCAGGGTGCCCTGTAGGAAAGCAGTGCTGAAGTCAAGGCAGTGGAGCTCGTAGTCACGCTGAGCAACGACGTGCAGCAGAACCCGAAGAGTGGTCATCTTCGGGGTCGGGGAGAAGGTCTGGAAGAAGTCAACTCCCTCTCGCTGACTGAAGCCTCGAGCAACGTAACGCGCCTTGAACGCAGGCGGAGAACGCGGCGGCCGCTTCACCCTGAAAATCCACATGCCACTGACGATGTTCGCCCCAGGTGGGAGAACCTCGTCGACGTAGGTGCCTGTGGACTTCCAGGAAGCCATCTCTGCGTCCATGGCTGTCTGCCACTGAGAGGAGTACTCACCCTCCATCGCCTCTGCGTAGGAGCGTGGGGTCGGGATGTCTGGTGCATCCGGGTCTCCCTCAGGGGCAACTAGCATGGACACGAGATGAGGCAAAGCAGCGGCAAAGCACTCAAACTCCTCCTGTCTGTCCTCAAGGACGTCCGTGCTAAGAGCACACTCACCCCCGACGGACGGAGAACAGACAGACTCAGACTCAGACTCAGCAACAAGGCTAGCGGCGTAGTCTAGACGACAGGCAGCAGCAAAGTCAACAAGCTCAGCGACTAGAGCAGACGCAGCAGAAGACTCAAAGGAAGGGTCAGTGACAACAGTAGCAAGGAGACGCGCGACAGTAGGACCGGCAGCACGAGTAAGGTCTGACGGCGGGTCAGCAACGTCAGGAAGAGAGGACGCTGGGGGAGACGGCAGAGGGACTCGCTGTGGAGCAGTGGAAGGACGCAGGGTCATATAGTGAGTGCCAAGGACAAGAGGAGGACGCTCACGCGGAGCACGACGACCAGCGCGGACAGCATGGACAGACGACTCTGGACGCGACTCAGACGACTCTGGACGAGTCTCAGGCGACGGAGGACGAGACTCAGGCTCACGACGCTCCGTAAGACCTCCCGTCGGCTCAGCGGAAGGAGAAGGACCAGGCAGTGGAGAGGCTGGCTGTAACTGTGACTGCGACTGGACAAGCGGTGGACTCAGGAGGGGAGGAGTAGAACTAGGAGAGGGCGGGAGGCCAAGAACCTGCTGAAGGAGCGGAACGTAGTACGGCCGCGGCCGCTCAGCACCTCCAGCGTCAACCCCCTCAGCAGCTGCACCAGCAGCACCTCCAGTAGCTCTAGCAGCAGCACCAGTACCAGCAGCACCTCCAGCAGTAGTAGCACCTCCAGCAGCTCCAGTAGCACCAGCAGTACCTCCAGCAGCTCCAGCGGCACCAGCAGCACCACCAGCAGCTCCAGTAGCACCAGCACCAGCAGCACCTCCAGCAGCTCCAGCGGCACCAGCAGCACCACCAGGAGCAGTAGCACCTCAAGTAGCTCCAGTAGCTCCAGCACCAGTAGCAGTACCTCCAGCAGCTCCAGCACCAGCAGCACCTCCAGTAGCGCCAGGAGCACCGCCAGCAGCAGCAGCACCACCAGTACCAGGGTCCGCGACACTAGGAGCACCACTCCGGAGACTGCAGCGCCGAGCGTACCACTCTCGGAGCCGCTGAGGAGAGGGCAGCTCCCGCCTAGGAGGGGAAGCACTCGCACCAGCTCCAGCAGCGCTCCGAGTGCCAGAAGCACCTCTCCTGAGGCTGCAGTACTGTAAGTACCACTCACGCAGCTGCTCTGAGGAGAGAGCTCCTCCAGGTGCAGCACTCTCAGACTCAGCACCCCCAGACTCAGCACCCCCAGTCTCAGCACCCCCAGACTCAGCACCCCCAGACTCCGCAACCCCAGGCTCAGCACCCCCAGGCTCCGCACCCCCAGGCTCCGCACCCCCAGGCTCCGCACCCCCAGGCTCCGCACCCCCAGGCTCCGCACGCTCAGGCTCAGCACCCCTAGCAGGACGAGAGTCGACAGCTACCTCGGCAGGCTCAACCGGGTCTACCTGGGACACACCTGAGGGAGCGGCACCCTGAGGGGGGAGGGGGTCTACCACAGAAGCACCTGGCGTGAGGAAGAGAGGCGGGGGGGAAAGCGGGGCAGTGCGGTAGGGGAAGAGGCGGTAGTAGGGCACCGACTCGTCAAAAGTGACGTCCTGAGAGGGCAAGACACGGTGCGAGGTGGCGTGGTAAAACTGCCAACCAGACGCGTCCGGGACAAAGCCAAGGAAGACACAAGGAACAGCGCGGGAGGAGAGCTTGTCCGCGGACGTATCGCGAACAAAAGCTCGAGATCCCCAGACCCGGAAACACGACGCATCGCCAACCTCCCCCGTCCACAGCAGTGTGGGCGAGGTCTCCGGCAAGGAGACACGGGGCCAGAGGTTGAGCTGATGCGCAGCGTACCGGACCGCAAACGGCCACAGAAAGTGGGGGGCAGCCGCATGGATCAAGGAGGTACGAGCGACCTCCATGACCAAGCCAATGCAGCGCTCAGCAACCCCATTCTGCTGTGGAGAGGCCGGAAGCGTGAACAACTGCTCAATGCCGTGCTCCGCACAGTAGGCCGCCAAGAGGTCGGAGGAGAACTCACCACCTCTGTCAGAGTGCAGACGTAAGACAGGAAAGTCCGAGTGGAAACGCTCGCTGAGCTGGAGACGAGAAGCGCGGATCCAAGGGATCAAGACATCAGGGACCTCACCCTTGGTGCGCAAGGGGAAGACCGTGGTGTAGCGCGAGTAGTCGTCAACAACGATCAGGAAGTACCTCTCCTGACCCTGTCCACGGACGCGGGCTGGGCCCCACACGTCCATGTGGAGCGTCTGCAAGGGAGCAGTCGTCGGGGGAAACGAGGAGGAGTGAGGAGCGGCGCGCTGCCGCCCCTCGACACAGGGAAGACAGGGAGGAGCAGGCGAGGGTGGGAGGGGAGGGAGAACCCTGGGGAGACCAGAGACAAGGTACCGTTTGTGCATGGCACGAAGGCGCTGCACTGACGGGTGACCAAGGCGGTGGTGCCAGAGGACGGTCTCGTGCGCCAGAGAGCGACACGAGCAGGGGGCAGACAGCTGACCTGACGCAGATGCAGACGCAGCTACCTGAGGGGACTCAGTGGTCAGTGTGTACAGGTCCGACCCCGGCTGCCTAGTGAAGGTAGCCAGGTGACGGCCCGTCCGAGCACACGTGCAGTGTGTCACGCGCTCGTAGGCAGGGGTGAACTGGTGGACACCCCCGTCCTGGAGCGCACTACCCGCCACCAAGTTCGTAGAGAACGAGGGGAGGTAGAGACCTGACAGCGTGCCCGACGGGACCGCAGGACAAGGGAGAGCAGTAGAGGAGGTCGCAACGACCGGACCCCCAGAGGGGTCAGCTAGGGAGACAGCAACTGGCCGAGCAAGCTGCTCAAGGGCAGTGCGGTCACGAAAGAAACAGCGAGAAGCACCTGAGTCCAGTGTGAAGGTGTGCAGTGCCTCAGTCGACTCAGTACCAGGGGGCGCAGACTCACTAGCACCTAGAGCAGCAGCCTCACCAGCACCTGGGGTAGCAGACACGCGAGTACCTGAAGCGGTAGCCTCACCAGCACCTAGGGCAACAGACGCACTAGCACCTAGAGCGGCAGCCTCACTGGTCCGAATGCCCGGGTCGGGCGGAACACGCAGGTACTGAGCACCCTCTCCACTAGCAGACAACACATACATGGTAGTGAGAATAGCATCAAAGTCTAGAGCATAGATATCAATGTTCTTCCTCATCAGATCAGCCCAGCGGGGCAGCTCAGTGGCAGCAGGGAACTGAGTGCGCCAAGCGTCGTTGAGGCGGGAGAAGCAGCGCTGCGCAGTGTGCGCCCTCCCACACGGCTGACCAGTGCGGTCACCAGTGCGGATGACGTACATGCAGCTAAGGCTACCCCCCCCCCCCCCGTGCTGAGAGTACCACTCACGAAGCTCCTGGGGCGACGGAGTGTGCTGCTGGCTCTGGCCACTGCCAGCGCCTCCACGACCACCACCGCCGCCGCCACCACCTCGACCACCACCGCCCCTGCCGCCACCACGTCCACCGCCACCCCCACCACCGCCCCAACCCCGGCCGCCGCCTCCGCCGCTGCCTCCACCACCCCCACTGCTGCCACTAGCCCCTCCAGCCCCGCCACCGCCCCCACCTCCGCCACCGCCCCCACCACCACCTCCCCCGCCCTCACCTCCACCTCCCTTGCCCCCTTTGCCCTTGCCGCTGCGGCGCCAGCTCGGAGCGGACGCAGTCCCGACCTGCTCAGTACCAACTAGGTCGACAGCAGCAGCAGAGGCGACAGAGGGGAGAAGGGGGGAAGGGGAACACCCCTCGAAGAACGGGGTGCGGGGGTCGCCACGAGAGGCACCTACAGCTACAATACTCTTCTCAGCTGCAAGCAGTTCCTTCTCGAGGAGGTCAATGGTGAGCTCAGTGGGGCAGCGAGCTAGGAAGTGGTCCCTGACTGTACGCAGAGTGTCAGGGAGGCGGGTGACTAGGTGGTAGAGAGTGAGCCAGAGCGGGGGGGGGTGGGTGGTAAGAAACTCAGCGGGCATGGCGGCACGGAAGCGGGCCTCACTAGTGCGGAGGTGCGTGGTGAGGTCAGCGACTGTGGCGAACGCGGACAGGTCTGGGAATAGGTAGGGGAGCGAGAGACGGCCTAGCGCAGCAGAGGCAGGCGAGGAGTAGCGTGCAACTACAGCAGTGTACAGTGCCTGTGCAGTCTTGTGCTGGCCAAAGTGCTCGCGCTCATCTACTGGCAGGGAGTTGCGAATAGCAAAGCGAGCGTGGGCGTCACGAGTCTGCCACTGGGAACGGGCAGTACTGTCAGCAGTAGTAGCAGGGGCAGCAGCATTGCCTAGTGCGTGATCGTACAGCGAGATATCCTCCTTGGCAGTGAGCTGGAGGAACAGGTGCAAGTCATCGAGCCAGGTCTCAAAATTCAGTGGGCGACCCTCAGCATCGAAAGCTAGAACAGCAGGGCTAGCCATAGTTGCAGTAAGAGCAGTGGTAGCAGCAGAAACAGTAGCAGACTGTGAAACCCTAAAAGCAGTAGGCAGTGCGACTCGGGTAGGGCGGCTCGGTCCAGAGGGGGCTGCTCAGTACTGGGAGGGCGGCGCGGCTCGGTTCGGGCGGCGCGGCTCGGCTCGGTTCTGGGCGGCTCGGTTCGGGCGGCTCGGTTCGGGCGGCTCGGTTCTGGCGGGGCCGTGGCGGTCGCACTTGGGCCGGCTCGGTTCTGGCGAGGCCGACGGGGCCTCTAAGGGGCGAACGCGGGGCCGACGGGGGGCCGTAAGGGGCGGCGACGGGGCCTTAAGGGGCCTCTAGGGGGCGAACGCGGGGCCGACGGGGCCGCTAAGGGGCGGCGACGGGGCCTTAAGGGGCCTCTAGGGGGCGAACGCGGGGCCGACGGGGCCGCTAAGGAGCAGCGCGCGGGGTCGATGGGGCCGTAAGGGGCCTCTAGGGAGGCGGCGTTCGGGGTCGACGGGGCCTTGAGGGGCCGCTAAGGGGTCGACGGGGCCTCTAAGGGCGGACGCGGGGCCGACGGGGCCGCTAAGGGGCGGCGCGCGAGGTCGACGGGGCCTTAAGGGGGGGCCGTAAGGGCGGCGCGCGGGGTCGACGGGGCCGTAAGGGGGGCCTCTAAGGGCGACGCGCGGGGTCGACGGGGCCGTAAGGGGGCCTCTAAGGAGGAGCGCACGAGGGCGCTTAGACAGTGGGGCGCACGAGGGCGCTAGGAGATAGTCAGAGTGGTAGGCCCGTAAAAAAAATTTCGGTCCTAGCGGAGGACCTGCTCTGAAACCATGTTAGAATGTACGAAACAGGAATGATTGACTAGCAAGAGGGTTGGGTGCAAATAGGTCAAACCTAACCCTAGAAGTGTTGTACTCCCTAAGGCTAAACCCACTATAGCCTACACAATATATAAACATATAATGTTTGACAGTCACAAGACCAGTCAAGAAAAGCAAAGCAAGCTCAGGGTGGATCACAAAGTCACCACACAGTCCGAGCACAAGCAAAGGGCCACAAGGCCAGTTCACATGCAGAGTTATATAAAAGAGAACAACAATACAGTGATCATACCCTAGCAAGTGCAAGCATGCAGGTGAATATGTGGATCACAGTACAAGCAGATTCAGGCAGTAAGCAAGTGAGGAAAAGTAGGCACAAGGCCTAACACAGTAGAGAAGTGCTGATGATCACCAGGCGAAAGTGCCTTGGTGAATACATCAGCAGTGTTGGCCCTAGTGGCCACGTACACAAGACGAAGTTGGCCACGCTGCTGCAACTCTCGAGCAAGGAAGTATCGCAGAGCGATGTGCTTCGTTCTGTGCTCCAGTCTGTGCTCCTGACACAAGGCAATCATGGCCTTGTTGTCTACGTACAGGACTGGAGGCGAACGAGGCTGCTCTCCCAAGTCGGTCAGCAAGTAGGTGAGCCAGCGTAGCTCCTGAGCAGCCATGGCTCCGGCGTAGATCTCAGCCTCACAACTGGAGCTGAGAACCGAAGACGAGCGGGTAGACCGCCAAGAAACCGAGCCGGACCCAAGGCTGAAGGTGTAACCCTGTGACGACTGCTGCGTAGCTAAGTCGTCAGCCCAAGAAGCGTCTGCGTGTCCAGTGAGGACAACTGGACCTCGTCCTCCAAGCACGAGCCCCATGCCCGACGTACTGCACAAGTAACGCACTACCCTCTTCGCAGCATCCCAGTGCACCTTTCGGTGTCTACCGGGAGCCACGTAGCAAGCCAGAAGGCTGAGAGGGTACGCAAGGTCAGGTCGTGTGCACGTCATCAGGTACATGAGGCAACCCACAAGCTCTGGGTACGGACCACTCGGCTCTACAGACTCGTCCGAAGGTGGAGCTGAGAGCGAGTGGCCGGTAGACAGAGGAGTGGGCTGTGGCGAGGAGAACTGGAAGCCGAAGCGCTGAAGGACCTGGTGCACCATGTGTGACTGAGTCAGTGTGATGGTGTGCTGTGCTATGTCCCGGGTGATCTGCAAGCCAAGATAGCTGTGCAGTTCACCTAGGTCAGTGCAGGTGTGTCTCTTCTGCAGCTCCGACTTAACAAGGGTCAGTGCCTCAGTGTCAGCAGTGGAAAAGACGAGGTCGTCTATGTACACAAGGACGTAGAACGGCGGGAGCGAGGTGTCGGTGCGGAGAAACAGCGATAGGTCAGCAGTAGAAGGAGCAAACCCAAGAGCCGCAAGTGTAGTCCTTAGCGTGTCGTGCCACTCGCGAGGCACCTGGCAGAGACCGTAGACTGGCCGGTGGAGGCTCCATTGGGTACCTGCAGGAAACGACCCAGTGAAGCCATGTGGGCGGCGCAGCCAGATCTCCTCGTGCAGGCTGCCCTGCAGGAAAGCTGTGCTGAAGTCCAGAGAGTGCAACTCGTAGGCACGTTGAGCAGCGACGTGCAGCAACACCCGAAGAGTAGTCATCTTCGGGGTGGGGGAGAAGGTCTGGAAGTAGTCAACTCCATTTGCTGACTGAAGCCTCGAGCAACGTAACGCGCCTTGAAGGCAGGCGGAGAACCCGGCGGCCGCTTCACCCTGAAAATCCACATGCCATCGACTATGTTCGCCCCAGGTGGGGGAACCTCGTCGACGTAGGTGCCTGTGGACTTCCAGGATGCCATCTCAGCATCCATGGCTGCCTGCCACTGAGAGGAGTAAGGACCCGTAATCGCCTCTGCGTAAGAGCGCGGGGTCGGGATGTCTGGTGCATCCGGGTCTCCCTCAGGGGCAAGCAGCATGGAAGCGAAACGAGGTATAGCAGCTGCAAGACACTCAAAGTCCTCCTGCCTGTCCTCAAGGACGTCCGTCCGAAGAGCACACTCACCCCCGACGGACGGAGGATTGGCAGACGCAGACTCAGCAACAAGAGCAGTGGCGTAGTCTAGACGGTAGGCAGCAGCAAAGTCAAGCAGCTCAGCAACTAGAGCAGACGCAGCAGCAGACTCAAAAGAAGGGCCAGTGACAGCAGTGGCGAGGAGACGAGAGACAGTGGGACCGGCAGCACGAGCGCGGTCAGACTCAGGGTCAGGGATCTCAGGAAGAGAGTTTTCAGGAGGAGCAGGCAGAGGAACACGCAGTGGAACAGAGGAAGGACAAAGTGCCATAGCGTGCGTGCCAAGGACAGGAAGAGGACGCGAACGAGGAATGCAACGAGCAGTGCGAACAGGCGAGACAGGACGAGACGCAGGCTCACGACGCTCTGTAAGACCGCCGGACTGCTCAGTGTAAGGAGAAGGAGCAGGGAGTGGGGAGGCTGACAGTAACGGCGGCTGCGAGTGGTCAGGCGGTGGACACAGAAGGGGAGGAGTAAGGCTAGTAGAAGACGGGACATAAGGAACCTGCTGAAGCAGGGGAACGAAGTACGGTCGCGGCCGCACAGTGCCTCCAGCACCTCCAGCTCCAGGGTCAACAGCTCCAGCTCCTGCAGCTCCAGCGCCTCCGGTGCCAGTGCCTCCAACTCCAGTTCCTCCGGCTCCAGCGCCCGTAGGGTCTCCAGCTCCAGTGTCCCCAACACCACCAGTCCCAGCAGCTCCAGTACCCCGGGTACGAGCACCTCCAGGACCAATAGCCGCAGTACCTCCAGTACCACCAGCTCCAGTAGTAACTCCAGCACCTCCAACTCCAGCGTCTCCAGTGCCTCCAGCTCCGGGAGCTCCACTCTGAAGGCGTGCGCGCCGAACAAGCCACTCACGCAGCTGCTGCGGAGACAGTTGCGGCGAAGCACCAGTAGGACCTCCAGACGAAGCAGCACCTCGAGGCTCAGCACTCCCAGACTCAGCACCCTCCGACTCAGCACCCCCAGGCTCAACACCCTCACGCTCAGCACCCCCAGGCTCCTCACCCCCAGGCTCAGCACCCCCAGACCCAGCACCCTCAGACCCCGCACCCCCCGGCTCTGCACCCCCAGATGCAGCACCCCCAGACGCAGCACCTAGAGCAGCATCTGACCCGACAGCTACCTCGACAGGCGCAGTACCAGAGAGAGGGTCTACCTGAGATACACCGGAGGGAGCAGGACCCTGGGCCGGGAGGGGGTCTACCGGAGGGGGACCGGGAGCAAGGAAGAGCGACAGGGGCGGGGGAGGGGCAGAGCGGTAGGGTAAGAGATGGTAGAAGGGAACCGACTCGTCGAACGTGACGTCCTGAGAAGGGAGGACACGGCGCGAGGTGGGGTGGTAAAACTGCCAGCCAGGCACGTCAGGGACAAAGCCAAGGAAGACGCAGGGGATAGCACGGGCGGAGAGCTTGTCCGCAGACGTATCGCGAACAAAGGCACGAGAACCCCAGACCCGAAACACCGACGCATCGCCAACCTCCCCCGTCCAACGCAGTGTGGGCGAGGTCTCCGGCAAGGAGACACGGGGCCAGAGGTTGAGCTGATGCGCAGCGTACCGGACCGCAAATGGCCACAGAAAATGGGGAGCAGCCGCATGGATCATGGAGGTACGAGCGACCTCCATGACTAAGCCAATGCGGCGCTCAGTAATCCCATTTTGCTGAGGGGAGTCCGGAAGCGTGAACGACTGGAGAATGCCGTCCCCACGACAAAAGTCTTGCAAGAGGTCGGAGGAGAACTCACCACCTCTGTCAGAGTGCAGACGCAGGACAGGAAGGTCCTGCCCGAACCGCTCGCGGAGCTGGAGACGGACTGTGCGTATCCAAGGGATCAAGACATCAACGACCTGACCCTTGCTGCGCAAGGGGAAGACCGTGGTGTACCGCGTCTAGTCCTCAACTACCAGCAGAAAGTAGCGCTCGCGGCCCTGTCCACTAACGCGGGCTGGGCCCCACACGTCCACGTGGAGAGTCTGCAGGGGAGCAGTCGTCGGGGGAGACGAGGAGGAGTGAGGAGCGGCACGCTGTTGCCCCTCGACGCAAGGAAGGCAGGGCGGGGCAGGCGAGGGCGGGAGGGGAGGCAGAGACCTGGGTAGACCAGAGACAAGCAGACGAAAGTGCATGCCAAGAAGGCGAGGCAGGGAGGGTTGACCCAGACGGTGGTGCCACAGAAGAGTCTGGTGCGACATGAGGTGACACGAGCAAGAGGGTGCTACCTGACCTGACGCAGACACTTAAGCAGGCGCAGCTACCTGAGAAGGCTCGGTAGCGAGTGTGTACAAACTCGGCCCTGGCCGACGAGTGAACGTGGCCAGGTGACGCCCCGTCCGTGTGCACGTGCAGATCGACACACGCTGACCCCTAGGAGTGGTGGTAGTGACCATCGCATCCTGGAGGGCAGCGGTACTCACCAAATTCGTTGAGAACGAGGGGAGGTGAAGACCTGACAGTGAGCCGGACGGAACCGCCGGACACGGGAGGACAGTGGAGGAACGGGCAACGACCAGGCCCCTAGAGGGGTCAGCCAGTCTGACCGGGACAGGTGCAGGGAGAGGAGTTAGAGTGGTGCTATCACGAAAGAAACAGCGTGAGGCGCTTGAGTCCAACGTGAAGGTGTGCAAGGCCTGAGCAGGCACAGTACCAGGGAGAGTACCAGACTCACTAGCATCTAGAGCAGCAACAGCTATACCTGGGTCAGGCGGCACACACCGGTAACAGTCACCCTCAGCACTAACAGACAAAGCATACATAGTAGAAAGAATAGCATCAAAGTCTAGGTCAAAGATAGCAACCCTAGACCTAAGTAGATCTGCCCAGCGAGGGAGCTCGATGTCGTCACCAAACTCAGCACGCCAAGCGTCGTCGAGGCGGGAGAAGCAGCAGTGCTGAGTGTGAAGCTTCCCGCATGTCTGACCAACACGAACACCCGTGCGAATGACATACGGGCAGCTATCACTACCCCCAGAAGTCCCACGATGAAACAACCACTCACGGAGCTGCTGGGGCAACTGGGTCTCGCTCCGACACTGCTGCTGCTGCCTCTGGCCACCACCAGGGCCTACATGCCGAGGTCCAGTCCTACCACCTCCATGTCAAACATATATTTACTATAGTCGGTCTAGGCTGTAGTGGGGTAGTCCTTAGAGGGTACAACACTTATGTGTTTCCTACTTGTACCCTTCTCATTTCCTAATTCAATCATTCTTTCGTCTATCTTTCTCACATGGTATAGAGCTAGTTTCGAGAATTTTAAAAAAGGGCCCACCACTAAAATTCTTCACTGCCTACTTGACGCGCGCGTCGCGCTTTCCCTTTGAGGCCCGTCGCGGCCCCTGCGCTCGCCCTTCGAGCCTGCGCCCGCCCCGTAAGGCCCCTTAAGGCCTCGTTAGGCCCCGTAAGGCCCCTTTTCGGCCCCGTTTAGGGCGCGGATTAAGGCCCCGTAAGGCCCCGTTATGCCCCGTAAGGCCCCGTAAGGCCCCGTCAGGCCCCGTTCGGCCCCGTTTAAGGCCCCGTTAGGCCCCGACAGGCCCCGTTAGAGGCCCCGTACGGGCCCGTCAGGCCCCATTTGGCCCCGTTTAGGGCGCGGATTACGGCCCCGTAAGGCCCCGTTAGCCTCGTAAGGCCCCGTAAGGCCCCGTCAGGCCCCGTTCGGCCCCGTTTAAGGCCCCGTTAGGCCCCGACAGGCCCCGTTAGAGGCCCCGTACGGCCCCGTCAGGCCCCGTTCGAGGCCCAGTACGGCCTCGTCATGCCCCATTTGGCCCCGTTTAAGGCCTCGTAAGGCCTGTCAGGCCCCGTTATAGGCCCCGCAAGGCCCCGTTCTCGGCCCCGTACGGCCCCGTTATAGGCCCCGTCAGGCCCCGTTATAGGCCCCGTACGGTCCCGTACGGCCCCGTTATAGGCCCCGTCAGGCCCCGTTATAGGCCCCGCACGGCCCCGTTATAGGCCCCGTCAGGCCCCGTTATAGGCCCCGTTCGGCCCCGTTATAGGCCTCGTCAGGCCCCGTTATAGGCCCCGTTCGGCCCTGCTCCTGAACTGCCCCGGCCCTGCTTCTGCACTGCCCCGGCTCTGCCCCGGCCCTGCCCCGGCCCTGCCCCGGCCCTGCCCCTGAACTGCCCCGGCCCTGGCCCGGCTCTGCCCTGGCCCTGCCCCGGCCCTGCTCCTGAACTGCCCCGGCCCTGCCCCGGCCCTGCTCCTGAACTGCCCCGGCCCTGCCCCGGCCCTGCTTCTGCACTGCCCCGGCCCTGCTCCTGAACTGCCCCGGCCCTGCCCCGGCCCTGCCCCGGCCCTGCCCCTGAACTGCCCCGTCCCTGGCCCGGCTCTGCCCTGGCCCTGCCCCGGCCCTGCTCCTGCACTGCCCCGGCTCTGCCCCGGCCCTGCCCCGGCCCTGCCCCTGAACTGCCCCGGCCCTGGCCCGGCTCTGCCCTGGCCCTGCCCCGGCCCTGCTCCTGAACTGCCCCGGCCCTGCCCCGGCCCTGCTCCTGAACTGCCCCGGCCCTGCCCCGGCCCTGCTCCTGGACTGCCCCGGCCCTACCCCGGCCCTGCCCCAGCCTCTCCCCTGGTAAGAGCGCCGCGCTTCCAAGCCACACCGCCCTGCCGAGCTGCGCCGCCCTACCTAGCCTGCTTAGCCGAGTTCCACTGCTGCTACTGCTAGCCTGCTGCTTCTCCTGTCATGGCTAGTCTCAATGTTCTTACCTTTGATGCTGAGGGTCGGGCTGTTGACTTTGAGGTCTGGCTAGATGATCTGCAGCTTTTCCTACAGTGCGATAGCAAGGATGGTTTCTCACTGTTCGATCTCACTTCTGGCGCCTCTCCTGCCCCTACTGCTGATGCTGACAGTACTGTTCGCACGCAGTGGCTCACGCGCGATGCTGCTGCTCGTCTTGCTGTGCGCAACCACCTGCCGTCTACTGAGCGCGCGCACTTTAGTCAGTACAAGAGTGCTAGGGCTTTGTACGACGCTGTAGTTGTACGCTACTCCTCCCCTGCCACTGCTGCCCTCAGCCGCCTCATGCTACCGTACCTTTTCCCTGACCTTGCTGCCTTTGCCACTGTCGCTGACCTAGTTGCTCACCTTTGCACTAGTGACGCCCGCTACCGCGCTGCCCTTCCCACTGAGTTCTGTGCCAAGAACCCCCCCCCCATGTACATCACCCTTTACTACCTAGTCACCCGCCTCCCTGACTCTCTTTCTTCAGTCAGGGACCACTTTCTCTCCCTTTGCCCCACCGAGCTGACTGTCGACTTGCTAGAGGAGCGCCTTGCTGCAGCTGAGAAGAGTATCTTAGCTGTTGGTGCTTCTCGCGGTGACCGTCGCACCCCCTTCTTTGAGGGGTGTTTCCCTGTCCCCCTTCTCCCCTCTGTTGCCTCTGCTGCTGCTGTCGACCTCGTTGGCACTGAGGAGGTCGGCGTTGCATCTGCCCCTAGTGGGCGACGCCGCACTGGCAAGGGCAAGGGAAGCAGGGGTGGTGGTGGGGGCGGTGGAGGCAGCGGTGGAGGAGGTGGAGGAGGTGGAGGTGGTGGTGGGGGTGGTTCCGGGAGTGGGGGCGTAGGTGGCGGCAGTGGCGGCCGTGGCGGCGGTGGTGGAGGAGGTGGTGGCGGCGGCGGTGGTGGAGGTAGCGGAGGAGGTGGTGCTGGTCGCGGTGCGGCCATGCAGCGTGGAGGCCTTGGTGGCAGCCAGCGTCCGCAGCAGCTGCGCACCCGTGAGACCCCGTCTGTTTAGCAGCTTCGTGAGTGGTACGCTGGCCGTGGGAGGTCTGGGGGTGCAGGTCCCTGCGCGTACGTTCTTCGCACCGGCACTCGTAGTGGGGAGGTGTGTGGTCTCCCACACACCACGCAGCGCTGCTTTGGCCGCTTGACTGACGCTTGGCGTACCCAGTTTCCTGACGCTGTTGATCTTCCTCGTTGGCATGATCTGCTTCTGCAGAATGTGCCTATCTTTGATCTAGATTTTGATGCTATCCTTGCTGCCATGTATGCTCTTGCTGATATTACTGAGGGTGACTGTTACCTGCGTGTCCCGCCCGACCCGGGCACTGTCGCTGCTGCTCTAGGTGCTAGTGCGGCTGCTGCTCTAGGTGCTAGTGCGTCTGCTGCTCCAGGTGCTGGTACGTCTCCTCCCTCTGGTACTGCACCTACTGAGTCCTTTCACACCTTCACACTTGACTCTCGTGCTTCGCGCTCTTTCTTTAGAGACAGCACCACGCTCACGCCGCTCCGTCGGCCTGTTGCGGTCTCCCTTGCTGACCCCTCCGGGGGACCAGTCCTTGCACACTCCTCCACGGTTCTACCGTGTCCTGCGGCCCCGTCGGGCTTGCTGTCGGGACTCCACCTCCCCTCGTTCTCTACGAACTTGGTGAGTGGAGCTGACCTCCAGGACGCGTGGGTTGACCAGTTCACCCCTGGAGGTCAGCGTGTGACCCACTGCACTTGCTCTCGGACGGGCCGCCACCTGGCCACGTTCACCCGTCGGCCAGGGTCGAGTCTGTACACACTGACTACTGCGCCTCCTCCGGTCCCTGCGTCTGGTCAGGTAGCTGCGTCCAGTCAGGTGTTTGCTGCTGCGTCCAGGTCTAGTCCTGCGTCTGCCCCCTGCTCGTGTCGTCCTCTGGCGCACGAGACTCTCCTCTGGCACCACCGCCTTGGTCACCCCTCCCTGCCTCGTCTTCGAGGTATGGCCTCCCGTGCTCTTGTCTCTGGACTCCCCAGGTCCCTCCCTCCCCTTCCTCCGGGGCCTGCCCCCACCTGTGTTCCTTGTGTCGAGGGCCGGCAGCGCGCCGCTCCTCACTCCTCCTCGTTTCCTCCGACTGAGGCCCCTCTGTAGACTCTTCACATGGACGTGTGGGGCCCAGCCCGCGTTCGTGGACAGGGTCACGAGCGTTACTTCCTGCTGGTCGTTGACGACTACTCGCGTTACACCACAGTCTTCCCCTTGCGCAGCAAGGGTGAGGTCACTGAGGTGTTGATCGACTGGATCCGCGGTGCTCGTCGCCAGCTTAGTGAGAGTTTCGGCTCCGACCTTCCTGTTTTGCGTCTGCACTCAGACAGAGGCGGGGAGTTTTCCTCCGACCTTATGAGAGCCTTCTGTCGTTTCGAGGGCATCCGCCAGACGTTCACGCTTCCAGCCTCCCCGCAGCAAAATGGGATTGCTGAGCGCCGCATTGGCATGGTCATGGATGTCGCTCGTACGTCCATGATCCATGCGGCTGCTCCCCACTTTCTGTGGCCGTTCGCGGTTCAGTACGCTGCGCATCAGATCAACCTTCAGCCTCGTGTCTCCTTGCCGGAGACCACACCTACTCTGCGGTGGACGGGGAAGGTTGGCGATGCGTCCGCGTTCCGTGTCTGGGGATCTCGAGCTTTTGTCCGCGATACTACAGCGGACAAGCTGTCCTCCCGTGCCGTTCCCTGTGTCTTCCTTGGCTTCCCTCCTGACGCACCCGGGTGGCAGTTCTACCACCCCACCTCGCGTCGTGTTCTGTCCTCTCAGGACGTCACGTTTGACGAGTCGGTGTCGTACTACCGTCTCTTTCTCTACCGCACTGCCTCTCCCCCTCCCCCGCCGCTCTTCCTTGCTCCAGGTACTCCTCCGGTAGACCCCCTCCCCCCTCAGGGTCCTGCCCCCTCAGGTGTGTCCCAGGTAGACCCTGCCGAGCCGGTCGAGGTAGCTGTCGACTCAGGTGCTGCTAGGGGTGCTGACCCTGCGGGTGCGGGGACTGGGGGTGCTGAGACTGGGGGTGCTGAGTCTGGGGGTGCTGAGACTGGGCGTGCTGAGCCTGGGGGTGTGGCGCCTGAGGGTACTGTGTCTGGAGGTGTTGTGCCTGCGCGTGTTGAGTCTGGAGGTGCTCTGGGTGTCCCGTCGCGGCGGGAGCCCCTCTCTCCACAGCGGCTTCGTGAGTGGTACTCTCGGCGCTGTCGGGTTGCTGCTGGTGTGGGTGCTGCTGGAGGTGCTGGCGTTGCTGGAGGTGGTGCTGGTGCTGGAGCTGCTGGAGGTGCTGCTGGTGCTGGAGGTGCTACTGGAGCTACTGGAGGTGCTGGCACTGCTGGAGGTGGTGCTGGTGCTGGAGCTGCTGGAGCTGCTGGAGCTGCTGGAGGTGCTGCTAGGACTGGAGACCCTGAGGCTGAGGGTACCGGTTCTGTCTCTGCTGTTTCTCGAGGCGCTGCGCGGCCGCGGTCGTACTACGTTCCGCTTCTTCAGCAGGTTCTTGGCTCCCCACCTGCTCTTGGTCCTCCTCCTCCTTCCCTGAGTCCACCGCCTGTCCCGTCTCAGTCGCAGTTACAGCCGGCCTCTCCGCTGCCTGGTCCTTCTCCTTACTCTGGTCCGACTAGAGGTCTTACGGAGCGTCGTGAGCCTAAGTCGCGTCCTGTGTCGCCTGCGTCTCGCTCTACGTCGCCTGTCCGTTCTGTTCGCGCTGGTCGTGTTTCGCGTCCGCGTCTTCCTCCTGTCCCTGGCACTCACTCTATGACTCTGCGTCCTTCCACTGCTCCACAGCGTGTCCCTCTGCCCTCTCCTCCTACGTCCTCTCTTCCTGACGGTCCGGACCCGGAGTCTGACTCCCTTCGTGCTGCTAGTCCTACTGTCACGCGCTTTCTAGCCACTGCTGTCACTGACCCCCTGTTTGAGTTCTCTGCTGCGTCTGCTCTTGTTGCTGAGCTTGTTGAATTTGCTGCAGCCTGTCGCCTAGACTACGCTGCTAGTCTTGTTGCTGAGTCTGCGTCTGTGTCTGTCTGTCCTCCGTCCGTCGGGGGTGAGTGTGCTCTTGGCACGGACGTCCTTGAGGACAGGCAGGAGGACCTTGAGTGCTTTGCTGCTGCTTCACCTCATCTCGTGTCCATGCTGCTTGCCCCTGAGGGAGACCCGGATGCACTAGACATCCCGACCCTGCGCTCTTACGCAGAGGCGATAGAGGGTCCCTACTCCTCCCAGTGGCAGGCAGCCATGGACGCAGAGATGGCTTCCTGGAAGTCCACAGGCACCTACGTAGACGAGGTTCCCCCACCTGGGGCGAACATCGTCAGTGGCATGTGGATCTTCAGGGTGAAGCGGCCGCCGGGTTCTCCGCCTGCCTTCAAGGCGCGTTACGTTGCACGTGGCTTCAGTCAGCGACAGGGAGTTGACTTCTTTCAGACCTTCTCCCCTACCCCGAAGATGACCACTCTTCGGGTACTGCTGCACGTTGCTGCTCAGCGTGACTACGAGCTCCACTCGCTTGACTTCAGCACAGCCTTCCTACAGGGCAGCCTGCACGAGGAGATCTGGCTGCGCCGCCCACCTGGCTTCACTGGGTCGTTTCCTGCTGGTACCCAGTGGAGCCTCCGGCGGCCAGTCTACGGTCTCCGCCAGGCGCCCCGTGAGTGGCACGACACGCTCAGGACGACTCTTGCTGCTCTTGGTTTTGCTCCTTCCACTGCTGACCCTTCTCTATTTCTACGCACTGACGCTACTCTGCCGCCGTTCTACGTTCTTGTGTACGTAGACGACCTTGTCTTTGCTACTGCTGACACGGAGGCACTCGCCCACGTGAAGTCCGAGCTGCAGAAGAGACACACGTGCACAGACCTGGGTGAGCTCACAAGCTATCTTGGCTTGCGGATCACCCGGGACAGAGCACAGCGCACCATTACCTTGACTCAGTCACACATGGTGCAGCAGGTCCTTCAGCGCTTCGGCTTCACCTTCTCCTCGCCACAGTCCACTCCTCTGCCTACCGGTCACTCGCTCTCAGCTCCACCTTCGGACGAGTCCGTAGAGCCGAGTGGCCCGTATCCAGAGCTCGTGGGCTGCCTCATGTACCTGATGACTTGCACACGACCTGACCTCGCATACCCTCTCAGCCTTCTGGCTCGTTACGTGGCTCCCGGCAGGCACCGAAAGGTGCACTGGGATGCTGCGAAGAGGGTGTTGCGATACTTGTGCAGTACATCGGGCATGGGGCTCGTGCTTGGAGGACGGGCTCGAGTTGTCCTCACTGGTCACGCTGACGCCTCCTGGGTTGACGACTTGGCTACACAGCGGTCGTCACAGGGTTACACCTTCAGCCTTGGCTCCGGTTCTGTCTCCTGGCGGTCTACCCGCTCTTCTTCTGTTCTCAGCTCCAGTTGTGAGGCTGAGATCTACGCTGGGGCCATGGCTGCACAGGAGCTTCGCTGGCTCACCTACCTGCTGACCGACTTGGGAGAGGCGCCTCGTTCTCCTCCAGTTCTGTACGTCGACAACAAGGCCATGCTGGCCTTGTGTCAGGAGCACAGACTGGAGCACAGAACGAAGCACATTGCTCTGCGCTACTTCCTTGCTCGAGAGTTGCAGCAGCGTGGCCAGCTTCGTCTTGCTTACATGGCCTCTCAGGCCAACACTGCTGATGTCTTCACCAAGGCACTTCAGCCTTGTGATCATCAGCGTTTCTGTACTGTGTTAGGCCTTGTACCTACTGTGCCTCACTTGTTGACTTCTTGACTCTGCTTGTACTGTACTCTATATACTTATACCTGCATGCTTACACTTGCTAGGTTGTGTTCACTGTATTGTTTGCTTTCCTTTATATAACTCTGCATGTGAACTGGCCTTCTGGCCCTTTGCTTGTGCTCAGACTGTGTGGTGACTTTGTGATCCACCCTGAGTTTGCTTTGTCTTTCTTGATTGGTCTTGTGACCCCTTGTTCTCCCCCACTTTGCCTATGGGGGTGTGTCAAACATATATTTACTATAGTCGGTCTAGGCTGTAGTGGGGTAGTCCTTAGAGGGTACAACACTTATGTGTTTCCTACTTGTACCCTTCTCATTTCCTAATTCAATCATTCTTTCGTCTATCTTTCTCACACTCCAGTCCCACCGCCTCCACTTCCGCCACTCCCACCGCTGCCTCCACCGCCGCCACCAAAGCCCCCACTCCCGCCACCAGTCCCACCGCCGCCACCACCTCCACTGCCTCCACTACCTCCACTGCTGCCCCCACCACCACTCCCGCTGCCACCTCCACTACCACCGCTGCCACCTCCACTACCACCGCTGCCACCTCCACTACCATCGCTGCCACCTCCACCACCCTTGCCACCGTTGCCCTTGCTGCTGTGGCGCTTCGCACTAGCAGAAGCAGCCCCGACGTCCTCAGCAACAGAGACGTTTGCAGCAGCAGAAGAGGAGTAGGAGGGGGCAAGGGGGGAGGGGGAGCACCCCTCAAAGAAGGGCGGGCACGGAGTGCTACGAGCAGCACCTACAGCAACTGCACTAGTCTTAGCTGTGAGGATATGCTGCTCGAGGAGGTCAACAGGGAGGGAGGTGGGGTCAAGGGAGAGAAAGTGGTCCCTGACAGAGCGAAGAGAGTCAGAGAGGCGAGTGACTATGAAGTAGAGGGTGATGAACATCGGGGGCTGGTTCCTGTCAAGGAACTCAGCAGGGACGGTAGCGCGGTAGCGATCGTCGCTGGTGCGCAGGTGGGAAACCAGGTCCTCTACTGTGGCAAAAGCTGACAGCTCGGGGAACAGGTAGGGCAGTAGCAGTCGGCCTAGAGCAGCAGTGGCAGGCGAGGAGTAGCGAGCTACGACTGTGGCGTACAGTGCCTGTGCTGTCCTGTGCTGTCCGAAGTGAGCGCATTCAGCTAACGGCAGGTGGTTGCGAATGGCTAAGCGGGCAGCAGCGTCGCGAGTAAGCCACTGCGAGCGAGTCGCACTGTCAGCTGTGGCGGGAGGGGCACTAGCAGCGCCTGACGCTAGGTCAAACAGCAAAACACTGTCCTTACAATCGCTCAGTAGGTACAGCTGCAGATCGTCAAGCCACGTGTCAAACTGAATCGGTCTGCCCTCATGATCAAACGCTAGAACGAAGCGAAGCCATCGGGGCACAATACGTAGGAGCAGCAGTGGCAGCAGTAGCAGTAGCAGTAGTAATAGTAGCAGTAGTAGCAGTAGTAAGAGCAGAAGCAGGGGCTGAGGGGCCGAGGGGCCAAGGGGCCGAGGTGCCGGGGGCCTAGGGGCTAGGGGCCGAGGGGCCAGGGGGCCGAGGGGCCGGGGTCCTAGGGGGACGGGGCCGCGGGGCCAAGGTCGAAGGGGCCGAGAGGCCGAGGGACTGGGGGCCTAGGACGACGGGGCCAAGGGTCCAAGGGGCCGAGGGGCCGGGGTCCTAGGGGGACGGGGCCGCGGGGCCAGGGTCGAAGGGGCCGAGAGGCTGAGGGACCAGGGGCCTAGGGCGACGGGGCCGAGGGGCCAGGGGCGATGGGGCCGAGGGGCCGGGGGCCTAGGGCCTAGGGGGGGTCGGGCCGAGGGGCAAAGGGGCCGAGGGGCCGAGGGGCCGGGGGCCTAGGGGGACGGGGCCGAGGGGCCGAGGGACCGGGGGCCTAGGGCGACGGGGCCGAGGGGCCAGGGGCGACGGGGCTGAGGAGCCGGGGGCCTAGGGCCTAGGGGGGGCTGGGCCGAGGGGCGAAGGGGCCAAGGGGCCGAGGTGCCGGGGGCCTAGGGGGACGGGGGCCTAGGGCGATGGGGCAGAGGGGCCTGGAGAGAAGGGGCCGAGGGGCCTAGAGAGAAGGGGCCGAGGGGCCAGGAGAGATAGGGCCTGGGGGCCTAGGGGCGACGGGGCCGTGGGGCCAGGGGCTAAGGGGCCGAGGGGCCGTGGGGCAACGTGTCGCAAGGGGCCGTGGGGCCTGGGCCTAGGCGAGGGGCGACGGGCCGCGACGGGCGACGGGCCTAGGGCGACGGGACGGGGCGGGCGATAGAGGGCCGCGACGGGCCTG
Source organism: Closterium sp. Naga37s-1 (assembly GCA_947471745.1). Taxonomy (NCBI): domain Eukaryota; kingdom Viridiplantae; phylum Streptophyta; class Zygnematophyceae; order Desmidiales; family Closteriaceae; genus Closterium; species Closterium sp. Naga37s-1. The sequence continues at coordinate 1,146,385 of CANJKZ010000799.1, read as the reverse complement.
GGGCGACGGGGGTCGCGACGGGCCTAGGGCGACGGGGGTCGCGACGGGCCTAGGGCGACGGGGGTCGCGACGGGCCTAGGGCGACGGGGGTCGCGACGATCCTAGGGCGACAGGGGTCGCGACGGGCCTAGGGTGACGGGGGTCGCGACGGGCCTAGGGCGACGGGGGGGGCGGGCTAGGGGCGACGGGCGACGGGGGGCCGGGCTAGGGGCGTAGGTCTGGCAGACTCAGACTCAGCAACAAGAGCAGTGGCGTAGTTGAGACGACAGGCAGCAGCAAAGTCAAGCAGCTCAGCAACGAGGCCAGACGCAACAGTGGACTCAAAAGAAGGGTCATTGACAATAGTGGCGAGGAGATGAGAGACAGTGGGACTGGCAGCACAAGTGAGGTCAGACTGAGGGTCAGGGACGGCAGGAAGAGAGGACTCAGGAGGAGGCGGCAGAGGAACACGCAGTGGAACAGAGGAAGGACGAAGTGCCATAGCGTGCGTGCCGAGGACAGGAGGAGGACGCGAACGAGGAATGCGACGAGCAGTGCGAACAGGCGAGACAGGACAAGACGCAGGCTCACGACGCTCTGTAAGACCGCCGGACTGCTCAGTGTAAGGAGAAGGAGCCGACAGTGGGGAGGCTGGCTGTAACGGCGGCTGCGACTGGTTAGGCGGTGGACACAGTAGGGAAGGAGTAAGGCTAGTAGAAGATGGGACACCGAGAAACTGCTGAATCAGGGGAACGAAGTACGGTCGCGGCCGCACAGTGCCTCCAGCACCAGTACCACCAGCACCGCCAGCGCCAGCACCTCCAGCTCCAGGGTCAACAGCTCCAGCTCCTCTAGCTCGACCGCCTCCCGCTCCAGTGCCTCCAGCTCCAGCGCCACCAGCACCAGTGCCTCCAGCTCCAGCAGCTCCAGGCTCCGTAAGGTCTCCAGCTCCAGCGCCCCCAACACCACCAGGCCCGGCAGCTCCAGTACCCCTGGTACGAGCACCTCCAGGACTTGCACCCGCAATACCTCTAGTACCACCAGCTCCAGCAGTAACTCCAGCACCTCCAGCTCCAGTGTCTCCAGTGTCTCCAGTGGCTCCAGCTCTGGCAGCTCCACTCTGAAGGCGTGCGCGCTGAACAAGCCACTCACGCAGCTGCTGCAGGGAGAGAGGCTCCGGCCAAGTAGACAGTCTCGGCGAAGCACCAGCAGGACCTCCATACGAAGTAGCACCCCGAGGCTCAGCACCCCCAGACTCCGCACCCTCAGACTCAGCACCCCCAGGCTCAACACCCTCAGGCTCAGCACCCCCAGGCTCCAAACCCGCGGGCTAAGCACCCCCAGGCTCCGCACCCCCAGACCTAGCAACCTCAGACTCAGCGCCCCCGGGCTCCGCACCCCCAGACGCAGCACCTCGAGCAGCACCTGAGTCGCCAGCTACCTCAACAGGCACAGTACCAGGGAGAGGGTCTACGTGAGACACACCTGAGGGAGCAGGACCCTGGGGCGGGAGGGGGTCTACTGGAGGGGGACCGGGAGCAAGGAAGAGCGGCGGGGGCAGGGGAGGGGCAGAGCGGTAGGGGAAGAGGCGGAAAAAGGGAACCGACTCGTCAAACGTGACGTCCTGAGAGGGGAAGACACGGCGCATGGTAGGGTGGTAAAACTGCCAGCCAGGCGCGTCAGGGGGGAAGCCAAGGAAGACGCAGGGGATAGCACGGGCGGAGAGCTTGTCCGCGGACGAATCGCGAACAAAGGTACGAGAGCCCCAGACCCGGAACACCGACGCATCGCCAACCTCCCTCATCCAACGCAGTGTGGGCGAGGTCTCCGGCAAGGAGACACGGGGCCAGAGGTTGAGCTGATGCGCAGCGTACCGGACCGCAAACGGCCACAGAAAATGGGGAGCAGCCGCATGGATCATGGAGGTACGAGCGACCTCCATGACTAAGCCAATGCGGCGCTCAGCAATCCCATTTTGCTGAGGGGAGTCCAGAAGCGTGAACGACTGGAGAATGCCCTTCCCACGACAAAAGCCCCACAAGAGGTCGGAGGAGAACTCACCACCTCTGTCAGAGTGCAGACGCAGGACAGGAAGGTCCTCGCGGAACCGCTCGCGGAGCTCGAGACGTACTGCACGGATCCAAGGGATCAAGACATCAACGACCTGACCCTTACTGCGCAAGGGGAAGACCGTGGTGTACCGCGTGTAGTCATAAAAAACCAGCAGAAAGTAGCGCTCCCCCCCCTGTCCACTGATGCGGGCTAGGCCCCACATGTCCATGTGGAGAGCCTGCACGGGAGCAATCGTCGGGGGAAACGAGGAGGAGTGAGGAGCGGCGCGCTGCCGCCCCTCGACGCAAGGAAGGCAGGGCGGAGCAGGCGAGGGCGAGAGGGGAGGCAGAGACCTAGGAAGACCAGAGAAAAGGAGGCGGGAGTGCATGCCACGCAGGCGTGGCAGGGAGGGGTGACCAAGGCGGTGGTGCCAGAGGAGAGTCTGGTGCGACAGAAGGCGACACGAGCAAGGGGGTGCTACCTGACCTGACGCGGACACCTGGGTTGACGCAGCTACCTGAGGAGACTCTGTAGCCAGTGTGTACAGACTTGACCCTGGCCGACGAGTGAACGTGGCCAGATGACGACCCGTCAGTTTACACGTGCAGATCGACACACGCTGACCCCCAGGAGTGGTGGTAGTGACCATCGCATCCTGGAGGGCAGCGGTGCTCACTAGGTTCGAAGAGAACGAGGGGAGGTGAAGACCTGACAGTGAGCCGGACGGAACCGCCGGACACGGGAGAACAGTGGAGGAACGGGCAACGACTGGGCCCCCAGAGGGGTCAGCCAGTCTGACCGGGAAAGGTGCAGGGAGAGAAGTGAGGGTGGCTCTGTCACGAAAGAATCAGCGAGAGGCACCTGAGTCCAGCGTGAAGGTGTGCAAGGCCTCAGCAGGCGCAGTACCATGGAGAGAAGACTCACTAGCACCTAGAGCAATAGCCTCTATACCTGGGTCAGGCGGCACACACCAGTAACAGTCACCCTCAGCACTAGCAGACAATGCATACATAGCAGAAAGGATAGCATCATAGTCTAGGTCAAAGATCGCAACTCCAGACCTAAGCAGCTCTGCCCAGTAGGGGCGCTCGACCTCGTCACCAAACTTAGCGCACCAAGCGTCGTCGAGGCGGGAGAAGCAGCGGTGCTGAGTGTGAGGCTTCCTGCATGTCTGACCTGCACGGTCACCCGTGCGAATGACATACGGGCAGCTGACACTACACCCAGACGCCCCACGCTGAAACAACCACTCACGAAGCTGCTGGGGTGACGGGGTCTCGCTCCGACGCTATTGCCACTGCCTCTGGCCTCCTCCAGAAACTCCACGCTTAGCTCCAGTCCTACCGCCACCACTCCCACCGCTGCCACTACCGCCACTCCCACCGCTACCTCCACCGCCGCCACCAAAGCCCCCACTCCCGTCACCACTCCCACCGCTGCCACCACCTCCACTGCTGCCCCCACCACCACTCCCACTGCCACTGCCACTGCCACCACCCTTGCCACCCTTGCCCTTGCTGCTGCGGCGCTTCGCACTAGCAGAAGCAGCCCTGACGTCCTCAGCACTAGGGACGTCTACAGCAGCAGCAGAGGCGTAGGAGGGGGCAAGGGGGGAGGGGGAGCACCCCTCAAAGAAGGGCGTGCGCAGAGTGCCACGAGCAGCACCTACAGCGACTACACTAGTCTCAGCTGCAAGGAGGTGCTGCTCGAGTAGGTCAATAGTGAGGACTGTGAGGTCGAGGGAGAGAAAGTGGTCCCTGACAGAGCGAAGAGAGTCAGGGAGGCGAGTGACTATAAAGTAGAGAGTGATGAACATCGGGGGCTGGTTCCTGTCAAGGAACTCAGCTGGGGCGGCAGCGCGGTAGCGAGCGTCGCTAGTGCGAAGGTGGGAAACCAGGTCCTCTGCTGTGGCAAAGGCGGACAGCTCGGGGAACAGGTAGGGCAGTAGGAGGCGGCCTAGAGCAGCAGTGGCAGGCGAGGAGTAGCGAGCGACGACAGCGTCGTACAGTGCCTGTGCTGTCCGAAGCGGCCAACGGCAGGTGGTTGCGAATGGCTAAGCGGGCAGCAGCGTCGCGGGTAAGCCACTGGGAGCGGGTCGCACTGTTAGCTGTGGCGGGAGGGGCGGGAGCGGCGCCAGACGTGTGGTCAAACAACGAAACACTGTCCCTAGAGTCGTTGAGTAGGTACAGCTGCAGGTCGTCGAGCCACGTGTCAAATTGTAGGGGGCGTCCCTCATGATCGAACCTTAGCACGCGGAGAGAAGCCATAGTGGCGCAGCACGCAGAGCGAGGAGAAGCAAGGCAGCGCAGAGCACAGGGCAGGCAGCAGCAAGGGGCAGTGAGAGGGCCGCAAGGGGCGGCTAGCAGAGCAGCAGGGGCGGCGAGAGGGCCACCAGGGGCGGCGTGCGGGGCTGCAAGGGCGGCTCGCGAGTTGCAGGGTCGAGGGTCGGGCCGGAAGGGGCGGCTCGCGGGGCCTGCGGTCGACTGTCGGGCCGGGGCCTAGGGGCGACGGGCGCTGGGCGACAGGCGACAGGCCGGGGCCGGGGCCTAGGGGCGACGGGCCTAGGGGCGACGGGCGTCGGGCTGGGGCCTAGGGGCGTCGGGCGACGGGCCTACGGGCCGGGCTAGGGGCGACGGGCCGGCCTAGAGGCGACGGGCCTAGAGGCGACGGGCCGGGGCGACGGGCCGGGGCGACGGGCCTAGGGGCAACGGGCCGGGGCGACGGGCCTAGGGGCGACGGGCCGGGCTAGGGGCGACGGGCCTACGGGCCGGGCTAGGGGCGACGGACCAGCCTAGGGGCGACGGGCCTTGGGGCGACGAGCCTGGGCGACGAGCCGGGCTAGGGGCGACGGGCCTACGGGCCGGGCTAGGGGCGACGGGCCGGCCTAGGGGCGACGGGCCGGGGCAACGGGCCTAGGGGCAACGGGCCGGGCTAGGGGCGACAAGCCGCACGAGGGCGGCGCGCTGGGCAGCAGGTGCGGCACGAGGGTCGCTAGGGGTGGCTAGTGGGGCCACGCAGTGGTGGGCCCAAGGAAAAAAATGGTCCTAGCGAAGGACCTGCTCTGAAACCATGTCAGAATATACTCACGAGAATGAATGAACTATGAAACTGTTGGGTACAAGTACTAACCCTAATTGGGTTGTACCCCTTATAGGCTACCCCACTATAGCCTACACAAATGTATGCACTATAATATTCTGACTGCTACAACGGGACCTCACGCTCACCGTCTCGTCTACCGTAACACAGTACCTAGAACTCAACACACAAGACGGGGAGAACGCGATCTGCCTCAGCGCCGCGAAATACGCCGACACCATCGCCAAACGCTTCAGATTAACCCGAAGTGCCTTTACCGCACCATATCGCTACACCGACGGAAGCCGCAAGAAAATCTCCGCGCCACTCAAATTCGCAGGCATACGCGACTACCAACGAAAGCTAGGCTGCCTCCTCTTCGCAGTCGTCACCTGCCGACCAGATCTATCATACTCAGCGAGCCAGCTCGCCACCTACCTCTAGAAGCCCACAGCCGCGCACATGGCGGAACTCGATCGCGCTCTACACTACCTCGTCAGCACCCCGAGAGTCAGCCTAACCTACCACAAAACTGGAACCGCAACACCTAAACTAATCGGCTACGTCGACGCCGATCACACAGGAGGCTCTGACAACAGGCGATCCCGCACTGGCTACATCTACCGACTCGAACCTATCGGCCCCATTTCATGGCAGTCGAACAAGCAAGAGCTAATCGCTCTCTCCTCAGCTGAAGCAGAATACATCGCACTCTGCTCAGCCACCAAGGAAGGATTATACCTTCGCGAACTGTTGGAAGAAGCAAAGATGGCTCAGCTACCCAGCTTCTCCCTTTTCTGCAACAATCAATCTGCAATTCGCATAGCGAACAAGAGCGGGTTCGTGGATCGAACGAAGCACATCGCCCTTCGGTATTTCTTCGTGAAGGACGTGATCGAGAAAGGAACACTCGAGCTATCCTACTGTCCCACGTCCGAGATGGCAGCAGATTACTTGACCAAGAAACTTGGAAAGCAGAAGTTCGAGTACTGCATGCTGCTGACTGGACAAGGCCACGTCACCAGCAACAAAGGTGATGACACTCCAGAAGCGAATGGGAGTGTTGGAAATACGTATTTGGCGCTTCTGAAGTATCGAAGTAATAACACGAACGAAGCAGATTACAGTGAAGCAACAAGCGAGTCAACCAAGGAGGTTAACAAAACGTAACAGCTGGAAGTTACGCGAAGGTCAAAGGTCAGCGACCCTTGACTTGACGAAATACAGCGCGACAGCAAGGACAAACAACTGACTCAGTATTGAGCAGTTGCCAGAGTCGCTACTGTATCAAACCGCAACAGCAAAACAGTTAGTAGCACCTTTTCATATTCCTTGTAATCTTATAAAAGACCTTGTATTACCTTGCTATAATCTCTTGCTCTCGCACACTAGTGCAAGGTGGTTCGACAAGATTACTATACGTTTCCGCGATTACAACATCTCTACCCAAAGCCTTAGCCTTGAAAAGATCCTAAGGGCTTGTTCTCAGCCCAACACAGACCTGGCCTGTGTTGGAATTAAGGTTAATTCGGGTTGCTCCAATAAACATATGTAGTGATACATCTACACTATAGTAGTGTAGAATATATTGGTTGGGTTGGGAGAACTTGTGGTGTACACTCTATATAGTGGGCCACCTCCCAAACCCTATAGGTTAAGGTTCTCTCTTGTTGGAACTTCACTTCTTGGTAACCACTTTGGTTCTAGCATGGTTCATGCCCAAGTTGGCTCCTAAGATTCATAGGCTTTAGGAGCAGGTTCTAAGACTATTATAGCTTCCGCTAATAGCTTAGACCATTCTAACATGGTATCAGAGCGAGGTTGGCCTAGCAATCTGTTGGGATAAGAGCTACTCAAGAAATTTGATCATAACACCTTGGTGGAAGCTAAATAACGTCCATCCCTCCCGAAGGGCTGCCGAAATTGCACCGTGGCAGACTCTGGACGTGGGAGGGGAGGAGGAGAGAAGAAAACTGCTGGAAATCGTGTGGATCCGTTGGGGAGGACGAGAAGAGCGACATCCATTCACGGAGGCGCTCAGTCAACTTTGGCCGATCAAGACGTGCAGCATACCGTTGGAAAGGCCTCATCACGATCTACAACAATTGCCTCCGGATTGTTACCAATAGACGAGGGGATCGGACGCAATTCGCGAAATACAGTCGGCGGACGAATTGGAAAATCGCCAAAGTTCGACGGGAGCGACTATTGGACTTGGAGCTTCCGATTCGAGCAAAGGGCAGAGGCACACGATCTATGAGGGTACTCAAAGGACTACCTCCTCACTTTGAGCTGCTGAAGGTAGTGCTGAACAACCAATCACCATCGCTTACTAAGGATCAGCTGCTTACCTCCTTGAGGAGCGAGGAGATGCGGATTGGTGTCGCACCAAGATCGGATGGTGTAGCCACTTTTGGAGCGGGTACGAAAGTGGGCAGCAGCGGCAGGGGAAATGGGGACAAGGGCGGAAAGCATGGAGGCAGCGGTAGCAGCAGTGACACCAACTCGGGTAGATGGGGTCAAGGAAAAGGCAAAGCGGGAGTGCTTGATTTCCCCTGGGGGTCCAAGGGCATGGCTCCTCGGGGGTTGTGTCATGGCTGTTGGGATGAGGGACATGCATGGCAGCGGTGTCCTCATCGACCTAAGGGAGGCATTCCGGCATTCTTAAAGCGGGGGGGTCGTGGATCCAACGGCAAGGCACAGGTGGCGGATGAGGAGGAGCAGGATGACAAGGCAGAGGCAGTGGTTGGAGAGGCAGTTGCAGCAGTGGGAGAGGAGCAGCCGCGAGAGGGGTGGTGGATTGACAGTGGGGCCAGCCACAACTTTACTCCTTATGCATCGGACTTCAAAAGTAAGCTTCAGCCACCAGAGGTTCGGGGAGTTAGATTGGGAGATGGACGAGTGGTGAAAGCTGTTGGCATGGGTGAGGTGCCAGTGGTTGGTGCAAGAGGTCAACTGCTGAGGATTCAAAAGGTCCACCTTGTGCCTGAGATGCACACGCGTCTGCTGTCAGTCCCACACCTCACCTCTCGAGATGTCATTGTCACATTCAAGGGCAAGAAATGTGTTCTTAAACGGGGGGAGAGGGTGTTGGCGATTGGAGAAAAGGAGAGGGGCAGGGACCATGGATTGGTGCGGATGTCTCTTCCTCTTGCTCGGGGCACACAAGGCAGTGCTCTTGCAGCTGGGTCCTCCTCCTCATTTTCCCCATTGACCCTTGCTCATCGCCGCCTTGGTCACACCGCCCCCACAACATTGCAACAGATGGCTCGGGGGAACAGTGTACTGGGCTTGGAGATCGGGGGGGGGAGCACTGATTGCTCCCCATGTGAACCTTGCTTATTGGGAAAGTCGGCTCGGAAGCCGTTTCCCCACGAGGCGTCTCGGGCACTTGGGCCTTTGGATGAGGTCCACATGGATTTGTGGGGGCCAGTGCGCACACCGTCACTGGGAGGAGCGGTGTATGTCCTCAGTCTCATTGACGACTTCACCAGACGAGTTTGGTCGTTCCCACTCCCCAACAAGGAATCGGCCACAGTCGCAAAAGTTCTTCGCCAGTGGCATAAGGACGTGGAGTTGGAGTGTGGGCGGAAGCTGAAGGCTGTTCGCTCCGACAGGGGTGGCGAGTTCTTGGGGGACGCTGTGAAAGCATGGAAAGCGGAGTTTGGCATCAAAACCCAATTGAGTGTCGCAGATACACCGCAGCAGAATGGGGTCGTGGAGAGGTGGCACAGGACGATGGCAGAGGGGATTCGCACATTGTTGGTCGACAGTGGTCTCCCTGCTCGCTTGTGGGGTGAAGCATTGATGTGGGTCGCGTGGGTTAAGAATAGGGTCACCCACAGTGCTTTGCCTGCCTCCATCACACCAATGGAGGCGTGGTCCGGCCAGAAGCCGCATGTGGGCATGGCTCGGATTTGGGGTTGCATGGGGAGTGTCATGCTGCATGGGCATGAGAAGGGTGGCAAGCTTGATGCACGGGCTGTCATGTGTGTCTGTGTTGGGGTGGACATGGAGAGCAAGGGTTGGCGCATGCTGGACCCTTCTCTCATGCGCATTCGCATTGCTCGGGATTTTGATTTTCTTGAGAATGTGATGTGGAAGGATTGGGACAAGGCAAAGGGATTTGGGGAGCTTCTGCAGGATGCAGCTGCGATTTCCCAACTCCTCCCTCTTCCACTCTCGCCACCCTCAGCACCGGCTGACGACGTTGAGATGCCACCTTCATCACTGCCACCGGCACCGCTGAGTGTGTCGGTGCAGCAGCAGCCCACCCCTCTGCAGCAGCTCAGTGGCCCCTCGGTCATTCAGCGGAGATCCGCTACACAGGCTACTTCCTCTTCCTCCTCCTCTGGTCAGCGCTCTGTCCCTCTCTCTACGGGTGCCCCTCTATCACCAGCGACTACCTCCCCACCACCGGTTACGAGTTTGCAGGTGCTTGGTATCCAGTTTGGTACAGGTGGTGAGGAGGTAGGGGGGGATGCTGGTGTGGTTGAGGGCATGCTGTGTTTGGCCAGGGAGGTGGAAGGTGTTGCACTGGCAGGTGTGAGCACCGGTGATGTCCCACGCACACTCGCTGAGGCCCTGCGTGGCCCTGAGGGCCCTGCGTGGAAGGCAGGCGCTGAGAAGGAGGTAAATGCAATGCGCACTATGGGTGTATGGGATCCAGAGCCAATCGACTTACCTCCAGGTAAGAAGGCCATTGGGGTTAGGTACGTTTTCCGCAGGAAAACTGACAAGGAGGATAAGGTGGTACAGCACAAGGTTCGCCTTGTTGCTAAGGGGTACACTCAGGAGCCCGAGAAGGACTATGATAAGGTATTTGCCCCTGTGGGCAAGCTCACCTCAGGTTGGGTGCTTCTTGCAGAAGCCGCGGTAAAAGGGTGGCATGTACAACAGGAGGATGTTGATCATGCTTACCTCAATGCAGTCCTTCAAGAGGAGGTGTATGTGAGGCAACCTGAGGGATTTGATGATGGTACAGGTAGGGTGTATCGCTTGCGCAAAGCTCTCTATGGGCTCAAGCAAGCGCCTCGTGCTTGGAATGAGGAGATTGGTACCACCCTGATTGCAGCAGGGTTTGACCGCAGTGCATGTGATGAGGCTCTGTACATCAGGTTTGTGGATGAAGAGCCAGTGTATGTATTGTTGTATGTGGATGACCTCTTGCTTGTGTCTCCACGCTTGGAGCTGATCGGTCAGGTCAAGGAGGTGCTTTCTCAGTGGTACCAGATGAAGGATCTAGGTGAGGTATCCATGTACCTTGGTGTGGAGGTTCGCAGGTCGGTCAAGGATGGGTGGTTGGAGATTGGTCAGGAGAAGTATGTCCGTGGTCTCCAGGGAAGGTTTGGTGATCTGCTGAAGGAGACCCATAGGGTGCATACTCCAATGTCACCCAATGATCTCTCTAAGATCAGGAATGGTACTTGGTTGGCTGAGGAAGGTGTTGCAGCTGATGTCAAGGTGTACCAGAGTCTCATTGGCAGCTTGATGTATGCTGCTGTGACCACCCGTCCTGACATGTCTTTCACTGTCAACACCCTTGCACAGTCCTGCGTGGCACCAAGACGCATTCACATGCGCGCTGCACTGAGAGCACTCATGTACTTGGTCGACACAGTTGATCGTGTCATCAGGTATGAGCGCCAAGGTGGTGAGCAGGTTGTTGGGTACACAGACTCGGATTGGGGTGGTGAGACTGATGGCAAGAGTCGCTCTGCCTACATCTTTAAGCTGGGAGGAGGAGCAATCAGCTGGTATAGCAAAAAGCAAGACAGTGTTGCAGCAAGTGAATCTGAAGCTGAGTACAAAGCTCTATCAGAGGGGGCCAAGGAGGCCATTTGGTTGAGGAGTTTGTTGGCAGAGATGCATGTGGGAGATGGGGGGGCTATTCCATTGCTCTGTGATAATGAGGCTGCTGTCTCCCTTGCCCACAATCCTGTTCTCCATCAGCGCACCAAGCACATTAAGGTGGCATGGCACTTTGAACGGGATGCGGTGCGCCAGTAGGAGGTCGAGGTGCACTCAGTACGCTCCCACCTCCAGGATGCCGACATGCTCACCAAAGCTCTTCCAAGCTTGCAGCTGCATGAGAACCTGGAGCGCATCGGAATGCGAGTGATGGCTGCGAAGGCCAGGGCTTCATTCGCTGGAGGGGTTGTTTTTTGATTTATGGGTGAACTTTAATGCTTATTGGAGCAAGGGGGGGTGTTGGAATTAAGGTTAATTAGGGTTGCTCCAATAAACATATGTAGTGATACATCTACACTATAGTAGTGTAGAATACATTGGTTGGGTTGGGAGAACTTGTGGTGTACACTCTATGGAGTGGGCCACCTCCCAAACCCTATAGGTTAAGGTTCTCTCTTGTTGGAACTTCACTTCTTGGTAACCACTTTGGTTCTAGCATGGTTCATGCCCAAGTTGGCTCCTAAGATTCCTAGGCTTTAGGAGGAGGTTCTAAGACTACTATAGCTTCCGCTAGTAGCTTAGACCATTCTAACAGCCTGACTCAACGCTGTAGTGCTCTAGCAGTATCTTGACTCACAGCCGGACGTTGGACGGTCAATTTGACACGTATCCTCCAACGGAACTGACTACGCACATGGGCAATGAGTATGTGCTGGTGCTGTTAGTAGGGGATGTCTGGTCGAACAGTTGTGAAATGACGCCATAAGTTCAGTTAAACGCTCCTTTCCAAAGGGTACCCTTTTCGGCCCCTCGCTGGAGCGCTAATCTCGGAAGAGAAACGTAAGGGACAGCATTACCAGGAGGATTAGCCATGACCGTTCGAATCGATATAAAATTGCCGAAATATTTGAAAACTATGAGCTTTGCAGTGGTTTCGAGGAAGGGAAATTCGAATTTCCGGATCATGCTTACTTTCCTTTGGATCGATATATCCTTTTCCGATAATTGAGTACAGGTCACTATATTGGAGGTGTAAGGAAAATTCCTTTTCCTTCGCGTCACTACTCAGCGCGTACAACACTGACAGCACCCCACAACATCCCGTTACCACTCGCGACATTCGCCTCGACAACATTCCCGCCACTGTTGACGATACGACCCAACCTCACGGTTCGGCTGGTAACCCGCGCTCCGGACCTCTGCCTCGACAGTTCCCCAAACCTCGGCACTAGGCCCGTCGCGCACCCCATTTTTCCACGTTACCGTTACCACCGTTTTCGCTATATATTCTTCGCTCATTCCATCGCTCATTGTAATCTTGTCTCGATAGTGCAATCCTCGCTCGCTCACTCAATTGCACTCGTAACACCTGGTTATCAGAGCCTACGATCTTCTCTCAGACCGCACCCACACCTTCGCTTCCCCACTATCATTTTTTTTGGGGGGGGTATGTCAAACATATGTATACTATAGTCTGTTTAGGCTATAGTGGGGTAGTTCTTATACGGTACAACACTTCTAGGTTTGCCACTTGTACCCACCTGCTTTCTAGTTCATTCATTCCGTTCCTGATTCTAACATGGTATTCTGAGGAGGTTCCCTTGTGGGAACGTTTTTTTAGGGCACACCACGAACTTTTTTTTTTTCCTACCCTGCCCGAAGCGCGCCTCGCGCCTGCCCTAGCTACGCAGTCGCCCGCCCTTCTCTAGCCGGCCCCTTCTCAGCCGGCCCGTCCCGGCCTGTTCCTGGCCCGTCGCGGCCCCTTTGCCGCCCGTTGCGCCCCCCCCCCCTTTTCCCGCCAGTTGCGGCCCCTTTGCCGCCCGTCGCGACCTGTTCGCCGCCCGTTGCGGCCCCTTTGCTGCCCGTCGCGCCCAGTTCGCCGCCCGTCGCGGCCCCTTTGCCGCTCGTCGCGGCCTGATCGCCGCCCGTCGCGGCCTCTGCCCAGCAGCCGCCCTGTCGCGGCCACTGCCCAACACTTCGCCACCTGTCGCGGCCACTGCCCTGCTGCCGCCCCAGTCGCGGCCCTACCTTAGCCGCCGCTGTCGCGGCCCCTGCCCTGCAGCCGCCCCTGTCGCGGCCCTGCTCTGCTGCCGCCCCTGTCGCGGCCCTGCCCTGCGGCCGCCCACTGTTGCGGCCCTGCCTTCGCCGCCCCTCGCGACCCCTACCCTACAGCTGCCCCTGTCGCGGCCCTGCCCTGCACCCGCCCCCGGTAAGCACCTGCACTGTCCTGCCGTGCCGCGCCGTGCTGCCAGGAACCGAACCGCGCCGCCCTGCCGAGCCGCGCCGCCGAGCCGAGCCGCGCCGCCTTTGCCAAGCCGCGCCGCCCAGCCGAGCCGCGCCGCACTGCCGAGCCGTGCTGCCCTTTTGCTTGCCCTGCTTCTGCTGCCACGGCTGCTACTGCTGCTACTACTGCGACTACTGCTACTACTGCTGCTGCTGCTACTGCTGCTACTGCTGCTATTGCTGCTACTGCTGCTATGGCTAGCCCTACTGTTCTCACCTTTGATGCTGAGGGGCGTGCAGTTGACTTTGACGTGTGGGTTGACGACCTACAGCTCTTTCTTCAGTGTGAATCTAGGGATGGGGTATCCCTTTTCGATCACACGTCCGGTGCTTCTACTGCTCCTGCTGCCACTGCTGACAGTACGGTTCGCTCGCAGTGGACCACTCGTGACGCTGTTGCTCGTCTTGCTGTTCATAGTCACCTACCGCCTGCTGAGCGCGCGCATTTTGGCCAGTACAAGACTGCTCAGTCTTTGTACGACGCTGTAGTTGCACGCTACTCCTCCCCTGCCACTGCTGCCCTCAGCCGCCTCATGCTGCCGTACCTTTTCGCTGACCTTGCCGACTTTGCCACAGTCGCTGACCTCATTGCTCACCTCCGCACTAGTGACGCCCGCTACCGCGCTGCCCTTCCCACTGAGTTCTGTGCCAAGAACCCCCCCCCCCATGTACATCACCCTTTACTACCTAGTCACCCGCCTCCCTGACTCCCTTTCTTCAGTCAGGGACCACTTTCTCTCCCTTTGCCCCACCGAGCTCACTGTCGACCTGCTAGAGGAGCGCCTCGCTGCAGCTGAGAAGAGTATCTTAGCTGTAGGTGCTTCTCGCGGCGACCGTCGCACCCCTGTCCCCCTTCTCCCCTCTGTTGCTTCTGCTGCTGCTGTCGACCTCGTTGGCACTGAGGAGGTCAGGACTGCGTCTGCTGCTAGTGGGAGGCACCACAAGAGCAAGGGCAAGGGGAACAAGGGTGGTGGAGGGGATGGCGGGGGCGGCGGCGGAGGCGGTGGAGGAGGTGGAGGGGGTGGCGGTGGAGGTGGGGGTGGTGCCGGGAGTGGGGGCTTCAGTGGCGGCAGTGGAGGTGGTGGAGGCAGCGGCGGAGGTGGTGGAGGCAGCGGCAGCGGTGGTGGAGGCAGCGGCAGCGGTGGCGGAGGTGGCGGTGGCGGTGGTGCTGGTCGAGGTGCAGCCGCGCAGCGTGGAGGCTTTGGTGGTAGCCAGCGCCAGCAGCAGCCGCGTTCCCGTGAGACCTCGTCGGCCCAGCAGCTTCGTGAGTGGTACGCTGGGCGTGGGAGGTCTGGGGGTGCTGGTCCCTGCACTTACGTTCTTCGCACCGGCAGTCATCGTGGGGAGACGTGCGGGCTGTCCCACACTGCGCAGCGCTGCTTCGGTCGCCTGACTGACGCCTGGTGCGCCCAGTTTCCTGACGCTGTTGAGCTCCCCCGCTGGGGTGATCTGCTTAGGCATAATGTGGCTATCTTTGATCTTGATTTCGATGCTATCCTTGCTGCCATGTATGCTTTGACTGATAGTGCTGAGGGTGACTGTTACCTGAGTGTCCCGCCTGACCTGGGCATTGAGGCTGCTGCTCTAGGTGCTAGTGCGTCTGCTGCTCCAGGTACTGGTGAGTCTGCTGCTCCAGGTGCTGGTGAGTCTGCTCTCTCTGGTACTGCACCTACTGAGGCCTTGCACACTTTCACACTTGACTCTGGTGCTTCGCGCTCTTTCTTTAGAGACAGCACCACACTCACGCCGCTCAGTCGGCCTGTCGCAGTCTCCCTTGCTGACCCCTCTGGGGGCCCAGTCCTTGCGCACTCTTCCACGGTTCTACCGTGTCCTGCGGCCCCGTCGGGCTTGCTGTCGGGACTCCACCTCCCCTCGTTCTCTACGAACCTGGTGAGTGGAGCTGACCTCCAGGACGCGTGGGTTGACCAGTTCGCCCTTGGAGGTCAGCGTGTGACCCACTGCACTTGCTCTCGGACGGGCCGCCACCTGGCCACGTTCACCCGTCGGCCAGGGTCGAGTCTGTACACACTGACTACTGTGTCTCCTCCGGTCCCTGCGTCTGGTTAGGTAGCTGCGTCTAGTCAGGTGTTTGCTGCCGCGTCCAGGTCTAGTCCTTCGTCTGCCCCCTGCTCGTGTCGTCCTCTGTCGCACAAGACCCTCCTTTGGCACCACCGCCTTGGTCACCCCTCCCTGCCTCGTCTTCGAGGTATGGCCTCCCGTACCCTTGTCTCGGGTCTACCCCGGTCCCTCCCTCCCCTTCCTCCCGGGCCTGCCCCTACCTGTGTTCCTTGTGTCGAGGGCCGGTAGCGCGCCGCTCCTCACTCCTCCACGTTCCCTCCGACAGAGGCTCCTCTGCAGACTCTTCACATGGATGTTTGGGGCCCAGCCCGCGTCCGTGGACAGGCTCACGAGCGTTACTTCCTGCTGGTCGTTGACGACTACTCGCATTACACCACAGTCTTCCCCTTGCGCAGCAAGGGTGAGGTCCCAGAGGTGTTGATCGACTGGATCCGCGGTGCTCGTCGCCAGCTCAGCGAGCGTTTCGGCTTGGACCTTCCTGTTCTGCGTCTGCACTCGGACAGAGGTGGTGAGTTTTCCTCCGACCTCCTGAGGGCCTTTTGTCGTGCGGAGGGCATCCGCCAGACGTTCACGCTTCCGACCTCCCCACAGCAAAATAGGATTGCTGAGCACCGCATTGGCATGGTCATGGACGTCGCTCGTACGTCCATGATCCATGCGGCTGCTCCCCATTTTCTGTGGCCATTCGCGGTTCAGTACGCTGCGCATCAGATCAACCTTCAGCCTCGTGTCTCCTTGCCGGAGACCACACCTACTCTGAGGTGGACGGGGAAGGTTGGCGATGCGTCCGCGTTCCGTGTCTGGGGATCTCGAGCTTTTGTCCACGATACGTCAACGGACAAGCTGTCCTCCCGTGCCATTCCCTGCGTCTTCCTTGGCTTCCCCCCTGACGCACCCGGGTTGGCAGTTCTACCACCCCACCTCGCGTCGTGTTCTGTCCTCTCAGGACGTCACGTTTAACGAGTCGGTGTCTTGCTACCATCTTTTTCCCTACCGCACTGCCTCTCTTCCCCCCCCGCCACTCTTCCTAGCACCAGGTACTCCTCCGGTAGATCCCCTCCCCCCTCAGGGTCCTGCCCCCTCAGGTGTGTCTCAGGTAGACCCTGCCGAGCCGGTCGAGGTAGCTGTCGACTCAGGTGCTGCTAGGGGTGCTGAGCCTGCGGGTGCGGGGACTGGGGGTGCGGAGCTTGGGGGTGCTGAGCCTGAGCGTGTGGGGTCTGGGGGTGCTGAGCCTGAGTGTGTGGAGTCTGGGGGTGCTGAGCCTAGGGGTACTGCGCCTGGGGGTGTTGAGCCTACACGTGCTGAGTCTGGAGGTTGTCCGGGTGTCCCGTTGCGGTGGGAGCCCCTCTCTCCGCAGCGGCTTCGTGAGTGGTACACTTGGCGCTATCGCCGTGCTGCTGGAGCTGCTAGAGGTGCTGCTGGTGCTGGTGCTACTGGAGGTGCTGCTGGTGCTGGAGCTGTTGGAGGTGCTGCTGGTGCTGGAGCTGCTGGAGGTGCTGCTGGTGCTACTGGAGGTGCTCGTACTATAGGTACTGGAGCTGTTGGGGCTGGTGGTGCTGCAGGCGTTGGAGCTGCGGGTATTGGAGCCGTTGGTGCTGCGGGAGTTGTTGTTGGAGACCCTGGAGCTGAGGGTACTGGTGCTGTCTCTGCTGTTTCTGGGGGCGCTGCGCGGCCGCGGCCGTACTACGTTCCGCTCCTTCAGCGGGTTTCTTGGTCCCCCGCCTTCTCCTGGTCCTACTCCTCCTTTACTGAGTTCACCGCCTGTCCAATCACAGTCGCAGTTACAGCCGGCCTCTCCACTGCCTGGTCCTTCTCCTTACTATGGACCGACTGGAGGTCTTACAGAGCGTCGTGAGCCTGAGTCACGTCCTGTGTCGCCTGAGTCTCGTTCTGCGTTGCCTGTCCGTACTGTTCACGCTGGTCGTGTTTCGCGTCCGCGTCCTCCTCCTGTCCCTGGCACTCTCTTCCACTGCTCCACAGCGTGTCCCTCTGCCGTCTCCTCCTGCGTCCTCTCTTCCTGATAGTCCAGACCCTGGGTCTGACTCCCTTCGTGCTGCTCGTCCAGCTGTCACGCGCTTTCTGGCCACTGCTGTCACTGACCCTTTGTTTGAGTCCACTGCTGCGTCTGCTCTTGTTGCTGAGCTTGCTGACTTTGCTGCAGCCTGTCGCCTAGACTACTCCACTAGTCTTGTTGCTGAGTCTGCGTCTACGTCTGTCTGTCCTCCGTCCGTCGGGGTGAGTGTGCTCTTGGCACGGACGTTCTTGAGGACAGACAGGAGGAGTTTGAGTGCTTTGCCACTGCTGTACCTCATCTCGTGTCCTGCTGCTTGCCCCTGAGGGAGACCCGGATGCACCAGACATCCCGACCTCGCGCTCTTACGCAGAGGCGATAGATGGTCCCTACTCCTCTCAGTGGCAGGCAACCATGGACGCCAAGATGGCTTCCTGGAAGTCCACAGGCACCTACGTCGACGAGGTTCCCCCACTTGGGGCGAACATCGTCAGTGGCATGTGGATCTTCAGGGTGAAGCGGCCGCCGGGTTCTCCGCCTGCCTTCAAGGCGCGTTACGTTGCACGTGGCTTCAGTCAGCGACAGGGAGTTGACTTCTTTCAGACCTTCTCCCCTACCCCGAAGATGACCACTCTTCGGGTACTGCTGCACGTTGCCGCTCAGCGTGACTACGAGCTCCACTCGCTTGACTTCAGCACAGCCTTCCTACAGGGCAGCCTGCACGAGGAGATCTGGCTGCGCCGCCCACCTGGCTTCACTGGGTCGTTTCCTACTGGTACCCAGTGGAGCCTCCGGCGGCCAGTCTACGGTCTCCGCCAGGCGCCCCGTGAGTGGCACGACACGCTCAGGACGACTCTTGCTGCTCTTGGTTTTGCTCCTTCCACTGCTGACCCTTCTCTATTTCTACGCACTGACGCTACTCTGCCGCCGTTCTACGTTCTTGTGTACGTAGACGACCTTGTCTTTGCTACTGCTGACACGGAGGCACTCGCCCACGTGAAGTCCGAGCTGCAGAAGAGACACACGTGCACAGACCTGGGTGAGCTCACAAGCTATCTTGGCTTGCGGATCACCCGGGACAGAGCACAGCGCACCATTACCTTGACTCAGTCACACATGGTGCAGCAGGTCCTTCAGCGCTTCGGCTTCACGTACTCCTCGCCACAGTCCACTCCTCTGCCTACCGGTCACTCGCTCTCAGCTCCACCTTCGGACGAGTCCGTAGAGCCGAGTGGCCCGTATCCAGAGCTTGTGGGCTGCCTCATGTACCTGATGACTTGCACACGACCTGACCTCGCATACCCTCTCAGCCTTCTGGCTCGCTACGTGGCCCCCGGCAGGCACCGAAAGGTGCACTGGGATGCTGCGAAGAGGGTGTTGCGCTACTTGTGCAGTACATCGGGCATGGGGCTCGTGCTTGGAGGACGGGCTCGAGTTGTCCTCACTGGTCACGCTGACGCCTCCTGGGTTGACGACTTGGCTACGCAGCGGTCGTCACAGGGTTACACCTTCAGTCTTGGCTCCGGTTCTGTCTCTTGGCGGTCTACCCGCTCTTCTTCTGTTCTCAGCTCTAGTTGTGAGGCTGAGATCTACGCTGGGGCCATGGCTGCACAGGAGCTACGCTGGCTCACCTACCTGCTGACCGACCTGGGAGAGGCGCCTTGTTCTCCTCCAGTTCTGTACGTCGACAACAAGGCCATGCTTGCCTTGTGTCAGGAGCACAGACTGGAGCACAGAACGAAGCACATTGCTCTGCGCTACTTCCTTGCTCGAGAGTTGCAGCAGCGTGGCCAGCTTCGCCTTGCTTACGTGGCCTCTCAGGCCAACACTGCTGATGTTTTCACTAAGGCACTTCAGCCTTGTGATCATCAGCGTTTCTGCACTGTGTTAGGTCTTGTACCTACTGTGCCTCACCTGCTTACTTCTTGACTCTGCTTGTACTGTACTCTTTATACATATACCTGCATGCTTACACTTGCTAGGTTGTGTTCACTGTATTGTTTTCTCTCCTTTATATAACTCTACATGTGAACTGGCCTTGTGGCCATTTGCTTGTGCTCAGACTGCGTGGTGACTTTGTGATCCACCCTGAGCTTGCTTTGACTTTCTTGACTGGTCTTGTGACCACTTGTTCTCCCCCACTTTGCCTATGGGGGTGTGTCAAACATATGTATACTATAGTCTGTTTAGGCTGTAGTGGGGTAGTTCTTATAGGGTACAACACTTCTAGGTTTGCCACTTGTACCCACCTGCTTCAACCACCGCCGCTCGTAGTGCTCTCTCGTAAGCACGCACGGCCACGACAGAGGCTCTCGCTGAGCTTGCCCGACACCCCCGCCATGGCAGAACTCAATGCCGCGACACTGACGCAGGAGCAACTAGATCGACTCATGCGCCAACTTGAAGAATCGGCACTTGTAATCGCCACACTCACGGCGGAACGTGACTCCGCCCGCCAACAATCGACGGTGAACGCACCAGCACCAACACATGCACCTACACATTCGGAGGAGCCAATTGTCATCTCCTCCGGCACACCAACACAGAATGACAGCGTGGGACAGCGCTCAGGCGCAGCCAGTGAAGGCGCCGCTCACTCGATGCCTGGCATGGAGAGGAACAGGACCGCACCAAGCCCACGGGAGCCCCGCGAATCCCGTCGGCACGTGGAATTTGCGGTGACAAGTGGCGAACATGCCGTCACGGCACCTATGCCACTCAAGCCACAGCGTCCGCCATGTTTCGATCCGAGCCAACGTAGGGGTCTGACGGTTCAGTCATGGGTCTTCACAATGAACGTGTTTTTCGACCCCAATTACGTCGAGTCGGACGCATCGAAGATTCGCTACGATGTTTCGCTGCTGAGTGTCAGAACATATATATATAGCTTATGCTGTTGTGTAGGCTATAGTGGGGTATCCCATAGGGGGTACAACACAATTAGGGTTTCCCATATGTACTCACTTCATTCATAGTTCATTCATCCTCGTTCTCATTTTCACATGGAATCAGAGCAGGTCCCCTCCTAGGGACTGTTCCTTGGGCCCACCGAAACGCGCCTCGAGTCGCGCCTGCCCCTTTTTTTTTAAGCGGCCCGTCGAGTCGCACCTAGCGGCCCGTAGTGCCGCCCTTACGGTCGCGTCGAGCCGCCATAGCGGCTGCGGCGCGCCGCCCCTTTTCCCGGCCCGTCGCCGCCCTTACCCGCGGCTTTACGCCGCCCTCACCGGCGGCTTCGCGCCGCCCCTTACCTGCGGCCCCGCCGCCTCTCTCTTCGCGGCCCCGCCGCCATCTCTCGCTGCGACCCCGCCGCCACTCACTGCGGCCCCGCCGCCTCTCTCGCTGCGGCCCCGCCGCCCTACTCAGCGGCCCCGCCGCCCGACTTCGCGGCCCCGCCGCTTCTCTCGCTGCGGCCCCGCCGCCTCTCTCGCTGCGGCCCCGCCGCCTCTCTCGTTGCGGCCCCGCCACCCTTCCCTGCGGCCCCGCCGCTTCTCTGCAGCGGCCCCGCCGCCCGTCTTCGCGGCCCCGCCGCCTCGCTACGTCAGCGGCCCAGCCGAGCCGCCCAACAGCAGCGCAGCCGAGCCGCCCAGCAGCAGAGCAGCCGAGCCGCCCCACCGCCGAGCCGCGCTGCAGCCGAACCGCCCGGCCGCCGAGCCGCCCTGCCGCCGAGCCGCCCTGCTGCCAAGCCGCCGTGCAGCCGAGCCGCCCTGCTGCCGAGCCGCCCTGCCGCCGAGCCGCCCGGGAGCCGAGCCGCCGAGCCGCCCTGCCGCCGAGCCGCCCTGCCGCCGAGCCGCCCTGCCGCCGAGCCGCCCGGGAGCCGAGCCGCCCAGCAGCCGAGTCGCCGGGCCGCCCTACTGCCGAGCCGCCCGACCTGCCCTGCCTGGTGAGCACAGCACCACTGTTACTGCGTGCCCTTCCCCTACTGCTTGCACTACTACACTGTCGTCGTCATGGCTACCCCTAGTGTCCTCGCTTTTGACGCTGAGGGTCGAGCCATTGACTTTGAGGTCTGGGTCGACGACCTGCAGCTGTTCTTACAGTGCGATAGGGCGGATGGTCTTTCCCTCTTTGACCTCACCTCTGGCGCCTCTCCTGCCCCTGCTGCTGATGCTGACCCCACTGTTCGCTCTCAGTGGTCCACCCGCGATGCTGCTGCACGTCTTGCTGTGCGTCGCCACCTGCCTACCACTGAGCGCGCGCACTTTAGTCAGTACAAGAGTGCTCAGACCTTGTACGACGCTGTAGTTGCGCGCTACTCTTCCCCTGCCACTGCTGCCCTTAGCCGCCTCATGCTACCGTACCTCTTTCCTGACCTTGCTGCCTTTCCCACTGTCGCTGACCTCATTACGCACCTCCGCACTAGTGACACTCGCTACCGTGCCGCCCTTCCTGCTGAGTTCTGCGCCAAGAACCCCCCCCCCATGTACATCACTCTCTATTACATAGTCACACGCCTCCCTGACTCCCTTCACGTAGTCAGGGACCACTTCCTCTCAGTCTGTCCCACCACTCTCACTGTCGACCTCCTCGAGAAGTCCCTCCTGGCGGCGGAGAAGAGCATCGTCGCTGTAGGAGCCTCTCGTGGTGACCCTCGCACCCCCATCTTTGAGGGGTGTTCTCCTTCCCCCCTGCTGCCCTCTGTTGCCTCTGCTGCTGCTGCCGACCTGCTTGGTCTTGAGTCGGTCTGCGCGGCGTCTGCCCCTAGCGGGAGACGCCGCCCTGGCAGGGGCAAGGGGGGCAAGGGCGCGGGTGGACCTGGCGGGGGCGGTGGAGGTGGCGGTGGAGGCGGCGGAGGGAGTGGGAGTGGCGGTGGGAGTGGTGGCGGGGGCGGTGGTGGCGGTGTCAGCAGCGGAGGAGGAGGCGGTGGCGGCGGCAGCGGTGGGAGCGGAGGCAGCGGTGGTGGTGGAGGTGGAGGCGGCGGTGGCGGAGGGGGTGGAGCTGGTCGGGGTGGTGCCCCGCAGCGTAGCGGCTCTGGTGGTGGCCAGCGTCAGCAGCAGCAGCAGCAGCAGCAGCAGCAGCGTTCGCGGGACATCCCCCCGCCCCAGCAGCTCCGTGAGTGGTACACGCAGCGTCAGCGGGGTGGGGGTTTTGGTCCGTGCACCTACGTCCTTCGTTCCGGCGACCGCGCGGGTGAGCAGTGTGGGGGTGCCCACCCCACCCAGCGCTGCTTTGGCCGCCTGACGGACGCTTGGCGTCAGCAGTTCCCCGAGGCTAGTGAGATTCCCCGTTGGGGAGAGCTGTCTAGGGCTGGCGTAGCTATCTTTGATCTTGACTTTGATGCTATCCTTGCTGCCATGTATGCTGTGACTATTAGTGAGGAGGGTGACTGTTACCGGTGTTTCCCGCCCGACCCGGGCATTGGTACTGCTGCGCCAGGTACTTCTGCGGCTGCTGCTCTAGGTGCCAGTGCGTCTGCACTCTCAGGTACTGGTGAGGCTGCGCTCTCAGGTACTGCGTCGGCTTCGGCCTCCCTCACCTTCACGCTTGACTCAGGGGCTTCTCGCTCCTTCTTTCGAGACCGCACCACACTCACGCCGCTTGGCCGGCCGGTTGCAGTCTCCCTGGCTGACCCCTCTGGGGGTCCTGTCCTCTCTCACTTCTCCACTGTCCTCCCGTGTCCGGCTGCCCCCTCGGGCACCTTGTCTGGTCTGTACCTCCCCTCGTTCTCGACGAACTTGGTGAGTGGTGCTGACCTGCAGGATGCGGGGGTTCACCAGTTTACTCCTGCGAGTCAGCGGGTGACCCACTGCTCGGACGCCCGCACAGGCCGACACCTGGCCACGTTTTCGCGTCGGCCGGGGTCGAGTCTCTACACCCTGACCACTGAGTCTCCTCCTGTCCCTGCGTCTGGCCAGGTAGCTGCGTCGGGTCAGGTGTTTGCTGCTGCGTCCAGGTCTGGTCCTGAGTCTGCCCCCTGCTCGTGTCGCCGCCTGTCTCAGGAGACTCTCCTGTGGCACCACCGTCTTGGCCACCCCTCCTTGCCTCGTCTTCGGGGCATGGCTTCCCGTGTCCTTGTCTCTGGTCTTCCCCGGTCTCTCCCTCCCCTTCCCTCGGGACCCGGACCTTCCTGTGTCCCCTGTGTCGAGGGGCGGCTCCGGGCTGCCCCTCACTCCTCCCAGTTTCCCCCGACAGAGGCTCCTCTGCAGACGCTTCACATGGACGTGTGGGGCCCGGCCCGCGTCCGTGGGCAGGGTCACGAGCGCTACTTCCTGCTGGTGGTTGACGACTACTCGCGTTACACCACAGTCTTCCCCTTGCGCAGCAAGGGTGATGTTACTGAGGTGTTGATCGACTGGATCCGCGCAGCTCGTCTCCAGCTCAGGAGGAGCTTCGGCTCGGACTTTCCTGTTCTGCGTCTGCACTCTGACCGAGGTGGAGAGTTCTCCTCTGGCCTTCTGCGAGCCTACTGTCGTGCACGAGGCATCCGCCAGACCTTTACGCTTCCGGACTCTCCACAGCAAAATGGGATTGCTGAGCGCCGCATTGGCATGGTCATGGACGTCGCTCGTACGTCCATGATGCATGCGGCTGCCCCCCATTTTCTGTGGCCGTTTGCGGTTCGGTACGCGGCGCATCAGATCAACCTTCACCCCAGGGTCTCCCGGCCGGAGACCTCCCCAGCTCTGCTGTGGACGGGGAAGGTCGGCGATGCGTCTGCGTTCCGTGTCTGGGGATCTCGGGCGTTTGTCCGCGACTTGTCTGCGGACAAGCTGTCCCCTCGTGCTGCTCCCTGTGTCTTCCTCGGCTTCCCCCCTGACGCCCCAGGGTGGCAGTTCTACCACCCCTCCTCTCGTCGTGTTCTGTCCTCCCAGGACGTCACGTTCGACGAGTCAGTCCCCTTCTACCGCCTCTTCCCCTACCGCACTCCTTCCCTCCCCCCGCCACCGCACTTCCTTGTGCCAGGTCCCCCCCCGGTAGACCCCCTTCCCCCTCAGGGTCCTGCCCCTTCAGGTGTGTCCCAGGTAGACGCAGTCGAGCCGGTCGAGGTTGCTGGTGACTCTGGTCCTGCTGCGGGTGCTGAGCCTGGGGGTGCTGACTCTGGGGGTGCTACTCGCGTGGGTGCTGAGCCTGGGGGTGCGGAGTCTGGGGGTGCTGAGCCTGGGGGTGCTGCGACTGGGGGTGCTGAGCCTGGGGGTGCGGAGTCTGGGGGTGCTGAGCCTGGGGGTGCTACGACTGGGGGTGCTGAGCCAGGGGGTGCTGCGTCTGGAGCTGCTGAGCCTGGAGCTGCGGAGCCTGCGGCCACTGGACCTCCCCTTGTGGCGTCTGGCGGTGCGGGACCTGGCGGTTCTCCGGGTGCTTCGCCTCGGCGGGAGCCCCTCTCTCCACAGGAGCTGCGCGAGTGGTTTGCTCGCCGCTGGAGACGTACTGCTGGAGCCGGAGCTCCTTCGACTGCTGAGGGTACTTGTGCCGCTGGTCCCGGAGCTGCTGGGCCTTCGGGTCCGCCTGGAGCTGGAGCTGCTGCGGGTGTTGGTGCTGCTGGTGCTGCTGGAGGTCCAGCCCCTGGAGGTGCTGCTGGCGCTGGTGCTGCTGCTGAGGGTGCTGTCCCTGCTGTGTCTGGAGTCGCCGCGCGGCCTCGGCCGTACTTCGTTCCACTCCTACAGCAGGTTCTTGGTCTTTCTCCTCCTGCAGCGTGTCCACCGCCTGTTCAGTCACAGTCCCAGTTAGAGCCCGCCTCCCCACTTCCTGCTCCCTCTCCTTACACTGGTCCCACTGGAGGTCTTGCTGAGCGTCGTGAGGCTGCGTCTCGTCCTGTGTCGCCTGTTCGTGCTGCTCGCGCTAGTGGTCGCGGTTCGCGTCAGCGTCCTCCTCCTGTCCCTGGCACGCACCGGATGTCTTTGCGTCCGTCCACTGCTCCTCTGCGTGCCCCTTTGCCTTCTCCTCCTGAGTCCTCTCTTCCTGCACTTACCGACCCAGAGTCCGACTCTCTTCGTGCTACCAGTCCTACTGTCACACGTCTCCTTGCTACTGTCGTCACTGACCCCTCTTTTGAGTCCACTGCTGCGTCTGCTCTTGTTGCTGAGCTCGTCGACTTTGCTGCTCGCTGTCGTCTAGACTACGCTGCCGGTCTTGTTGCTGAGTCTGCGTCTGTCTGTCCTCCGTCCGTCGGGGGTGAGTGTGCTCTTGGCACGGACGTCCTTGAGGACAGGCAGGAGGAGTTCCAGTGTCTGGCTGCTGCTTCACCTCATCTCGCGTCCGTACTACTTGCCCCTGAGGGAGACCCGGATGCACTAGACATCCCGACTCCGCGCTCTTACGCGGAGGCCGTAGAGGGTCCCTACTCCTCTCAGTGGCAGGCAGCTATGGATGCAGAGATGGCGTCCTGGAAGTCCACAGGCACCTACGTTGACGCGGTTCCCCCTCCTGGGGCGAACATCGTCAGTGGCATGTGGATCTTCAGAGTGAAGCGGCCGCCGGGCTCTCCACCTGTCTTCAAGGCGCGGTACGTCGCTCGTGGCTTCAGTCAGCGGCAGGGAGTTGACTACTTTCAGACCTTCTCTCCCACCCCGAAGATGACCACTCTTCGGGTGCTGCTGCACATAGCCGCTCAGCGCGACTACGAGCTCCACTCTCTTGACTTCAGCACTGCTTTCTTGCAGGGTAGCCTGCACGAGGAGATCTGGCTGCGCCGTCCACCTGGCTTCACTGGGACTTTCCCTCCTGGCACCCAGTGGAGCCTCCGACGGCCAGTCTACGGTCTCCGCCAGGCACCGCGTGAGTGGCACGACACACTGAGGACTACGCTTGCGGCTCTTGGGTTTGCTCCATCTACTGCTGACCCGTCGTTGTTTCTGCGCACCGACACTTCTTTGCCGCCGTTCTACATCCTCGTGTACGTCGACGACTTGGTCTTTGCCACAGCTGACACTGCTGGACTAGCCTACGTGAAGTCCGAGCTGCAGAAGAGACACACGTGCACAGACCTGGGTGAACTGCGCAGCTACCTTGGCTTGCAGATCACTCGGGACAGAGCACGCCGCACCATTACCTTGACTCAGTCACACATGGTGCAGCAGGTCCTTCAGCGCTTCGGCTTCACGTACTCCTCGCCTCAGGCCACTCCTCTGTCTACTCGCCACTCGCTCTCAGCTCTGCCTTCGGATGAGTCCGTAGAGTCGAGTGGCCCGTACCCAGAGCTTGTTGGTTGCCTCATGTACCTGATGACCTGCACACGACCTGACCTTGCATACCCTCTTAGCATTCTTGCACGCTATGTTGCTCCTGGGAGACACCGACCAGAGCACATGGCTGCAGCGAAGAGGGTGTTGCACTACTTGTGCAGTACGTCGGGCATGGGGCTAGTGCTTGGAGGGCGGAGTCCAGTGGTGCTCACTGGGCACGCGGACGCTTCTTGGGCTGACGACCAGGCTACGCAGCGGTCGTCGCAGGGTTACACCTTCAGTCTTGGTTCCGGCTCTGTCTCGTGGCGGGCTACTCGCTCGTCCTCTGTTCTCGGCTCCAGTTGTGAGGCTGAGATCTACGCCGGGGCCATGGCTGCACAGGAGCTTCGCTGGCTCACCTACCTGCTGACTGACCTTGGAGAGCCGCCTCGTTCTCCTCCAGTGCTGTACGTAGACAACAAGGCCATGCTGGCCTTGTGTCGAGAGCAGCGCTTGGAGCACAGAACGAAGCACATTGCTCTCCGTTACTTTCTTGCTCGTGAGCTGCAGCAGCGTGGTCAGTTGCGACTTGCGTACGTGGCCTCTGAGGCCAACACTGCTGATGTGTTCACCAAGGCACTTCCGCCTTGTGACCATCAGCGCTTCTGCACTCAGCTGGGTCTTGTACCTGTCTTGCCTCACTTGCTCTCCTCTTGACCTTGCTTGTACTGTCACATATATATACCTGCTCTTGCTTGTCTAGCTCTATATATATATGTGCACTCCTGCATGTGAACTGGCCTTGTGGCCTTGTCGTTGTGCTCGGACTGTGTGGTGACTTTGTGATCCACCCTGAGCTTGCTGTTCTTTGCGTGACTGGTCTTGTGACCCCTTGTTCTCCCCCACTTTGCCTATGGGGGTGTGTCAGAACATATATATATAGCTTATGCTGTTGTGTAGGCTATAGTGGGGTATCCCATAGGGGGTACAACACAATTAGGGTTTCCCATATGTACTCACTTCATTCATAGTTCATTCATCCTCGTTCTCATTTTCACACTGAGGGGCCCTGCCATGGACTGGTGGCGAGTCATCGTGACGTCGCCACGCGCCTACGAGCCACCGTCGCAAGAAGACGGGCCTACAAGTCCAGCCGTCACCTGGAGTTCATTATGCGAGACAGCCCAGTACAGCACGTGGGATGCGTGGTGCGCAGGGCTTCGGGCGCGTTTCGAGCCGATCGCGGCTTCAATTTCGGCGCGTCAGAAACTGCGCACTTGGCGGCAGCTCGGGCCGGTCCAAGATTACACTAGCGGCTTTCTCGCACTATGCGAACAAGTCGGCTATATGCACGAAGCGGAGCGGGTGGACCGTTACGTCGGAGGGCTAAAGCCGGACATATCGCACGAAATTATGCTACGCGGGCTCTCGAACTTCAACGAGATCCTCGCGCTCGCCGAGAAAATCGACATCCTACGACGACCGAGACCGGGGTCCTACTACGGACAACGTCCTCGGGGACCGATCGAGCACGCCACCGTACACGCCGTTGCGATGAATGCAGCTGCCGCACCATTTAAGGGGCGCTGCTTTGCTTGCAATAGGCCGGGCCATCGCAAGAGTGAATGCCCAGAGGAGCTGAGACGCCGCGGAACAGAGCAGGGGCGAGAGTCTCAGAGGCCGGGAAACGCCAGCAGTCAGTAGAAGTTGGGCCAACTACTGACGAGACTGCCTGCTCGCCCAACTTCACCGACCCTCACCAAGTCACAGTACCGATTCACGCTATTGATCGGGCTCGGACGAATAAGGAGGGTACAACGACGGATTGCCCAGTACTGGGAGCAGCAGTGAAGATTTTTATAGACGGAGGTGCAAGTCACAGCTTAGTTAATGCCGCGACTGCAAGGAAGTTGCAACTGACACTTAGTCGGTGCTTACCAGAGATCGACGCACGCTTAGTTGACGGAACGCCACTGGCCATACGGGAGAAAGTGGAAAGAGTAAAAGTCCGCTGTGGGGGGAATTTCGGCTTTACACAGGAAATGCTCGCGACGACATTGGATGGGCACGACATTTTACTGGGACGTGATTGGCTGCGATGATACAATCCGCGAATCGACTGGACGACAGGCAGCTGCACTGTGCGAAGTAGCGGTAACTGGGTGGAATTACCTCGCTGGCAGTCGCGTGAGTCTTCAACGGTCCACGTCAACGCCATCACGATGAAACGGGCTGTCGCCGATGGAGCTGACGTGTACGCGGTGGATATCGCGATAGTGGAAGAAGCGGACAAACCAAGTGATTTTCAGAAACTACTGGAAGCAGTACCATCGGAACTACAGGACCTGTTGAAACGATTCCTTGGGATCTTCCCCGATGACTTACCCGAGGGACTGCCACCTCAGCGGGCGCACGAGCACCGAATCGAATTAGAGCCCGGGGCACAGCCAACCGTACAGCGACAGTTCAGACTGACACAGCCCGAGCTCGACGAGCTAAGGAAGCAGTTAGATTACCTGTTAGAGAAAAAAATCATCCGACCGAGCTCGTCCCCATTCGCCGCACCGATCCTGTTCACGCCGAAGAAGGATGGCAGTTTTCGCATGTGTATCGACTACCGAGCACTGAACAGGGTTACAGTTAAATCGTGATACCCCATTCCCCGCGCCAACAAGCTGATAGATCAACTGCAAACAGCACGAGTCTTTTCGAAAATTGACTTACGAGGAGGTTACCACCAGATTAGGGTCGAACCGTCGGACTGCGCCAAGACAACTTTTAGGACTAGGTACGGATCGTTCGAATACACGGTAATGCCTTTCGGGCTGACCAACGCACCGGCGACTTTCCAGATGACGATGAACGAGGCGTTTAGGCCGCTCTGAGATAAATGCGTAATCATCTACCTCGACGACATCCTAGTCTACAGTCGGGATAAACAGCAGCACTTAGAAGATTTAGAAGCAGTATTTACAGTTTTAGACAAACATAGACTACTGACAAAGGGTTCCAAGTGCGAGTTTTTTCAGGACAGGCTAGAGTTTTTGGGGCACGTTATTTCGGAGGCTGGCGTAGAAATCGACCCGAAGAAATTGGACACGGTAAAAGCGTGGCACCCCCCGACGAACATCACGGAACTGCAGAGTTTTTTGGGTTTTGTTAATTACGTGCGCCGGTTCGTCCCCGACATGGCACGTTTAACGACCCCGCTAACGGATTTGCTGTGGAAGGGGGTCACTTTTACGTGGGGGGAGAAAGAGCATGCTGCCTTCTCCACCCTAAAAACTGTTCTCTGTTCACCGCCCGTACTACGCATTGCCGACCCACACCGCCCATTCGAAGTGGTTACTGACGCAAGCGACATCGCCATCGGCGCCGTACTGCTACAAGACTTCGGCAACGGGTTACAGCCCATCGCCTACGAATCACGAAGGCTGCATCTGCCCGAGAAGAATTATCCGATACACGATCGCGAAATGCTTGCGATCGTGCATGCATTCAAAGTATGGAGCTGTTACTTGACCGGCACCGACGTGACAGTACGGACAAATCACAAGTCACTACAGTAACTCCGTGCACAACCCCACCTCAACCCACGACAAATCCGCTGGCTCGACTACCTCGAGTCGAATTTTCACTACACAGTCACCTACAAAAAAGGGGCATTGAACATCGCCGACGCATTAACCCGACCCACAGCCCAAGTTCACGCAATACTACTCGCCCAAACCAGCCCACTGTTAACAGGTCTATTTATCCACGGTTACCAGACTGATCCATTTTTCACAGGCGGAAACTCGCAGCAGTTTGCAGCAGCCAGAGGAGTCTATCACGTAAAATCCGGCACTGATCGCATCTGGGTACCGGGCAACACGCTCCTACGGGAATTACTGTTGCAGGACGCACATGACGGAGTTACCTCAGGGCATTTCGGAGTAGAGAAAACACGGCAGCAGCTGCAGCGGTACTACTACTGGCCCGAAATGTTGACTGACGTGCAATGACACGTGGCATCGTGTCCCACATGCCAGGTCATGAAATCATCACGGAAGCGGCCGGCAGGACAATTGCAGCCGATACCACCCCCAGAGCATGCTTGGCAGCAGGTGACGATGGACTTCGTCACGGGGTTACCGGTGGGTGCAAGTGGGAACGACGCGATCTTGATCGTCGTCGATCGACTGACGAAAATGGCAGATTTCGCAGCATGCAAGAAATCAATCACAGCCGAAGAAACGGCCGGCCTCTTCATCGCAACCGTTGTTCGATTACATGGGATACCCGCAGCGATAATCAGCGACCGAGATACGAAGTTTACCAGCAATTTCTGGCGGAATCTGTGACAACAGTTCGGTACGAGGCTGCAGTTCAGTTCTTCGTACCACCCCGAGACCGACGGACAGACAGAACAGACAAATCAGACCATGGAACAGTTAATCTGGGCCACGTGCGACGACCCCACCACCTGGGAACAGCAACTGCCACTAATCGAATTCGCGTACAACAACTCACCATCCGCCACGACCCAACAGTCACCATTTTACCTGAACTACGGACAAGACCCTACAGTACCTATGACCCTGAATCCCGACAACCCGGTGCCACGAGCGCAGCAATTCACAGAAGTCCTACAGGAAGCACGGACCAGGGCAACAGACGCAATTAAAAAAGCCAATATTATCGCTAAGCGCAACGCCGACCGCCACCGCAGACCCGTCACTTACCAACTTGACGACCTAGTTCTACTCGACACCCAAAACCTCCGCCTGCCCATAACTCCAAAACTTCGCCCCCGTTATTGCGGGCCATTTCGCGTCAGCCACATGATCACACCGGTCACCGCCCACCTCCTCCTCCCCGCTGACTGGTACGTCATGTTGAAATACATTTCTTATATAAACTGCTTGTAGCAGTAGTTAGTGTAGTGTTACATTGTTTGGTGGTGCACCTTGCTTGCTTTGCCTATATCCTTGTACCTCCTCTCTTTATTGGACCACCTTTCTCCTTTGGAACTCTCTCGACATCCCCCTTCAACCCTAAACCTAATCTCCTAAGCTACTCTAGCCATGGCTTCTAAGCCTAACTAGCTTTAGCTCTTTGACACGTCAGCCCCTCCTTCCACGTCAGCCTATTTCGCCCCTACATTCCATCCACCAGCCAACTGGCCCGACATCGCCCAGCTAGCATGACACGACCACCGACCGAGCCAGTCATCACGCCCCTACATTCCATCCACCAGCCAACTGGCCCGACATCGCCCAGCCAGCATGACACGACCACCGACCGAGCCAGTCATCACGCCCGAAAAGATTCTGAGCCACCGAGTCCGTGACCCATGAGGAGCCCGAAGGGTCGAATTTTTAATACGCTGGAGAGACCGCACGCCCATCGAGGACAACTGGGTTCCCCTGGACAAAATCGAAAACCACCCCGTTCTCAACGAATACTTGCGCAGCAGAAATTTCCGGGATATACACGCGCTCTCGTAAAGGGAGACCTCCTTGAGGGGGGGACTAGTGCAAGGAAAATTCATTTTCCTTACTTCGCGTCACTACTCAGCGCGTACAACACTGACAGCATCCCACAACATCCCGTTACCACTCGCGACATTCGCCTCGACAACATTCCCGCCACTGTTCATGATGCGACCCAACCTCACGGTTCGGCTGATAACCCGCGCTCCGGACCTCCGCCTCGACAGTTCCCCAAACCTCGGCACTAGGCCCGTCGCGCACCCCATTTTTCCACGTTACCGTTACCACCTTTTTCGCTATATATTCTTCGCTCATTCCATCCCTCATTGTAATCTTGTCTCGATAGTGCAATCCTCGCTCGCTCACTCAATTGCACTCGTAACAGGAGGTAAGCGATACGAATTACCTATCCCCATACATGCCCAGCTGGTGTAGCAAACCTCAGCCGAATGAATTCCGCCTTTTTCTCCTGGATTGCTGTCAGCCACAGCTGAATCCAGCCGAATGAATTTCACCGTGGCTGACCGCATTGTACCCCTTTGCTCCCGCATTGTACTGTCAGCTGAATGAATTCCGCCGTCACCGCACTGTACCCACGCTTCACGTCTTTGCAACCCACAAACACAACCCAACCGACGACTTCGACAGCGCTGCCCAGAACCTACGCTGGCGGTGATGTGGGGAGGGGAGGGGCGGGGGAGTCGGTAATGGAACATAGAACAAAACGAACATATCATTATATTTGGTTCCGTCATTGGATAGGATACCCACGTGTCACATTCCACGGCATTCTTTCCATTCACGAATCACCACCTTTGATTGTGATATATTTTAGTTCCTCCTTTCCCGCAATGACACAAGTGGTGATGCCTGTGGTTAGCATGTAGATATTAGGGCGTGTGTAAATTTGTTTTAGGCTCGTAATTTTGGTCGAACTTTAGCTTGTAACCGCAAACGCCAATGTCGCCAACGTGGTTGGCGAAATGCACTTTAGATCGGAAACACACAAATTTGACCAGCAAAAAGTGAACAAGGCTCGAATCTACACACGAACGTGAGAGTGCACGATGAACCGAACATGAGTTATTTTGGGCACGCAAGAGAAGTTGACGAAATACGCGATTTGTTCGTGCACCAATGAACGCACCACTGAAACCAGGTAAACAGCTCGTCTCGCAGTGATAGGCGAAACCAAGTAACCTAAATAACATACGGGCGGCTCGGCTACCCCCTATATGGTCGAACGTTCAAAATCGAACTTGGGTGTGTGGTTGTGCTTCAACCGTTTGCGGATCGAACTTTGCCATCAACGAAAGTCGAATTTTTCTACCTCATGTTCAAATGCTACATTCGATTTGAAAATGCAAATTATACCAAAAATAAAATCACACACGCCCTTAATCCCTGCTAGTGGGGGCAACGAAAGGATATAATTTCTCTATTTCAACTCGGGGGGCGTGTCCGACGCGCGATGCCGAGGTGCACATCGACTGACCTCGAAAGCCACGAAGATGCTAGAGTCCGAAATTGTAACAAGAGAACCCACCTTCATGCCGTTTATTGGCTTCCTTCAGGTGAACCGAATCCCGTACTGGTGTTGGAATGTTCTTATTTCCGTGTTGGGAAGGCGCAGTACGAAGCCAGC
This sequence comes from Closterium sp. Naga37s-1, assembly GCA_947471745.1. NCBI lineage: Eukaryota > Viridiplantae > Streptophyta > Zygnematophyceae > Desmidiales > Closteriaceae > Closterium > Closterium sp. Naga37s-1. The sequence goes on along the minus strand of CANJKZ010000799.1, from coordinate 1,112,779 downwards.
CAACCTCTAGTAAAATCTAGGGTATTGTGGACATTCATCACCGCCATCATGAGATCCAGTAGGCTTATTATTGGCAATCAGAGCAGGGCCAAATCCGCAAACTACAATTGATGCCTGTTTGAGCCCCTCCTGGTTGCCTTGTGAAGGGGGCGTATAAGCTGTATCGTGCATTTCGCATAATTTTCGTCAATTCGCAGCTAGCTAAAAAGGATTCGCAGGTGCTCATATTAAGTATCTGTAACCTTATCCGTTGACATTTTGACTTCAGTCTCTTCATTTTGACTTCGGTCTGTTCGCTACTATTGGTCTATAACCACGCGACGCGCTTGTATCGTGGGTGCAACAGGCTGGGGAAAAGACCTCGGGTGCAGCGTTTCCAACCAGTGCGGGGCAAATTCGCGTGCACTGGTTGGGCATCATGTGTATGTGCATTATATACTGTTTGTCCTACTATCCACTAGGGTTCTGCCTCGTATCACCTCCCGCGCTATAGTCACGATATTCGCTCACTTGTACGGAAGCAAGAGCGAAAATTTGCATCCATTGCGAATCATGAGATGTATTTTCAACATCATCTCAATTTTATTCGAGCAGTCATGGCGGTTACTACCAGGAATGCTCCCGCAGCTCCTTCCCTTCCTGCGCCAGCGAGGAGTCGAATAAGGTCGCCACGTATAGGAGCCTTTTCCAAAACTTATGCTGTCATCCACAACAGACTCAATCTGTTGACTAAGTTACTACCACCAGCGCTCAGAATTCCAAGCCTAGCACTAATATCTGGTTGCGGAAGCAGTTCGCCGTTCAAGGATTCAAGCTAAGACCGTCAACTGTGCGTCGATATTCTGCGTGCACTGCCGCATTCTACCAGGTGGTCACATCTGTCAGCCTCTATTTTCAAGAACAGCCTGCTTGTTGCATGGCGCCGCGCAGCCCGTGGGCGAGGCAGCTGCTGCGAGAGCACCACGCGGGGGTCGTTAAAGTGCGGAGGCTGGAGGTGTCTAAACAGCAGAACGTGGAGATTGGAAGAGAGTCCTTCGACTCGGAGAGAACGCAGCACGCATGCGCCGGGGAGGTGGTGCCTGATGACAGCGTGAAGCGTGTGGAGGAGCACGAGGCAGTGGAGAGAAAGCGGAAGCGCGATGGTGCTGCTGATGGCCATGGGGGTCGCACCTCGTCCAGGGATGGGGAGACAGGGCGCTCCAGTGGCAGTCGCAAGTCAAGGCGGCGGTTCACAAGGGCTGGCGATTCCTCAGAGATCACTACCACAGCCAGACAGCCCGCTGCTAGCTGCCCAGATGGACACACAGCCCTGTCAGAGTCTCGGCTTCACTGCCGCAGCAGCCGTGACGCCCCCCGTGCAAGCAGTATCTCTCCCCGGCCTAGCTGGGCGGCATACTTCCACGCCAAGCTCTCACAAGGGCTGCCCCTGCCGCTGCCCCTCCTGCACTCTCAAGAACCGCCCCTGCCACTGCCCCTGCCCCTGCTTCTCCCGCACGTCCTGCCCCTCTCTCTTCCTCTGGACTTTTCAAGGCCATCATTAGAGTCGCCCGAGTCGATCAATCACAGTGGCGAACGTGGAGCAGTGGGTGGGAGGCAGATGGCAGAGGCGAGTGTTGGAGCACCGTCAGCTTCGGTCCCACCGTATGCAGGCCCAGCTGCTGACTTTGTCGTCCCTGACCTGAACCTCCCGGCTGCTGCTGATATTGCCAGTGATAATGCCACCAGTGGCGCTGGTGATGGTAGAGGCCGTGGTGGTGGTGATGGTGGTGATGCTAGTAATGGTGCTGACCTATCAGCATTCGTTGATTGTGGGCACGTTCAGTCCGCATGTGAAAGCGATGGGCTGGATGGTCACATCTGCGACGCATCATCAGCGCATGGGTTGGTCACATAGCCAACGCGTTCGTGTGAATCCAGGGGTGCTGCCTTGAGCAGCAACAGCAGCAGATTGGTTCACAGTACATTCAGATGCAGCAGCAGGATCAAAAGGAGCTGAGGAAACACATGTGAGATTTCGATAGCTTGAACGCCCCTATCGTGCATGGTACCATTGTCCCCCAAAATTACCACCATCTGTTAATTAAAATCAGATGAATAATATATTGTAATGTGTGAAAGCTATATTACATATTATGTAGAATGAAATGGGTATGTGCTCTTCCACAATGTAACCAGCTTTCCAGTGCGGTGTGTTACTTTGTAGAAGCAGGATTCATTTCTTTGTAAAATTGTGTATTGTGAAAGCGAAGCTGCTTGTATTGCACAATTGGCATCGTCGAAGCGCGCTAAACGCCCTTCTCCAACTACAAAAACCGTGGGTTGGAGCTCATTTCCTCCACCCACGTTTCTCTATTTTCAAACGGCTCACTCAACCTTCCCACCACCCACCCCAGCGTAAACCGTTTCGCGCATGCCACTTGGATAGGGTATATCGTAGCTAGTGATATGAGCATGCACTAGCTTGTGTTCAATTGTGATGCAAATGTTGTAAACAGCCATTTGTAATGAGAACGATGCCAATTGATAAGAATAAGAAAGCAAGCTTTCTCAATTTATATGATGAGTTGTTTCCTGATCTCCAAGGCCAAAACACCCCTTCATTCTTCTCTCCTGAGTCAGCCATGGTTGTTGTGGTAGGGAATGTTTCTTTTCATCACGCAGTTCCCATTGTTGCTGTAGCTGGCGCCGCTGTTGCTGCTCTTTCTGTGGCTGCTGCTGCTGCAGCTGCTGCTGTTGCTGTACCTGGATGGCCTATGGGACATTAAAACCCAAAGAAGCACCACCGGATATACAGGAATGCAACGCAGATGTGATCTGTCCATGTGCTGATGCCATACCATCCAAACCACAGCTTTCACATGCAGAATCAAAGCTTTCACAGCCTATCAATGCTGGCCCACCAGTGTCACCACCAACGTCACCACCAGCACAACCACCATCAGCACAATCACCACCACCATCACCAACTCCAGCAGCAGCAGGCAGGTTCAGGTCAGGGACGACAAACGCAGCAACACCCCGACTGTCCCACGGAAACACCGACGTTGGTGCGTCCAATTCTGCTCTAGCCGAAGCCTCCCCTGCTGCGGCACGCCGCCTCTCTGCTCTGCACGTGCCATCATGATGATTGACTAGCTCAGGCGACTGGAGCGGTCTTGTGCCGACACCGAGCACAGGCACAAGCCGAAGCAGCGGCATGAGCAAGATGGTCGGCTTCCCAGCGACCGTAATTGCTGACTTGTTGTCGACGCGGAGGATGGTCGGCTTCCCAGCGTCGAGTAGCTTGAATTCCGCAAGAAGGAAACGAAGTCGACGTCCCTCCTTGCCTGCATCCGTGGCCGCCACGTACTCCGACTCTGTCGACGACAATGTCGCGCACTTGATGGGCGAGCTTGACCAGGAGATGGCGGCCCCTCCGTAGGCAAACACGTAGCCTCCCGTGCTCGTCCGGTTCTGCTTATCGCCCGCGCCGTCGGCGTCCACGTAGCCGATCAGCTCTAGCGACTCTGGTCCACCGCCGAACTCCAGGGCGGTGTCGCGGGTGTCAGCGAGGTAGGCGAGGCAGCGGTCGACCTCGCGCCAATGCTGGTCGCTCCTCACCGTGAGGCCGCTCCCCAGCTTGCTGCAGGCGAACGCGATGTCCGGCCTCGTCGTCGTCGCCGCGAACTACAGCGAGCCAACCTTCAGCCGGTACTCCTCCTCCTCGCGCTCTTGCGCCTCGTCGTCGTCGAATGTCAGCTCATCGTAGGCATCGACCGAGACCGGCGTCTTCGAGACTCGACCGCCCTGCTCCTCGTCGATGAAGCGCCTGCGCAGCTTGTCGGCGTAGCCCTGCTGGTGAAGCCACAGCTTCCTTGCTGGCCTGTCGCGCACGATCTCCAGCCCGAGGTACTTGACGACCGGCGAAATCTAACGCAGCTCGAAGGCAGCCTCCAGCAGCTTCTTTAGTTCCTTCAGCATCGTGGGGCTGCTGCTGGCAGCGAGCAGGTCGTCGACGTAGACCAGCACCCAGCAGGTCCCCTTCTTCATCGATGGCCAAGTCGTCGACCAGGCTGCTTTGAACCTTCGACCAGCTACTCACCTCCTGCTGACTTCGACAGCTCCCCTGTCGACCGCCCCGTCTGCTGCTCCCCTATCGACTGCACCCCTGCTGCTGCCTCTTGTTCGACCGGCTCCCCTGTCTGCTGCTCCCCTGTCGTCGACGGCTTCCCATCCTAGTCGACGAGCTTGGCGCCTTGTCGACCGTGGGCGATGCCACTGGCCGGCGCCACAGGCGACGCCTCAAGGCTCCCCTCATCGCCAGTGGCCGACACAGATGTCAACGCAGGCCGATATGCGACGGGGGAGGGAGGAGCAAGAACAGGGGAAGGTGGAAGAACCTCCACAACATCCTCATCAGCAGGCTCGTCGACTTTGGCGAGCAAGGGAAGTGTCGCCGTCGATGTGTCCGTCGGCGGGTGTGCCTGCGTCTGCCCCGACGCCAGCACAAACTTCGCCTTCCACACCTCCAGCGATAGTGTCTCGTAGAAGATCACCTCGACCGCCGTGACCACCTTGTTATCGGTCAGGTCGAGCACCTCCCAGCCCTTACTCTCCGGCGACACGCCCAGGTGAAGCCCCCAGCGAGCTTTCGGCGCCAGCTTCCCACCGCGTTGCTGCTCACACCATGCAGCCCCACACACACGCCAGCGTGAGGTCGGGCTTCTTCCCGGTCAGCAGCTGATACGGAGTCGTCCTCGGCGGCGTCATCGACCGCTCCAAGCAGTTGCGCACCCAGACAGCTTGTCGTAGAGCGAGGTGCCACCAGTGATGCTACACGCCCATGTGCAGCAGCATCGTCCTCACGGAGTGTAAGGGCAAGTCAGGTCGTGGACGATGCCCTTGCCATCGATGAAGTCGGTGGACTCCTTCCCGAGGAACTCCCCTCCCCGGTCTGAGCGGAGCATCGGCACCGACTTCTTCGCCTGCCGTTCCACCAGCACTAGCCACTTATAGAACTCCCGCAGCAAGTCGCTCTTCTTAGCGACTGGCATCACCCACACAAACTGAGTGTGGCGATCCTTTAGCAGCAGGAAGTACAAGCTGCCATCCTTGGCAGCAACCTGAAATGGCCCTCACAAGTCAATGTGCACGACAGCCAGCGCCTCCTCGACGTCCGAGCCTTTGTCGGGGAAGGTGTGCCGCGCCAGCTTTCCTCCGACGCACGAGACACATGGCGGGTCTGCTCCGGTCGACAGAGTGATGTGGAACCCAGTAGCAACTTCATGTTTCACCGAGCTCTTGATCGTGTCGACACCGACGTGCGCGAGCCTCGCATGCAACCGGTCAGGGGTCGACTTCGTCGCCAAGACGATCTTCCGCAGAGCCACTACTTCGGTCGACTATGACCGCGTCGAGTAGGGGCGAAGGTCGGTGCAGAGGACTCGTCCGGTGTAGAGTGCTCGACCAAGCACCTCTCCGGTCGTGGCGACGAGCAGCATCTCGTCGCCGCCGCCCTTCAGCTGCACTCCGCTCTCCTTCAGTTGGCCAGCAGATAGCAGGTTCATCTGTACGCCCAGAACGTAGAGCACGTCGGGGATGAGGACCCGCTTCCCGGCCTCCCATTGCAGGGCGATGGTTCCGCGACCCTCGACAGGCTGCAGCGCCCCGTTGAATCCACGCACGTGCTTCATGCTGTCGCTCGGCGCCATGTCGACGAAGACCGCCTTCGTCCCCATCAGGTGGTGGGAGCAGCCGCCATCGGGTTGGCTTGCACAGCTGCCGCCACCGCCTGGAAGTCCTCGCCAGCCTCCGGCGACAGCGAGACTGTCGGCTCCACCATGCCGATCATCGAGCACGGCGCCTCCTCGTCGCCTCGGCCCTTGCCGCTGGAGTTGTTGACGTCCTTCGTCGACGACGTCTTCTTCAACGTCTGCATCTCCTTGCGCGGCTTCTCATTTCAACGGGGGCGACGTCTGGTCGACCGGCCACGGCCTCCCTTGGTGTCGTCCTCGTCGCTGTCCTCGCGGTCAGGGCAATCGTAGGAAAGATGGTTGGGGTCGTGGTAGATCCAGCACTCCCGCCGTCGACCACCACCTCCTCGGCCCTTGCCCCGCGTCGACCTCTTCTCGTCGACGTCCTTCGTCGACCGCCCACCTCCGCTACCACCTCCGCCCGACTTTCCGCGATGCCCTTGCTGTTGATTCAGCTTCGTTGATGCAGCGTGGTTTGCCTGAGGAAGGAGCTCCGTGGGCTGTTCGGCCTCCTGCATCGCCTTGTCTTGAAGAATGTAGCTGGTGATGGAGTCCTCGTCGAGGGACTCACACGTGCCGGGTACCATCATCATCATTTTCATGAGGTTGTAGCCACGCGGAAGGCCCTTGACGATGTGAGAGATGTAGGACGCCGTCGAGTATTCGGCGCCCGCCATCCGCATCTCAGCTAGGAGTAGTAGTCCGACGCCGACTCCTGCTCGCTCATCCGAATGTGTGTCATGTTCTCCTCCAGCTGTCCGATGTACAGGTCGTTCCTGACCTGGAACGTCGATAGGATGAAGTGCCATGCCTGGTGACCAGCATCCAGTTGCTCTCAATAGCTCCTGAGCGCCAGCTGCACCGCCGGCGAGCAGCACCTCAAGATGACCATGAAGGTGAGCAAGTGATCCGCACGAAACTCCCCGCGCAACTCGACATCGTCCACGGGAGGAATTGGCACTGTGCCGTCGGCGAAGCCCTTTAGCCCAGTGACCTCCAGCTGAGGTTCTATCGACTCCCTCTATGTGAGGAGGACCCGTCGACCTTGCAGCGGTGCGACGGTGATCCGGTCCGGCGAGAACTTGAAGTAGCCATATGCCGGTGCAATTCCGCCCGTCGTCACATCCGTCGTCGCCGAGAGCCCTCCACCGCTTCGTAGAGGAGAGTGACGTTGACCATCGACGTCGACACGTGAGCTGCCTGCAGCCGCCGTCGACCGCTGCACTCGCGCCTGACTCCTGTCGACGCCACCGTCGACCTTGATCACTCCTCTCTGCTTCGTGCCATTGTTGCCGCTGACTCGTGCACCGCCATCGACCTCGTCGTCGACGCCACCTTCGTTTCGCACCGGTCGAGGAGATCCAGGACGGGAAGGGTGTTCCGTCGCCCACTGCGACCGGATGCCCAACTCGACGATCAGCAAGGGGATCGTCCCGTACTCGCCGTCCGTGGGGCGTTTCCTCGCATCAGCCAAGCGTGCTTCCAAGATGTCCGCTATACCCGCATCAGCTACTGGGTCGACCATGGTGACTATAGCTGCTGCCGGCCTACGAACGACTTAGTAGGTGCAAAAGTCTGCTCCTATCTCTAGGTAATCTGCGGAGCCAACCACGCTCACCACACCATGCGGACATTCACTCTGCAACGGTAGTGAGCTAGACTACGGGGGTTGGCACGAACTACTAGGAGTGATTGTAGCTTTGCCTAGTTCCTTAGTGCTTGCACAATCACGGGAGAAATCGGCAAGAGTTTCCACTAGCAAAGTTGGAATTACAGTATTATTGAACAAGCAATGACAACAAATGACTACATCAGGCACCTAGCAACTCTGCAGCTAGCCTGGTCGACCGACAGCACAGCATGGTTGACTGCCTGCCAGCGTTGCGTAGAGGAGTCGCACCAGCACTGCAGAAAGGCGACCTGCCAACACAGCAGGTCGACGGTGTGCCAACGCTGCAGCAGAGCGGCTGTCCAGCGTTGCCCCGTAGAAGACAGCAGTGCGCACGCTCGCAAGTGTGCGCAGACGATTGGCCCGACTTGCACCGTTGTGCATCCGTCGGCTGTTGTCTGCGCCTAACGAGCCACATCGACTTCGGGATACCAACCCGAAGTCGTCTTCGCCATCGCGACCCCGATGACGTTCGCGTGCCTCCGCAGAACTCGCCGAGTAGGTTACCCGGTCGACTTGGACAACCCTAGGTGCTCTGGTCGACCACCAAGTGCCTCTAGTCGACCACCGGGTCCCTCTGGTCGACCACCAGGTGCCCCTGATCGACCACAGCTCCCGTCGAGCTACCCCCTGGTCGACGGACCCCTTCTGTCGACCAAAACTGTCAGCTGTTGTCGCTGAGCTCCCCTCGTCGACCGCTGCTCACTTGTCAGGTAGACGGACTGCTCCGTTGACCTCCCGGTCGAATTGCAGGTCGACGGACTGCTCCGTCGACGTCCCGGTCGAACTGCCTCTTCTGGTCGACGGCCCACCCGTCGCCCAGACCAGTCAGTTGCAGCTGTCGAGCTCCTTGGTCGACAGCAACACCACAGCGGTCACCTACAGCTCGACGAAGCCTGTCGAGCAGCTCTCCCACTGTGAACGGTCAGCTGCTACTCCCGTACATCCGACCAAGTCATTGGCGTTGCCCAAGCGAGGGCGGGGCCAACACTCCATTCCCGTTAACAGTTACTTGATGTCAAGCTCTACTTGTGGAGGCAGCTTCATAATGATATTTCCCAGTAGGTTCACTCTTTGGGAGACCCTCTCCTGTCCCCCCCCCCCCCCTCCCTCCCTCACTCCTTCTAATCGTGCTGCTGACACCATACCAGTGCAGATAGAGAATGTTATAGTCACAATAGGCTTGAATGTGCCTAAAACGAAAGATAGAGAGCACAGACGGATTTCTGCACAGCGGCTTCAAACGTTGATAGCGTTCTGCTCACAGCTGCAAATGACTTGATTCAAATTGTATCTGGAGCGTCTTTACGTCGTCTACAATAAGCAATTTAGATTGCACGATTTCATAAAGAATTGACGACACAGCGTCGGTTTGAACGAACGGTACTATGGCAGCCACTATAGTCTTAGAACACAAGATAGGAAGAGTTACGAGTTGGGAATGACTCCCAGCTCCTACAAACCCCAAGAGCCGAGGTACAGTGATGTGGAACAGTGCCACACTGTCCCCAACCACGAAGGGTCTCGAAACTACCCTCCACAAGGGCCTACACCAAGAGAAACGTTACACTACACAAAGTAATGCAACTATTCTCACTATCTTAAAGTTTACCCTTTTTGAGAGTTTTGAAATCACTTGATTCTTGAAACCAAGGCTCTTGTTCTTCAAGGTAAATTCTTCCTTGAGTTCTTGGAAGTCTGCTGCGCACACCTGCGACACGCCGAACGTTCCACACACGACAAAATAGAAAACCGCACACGACACGCAAACGACGACGTGACACGCGACTAGCGATAACTCGCTATTGACTCGACACACACATTCAAAATCATGCCTCATCATTCACACACTATTGTAAGCATGAAATATATATTATTTCATGCCCTCATACCATTCCATGCACACACGCATGCACGCACACGGACAACAAGCCGAATGCAAACCATAGGGTTGCACCAACAGAGAAGTACCGCACGGCTTGACTGGAGCGTACGCACTGGGAGGCGCATGACGCTGCTGCGCGCCTTGCTGTCATTCGCCACTTCCTGCAGGTTAAGCAGGAGCACTTGCGCCAGGTTGATGATGTTATTGCTCGCAATTCCACTCCCATCTCTGCTACTCTAGGCCGCCTCGTTCGGCCTTTCCTCTTCCCTGATCTCGCTGCGATTGCCACCGTCGCTGACCTGGTGACCCACGTGCACTCCCCGCAGCTTGCATTACTGAGCTCCTTGCAGTGCACCCCCCTCCTATGCATCTCACCCTATACCTCCTTGCGACCGCATCCCTGATTGCCTCGCGCCTGTCTGGGATGCTTTCGTCGCCGAGCACCCCACGAGCCTCACAATCGATCTCTTTGAGATAGAACTCATTGAGATAGTGGTTTGTCTTCATGCTATTGCTTCCTCCTCTGGTACAGTTGTCCCTACAGCTTTGAGGGGTGCGCTACATCCCTGCTCACTGCCTCCACCGCCGCTGCTACTGTTGCTGAGCCTGCTGCTACATTGTAGGTCGCAGCCGTTGCTATCTCTAGTGGGCCGAGACATTAAAGAGTAGTTGTCAGAGTAGAAGGGGTGGAGGTGCTGACGTTGGGAGTGCAGTCCTGGAGGTGCTCCGGCAGAGGTTCTAATTCAGGAGGTACGGCTGGAGGAGGTGCTGGTTCTCAGGGTGTAACTGTAATGCAGCAGCAACAACAGTAGCAGCAGTGACATGTCAAGTTCTCACAAGGGCTGCCCCTACCCCTGCCCCTGCTTCACTCTCAAAAGCTTCCCCTACCGCTGCCCCTGCCCCTGCTTCACATGTCAAACTCATCTGCTATAGTCTGTGTAGGCTGTAGTGGGGTAGACTATATGGGGTACAACACTTTTAGGTTTTCCTACTTGTACCCACCTGCTTGCTAGTTCATTTCATTCCTCATTTCTTCACATGGTATAGAGCAGGTTCCCTAGTGGGAACGCTTCCTTGGGCCCACCACTAAAATTTTTTTCTGACCGGAGCACCAATCGCTTCTGCCCGAGGCGCGTTTTGCGCGCCTTAGAGGCTCCTCTCACGGCCCCTCGTGCCGCCCCTAGCGGCCCCGTCGCCGCCTTTCCAGGCCTCTCGCGGCCCCTAGCGGCTCCGTCGCCGCCCCTACGCGGCCCCGTCGCTGCCCCTAGCGGCCCCGTCGCCGCCCCTACGCGGCCCCGTCGCCGCCCCTAGCGGCCCCGTCGCCGCTCCTAGCGGCTCCGTCACCGCCCCTAGCGGCCCCGTCGCCGCCCCTACGAGGCCTCGTCGCCGCCCCTAGCGGCCCTGTCGCCGCCTCCCTACCTACGCGGCCCCGTCGCCGCTCCTAGCGGCCCTGTCGCCGCCCCTACGCGGCCCCGTCGCCGCCCCTGGCGGCCCCGTCGCCGCCCCTACGCGGCCCCGACGCCGCCCCTAGTGGCCCCGTCGCCGCCTCCCTACCTACGCGGCCCCGTCGCCGCCCCTAGCGGCCCTGTCGCCGCTCCTACGCGGCCCCGTCGCCGCCCCTGGCGGCCCTGTCGCCGCCCCTACGCGGCCCCGTCGCCGCCCCTAGCGGCCCCGTCGCCGCCTCACTCCCTACGCGGCCCCGTCACTGCCCCTGCGCGGCCCTGTCGCCGCCCCTACGCGGCCCCGTCGCCGCCCCTAGCGGCCCCGTCGCCGCCCCTACGCGGCCCCGTCGCCGCCCCTAGCGGCCCCGTCGCCGCCTCATTCCCTACGCGGCCCCGTTGCCGCCCCTAGCGCCCCCCCCCCCCCCTCGCCGCCTCTGCCGGCCGCTGAGCCGCCCAGCATCTGAGCAGCCGAACCACCCAGCAGCAGCCGCCCAGCAGGCGAGCCGCCGAGCCGCCGAGCCGCCCAGCAACCGAGCTGCCGAGCCGCCCAGCAGCCGAGCCGCCCAGCAGCCGAGCCGCCGAGCTGCCGAGCCGCCCAACAGCCGAGCCGCCGAGCCGCCCGCCGCCCAGCAGCCGAGCCGCCGAGCCGCCCTGCCGCTGAGCCGCCACTGTTCCTGCCGGCGCGCCCCGGCCCTACTTACTCGGACTGGTGAGATCCCTCCCTGCTAGGCCACTGCAGTCATGGCTACCCCCAGTGTCCTTACCTTTGATGCTGAGGGTCGTGCTGTTGACTTTGAGGTCTGGGTCGATGACCTCCAGCTGTTCCTACAGTGCGATAGGGCTGACGGACTCTCCCTGTTCGATCTCACCTCTGGTGCCTCTCCTGCCCCGCCTGCTACTGCTGACAGCACTGTTCGCTCACAGTGGGCCACACGCGATGCTGCTGCCCGTCTTGCTGTGCGTCGCCACTTACCGACCACTGAGCGTGCGCACTTTAGCCAGTACAAGAGCGCTAAGACCTTGTACGATGCTGTAGTTGCACGCTACTCCTCCCCTGCCACTGCTGCGCTTAGCCGCCTCATGCTGCCGTACCTGTTCCCTAACCTTGCTGCCTTTCCCACAGTCGCTGACCTCATTACGCACCTTCGCACTAGTGACACTCGCTACCGCGCTGCACTTCCTGCTGAGTTCTGTACCAAGAACCCCCCCCCCATGTACATCACCCTCTACTACATAGTCACCCGGCTCCCTGCCTCCCTTCGCTTAGTCAGGGACCACTTCCTCTCAGTTTGCCCCACCACACTCAGCGTTGACCTCCTCGAGGAGCGCCTCCTAGCAGCAGAGCAGAGCATAGTCGACCTCTCGCACCCCCGTCTTTGAGGGGTGTTCCCCCTCCCCCCTCTTGCCCTCTGTTGCTTCTGCTGCTGCGGCCGACCTCGTTTGTTTCGAGTCGGTCGACGCTGCGTCTGCCCCTAGCGGGAGACGCCGCACCGGCAAGGGCAAGGGGGGCAAGGGCACTGGAGGGGCTAGCAGGGGCGGTGGAGGTGGTGGTGGAGGCAGTGGGGGGGGTTGGGGTGGTGGTGGGCGTGGTGGCGGGGGTGGAGGTGTCGGTAGCAGCAGTGGAGGCGGAGGAGGCGGCGGCGGTGGCGGAGGGAGCGGAGGCGGCGGAGGTGGCGGAGGCGGCGGAGGCAGCGGTGGAGCTGGTCGCGGCTCTGCGCAGAGGAGTGGCTCCGGTGGTGGTCACCGCCAGCAGCAGCGGCGCAGTCGTGAGACCCCGTCCCCCCAGCAGCTTCGTGAGTGGTACGCTGGGCGTCAGCGAGGTGGGGGTACTGGTCCCTGCACCTACGTCCTCCGTACCGGCGACCGCGCTGGTGAGCAGTGCGGGGGCCCGCACTCCACCCAGCGCTGCTTCGGCCGCCTGACGGACGCGTGGCGTCACCAGTTCCCTGACGCCACTGAGATCCCTCGCTGGGGAGACCTGTCTAGGGCGGGGGTTGCTATCTTTTATCTTGATTATGATGCTATTCTTGCTGCCATGTATGCTGTGTCTACTAGTGATGAGGGTGACTGTTACCTGTGTCTTCCGCCTGACCCGGGCATTGAGGCTGCTGCTCTAGGTGCTGGTGAGACTGCAACTCTAGGTGCTAGTGCGTCTGCTGCTCCAGGTGTTGGTGAGTCTGCTCTCTCAGGTACCACGTCGGCTCAGGCCTTACACACCTTCACCCTTGACTCGGGTGCTTCCCGCTCCTTCTTTCGAGACCGCACCACGCTTACGCCGCTTAGTCGGCCGGTTGCGGTCTCCCTGGCGGACCCCTCTGGGGGTCCTGTCCTTGCTAGCTTCTCCACTGTCTTACCGTGCCCGGCAGCCCCCTCTGGCACCCTGTCAGGTCTCTACCTCCCCTCGTTCTCTACAAACTTGGTGAGTGGAGCTGATCTACAGGATCAGGGGGTTGACCAGTTCACTCTTGCGAGTCAGCGGGTGACCCACTGCACGTGTGCTCGGACGGGCCGACACTTGGCCACGTTTACCCGTCGGCCGGGGTCGAGCCTGTACACACTGTCTACTGAGTCTCCTCCGGTTACTGCGTCTGGACAGGTAGCTGCGTCGAGTCAGGTGTTTGCTGCAGCGTCCAGGTCTGGTCCTGAGTCTGCGCCCTGCTCGTGTCGTCTCCTGTCCCACCAGACTCTCCTCTGGCACCACCGCCTTGGTCACCCCTCCCTGCCTCGTCTCCGAGGCATGGCCTCCCGTGTCCTTGTCTCTGGTCTCCCCCGGTCCCTACCTCCCCTACCTCCGGGGCCTGCCCCTACCTGCGTCCCCTGCGTCGATGGGCGACAGCGCGCCGCCCCTCACTCCTCCGAGTTTCCTCCGACAGAGGCTCCACTGCAGACTCTTCACATGGACGTGTGGGGCCCCGCCCGCGTCCGTGGCCAGGGTCACGAGCGTTACTTCCTGTTGGTGGTTGACGACTACTCGCGTTACACCACGGTGTTCCCCTTGCGCAGCAAGGGTGATGTCACTGAGGTGTTGATCGACTGGATCCGCGCAGCTCGTCTCCAGCTCAGAGAGAGTTTCGTCTCGGACTTTCCTGTTCTGCGTCTGCACTCTGACAGAGGCGGGGAGTTTTCCTCTGCCCGTCTGGGAGCCTTCTGTCGTGCACAGGGCATCCGCCAGACCTTCACGCTTCCGGCCTCTCCACAGAAAAATGGGATTGCTGAGCGCCGCATTGGCATGGTCATGGACGTCGTTCGTACGTCCATGATCCATGCGGCTGCCCCCCATTTTCTGTGGCCGTTTGCGGTTCAGTACGCAGCGCATCAGCTCAACCTTCAGCCCCGGGTCTCCTTGCCAGAGACCTCCCCCACCTTGCGGTGGACCGGGAAGGTTGGCGATGCGTCTGCGTTTCGGGTCTGGGGATCTCGGGCGTTTGTCCGCGACTTGTCTGCGGACAAGCTGTCCCCCCGTGCTGTTCCCTACGTCTTCCTTGGCTTCCCCCCTGACGCGCCTGGGTGGCAGTTTTACCACCCCACCTCGCGCCGTGTTCTGTCCTCCCAGGACGTCACCTTTGACGAGTCGGTGCCTTACTACCGTCTCTTCCCCTACCGCACTGCGCCCCTCCCCCCGCCGCCGCTCTTCCTTGCGCCAGGTCCTCCCCCGGTTGACCCCCTCCCCCCTCAGGGTCCTGCCCCGTCAGGTGTGTCCCAGGTAGACGCAGTCGAGCCTGTCGAGGTAGCTGTTGACTCTGGTGCTGCTAGAGGTGCTGAGCCTGCGGGTGCCGAGCCTGGGGGTGCTGAGTCTGGGGGTGCTGAGCCTGGAGGTGCTGAGTCTGGGGGTGCTGAGCCTGGGGGTGCTGAGCCTGGGGGTGCTGAGCCTGGGGGTGCGGAGCCTGGGGGTGCTGGGTCTGCTCGTGTGGCCTCTCGCAGTGCTTCGTCGAGACGGGAGCTACTCTCTCCGCAGGAGCTGCGCGAGTGGTTTGCCCGGCGCTGGAACCGTGCTGCTGGAGCTGGAGGTACTACTGTTGCTACTGGTCCCGGAGGTGCTCGTACTGGCGGTACTGGAGCTGCTGGGGCTGCTGGAGTTGGTCCTACTGGAGGTACTGCTGGTGCTGCTGGCGGTACTGGAGCTGCCGGTCCTGCTGGAGTTGGTGCTGCTGGAGCTTCTGGAGCTGCTGGTGCTGGAGCTGCTGGTGGTGTTTACGCTGGTGGTTCTACTGACGCTGGTGCGTCTGCGGGTGCTAGAGTTGGCGCTGTTGGAGCTGGAGGTGCTGCTGGCGCTGGTGCTGCCGCTGGGGGTACTGGTGCTGTCCCTGCTGGTTCTGGAGGCGCTGCGCGGCCGAGGCCGTCCTTCGTTCCGCTCCTTGAGCAGGTTCTTGGTCTCCCACCCTCTACTGGTGCTGCTCCTCCCTTAGAGTGTCCACAGCCTGTCCAGTTGCAGTCACAGTTCCAGCCTGTCTCTCCCCTCCCTGCTCCTTCTCCCTACACTGGTCCTACTGGAGGTCTTGCTGAGCGTCGTGAGCCTGCGTCTCGTCCTGCGTCGCCTGTTCGTGCTGCTCGCACTAGTGGTCGCGCTCCGCGTCCGCGTCCTCCTGCGGTCCCAGGCACACACCAGATGGCACTGCGTCCTTCCACTGCTCCTCTGCGTGTCCCGTTGCCGTCTCCTCCAGAGTCCTCTCTTCCTGTTCTTGCTGACCCGGAGTCTGACTCTCTTCGTGCTGCCAGTCCTACTGTCGCGCGTCTTCTGTCTACTGTTGTCACTGACCCTTCCTTTGAGTCCACTGCTGCGTCGGCCCTAGTTGCTGAGCTTGTCGACTTTGCTGCTCGCTGTCGTCTCGACTACTCTGCTAGTCTTGTTGCTGAGTCTGGGTCTGTCTGTCCTCCGTCCGTCGGGGGTGAGTGTGCTCTTAGCACGGACGTCCTTGAGGACAGGCAGGAGGAGTTCCAGTGTTTTGCTGCTGCTTTGCCTCATCTAGTGTCCACGCTGATTGCCCCTGAGGGAGACCCGGATGCACCAGACATCCCGACTCCTCGATCGTACGCTGAGGCGATCGAGGGTCCCTACTCCTCTCAGTGGCAGTCAGCCATGGACGCAGAGATGGCTTCCTGGAAGTCCACAGGCACCTACGTCGACGAGGTTCCCCCACCTGGGGCGAACATCGTCAGTGGCATGTGGATTTTCAGGGTGAAGCGGCCGCCGGGTTCTCCGCCTGTCTTCAAGGCGCGTTACGTGGCTCGAGGCTTCAGTCAGCGGCAGGGAGTTGACTACTTTCAGACCTTCTCCCCGACCCCGAAGATGACCACTCTTCGGGTTCTACTGCACGTTGCTGCTCAGCGCGACTACGAGCTTCACTCTCTTGACTTCAGCACAGCTTTCCTGCAGGGCAGCCTGCACGAGGAGATCTGGCTGCGCCGCCCACCTGGCTTCACTGGGTCGTTTCCTCCTGGTACCCAGTGGAGCCTCCGGCGGCCAGTCTACGGTCTCCGCCAGGCGCCCCGTGAGTGGCACGACACACTGAGGACTACACTTGCGGCTCTTGGGTTTGCTCCATCTACTGCCGACCCGTCGCTGTTTCTGCGCACCGACACCTCTCTGCCGCCGTTCTACATCCTCGTGTACGTCGACGACTTGGTCTTTGCCACTGCTGACACTGCTGGACTAGCCCACGTGAAGTCCGAGCTGCAGAAGAGACACACGTGCACAGACCTGGGTGAACTGCGCAGCTACCTTGGCTTGCAGATCACCCGGGACAGAGCACAGCGCACCATTACCCTGACTCAGTCACACATGGTGCAGCAGGTCCTTCAGCGCTTCGACTTCACGTACTCCTCGCCTCAGGCCACTCCTCTGTCTACTCGCCACTCGCTCTCAGCTCTGCCTTCGGATGAGTCCGTAGAGCCGAGTGGCCCGTACCCAGAGCTTGTTGGCTGCCTCATGTACCTGATGACCTGCACACGACCTGACCTTGCATACCCTCTTAGCATCTTGGCACGCTATGTTGCTCCTGGGAGACACCGACCAGAGCACATGGCTGCAGCGAAGAGGGTGTTGCGCTACTTGTGCAGTACGTCGGGCATGGGGCTAGTGCTTGGAGGGCGACGTCGAGTGGTCCTCACAGGTCACGCAGACGCTTCTTGGGCTGACGACCAGGCTACGCAGCGGTCGTCACAGGGTTACACCTTCAGCCTTGGCTCCGGCTCTGTTTCGTGGCGGTCTACCCGCTCGTCTTCTGTTCTCAGCTCCAGCTGTGAGGCTGAGATCTACGCGGGGGCCATGGCTGCACAGGAGCTACGCTGGCTCACCTACCTGCTGACTGACCTAGGAGAGCCGCCTCGTTCTCCTCCAGTTCTGTACGTAGACAACAAGGCCATGCTGGCCTTGTGTCGGGAGCACAAACTGGAGCACAGAACGAAGCACATTGCTCTTCGCTACTTCCTTGCTCGTGAGCTGCAGCAGCGTGGTCAGCTGCGCCTTGCTTACGTGGCCTCTGAGGCCAACACTGCTGATATCTTTACCAAGGCACTTCCGCCTGGTGATCATCAGCGCTTCTGTACGATGCTAGGTCTTGTGCCTACTTGGCCTCACTTGCTCACTTCTTGACCTTGCTTGTACTGTGATCTTTCTATACCTGCACTTGCCTGTTTACCTTTATATATGATCTTGCATGTGAACTGGCCTTTTGGCCTTGCTCTTGTGCTCGGATTGTGTGGTGACGTTGTGATCCACCCTGAGCTTGCTTTGCTTTGCTTGACTGGTCTTGTGACCTCTTGTTCTCCCCCACTTTGCCTATGGGGGTGTGTCAAACTCATCTGCTATAGTCTGTGTAGGCTGTAGTGGGGTAGACTATATGGGGTACAACACTTTTAGGTTTTCCTACTTGTACCCACCTGCTTGCTAGTTCATTTCATTCCTCATTTCTTCACATCACACACACGTCCTGCCCGTCTCTCTTCCTCTTGACATTTCAAGGCCATCATTAGAGTTACCCGAGTCGATCAATCACAGAGGCGAATGTGGAGCAGTGGGTGGGAGGCGGATGGCAGAGGCGAACCTGCTGACTTTGTCGTCCCTGGTCCGAACCTCCTGGCTGCTGCTGATGATGCCATCGATAACGCCACCAGCGGCGCAAGTGATGGTGGTGGCTGTGGTGGTGCTGCTGCTGTTGGGGTGACAGCATTCACTGATCATGAAAGGCTTCAGTCCGCATGTAAAAGTGATAGGCTGGGTGGTTACATCCTCGACGCATCATCAACAGCTGGGTTGGTCACACTGCTAGCGCGTTCTTGTGAGTCCAAGGGTACTTCCTTGAGTGGCAACATCAGCAAGTCGATTGGTTCACAGTACATTCAACAGGATCAAAAGGTTGATGTTGATTCACAAGACCGGGGTTGCTTCTCTATTTTGTAACAGGATGTAGGCGTTGATATTAGCATGCCACTTCTGTTGCTGGGGTTGCCAATCAGGAGGGCATGCCCCAATTAAAAATACACTGCACTTGTTAACCAAGTTTGGCATTGTGGGGGAGCTTAGTGGTGCCATGTCATGCAACCCTTTCCCACCCCCTTCACTCAGGTATGAGTGCATGGGGTGGACAAAGAGATGCAACACATGTGAGACTAGAATGCTTGGACGCCTAAATTGTGTGCCTTTGGCCCCGAGGTTCACACTCTTTGAATAACCAGATTATACATGTTATATTATGAACGGGTATATGCCTGTCCACAGTGTAACCAGCTTTCCAGTGCAGTGTGTGACTCGCATACGCTGCTCACTTCTTATAAGGTGGAAGCAGTATTAATTTCCTTATAACCATGACTTCTATGATGAGTTCTTTCTCAAGTTCCGTTCCCACCCTTTACTCTATCTCGTGAGTGAGCCAGTGATATTGTGCAAGTCACTGTTTTTTATTTCTATTTCTTAACATGCAATTGCCATTGTTGCCGCTGCTGGCGCCGCTGTTGCCGCTCTTGCTGCTGCTGCTACTGGTCTTGCTACTGCTCTTGCTGCTGCTCATGCGGCTGCTGCTGCTGTTGCTGTGCCTGGATGGCCTGTGAGCCATTAAATCCCACAGCAGCACCACTGAAAATACAGGATTGCAACCCAGATGTGATCTATTTATGTGCCGACTCCATAGCATCCAAACCATCGCTTTCACGTCCGGAATCAGAGCTCAATGCTGGCCCACCAGAGTCACCACCAGCGTTACCACTAGCGCCACCAACACCATCACTACCAGTGTCACCAGCACCATCACCACTGGCATCACCAGCACCACCACCATCGCCATCATCACCACCAGCATCGCCAGCTCCACCAGCAGCACCAGCTCCAGCAGCAGCAGGCAGGCTGAGGTTAGGGACTACAAATGCAGCAACATCTCGACTGTCATGCGGTAACACCGACGTTGTTGCATCCGAATCTTTTCCAACTGATGCCCCCCCTGCAGTGCTCGGCACGTGCGGCCACGTCACCCCTTCTGCTCCGCACATGCCGCCATCATGATCGGCTAACTCAGACAACTAGAGCGCTCTTGGTGACTTTTGAGCCAACTCAAAAGTCACTGACGCCTCCCCCGCTGCGGTTCCCTGGCCTTCTGCTCCGCCACGTGCCACCATCACGACTGGCTGACTTCGGCGACCGGAGCGGTCTTGTGCCAACACCGAGCACAGGCACTGGCCGAAGCAGCGGCAGGGGCAGGGGCAGCCCTTGCAAGAGCCTGGAGTGGAAGTATGCCACCCAGCTCGGCCGCAGTGAGGTGCTGGTTCCACGGTTGGCGCCACGGCAGTGAATCTCTGGCAGGGGTGCGCGCCCCTTTGGCAGGGGTGCGCGTCCTCCTGGGCAGCTAGCAGCGGGCTGATTGCGTGTAGCAGCGGTCTCTGCAGGACTAGCAGGCGCTGTGCTCCTTGACTTGCCATTGCCACCGCCACTAAGGCGTCCTATCTCTATACGATCCGTGCTGCGACGCCCATCACCACCATCAGCAGCACCATCGAGCAAGTTCCGCTTCCGCTTCCCCGCCAGTGCGGCCTTGTGCTCCTTCACTCCCTCCCTCTCCCAAGGTCCGAGCGGTGCCCTTTGACGATCAGCCTGAGCTATCTCACGAGCTCCGCCTCAGGCTGAGGCTGCTTCTCTGAGTCTGTGACAATCCCCGCCACCTCATGGTGCTCTCGCAGCCTGTGCTCTCTCACTAGCTCGGCCTGCTGCTCTGTGGCGACCCCCGCCGCCGCGTGGTGCTCTCGCAGCGGCTGCTTTGCCCACGGGCTGTGCGGCGCCACCATGCTTTCCACGACCCCGCCGCTCGCCAAAGCGAGTCTTCCCCTTCCATGATGGGTCATGATGACGATGCTGCTGCCGTTGGAGTCATGCAATCCATGAGGTTCAACCCCTTGAAGTTTGAGCGACGACATGGCCTGATGCTCCCCTTCAAGGAGGCTCGTGCTCCCGAGGTATGCCTAGTCGTGGAGTGGAACAGACAGACTAGTGCGATGCTGGGAGTTACATAAGGGTACTCCCTGACTTGACCTGCCCTGTGTAAGGTTTGTGCCGCTAAAATTACCCCAAATTTAGACCTTGATTTTTTTTTCTCCAACACGAGAGTAACCCGAAGTCACGATGTAGCCACCACAGACGTAGCTACTGACATGATAGCACTTACTAGAGAAGATTGGGGAAGAACTTTAGAAGACGCGCTATGACGGTGTTCCAGAACGACTCAGAACGACATGTTACACCATGGCTCACCATTTGTAATGTTGATTGTCTCACAGGCTCTCAGGAAGCGAAGGGAAGTGCAGGGTTCCTAGGGAAGGAACCGGACCAGGATTCCTGGGTGGATTCTCAAAACAGATTGTGCCATCCTCTTTCGCACTGAGTTTCCGATTGAGGCAACCTGCGAAGAGCAACATTTTGCTCTCGCTGTAACGCATCGCCTTCCTACCCTACAAACAATCCTAGCTATGACTCTCTAAAGCGCTACCTACGTAAGGAAGCGACTTACGGGAAGAGAAGGTTGGAGGAGATGAAGGGTGATTGGTCCACAATTGTGGACAACCACCCACTAAAAGACAAGCATGGTTGGGAACCAACCCAACCTCCACATTGGTTGGAATTCCAACCAGTAGCAACTGAATATTTTTGTTACAAGTTACAACATGTAACAAAACAATCCATATTACAATTGTTTTGCTCTCATTGGTTGCAAATCCAACCATTGTGCCACCTAAGCGAGCTCCTTGCCTTTGTTGCCATGGAGGAAGTGGAGCTCCCCAAGGAGGTCTAGGAGGGGTGTGAGCTAACCATGGTCATTCTCAACTCCCAACTTCCAATTAACAAAAAATGGAAATGGGATTTTCTCTCCAAGTAGAAGACTTTTCCCTCACAAGTGCTTTATGCTCCAACTACTCTTTTGGTGAAGCAACTCCATCACTCTCAAAGCTTCAACTACCAAGTCTTCAAGAATCAAGGCTAGCATAGAGACTAGCTGATCTTTTGTGTGTTTGTTATTGGCGTTTTATAAACATATTATAGACCCTTTTGTGGCCATTGGTTATAAGCCCGGGTCTTCATTCTAATTCATCAGAAAGATGTGGAAACCGTTTTGGGTGGTAAACGGCCTCGTGTCTGTCGTCTATGACGTGCAGATTGTGATTTCTGTGAAAATAACAAACGAGAATGAATGAACTAGCAAACAGTTGGGTACAAGTACTAACCCTAATTGGGTTGTACCCCTTATGGGCTACACAAATGTAAGCACTACTGACACACCCCCATACGCAAAGTGGGGGAGAACAAGTGGTCACAAGACCAGTCAAGAAAAGCAAAGCAAGATCAGGGTGGATCACAAAGTCACCACACTGTCCGAGCACAAGCAAAGGGCCACAAGGCCACTTCACATGCAGAGTTATATAAAGAGAACAAACAATACAGTGATCATACCCTAGCAAGTGCAAGCATGCAGGTATATATATAGATCACAGTACAAGCAGGGTCAAGCAGTGAGCAAGTGAGGCAGAGTGGGCACAAGGCCTAATACAGTAGCAAAGCGCTGATGATCACCAGGCGGAAGTGCCTTGGTGAAGACATCAGCAGTGTTGGCCCGAGTGGCCACATACGCAAGACGAAGCTGGCCACGCTGCTGCAACTCTCGAGCAAGGAAGTATCGCAGAGCGATGTGCTTCATTCTGTGCTCCAGTCTGTGCTCCTAACACAAGGCAATCATGACCTTGTTGTCTACGTACAGGACTGGAGGCGAACGAGGCTGCTCTCCCAAGTCGGTCAGCAAGTAGGTGAGCCAGCGTAGCTCCTGAGCAGCCATGGCTCCGGCGTAGATCTCAGCCTCACAAGTGGAGCTGAGAACCGAAGACGAGCGGGTAGACCGCCAAGAAACCGAGCCGGACCCAAGGCTGAAGGTGTAACCCTGTGACGACCGCTGCGTAGCTGAGTCGTCAACCCCGGAGGCGTCTGCGTGACTAGTGAGGACAACTGGACCCCGTCCTCCAAGCACAAGCCCCATGCCCGACGTACTACACAGGTAACGCAGTACCCTCTTTGCAGCATCCCAGTGCACCTTTTGGTGCCTACCGGGAGCCACGTAGCGAGCCAGAAGGCTGAGAGGGTACGCGAGGTCAAGTCGTGTGCAAGTCATCAGGTACATGAGGCAGCCCACAAGCTCTGGGTACGGACCACTCGGCTCTACGGACTCGTCCGAAGGTGGAGCTGAGAGCGAGTGGCTGGTAGACAGAGGAGTGAGCTGTGGCGAGGAGTACTGGAAGCCGAAGCGCTGAAGGACGTGGTGCACCATGTCTGACTGAGTCAGTGTGATGGTGCGCCATGCTCTGTCCCGGGTGATATGCAGGCCAAGATAGCTGCGCAGTTCACCCAGGTCAGTGCAGGTGTGTCTCTTCTGCAGCTCGGACTTCACAAGGGTCAGTGCCTCAGTGTCAGCCGTGGCAAAGACGAGGTCGTCGACGTACACTAGGACGTAGAACGACGGCAGTGAGATGTCGGTGCGTAGAAACAGCGACGGGTCTGCTGTAGAAGGAGCAAACCCAAGAGCCGCAAGTGTAGTCCTCAGTGTGTCGTGCCACTCGCGAGGCGCCTGGCGGAGACCGTAGACTGGCCGGCGGAGGCTCCAGTGAGTACCTGCAGGAAACGTCCCAGTGAAACCAGGTGGTCGGCGCAGCCAGATCTCCTCGTGCAGGCTGCCCTGCAGGAAGGCTGTATTGAAGTCCAGGGAGTGCAACTCATAGTCACGATGAGCAGCAACGTGCAGCAACACCCAAAGAGTAGTCATCTTCGGGGTGGGGGAGAAGGTCTGGAAGTCGTCAACTCCCTGTCGCCGGCTGAAGCAACTTCGCCCAGCGAGGGCGCTCGACGTCGTCACCAAACTCAACACGCCAGGCGTCGTCAAGACGGGCAAAGCAGCGACGCTCAGTGTGATACCTCCTGCATGTCTGGCCCACACGGACACCCGTGCGAATGACATACGGGCAGGTCTCACTACCCTCACCCGTCCCACGCTGAACCAACCACTCACGGAGCGGCTGTGGCGTCTGGATCTCGCTCTGACGCTGCGGCTGCTGGCCCCGACCACCACCAGGGCCTCCACGCCGAGGTCCAAACCTACCACCACCGGTCCCACCGCCTCCACTGCCGCCACTCCCTCCGCTGCCTCCACTGCCGCCACCAGAGCCTCCACCGCCGCCACCAGTCCCACTGCCGCCACCACCTCCACCGCCTCCACCTCCTCTACCGCTGCCCCCACTACCGCTCCCACTGCCACCTCCACCACCACCGCTGCCTCCTCCACCACCCCGGCCACCCTTGCCCTTGCTGTTGCGGTGCTTCGCACTAGTCGAAGCAGCACCGACGTCCTCAGGAACAGAGACGTCTGCAGCAGCAGCAGAGGCGAAGGAGGGGGAAAGGGGGGAGGGGGAGCACCCCTCAAAGAAGGGCGAGCGCGGAGTGCCACGAGCAGCACCTACAGCAACTGAACTAGTCTCAGCTGCGAGGAGATGCTGCTCAAGGAGGTCAACAGTGAGGGAGGTGGGGTCGAGGGTGAGGAAGTGGTCCCTGATAGAGCAAAGGGAGTCAGGGAGGCGAGTGACTATGAAGTAGAGGGTGATGAACATGGGGGGCTGGTTCGTGGGAAGGAACTCAGCAGGGACACTAGCGCGGTAGCGAGCGTCGCTAGTGCGCAGGTGGGTAACCAGGTCCGCTACTGTGGCAAAAGCCGACAGCTCAGGGAACAGGTAGGGCAGTAGCAGCCTACCAATAGCAGCAGTGGCAGGGGAGGAGTAGCGAGCAACGACAGCGTTGTACAGGGCCTGTGCTGTCCTGTGCTCTCCAAAGTGAGCACATTCCGTCGCGGGCAGGTGGTTGCGAATGGCCAAGCGGGCAGTAGCGTCACGAGACAGCCACTGGGAACGAGTCGAAACGTCAGCTGTGGCGGGAGGGGCTGGAGCGGCACCG
Source organism: Closterium sp. Naga37s-1 (assembly GCA_947471745.1). Classification (NCBI taxonomy): domain Eukaryota; kingdom Viridiplantae; phylum Streptophyta; class Zygnematophyceae; order Desmidiales; family Closteriaceae; genus Closterium; species Closterium sp. Naga37s-1. The sequence continues at coordinate 1,088,589 of CANJKZ010000799.1, read as the reverse complement.
GACACGTGGTCAAACAGTGAGACACTGTCCTTAAGATCGCTCAGTAGGTACAGTTGCAGATCGTCGTGCCATGTGTCAAATGCTACAGGTCTGCCCTCCGGGTCAAACGCGAGAACTCTAAGCGAAGCCATAGTGGCGCAGGACTCAGGAGCAGCAGTAGCAGTAGCTAAGGGGCCAAGGGGTGGGGCCGAGGGGCCTAGGGGCCGAGGGGCCAAACAAGAGGGCTGAGGGGCCGAGGGGCCTAGGGGGGCCGAGAGGCCTAGGGGGCCGAGGGGCCAAACAAGAGGGCCGAGGGGCCTAGGTGGCCGAGAGGCCTAGGGGGCCGAGGGGCCAAACACGAGGGCCGAGGGGCTGAGGGGCCTAGGGGGCCGAGAGGCCTAGGGGGGGGCCGAGGGGCCAAACACGAGGGCCAAGGGGCCTAGGAGGGGCCGAGGGCCCTAGGGGGCCAAGGGGCCAACCGAGAGGGTCAAGGGGCCAAGGGGCCTAGGGGGCCGAGGAGGTCGGGGCGCGGGCTAGGGAAGGGGCCGGGCGCGGGGCTAGGTACGGGGCATGGCGCTGGCTAGGGACGGGGCCGGGCGCGGGCTATGTACGGGGCCAGGCGCGGGCGAGGTACGGGGCCTGGCGCTGGGCTAGGAACGGGGCCTAGCGCGGGCTAGGTACGGGGCCAGGCGCGGGTGTCGACGGGGCGCGGGCTAGGTACGGGGCCGGGCACGGGTGTCGACGGGGCGCGGGCTAGGTACGGGGCTGGGCGCGGGTGTCGACGGGGTGCGGGCTAGGTACGGGGCCGGGCACGGGTGTCGACAGGGCGCGGGCTAGGTACGGGCCGGGCGCTGGCGTGAGACGGGTCCGGGCGTGGGCTAGGTACGGGCCGGGCGCGGGCGAGAGACGGGCCGGGCGCGGGGCTAGGAACGGGCCGATCGCGGGCTAGGAACGGGCCGATCGCGGGCTAGGTACGGGCCGGGCGCGGGCTAGGTACGGGCCGATCGCGGGCGAGGTACGGGCCGGGCGCGGGGCTAGGAACGAGGCCGGGCGCGGGGCTAGGGGCGATGGGCCTAGGGAGGTAGTCGCAGTGTAGCAGGTGGTGGGCCCAAGTAACCTGCTCTGATTCCATGTGAAAATAACAAACGAGAATGAATGAACTAGCAAACAGTTGGGTACAAGTACTAACCCTAATTGGTTTGTACCCCTTATGGGCTACCCCACTACAGCCTACACAAATGTATAAGCTATAATGTTCTAACAATTTCTACACACGGGCATAAACGACTAGGGGTATTGCGATTTGTGGGTAGAAAACGGATGGGGGTTGATATCGGCGATTACCCGCGATTGTTCTGCTACAGTGATCGGTTGGCCATTGCGATTCATTGCGATATTGTTGTTTAGGGTTCCCATTTGTGACTGGGTAAGTATCGAGACGTAAACTGGGGGTAAGGTTTTTGAGGGTTGATGCCCAGGGTCGTTTGTCAGAATGTTATAGTGCTTACATTTATGTAGGCTATAGTGGGGTAGCCCATAAGGGGTACAACCCAATTAGGATTAGTACTTGTACCCAACTCTTTCATAGTTCATTCATTCTCGTTCATTCTTCTGACATCGTTTACAGCAACATGCGGCTCATAAACCAGTGTTGCTCGCGATTAACCATCACGTTAACAGTCGAGGGCGAAATTTGAAGAACGGGGTATGTTACCAGTGCGTAAGAGTTCCGACTTTGTTACATGTAGTGTATTCGGTCACTATTAAACTCGTATAATAAATAACTCATACAAATTTTGTAACTTTGTAACATGAATTGTAATACCAGTCATAAATGAATATGGTTACCTGATTACCGTACGCTTGTAACAGACAAATGTTGTTTACCAGTCGATCTAAACCAGACAAATGTTGTTTGTATCTCCTCATATACATTAAATTTTACCGTAAACCGTATTTTCATTAATTAGCAATCAGTACAAAACGATGGCTACAATTAGACACTACACTTACAGAAGACCAGGGCAGAACACACGCTCCCATCCTTCAACCAAAACCCTCACTTTCCCAGAACCCAGCACCAAACCCTTCGGTTCATCATGCTTGAAGCATGTAGGGTTGTTCAGCATCGCCTCAAGCAGAGCCGTCACGACCACGTTTGTTTTGGCACGGACGTAGTTGCTATTGGTGGACGAGACGCCACCCAGAGAAGGTTGGCCCCTCCCCCCCACTCGGAAGCTTTGGATGGGGGCTTCAACCTGCACATATAAAACACAAGCAGCCATAAGACGATTTGACAAATGAATGTATAGATAACAACCACAGAACAGAAACTTACCACGACACACAGATATGCAACCTGTGGTATCTTCAGGTAGACCAAATTCGAGGTTACACAAGTGAAACCAGCAAGAGCCGCCTTCTCAAAAGCGATATTGGCAAAGGGAATCCCTTCAGCGTTGACGTGCCAGGCGAACCCGAGTGTAACTGCAAGGAAAACGGTAAGCACGTTAGCAGGGATCAGATCTCTACACACAGATTGATCGCAGGGAAAGCACGTTAGCAGGGAAAACGGCAAGCTCATTAGCAGGGATCGTTAGCAGGGAAAACGGCAAGCACGTTAGCAGGGATCGTTAGCAGGGAAAACTGCTACACTCACCATGCCGGATGTCTTCAACCCACTTGGCCTCGTCACGTTTCTTCGAAGGAATTATCATCTCCCCCGCGAGCAACGGCCACCTACTCTCGTCAACCATCCCACCCGCATGTTGAAAACATATTTTATATAAATTGTCCTTTGCATTAACTGTAGTGTAGGCTCATACTTTGTTGGTGGTGCACCCCTAGCTCTTGCCTATATGTACTGTTGTTCCTATAGTGCATTCATCCTTCTCGACTTTTCTCTCGACAGTCCTACTAGCTCCACACCCGACTAAACTAGGGATTCTAACATGGTATTAAGAGCAATACTTTCTAGGACCTAATGTTCATGGGCCCACCACCTACTGCCCTGCTAGCCTAGGCCCCGGCCCGTCGCCCCTAGCCTACGCGCGCCTGGCCCGTCGCCCCTAGTCTACGCGCCCGGCCCGTCGCCCCTAGCCTACGCGGCCCGTCGATCTCTAGCCCGCGGCCCGTCGACCCCTAGCCCAGCGCCCGGCCCCGTTCCTAGCCCGCGCCCGGCCCCATTGGCCCCTCGCCCCGTGCCCGGCCCCGTTTCTAGCCAGCGCCCGGCCCCGTCGGCCCCTAGCCCAGCGCCCGGCCCCGTCCCTAGCCCGTGCCCGGCCTCGTCCCTAGCCCAGCGCCCGGCCCCATACCTAGCCCGCGCCCGGCCTAGTACCTAGCCCGCGCCCGGCCCCGTACCTAGCCCCGCGCCCGGCCTCGTTCCGCGCCCAGCGCCCGGCCTCATCCCTAGCCCGGTGCCCGGCCCCGTACCTATCCCGCGCCCGGCCCAGTACCTAGCCCGCGCCCGGCCCCGTTCCGCGCCCAGCGCCCGGCCCCGTACCTGCCCAGCGCCCGACCTCGTCCCTAGCCCGCGCCCGGCCCCGTCGGCCCCTAGCCCCGCGCCCGGCCCCGTCCCTAGCCCGCGCCTGGCCCCGTCGCCCCTTGCTATGGCCCCTCGCGACTTGCCGCCCCTAACCGCGGCCCCGTCGCCTCTAGCCTCGGCCCCTCGCGACCTGTCGCCCCTAGCCGCGGCCCCGGTGCCCTGTCGCGTCATGGAGGGTAAGGGGGTGCAGTGGGGTATGGGGGTGGCGAACTCATTCCCCCCCCCCCCAACCCCCTCCCCCCCCCCCCCCGTTCTCCTCCATCCCCCTGCTGTGGGTGCAGCAGTGGGGGGGGGGGGGAGGGGGTGGCGGCCTCTTGGAGAGTAAGGGGGTGGCAGGAATGGATCTGCAGCACCAGCCCCCTCCGCTCCCCCCCCCCCCCACCCCCCCCCCCCCCCCCCTTTTTCTCCATCCCTCTGCTGCGGGTGCAGCAAGGGGGGGGGAGGGGAAACTGCAGCACCAGCCCCCTCACCCCCTCCCCCCCCCTTCTCCTCCATCACTCTGCTGCGGGTGCAGCAGTTGGGGGGAGGGGATCTGCAGCACCAGATGGGGGGAGGGTGTGAGGGTGGCGGGTGTGACCAGCCAGCAGCCGTCCCTCCACCTCTTCTTTCTTCCCCCCCTGCTGCTCCTATTGCAGTGGGGTAAGGGGGGAGGGTGAGGGGGTGGCGGAAGGGGTGTAGTTCGGAGTGGTGGCTGAAAGAGGGGTGCGGTTTTGGGGGGTGGCTGAAAGAGGGTGTGGACTTGGAGGTTCTTAAGAGGGGCTCGCCGCGCTTGGCTCCCCCCCACCTCCTCTCCTCCCTCTCTCACCCCCCCCCCTCTGTAAAAAGGAGGTTCTTAAGAGGGGCTCGCCACGCTTGGCTCCCCCCCACCTCCTCTTCTCATCTCTCTCTCTCACTCACCTCCCCCTTTGTAATGAGGGGGTTCGTAAGAGGGGCTCGCCGCGCTTGGCTCCCCCCACCTCCTCTCCTCATCTCTCTCTCTCTCTCTCCTCCTCCTCACATGCCCTCTCCCACTTCTGCTGTGCTCTGCCTTGGGTGTACCCCTTCAGGGGGTGTTGACTGCACTGGTTATTTCTATGAACAGTTTAGGGGGTGTGTTGAAAACATATTTTATATAAACTGTCCTTTGCATTAACTGTAGTGTAGGCTCATACTTTGTTGGTGGTGCACCCCTAGCTCTTGCCTATATGTACTGTTGTTCCTATAGTGCATTCATCCTTCTTGACTTTTCTCTCGACAGTCCTACTAGCTCCACACCCTACTAAACTACGGATTCTAACACCGCACCCCATGCATAACACCGAATCTTCTTGTGGCTGTTCGAGCGTTTCGTCTTAATCACCTTCAGCGCCAGCTTTTCAAATTCGACCCTGCCACCAACCGCGTAGTAGTATGTCAGAACATTATAGTGCTTACATTTGTGTAGGCTATAGTGGGGTAGCCCATAAGGGGTACAACCCAATTAGGGTTAGTACTTGTACCCAACTGTTTGCTAGTTCATTCATTCTCGTTCATTCTTCTGACATGGTTCCAGAGCAGGTCCTCCGCTAGGACCGTTTTTTTCCTTGGGCCCACCACAGCGCTACCCCGCTAGCCGCTCTCTGCAGCACTCGAGCTGCCCCTACTGCCTGTCGCGACCCTTAGGCCCCTAGGCCCGTCGCCCCTAGGCCACTCGGCCCCTTCGCCCCTCGGCCCTTCGCCCTAGGCCCCGTCGCCCCGCGGCCCGTCGCCCTCGGCCCTGTCGCCCCGCGGCCCGTCGCCCTAGGCCCCGTCGCCCCTCGGCCCTTCGACCTAAGCCCCGTCGCCCCACGGCTCGTCGTCCTAGGCCCCGTCGCCCTAGGCCCCGTAGCTCCTGGCCCCGCGGCCCGTCGCCCCTAGGCCCCGCGGCCCGTCGTCCCTAGGCCCCGCGGCTCGTCGTCCCTAGGCCCCGCGGCCCGTCGCCCCTAGGCCCCCGGCCCGTCGCCCCTAGGCCCCGCGGCCCCTCGGCCCCCCTTCGTTCCTGGCCCCACGGCCCCTTCGTTCCTGACCACGCGGCCCCTTCGTACCTGGCCCCGCGGCCCCTTCGCTCCTAGGACCCGCGGCCCGTCGCCCCTAGGTCCCCCGGCCCCTCGGCCCTCCCTTTCGTTCCTGGCCTCGCGGCCCGTCGCCCCTAGGCCCCCCCCAGGCCCCTCGGCCCGTTGCCCCTAGGCCCTCGGCCCCCATTTGTTCCTGGCCCCGAGGCTCGTCGCCCCTAGGCCCCCCGGCCACTCGGCCAGCTGCTCCTGGCCCCGCGGCCCGTTGCCCCTAGGTCCCCCGGCCCCTCAGCCCGTTGCTCCTAGGCCCCCGGCCCCTCGCCCCCCCCCCCCCTTATCGTTCCTGGCCCCACGGCCCGTCGCCCCTAGGCCCCCCCCGGGCCCCTCGGCCCGTTGCTCCTGGCCCCGCGGCCCATCGCCCCTAGGCCCCCGGCCCCTCGGCCCCCTTCTTTCCTGGCCCCCCCCCCGCCCGTCGCCCCTAGGCCTCCCGGCCCGTTGCTCCTGGCCCCCCCGGCCCCTCGGCCCCTCTGCTGCTGCTGCTGCCGCTCCTGCGTACTACTGTTGCTACTGCTGCTGCTGCTGCTGCCTGCCCTATGCTCTTTGCTCCCCGCTCTACGTGCTGCGCCACTATGACTTTGCTTCGAGTTCTCGCATTTGATCATGAGGGCAGACCGATTCAGTTTGACACATGGCTCGACGACCTGCAGCTGTACCTACTGAGCGACTCTAGGGACAGTGTTTCGTTGTTTGACCACACGTCTGGCGCCGCTCCCGCCCCTCCCGCCACAGCTGACAGTGCGACTCGTTCACACTGGCTGACTCGCGACGCTGCTGCCCGCTTAGCCATTCGCAACCACCTCCCGTTGGCCAAATGCGCTCACTTTGGACAGCACAGGACAGTGCAGACACTGTACGGCGCTGTAGTCGCTCACTACTCCTCGCCTGCCACTGCTGCTCTAGGCTGCCTCCTCCTGCCCTACCTGTTCCCCGAGCTGTCCGCCTTTGCCACAGTCGAGGACCTGGTTTCCCACCTTCGCGCTAGCGACGCTCGCTACCGAGCTGCCCTCCCAGCAGAGTCCCTTGACAGGAACCCGCCCCCGATGTACATCACTCTCTACTTCATATTCACCCGCCTCCCTGACTCTCTGCGCTCTGTCAGGAACCACTACCTCTCCCTTGACCCCACCTCCCTCACTGTTGACCTACTCGAGCAGCTCATCCTTGCAGCTGAGACTAGTGCGGTAGCTGTAGGTGCTGCCCGTGGCACTTCGCGCATGCCCTTCTTTGAGAGGAGCTCCCCCTCCCCCCTTGCCCCCTCCTACGCCTCTGTTGCTGCTGTAGACGTCCTTTGTAATGAGGATGTCGGGGCCGCTTCTACTAGTGCGAAGCGCCGCAGCAGCAAGGGCAAGGGTGGCAGGGGTGGTGGAGGGGGCAGCTGGAGTGGTGGTGGGGGCAGCAGTGGAGGCAGTGGAGGTGGTGGAGGCAGTGGAGGTGGTGGAGGAAGCGGAGGCAGTGGAGGCAGTGGAGGTGGTGGCAGCGGTGGGAGTGGTGGAGGGATTGGGGGCGTTGGTGGCGGCGGTGGAGGCAGCGGTGGGAGTGGCGGTAGTGGCAGCGGTGGCAGTGATGGCAGTAGGACTGGAGCTCAGCGTGGAGGCTCTGGAGGAGGCCAGCGGCAGCGGCAGCAGCGTCGGAGCGAGACCCCTTCGCCTCAGCAGCTTCGTGAGTGGTTGTTTCAGCGTGGGGCGTCTGGGGGTAGTGTGAGCTGCCCGTATGTCATTCGCATGGGTGACCGTGCTGGTCAGACATGCGGGAAGGCGCACACGCAGCACCGCTGCTTCTCCCGTCTCGACGACGCTTGGCGCGCTGAGTTTGGTGACGAGGTCGAGCGCCCCCACTGGGCAGAGTTGCGATCTTTGACCTATACTATGATGCTATTCTTTCTGCTATGTATGCTTTGTCTGCTAGTGCTGTGGGTGACTGTTACTGGTGTGAGCCGCCTGACCCAGGTATAGACCCTGCTGCTCTAGGTGCTAGTGAGTCAGTTCTCCCTGGTACTGCGCCTGCTGAGGCCTTGCACACCTTCACGTAGGACTCAGGTGCCTCCCGCAATTTCTTTCGTGATAGCACCACCCTCACTCCTCTCCCTGCACCTGTCCCGGTCCGACTAACTGACCCCTCCGGGGGCCCGGTCGTTGCCCGTTCCTCCACTTTCCTCCCGTGTCCGGCGGTTCCGTCCGGCTCACTGTCAGGTCTTCACCTCCCCTCGTTCTCTACAAACTTGGTGAGTACCGCTGCCCTACAGGATGCGATGGTCACTACCACCACTCCTGGGGGTCAGCGTGTGTCGATCTGCACGTGTACACGGACGGGTCGTCACCTGGCCACGTTCACTCGTCGGCCAGGGTCGAGTCTGTACACACTGGCTACCGAGCCTCCTCAGGTAGCTGTGTCTGCTCAGGTGTCCGCGTCAGGTCCGGTAGCACCCCCTTGCTCGTGTCGCCTCCTGTCGCACCAGGTTCTTCTTTGGCACCACCGCCTTGGTCACCCCTCCCTACCACGCCTTCATGACATGCACTCCCGTCTCCTTATCTCTGGTCTTCCCAGGTCTCTGCCTCCCCTCCCGCCCTCTCCTGCCCCGCCCTGCCTTCCTTGCGTTGAGGGGTGGCAGCGCGCCGCTCCTCGCTCTTCCTCGTTTCCCCCGACGACTGCTCCCCTGCATACTCTCCACATGGACGTGTGGAGCCCAGCCCGCGTCAGTGGACAGGGCCGCGAGCGCTACTTTCTGGTGGTCGTTGACGACTACACGCGTTACACCACGGTCTTCCCCTTGCGTAGCAAGGGTCAGGTCCCTGATGTCTTGATCCCTTGGATTCGCACAGTCTGTCTCCAGCTCCGCGAGCGGTTCCACCAGGACCTTCCTGTCTTGCGTTTGCACTCTGACCGAGGTGGTGAGTTCTCCTCCGACCTCTTGTGGGACTTTTGTTGTGGGGAGGGCATTCTCCAGTCATTGACGCTTCCGGCCTCAACGCAGCAAAATAGGATTGCTGAGCGTCGCATTGGCTTAGTCATGGAGGTTGCTCGTACCTCCACGATCCATGCGGCTGCTCCCCATTTTCTGTGGCCGTTTGCGGTCCGGTACGCTGTGCATCAGCTCAACCTCTGGCCCCGTGTCTCCTTGCCGGAGACCTCGCCCACACTGCGTTGGACGGGGGAGGTTGGCGATGGGTCGGTGTTCCGGGTCTGGGGCTCTTGTGCCTTTGTTTGCGATACGTCCGCGGACAAGCTCTCCGCCCGTGCTATCCCCTGCGTCTTCCTTGGCTTTCCCCCTGACGCGCCTAGCTGGCAGTTTTACCACCCCACCTCGCGCCATGTCTTCCCCTCTCAGGACGTCATGTTTGACGAATCGGTTCCCTTTTACCGTCTCTTCCCCTACCGCTCTGCCCCTCCCCCACCCTCGCCGCTCTTCCTTGCTCCAGGCCCCCCTCCGGTAGACCCCCTCCCCCCCCAGGGTCTTGCTCCCTCAGGTGTGTCTCAGGTAGACCCTCTCCCTGGTACTGTGCCTATTGAGGTAGCTGTCGGCTCAGGTACTGCTCGAGGTGCTAAGTCTGGGGGTGCTGCGTCTGGGGGTGCTGAGCCTGCGGGTGTGGAGCCTGGGGGTGCTGAGCCTGAGGGTGTTGAGCCTGGGGGTGCTGAGTCGGAGGGTGCTGAGTCTTGGGGTGCTGAGCCTCGGGGTGCTGCTTTGTCTGGAGGTTCTGCTGGTGCTTCGCCGAGACTGTCTCCCCAGCTGGAGCCTCAATCCCCGCAGCAGCTGCGTGAGTGGCTTGTTCGGCGCGCACACCTTCAGAGTGGAGCTACCGGAGCTGGAGCCGCTGGAGCTGGAGGTGTTGGAGTTCCTGCTAGAGCTGGTGGTGCTAGAGGTACTGCGGCTACTGGTCATGGAGGTGCTCGTACCAGGGGTACTGGAGCTGCCGGGACTGGTGGTGTTGGGGGCGCTGGAGCTGGAGACCCTACGGAGCCTGGAGGCTCTGGCACTGGTGGCGCTGGAGCTGGTGGAGCTGGAGCTGTTGACCCTGGAGGCACTGTGCGGCCACGACCGTACTTCGTTCCTCTGCTTCAGCAGGTTCTTGGTGTCCCGTCTTCTACTAGCCTTACTCCTCCCCTCCTGTGTCCACCGCCTGACCAGTCGCAGCTTCCGTTACAGCCAGCCTCCCCCCTGTCTGCTCCTTCTCCTTACACTGAGCAGTCCGGCGGTCTTACAGAGCGTCGTGAGCCTGCGTCTCATCCTGCCTCCCCTGTTCGCACTGCTCGTCGCGTTCCTCGTTCGCGTCCTCCTCCTGTCCCCTGCACGCACACTATGACACTCTCTCATTGCTCTGTTTCACAGCGTGTTCCTCTACCTGCTCCTCCTGAGTCCTCTCTTCCTGAGGTCTCTGACCCTGAGTCTGACCGTGCTCGTGCTGCTAGTCCCACTGTCTCTCGTCTCCTCGCCACTGCTGTCACTGACCCTTCTTTTGAGTCTGCTGTTGCGTCTGCCCTTGGTGCTGAGGTGCTTGACTTTGTTGCTGCCTGTCATCTAGACTACGCCACTGCTCTTGTTGCTGAGTCTGAGTTTGCCAGTCCTCCGTCCGTCGGGGGTGAGTGTGCTCTTGGCACGAACGTCCTTAAGGACAGGCAGGAGGACTTTGAGTCTCTTGCAGCTGCTGTAACTTATTTCGCTTCCATGCTGCTTGCCCCTGAAGGTGACCCAGATGCACCAGACATCCCGACCCCACGCTCTTACGCAAAGGCGATCACCGTTCCTTACTCCTCTCAGTGGCAGGCAGCCATGGATGCCGAGATGGCATCCTGGAAGTCCACAGGCACCTACGTTGATGAGGTTCCCCCACTTGGGCCGAACATAGTCGATGGCATGTGGATTTTCAGGGTGAAGCGGCCGCCGGGTTCTCCGCCTGCCTTCAAGGCGTGTTACGTTGCTCGACGCTTCAGTCAGCGACAGGGGGTCGACTACTTTCAGACCTTCTCTCCCACCCCGAAGATGACTACTCTTCGGATGTTGCTGCACGTCGCTGCTCAGCGTGACTACGAGTTGCACTCTCTCGACTTCAGTGCAGCTTTCTTGCAGGGCAGCCTGCACGAGGAGATCTGGCTGCGCCGCCAACCTGGATTCACTGGGTCGTTTCCTGCAGGTACCCAGTGGAGCCTCCGGCGGCCAGTCTACAGTCTTTGCAAGGTGCCTCGCGAGTGGCACGACACACTAAGGACTACACTTGCGGCTCTTGGGTTTGCTCCTTCTACTGCTGACCCGTCGCTGTTTCTACGCACCGACACCTCGCTGCCGCCGTTCTACGTCCTCGTGTACGTCAAAGACCTTGTCGTTGCCACTGCTGTCACTGAGGCACTAACCCTTGTGAAGTCAGAGCTGCAGAAGAGACACACCTGCACTGACCTGGGCGAACTACGCAGCTATCTTGGCTTGCAGATCACCCGGGACAGAGCACGGCGCACCATCACCTTGACTCAGTCACACATGGTGCACCAGGTCCTTCAGCGCTTCGGCTTCCAGTTCTCCTCGCCACAGCCCACTCCTCTGTCTACTAGCCACTCGCTCTCAGCTCCACCTTCGAACGAGTCCGTAGAGCCGAGTGGTCTGTACCCAGAGCTTGTGGGTTGCCTCATGTACCTGATGACCTGCACACGACCTGACCTCGCGTACCCTCTCAGCCTCCTGGCTCGCTACGTGGCTCCTGGTAGGCACCGAAAGGTGCAGTAGGATGCTGCGAAGAGGGTACTGCGTTACCTGAGCAGTACGTCGGTCATGGGGCTCGTGCTTGGAGGACGGGGTCCAGTTGTCCTCACTGGTCACGCAGACGCTTCGTGGGTTGACGACTCAGCTACGCAGCGGCCGTCATAGGGTTACACCTTCAGCCTTGGTTCCGGCTCTATTTCCTGGCGGTCTACCCGCTCGTCTTCGCTTCTCAGCTCCAGTTGTGAGGCTGAGATCTACGCCGGAGCCATGGCTGCACAGGAGCTACGCTGGCTCACCTACCTGCTGACTGACTTGGGAGAGCAGCCTCGTTCGCCTCTAGTCCTGTACGTAGACAACAAGGCCATGATTGCCTTGTGTCAGGAGCACAAACTAGAGCACAGAACGAAGCACATCGCTGTGCGATACTTCCTTGCTTAAGATTTGCAGCAGCGTGGCCAGCTTCGTCTTGCGTACGTGGCCACTAGGGCCAACACTGCTGATGTATTCACCAAGGCACTTCCGCCTGGTGATCATCAGCGCTTCTCTACTGTGTTAGGCCTTGTGCCTACTTTGCCTCACTTGCTTACTGCTTGACTCTGCTTGTACTGTGATATATATATATATATACGTACGTGCTTGCACTTGCTAGGGTATGATCACTGTATTGTTTGTTCTCTTTTATATAACTCTGCATGTGAACTGGCCTTGTGGCCCTTTGCTTGTGCTTGGACTGTGTGGTGACTTTGTGATCCACCCTAAGCTTGCTTTGCTTTTCTTGACTGGTCTTGTGACCACTTGTTCTCCCCCACTTTGCCTATGGGGGTGTGTCAATAGTGCTTACATTTGTGTAGCCCATAAGGGGTACAACCCAATTAGGGTTAGTACTTGTACCCAACTGTTTGCTAGTTCATTCATTCTCGTTCATTCTTCTGACACTGGTGACATTGGAGGAGCTAATTAAAGATTCTATGTCTGGATTTGAGTTCAAGTGTCGATCTGTGCTATTTTGTTTTTTAACATCTTAATGTTCCTTTTCTCTGTAACGAAGCTACTGATGGATACTCTGTTTTGAGAGAACAATTCTCTTCCTCAAAGCACCGCATCTCACGGTTCATTAATCCGCCAACAAAACGCGTTTCCGAGCCACAATTATTGGTGCCCCTCGCATGAATCGTGCTGGAACGTTGTGCACCGTTTCATACCAAATACGAACTATAATTCCACGCTTTGAACCCCTTTTTTTCGCGCTGTCAGAGGTGTCACTATCCAAACTCTGCATTATACGTGCGCAACTCCGTCACTCTTCCATCCACACTCTACCCATCTCAGAAATTCCCTTCGGAATTCACTCGACATCTAGACACCTCCGTGTTCTGAAGCGTGAATCTGGCTTGCATTGTAGAGGTAACGCAACAATAGTAGCAACCGTATCGTTGCCTTAGTAGCCGCATCCCGCGGAGCGTCGAAAATACCCTAGCTCGTCGTGTGGGCAGCAACGATTTAGTGCCAAGCGGTGTCTACATCTTTTGAGCGGTGCGTTGCGCAACAAGTGACGCCTGCGTCCGGCGACGACTCGACAAGGTAAGCTCTCTGGCCGCCATTACCTCTCTCCCTTTCTCGATCCTACCGCTCCTCATAGTGTGCACGCCGTATCAATCTTTCGTTGAATACGCCGGCAAATGCATCAGCAAATCCGCGTTAGACATAGCAACGTAGCGAGCGAACGTAGGATAACGACATAGCATGTATTTTCTTTACCACTCTCTCTCTCTCTCTCTCTCTCTCTCTCTCTCTCTCTCTCTCTCTCTCTCTCTCTCTCTCTCTCTCTCTCTCGCACGTCTCGGTTCTCTATCTTTGCATCTCTCTACCCATCTACCACTCACTCTCTTGATCCAGGCCGCTCCCAAACGCTCTCTCTCGCCCACCGTTGCTTCCTCTCCATCTCCCCCTCGGTCGGTCTCTCTCTCTATCCAAACCCTTGCTCTCTCGCTCTCCGCCTCTGCTGCAGTCTCTCTCTCTCTCCGACTACGTAGCCCTCTCTCTCTCTCTCTCAATCTCTCTCTCTCTCTCTCTCTCTCTCTCTCTCTCTCTCTCTCTCTCTCTCCAACTACGTAGCCCTCTCTCTCTCTCTCAATCTCTCTCTCTCTCTCTCTCTCTCTCTCTCTCTCTCTCTCTCTCTCTCTCTCTCTCTCTCTCTCTCTCTCTCTCCGCCTCTGTTGGATTCTCTTTCCCCCGCATTCTCTCTCTCTCTCTCTCTCTCTCTCTCTCTCTCTCTCTCTCTCTCTCTCTCTCTCTCTCTCTCTCTCTCTCTCTCTCTCTCTCCTTGCCACATTACCTCTCTCGCTCTGAAGCATTCTGTCTCTCGTTCTGCCGCATTCTCTCCATCTCGCTCGCTGCCGCATTCTCATTCTCGCTGTCGCATTCTATTTCTCTCTCTCGTTGCCGCATTCTCCCTCTCGCTCTGCCGCATTCTCTCTCTCGTAGCCACATTCTCTCTCTTGCTCTGCCGCATTCTCTCTATCTCGCTCTGCCGCATTCTCTCTCTCTCGCTCTGCCGCATCATCTCTCTCGCTCTGCCGCATTCTCTCTATCTCGCTCTACCACATTCCCTCTCTCTCGCTCTGCCGCATTATCTCTCTCGCTCTGCCGCATTCTCTCCATATCGCTCGCTGCCGCATTCTCATTCTCGCTGCCGCATTCACTTTCTCTCTCTCGTTGCCACATTATCTCTCTCGCTCTGCCACATGTCCAACAATACCTTGAATCATGTGCGCCCGATAAGTATCGAGGTTGGAGACGCAAGACCGTTCACGCTGGAAACAAGGCCTGGGTCGAGTATTGGTATTGTGATGGCCTTGTTGCGTTGCAGGACCTGTTGAAACACCCGAAACTGGCATCAAAGATGAGCATGGAGTCACATGTCGTTGTGGACGGGGACAAGCGGGTGTATTCTACTCCTGAAACGGCGATGTGGTGGGAGAAACTCTAAGAGAAAATACGAGAAGTCAACCCAGAGGATGTGGTGGCCGCACTCATTCTTGCAAGTGACGAGACACATATGGATCAGTGAGAGAAGGCTAAGGGCCATCCTGTGTATCTCACACTTGGGAATATTGACAAAGAGGACAGGTGGAAACCATATGGGTATGTTTTGTTTGCCTTGCTCCCTGAATACCCCCAAGAATATGATTCTCTAGATAAGACGCAAGTGTTTCATTATATTATGAATGAGGTGATAGCGGGGTTGAAGCTTGCATCCCATACGGTAATTAATGTTTGGCCATCCATGTACGCACATGTTACGGATTACCCCGAGTCGTGCAAAGTAACGTGCACAAAGTCGGGTACGAAGTCGTTTCCTTGCTCGCTATGCAAGGTGCACAAGGATGGGCTGTCGAAGCTCACCGACCGCATTGACGCACGCAGGCCATCGGAGCAACGCGACGTTGTCAAACTGGTTGCTACAAAGACCATCAAGCCCGACGACGACGAGTCACTATCGACCCACCCTGTACAGGTAAGGTACACTCTTGGTTTTGGCCCATTTGTATGCTAAACGATGCCTAACTATCATGCTATTGTCTCTTGCAGAGCTACCTATGGGGATGGCGATGGGAGGCGGAGAGTCTGCTAAACCCTTACCTTGCTGTGCTTCCCGATATTATGCACCAGGCTGACCTTGGCATTTCTTAGCACATAGTTGATAGAACACGCACGCACATTAAGGATTTCTTTCCTGCAAAGATGAAGCTGCTTGATGGTGTCAGTAGATCTGCACTATGGATGCCCGATTGATCCTAGGGGGGTTACATGCGCGTTCGCCCGGGGGGTTATGGGCGCACAAACCCGCTACACAAACAAGCCATTTTATCCCAATGGTCTAGTGGTTGGGACTCTGACATGGTATCAGAGCGATCTCGGGTTCGAATCCCGGTGTATGCACATGTAGGCCGTTGCCGCTGTGCTCAGTCCTGGGCCTCCCAGTGTGGGGGGGTGTCAGTAGATCTGCACTATGGATGCCCGATTGATCCTAAGAGGGTTACAGGCGCGTTCGTCTTGGGGGTTATGGGCGCACAAACCCGCTACACAAACAAGCCCTTTAATCCCAATGGACTAATGGTTGGGATTCTGACAGATGGGCGTGTAAAAGATATTAGAAAGTCATTGAGGGGGGGGTGCATGAGGTTGCCATCGTGAGAATAATTTGCAAAGGGGGCAAACTACCAGGCCTACGAGCACCGTTCAGTGATGCAAGTTCTACCTTTCATAGCGAAAGGGTGCATTAACGGCGACCAGATGAATGCCTTGGTTTCATACGTCGAGTGGTATTTGGAGTGTGCACGAGTGGGCGAGCACACAGAGCAAAGTCTGCCCGACTTGAAGACCAAGGCTCACCGGTGAGCGGTGTTCCATTTAATGCTAGACTCGTCGTTTTCATTTACCCTTTCGTGCAAAGACTGATCCATACACTCTTTATTTTGCAGGATGATACACGGCTTGACGACGCATTTCAAACAGACATCCCATTGGAACTTCATCAAGATGCACCTCATTAGCCACTTCATAGATTCGATCCATCGAGCTGGATTGCCAGAGCACTACTCCGCCCAACTCTACGAGCACTTGCACATAGAGTTCATCAAAACACCATATCGCGCATCTAACAAGCGCACAGTGTCAGAATATCATGTTTCTCTAGTCTGCAGTGGGGTACTCCATAGTGAGTACAACCCTGTTAGGGTTTCCTATATGTACTCAATTGCTTTCTAGTGCAATCATCCTCACTCAATTCTTTCGTCAATTCTCTCACATGGTATAGAGCTGTTTTTCGATCCTTGGGCCCACCACTAAAATTTTTCCTACCCTAGGCGCGCGTCGCGCCTGCCCTTAACGGCCCTTCGCGGCCCCTCGTAAGGCCCTTCGCGGCCCCTCGTTAGGCCCCTTCGCGGACCCTCGTAAGGCCCTTCGCGGCCCCTCGTTAGGCCCCTTCGCGGCCCCTCGTAAGGCCCCTCGTAAGGCCCCTTCGCGGCCCCTCGTACGGCCCCCTTCGCGGCCCCTCGTACGGCCCCCTTCGCGGCCCCTCGTTAGGCCCCTTCGCGGCCCCCTCGTAAGGCCCCTTTCGCGGCCCCCTCGTAAGGCCCCTTCGCGGCCCCTAGTGAGGCCCTTCGCGGCCCCGTCAGGCCCCGTTTGCGGCCTCGTCAGGCCCCGTAAGGCCTAGTCAGGCCCCGTTTGCGGCCCCGTCAGGCCCTGTTTGCGGCCCCGTTCGGCCCCGTTAGGCCCCGTAAGGCCCCGTCAGGCCCCGTTCGCGGCCCGTTAGGCCCCTTCGCGGCCCGCCCCGGCCCTTCCTCCGCTCCGTCCCGGCCCTGTCCCGGACCTGCCCCGACCCCGGCCCTGCCCCGACCCTGTCGCGGCCCGTTAGGTCCGTCGCGGCCCCCCTTCGCGGCCCGTTAGGCCCCTTCGCGGCCCGCCCAGGCCCTTCCCCGGCCCCTTTCTCGGCCCGTTAGGCCCCGTCGCGGCTTGTCGCGGCCCCTTCGCGGCCCGTTAGGCCCCTTTGCGGCCCGCCCATGCCCTTCCCCGGCCCCTTTCTCGGCCCGTTAGGCCTCGTCGCGGCGTCAATTCTCTCACATACAGTGAACGCACAAGTGGTACAGAGCGAGGAGCAGCGCTTGCGGTTGCAAGCAATCGCACCCATGCTCGGAGCGAAGAAGACGTACGACACAGCAATGATCAAGGTGAGAGCCTAGTGATTACTTTGTTCTTGCCGCGCACATCTATCGTTCGTTAACATGGTCTAACATGGTGATACAATTCCACATTCCACCGTAGGCACAAAGGACGGGCGTGCGAGTGCTCTCGTATCGATCCTGGCTCCTGCACGTTCCTTGCGGCAGGGAGGCGGCACCTTTCTGCATCCCAAATGCGCCACAGGCGAGTCGTGATGCGATGCTCGAGAAGGAGATTGGTGCTGATCTAAAACACCTAGGGACGGCGCTGAACGCAGCCCCTGGGTGCAACAGCAAGGGCGAGGACATCAAGAGCATACAGGTACGTAATGTTTGCCAAGCCTACTAGCGATGAATGAGCATGTCCCATCATTGTGAGATGTGTATGGTTGTAATCCGTACACATTGTATTGTGTGTTGGCGTCAAGTGCATTGGGAAATGGCCATGCCGGCGGTGGTCGACGCACAGTACAGCCGACTGCCTCATCGAGTGCCGGCGGTGGTCGACGCACAGTACAGCCGACTGCCTCATCGAGTGCGCGCCCTGCCGAGACACCATGGCCGGCGATGGTATTCAAACGTGGCTGTGAAGGGGGAGACAGAGTCTGGCCTGGAGGAGTGGTATGCGAAGGTCCTACCGTTGTTTCACTACAAGGTGGATGGGAGGACGAAGGAGTACGCATACCTCAAGTACTATGACGTGCAGCCCGCATTAGATAGCTGTACCAAGTGCAAGAGCCTGAAGTGGCCACCACTGGCAGCTAGGTATCAGGTGATTGAGATACATAGCATCAAGCGGGCTGTGCACCTAGTTCAGCTTGATAGGGCTGTAGACATGTGGTTACTGAATCGTTTCGCATGGTGATGCACAACCCGACAATTGATTGTACTGTGCATGGATAGGCCTGACGCCCGGATGCCTTTTTTACCACTATTTCGTCACACTTTTCCCTACTACGTCCTATTACATAACCTTAGGAACTGGGTTGAGCTAGTTCGCACAACTACGCAGCTCGTGGTGCATGTTTGTGCGTTTGATGGTGAATCTGTGCGAGGATAGGCCTGTTCGCAACATGTCAACACGCCAACGTCCGGATGCCTTTTTTACCACTATTTCTTCACACATTTCCCTACTAAATCTTATTACCTAGTCTTAGGAACTGGGTTGAGCTAGTTCGCACAACTACGCAGCTCGTGGCGCATGTTTGTGCGTTTGATGGTGAATCTGTGCGAGGATAGGCCTGTCCATAACATGTCAGCACGCCAATGTCTGGATGCCTTTTTTACCTCGATTTTGTCACACAGTTCCCTACTACGTCCTATTACCTAGCCGTAGGAACTGGGTTGAGCTAGTTCACACAAATACGCAGCTCGTGGCGCATGTTTGTGCGTTTGATGGTGAATCTGTGTGAGGATAGGCCTGTTCGCAACATGTCAGCACGCCAACGTCCGGATGCCTTTTTTACCACTAATTCTTCACACTGTTAGGTAGTACATACTATTTCCTTGCCATAGCACAATTACGCAGCTCATTTGCACTATTACGCAGCTCGTGATGCTTTTTTCTCCGTTCGATGGCATGAAAGGGGGCAAGGATAGGCCTGTGCGTCATTTTGTGAGAAATCAACGTCCGTTTATTGTTTTAAAGACGGTTTCTTTGGATAATTCAAGCATTTACTATATTCTAAGCGTGATGTTCAAGTTTGGTGTCATTCTCAAAATCTAATAGGGAGGGCACAACCTTCTTAAGTGCTAAAATTGATCCTTGGTGATTTACAAAATAAACTATGGACGTAGGTGATTTTATCGCAACTTGGTAACCCGACATGGTTGGTGGTGTTTGCACAATGGGCCACTCATCAGAGAATTATGTTTGTTCCCTGCGTACACACATAACATAGTTTTTGAGCTAATAAATAAAATATCAAAGTCATATAAATGTTTTGCCTTTTCATTAAGTTTGAAGTACAAACGTGTATGAGGGGGTGGTTGACAATTGGCACAGTCCGTTGAATGGTCTCGTCTACCTACATCTGGCAAACACACCACAACACACGTTAACCTGACGCGCCTATGGAAGCGGCTCAGGTGATTAGATGCTCAGGTGGGTGACGCGTGCCTGTAAAATGGGTGTCAAAGCGACGTGGATGCAACCTTCACCCTTTCTGTGCCCTCGGTTTCGGGCTAGGAGTCGTTAATGAGTATGAGGGGGTGTATGAGTCTCTCCCATTACCTGCCTGAGGGAGAGACCGAGGACCCAAATTATCGGGCAGGCAACGGGCTGACCAGACGGGTACAGGGACCTGGTGAGGAGATGGGAGGGGTCACGCTAGAATCGCAATTTGCACAAGCTTTGACAGAAGCTCAAGCGGATGAGCTCGTTAACAGCCAACGCGCTCTCTACGAGCAAGCTCTCAAGCGTTGTGGCTGCTTAGCTACTGCCACCAAGAAGAAGTGTATTCATGCACCCTTAGGTGTGCCAGCTCGCAAAGTCCGCTGGGAAGAAGGGCAAGAAGCCGGGCAAAAAGGGTGGACGTCCTACACCCCAAGTAGACGACTTACCTGCAACCGAAACTACCCAAGAGCCGCTTGAACCAGATTCGCACGATGCTCAACCAACGGGCACGAGTTTCCTATAGCAGCTTCACACCAACTCTAACTCCCTCCCGAACCCATCTCATATCGCAAGTACCCGGAAGGCCCCTGTTGCTGTCCAGCAGGCCCCTGTTGCTACCTAGCAGCAGAACCTCGCCTGTGCTGCATGTCCCCAGCAGCACAACGTTCACTCCGTCGTGTTAGAATAGTAGCTTGGCTTAGGAACCATGGCTTGGGTTCAGGGCATGAGTGTCGAGAGAATTTTGGGTGAGGAAAGTCGAGAAGGAAGAATGAGATGTTTCACTATAGAAAGTTGGGGTACAAATAGCAAACCCTAAATTGGGTTGTACTCACTACAGAGTACCCCACTGCAGGCTAGACAGCAAATACATTCTGACACGTCGCTGACACAACCACTAGCGAGCTGGCTGCCGATGTGTTACCGGATGTCAACGGCGTCGCCTTCGACGAGGATGAAGACGAGGAGCAGGACGACGAGCAGTTAGAAGATCGTGACGATGCGCTAGATGAGGACGAGGCCGAGGAGTCCGAAGGCGAAGATGACGGTTCTAGAGAAGCTGGCTGTCATAACCATCAAGCTGCTTAGCCGCAACACCATCAAGTTGCTCAGCAGCACCACCATGAAGTTGCTGAACAGCAGCAACATGCGCTTGCCGAGCCGAATCCTCCTGCCGTCCACGGAACTCGCACTGAAGGTGATTGTTTTCTAGTTTGGTTGTTGGTAACATACATATGAGCGCATTTCGTTTGAATGCTAATGATTATTCTTTGTATGCTTGTGATTCGTGATATCTTAAGTGCTAAATATGATCCTTCTCTCTTTTCAGGTATGGGGGCGTATAGGTACCGTGAGAATCGAGCTCTGCAGGCACGGGTTGAGGATTTTCAGAGGACGATCGATATCCTTCAGTCCTCTCTTGCAGAAGCCCAGCAGAAGCTAGCCGTTGTCGAGGCCGAGCGTGACACGTTTCGTAACAGCATCTCCGAGCTCGAGTCGCAACTGGCTGTTGGCCTGTCGAAGAAGTCTCCGGACAACCCTGAGATCAACATGTCGCTCCTGTCCCGGGACAACCTTGGCAACGTCATCTCGAAGACAAGTCTATTTCCTAAGGAGTTTGCGGTGAGTTTCTGTTACACTTCAAAGCAGACCATGCTCCTGACGATGTCGTTATGTGCGAGAATGTATGTTTATTGTGATGTTCTACTAAGGTACTTGTCAGTTTCTATCACCCATGCCTCTTTTAATGCCCTTATGTATCCTACGCCTTTGTCTTTCATCCCGGCTTCAGACAAAGGCGCTGGAGACCTACACGTGGCTGATATCACTGGCGCCAGTGGATGTCATGGAGTTCTTCCCAACATGGGAAGTGTTTCAACCCCTTCTCATAATGAAGTACCGTCACTCGGGACTCGTCCAAGACGAGTACTACTACGCGGTTGGTGGCAGGGTCGAATTTGAAAAACTGGTGCTGAAGGTGATTAAGACAAAACGCTCGAACAGCCACAAGAAGATTCGGTTTTATGCATGGGGTGCGGGTGGGATGGTGGACGAGAGTAGGTGACCATTGCTCGCGGGGGAGATGATAATTCCTTCGAAGAAACGTGATGAGGCCAAGTGGCTGAAAGACTTTCGGCATGGTGAGTGTAGCAGTTTTCCCTGCTAACGATCCATGCTAACGTGCTATCAATCTGTGCGTAGTGATCTGATCTAACGTGCTTATCATTTTCCTTGCATTTACACTCGGGTTCGCCTGGCACGTAAACGCTGAAGGGGTTCCCTTTGCCAACATCGCTTTAGAGAAGGCGGCTCTTGCTGGTTTCACTTGTGTAACCTCGAATTTGGTCTACCTGAAGATGCCACAGGTTGCATATCTGTGTATCGTGGTAAGTTTCTGCTCTGTGGTTGTTGTCAGAATGTTATAGTGCTTGCATTTGTGTAGGCTATAGTGGGGTAGCCCATAAGGGGTACAACCCAATTAGGGTTAGTACTTGTACCAACTCTTTCATAGTTCATTCATTCTCATTCATTCCTTTGACATGGTTTCAGAGCAGGTCCTTCGTTAGGACCGTTTTTTTTAGGGCCCACCACAGCGCTGCCCCACTAGCCGCCCTGCTGGCTCACGCGCCGCCCTCTGCAGCCCTCGTACTGCACCTGCTGCCCCGCGCGCCGCCCTTTTGCGGCCCGCCCGTCGACCCTAGGCCCCGCGCGCCCGCCCCTTGCGGCCCGCCCGTCGACCCTAGGCCCCGGCCCGCCCGTAGCCCCTGCTGCCCCGCGCGCCCGTCGACCCTAGGCACGGCCCGTCCGTCGACCCTAGGCCCCGGCCCGCCCGTCGCCCCTGCTATCCCGCGTGCCCGTTGACCCTAGGCCCGGCCCGCCCGTCGACCCTAGGCCCCGCCCGCCCATCGACCCTAGGCCCCGGCCCGCCCGTCGCCCCTGCTGCCCTGCGCGCCCGTTGACCCTAGGCCCGGCCCGCCCGTCGACCCTGGCCCCGCCCGCCCGTCGATCCCAGGCCCCGGCCCGCCCGTGGCTCCTTCTGCCCCGCGCGCCCGTCGACCCTAGGCCCGGCCCGCCCATAGATCCTAGGCCCCGGCCCGCCCGTCACCCCTCCTACCCCGCGCGCCGCCCCTTGCGGCCCGCCCGTCGACCCCAGGCCCAGCGCGCCGCCCCTTCCGGCCCGCCCGTCGACCCTAGGCCCCGCGTGCCGCCCCTTTCGGCCCGCCCCTAGCCCCTTCAGCCCGTGAGCCACCCTTGCAGCCCCGCACGCTGCCTCTGGTGGCCCTCTTGCCGCCCCTGCTGCCCTGCCCACCGCCCCTTGCGGCCCTCTCGCAGCCCCTGCAGCCCCGCGCGCCGACCCTTGTGACCCGCCCGCCGCCCCTAGGCCCGCCCGCCGCCCCTAGGCCCCCGAGCCGCCCCTCTTGCAGCCTGTGCGCCGCCACTTGCAGCCCGCTTGCCACCCCTTGCTGCTGCTTGCCCTATTCCCTGCGCTGCCATGCTCCTGCCCGCCCTGCGTGCTGCGCCGCTATGGCTTCTCTCCGTGTTCTCACGTTTGATCATGAGGGTCGCCCGATCCAGTTTGACACGTGGCTCGACGACCTGCAGCTGTACCTAATGAGCGACTCTAGAGACAGTGTTTCGTTGTTTGACCACACGTCTGGCGCCTCTCCCGCCCCTCCCGCCACAGCTGACAGTGCGACTCGCTCACAGTGGCTTACTCGTGACGCTGCTGCTCGCTTAGCCATTCGCAACCACCTGCCGTTAGCCGAATGCGCTCACTTCAGACAGCACAGGACCGCACAGGCACTGTACGACGGTGTAGTCGCCCGTTACTCCTCCCCTGCCACTGCTGCTCTAGGCCGTCTTCTACTGCCCTACCTGTTTCCCGAGCTGTCCGCCTTTGCCACAGTAGAGGACCTGGTTTCCCACCTTCGCACTAGCGACGCTCGCTACCGCGCTGCCGTCCCAGCAGATTTCCTTGACAGGAACCAGCCCTCGATGTTCATCACTCTCTACTTTATAGTCACCCGCCTCCCTGACTCTCTTCGCGCTGTCAGGGACCACTTTCTCGCACTTGACCCCACAGTCCTCACTATTGACCTACTCGAGCAGCACCTCCTTGCAGCTGAGACTAGTCGAGTCGCTGTAGGTGCTGCTCGTGGCACTCCTCGCACGCCCTTCTTTGAGGGGTGTTCCCCCTCCCCCCATTCCCCCTCCTACGCCTCTACTGCTGCTGTTGACGTCCTTGGTACTGAGGACGTCGGGGCTGCTTCTGCTAGTGGGAAGTGCCGCAACAGCAAGGGCAAGGGTGGCAGGGGTGGTGGCCGTGGCAGCGGGGATGGTGGTGGGGGCAGCAGTGGAGGTGGTGGAGGCAGTGGAGGTGGTGGCGGTAGTGGGAGTGGTGGCGGGAGTGGGGGCTTTGGTGGCGGCGGTGGTGGCAGCGGTGGGGGTGGCGGTAGTGGCGGCAGTGGGTGTAGTGGCGGTCGAGCTGGAGCTACTCAGCGAGGAGGTTCTGGCGGTGGCCAGAGGCAGCAGCAACAGCGTCGGAGCGAGACCCCGTCGCCCCAGCATCTTCGTGAGTGGTTTGCTCAGCGTGGGGAGTCTGGGGGTAATGGTAGCTGCCCATATGTCATTCGCACGGGTGACCGTGCTGGTCAGACATGCAGGAAGCCTCACACTCAGCACCGCTGCTTCTCCCGCCTCGACGACGCTTGGCGCGCAGAGTTTGGTGACGAGGCCGAGCGCCCCTGGTAGGCAGAGCTGCTTAGGTCTGGAGTTGCTATCTTTGACCTAGACTATGATGCTATCCTTGCTGCTATGTATGTTTTGTCTGTTAGTGTTGAGGGTGACTGTTACCTGTGTGTGCCGCCTGACCCTGACATAGAGGCTGCTACTCTAGGTGCTAGTGAGTCTGCTTTCCCTGGTACTACGCCTGCTGAGGCCTTGCACACCTTTACACTTGACTCAGGTGCTTCAAGCTGTTTCTTTCGCGACAGCACCACCCTCACTCCTATCTCTGCACATGTACCGGTCAGACTGGCTGACCCCTCTTGGGGCCCAGTCGTTGCCCGTTCCTCCACTGTTCTCCCGTGTCCGGCGGTTCCGTCTGGCTCACTGTCAGGTCTTCACCTCCCCTCATTCTTAACAAACTTGGTGAGTACCACTGCCCTCCAGGACGCAATGGTCACTACCGCCACTCCTAGGGGTCAGCGTGTGTCGATCTGCACGTGTACACGAACGGGCCGCCACCTGGCCACGTTCACTCGTCGGCCTGGGTCGAGTCTGTACACACTGGCTACTGAGCCTCCTTAGGTAGCTGCGTCTACCAAGGTGTCCGCGTCAGGTCCGGTAGCACCCCCTTGCTCGTGTCGCCTCCTGTCGCACCAGACTCTCCTCTAGCACCACCGCCTTGGTCACCCCTCCCTGCCACGCCTTCGTGGCATGCACTCCCACCTCCTTGTTTCTGGTCTTCCCAGGTCTTTTCCTCCCCTCCCGCCCTCACCTGCCCCGCCCTGCCTTCCTTGCGTCGAGGGGCAGCAGCGCGCCGCTCCTCACTCCTCCTCGTTTCCCCTGACGACTGCTCCCCTACAGACTCTCCACATGGACGTGTGGGGCCCAGCCCGCGTCAGTTGACAGGGCCGCGAGCGCTACTTTTTCCTGGTTGTTGACGACTACACGCGGTACACCACGGTTTTCCCCTTGCGTAGCAAGGGTCAGGTCCCTGATGTCTTGATCCCTTGGATCCGCGCAGTCCGTCTCCAGCTCCGCAAGCGGTTCCGCGAGGACCTTCCTGTCCTGCGTCTGCACTCTGACAGAGGTGGTGAGTTCTCCTACGACCTCGTACGGGACTTTTGTCGTGGGGAGGGCATTCTCCAATCGTTCACACTTCCGGCCTCCCCTCAGCAAAATGGGATTGCTGAGCGCCGCATTGGCTTAGTCATGGAGGTCGCTTGTACCTCCATGATCCATGCAGCTGCTCCCCATTTTTTTTTGTCGTTTGCGGTGTGGTACTCTGCGCATCAGCTCAACCTCTGGCCCCGTGTCTCCTTGCCGGAGACCTCGCCCACACTGCGTTGGATGGGGGAGGTTGGCGATGCGTCGGTGATCCGGGTCTGGGGCTCTCATGCCTTTGTTCGTGATACGTCCGCGGACAAGCTCTCCGCCCGCGCTATTCCCTGCGTCTTCCTTGGCTTTCCCCTTGACGCGCATGGCTGGCAGTTTTACCACCCCACCTCGCGCCATGCCATCCCCTCTCAGGACGTCACATTTGACGAGTCGGTTCCCTTTTACCGTCTCTTCCCCTACCGCTCTGCCCCTCCCCCACCCCCGCCGCTCTTCCTTGCTCCAGGTCCCCCTCCAGTAGACCCCCTCCCCCCTCAGGGTCCTACTCCCTCAGGTGTGTCTCATGTAGACCCTCTCCCTGGTACTCTGCCTGTTGAGGTAGCTGTCGGCTCAGGTGCTGCTCGAGGTGCTGCGTCTGAGGGTGCTGCGTCTGGAGGTGTGGAGCCTGGGGGTGCTGAGTCTGAGGGTGCCGGGTCTGGGGGTGCTGAGCCTGGGGGTGCGGAGCCTGGGGGTGCTGAGCCTGCGGGTGTGGAGCCTGGGGGTGCTGAGCGTGAGGGTGTGGAGCCTGGGGGTGCTGAGTCCGAGGGTGCGGAGTTTGGGGGTGCTGAGCCTTGGGGTACTGCTTCTTCTGGCAGTCCTACAAATGATTCGCCGCGATTGTCTCCCCGGCCGGAGCCTCTCTCCCTGCAGAAGCTGCGCGAGTGGTTTGCTCAGCGCACCCGCCTTCGGAGTGGAGCTGCTGGAGCTGGAGACTCTGCCGCTGGTGACACTGGAGCTGGAGGTGTTGGAGTTACTGCTGGAGCTGGTGGTATCGGAGGTGCTGCAGCTGCTGGTCCTGGAGGTGCCGGGACTGGTAGTGTTGGGACCGCTGGAGCTGGAGGAGCCGGAGTTGGAGACTATGCCGCTGGAGACACTGGAGCTGGTGGCGCTTGAGCTGGAGAGGCTAGAGCTGTTGGCACTGGAGCTGGAGGAGCTGGAGCTGTTGACCCTGGAGCTGGAGGTGCTAGAGCTTGGGGTACTGTGTCTAGTGGTACTGGTGCTGGAGGCACTATACGGCCGTGACCGTACTTAGTTCCCCTGCTTCAGCAGGTTCTTGGAGTCCCGTCTTCTCCTGACCAGGACCCTTACTGTGTCTTCCGCCTGACCAGTCGCAGCCTCCATTACAACCAGCCTCCCCACTGCCTGCTCCTTCACCTTACACTGAGCAGTCCCGCGGTTTTACAAAGCGTCGTGAGCCTGCGTCTCATCCTGCCTCACCTGTTCGCACTGGTCGCCCCTTCCTCGTTCGTGTCCTCCTCCTGTCCCTGGCACCCACGCTATGGCACTTCGTCCTTCCTCTGTTCCACTGCGTATTCCTCTGCCGCCTCCTCCTGAGTCCTCTCTTCCTGCCGTCCCTGACCCTCAGTCTAACCTCGCTCGTGCTGCCAGACCCACTGTCTCTCATCTCCTCGCCACTGTTGTCACTGACCCTTCTTTTGAGTCCATTGCTGTGTCTGCCCTCGTTGCTAAGCTAGCTGACTTTGCTGCTGCCTGTCGTCTAGACTATGCCACTGCTCTTGTTGTTGAGTCTGAGTCTGCCAGTCCTCTGTCCGTCGGGGGTGAGTGTGCTCTTGGCACGGACGTCCTTGAGGACAGGCAGAAGGACCTTGAGTGTCTTGCAGCTGCTGTACCTCGTTTCGCTTCCATGCTGCTTGCCCCTGAGGGAGACCCGGATGCTCCAGACATCCCGACCCCGCGCTCTTACGCAGAGGAGATTACGGGTCCTTACTCCTCTCAGTGGCAGACAGCCATGGATGCCGAGATGGCATCCTGGAAGTCCACAGGCACCTACGTCGACGCATTTCCCCCGTCTGGGGCGAACATAGTCGATGGCATGTGAATTTTCAGGGTGAAGCGGCCGCCGAGTTGTCCGCCTGCCTTCAAGGCGCGTTACGTTGCTAGAGGCTTCAGTCAGCGACAGGGGGTCGACTACTTCCAGACCTTCTCCCCCACCCCGAAGATGACTACTCTTCGGGTGTTGCTGCACGTTGCTGCTCAGCGTGACTACGAGTTGCACTCACTGGACTTCAGTACAGCTTTCTTGCAGATCAGCCTGCATGAGGAGATCTGGCTGCGCCGCCCACCTGGCTTCACTAGGTCGTTTCCTGCAGGTACCCAGTGGAGCCTCCGGCGACCAGTCTACGGTCTCCACCAGGCGCCTCGTGAGTGGCACGACACACTGAGGACTACACTTGCGGCTCTTGGGTTTGCTCCTTCTACTGCGGACCCGTCACTGTTTCTACGCACCGACACCTCGCTGCCGCCGTTCTACATCCTCGTGTACGTCGACGACCTCGTCTTTGCCACTGCTGACACTGAGGCACTAACCCTTGTGAAGTCCGAGCTGCAGAAGAGACAGACCTGCACTGACCTGGGTGAACTGCGCAGCTATCTTGGCCTGCAGATCACCCGGGATAGAGCACGGCGCACCATCACACTGACTCAGTCACACATGGTGCACCAGATCCTTCAGCGCTTCGGCTTCCAGTTCTCCTCTCCACAGCCCACTCCTCTGTCTACCAGCCACTCGCTCTCAGCTCCACCTTCGGACGAGTCCGTAGAGCCGAGTGGTCCGTACCCAGAGCTTGTGGGTTGCCTCATGTACCTGATGACCTGCACACGACCTGACCTCGCGTACCCTCTCAGGCTCCTAGCTCGCTACGTGGCTCCCGGTAGGCACCGAAAGGTGCACTGGGATGCTGCGAAGAGGGTACTGCGTTACTTGTGCAGTACGTCGGGCATGGGGCTCGTGCTTGGAGGACGGGGTCCAGTTGTCCTCATTGGTCATGCACACGCTTCTTGGGTTGACGACTCAGCTACGCAGCGGTCGTCACAGGGTTACACCTTCAGCCT
The DNA here is from genome assembly GCA_947471745.1 of Closterium sp. Naga37s-1. Taxonomy (NCBI): domain Eukaryota; kingdom Viridiplantae; phylum Streptophyta; class Zygnematophyceae; order Desmidiales; family Closteriaceae; genus Closterium; species Closterium sp. Naga37s-1. The sequence continues at coordinate 1,060,523 of CANJKZ010000799.1, read as the reverse complement.
CGGTTCCGGCTCTGTGTCCTGGCGGTCTACCCGCTCGTCTTTGGTTCTCAGCTCCAGTTGTGAGGCTGAGATCTACGCAGGGGCCATGGCTGCACAGGAGCTACGCTGGCTCACCTACCTGCTGACTGACTTGGGAGAGCAGCCTCGTTCGCCTCCAGTTCTGTACGTAGACAACAAGGCCATGATTGCCTTGTGTCAGGAGCACAGACTGGAGCACAGAACGAAGCACATCGCTCTGCGATACGTCTTTGCTCGAGAGTTGCAGCAGCATGGCCAGCTTCGTCTTGCGTACGTGGCCACTAGGGCCAACACTGCTGATATATTCACCAAGGCACTTCCGCCTGGTGATCATCGGTGCTTCTCTATAGTGTTAGGCCTTGTGCCCACTCTGCCTCACTTGCTCACCGCTTGTCCCTGCTTGTACTGTGATCTATATATATACCTGCATGCTTACACTTGTTAGGGTATGATCAATGTATTGATTGTTCTCTTTTATATAACTCTGCATGTGAACTGGCCTTGTGGCCCTTTGCTTGTGCTCGGACTGTGTGGTGACTTTGTGATCCACCCTGAGCTTGCTTTGCTTTTCTTGACTAGTCTTGTGACCACTTGTTCTTGTGGAGAATCACTCTACAACGGTGGTGAGCTAGACTACGAGGTTGGCACGAACTACTAGGAGTAATCGTAGCTTTCCTAGTTCCTTAGTGCTTGCACAATTACGGGAGAAATCGGCAAGAGGTTTCACTAGCAAAGTTGGAGTTACATAAATGATAGAACAAGCAATGACAAGAATGACTACATCAGGCACCTAGCAACTCTGCAGCTAGCCTGGTCGACAGACAGCACAGCATGGTCGACCGCGTGCCAGCGTTGCGTAGAGGAGCCGCGCCAGCACTGCAGAAAGGCGACCTGCCAACACAGCAAGTCGACGGTGTGCCAACGCTGCAGCGGAGCGGCTGTCCAGCGTTGCCCCGTAGAAGACAGCAGTGCGCACGCTCGCAGGTGCACGCAGATGATTGGTCCGACTTGCACCGTTGCGCATCCGTTGGCCTTTGCCTGCGCATGACGAGCCACATCGACTTCCGGATACCAACCCGAAGTCGCCTTCGCCATCGCGACTTCGACGACGTTCGCGTGACTTCGCAGAACTCGTCGAGCAGGTTACCTGGTCGACCTGGACAACCCTAGGTGCTTTGGTCGACTACCAAGTGTCTCTGGTTGACCACCGGGTGCCCCTGGTCGACCACAATTCTCGTCGAGCTACCCCCTGGTCGATGGACCCCTTCCGTCGACCAGAACTGTCAGTTGTTGTCGACGAGCTCCCCTCGTCGACGGCTGCTCACTTCTCAGGTCGACGGACTGCTCCGTCGACCTCCCGGTCAAACTGCTCCTCCTGGTCGACGGCCCACCCATCGCCCAGACTAGTCAGTTACAGCTGTCGAGCTCCCTGGTCGACAGCAACACCACAGCGCTCCCCTGCAGCTCGACGAAGCCTGTCGAGCAGCTCTCCCACTGTGGATGGTCGGCCGCTACTCCCGTACATCCGACCAAGTCGTCGGCGTTGCCCAAGCGAGGGCGGGGCCAACACTTCATTCCCGTTAACACTCCCCTGCCGCGCTCACGCTTGGGCCTCCAGCCCTCACGGCAGTATTCCACGGAGAAGACTCGTTCTCGGCGTGCATCCCACACGCAGCAAGCCGCCACCACACCAGCCGTGCAGAAGGGCACGGCACCTACTGCTGCACGTCATCGTCGACATCGCCGTCGTCGGCCAGACGAACTTGGCCGATGGCGACAGAGCACCGGTTGAAAGCCGGAAAGTGCAGCGCCTTCGTCAGGAAGTCTGCTGGCTGCTCGGTGGTCGGGATGTACTTCAGAACGAACTTCCCGCGCCTCACCATGTGCTGCAGCCAGTCATAACGTCGCTCCATGTGCTTGAGGTTGCCTGTCAGCCCCAAGCCTTCAGCGACCGTGATTGCCGACTTGTTGTCGACGTGGAGGATGGTCGGCTTCCCAGCGTCGAGCAGCTTGAATTCCGCAAGAAGGAAACGAAGTCGGCGTCCCTCCTTGCCTGCATTTGTGGCCTCCACGTACTCCGACTCGGTCGACGACAATGTTGCGCGCTTGATGCGCGAGCTCGACCAGGAGACGGCGGCTCCTCCGTAGACGAACACGTAGCCTCCCGTGCTCGTACGGTCCTGCTTGTCGCCCGCGTCGTCGGCGTCCACGTAGCCGATCAGCTCCAACGACTCTGGTCCACCGCCAAACTCCAGGGCGGTTCCGCGGGTGTCAGCGAGGTAGGCGAGGCAGCGGTCGACCTCACGCCAATGCTGGTCGCTCCTCACCGTAAGACCGCTCCCCAGCTTGCTGCAGGCGAACGCGATGTCCGGCCTTGTCGTCGTCGCCGCGAACTGCAGCGAGCCAACTCTCTGCCGGTACTTCTCCTCCTCGCGCTTTTGCGCCTCCTCGTCATTGAATGTCAGCTCGGCGTAGGCATCGACCGAGACAGGCGTCTTCGGGAGTCGACCGCCCTGCTCCTCGTCGATGAAGCGCCTTCGCAGCTTGTTGGCGTAGCCCTGCTGGTGAAGCCACAGCTTCCTCGCTGGCCTGTCGCGCACAATCTCCAGCCCGAGGTACTTGACGACCGGCGAAATCTCGCGCAGCTCGAAGGCAGCCTCCAACAGCTCCTTTAGCTCCTTCAGCATCGCGGGGCTGCTGCTGGCGGCGAGCAGGTCGTCGACGTAGACCAACACCCAGCAGGTCACTCCGTCGTCGCCGGCCTTGAAGTAGAGCGCCTCGTCGACCTGGCTCTTCTTCCAGCCAGCTCCCAGCAGCACTCCATCGAGTGCCCTGTACCACAGCAGCGGCGACTGCTTCAGCCCGTAGAGGCTCTTCAGCAGCTTACACACCCGGCCGGTCCCATCGTCAAAGTAGTCAGGCTAGTACATGTAGAGCACCCTGTCGAGCTTGCTCTGCAGGAAAGCGTTCTTCATGTCGAGCTGCATCAGATTGAGGTCGAAGACAGCGACGATGCTGAGGAAGATCCTCAGCGTGACGTAGCTGCTCACCGGCAAGTACGTCTCGTCGTAGTCGGCACCGCACACCTGCGTGAAGCCCTTCACGACCAGCCTCGCCTTCTCGCGCTCGACGGTGTCGTCAAGGCGGTACTTGGTCGTCAGCACCCACCGGTTCTTCATGATGTTCACCCCGCGTGGGTGTTTGACCAGCTCCCAAGTGCCCATGCCGATGAGGCTGCGGATCTCTTCCTCCATGGCGGCCTTCACCGCCTCGCCCTTCCAGCTCGTCAGTGCCTCCTTTACCGTCATCGCGGCGATGTCCCAGCGGTGTTCGGGGTCTGCGTGCATGTCGGGGTCGAGCTCCTGCAATTCGTCATCCTCTTCGGCGTCGTCGTACAACTGGTCATCGCCGACCTCGTCGTACACAGCAGTGAAGGCAGCTGGCGGTGGGCAGGCGTGGAAGCTCAGCCGCTCCGGCGTCCGTCGGGCTCGACCTGTGCGTCACAGCTCAGGCTTCGTGATCGGCACCTCTACCACGTCGCTATCGGTGAACTCTTCTCCTGCCGACAGCTCCCCTTCTTCGTCGACGTCCAAGTCGTCGACCAGCTGCTTCGAACCTTCGACCAGCTGCTCACCTCCTGCTGACTTCGACAGCTCCCCTGTCGAATGCACCCCTGCTGATGCCTCCTGTTCGACCGGCTCCCCTGTCTGCTGCTCCCCTGTCGTCGACGGGTTCCCATCCTGGTCGACGGGCTTGGCGCCTTGTCGACCGCCGGCGATGCCACTGGCCGGCGCCACAGCCGAAGCCTCAAGGCTCCCCTCATCGCCGGTGGTCGACACAGGTGTCGACGCAGGCCGATCTGCGATGGGGAAGGGAGGAGCAAGAACAGGGGGAGGTGGAAGAACCTCCACTACATCCTCATCAGCAGGCTCATCGAATTCGACGAGCAAAGGAACCGTCGCCGTCGAGGTGTCCGTCGGCGGGTGTGCCTGTGTTCGCCCCGGTGCCGGCCCAAACTTCGCCTTCCACACCTCCAGCGACAGAGTCTCATAGAAGATCGCCTCGACCGATGTGACCACCTTGTTGTCGGTCAGGTCGAGTACCTCCCAGCCCTTACTCTCCAGCGATACACCCAGGTGAAGCCCCCACCGAGCTTTCGGCGCCAGCTTCCCCCCACGCTGCTGCTCAGGGACCATGAACTGCACCATGCAGCCCCACACCCGCGCCAGCGAGAGGTCGGGCTTCTTCCCGGTCAGTAGCTAGTACGGAGTCGTCCCTGGCGGCGTCGTCGACCGCTCCAAGCAGTTGTGCACCCAGACAGCTTGTCGTAGAGTGAGGTGCCACCAGTGGTGCTGCACGCCCATGTGCAGCAGCATCATTCTCACAGACTCGACGGTCGTGCGCATCTCCCACTCAGCCATGCCGTTCTGCTGCGGGGTGTAAGGGCACGTCAGGTCGTGGACAATGCCCTTGCCGTCGATAAATTCGGTGAACTCCTTCCCGAGGAACTCCCCGCCCCTGTCTGAGCAGAGCATCAGCACCGACATCTTCGTCTGCCGTTCCACCAGCACCAGCCATTTCTTGAACTCCCGTAGCACGTCGCTTTTCCTAGCGATCGGCATCACCCACACAAATCGAGTGTGGCGATCCTTCAGCAGCAGGAAGTACAGGCTGCCATCCTTGGCAGCGACTCGAAATGGCCCGCACAAGTCAATGTGCACGACAGCCAACGCCTCCGCGGCGTCCGAGCCTGTGGCGGGGAAGGTGTGTCGCGCCAGCTTTCCTCCGACGCACGAGATACATGGCGGGTCTATTCCGGTCGACGGGGTGATGTCAAGGCCAGTAGCAACATCATGTTTTGCCGAACTCTTTATCGTGTCGACGCTAACGTGCGCGAGCCGCGCATGCAACCGATCAGGGGTCGACTTCGTCGCCGGGACGATCGTCCGCAGAGCCACTACCTCGGTCGACTGCGACTGCATTGGGCAGGGGCGAAGGTCGGTGCAGAGGACTCGTCCAGTGTAGCGTGCTCGACCGAGCACCTTCCCGGTCGCGGCGACGAGCAGCATCTCGTCGCCGTCGCCCTTCAGCTGCACTCCGCTCTCCTTCAGCTGGCCCGCAGATAGCAGGTTCGCCTGCACGCCCGGAACGTAGAGCACGTCGGGGATGAGAACCCGCTTCCCGGCCTCCCCTTGCAGGGCGATGGTTCCGCGACCCTCGACAGGCTGCAGCGCCCCGTTGAATCCACGTACGTGCTCCACGCTACCGCTCGGCGCCATGTCGACGAAGACCGCCTTCATCCCCATCAAGTGGTGGGAGCAGCCGCTGTCGAGCAACACTGCCATCGGGTTGGCTTGCACAGCTGCCGCCACTGCCTGGAAGTCCTCGCCAGCCTCCGGCGCCAGCGAGACCGTCGGCTCCACCAAGCCGACCATCGAGCACGACGCCTCCCCGTCGCCTCGGCTCTTGCCGCTGGAGTGGTCGACGTCCTTTGTCGATGACGTTTTCTTCGACGTCTGCTTCTCCCTGCGCTGCATCTCATTTCGACGGGGGCGACTGCTGGTCGACCGGCCACGGCCTCCCTTGGTGTCGTCCTCGTCACTTTCGTCGCGGTCAAGACATTCGTAGGAAAGATGGTCGGGATCATGGCAGATCCAGCACTCTCGCCGTCGACCATCACCTCCACGGCTCTTGCCCCGCGTTGACCTTTTCTCGTCGACGTCCTTCGTCGACCGCCCACCTCCGCTACCACCACCGCCATGCATCCTGCGCTGCCCTTGCTACTGATTCAGCTTCGTCGGTGCAGCGTAGTTAGCCTGGGGAAGGAGCTCCGTGGGCTGTTCGGCCTCCTGCATCGCCTCATCTTGGAGGATGTAGCTGGTGATGGAGTCCTCGTCGAGGGACTCACGCGTCCCGGGTACCATCATCATCCTCTTCATGAGGTTGTAACCGCGCGGCAGGCCCTTAACAATGTGGGAGATGTAGGACGCCGTCGAGTATTCGGCACCCGCCATCCGCATCTCAGCCAGAATCCGTCGAGCACGGTTGCAGTAGTCCGTCGCCGAATCCTGCTCGCCCATTCGAATATGAGTCATCTTCTCCTCCAGCTGTGCGATGTACAGGTCATCCCTGGCCTGGTACGTCGACAGGATAAAATGCCAAGCCTGGTGGCCCGCATCCAGTCGTTCTCGACAGCTCCTGAGCGCCAGCTGCACTACCGGTGAGCAGCACCTCGAGATGACCATAAAGGTGAGTAAGTGAGCCGCACGAAACTCCCCGCATAGCCCGACATCGTCCACGGGCGGAGTGGGCACTGTGCCGTCGGCGAAGCCCTTCAGCCCGGCGACCTCCAGCTGAGGTTCGATCGACTCCCTCCAGGTGATGAGGTCTCGTCGACCTTGCAGCGGTGCGACGGTGATCCGGTCCGGCGAGAACTTGAAGTAGCCATACGTCGGTGCGATCCCGCCCGACGTCACATGCGTCGTCGCTGAGAGCCCTCCACTGCTTTGTAGGGGTGAGCGACGTCGACCATCGATGTCGGCATGCGAGCTGCTTGCAGCTGCCGTCGACTGCTGCACTTGCGCCTGACTCCTGTCGACGCCAACGTCGACCTTGAGCACTCCTCTCTGCTTCGTGCCATAGTTGCCGCTGACTCGTGCACCGCCTTCGACCTCGTCGTCGACGCCACCTTCGTTTCGCACCGGTCGAGGAGTAGAAGGACGGGAAGGGTGTTCCGTCGCCCACTGCGATCGGATGCCCAACTCGACGATCAGCAAGGGGATCGTCCCGTACTCGCCATCCGCGTGGCGTTTCCTCGCATCAGCCAAGCGTGCCTCCAAGGTATTTGCTATGCCCGCATTAGCTACGGGGTCGACCATGGTGACTATCACTGCCGCCGGCCTACGAACGACTTAGTAGGTGCAAAAGTCAGCTCCTATCTGAAGGTCGCGTGTTCGATCCACGCTCACCGCACCATGTGGAGAATCACTCTACAATGGTGGTGAGCTAGACTACGAGGTTGGCACGAACTACTAGGAGTGATCGTAGCTTTCCTAGTTCCTTAGTGCTTGCACAATTACGGGAGAAATCGGCAAGAGGTTTCACTAGCAAAGTTGGAGTTACATAAATGATAGAACAAGCAATGACAAGAATGACTACATCAGGCACCTAGCAACTCTGCAGCTAGCCTGGTCGACAGACAGCACAGCATGGTCGACCGCGTGCCAGCGCTGCGTAGAGAAGCCGCGCCAGCACTGCAGAAAGGCGACCTGCCAACACAGCAAGTCGACGGTGTGCCAACGCTGCAGCGGAGCGGCTGTCCAGCGTTGCCCCGTAGAAGACAGCAGTGCGCACGCTCGCAGGTGCATGCAGATGATTGGCCCGACTTGCACCGTTGCGCATCCGTTGGCCTTTGCCTGCGCATGACGAGCCACGTCGACTTCCAGATACCAACCCGAAGTCGCCTTCGCCATCGCGACTTCGACGACGTTCGCGTGCCTTCGCAGAACTCGTCGAGCAGGTTACCTGGTCGACCTGGACAACCCTAGGTGCTTTGGTCGACTACCAAGTGCCTCAGGTTTGTTGGTGCAACCCTACGGTTTGCACTCGGCTTGTTGTCCGTATGCGTGAATGTGTGTGTGTATGGAATGGTATGAGGGCATGGGATAATATATATTTCATGCTTATAATTGTGTGTGAATGTTGAGTCATGATGTCGAGTGTGTGTGTCGAGTCAATAGCGAGTTATCGCTAGACGCGTGTTACGCGGTCGTTTGTGTCTCGCGCGCGGTTTCTATTTTGTCGTGCGCGGTTTCTATTTTGTCCTGTACCGAACGTTCGGCGTGTCGCAGGTGTGTGCAGCAGACCCATCAAGAACTCAAGGATGAGTTTGTGATGAAGAGCCCGAGCCTTGGTGTCAAGCCTCAAGTGATTTCGAAGCTTGCCAAAAGGGTACACCTCAAGATATTGAAGATAGTTACATTACTTTGTGTAGTGTAACATTTCACTTGGTGTAGGCCCTAGTGAAGGGTAGTTTCGAGACCCTTCGTGGTTGGGGACAGTGTGGCACTGTTCCACATCACTGTACCTCGGCTCTTGGGGTTTGTAGGAGCTGGGAGTCATTCCCAACTCGTAACTCTTCCTATCTTGTGTTCTAAGACTATAGTGGCTGCCATAGTACCGTTCGTTCAAACCGACGCTGTGTCGTCAATTCTTTATCAAATCGTGCAATCTAAATTGGTAATTGTAGACGACGTGAAGACGCTCCAGATCCAATTTGAATCAAGTCATTTGCAGCTGTGAGCAGAACGCTATCAACGTTTGAAGCCGCTATGCAGAAATCCGTCTGTGCTCTCTATCTTTCGTTTTAGGCACATTCAAGCCTATTGTGACTATAACATGGTTGACCACCGGGTGCCCTTGGTCGACCACAGTTCCCGTCGAGCTACCCCCTGGTCGACGGACCCCTTCCGTCGACCAGAACTGTCAGTTGTTGTCGACGAGCTCCCCTCGTCGACGGCTGCTCACTTCTCAGGTCGACGGACTGCTCCGTCGACCTCCCGGTCAAACTGCCCCTCCTGGTCGACGGCCCACCCATCGCCCAGACCAGTCAGTTACAGCTGTCGAGCTCCCTGGTCGACAGCAACACCACAGCGGTCCCCTGCAGCTCGACGAAGCCTGTCGAGCAGCTCTCCCACTGTGGATGGTCGGCCGCTACTCCCGTACATCCGACCAAGTCGTCGGCGTTGCCCAAGCGAGGGCGGGGCCAACACTTCATTCCCGTTAACAGTTCTCTCCCACTTTGCCCATGGGGGTGTGTCAGAATGTTATAGTGCTTTGATATTTGTGTAGGCTATAGTGGAGTAGCCCATAAGGGGTACAACCCAATTAGTGTTAGTATTTGTACCCAACTCTTTCATAGTTCATTCATTCTCGTTCATTCTTTTGACAGTTGTTATCGATACATTCATTTGTGAAATCGTCTAATGGCTGCTTGTGTTTTATATGTGCAGGTTGAAGCCCCCATCCAAAGCTTCCGAGTGGGGGGGAGGGGCCAACCTTCTGTGGGCGGCGTTTCGTCCACCAACAGCAACTACGTCCGTGCCAAAACATACGTGGTCGTGACGGCTCTGCTTGAGGCGATGCTGAACAACCCTCCATGCTTCAAGCACGATAAACCAAAGGGTTTGGTGCTGGGTTCTGGGAAAATGAGGGTTTTGGTTGAAGGATGGGAGCGTGTGTTCTGCCCTTGTCTTCTGTCAGTGTAGTGTCTAATTGTAGCCATCGTTTTGTACTGATTGCTAATTAATGAAAATACGGTTTACGGTAAAATTTAATGTATATGAGGAGATACAAACATCTGGTTTATATCGACTAGTAAACAACATTTGTCTGTTACAAGTGTATCGTAGCACTTGTAACCATATTCATTTCTGACTGGTGTTACAATTCATGTTATAAAGTTACAAAGTTTGTATGAGTTATTTATTGTACGGGTTTAATAATGACCGAATACACTATATGTAACAAAGTCGTAACTGTTACGCACTAGTAACATACCCCGTTCTTCAAATTTCGCCCTCGACTGTTAACGTGATTGTTAATCGCGAGCAATACTGGTTTATGAGCCGCATGTTGCTGTAAACGACCCTGGGTATCAACCCTGAAAAAACTTACCCCCAGTTTACGTCTCGATACTTACCCAGTCGTAAATGGGAACCCTAAAAAAAATATCGCAATGAATCGCAATGGCCACCCGATCACTGTAGCAGAACAATCGCGGGTAAACGCCGGTATCAACCCCCATCTGTTTTCTACCCACTAATCTCAATAGCCCTAGTAGTGTAGAAATCACAATCTGCACGTCATACACGACAGACACGAGGCCGTTTACCACCCAAAACGGCCTCCACATCTTTGTAATGGGATTGAGCTAGTGTGCGAATCTCATTCCCATCAGCTTTCGGATTCAGGCACGAGGGACTCGCTCCTAAAATCTGCTCGCTTTCCCAGATGCTTTTGATCTCGCAAAGCAAACACCGTCGGTGCCAGCGAGCAGCTTTCAAAACGCTCCGCGTCAGCTTAAGCTGGCACCGCCGATCCTTCAGAAACGACACTCTTCACGTCACGCCAGTGACGTCAATCCCCCCTCGTTCCCCACTCTTTCCCCCCCTTACCCAACCCACCCCCGCCCAGAAGTGCTGCGAGTGTCCGACTTCCAGATTCCCTCGAGGACCTTGACTGGAGGACAGGTCCATTTAGGGTTTAGAGAGCCCGCTATGAGTCATAAACTGAACCACAGACTAGCTATTGCGACCATTAGCACTGTTAGGCGCAGATCCGAAGTATTCGGTCAGTACAGATACTCAGTACCGCATGTGGCCGGGTGGGGCCTGGGTGCAACAGCGCCGCAATTGCCGCCATGCGGCATTCGTGTCCTGCTCTGTACCACATTGCGGATTCTTGCTGGCTTGAAATATCCATTCGCTTTGTCGGTATAGTACCGGTAACTGCTGGATTTGGGCTGCCTTCTCTTGCTGCTGGCCTGGTGTGGTGCACGTGATGTTGACAGTTACGCCTGTCCGTCTCAAACGAAACAACTGTTACCTCATAAAAACCTGTCAAGGTAAACTTATATCCATGTGGATACCGTAAATTGATTAGATCTACAGCAGCAAGTGGACCAAGCGCCCTCAATTCATCAGATGGGGTGGGGAAATCCGAAGCCGTTGGGTTTGCTGAGGAGACGATCTCCGAAAAGGAACACGGCCGAATCCGACGCTTCCGACCGCAAAAGGGCAGGCCAAGTGCGATATTTGACAATAGTGACAGGGAGGGCAACTCCTAGACGACGAAAACGTTCTCGGGGAGTTGTTAAAATGTACGCGTTTTCAGCAGTTGAACGCGGCATACAGCTGGCCGCGGTGGTGCATCTAACCTGCAGATCCAAGGTGAGTAGCAGACTTGGACAAGCATTGCGGTGGTGGATGAAGGCAGTGGGGAGAGAATATCTTCAGCTTTCATCCAGGTTATCGTATATCTTCGACATTTGCTATAAATGTGCGATTTTGGTATTAACGCTTCTTTCTGCATTCGAAGACCCCTATACTGCATTCAAGGCAGGCCCCAAATACCCATACACATAGCAAACAGTAGCTGCCACAGTTTCATCAAATCATCTTTCAGTGAATACACTGGATAAGACAGCATCCGCATTCTAGTCCTATCCCAAGTGAAGTTCTCCTACCCACACATTCTTCCCACATAGGAGGCCCATCACAAATGTCAGCACCAAAGCTGACAGTGCATGCCGTGTCGCGCGATGCTCACTCCTTGTCCATGACATACACCTTTCTATTGTCTGCACAAACCCTCCCCTGCTGATTGCTCTCCTGCTGTTGACCATTAGCACAGCCTACTCCGACTTCTCCCCACCCTCTGCTTCTGATCCATCCGACACACCATCACCAGCAGCAGCAGCAGCAGCACCATCAGCAGCAGCAGCTTCACCAGCACCAGCGGGCCCTGGGCCGGCGGAAACCTTGACCATGGAGGGGCGGATGAGCTTCTCCCCGATGACAAAGCCCTTGCGGAACTCCTGAGTGACCACCCCCTCGGGGAACTCTGTGGAGTCTTCCCGCATGATGGCATCGTGCACCTGGTGGTGGGGAGACGAGGAGGGAGGTGTGCATTGTTACCATGACTCCAGTTTCGGGTGATCATGCCTAACTCACATTGTAGTCAACCTCACACTCTCATCAAACTCACATTCATTCGTATCAAGCTCACTCCCATGAGACTCACATTGGGGTCAAACTCCTTGCCAACCGTCTCCACGGCAGCCACGCCAAGCCCTCTCAGGACCTCCACAAACTGCCGGTAGATCCCCTGGTAAGCACGTCAATCTTCTTCTCAACTTCAGTCTCCGCCTTCACGCCCTCCTTGGCGCGCTCAAACGAGTTGATCATGGGCAGCAGCGCCTCCACCACTGCACGTCTTGCCATCACATCAAGGTGAACCTAACCTCACATCAGAACCAAACTCACACCACCATGCAACTCACATTGGGATCAAACTCCTTGCCAACCGTCTCCACGGCAGCCACGCCAAGCCCTCGCAGCACCTCCACAAACTGCCGGTAGATCCCCTGGTAAGCACCGTCGATCTTCTTCTCCGCTTCCGTCTCCGCCTTAACACTGTCCTTAGCGCGCTCAAACGAGTCGATCATGGGCAGCAGCGCCTCCACCACGTCGCTGCGCACCGTGGCCGCCATGGCCAGCTTCTCCCGCTCCGACCGCTTCCTGAAATTGTCAAAATCCGCATTCAGCCGCAGAAAACGGTCCTTGGCCGATGAGATCTGGAGGGAGGGAGCGGGGTAGGGTAGGGAAGATCCAAGGAAACAAAGTTGGGGAGCGGAAATTTGGGTAGGGGGAAAGGGCGGGGGAACTTGTGGCAGCAGCGCCTCCACCACGTCGCTGCACACCGTGGCTGCCATGGCCAGCTTCTCCGGAATGGGAGGGGGTGGAACGAGGATAAGCGAAATGAAGGGATGAAGTTGAGGAGAAATGACGAAGTTCAGAAAGCTGAGACGGTGGGGGCTAGCAGGAGGTAAAGGTGGAGGTGGAGGAGAAGATCCCACTACCTAGGTCCCCTACAGCCTAGGTCCCACCACCGTCTGTCCCAACGCCAGCTCCGGCACTCAATTTTCCAAGACTACTCGATCAAAGTCCCACAAACCTAGCTCTGGCCACCACCAACTACGCCTCTGAAATCAGCCCCAACCCTGTCTTGCTCTCTTGTTGTTGGCGTTACTTGGGCATAGAACAAAAAAGGATTTACAACCATCCATTCAAGCAGCTCGCTCACTCAGACATGAGCTCACCTCGATCGTGAGCTCACCTCAGCCGTGGGCTCACCTCGCGAGGCCCTGGCGGTCGGCCTCCATGGCTCGCAACTGCGCCTCCACTGCTGCCACCGCTGCCCAGTCAGCGTCCCTGATCCTGGCCCTGCCCACCGACAAGTCACTCTAGCAGCGCGCTCACCTCAGTTGTGAGCGACTCAAGGCGCTCAGCGAGGCCCTGGCGGTCGGCCTCCATGGCGCGCAGCTGCGCCTCCACCGTCGCCACCGCCGCCTCGTCCTCCGACTGGTACGCGTCCGCCGCCTGCTTCAAAATGCGCTCGATGGAGACAGCAGCGGAGTCAGTTCCTTCCTCCTCCGTCTCCGTTGCATCCTGGTGGAGGGGAAAGGGTGGGGGGAGGCGAGGAGAGGGATTCAGTTCAGAAAATGCGTCCGCCGCCTGCTTCAAGATGCGCTCGATGGAGTGCGAAGAGGACTCCGCTCCTTCCTCCTCCGTCTCGGTCGCATCCTGAGACAGGAGTTAGGAGGTCGAGCGGGGGAGTGGGGAGATGGGGGTTGGGGAAAGTGAGATTCAGAAGCCACGTCCTCCGACTGATACGCGTCCACCGCCTGCTTCAAGATGCGCTCGATGGAGTGCGGCGCGGACTCCGCTCCCTCCTCCTCCGTCTCGGTCGCATCCTGGTGTAGGAGAATGGAGGGAATGGGTGGGGAAGGAAGGAAGAGAAATTCAGAAGCCTCATTCTTCGACTGGTACGCGTCCGCCGCCTGCTTCAGAATGCGCTCGATGGACAGAGGCAGAGAATTAGAGGGAAAGGGGGAAAAGGGAGGAGGGGGGCAGGGGAGGGGGATTCAAAAGCCTCGTCCTCCGACTGAGGAGAACAAGGGAGATGGAAGGGATGGGAAAAGGGGGGAGGGAGAGTGGGAGGGGAGAAGGGGTGAGTGGGGAGAGGGGTTTATGCAGAAGCCTACGGAAGCAAGCGGACGGGGAAATAGCAGAGAAGGCTGTGGATTGGATCAAATGAGCCCCTTTGTCCGCGGTAGAAGATGCCTGTCGAAGCGGTAGAAGATTCCTGTCGAAGCGGTAGAAGATGCCTCTTGAGTGCGTAGACTATAATTTTTCTTCATGTCATACAGAAAGAAACTCTTCTGGCTCAACTCTCTGGTACGCGGGACGAAAAGTCGCTGAGTGTAGTCAGTGCCATTTAGCAACATGGAGGGGAATGATAAATCGTTTCCGATCGTTTCTGTGGAATCCAGAAACGCGGAAGAGAAAGGTGGATCGTTTCCAATCGTCCGTTCCGTTCGTTCGGTTCTCAGTTCGGCTCATAATGGTCTTGACGCTCGAAACAAACTTTGTTTGACATCGCTTTCTGTGATCCAGGCGTTACAAGCGCGTTCGACGCAGAAAGTACCTGTGAGGAGTCATAATCCACTGGCGTCGATGCGCGAACTCTCAACGAGGCTCCTCTGGTCGCGTGTCGGGCACGCAGTGCTGGAAGAGCGGAAGCCCGGGCCGCAACGCCATCTGTTGCAGTAGCGTGCCACGTGGCAGCCACTGGTCCTTTACGGAGATGGGTCGACACGTCAGCTGCGGGGACAGCGAATTGTGAAACTACGGAGGCTGAGCCGCTCAGTGCTTGAGCCATTCTGAGCTTCAGATCTGTTTCAACGGCTGAGATCGCACCTGGCGAGCGCTGCGACGAGCCCGGAACAAGCTAACAGCAGGCGTCCGTAGGCGGAGCAGCGAGACGTGGATGGAGAAATGACGTGCAGCAAAGCAACAAGCAACGAACAAAAATCAATCTGAAGATTTTGACCAATTTGAGAAACTCCTCAGTGCGGATAAGCTCGAGGGGGAAGGGAAGGTTGGAAGGGCGAGGGGGAAATGCATACGCCACGTGGCAGCAATGTTCTCGAGGTAGAAAGCAAAGGGTGCGTGGCCTTACGACGTGGCAATGGCAACTTCGAGAAATGACGTGTCATCGCGAAGATTCCGCCAGTGAAGGTTGCTTGTGAAGTTGACTGGGTGTATGTTACGAGTGCAATTGAGTGAGCGAGCGAGGATTGCACTATCGAGACAAGAATACAATGAGCGAAGGAATGAGCGAAGAATATATAGCGAAACTACGGTGGTAACGGTAACGTGGAAAAATGGGGTGCGCGACGGGCCTAGTGCCGAGGTTTGGGGAACTGTCGAGGCGGAGGTCCGGAGCGCTGGTTACCAGCCGAACCGTGAGGTTGGGTCGCATCGTGAACAGTGGCGGGAATGTTGTCGAGGCGAATGTCGCGAGTGGTAACGGAATATTGTGGGGTGCTGTTAGTGTTGTACGCGCTGAGCAGGGACGCGAAGTAAGGAAAATGAATTTTCCTTACACTACCCCCCCCCCCCCCCCCCCCTCAAGGAGGCCTCCCTTACGAGAGCGCGTGTATATCCCGGAAATTTCTGCTGCGCAAGTACTCGTTGAGGACGGGGTGGTTTTCGATTTTGTCCAGGGGAACCCAGTTGTCCTCGGTGGGCGTGCGGTCTTTCCAGCGTATTGAAAATTCGACCTTTCGGGCTCCTCGTGGGTCACGAACTCGGTGGCTCATAATCTTTTCGGGCGTGATGACTGGCTCGGTCGGTGGTCGGGTCATGCAGGTTGGGCGATGTCGGGCCAGTTGGCTGGTGGATGGGATGTAGGGGCGAAGCATGCTGACGTGGAAGGAGGGGCTGACGTACCAGTCAGCGGGGAGGAGGAGGTGGGCGGTGACCGGTGTGACCATGTGGCTGATGCGGAATGGCTCGCAATATCGGGGGCGAAGTTTCGGAGTTATGGGCAGGCGGAGGTTTTGGGTGTCGAGTGGAACTACGTCGTCGGGTTGGTAAGTGACGGGTCTGCGGTGGCGGTCGGCGTTGCGCTTAGCGATAACATTTGCTTTTGTAATTGCGTCTGCTGCCCTGGTCCGTGCTTCCTGTAGGACTTCTGTGAATTGATGCGCTCGTGGCACCGGGTTGTCGGGATTTGGGGTCATGGGTACTGTAGGGTCTTGTCCGTAGTTCAGGTAAAATGGTGACTATTGGGTCGTGGCGGATGGCGAGTTGTTGTACGCGAATTCGATTAGTGGCAGTTGCTGTTCCCAGGTGGTGGGGTCGTTGCACGTGGCTCGGATTAACTGTTCCATGGTCTGATTTGTCCGTTCTGTTTGTCCGTCGGTTTCGGGGTGGTACGAAGAACTGAACTGCAGCCTCGTGCCGAACTGCTGCCACAGGTTCCGCCAGAAATTGCTGGTAAACTTCGTATCGCGGTTGCTGATTATCGTCGCTGGTATCCCGTGTAATCGAACAATGGTTGCGATGAAGAGGCGGGCCGTTTCTTCGGCTGTGATCCATTTCTTGCAGGCTGCGAAATGTGCCATTTTCGTCAACCGATCGACGACGACTAGGATCGCGTCGTTCCCACTTGCACCCGCCGGTAACCCCGTGACGAAGTCCATCGTCGTCACCTGCTGCCAAGCACGCTCTAGGGGTGGTATCGGCTGCAATTTTCCTGCCGGCCGCTTCTGTGATGATTTCATGACCTGGTAGGTGGGACACGATGCCACGTGTCGTTGCACGCCGGTCAACATTTCGGGACAGTAGTAGTACCGCTGCAGCTGCTGCCGTGTTTTCTCTACTCCGAAATGCCCTGAGGTAACTCCATCGTGTGCCTCCTGCAACAGTAATTCACGTAGAATT
The DNA here is from genome assembly GCA_947471745.1 of Closterium sp. Naga37s-1. Lineage (NCBI taxonomy): Eukaryota > Viridiplantae > Streptophyta > Zygnematophyceae > Desmidiales > Closteriaceae > Closterium > Closterium sp. Naga37s-1. The sequence continues at coordinate 1,043,934 of CANJKZ010000799.1, read as the reverse complement.
GTGTAGCCCGGTACCTAGATGCGGTCGGTGCCGGCTTTTACGTAATAGACACCTCTTGTTGCTGCAAACTGCTGCGAGTTTCCGCCTGTAAAAAATGAATCAGTCTGGTAACCGTGGTTAAATAGGCCTGTTAACAGTGGGCTGGTCTGGGCGAGTAGTATGGCGTGAACTTGGGCTGTGGGTCGGGTTAATGCGTCGGCGATGTTCGATGCCCTCTTTTTGTAGGTGACCGTGTAGTGAAAATTCGACTCGAGGTAATCGAGCTAGCGGATTTGTCGTGGGTTGAGGTGGGGTTGTGCGCGGAGGTACTGTAGTGACTTGTGATCTGTCCGTACTGTCACGTCGGCGCCAGTCAAGTAACAGTGCCACACTTTGAACGCGTGCACGATCGCAAGCATTTCGCGATCGTGTATCGGATAATTCTTCTCAGGCGGATGCAATTTTCGCGATTCGTATGCGATGGGCTGTAACCCGTTGCCGAAGTCCTGTAGCAGTACGGCTCCAATGGCGATGTCGCTTGCGTCTGTAACCACTTCGAAAGGGCGGTGTGGGTCGGCGATGCGCAGTACGGGCGGTGAACAGAGAACATTTTTCAGGGTAGAGAAGGCAGCGTGTTCTTTCTCCCCCCACGTAAAAGTGACCCCCTTCCGCAGCAAATCTGTTAGCGGGGCCGTTATGTCAGAGGTCCACTGGTGATCCCCGATTGATCCTAGGGAAGGGTTATAGGCTCATTGTCCTTGGGGGTTATGGGCGCACTGACCCGCTACTTAACAAGCCCTTTTATCCCAATGGTCTAATGGTTGGGATTCTGATGTGAAAATGAACGAGGAATGAAAAGACTAAGGGAAAGTTGGGTACAAGTACAAACCCTAGAAAGCTGTACCCCATATGTGATACCCCACTATAGCCTACAGCAGCTAAGTCATATAAATCTGACACACCCCCATAGGCAAAGTGGGGGAGGACAAGGGGTCACAAGACCAGTCAAGCAAAGCAAAGCAAGCTCAGGGTGGATCACAACGTCACCACACATTCCGAGCACAATTTCAAGGCCACAAGGCCAGTTCACATGGCTAAACAAGCAAGAGCAGGTGTATATATATATGTAACAGTACAAACAAGGTCAAGGGGTGAGCAAGTGAGGCAAGGTAGGCACAAGACCCAGCTGAGTACAGAAGCGCTGATGATCACAAGGCGCAAGTGCCTTGGTAAAGATATCAGCAGTGTTGGCCTGAGAGGCCACGTACGCAAGGCGTAGCTGACCACGCTGCTGTAGCTCACGAGCAAGGAAGTAGCGAAGAGCAATGTGCTTCGTTCTGTGCTCCAGTCTCTGCTCCCGACACAAGGCCAGCATGGCCTTGTTGTCTACGTACAGCACTGGAGGAGAACGAGGCGGCTCTCCGAGGTCAGTCAGCAGGTAGGTGAGCCAGCGAAGCTCCTGTGCAGCCATGGCCCCTGCGTAGATCTCAGCCTCACAACTGGAGCCGAGAACAGAAGACGAGCGGGTAGCCCGCCACGAGACAGAGCCGGAACCAAGGCTGAAGGTGTAACCCTGTGACGACCGCTGCGTAGCCTGGTCGTCAGCCCAAGAAGCGTCTGCGTGCCCAGTGAGGACCACTGGACTCTGCCCTCCAAGCACAAGCCCCATGCCCGATGTACTGCACAAGTAGCGCAACACCCTCTTCGCTGCAGCCATGTGCTCCGGTCTGTGTCTCCCAGGAGCAACATAGCGTGCGAGAATGCTAAGAGGGTATGCAAGGTCAGGTCGAGTGCAGGTCATCAGGTACATGAGGCAGCCAACAAGCTCTGGGTACGGGCCACTCGACTCTACGGACTCATCCGAAGGTAGAGGGATCTCAGTGGCCTCAGGGAACTGGTGACGCCAAGCGTCCGTCAGGCGGCCAAAGCAGCGCTGGGTGGAGTGCGCACCCCCGCACGGCTCACCCGCGCGGTCGCCGGTGCGTAGGACGTAGGTGCACGGACCAGTACCCCCACCCCGCTGGCGTGCAGCGTACCACTCACGAAGCTGCTGAGGGGGGGGGGATCTCACGAGTGCGCTGCTGCTGCTGCTGCTGCTGCTGCTGGCGCTGACCACCACCGGAGCCGACCCTCTGCGCAGCGCCACCCCGACCAGCTCCACCTCCTCCGCCGCCGCCTCCTCCACCGCCGCCACCTCCGCCACCTCCGCTCCCACCGCCACCGCCGCCGCCGCCTCCGCCTCCACTGCCGCCACCGACGCCCCCACCCCCGCCACCACCCCCACCGCCACCCCCACCCCCTCCGCCGCCTCCACCGCCGCCTCCACCGCCCCCGCTAGCTCCTCCAGCGCCCCTGCCCCCCTTGCCCTTGCCAGTGCGGCGTCTCCCGCTAGGGGCAGACGCCGCACCGACCGACTCAAGACCAACGAGGTCGGCCGCAGCAGCAGAGGCAACAGAGGGCAAGAGAGGAGAGGGGGAGCACCCCTCAAAGACAGGGGCACGAGGGTCACCACGAGAGGCTCCTACAGCGACTATGCTCTTCTCTGCTGCTAGGAGGCGCTCCTCGAGGAGGTCAACGGTGAGGGTGGTGGGGCAAACAGAGAGAAAGTGGTCCCTGACCGGGCGAAGGGTGTCAGGGAGCCGGGTGACTACGTAGTAGAGGGTGATGTACATAGGGGGGGGGTTCTTGGCGCAGAACTCAGGAGGAAGGGCAGCGCGGTAGCGAGTGTCACTAGTGCGCAGGTGCGTAATGAGGTCAGCGACTGTGGGAAAAGCGGCGAGGTCAGGGAAGAGGTACCGTAGGATGAGGCGGCTAAGTGCAGCAGTGGCAGGGGAAGAGTAGCGTGCAACTACAGCGTCGTACAAGGTCTTAGCACTCTTGTACTGACTAAAGTGTGCACGCTCAGCGGTAGGCAAGTGGCGGCGCACAGCAAGACGGGCAGCAGCGTCGCGTGTGGCCCACTGTGAGCGAACAGTGGCGTCAGCATCAGCAGCAGGGGCAGAAGAGGCACCAGAAGTGAGGTCAAAGAGAGAGAGACCGTTTGCCCTGTCGCACTGTAGGAAAAGCTGCAGGTCATCTACCCAGACGTCAAAGTCAATGGCCCGACCCTCAGCGTCAAAAGCGAGGACACTGGGGGTAGCCATGACAGCAGTAGACTAGCAGCTGGAGCAGTAGGGTAAGGGCAGCGCAGTGGTAGAGGTGCCGCTCTTACCGGACAGGGCGGCTCGGGCGGCTCGGCAGCTTGGCGGCTCGGCAGCAACTGCAGCTCGGCGGCTCGGCGACTCGGCGGCTCGGGCGGCTTGGGCGGCTCGGCGGCACGGCGGCTCGGCAGCAACTGGAGCTCGGCGGCTCGGCGACTCGGCGGCTCGGGCGGCTCAGGTGGCTCGGCGGCTCGGGCGGCTCGGGTGGCTCGGGCGGCTCGGCAGATCGGCGGCTCGGTGGTGACGGCGGGGCCGCGTGGGGACGGCGGCGGGGCCGGGTGGGGCGGCGACGAGGCCGCTGAGGGCGGCGGCGAGGCCACGAAGGGTGGCGACCGGCGCCTTAAGGGTGGGGCCGCGGGGTCGCAAGGGTGGGGCGACGGGGCCAGCAGAGGCGGCGCCGGGGCCGGGAAGGGCGGCGCCGGGGCCGGGAAGGGCGGCGCCGGGGCCGGGAAGGGTGGCGCCGGGGCCGCAAGGGTAGGCGACGGGGCCGCGAGGGCGGCGTGGAGGGGTCGCGAGGGCGGCTCGAGGAGGCCGCGAGGGCGGCGCGAAAGGGCCGCGAGGGCGGCGCGAAAGGGCCGCGAGGGCGGCGCGACGCGACGGGACCGCGAGGGCGGCGCGACGGGGTCGCAAGGGCGACGCGACGGGGCCGCTAGGGAGGCGCGACGCGACGGGGCCGCTGAGGCGGCGCGACGGGGTCGTAAGGGCGGCGCGACGGGGCCGTGAGAGGGGAGCGCGACTCGGGCAGAGGCTGAGCGCGCTCCGGGCAGGAAAAAAAAAGTTGGTGGGCCCTAGGAACAGTTCCCACAGGGGAACCTGCTCTATACCATGTGAAAATGAACGAGGAATGAAAAGACTAAGGGAAAGTTGGGTACAAGTACAAACCCTAGAAAGCTGTACCCCATATGTGCTACCCCACTATAGCCTACAGCAGCTAAGTCATATAAATCTGACATCTGACACGTTAAACGTGCCATGTCGGGTACGAACCGGCGCACGTAATTAACAAAACCCAAAAAACTCTGCAGTTCCGTGATGTTCGTCGGGGGGTGCCACGCTTTGACCTTGTCCAATTTTTTTGGGTCGATTTCTACGCCAGCCTCCGAAATAACGTGCCCCAAAAACTCTAGCCTGTCCTGAAAAAACTCGCACTTGGAACCCTTTGTCAGTAGTCTGTGTTTGTCTAGAACTGTAAATACTGCTTCTAAATCTTCTAAGTGCTGTTGCTTATCCCGACTGTAGACTAGGATGTCGTCGAGGTAGATGATGACGCATTTATCTAAGAGCGGCCTAAACGCCTCGTTCATCGTCATCTGGAAAGTCGCCGGTGCGTTGGTCAGCCCGAAAGGCATTACCGTGTATTCGAACGACCCGTACCTAGTCTTGAAAGTTGTCTTGGCGCAGTCCGACGGTTCGACCCTAATCTGGTGGTAACCTCCTCGTAAGTCAATTTTCGAGAAAAGACTGGTGCTGTTCGCAGTTGGTCTATCAGCTCGTCGGCGCGGGGAATGGGGTATCATGATTTAACTGTAACCCTATTCAGTGCTCGGTAGTCGATACACATGCGAAAACCGCCGTCCTTCTTCGGTGTGAACAGGATCGGTGCGGCGAATGGGGACGAGCTCGGTCGGATGAATTTTTTCTCTAACAGGTAATCTAACTGCTTCCTTAGCTCGTCGAGCTCGGGATGTGTCAGACTGAACTGTCGCTGTACGGTTGGCTGTGCCCCGGGCTCTAATTCTATTCGGTGATCATGCGCCCGCTGAGGTGGCAGTCCCTCGGGTAAGTCATCGGGGAAGATCCTCGGGAATCGTTTCAACAGGTCCTGTAGTTCCGATGGTACTGCTTTCAGTAGTTTCTGAAAATCACTTGGTTTGTCCGCTTCTTCCACTATCGCGATATCCACCGCATACACGTCAGCTCCAGCGGCGACAGCCCGTTTCATCGTGATGGCGTTGACGTGGACCGTTGAAGACTCAGGCGACTGCCAGCGAGGTAGCTCTACCCAGTTACCGCTACGTCGCACAGTGCAGCTGCCTGTCGTCCAGTCGATTCGCGGGTTGTATCGTCGCAGCCAATCACGTCCCAGTAAAATGTCGTGCCCACCCAATGTCGTCGCGAGCATTTCCTGTGTAAAACCGAAATTCCCCCCACATCGGACTTTTACTCTTTCCACTTTCTCCCATATGGCCAGCGGCGTTCCGCCATACTTCTGTGAAGATAAGCAGTAGAAGAAGGCGCCATAGCTAGGAAAGCCCTAGCTAGGCAAGAAACAGTTTAGGCAAAGAGGGGGTTCACTAGCAGGAATGAGGATACAAATAGCAAACCCTAGAAGGGTTGTACTCGCTATAGAGCACCCCACTACAGGCTAGAGCATAACATTCTGACACACCCCCATAGCCAAAGTGGGGTGTAATCAGCAGAGCAAGCAAAGCAGAACAAGCTCAGGGTGGATCACAATGTCACCACACATTCTGAGCACAAGTACAAGAAGCAATAGTTTAAAGTTCACAATTATGAGCAAAGCTAGAGGCTATCGCAGAGGGCAAGTGAGGAGGAGGAGGCGAGACTGTAAGAGGAGAGGAGATAGGAGGCGACGACTGAAGCTGCAGACACACGGGCAACAGGAGGCACACTGGCACAGCGGCTACCGGAACAGCGCTCCGGACTACTGGAGTAACTGGCCCCGCGGCTAAAAGTAGCGGCAGACGAGCAACGGACCCACGGGCGACTGGCACAGGTGGCTGCGACTGGGCTACCGGAGCAACTCCCCGGACTACAGGTGCTGCTGGCGACACGACGGCAACCTTCGTTCAACCTCCCCAAACAGTCCCACCCCCCCTGACACACACCCCCTGCTTCACCCCTAGCTCCACTCCCCCTTCACCCCCCTTAGTACCACTCCGACGGCTCCAACAGGTCCACCCCCCTCAGCGGCAGCTGCAGCACTGGGAGACGGAGGAGGAGGAGGAGCAGGGGACGGCACACAGAAGCTGCACCCCCATGCCCCCCACCCCCAAACCCTAATTCAGGAGAACGGGCAGTAGCAGGGGTGGGGCGCCATCAGAAGCACGGGGGACAGCGGGCAGCGCAGGGGCAGCGAAGAACGGGCCGCCCACGGGCCTGGCACAGCCGCCCGAACCGCGCGCAGGCGGCCCGAGCCGCGCGCGGGCCTGGCGCAGCCCGTACGGGCCGCGCGCGGGCCTGGCGCAGCCCGTACTGGCCGCGCGCGGGCCTGGCGCAGCCCGTACGGGCCGCGCGCAGGCTGTACGGGCCGCGCACAGGCCACGATGGGTGACGGGGGGCGACGCGCGGGTCCCCGTCGCCCGTCGCAGCGCCTCCCGGGAGCGACGCGCTGCATGACGGGGCAGAAACCCGCCGCGCGCCTCGGGGCGCACGGCGGGCAGAGAACCGGGGCGTGCAACACAGAGAGTAGCAGTAGCAGCGGAAGCAGTGAGGTGGGGCCCACAGGCCAGGAGCATATCGCTCTGATACCATGTGAAGATAAGCAGTAGAAGAAGGCGCCATAGCTAGGAAAGCCCTAGCTAGGCAAGAAACAGTTTAGGCAAAGAGGGGGTTCACTAGCAGGAATGAGGATACAAATAGCAAACCCTAGAAGGGTTGTACTCGCTATAGAGCACCCCACTACAGGCTAGAGCATAACATTCTGACAACTTCTACTGACTGCTGGCGTTTCCCGGCCTCTGAGACTCTCGCCCCTGCTCTGTTCCGCGGCGCCTCAGCTCCTCTGGGCATTCACTCTTGCGATGGCCCGGCCTATTGCAAGCAAAGCAGCGCCCCTTAAATGGTGCGGCAGCTGCATTCGTCGCAACGGCGTGTACGGTGGCGTGCTCAATCGGTCCCCGAGGACGTTGTCCGTAGTAGGACCCCGGTCTCGGTCGTCGTAGGATGTCGATTTTCTCGGCGAGCGCGAGGATCTCGTTGAAATTCGAGAGCCCGCGTAGCATAATTTCGTGCGATATGTCCGGCTTTAGCCCTCCGACATAACGGTCCACCCGCTCCGCTTCGTGCATATAGCCGACTTGTTCACATAGTGCGAGAAAGCCGCTAGTGTAATCTTGAACCGACCCGAGCTGCCGCCAAGTGCGCAGTTTCTGACGCGCCGAAATCGAAGCCGCGATCGGCTCGAAACGCGCCCGAAGCCCTGCGCACCACGCATCCCACGTGCTGTACTGGGCTGTCTCGCAGAATGAACTCCAGGTGACGGCTGGGCCCGTGGGCCCGTCTTCTTGCGACGGTGGCTCGTAGGCGCGTGGCGACGTCACGATGACTCGCCACCAGTCCATGGCAGGGCCCCTCAGCAGCGAAATAGCGTAGCGAAACTTCGCTGCGTCCGACTCGACGTAATTGGCGTCGAAAAGCGCATTCATCGTGAAGACCCACGACTGAACCGTCGGACCCCCACGTTGGCTTGGGTCGAAACAGGGCGGACGCTGTGGCTTGAGTGGCATGGGTGCCGTGACGGCATATTCGCCACTTGTCGCCGCAAATTCCACATGCCGACGGGACTCGCGGGGCTCCCGTGGGCTTGATGCGGTCCTGTTCCTTTCCATGCCAGGCATCGAGTGAGCGGCGCCTTCACTGGCTGCGCCTGAGCGCTGTCCCACGCTGTCATTCTATGTCGGTGTGCCGGAGGAGATGACAATCGGCTCCTCCGAATGTGTAGGTGCATGTGTTGGTGCTGGCGCGTTCACCGTCGATTGTTGGCGGGCGGAGTCACGCTCCGCCGTGAGTGTGGCGATTACAAGCGCCGATTCTTCGAGTTGGCGCATGAGTCGATCTAGTTGCTCCTGCGTCAGTGTCGCGGCATTGAGTTCTGCCATGGCGGGGGTGTCGGGCAAGCTCAGCGAGAGCCTCTGTCGTGGCCGTGCGTGCTTACGAGAGAGCACTACGAGCGGCGGTGCTTGATCGCTGAGAGACGTCTACCCCCCCGAAAAAAATGGATAGTGGGGAAACGAAGGTGTGGGTGCGGTCCGAGAGAAGATCGTAGGCTCTGATAACCAAGTGTTACGAGTGCAATTGAGTGAGCGAGCGAGGATTGCACTATTGAGACAAGAATACAATGAGCGAAGGAATGAGCGAAGAATATATAGCGAAACTACGGTGGTAACGGTAACGTGGAAAAATGGGGTGCGCGACGGGCCTAGTGCCGAGGTTTGGGGAACTGTCGAGGCGGAGGTCCGGAGCGCGGGTTACCAGCCGAACCGTGAGGTTGGGTCGCATCGTGAACAGTGGCGGGAATGTTGTCGAGGCGAATGTCGCGAGTGGTAACGGAATATTGTGGGGTGCTGTCAGTGTTGTACGCGCTGAGCAGGGACGCGAAGCAAGGAAAAAGAAATTTCCTTACAGTGTACAAATATTTTCTCGAGGTACAAGGCCTTCACTACAAGAAGCTAAATTAGGTATTTCATTACAATACAAGGCTTTTATTCCCATATAAAATATGATGGTCAACAGTGGCTGGAACAAATTCTTGGATTCTTATCAGAAGCTTAAGAGCACTATCTTCTCGTAGTGGTGGTCGTTGACTTCGGTTTAGCCTTCACTTCGCTTTCCTGTGAAACAAAACGAAGGGACAAAGGGACAAAGAAAGGTGGATCTCAAAAGTGAATACAGTCGGGTACACATCACACTAACACATTCTCGCCCAAGAGTGCCCGCTTAGAAAAAGGAAGTGAGTGTGCATTTGGTGTAATAGTAAATAGCAAGGGGATACCGTACCTGGGTTGCGTGGAGGAGAATGTAGTTCTTGTTGACTGCAGGGTTGTGGTTCTCGGCCCCTTTGCTCCAGTCATAGCTCACAGCATATCCAAAGATGGTGCCGTCGTGGTTGAATGCGCTGCAAGAGATGGGCAGGCTGCAGCGCTGCATGGCCTGGTGGGGTTGAAGGGGTGGTGCAGCGCAGTGGAATACAAAGGGAGGGACAAGGGAGGTGAATCCAGGGCAGGCAGTTTGCTGCGCGTGGTGGGGTTGGAACAGCGGATGTACTCAGCGGAATTTGTGGGGAAGGCACATTCACTGCCTAATGCCATGCACTGCCTGATGCCATGCACTGCCTGATGCCATGCATGGATGGCGCGGATGCCGAAAGAGGGAGAGGGTCAGGGAGAAATGGATGCAACGCAGATGGCATTGGTGCACGGTCCGACAGCACGCACACATGCATACAGTAGTAAAGGAATGGGCTTCAAATCCCAAAGGAGTTGCAGAATAAATATGAAGGAATATGACAGCATGAGTGCCTTCATTCTCAGTACCTTCATGCTTTCCCATTCTTAGTGACGTTCCATCCACGGCTCACCAGCAGTGACGTACCTTGAGGCGCTGCTTGCTGTCCTTGTCCCAGGAGTCGACTTTTGAGTACACTCTAACGTGAAGGGTTAAAACACTAGTGCAGATCCTGTTTACCACAGCAGTGACGTACCTTGAGGCGCTGCTTGCTGTCCTTGTCCCAGGTGTCGACTTTTGAGTACACTCTAACGTGAAGGGTTAAAACACTAGTGCAGATCCTGTTTACCACAGCAGTGACGTACCTTGAGGCGCTGCTTGCTGTCCTTGTCCCAGAAATTGTATGCCCCATCAGAACCCGTCGTTGCGAACGTGCCGAATTGCTGCATGCAGGGCAGCAGGCGGGGTGGAAAGGGGAGGACACGGCAAGGGGGAGGATGATTAGCGAGAATGGAGAGACTGGGGCAGCTGAGGGAGATGGACAAGGGGACGAGTCAACCAGGCATACATTACGAGGAAAATGTCAATGCAAGTCAACCAGGCGCACCTGACAGGGCACAAGTCAACGCAAGTCAACCAGGCATGCACCTTACCAGGCGGAAGTCAAGAGCATTGATAGCACAGATGTGTTCAAGTCAACACAAGTCAACGCAAGTCAACACAGGTCAACGCAACTCAACCAGGCAGTCACCGGGTGGAAATCAATGGAGTTGGCAGCATAGACATCGTTTCCATCCCGATGGCACTTAAAAGGTGAAGTTCTTCTGCTGCTGGTTCTCTTCTCCTCTCACGGCCACACACAGCCCAACAGCACACGGACCATCCCACCAGACCAGGTAAACGTCAACACAAGTCAACGCAAGTCAACCAGGCAGTCGTCTCACGCACCGGGTGGAAGTCAATGGAGTTAACCGCGTAGATGTCATTCCCATCCCGGTGGCACTTGAAGGTGAAGTTCTTCTGCTGCTGGTTCTCCTCCACGTGCTGCACGGCCACGCGCCCCTCTATTGACCCCACCAGGTACCCACTCCTGTCGGGGAAGGTCGCCACACAGCGCGTCTGGTACTTGAGGGGCGAGATCACCCGCTTGTACTCCGTCTGGTGGTGTGGGGTGGGGAGGTGGGGTCCGTGGGGAGAGAGAGAGAGACGGAGAGGATCAGGGGACCAGGCTGATGCTGCATTGAGTGCTGCTCTTGCGGGGGAAGGGGAGGAAAGGAAGCGTTGGAAGGGGGGAGGGGCGGAGGAAGGGGAGGGAAGGGAAGGGGCTGCTGGTTTTCCTCCACGTGCTGCACAGCCACGCGCCCCTCTATGGACCCCACCAAGTACCCACTGCGGTCAGGGAAGGTCGGCACGCAGCGTGTCTGGTACTTGAGGGGCGAGATCACCTGCGAGATCATTTGCGAGATCACCTGCGAGATCACCTGCGGCGAGGCCAGGTTGTACACAATGATGTGGCGGTCAGCAGTGGCCACCAACCACCATGAGGGGGTGCTTCTAGAACACCCACACGCTTCCTCCATCGTCTCACCTGCGGGGATGCCAGGTTGTACACGATGATGTGGCGGTCAGCAGTGGCCACCACCATGAGAGGATGCCGCACACTCAGCGCGTACGGCCGCTCGGGTAGTGCCTGTGTGTGGGCGGGGGTGGCCTGGCGCGCGTCCCAGTACCTGATGGCAGAGGTGGGCAGGGGGGGGGGAGGAGGGGGGTGTGCGGGACGTATGCATCAACGGTAGCCACCACCATGAGGGGGTGTCGCACACTCAGCCCGTACGGCTGCTCGGGCAGCGCCGGTGTGTGCGCGGGGGTGGCCTGACGCGTGTCCCAGTACCTAATTGATGGCAGGGGAGGGAGGAGGGGGGGAGCGGGGAGGTGGGGAGGGGCGGGACACAAGAGACTTGTGAGTCAACCCTGATGGCAGTTTGTGCCTGTGCGTGGGCGGGGGTAGCCTGACGCGTGCCCCAGTACCTGATAGTGGACGATGGCGGTGGTGAAGTGGCGGGGGGAAGTAACAATGTGAAACATGGATTGAATTAGACTGCCCCCCCAATCACGTTACCACCTATTCCCATCGAGGCCTTGTCACTCACTTGATCGTACTCTCCGAACTCACACCTTGTTGCTTGTCACGCTCTTTGACATCTGAACGAGATGGCTTTTGAGTCAACTCAAAAATCCCCATCCAAGCCTCACTTGATCGTCCTCTCCAAACTCACATCACACCTTGTTGCTTGCTTGTCACGCTCTTTGACATCTGAACCCCCTCACTCACATGATAGTCTTATCCCGGCTGGCGGTGACGAGCAGGCTCACGCCATTTTGATCACCTATGCCCATCTGACGCATTTCCAAACCAACCCTCTCACTCACTTGATCGTCTTGTCCCGGCTGGCGGTGAGGAGCAGGCTCATCTCAGCAATCCACACCATCTTGCTGATGTGTGCATCGTGCACGCCCACCGTGCTCTCAATCACCTATCCCCATCTAAGCCCTCTCACACACTTAATCGTCTTGTCCCAGCTGGCGGTGACGAGCAGGCTCATCTCAGCAATCCACGCCATTTTGCAGATAGGAGCATCGTGCACGCCCACTGTGCTCGCCGCTCCCCCAGACATGAGCGGCCACATCTTGGCCTGCTTGTCACAGCCGCCTGAGAACACGGTCGTGCCATCGTCCTTCCACGCTGAGCAGAGCACCTGAGAGAAAGGACGAGAAAGGGGAGAGCGGAGGAGCATTGATGCTGACGTCAGGGGCCAAATCAGGAGAGCGGAGGAGCATAGAACATGAGCGGCCACATCTTGGCCTGCTTGTCGCAGCCCCCTGAGAACACTGTCGTGCCATCATCCTTCCATGCTGAACAGAGCACCTGAGCGGGGGAGGAGGGGAGAAGAGTGGAGAGAGGAGAGCGAGCGGAGAGCAAGACACAGAAAGTGGAGGAGAAAGAAGCACAGTTGAAAGGATACGGAAACCAGGGTGGGATCAAGCCTTGCAGAGAGCGGAGAGGGCTGTGAAGAATGGGATGGATGGCACTCACAGGTTGATCATGTGCTGTTCCTGCCTTGGGCACGCTAGCTCCGTTGCCCTGGATCTCCCAGCACCGCACCTGGTGGGGGCAGAGGCGAGAGGAGATGGAGGAGCGGAGAGAAGGCTATGAGTGGGATGATGAGGGAGGGAAGGGGCGAAGGGAAGATTTGGGCACGCTGGCTCCATTGCCCTGGATCTCCCAGCACCGCACCTGGTGGGGGGGGGAGGAAAAGAGGGTATACCCGAGTGGAGACAAGGAGTGGGATGATGAGGGGGGGCAGGGAAGACTTGGGCACGCTGGCTCCGTTGCCCTGGATCTCCCAGCACCGCACCTGGTGGCGGGCGGCAAGGAGACGAGGAGATGGAGGAGAGTGGAGAGAGAGAGGGAAGAAAGGGGAGACGGGAAGCCAAGGGCGCGCTGGCTCTATTGCCCTGAAATTCCCGGTCGCAAATTTTGGTGGCATGGAGGCGATGAGATGGAGGTTTTGAGTGGCGATAAGGAGTGGGATTATGACGGAAGAGAGGGGAGAAGGAAAGCCGTGGCCACACTGGCTACATTGAACTGGATCTCTTAGCACCGCACCGCACCTCACTTGGTGGTGACAGGGAGGGTATGGGAGTGAGGAGAGGATGGACAAGGGTTGTTGTGGGTGTGAGGACGCTTGTTCAAACGTAACACACGACAGCAAACCAGCTCACATTGTTACCCCAACCAGGTAACACACGAGGAACACCTGGTTACCATAAGACAGTAGCATGGCAGCGACACGTCACCTGGTTGTCCCATGACGTGGCAACGAGGAAGTTGGCCTTGGGGTTGAAGCACATGCTGGAGATGCCATCATTGGGGGGTTGGGCCACCTGCAGACACGTGAATGGCACACGCCAGGCATGGACAGGCACACGCCAGGCACAGGACAAGCACACGTCAGGCACGGGACAAGCACACGTCAGGCACGGGACAAGCACACGTCAGACACGGGACAAGCACACGTCAGGCACGGGACAAGCACACGTCAGGCATGGGACAGGCATGGATGAGGCACATCAGACAGGTAGGGAGTGAAATTCAAAACTATATTCCAGATGGCCAATACCAAACAACCACGGGAGGATGCGAGGGAAAGATGAGAGGGGGGAGATGACAGGGGGAAGCTGACAGGGGGAAGATGACATGACAGGGGTAGATGACCTGGGGACATGACAGGGGAAGATGGTGAAAAGCATGGGCAACAGGGAAGAAATCAGGCCCGTGTCACACCCAATCAACCGCCACATGCTTCATCCACGCTGGCAACGCCCCCAATCCCCTCTCAAATGCTGTAATCTTGACCCCCGGTGTTCGCCCTAGAATGAAACCCTAATCGAACGTCGCTCAGCGTGCGGGGTCGCGAGACTCGCTAGAGCGATCCGCCGGCGACGACGAGGCTTGTCGCGGCAAGGAGGCGACGGCCGCCTCGCGTACTGAGAGCAAGCAGACCCTAAACTTCAACGAGTTGAACGATAAAGTGCAATGACCACAAGGAAGGGGTTCCTTGCTCGTTTGCGTGGAAACGGTACCTCGATATCCTTGTTGGGATTGTGCGGCTGCGTCGCTGTGACTGTTCCGAACGTCGCCATAACGAGGTTTCAGGGCTGGCTGGCGGCCGGACGGCAGGCAGCAGTGAGTATCAACGCGGTGACTTTTCTAATTCGGCTAAAATTTTGAACTTTTGCGCGATGGCAGCTGGCACTCAGGGATCAGCGAATGATGGGAGTGGTGCGAAGGAGCATGGGCCTTGATCGAGGCCAGTAAATAGACTAGTTGAATTTTGAAACGTCTTAGAGCTTAGGTCAGACAACTGGAGGACTTGGGTCCCACTACGAAACGAGAATCAGCGTCACACGGAGCACCGAGGCTTGCGTGCACAGACCCGCGCACGAAACGAAACTGCGACACTTTCTTACTGAGTCTCCAGCAAGCCTGCAGCGAAGTGGCTGGTTGCGCACAGAGCAATAGGAGCACGCAAGCACTGAGGTAGTCAGTGGCTGGCAAACACAATTTGTCTGAATCCTGCACTGCATATCCTCCAACTACAATATATAATCCAGTGCTAAACGAAAGCGAATCTTTCAATAAGAGCAGTGCTGTTCACATGTTTTCCTCCTACTTTTCCCCACAACTATCCAGCAGACTAAGTACTGTCATGTGCTGCCGACACGGACGGATACTGTGTTGCCTCTCGAGTGCCAGCAGCATCAGTTTCCATCAGACGAGATCGCATCCTTGCCGCCCATTGCCGCCGGTCACGGTGTCTTGATTTATTCTCTCTCGTATTGTTCCCAGACGTGTATTGGCAACTGCTGAGGGCCTCGTATCTTTCGTCATAGAGCGATCATGTTGAGCGTAGTCGGCGGCGCCGCCGGTAACGGCGTCAAGGGTAACTCGCGAATAAACATGATTTACGTCTTTAATCGCAACGGCTGCATCTTCTACCGGGAATGGTACCGTCCGAACCCGCCAAACACGGACGATCACAAGCTCATGTTCGGGCTCGTCTTCTCCCTCCGCTCCTTCACCGCCAAAATGGATCCCGTCAAGTACGCTGATTCTCCGCTGCCACCCGGAAATGGATCTTATTCAACCCTCCGTTCGTCTGTCTACTGCTTCTTTGGTGTCACCCTGAATGTTATCTTCTTGAAAGCGCGAATCACTGTTTCTTCTGTACAACCGCAGATTAGGGCCCCTGCGTGCAATGCCTCCATGTCTCATCCCAGCAGTCTTACAATTAATTTCAGCTCCTACTACCGTATCCGAATGGCCAGATTATGTCAAGATCCCGGCTGTAACCACGTTCGCATTCCAGTCAGCATTCCTCCTCTGTCTTTCTCTCTTTTCATCCCCCACTCCGTTCGTCCCCCTTTCCATTATTTTCCTTGTGTGTGTTTGTTTACTTCAGTGGTGCATCAGGCGATGGCTGCTCCTTCCATTCCTTCCGCACCAACACTTACAAGCTGAACTACCTTGAGACCCCCTCAGGCATTAAGGCAAGTTTTGTAATGCCATGCACTCTCCAATGCTATGCATTCTCTTATAGACTTCAGTGTTTATGGTGGCTCTTAATCTCCTCTTGTTTTTTTACTCAAGGGTCCTGCCACTTTCACTAACTGGAATTGTTTCTTTACTTGCCAAGTCTGTTATGGTCTGTCTTTGTCTATGGTTTGTGAACTGCAGATAATACTAGTAACTGATCCGAAGATGAGCGACCTTCGGGATGCTTTGAAGCACATATACACCAACATATACGTTGAATACGTCATTAAGAACCCTCTTTATGTGCCAGGCGAACCTTTCAGGTATGTCAGGGAGCAGAATGAAGAGGGTGTTGGATGGGGGATGCTGAGAAACTAAGAAAGTAAATCTGCGCACACTAGTGCATGCATGATGACACATCAAGCGTGGGGTCTCTAAATTTGCTCGAACTAAAAAAATTGTGATCAATGTCCGCCTCCAACGTACCACTCCCATAAGGGCCGTAGGAGGGATGGAGAAGGAAGAAGGTAGTGAATAGGGAACAGGGTCGAGAAAAGAACATGCAGATGGGTGAGGTGATGGATGAGATATCCCCAACATGGCCCAGTGTGGGTGGGTGGGTGGTTGCTGCTGTGTTATGTTTCATTCAGTTTTTTTGCTGTGTAATCCATCTTGAGAGGTAGAGAGATACGCCGGCCATACTAATCGTTGGCTCCCCTTTGCTCCTCCCCTTTGTTTATGATCTTGTTCGTTCACTTGTACAGATGCGAGTTGTTCATAAGTAGTTTGGACTCTTATGTGACAACACTATCTTAGGCAACATCGTAATGTAAATATACTCTTTTCCCTCTCATTCTTTCAAACAGGGTAAAGTGCAGTTACCATAAGGGATATTTCAGATTACCATCTGAGGTGTTGTTCCGTTGAATAAAGGCCTTTATAACTGACTTGAAATTATAAATTGGGTGTAGCGCTGATGTGGCCTTGTCAGCAAACAGGCGGTTCGGGCCGCAAGGGCGGCGGCTTTGACGAAATGTCAGTGTCCCGCGCAATTCGGTTGGGCCAACGGCTAGCAGAAGTACCTGACCTTGACCCGAACCGCCGGTGTTTCCTCCCCTCACACCACCACCTTGGCTGGGGGATGTCCCTATCAGCCGAGCACAGGATGGTTGACAGGAGGGACTCCATGAAGCAAGGCGGAATCATGTGAGACATCCAGGATTCAACAGAAACGAATGCGCAGTCTTACCACAAAGGAGTTTTGCGAGTCTTCCCACAATTTGAATAACGTTTTTTCCCCTGGTTTGTTGCCACTGACTCTTCAGACCCTCGCAGACTCATAGGAGCAGGAGTTGGTGTACTCCCACGAAACCAGCGATGCCATAGTCGTGGCTTGTAATCTGTTCAGATTCGAGCAGTCACTTGGAGAGGTAGTGCAGAAAACCGGTTACAGCTCGGTTGAGGCTTGACGAGCGCGACGTATTTAGCCTACCCTTGAACGTCCCTCTCCCTACGTCGTTTGAAGGGAGTGGTTAGCTGGCTCTCTGACGTAATTCGCAGTTAAACGTCGATTTGGTCGCAGTGTCAAACATCGCCAATCGATTGCAGAGATAGACATCAGTGTCTTACTTGACGTCAAAGCACGCTACGGCATAAAAAACGTGGGCAGGCTGAAAGATGGGGTTACTGTTGTCGAAGATCAGTCCTTTAGAGACTATCGAACATGTGAGTGAAAATCAATTCTAGTAATCTCTTGCTGTATTGCGCTACCTGTTGACAAATGGTTTTGCAGTAAACATTCAATTGCAGCAAAACATATCATTTGTTGAGTGTCGTAACTCAATCAGCATCCGCTCGTTCCCTCTTTCCGCTCTCTCGCCCATTTTTCGTGTGACGTTCTCTCTTCAGGCGAAGAAGCATCGAGCAGAGCCAGTGGTGCTGTCGGTATTGAGAGAGAACCTCGGGTAAGCCGCCAACCGTCCAGTTCCTTCAACCACTCCTTTCGTGCACAGTCCTACTGGTCAGGTTTCAATCATTGTAACAGACACTAACATTTATAACCCTTCGTCTCGCTGTTTCCTGTTCTTCCTGTTTAACGCCCTCAGCAATGCGCACAACTCGGTCACTCTCTTCCCAGCGCGCGACGCCATGAGCCATGACCGCCTTGTGTACTCGGGCGACCTGTCAGCCGAAGACTTCAGAGCTGTTAAACAGGTGAGGGGACAATCTTCAAAGCCGGTAAACGTGTGAGATAAGGAACTTCACGTTTAGCCGATGAGGAATCTACGTACAGGAGAGACGTCGCATGCGTCAAGTGGGTGAGGAATAGACAACCGGAATGCAGAGTCGGGAAGGCGAGAGGGACGAACCGACCCCACGGCGTTAAACATATGAAGAAAGAGACTCGAGAGCCATCGGGCAGGTGAGGAAGCGACGTAAGGAAAGACCTCAGACCCGTCAAGTATTTGAAGGGAAATCAAGGGGGGAGACTCTATGACCCGTAAGCAGGTTGGGGAAAGGCGAAAGGGACGACTTAATGGCTGCTGGCCGGGTTAAGAGAGTGCAATGGTGAAAATACATGGACGGATGTAAGAGCCGACTTTGCTTCACGCCGCCGAGAACAACCATGTGCTCGGTTTTACGATACCTATTCCATCTTCAATGGGTATAAGTTATTTATTTGTTTCCGTGATCGCTTTTGGCTGCAGATTCGGCCGCTCTTACGCCTGGAGTACCTCCGAGGTCAAAACGCGGCGAACATCAGGGTGCGTGTTTCCTGTGGATGTGGATGTGGTAGTCTTGCCCTTCTGTTCCTTCCTCTTCTGTGATCGTCAATAGCCAAGGTGGCTGATGGAATGATTTTCTCTGGTGATCCTTGTCTAATCGCAACACAAGATTCACCGTGCTATTTACTCAGCTGTTTGCTTGCCTCTCGACGGCCCCATCTCAACAACATCTCACTGTTCAATGTTGCCTGACTGTGCTCTTGCCATTGTATTGCTCCTCTTGCCTCGGAATTCAGCACGGCTTGACGGGAGAGGTTCTTATGATGGTGGTGACAGAGGCGAGTGACGGCGAGTGGAACCAAAGGCCAGGATTGAGTTTCAGGTGTGGACCGGAGACTGAGGCTCGAGTGTACAGCAACGGCCTGCCAGT
This sequence comes from Closterium sp. Naga37s-1, assembly GCA_947471745.1. NCBI lineage: Eukaryota > Viridiplantae > Streptophyta > Zygnematophyceae > Desmidiales > Closteriaceae > Closterium > Closterium sp. Naga37s-1. The sequence goes on along the minus strand of CANJKZ010000799.1, from coordinate 1,025,316 downwards.
AGGAATCAACATCTGCAGCAACTACCTCGCAATCTCCCCGCCCCCGGTCCAGGTAGGCTTGCCATCGAAACACCCACAGTCTCCACGTTCAGTCAACCATGGTTGTCCTGGAATGCTGCATTTGAAGAATGCGCTATGTATGCCCTTGCCTTGTGTCTGACGTTTTGACACATTCGTCTTTGTGTGTGTGGATGAAATTCCTCCCATGCAGCAAGATGGGTCCAATTTCGACTTCGGTCCATCCATGGTGGAATTGGTGAAGACATGGGAGAACCGAGCTCTGGTGCTGTCGCACAGGGAGCCTGGTGGCTATCCTGGGGCTAAAGTCGCCGCTTTCACTAAAGTGGGGGGTCACCGAGTATCGGTCTTTCGATTGCTGGATAAGGGGGCGTTGGATCCAATCGTCGCGATTGCCCTTTCTTGGTTCAATGATGTCGAGACGACTTTGTGAGGACACGGCCACGTTGGCGAATGAGGGACGAGGTCGAGATTAGACGGGGATAATTATGCTACTAGCTAGTTCTTAGGAAATATAGTTTGCCTTAGGTCCTTTGCCCAAGGGCCACTCAAAATGATTTGCCAAGGTTTCGACCTCTTTTGTTTCTTGTAGATGCTTGGTGGGTAGTTTGGTATCCACTGAAATATGCACTCCCGTATTATTAGCGAATAAATGTATTAATGGGTCTTTCAAAACGGGTGCCATCCCAAATTTATGGCTCGGAACGATTTTTTTTCCCAAGTACTGGTAGTGTTGCCACAATAAATGCTAGTGCCGAAGACTGACAATGATCAGAGTACTTCAAGTGCTTTCTGAGTCTTACTAGTGGTGCAAACGAATGGTGCAAAAACGTTTATTTTCCGAGCCAGAAAGCAGCTTCGGCAACAAGAGACGCTCGTTGCTGCCGGGAATACTGAGCAGGCTCGACATATTTCGGGCTGGTGCCTCGGCGAATAATGGAGGCTGGAGGATCATCCATCGGGCTCAGCTATTCGCCGCTTCCAGTTGGGCCGCGGCTTTTGCGTCAGCGCAGCTGCAATTGTCCCTCACTCCCGCGCGAACAGGATGCGCAGATTTTTGCGCGAGGTACCTCCTGTGCGGGGGCAATTCTTGCAGGGGGGTGGGGGAGGAGGGAGCCATGGCATGGCATGATTGGGGGAGGGAGGGGGGTGGCTAAAAAAATATGTGTGCAGAGATTACGAGGAGAGAATTGCTCCAGTGCCTTGTTTGGTGATTCGCTCTTGCCCACGTGTCCCCGAATTGCTCGAGTGGCCATCGAATTCAGTGATAATTGCTCGAGTGGCCACGCCAGGGCATTTTAGAGGGGTTTTTTTTCTCTGGCACATTACCCTACCAGCATTTGTATCCCCGAAATTCCTCGTTCGCACAAGTCTCATCCCGCGGTAGTGATTCGTATTATTCCCCACCCGAAAATTTCGGGTGGTTGGCGGGCGCGAACGTGGCCCGACCAACAGTATATGCGCGGCCATTTTCGCCCCAGTGCGCGACCAATGAGCGCGCGGGCAAACAAATTCGTAACCAATAAGCGCTCGAGCATATAAATCCGCGATCATAAACCTCAATTGACCAGCATCAAACCGCAACAGTCCTAACGACCGCGCATGATTCGTCAATGATATGCTCGGTGCAATTGTTGGCATTACACGTCCAATCAGGTGCCATCATTAAGTATTGCGACCATATTTGACCGCGCAAATGAAACTCAATTTACTTTATGATCTCGCCAATCATATGCTAAAAACACTCGCACAAACATAAACTCTGGCCAATTAGGTTCAAATTAAAACGCTCAAACTCAGTTTGGTACGCCTGTATCATCTTCCCGCGCATTATGATTTGAAACATATGCTACAGATCGCTCACACCATTTCCTCGTTGTTTTAGGGTCATCTACCCTTGCCTTCGATTAGACCACTTAGGTCCTTACAGGAGGTTCTTCTATGAGCTTTCCGCCTTGAACGTTCCTATTAGCCGCAATGGGTTCGATGTCTTACACCTCTAACACAGAGTCCGACTCAGGCAATGAAGATACAGAGTTTTGCTTCGTTGGAACTGGAGAGCCCAAACAAAGTGATATGTACCGTGCGTTGCTCCGTGAAATGGTCGTCGACGAGGACCGCTCGCCACAAATTGTGATAGACGATCGAGCCTCGTTGTGTGAAGGTCAACTATACTCGTCTAAGCAATTTCTGTACGAAGCACTAGAAGACTATTCGGTAGCTTGCAACTTCGGATTTAGGGTTATGAGGAGTAGGCGAAACAGAGTCCACGCCATATGCATGAGTCAACATGAGCGTCTTAAACCAGCGTGCAGGTGGCGGTGTGAGTACTCCACTGACGGTGTGGGTGGGTTTTGGCGTGTTGACAAACTGTCCGCCCCATCATCTCATTGCTGCTCACCCGTTGATCGGGACCGCTACGTGAAGCATACAACAAATAAAGTGTCATATCTGCAACGTCATCATGGCAACCTTGTCCATGCTGCACCACATCACCCTCCCGGGACGTACAAGGATCAGATTGCGTCAACCGGTGGTCCGGATATCAATTATCACCAATCATGGCTGTACGTCTCGAAACATTATCTCCATATCGCTTCCATTGTCACATGCACATTCTTAAGCACACCATTCACCTTCTGTTTTCTCAACGTGCCTATCTTTTCTCGCACATCGTCATCTGTCATTGTAGGCTCAAGGAAAGGATGCTGAAGGAGCGCTTTGGAGATTGGAAAACTTCTTTCCGCTACATTCCTCGGGTATTGGAACGGTTCAGAGAGATTGACCCTGATTCAACGCTCGACCTTGTGACGAGGGATCACGCTTTCTTCCGGGCTTTTGCCGCCCCATCGGCATAAAAAACTGCTCTAAGGTTCTGCCGACCGGTCATTGGCATGGATGGTACGTTTCTCATTCGGGCGCAGCGGGCTACGCTCTTGGTTGCGGCTGCTAAAGATGGAAATAACCAGCTTGTTCCACTCGCTTTCGGTCTGTGCTGTTGAAATGTATTCATATACATTTATAAATGCCTACATTAGAGTTTAGTGTAGTTATATAGTCTCCTGCTTGGTGGTGCACCATTTGCCCATTTCCTTGACTATATCTTGTATGCCTTCTATTATTCACCCATTCTCCTTTTCAACTCTCTCGTCACTCTCGCCTAGGTCAAACCCTAGGCCCCTCAACTACTATTTTGATATGTGCAAGAGCGAGAATAAAGACAGTTGGAAGTGGTTTTGTGAGAAGTTGGTGACGCATTTTCCTTCGTGGCCGGCTACCCACGATGCCTCCCTTATCAGTGATCATGATAAAGGGTTAATACCGGCGGTTAAAGAAGCGTTCCCATCCCAGTTCACCCACTACTTTGGGAGCAGGCATTTGGAGCAGAATGTGCTGAAGTTTGGCCCTAATGCCTCTGAATTCTTCAAGAAGCTCGCAAACTGCCGCACGAAGCGGAAGTTTGGCAAACTCGTGAGGAGATGCCGAGCCGAGTGTGCTGCAATGGCGAACTACCTCTTTGGGGTCGAAGAGGCCCGTGTGCAGCAGACCCGTGGCGGACGGGGAGCCGACCAGCGTGCAAGGGAGCCAGAGGGCGGGGATGGGTTACGGAGCCGGACGGGTGCGGCACAACGAGCCAGAATGGCAAGGATGGAAGTGCGGCGGCAAAGGAGGAGTGGTCGCAGGGGAGACCAGCAGACACCATCTCGGCAGCCACCATCTCAGCAGCCACCATCTCAGCATCCACCAACTCAGCAGCCACCATATCAGCAGCCACCACTTCAGCAGCAACCATGCCAGCAGCCACCATCTCAGCAGCCACCATATCAGCAGCCACCACTTCATTAGCAACCATCCCAACAGCCATCATCTTAGCAGCAGCCATCTCAGCAGCCACCATCTCAGCAGCCCCATAGGGACCATAGGTACAGACCCATGCCAACTGCGAATCATACTCGTGACCGCCCTTGTGACCTACGGTCTCAATCTACGGCTGCCGACAACGTGCATCCATCTGATTATGTGACAGCTGTCAAACTTATATATGCTATAGTCTGTTTAGGCTGTAGTGGGGTAGTGCTTAGAGGGTACAACACTTTTGTGTTGTCTACTTGTACCCCACCTGTTTCCTAGTTCATTATTCATTCCTCAATTCTCTCACATGGTATAGAGCTAGTTTGATTTTTTTTTTTCCTAAGGGCCCACCACTAAAAATCTTTTTTTTCCTTACCTGCCCGGCGCGCGCGTCGCGCCTGCCCTTCGAGGCCCCTTCGCGGCCCGTAGCGGCCCCTTCACGGCCCGTCACGGCCCCTTCGCGGCCCGTAGCGGCCCCTTTGCGGCCCGTAGCGGCCCCTTTCCGGCCCGTTGCGGCCCCTTTGCGGCCCGTAGCGGCCCCTTCGCGGCCCGTAGCGGCCCCTTCCCTGACCTTGCTGCCTTTACCACAGTCGCTGACCTAGTTGCTCACCTTCGCACTAGTGACGCCCGCTACCGTGCTGCCCTTCCCACTGAGTTCTGTGCCAAGAACCCCCCCCCCATGTACATCACCCTTTACTACCTAGTCACCCGCCTCCCTGACTCACTTTCCTCAGTCAGGGATCACTTCCTCTCCCTTTGCCCCACCGAGCTGACTCTCGACCTGCTAGAGGAGTGCCTTACTGCAGCTGAGAAGAGTATCTTAGCTGTAGGTGCTTCTCGCGACGACCGTCGCACCCCTTTCTTTGAGGGGTGTTCCCCTGTCCCCCTTCTCCCCTCTGTTGCTTCTGCTGCTGCTGTCGACCTCGTTGGCACTGAGGAGGTCGGGGCTGCGTCTGCTCCGAGTGGGAGACGCCGCAACAGCAAGGGCAAGGGGAGCAGAGGTGGTGGAGGGGGCGGCGGGGGGGGTGGTGGCGGAGGAGGAGGGGGTGGCGGTGGCGGTGGGGGTGGCACCGGGAGTGGGGGCTTCAGTGGCGGCAGTGGAGGTGGTGGAGGCAGCGGCGGAGGTGGTGGAGGCAGCGGCAGCGGTGGTGGAGGTGGCGGCGGCGGTGGTGCTGGTCGAGGTGTAGCCGCGCAGCGTGGAGGCGCTGGTGGTAGCCAGCGTCAGCAGCAGCCGCGCTCCAGTGAGACCCCGTCGGTTCAGCAGCTTCGTGAGTGGTACGCTGGGCGTGGGAGGTCTGGGGGTGCAGGTCCCTGCGCTTACGTTCTTCGCACCGGCCCTCGTAGTGGGGAGGTGTGTGGGCTCCCACACACCATGCAGCGCTGCTTTGGTCGCTTGACTGACGCTTGGCGTACCCAGTTTCCTGACTCTGTTGAGCTCCCTCGCTGGCATGATCTGCTTCTGCAGAATGTGCCTATCTTTGATCTAGATTTTGATGCTATCCTTGCTGCCATGTATGCTCTTGCTGATATTACTGAGGGTGACTGTTACCTGAGTGTCCCGCCCGACCCTGGCACTGCGGCTGCTGCTCTAGGTGCTAGTGCGGCTGCTGCCCTAGGTGCTAGTGCGTCTGCTGCTCCAGGTGCTGGTACGTCTACTCTCTCTGGTACTGCACCTACTGAGGCCTTGCATACTTTCACACTTGACTCTGGTGCTTTCGCGCTCTTTCTTTAGAGACAGCACCATGCTCACGCCGCTCTGCCAGCCTGTTGCAGTCTCCCTTGCTGACCCCTCAGGGGGCCCAGTCCTTGCACGCTCCTCTACAGTTCTACCGTGTCCTGCGGCCCCGTCGGGCTTGCTGTCGGGACTCCACCTCCCCTCGTTCTCTACGAACTTGGTGAGTGGAGCTGACCTCCAGGACGCGTGGGTTGACCAGTTCACCCCTGGAGGTCAGCGTGTGACCCACTGCACTTGCTCTCGGACGGGCCGCCACCTGGCCACGTTCACCCGTCGGCCAGGGTCGAGTTTGTACACACTGACTACTGCGCCTCCTCCGGTCTCTGCGTCTGGTCAGGTAGCTGCGTCTAGTCAGGTGTTTGCTGCCGTGTCCAGGTCTAGTCCTGCGTCTGCCCCCTGCTCGTGTCGTCCTCTGTCGCACGAGACTCTCCTTTGGCACCACCGCCTTGGTCACCCCTCCCTGCCTCGTCTTCGAGGTATGGCCTCCCGTACCCTTGTCTCTGGTCTCCCCAGGTCCCTCCCTCCCCTTCCTCCGGGGCCTGCCCCCACCTGTGTTCCTTGTGTCGAGGGCCGGCAGCGCGCCGCCCCTCACTCCTCCTCGTTCCCTCCGACTGAGGCTCCTCTGCACACTCTTCACATGGACGTGTGGGGCCCAGCCCGCGTCCGTGGACAGGGTCACGAGCGTTACTTCCTGCTGGTCGTTGACGACTACTCGCGTTACACCACAGTCTTCCCCTTGCGCAGCAAGGGTGAGGTCCCTGAGGTGTTGATCGACTGGATCCGCGGTGCTCGTCGCGAGCTTAGTGAGAGTTTCGGCTCACACCTTCCTGTTCTGCGTCTGCACTCAGACAGAGGCGGGGAGTTTTCCTCCGACCTCCTTAGAGCCTTCTGTCGTTCTGAGGGCATCCGCCAGACGTTCACGCTTCCGGCCTCCCTGCAGCAAAATGGGATTGCTGAGCGCCGCATTGGCATGGTCATGGACGTCGCTCGTACGTCCATGATCCATGCGGCTGCTCCCCATTTTCTGTGGCCGTTCGCGGTTCAGTACGCAGCGCATCAGATCAACCTTCAGCCTCGTGTCTCCTTGCCGCAGACCACACCTACTCTGCGGTGGACGGGGAAGGTTGGCGATGCGTCCGTGTTTCGTGTCTGGGGATCTCGAGCTTTTGTCCGCGATACTACTGCGGACAAGCTGTCCTCCCGTGCCGTTCCCTGTGTCTTCCTTGGCTTCCCTCCTGACGCACCCGGGTGGCAGTTCTACCACCCCACCTCGCGTCGTGTTCTGTCCTCTCAGGACGTCACGTTTGACGAGTCGGTGTCGTACTACCGTCTCTTTCCCTACCGCACTGCCTCTCCCCCCCCCTCGCCGCTCTTCCTTGCCCCAGGTTCTCCCCCGGTAGACCCCCTCCCCCCCCAGGGTCCTGCCCCCTCAGGTGTGTCCCAGGTAGACCCTGCCGAGCCGGTCGAGGTAGATGTCGACTCAGGTGCTGAGTCTGGGGGTGCGGGGACTGGGGGTGCTGAGTCTGGGGGTGCTGAGTCTGGGCGTGCTGAGCCTGGGGATGCTGAGCCTGCGCGTGCTGCGTCTGGAGGTGCTCTTGGTGTCCCGCCGCGGCGGGAGCCTCTCTCTCCACAGCAGCTTCGTGAGTGGTAATCTCGGCTCTGTCGGGGTACTGCTGGGGCTTCTGGAGGTGCTGCTGGTGCTGGTGCTGCTGGAGGTGCTGCTGGTGCTAGAGGTGCTGCTGGGGCTTCTGGGGGTGCTGCTGGTGCTGGTGCTGCTGGAGTTGCTGCTGGTACTGGAGGTACTGCTGGTGCTGGGGGTGCTGCTGGAGCTTCTGGAGGTGCTGCTGGTGCTGGTGGTGCTGGAGGTGCTGCTGGAGGTGCTGCTGCTGCTGGAGCTGCTGGAGGTGCTAGCGCTACTGGAGGTGCTGCTGCTGCTGGAGGTGCTGGAGGTGCTGCTGGGACTGGAGACCCTGGGGCTGAGGGTACCGGTCCTGTTTCTGCTGTTTCTGGAGGCGCTGCGCGGCCGCGGCCGTACTACATTCCGCTCCTTCAGCAGGTTCTTAGCTCACCGCCTTCTCCTGGTCCTCCTCCTTTCCTGAGTCCGCCGCCTGTCCAGTCCCAGTCACAGTTGCAGCCGGCCTCTCCACTGCCCGGTCCTTACTCTGGACCGACTGGAGGTCTTACGGAGCGTCGTGAGCCTGAGTCTCGTCCTGTGTCGTCTGCGTCTCGTGCTGCGTCGCCTGTCCGTACTGTTCGCGCTGGTCGTGTTTCGCGTCCGCGTCTCCCTCCTGTCCCAGGCACTCACTCTATGACACTGCGTCCTTCTACTGCTCCACAGCGTGTCCCTCTGCCGTCTCCTCCTGCGTCCTCTCTTCCTGCCAGTCCGGACCCGGAGTCTGACTCCCTTCGTGCTGCTAGTCCAGCTGTCACGCGCTTTCTGGCCACTGCTGTCACTGACCCTCTGCTTGAGTCCTCTGCTGCGTCTGCTCTTGTTACTGAGCTTGTTGACTTTGCTGCTGCCTGTCGCCTAGACTACGCTGCTAGTCTGGTTGCTGCGTCTGTGTCTGTCTGTCCTCCGTCCGTCGGGGGTGAGTGTGCTCTTGGCACGGACGTTCTTGAGGACAGACAGGAGGAGTTTGAGTGCTTTGCTGCTTCTGTACCTCATCTCGTGTCCATGCTGCTGGCCCCTGAGGGAGACCCGGATGCACTCGACATCCCGACCCCGCGCTCTTACGCAGAGGCGATAGAGGGTCCCTACTCCTCTCAGTGGCAGGCAGCCATGGACGCAGAGATGGCTTCCTGGAAGTCCACAGGCACCTACGTAGACGAGTTTCCCCCACCTAGGGCGAACATCGTCAGTGGCATGTGGATCTTCAGGGTGAAGCGGCCGCGGGGTTCTCCGCCTGCCTTCAAGGTGCGTTACGTTGCACGTGGCTTCAGTCAGCGACAGGGAGTTGACTTCTTTCAGACCTTCTCCCCTACCCCAAAGATGACCACTCTTCGGGTACTGCTGCACGTTGCTGCTCAGCGTGACTACGAGCTCCACTCGCTTGACTTCAGCACAGCCTTCCTACAGGGCAGCCTGCACGAGGAGATCTGGCTGCGCCGCCCACCTGGCTTCACTGGGTCGTTTCCTGCTGGTACCCAGTGGAGCCTCCGGCGGCCAGTCTACGGTCTCCGCCAGGCGCCCCGTGAGTGGCACGACACGCTCAGGACGACTCTTGCTTCTCTTGGTTTTGCTCCTTCCACTGCTGACCCTTCTCTGTTTCTATGCACTGACGCTACTCTGCCGCCGTCCTACGTTCTCGTGTACGTAGACGACCTCGTCTTTGCTACTGCTGACACGGGGGCACTCGCCCACGTGAAGTCCGAGCTGCAGAAGATACACACGTGCACAGACCTGGGTGAGCTGACAAGCTATCTTGGCTTGCGGATCACCCGGGCCAGAGCACAGCGCACCATTACATTGACTCAGTCACACATGGTGCAGCAGGTCTTTCAGCGCTTCGGCTTCACGTACTCCTCGCCACAGTCCACTCCTCTGCCTACCGGTCACTCGCTCTCAGCTCCACCTTCGGACGAGTCCGTAGAGCCGAGTGGCCCGTATCCAGAGCTTGTGGGCTGCCTCATGTACCTGATGACTTGCACATGACCTGACCTTGCATACCCTCTCAGCCTTCTGGCTCGCTACGTGGCTCCCGGCAGGCACCGAAAGGTGCACTGGGATGCTGCGAAGAGGGTGTTGCGATACTTGTGCAGTACATCGGGCATGGGGCTCGTGCTTGGAGGACGGGCTCGAGTTGTCCTCACTGGTCACGCTGACGCCTCCTGGGTTGACGACTTGGCTACGCAGCGGTCGTCACAGGGTTACACCTTCAGCCTTGGCTCCGGTTCTGTCTCTTGGCGGTCTACCCGCTCTTCTTCTGTTCTCAGCTCCAGTTGTGAGGCTGAGATCCACGCTGGGGCCATGGCTGCACAGGAGCTACACTTGCTCACCTACCTGCTGACCGTCTTGGGAGAGGCGCCTCGTTCTCCTCCAGTTCTGTACGTCGACAACAAGGACATGCTGGCCTTGTGTCAGGAGCACAGACTGGAGCACAGAACGAAGCACATTGCTCTGCGCTACTTCCTTGCTCGAGAGTTGCAGCAGCGTGGCCAGCTTCGTCTAGCTTACGTGGCCTCTCAGGCCAACACTGCTGATGTTTTCACCAAGGCACTTCAGCCTTGTGATCATCAGCGCTTCTGTACAGTGTTAGGCCTTGTACCTACTGTGCCTCACTTGCTTTCTTCTTGACTCTGCCTGTAATGTACTCTTTGTACATATACCTGCATGCTTATACTTGCTAGGTTGTGTTCACTGTATTGTCTGCTTTCCTTTATGTAACTCTGCATGTGAACTGGCCTTGTGGCCCTTTGCTTGTGCTCAGACTGCGTGGTGACTTTGTGATCCACCCTGAGCTTGCTTTGCTTTTCTTGACTGGTCTTGTGACCCCTTGTTCTCCCCCACTTTGCCTATGGGGGTGTGTCAAACTTATATATGCTATAGTCTGTTTAGGCTGTAGTGGGGTAGTCCTTAGAGGGTACAACACTTTTGTGTTGTCTACTTGTACCCCACCTGTTTCCTAGTTCATCATTCATTCCTCAATTCTCTCACAACAGCAACACCATCCGAGCTCCCTTCGTTGGCAGGCGAGAATGTGGGAGATATGCTTACAACCATGTCCGACAGTCATGCGGAGGCAGATACCAAAGAAGTATTCATGGAGCAGTTCGACGTGGAGGATGGGAGCGAAATCAGCTGCGGGGAGGAACCGGAGGATGATGAGGTTGAGGAGTGTACAGACATGGGCCACTGCTCTCAAGCCAACACTACTACAACTCAACGGCTATCCACCACAGCAGGGGAGCAAGCGGCCAGGAGACGCCAACGGCGGATGGAGATTATAAGGGGAAGGCGGAATGCAACAGAGGGAAGTGCAAGAGGGCTAGAATGCGCCGAATCACCTGCAGCACAGCTGCCAACGCAAGGGAGCCAAATTGTCCGTCGGTCAACATCGCAGCAGGGTGTTTCCCCTGCCATGGGTCGGGCCAACGAAGCCGATTCGGCCACGGACGTCAACCACACAGTAGAGACGGGATTGGTGGGGTTGGGCAGTGCGGATTCTCAACGGGAGGACAGTGACAACATGGAGGAAGGGGCGAACATTGTTGTTCGCACGGGCCAGGATGGACCGAGATATAAGAGGAAAAAAAAAATCATTGTATTCATCAAGCAATGGGCACGGTGCTATGCCCCCACATATCGGTTTGGCATCTACAGCAGCCAAATGGTGGAGTCCATCAACAACGCTATCAAGAAGATCCGTATCTTGCCTGTTTCCTATGTAATGGTGGGCATGTGGGATTGGATGGCAAAGATGTACTCAGATGGGCAGCGGAAGTCTTCTAATTGGCAGCATGCACAGACGGTCGAAGCTGAGACGCGGTTCGAGCTGAAAAAGAACGAAGCCGTGGTTACAGAGTCACCCGCAACGGTCCAAACAAGGCAAGGGTTCGGAACAAGGGGAGCGTTCTGGATCAACGTCCTCTCTCCTTCAACAATGATGTGGGAGAGAGATTGTGCGAGTGCAAAAACTGGCAGGAATATCGGTTTCCATGCTCACATGCATTTGCACACTTACAGGATAGGGGAATGGATGTTATTCCCTTGATCAGTAGGTATTGGAAGACGGACAACTGGAGAAGGACTTACGCAGAGCTCATTCCGTATTCGTGTGTAGACACTGTTATTGCAGAAACCGAGCCGGTTGAGGAGGGAGTTTGTGATGCCCCCTGTTTTTGTGCAGAGAGGATCAGGGCGGCCACACTCTAACCGAAGGCGTGAAGCACCAAAACGGCCATACAAGTGTGGCGATTGTGGGTCGACTGAGCATACTAGGAAGAAGTGTAAGGGGAAATATGGGGGGTCAAGGGTTTATAATGTAGCAAAATAGTGGTATGGGGAACGAAAAATTGCTGAGCGTTGACTAATACGGACTGTATATAGCATCTTCTTTGCTTCTAGATGAATATAGGCTAATGTTCGACGGTATATAGTACATTAATGATACCCCATATGAACGGTCATATACAATACGCTCTTGACCAATAATATACACACAAACAAATGACCGGCCATATTCACTACCGCACTTGACCAGTAATACACACACGAACAAATGGCTGGTCATATATTCCCGCGCATATGACCGGTCATATGCGCATGAGCATATGACTGGTCGAAAGACAACGCGCATATGAACGGTCCATTTGCCGGGTTGACGGGTTCGATGTCATCGCGCACGCATACCGTTACGTGACAAGGACGAATACAGTTTAGTTTTTTATTATTGTTGATTATAAACATATATAATGGTTGTAGAGGTCAACATTCCAGTGGAGAATGTATGAAGCACTAGAAATCCACAAAAAAGTGTTATATTGAAACAGGGATTCACGCAAATGTTATAAATGCAGCTGGATGGAGAGCTGTGTCGGCACTGCATTACCACATTCTAATCGGGAAAACAAGTAATGTGCATTTACGTCGTCAACTGATCTTAGCCTGGAAAGATCCTAAGGGCTTTTCTCAGCCCAACAATGATAAGGGTTGCAATTCAAGATTGCAATGACACATGGTTCTTCTAACAAGTGGTGTAACCAACATGACCGGGCCGTAAATGGATACAATACATCAAGTAAATGGATACAATTCTACAATTGACGTGTTGTGTGTAGGGCTAAGAAAAGCCCTTAGGATCTTTCAAGGCTAAGATCAAGTGTTGAAGCAGAGATGTTGTAATTGCGGAAGCGTTAATATAAGAGTTGTCAGCGACCTTTGACCTTCGCGTAACCTCCAGCGGTTGCTTTGTTGACTCGTATGTTTCTTCGCTGTAGTCTGCTCCGTTACGTGTCGATACTTCGATACTTCAGAGGCGTTTAAGTTACTTGTTTCCAACATTGTGTAGATACCACGTTGATATGATGATGTCCTATTACATTATCAACTCCACAAACAAAACCACTTCAATTGGGTTATAAGTATTGCACTTACACAGTTATTGTCTGATATGCCGGCGACTAGAGACTACATTATTAGGCGGTGGGCCAAGTAATAATTCACTTTGTCTATTTTCGTCACAATCAGAATAATTCAGAAACGGTGGTATCAAATATTTGCTACGTATCGAGTCTGCAGGGCATGTAGCGCGTGGATGCGAAATTTACAACATCGCGTACCTCGACAAATGCCCGGGCATATATCACATGCATATGACCGGACATAGCACACGCGCAGTTGCCTGTCAAATTGCACAGGGATATGACCAGTCAATTTCGAATTGCATTTGATTGGTCCGTGCATATGAGCGGTTCATATGCAATCGAGCTTTTTGACAGGCATACAAATATGACCGGTCATGTTTGGCTTGCGTTTGATTGGTCCGCGCATATGAGCGTCATATGCGTCTGGGCGTAGTTGACAGGTTATGAAGTGCGCATTTCAACTGTGAACATTTCGGTGAGTTCGGCTTTGCGGTTACATCGCAACCCTAACGATCCGCGACTCAGTACAATGCGCGAAGTACAAATAAATCCATCGTAACATCACAAATTTACAAACGAAATACGGTAACCATGTAATTGCGCGTAAGGTACGAAGCTCAACCCGAACACTGGCATCAACTAAACAGTGGCGGTGGAGAGCAGCAAGTTTCTGGTCTTGCTGCAGAGGAGGGGTTGGAGGATGAGTCGGCACGTGTGGACTCACCATCTCAGCCCGAGCCTGCTGCAACCACCAAGGTCACCAAGAGGAGTGTGCAGAGAGGAGCTTCACCACATGGGCAGCAGATTGCAACCCGCGAGAAGAGAGTGGCAGCAGCACCCTCAAGGCTAAAGTATAGCCGTTTGGGAGGACCCAAGCAAGGTGCCATGGCGGTTTAGGCGGATGAGGGAGAGGATGAGGAGATGGCCTTCTGTTTCTTCACACCCTTGCCTGGAGAACCAGCCACAGTGGAGGAGGCACTCAGTGGACCCCAGAAGGAGGAGTGGAAGGCTGCCATGGATGCGGAGTTCAACAGTCTCATTGAGAATGAGACTTGGGAGCTTGTTGAGTTACCCGAGGGGCGACGGCCGATCAGCAGCAAGTGGGTCTTCAAGGTGAAGAGTGGAGCTGATGGTGAGTTGGAGCGGTTCAAGAGCCGCTTGGTCGCCAAGGGGTTTCAGCAGAAAGAGAAGGTCGACTTCGGGGAGATCTTCGCTCCCGTTGTTAAGCCAGTGACATTGAGGACTGTGCTGGCTGGCGCCTCTGTGAAGGGATGGCACGTGAAGCAGATGGATATCACCACTGCATTTCTCAATGAAATACTGCTGGAGGATATCTACATGGCGCAGCCCGACGGCTATGAGGATGGGACCAGCCGGGTGTGCAAGCTCAAGAAAGCTATCTATGGCCTTAAGCAAGCGCCCAGGTGCTGGTACAAGAAGCTGGAGGAGGTGCTGCTGAGTGGAGGCTTCAAGACGTCCCAAGCGGATCACAGTTTGTTTCTGCTTGGAGAGGGGGAGCAGCTGCTCTTGCTGCTGGTGTATGTCGACGACATACTGCTGTTCTCACCTTCCATGGAGCAGATTGAGAGGACACAGAAGCTGCTGATGGACAACTTCAAGTGCAAGATGCTGGGGGATGTCCACTACTACTTGGGGCTGCAGATTGAGAGGGATGTCGAGAGGAGGTGGCTGAAGGTGCATCAGTCACACTACATCTCTGGTGTCATGGAGTGCTATGGTGTGACTGGGGGTTGCACTGTGATGACACCGTTCCTTGCAGGCTTCAAGCTGAAGAAGGCAGCTGAGGAGGATGATGTGCTTGAGGATGAGCAGCGGAATGAATACCAGTCACTCATTGGGAGTGTGATGTATGCAGCTGTGCATACGCGACCTGATGCTTCATTCGGAGTGGGGCAGCTGGCCAGAGTTGTGCAGCGGCCCACTGAGGAGCAGTTGGAGGTGGCAAAGCGCTTGGTGCGCTACCTCGGATCAACGGCATCTGCTGGTGTTCAGTTTTCAGCTGGCGGCCAGCTGAAACAGATTGGAGCAGATGGGGTCACGCCTGGAACCTTGAAGCTGTCGTGCTTCACCGACGCTACATGGGCCTTAGAGGATGAGGATCAGACATCAGTTGGCGGCTTTGTGTGCATGGTCGGAGGTGGACCAGTGAGCTGGAGGTCCAAGAAGCAGAGTGAGATTGCTCAGTCTTCCGGAGAGGCAGAGTACATGGCGATGTACCATGCCATCAAGGAGATCGTGCTCCTGAGGAAGCTGCTGGAGGACATGGGAGCTGAACAGGAGGGACCTACACCACTTTTCTCCGACAGCGAGGCTGCTATTGGCATGGCCAATAATCCTATCCTGAATGGGCTGAACAAGCACATGAAGATTAAGTGGCACTGGGTGAGGCAGATGGTGAAGGAGGGTATTGTTGAGCTTCACCATGTGAAGGCTAGCAAGCAGGCGGCAGATTTTCTCACCAAGAGACTTCCCGAGAGCGCACATTGGAAGTGTGCTAAGATGTGTGGCATGGCATTGCACTAGTGTGGGCAGCTGTGTCATGAGTGCATGTGTGAGTATGTGTGCATGCACTCCGTTAGTCTGAGGGGGAGTTTGTTGGATGCACGTCATTCTGAGTGCATGTCATCCTAACGTCCTGCCGAGTGCTCGTGCTATTCATGCGTGCATTGTTTGCATGAGCATTTGTCATTGTGCATGGCTGTTGGATTTTACCATCTCTGTGTTTTCTCCAAGTTTAAATGCTTGATCATGCAGGAGAAATCCAGAGGGAAACGTCAACGAAAACGTGAAGGCACGTCAACGCCCGACGTGGATTCGGGAGAAGATTGTGAAACAAGAAAAACAGGAAAGAGAATGACTAAGTGAAAGTTGGGTACAAGAAGCAAACCCTAGAAAACTGTACCCCATATGTGCTACCCCACTCTAGCCTACAGTAGCTATGTCATATAAATCTGACACACCCCCATAGGCAAAGTGGGGGAGAACAAGGGGTCACAAGACCAGTCAAGCAAAGCAAAGCAAAAAACAAGCCCAGGGTGGATCACAAAGTCACCACACATTCCGAGCACAAGTTCAAGGCCACAAGGCCAGTTCACAAGCAGGAGTACACATATATATAAAAAAAAGGCTAGACAAACAAGAGCAGGTATATATATATGTAACAGTACAAGCAAGGTCAAGAGGTGAGCAAGTGAGGCAAGGTAGGCACAAGGCCCAGCTGAGTACAGAAGCGCTGATGGTCACAAGGCGCAAGTGCCTTGGTGAAGATATCAGCAGTGTTGGCCTCAGAGGCCACGTACGCAAGACGCAGCTGACCACGCTGCTGCAGCTCACGAGCAAGAAAGTAGCGGAGAGCAATGTGCTTCGTTCTGTGCTCCAGTCGCTGCTCCCGACACAAGGCCAGCATGGCCTTGTTGTCTACGTACAGCACTGGAGGAGAACGAGGCAACTCTCCGAGGTCAGTCAGCAGGTAGGTGAGCCAGCGAAGCTCCTGTGCAGCCATGGCTCCTGCGTAGATCTCAGCCTCACAACTGGAGCCGAGAACAGAAGACGAGCGAGTAGCCCGCCACGAAACAGAGCCGGAACCAAGGCTGAAGGTGTAACCCTGTGACGACCGCTGCGTAGCCTGGTCGTCAGCCCAAGAAGCGTCTGCGTGCCCAGTAAGGACCACTGGACTCTGCCCTCCAAGCACAAGCCCCATGCCCGACGTACTGCACAAGTAGCGCAACACCCTCTTCGCTGCAGCCATGTGCTCCGGTCTGTGTCTCCCAGGAGCAACATAGCGTGCAAGAATGCTAAGAGGGTATGCAAGGTCAGGTCGTGTGCAGGTCATCAGGTACATGAGGCAGCCAACAAGCTCTGGGTACGGGCCACTCGACTCTACGGACTCATCCGAAGGCAGAGCTGAGAGCGAGTGGCGAGTAGGCAGAGGAGTGGCCTGAGGCGAGGAGTACGTGAAGCCGAAGCGCTGAAGGACCTGCTGCACCATGTGTGACTGAGTCAGGGTAATGGTGCGGCGTGCTCTGTCCCGAGTGATCTGCAAGCCAAGGTAGCTGCGCAGTTCACCCAGGTCAGTGCACGTGTGTCTCTTCTGCAGCTCGGACTTCACGTGGGCTAGTCCAGCAGTGTCAGCTGTGGCAAAGACCAAGTCGTCGACGTACACGAGGATGTAGAACGGCGGCAAAGAAGTGTCGGTGCGCAGAAACAGCGACGGGTCGGCAGTAGAGGGAGCAAACCCAAGAGCTGCAAGTGTAGTCCTCAGTGTGTCGTGCCACTCACGCGGTGCCTGGCGGAGACCGTAGACTGGCCGCCGTAGGCTCCACTGGGTGCCAGGAGGAAAAGACCCAGTGAAGCCAGGTGGGCGACGCAGCCAGATCTCCTCGTGCAGGCTGCCCTGCAAGAAAGCAGTGCTGAAGTCAAGAGAGTGTAGCTCGTAGTCACGGTGAGCAGCTACGTGCAGCAGTACCCGAAGAGTGGTCATCTTCGGGGTGGGAGAGAAGGTCTGAAAGTAGTCAACTCCCTGCCGCTGACTGAAGCCACGAGCCACGTAACGTGCCTTGAAGACAGGCGGAGAACCCGGCGGTCGCTTCACCCTGAAAATCCACATGCCACTGACGATGTTCGCCCCAGGAGGGGGAACAGCGTCAACGTAGGTGCCTGTGGACTTCCAGGAAGCCATCTCTGCGTCCATAGCTGCCTGCCACTGAGAGGAGTAGGGACCCTCTATCGCCTCCGCGTAAGAGCGCGGAGTGGGGATGTCAAGTGCATCCGGGTCTCCCTCAGGGGTAAGCAGTACGGACACGAGATGAGGTGAAGCAGCGGCCAAGCACTGGAACTCCTCCTGCCTGTCCTCAAGGACGTCCGTGCCAAGGGCACACTCACCCCCAACGGACGGAGGACAGACAGACTCAGACTCAGCAACAAGACTGGCGACGTAGTCTAGGCGACAGCGAGCAGCAAAGTCGACGAGCTCAGCAACTAGAGCAGACGCAGCAGTGGACTCAAAGGAAGGGTCAGTGACAACCGTAGCAAGGAGACGCGTGACAGTAGGACTGGCAGCGCGAAGAGAGTCCGACTCCGGGTCGGCAAGAGTAGGAAGAGAAGACTCAGGAGGAGAAGGCAAAGGGGCACGCAGAGGAGCAGTGGACGGACGCAGAGACATCCGGTGCGTGCCAGGGACAGGAGGAGGACGCTGACGCGAACCGCGACCACTAGTGCGAGCAGCACGGACAGGCGACGCAGGGCGAGACGCAGGCTCACGACGCTCAGCAAGACCTCCAGTAGGACCAGTGTAGGGAGACGGAGCAGGCAGTGGGGAGGCCGGCTGTAACTGTAACTGCGACGGGACAGGCTGTGGACACTCTAAGGGAGGAGGAGGACCAGTAGAAGGCGGGAGACCAAGAACCTGCTGAAGGAGCGGAACGAAGTACGGCCGAGGCCGCGCGGCGACTCCAGACACAGGAGGGACAGCACCAGCACCCGCAGGGGCAGCACCAGCACCAGTAGCAGCTCCAGCTCCAGAACCCCCAGCAGCACCAGTAGTACCCCCAGCAGGACTGCCTCCAGGACCGACAGCAGTAGCCTCCGCGCCAACACCCGCAGCAACTCCAGCTCCAGAAGTACCCGCAGGTCCAGCAGCTCCAGAACTCCCAGTACGAGCACCTCCGGGACCTGTGGCACCAGCTCCCTCAGAAGCAACAGAACCTCCAGTACCCGCAGCACCTCCAGCTCCAGCAGCTCCAGCAGCTCGCCTCCAGCGCCGGGCAAACCACTCACGCAGCTCCTGGGGAGAGAGTGGCTCTCGGCGAGAGGGAGCACCCGGTGAACCGCCAGGCACAGCACCACCAGGCGTAGCACCCCCAGGCTCAGCACCTCCAGGCGTAGTACCCCCAGGCTCAGCACCCCCAGACGCAGCACCCCCAGGCTCAGCACCCCCAGGCGTAGTACCCCCAGGCTCAGCACCCCCAGTCGTAGTACCCCCAGACTCAGCACCCCCAGGCTCAGTACCCCCAGGAGCACCCCCAGGCGTAGCACCCACACGCTCAGCACCCCTAGAGTCAGCACCCCCAGGCTCAGCACCCTCAGCAGCACCAGAGTCACCAGCGACCTCGACAGGCTCAACAGCGTCTACCTGGGACACACCTGAAGGGGCAGGACCCTGAGGGGGGAGGGGGTCTACCGGGGGGGGACCTGGTACAAGGAAGAGCGGTGGCGGGGGGAGGGACGGAGTGCGGTAGGGGAAGAGGCGGTAGTAGGGGACCGACTCGTCGAACGTGACGTCCTGGGAGGACAGAACACGGCGAGAGGTGGGGTGGTAGAACTGCCACCCTGGGGCGTCAGGGGGGAAACCCAGGAAGACGCAAGGAGCAGCACGAGGGGACAGCTTGTCCGCAGACAAGTCGCGGACAAACGCCCGAGATCCCCAGACACGGAACGCAGACGCATCGCCATCCTTCCCCGTCCACAGTAAAGCTGGGGAGGTCTCCGGCATGGAGACCCTGGGCTGAAGGTTGATCTGATGCGCCGCGTACCGAACCGCAAACGGCCACAGAAAATGGGGGGCAGCCGCATGCATCATGGACGTACGGGCGACGTCCATGACCATGCCAATGCGGCGCTCAGCAATCCCATTTTGCTGTGGAGAGTCCGGAAGCGTGAAGGTCTGGCGGATGCCTCGTGCACGACAGTAGGCTCGCAGAAGGCCAGAGGAGAACTCTCCGCCTCTGTCAGAGTGCAGACGCAGAACAGGAAAGTCCGAGCCAAAGCTCCGCCTGAGCTGGAGACGAGCTGCGCGGATCCAGTCGATCAACACCTCAGTGACATCACCCTTGCTGCGCAAGGGGAAGACTGTGGTGTAACGCGAGTAGTCGTCAACCACCAGCAGGAAGTAGCGCTCGTGACCCTGTCCACGGACGCGGGCCGGGCCCCACACGTCCATGTGAAGCGTCTGCAGCGGGGCCTCTGTCGGAGGAAACTGGGAGGAGTGAGGGGTAGCCCGCTGCCGTCCCTCGACACAGGGGACGCAGGTAGGGCCTGGCCCCGGAGGAAGGGGAGGGAGGGACCGGGGAAGACCAGAGACAAGGACACGGGAGGCCATGCTCCGGAGACGAAGCAGGGAGGGGTGGCCAAGGCGGTGGTGCCAGAGGAGAGTCTCGTGAGACAGGAGGCGACACGAGCAGGGGGCAGACTCAGGACCAGACCTGGACGCTGCAGCAAACACCTGACCCGACGCAGCTACCTGACCAGACGCAGGGACTGGAGGAGACGCAGTGGTCAGTGTGTACAGGCTCGACCCTGGCCGACGTGTAAACGTGGCCAGGTGGCGGCCTGTCCGAGCGTCCGTGCAGTGGGTCACCCGCTGACTCGCAGGAGTGAACTGGTGAACCCCCGCATCCTGTAGGTCAGCACCACTCACCAAGTTCGTAGAGAACGAGGGGAGGTAGAGACCAGACAGGGTGCCAGAGGGGGCCGCCGGACACGGGAGGACAGTGGAGAAGTGAGCAAGGACAGGACCCCCAGAGGGGTCTGCCAGGGAGACCGCAACTGGCCGGCCAAGCGGCGTGAGTGTGGTGCGGTCTCGAAAGAAGGAGCGAGAAGCCCCCGAGTCAAGTGTGAAGGTGTGGGAGGCCGAAGCCGACGCAGAACTTGAGAGAGCAGAATCACCAGCACCTGAGGGAGTAGACGCACCTAGAGCAGCAGCCTCGCTAGCACCTAGAGCAGCAGCCTCACCAGTACCTAGAGCAGCAGTCTCAATGCCCGGGTCGGGCGGAAAACACCGGTAACAGTCACCCTCATCACTAATAGTCACAGTATACACGGCAGCAAGAATAGCATCAAAGTCAAGGTCAAAGACAGCTACACCCGCCCTAGACAGCTCACCCCAGCGGGGGATCTCAGTGGCCTCAGGGAACTGGTGACGCCAAGCGTCCGTGAGGCGGCCAAAGCAGCGCTGGGTGGAGTGCGCACCCCCGCACTGCTCACCCGCGCGGTCGCCGGTGCGCAGGACGTAGGTGCACGGACCACCACCCCCACCCCTCTGGCGTGCAGTGTACCACTCACGGAGCTGCTGAGGGGAGGGGACGTCACGAGTGCGCTGCTGCTGCTGCTGCTGCTGCTGCTGCTGGCGCTGACCACCACCGGAGCTGACCCTCTGCGCAGCGCCACCCCGACCAGCTCCACCTCCTCCGCCGCCTCCTCCTCCACCGCCGCCACCTCCGCTCCCTCCGCCACCGCCGCTGCCTCCTGCGCCTCCACTGCCGCCACCTACACCTCCACCCCCGCCACCACTCCCACCGCCACCACCACCTCCTCCACCACCTCCACCGCCGCCTCCACCGCCCCCGCTAGCTCCTCCAGCGCCCCTGCCCCCCTTGCCCCTGCCAGGGCGGCGTCTCCCGCTAGGGGTAGACGCTGCCCCAACCGACTCCAAACCAGCGAGGTCGGCCGCAGCAGCAGAGGCAACAGAGGGCAAAAGAGGGGAGGGGGAACACCCCTCAAAGATGGGGGTGCGAGGGTCACCACGAGAGGCTCCTACAGCGACTATGCTCTTTTCTGCTGCTAGGAGGGCCTTCTCGAGGAGGTCAACGGTGAGAGTGGTGGGACAAACCGAGAGGAAGTGGTCCCTGACTACGCGAAGGGAGTCAGGGAGACGGGTGACGATGTAGTAGAGGGTGATGTACATGGGGGGGGGGTTCTTGGCGCAGAACTCAGCAGGAAGTGCAGCGCGGTAGCGAGTGTCACTAGTGCGGAGGTGCGTGATGAGGTCAGCGACTGTGGGAAAGGCAGCAAGGTCAGGGAAGAGGTACGGTAGCATGAGGCGGCTCAGTGCAGCAGTGGCAGGGGAGGAGTAGCGTGCAACTACAGCGTCGTACAAGGTCTGAGCACTCTTGTACTGGCTAAAGTGCGCACGCTCAGAGGTAGGCAGGTGGCGACGCACAGCAAGACGCGCAGCAGCATCGCGCGTGGCCCACTGGGAGCGAACAGTTGCGTCAGCATCAGTGGCGGGAGCAGGAGAGGCACCAGAAGTGAGGTCAAAGAGGGAGAGGCCGTCTGCCCTATCGCACTGTAAGAAAAGCTGCAGGTCATCTATCCAGACGTCAAAGTCAATGGCCCGACCCTCAGCGTCAAAAGCGAGGACACTAGGGGTAGCCATGACAGTAGTAGACTAGCAGCGCAAACAGTGGGGTGAGGGCAGTGCTGTGAGAGAGGCGCTGCTCTTACCGGACAGGGCGGCTCGGGCGGCTCGGCTGTAGGGCGGCTCGGCGACTCGGCTGCTGGGCGGCTCGGCTGCTGGGCGGCTCGGCGGCTCGGCTGCTGGGCGGCTCAGCGACTCGGCTGCTGGGCGGCTCGGCGGCTCTGTTGCTGGGCGGCTCGGCTGCTGGGCGGCTCGGCGGCTCGGCTGCTGGGCGGCTCGGTGGCTCAGCTGCTGGGCGGCTAGGCTGCTGGGCGGAGGCGGCGGGGCCGCTGAGAGGAGGCGGCGGGGCCGCTGAGAGGAGGCGGCGGGGCCAGAAAGGTAGGTGGCGGGGCCGCGTCAGGGGCCGCGACAGGGGCCGCGTCAGGGGCCGCGTCAGGGGCCGCGGCAGGGGCCGCGTCAGGGGCCGCGGCAGGGCCGCGTCAGGGCGCCGCGTCAGGGGCCGCGTCAGGGCGCCGCCAGGGGCCGCGGCAGGACCGCGTCAGGGCCGCGTAAGGGGCCGCGGCAGGGGCCGCGCCAGGGGCCGCGTCAGGGCCGCGTCAGGGCCGCGTCAGGGCTGCGGCAGAGCCGCTTCAGGGCCGCGTCAGGGGCCGCTTCAGGGCCGCGGCAGGGGCCGCAGCAGGCCGCGTCAGGACCGCGTCAGGGGCCGCGGCAGGGCCGCGTCAGGGCCGCGGCAGGGGCCGCGTCAGGGCGCCGCATCAGGGGCCGCGTCAGGGCGCCGCCAGGGGTCGCGGCAGGGCCGCGTCAGGGCCGCGTCAGGGCCGCGTCAGGGGCCGCTTCAGGGCCGCGGCAGGGGCCGCGGCAGGCCGCGTCAGGGGGCGCGGCAGGGCCGCGTCAGGGCCGCGGCAGGGGCTGCGTCAGGGCGCCGCCAGGGGCCGCGTCAGGCCGCGTCAGGGCCGCGTCAGGCGCCGCCAGGGGCCGCGTCAGGGCGCCACCAGGGGGCGCGTCAGGGGCCGCGATAGGGCGCCGGCAGGGGCCTCGTCAGGGCGCCGCCAGGGGCCGCATAGGGGGCGCGTGGGAGGCGGCGTAGGGGCCGCGTAGAGGCAGCGTAGGGGCCGCTAAAAAAAAAAAAATTTAGGGCAGGGCGCAATGTGCGCGGGCAGCTAAAAAAAAAATCTTATGGTGGGCCCTTAGGAAGGAACGGTCCCATGTAGGAACCCGCTCTATACCATGTGAAACAAGAAAAACAGGAATGAGAATGACTAAGTGAAAGTTGGGTACAAGAAGCAAACCCTAGAAAACTGTACCCCATATGTGCTACCCCACTCTAGCCTACAGTAGCTATGTCATATAAATCTGACAAAGATGACGGTCTTCGTCGTAGTGATAGGCTGAAATTGGGCCACGCAAACGCGACGACTAACAAGGAGCATTGCGCCACGCCGTCTGATCCGGTGGTCTTGAAAAAAGTAGCTCCCCACGATTATGGCGTGGAGCCGGAGTTTGAGACGCCGTTGGTACAACCTGACGATCTCATTGCTAAAATCACCGGAGATACCAAGATCCCGTTGCTAAACACACACGAGGAGTCTAGAGCTACTGCGGACAAGTTTACGCATCCATTTTTTCCCACGAATGCGATTCGTGACCATCACCATCATTGTTGTGCTACATTTACTGCCTCTTTCACCGCAGAGTGCTCAACATCCGCCGGCCAAAGTTGAGCAATGGCAAGACGTGGCTCGCGTTGGATAGTCAAAGTTACGACTACTTCTGCTCACGGGGCAAGATCGCCAGTGGAGACTCCAGAGCGTCGATCTTCAGCTACGACTATCTGGCCATGCCAATCTTTGGCGGGTAAGTGCCATGATCCCATGTCTAGTCTAGCCTACACGCAAAGGGCTTCGGCTGTTGTTTTGCCTGACCGTGACATTAGTTGTGTAATGTGGTGACGATGCAGGTTTCATTTCAGTGTGATGATTGTGGTCAATCCTGGAGTTGTGACTCTCCCGCTCGACGAGGACATCGCCACCCAGCCTGCGTGGTTGCTGCTGTATGACTCCCTTGGGATGCATGCTGTTGGGGGCAATGCATTCAAGAACATGACCAAGTAAGGTTCCGCTAGAGGTTGCGAACACAAATTCCCTTACAAGCACGCAAACATCACCGTGCATGATTTAGTTTCATTTATTCTAACTTCCACTTCGTCTTTTGTCCTTCCCAACGCGGTCCCGTCACAGCTTGCTAGGCATGGCCTTCGAGAAGGACCATGGAAACCGACCAATAGAAGAGATGAAAGCGAGGCTCGTGCTGCCAAACAACCAATGTACTGCCCGGTTCAAAGTGCTCTCGTGTGTAAGGTGCCACTAAGTTGAGTGCAGCCATCTGTACGTGCAAGGTGCTTTCCCGTGCAAACTGTTGTACTCTGCATGGTGCACATGTGACATTAAACATTTTACATACATAGTTTATCAAATGATAGACGTGTACACTCTCGTCTGTTTTTTTTTATGCTGCATGTGCATTTGGTGTATTGCAGGCGTGGCAGATGCCTCTGCAGCAGAACGATTTTGACTGCGGCATCTTCGTATGTCAGTACATTCAAACGCTTGTGGAGGCGTGTTTCGAAGGTGCTGAGAACGGGGTACGGTTCAGCATGAGCCCACTGGCATATCGACGCGGGTTACGGGAGGATGTGTGCGCTCATGCAGAAGGACGGTTGATCGGCGAGCTCACGGCAGCTGGGCATGAGATCCCTCCTGGCAATGAGATAAGGAAACCGCCCGAGCCTGAGGTGATAGGTGATGAGGTGGAGGATAGGGAGTGGAGAGCGGAGATGGCAGAACGGATGCATAGGCTGGAGGTTCGCAATGAGGGTCAGGCAGTGGCTATTGCCAAGCTCGAGAGGCAATTGCGTGAGCTGATGCTTTCTCGTACTCCGCAGCATGGCGTAGACGGTGAGGCTGCAGGGGAGGGACATGGTGATGTGGCAGGGGCCGGTGGAATTGGTGAACCTGCACCTGTGGAAGTCATGGGTGGGGACAATGTTGGCACACATGACAACAACCCAGGTGCACATGGTGAGGGTCCTGTGGCGGCCGTTGAGACTGGTGAAGGTGGGAAGGGGCGTGATGAAGGTGCCGGAGGCTTGTTGGATACTACGGATGGTAATAGAGGTGCTAGAGAGGCCGTGGGTACTGGGCATGGTGTGACTGCCTCGAATATGGATGTGGATTTGGTGTCCGCATACAGCACAGGGACTGAGACGACGAGTCGCAACACTGCGCGTGGTCGAGCTCCTAGCTCAGGTTATACTGGTATAAGCAGACGGGAAGGTAAGTGGGCGGCACGACTGTGCCTAGATAACAACTGGTTGGCGCTGGGACGGTATAACGAGGTCTTGGATGCCGCAAAAGCATTTGCGGCAGCCGCCCAGATCTGCCGACCGTCCATCTCCAGCTCGAAGATGGTGTAGTTGAGCGTGGAAGAGAGGAGGTGTTTGGAGGGTCTGACGTCGCAAGGGGTTGAGAGGATTGTGGATGCGAAGCGGTGGGCAGAGTGGAGGAACTGGCGTGAAGTGCTCAGCAGCCTCCCTGAGCCTTCCACCCCAGCGCCAGCAGGAGTTCACACACATGCTCCACCTCTCTTATCCCACCAGCACCCTGGAGCCACGTTTGGCAACTACCACCCGCCAGCCGCCGCCTTCGCGGGACACGCAGGTGCAACCCCAAACCCTGGTGGATGGCAGCCGTACACCCACAGACACCCTCCTCCCAACCTCCATTTTCCATCCCAGCAGTTTGCATTCAACCAAATCCCTATCCATCCATTCAGCCAGGTGCAAGGCCCTATCTCCGTACACCCAGCCCCTTCAGCACCCATTGCTCCCAACCCTGCAGGCCATTCCGCAGCACAAAACACGGCACCCCATCCGCATGTCCTACCCACACCACCAGCCGTTGCACCCAGCACGGCACATCCAGTAGCTGGCATGACAGATTCACAACACAGCTTGAGCATGTCGACTTCACCCAACAATCCCAACCCCCCGTCTCACGGCTCCGCACTGGCAAGCGAGCCAACAGCTGGTGAGATGTATGGTTTTAACATCATTGCTTATCATTAGAACCATCAAATTGCTAGCCTTGCTTACTACTCATGTCACCGTTTGCTCAACGTGTGCAGGGGCGGCTGACGACATCATCGAAACCTTCCTTGGTCACAAAACACAATAAATGTTGAAACGGCTTGCATCGTAAACTCCAAATCAATGTTTAGGACTCAGCATGCACATGCATAGAGCTTGACATGTTTAAGCCGTTGCCGTTTAAATGGTACATGGAATGTACTCATGCATCCATCTGATAATGAGCGTTTTAATTTGAACCTAATTGGCCAGAGTATATGTTTGTGCGAGTGTTTTTAGCATATAATTGGCGAGATCATAAAGTAAATTGAGTTTCATTTGCGCGGTCAAATATGGTCGCAATACTTAATGATGGCACCTGATTGGACGTGTAATGCCAACAATTGCATCGAGCATATCATTGACGAATCATGCGCGGTCGTTAGGACTGTTGCGGTTTGATGCTGGTCAATTGAGGTTTATGATCGCGGATTTATATGCTCGAGCGCTTATTGGTTACGAATTTGTTTGCCCGCGCGCTCATTGGTCGCGCACTGGGGCGAAAATGGCCGCGCATATACTGTTGGTCGGGCCACGTTCGCGCCCGCCAACCACCCGAAATTTTTGGGTGGGGAATAATACGAATCACTACCGCGGGATGAGACTCGTGCGAACGAGGAATTTCGGGGATACAAATGCTGGTAGGGTAATGTGCCGGAGAAAAAAAGGCCCTCTAAAATGCCCTGGCGTGGCCACTCGAGCAATTATCACTGAATTTGATGGCCACTCGAGCAATTCGGGGACACGTGGGCAAGAGCGAATCACCAAACAAGGCACTGGAGCAATTCTCTCGATTACGAGACTGCCCTACTTTACCACTCTGGCTTCAGGTGACCTTGCTTCTCCTTCTCCCCCGCTTGCTTCTGCTTGCTAGCTACAGTACCTTGGTTCCCCGATTTTTCTGGTGTCCAGTCCACAGTTCCCCTGGTTTCATGGTTTCCTGGTTTCAGCGCTTGCCCCTGGCGTTGGTTTGAGGTTGACTGGAGAGAGTTCTGGTGGTCAGGCTTCTAGTTCCAGGCGCTAGTAATTCCAGTCGACGAATATTCGCGCTGTGGGGCCTCCCACAGCTTAGTCCAGATCAGAGCCATTAGGGTTTCTTAAAAAGGAGTTGTCTCCCTCAGAGGCAGCCATGGGGTCCGAGCCCGTGATGGACCTGTTTCGGTCCGAGGAAATGCAGCTGATGCAGCTCATTATTCCCGCGGAAGCGGCGCATGACACTATTTCTTATCTCGGAGAGCTCGGCCTCGTCCAGTTTAAAGACGTAGGGTCCTAGCTGAGCGTTTTCCTCCGTCGTTTACGGGTTGCGCTTTGTAGTCGGTTTTGTTCTCAGTAGGAGATAGCTCATATCGACATTTCCGCCTCACTTCTCTTTCCGTGCTTGACGTCTCGCAGATGAACCCGGACAAGAGCCCGTTTCAGCGAACATATGCGAACCAAGTGCGTTTCTTCTTTTCCTCCTCTTTTCACTAACGATTTTCACCAGTCTATTTTTTCATGCCTTGGAGTTTTGAAATGGCGCTACCATCGCTGACCTGTTTTTTTATTTCTGCATCAGGTAAAGCGATGTGGCGAGATGTCTCGCAAGCTGCGGTATTTGAAAGAGCAGTCGCTGAAGGCTGGGATTCTCCCCACCCAACCGCGGACGCTCGACAAGGATCTCGACCTGGATGATCTCGAGGTCCGTCGTCTTAGACGGAAAATCTAGACGGAGACGAACGGGTCTATTCGTATTTTCCCCGCGTTATCTCAATGCATTTTCGTATGTTTTTTTTCGAGCGTTTTTGCGTCGTGGATGCCTCGCGTTTCGTTGACCGTTTTCCCTGAACGAGTGCTTACATTCTTGCTTGCCAATCTGGTTGCTTGTTTACTTTGTTGCTTGCGCGTGTCGCTATGCAGCTGAAGCTGAACGATCTGGAGGCGGAGCTACTGGAGATCAACGGTAACGCGGAGAAGCTGCTCAAGACGCGCAACGAGCTCACGGAGCTCAAGCTGGTCCTGGAAAAGGTGCGAGCAATGCCGATAAGCTGCCGAAAAAGGGGTCAAGAAGGTGCTGATGAGGGGTTGATAAAGGGGTTGATGGAGGGGTGGGTGGGGATCGGGGGGAATGAGATGGGATCGATAAACAATGTTGAAGAGCTTCTCAAGTTGCGTGATCGCCTCGAAGTCATGGATCCCTGAATGTCGCGTGGTCGTCCTGGAATAGTTGTGGGTCGATGTCGTTCAAGCGATAAGGTGCGACAGTGTTGATCATCTGCACTGCAGTAATGTCGACATTGTAGGATGTGCTGCTGTGGACAATGTGGGTTGATACATCCCCGTCCTTCATGCATCCCGGACTTATTCCTTCCTCGGCTGATCTTCAGTCCCGTCGTCCCTTGGTATCTCCACTCACTGTTCCTGCTCCCATCCGTTGATGGTCGTTCCGTAATATGCTTCACTCTCATCGTACGCCTAGATCCACGCCCTAGGTCTTCTCACTGTTTCCCCGTCACTTCATCTCCACGTATTCCTTTCTTCCTGTGGCATTCTAACTTTTGTTTTTTCGCGCTTCCTCTCTCTCTCTCTATCTCCCTCTCTCTCCGTTTCCCGCTTCTTCGCATGCATCTCCAGGCGGGGTCGTTCTTCGCGAGCGCGCAGATGGGCGCGGCGGACTACCAGCGGGAGATCGAGCGCGTGTCGTCCATCCGCGAGAGCGCATCCATGGACAGCCCGCTCCTGCTCGAGCAGGTGCGCATTGCGTAGTATGTACATTTTATTGTCGTCACCTCGTCTTCTTTTTTATTTTCTTTATGAACATCCTGCTTGCGCGCCTCTCACCATTCCCCCCTCCCCCCGCCCTGTTTCCAGGGAGATGGCTTCGGATTCGAACAAACGCCTCCTGTTCGGCCAATACTCACCCTGCGCCTCTCCACCTCCTCCCTCCCCCCTTTCCCCCTCTCCGGCTCTCCCCATCTCCCCCCCTCTTCTTCTCCCCTCCCCCGATTGCTGTATCCAGGAGATGGCGTCGGATTCGAGCAAGCGGCTGGGGTTCGTGACGGGGTTGGTGCCGCTTAGCAAGGTCGTCACGTTCGAGCGCCTGCTGTTCCGCGCCACGCGCGGCAACATGTTTCTCAAGCAGGAGGTCGTGGATGAGCCCGTGCTCGACCCCGCTACCGGCGAGCAGGTGAGCTGGCGGGGCTGGGAGGGAAGGTTGCGGGTGCACAGGTGCGGATTCCTTGAATGTGGACAATGCTGTTTCGTCACGCGCGTGGCAACATGTTTCTGAAGCAGGAGGTCGTGGATGAGCCCGTGCTCGACCCCGCCATTGGCGAGCAGGTGAGCTGGCGGAGCTGGGAGAGAGTTTGCTGATGCTCAGTTGCGGATGCACTGGATGTGGCGACTGCTGTTCTGCCCCACTCTG
Source organism: Closterium sp. Naga37s-1 (assembly GCA_947471745.1). Classification (NCBI taxonomy): domain Eukaryota; kingdom Viridiplantae; phylum Streptophyta; class Zygnematophyceae; order Desmidiales; family Closteriaceae; genus Closterium; species Closterium sp. Naga37s-1. The sequence continues at coordinate 995,891 of CANJKZ010000799.1, read as the reverse complement.
TTTCTCAAAATCAAGAGGGTCGTTTGTGGCTATTGCAAACATGGTTCCTCCCTCGTGATGCCCTTGTCGTGCCCCCCCTCGACTTGAACACCCTCTCTTGCCCTCCCTCGTCATGCCCTCCCGTTACACTCCTTCTCACTCCTTCTCACTCATTCAACCCTCCCATCTGATCCCTCGTCCTGCCATCCCCCCCCCCATCGTGTCCCCCCATGAGCGCAGGTGGAGAAGGTGGTGTTCGTGGTGTTCTTCTCGGGCGACCGAGCGCGCACCAAGATCATGCGGATCTGCGAGGCATTTGGCGCCAACCGCTACCCCTTCCCTGAGGAGCCCGCGCGCCAGCGCCAGATGCTCGCTGAGGTGCGTGCGCTCGTGCCACACCGTTGCGCGCAGGGGACCGTGAACTCGGCTCAAGAGTCACAGGTCACCTTTTTTTAAGATGATATGTGGGATGCACCCTCGTCCGTTCCTCCTCCCCATCCCCTTTCTCCCGCTTCAACCCTTCCCCACTCGCGCCCCCTTATCCCCAACCTGCTCACTCTCCCTCTGTTTTGTCCCCGCCCTCCTGTCTCGTTTCCGCACTTTGCGACTCTTCGTTCTTTATGCACCGCTTCAGCTTTCTTCTTCCTGTGAGGCGTCCTCCGCTCCCTCCCACTTTCAACCTTGCGTCACCTTCTTCGTTCCTGTGTCGCTCCCTCCCCCTCCCCCTCTCCGTCTCGTGCAGGTGCGAGGGCGGCTGGGGGAGCTACAGACGGCGATAGACGCGGGCAACCGCCACCGCGACAACGTGCTCAACAGCATCAGCGTCTACGTCGACCGCTGGACCTCGCTGGTCCGTGCATGCGCCATTCTCAACCCCTTCGCGGCTCTCTGCACCTTACCGCGCATCTCTGGGTCTCTCGGGTTCTCTCTGGGTCTCTCGGGTTCTCTCTGGGTCTCTCTGGGTTTCTGGGCCCCGTTCACTCTTGTTACACTCCTTCTCCCGTCTGTCTTAGTTAGTGCATCTTTGCCCCTCCTGTCTTTCCTTTTCGTAGGTCTTCACCCATTCACGCGTCTTTACCTCCTCGCGCGTCTTTTCGCTCCCTCGCTTGCTTCCACCCCCTCGCTTCCTCTCGTTTCCCCTCGGTTCCCCACCTTCACCCTCACCCCACTTGTATTCCCCGTCACCGAAAGCTGGTGCTCCCTTACCCGCTCACCGTTCCGGCCCTCTCTCGTTTCCCCTTCTCCCTCTCCACCGCTGCCCTCCCCGCCTCCCCTCGTCCCTCCCCTTACCAATTCCGCTTCTCCCATTCGCCGCCACCAGGTGCGCAATGAGAAGGCAGTGTACCACGTGCTCAACCAGCTCTCCATTTCCTTTCGCCTTTCCGACCCCCGCCCCTCCCCTCCCCACTCCCCGCTCCCCATTGCCCTTCCCCCCCCTCCCACCCCCCCACACCAGGTGCGCAATGAGAAGGCAGTGTACCACGTGCTCAACCAGCTGTCCATCGATGTCACACGCAAGTGTCTTGTGGCGGAGGCCTGGTGCCCCACTTCCGCGCTCGTCAAGGTACGCATGCTGCCCAGCCTTTGTTGTGGCCGACTGGTTCGTGAGGCCTGCTGAAGCCATCGTCTGTGCTTGCGTGCTTCTGTTGTTCTGTCTTTTCTGTCAGCTTTGTTCCTCCATGTTTGTTTACTTCCCCTCCTTCGCCAGCCTCCCTTCCTTTCCCTCCTTCACCCCCCACCCCCCCTCCCCTCTCTCCCACCCCATCCCCCCATTCCATTCCTGCTCCTTCCTCTCCCCTCTCCTGCCTTTTCCCTTTTCATGCCCCCTTTCCTGACCCCCCCCCTCGCCCTCCTCTCCTGGCTGCGTGAAAGTGCAATGCGACTCTTCCTTGCTCTAGCTGAAAAGAGCACGCCTGACAGCCGGACCTAACCTGTTTCTTCCCCTCTTTATTCATTGCTTTCTTTGGGCGCATGACCACTCGCACACATGGGATCATGCGCATGGGGGCATGCACATGAACATGTGGTGAGCATGCACATGCCATGGCCCATGACCACATGGTGCACATGTCACTTGTTACATGGCGCATGACACATGGGCTGTCACATTGTGCACATGGCACATGGCGCATGGCGCATGGCTGGGGCACTTGGTACTTGCATGGCGCACCTACCACATGCATGGCGCTTGGCGCACACGCATGGTACACGCGCATGGCACATGGCACACACAATGCATGACTCACGACATCAGGTGCAGGAGGCGTTGGAGCGGGGCATGGCGGCGAGCAACGCAGCAGTGAGCACCATCTTCCACACTCTGCGCTCCCGCGAGGCACCGCCCACCTTCTTCCGCACCAACAAGTTCACCTCCGCCTTCCAGGCCATCGTTGATGCCTACGGGTGAGCTCACTACTCAATCATCCCTCATTCCCCTTGCATTCTCATTCTCACGCCACGAGTCTGGGTTCTTGGACTGGCTTGCTTTGAGCTGACTTGAAAGACTCGCTGCACGCCCCGCCCACCTTCTTCCGCACCAACAAGTTCACCTCCGCCTTCCAAGCCATCGTTGACGCCTATGGGTGAGAGCTCACCCCTCCTTCATTCTCATTCCCATGCCCAACCTGAAGGGAGAATACACGCTTCTCCTCTCATTCGTATTGCTGCCAACCTGGGCGTGTTCCTCATCAAGCATGCTCTCAGAAACGAGCTGCAACGACCTCGTCCCTTTCAACCCTTCTGCCCCCACACCATGTCCCCACACCCCCCCTCCCTGTCTCCACAACCCCCACCCCGTTTGCCCCTCCACACCTCAGAGTGGCGCGGTACCAGGAGGCGAATCCGGGGGTGTTCTCGATCATGACGTTCCCGTTCCTGTTCGCCATCATGTTTGGCGACTGGGGCCACGGCACCCTCATGCTGCTCGCCTCGCTCTACCTCGTGCTCAACGAGAAAAAGCTCGGCTCTCAGGCACGTGCTGCTCACCTTCCTCCTTCTCGGCTCCCACGCACACGCCGCTCTATGACCATGTGCACTCCTCTTCTTGCTTCTGCCCTCATGCTGCTTGCCTTGCTCTACCTCGTGCTCAACGAGAAGAAGCCCGGCTCCCAGGCACGTGCGGTTGACGCTGACGCATCTGAGTTCTTAGGCACTTTGACCCAACCGGCTTACCTTCCTTCCCGCAACCTTTTCCTTCTAACAATTCTCGAAGAGTCCCCTCCCACTCCAATACTGCCCGCTGCACCTCGCCCCCTCCCTCCCCCTCTCCTTCCTGTGCCCCCCTCCTTGCCCGTCACTCACTAGAAGCTGGACGACATAACGGAGATGGCGTATGGGGGCTGCTACGTGATTCTGCTCATGTCCATCTTCTCCATCTACACCGGCTTCATCCGCACCCGCCCCCTGTGCCACTGCCTACCCCCCTGCCTGACCCTCTTACAGAAGCTGGACGACATCACAGAGATGGCGTATGGGGGGCGCTACGTGATTCTGCTCATGTCCATCTTCTCCATCTACACCGGCTTCATCTACAACGAGTTCTTCTCCCTCGCCTTTGACTTCTCCCTCTTTGGCGGCACCGCCTACCACTGCCGCACGCCCGACTGCCAGTCAGTGCTCCTGCTCTCTCTGCCCCTCCATTCCCTCGCTTCGCCTTCACTCCTTCCCCAGCTCCATTCCTTCCCTACCCGCCCTACCACCGCCCTACGCCTGTCTGCCAGTTGATTCCCCAAGCCCCCCATCTCTCTCTCTCCCTTCCCGCCGATTTTCCCCTGCCCATTCCCCTTCCATGCATTCCATAGTCTCCCTTCCTTCCCTCCACTCCCTCGCTTCTCTCCCTTACCTCCATTCCCCCTCGTCTCTTCCTTCCCTCCCTTCGCTCTCTTCCTGTTGCGCTCATGCCTCGCGTTCTGTGCCTGCATAATCTTTTCGCGTTCTGTGCCTGCATAATCTAAGGATGGAGCGACTTATCGCTTTTTGCGATCCCGAATGGAAGGGGTCGCGCCCCACCTGCCGATCCTCACATCTTTGAAATATCTGGTTCCCCTCACCTGCCCAATCCCCTTCCCAGTGACTCGGGCACGGCGGGGCTGGTGAAGGACGGGGTGACGTACCTGTTTGGGGTGGACCCGGCGTGAAGGGCGCAAAACTGTTGTTGCTCATGTGTCTTGTCATTTTCACCTGCCCAATCCCCTCTCCAGTGACTCGGGCACGGCAGGGCTGGTTAAGGACGGGGCGACGTACCTGTTCGGGGTGGACCCGGCGTGGAAGGGGTCGCGCACGGAGCTGCCGTTCCTGAACTCGCTCAAGATGAAGATGAGCATCATCCTCGGCGTCACACAGATGTTTGCCGGCATCATCCTCTCCTTCTTCAACGCCCAGTTCTTCAAGAAGCCCCTCAACATCTGGTCAGTTCCAGCCGCATGCCGTGGGTGGGTGTTAGCCTAGCCGTGTCTGCTCGGTCGGTATGCCTAGATGAGTGAATGCAACATCACCTCGGATGTTTGCCGGCATCATCCTCTCCTTCAACGCCCAGTTCTTAAAGAAGCCTCTCAACATCTGGTCAGCGCCAGCAACAGCTGTTCAGTGCTAGCAACATCCGTATCTGGTATGAGTGGGATGGTATCTGGTCGGCACGCCAGGGCGAATAGTGCACCAGTCACGATGTTTGGCGGCAGCATTGTCTCAACATTTGGTCTCTATGCTTTGGCTTGGAACTTTCAGCTTGGCTTCTGTTCTTCAGCTTGCCTTTTCAGAGTTCGCTTTCCTGCCTCTCACTCCTCTCTGTCATCCGTCTTCCCTGTTTTCTTTATTCCTTTCCCTCCTCTCACGCTTTCCATTCTCCTTTCGCATCCCTTCTCCCTCCTCCCCCCCACCCAATCCCCTCCCACCCCCTCTCATCCCCTCACCCTCTTCGCTCCCTTCTTCCCCAGGTACGAGTTCATCCCGCAGATGCTCTTCCTGGGCTCGCTGTTTGGCTACCTGTCGATGCTGATCATCCTCAAGTGGGTCACGGGCTCCCAGGCGGACCTGTACCACGTCATGATCTACATGTTCCTCAACCCTGTCGAGCCGCTGGGCGACAACGAGCTGTTCTACGGTCAGGGCACCGTGCAGGTGAGCGTGGGCTTGGGGAAAATCAGAGCAGTGCTTGGCAGTGCAGGGTTGAGTGGATGTGACTGTGCTATTGGGGCCTCCCAGGCGGACCTGTACCACGTGATGATCTACATGTTCCTCAACCCCGTCAAGCCGCTGGGTGACAACGAGCTGTTCTACGGCCAGGGCACCGTGCAGGTGAGGGGATAGATGGATAGATGGAATGTAGATTAGCGCAGAGCAGTGCAGGGGAGCCAAAGGGGTATAGTGTCGCAGATCAGGGCAAGTGCGCTGAGGGGGTCAGAATGAATGCATGAGTGAGTGCAAGGGAGGACATTGCAGCTCCCAGGCGGATCTGTAGGGAGAGAGCCTGCTGAGTTGAAATATTATGAAGGCGAGAGGCAGTGTCTGGTGGAGAGAGAGAGAGGGGCACGTAGTGTGAGTGAGTGAGAGTATGTGGTAGTATGAGAGAGGGTATGTGAAATTGGGAGGGAATGAAGGCATGTGATTCTGTAAGCAAGCGAAAGTATTGATCGCATGAATGGGACGTGTGGCTGGTGTGAGAGTGCAGTGCAGGTCAGGCAAGTGTGCACATGCTCCCAGGTCTTCCCATTGCTTTTAAAAACCCATCTTGAGTCCAATCGGCCCCCCTGCCTTGTGTGTGCATGCGTGCGTGTGTGCATACATGGGTGGCGTGCATGCACGTTTGTTGCTCCATGTGCGTGTGTTGCAGATTCTCCTTCTCTTTATCGCGCTCATCGCGGTGCCGTGGATGCTGCTGCCCAAGCCCCTCATCCTCCGCGCCCAGCACATCCAGGTGAGGGGAGAGAGAAAGCACGAGGCGCATGGGGGCGAGGCAAGGAAAAGAGCGTTGGGGATCGGGGGGGAAGGGCGGGAAAGGGGGGAGAGAGCGATGCGAGTGAGGGAGAGCGATGGGGTGAGGGAAGAGAGCAACACGTGGGGGTAGCTTTTTCTCGCCTTATCCCGTCGTCCTACACCCCCCCCCCCTTTCCACCCCAACCCACCGCCCCCCCTCCTTCCCTCTCCCCGCTTTCCTGATACCGTTAGACACACACACACACACACACACACACACACACACACACACACACACACACACACACACACACACACACACACACACACACACACACACACACACACACACACTGTGCGCTTGCCCGCTAGCAATACCTTGCTTCCAATTACGCTCTCGCACGCTTGGTTTCCAACCAACCAACACGGTTGTGTGGGTGGATTTGTTGTCAACCATACCTACCACCACCACTCATTAATGTGTCCAACTCCCTCAATGTCTGCAGCTGGAGCCCATACCATGCGTCCAGCCACTTTCCCCCTCCAGAAGATGACAGGATGCACCTAAACACCATATGCTCACATTTTCTCCCCCTCCCTCTCCCCCTCCCTCTTTCCTTCCTTCCCGCTCCCCCTCCCCCTACCCCCCTACCCCTCCCCCTCCCACTCCCCCTCCCACTCCCACTCCCCCTCCCCCACCCAATCCCCCCTTCAGAAGATGGCAGGGCGCACGTACCACGCACTGCCAGGCAGCGAGGGCGAGGCGGGGGCGAACGGGGAGAAGGGAGAGGGCGAGGAGGAGGAGTTTGAGTTCGGGGAGGTGATGGTGCACCAGATGATTCACTGCATCGAGTTTGTGCTCGGTGCCGTCTCCAACACCGCGTCCTACCTCCGCCTCTGGGCGCTCAGGTGAATTTACTCAGGTGAATTGTCTCGGGTAAACTTACTGGGGTGAATTGACGTGGATGAATTGTGTGGGGTGAGCTGTTCGGAAAAAAAAAAAAAAAAAAAATCGGGTGAAGTCTCTCAGGTAGATTGTGTCGGGTGAATTATATTGTCTCGGTGCTGCAGTGCACGCCGTGCGTGTGGCATCATGAGCACACTCGCCCTCCCCATCCCGCACCCAGTCCATCCCTCATGCCTGCTCTCCCACACGCCCTCACCTCTCTCAGCCATCTGCTGCTAGTCTAGGTTCAAGCCACCCCAAGCAATGTATTCAACCAACTCGTTCTTTCCTACACGTCACAGGCACGCGCAGTTTGCAGCTGTCTTGTGCGAAATTCGGTTTGAGAAGCCTCGTATGATAGAAATAAGGGGTATACTTTTCGTCTCACTCACACCCTGTCCGCTGTCTGCAGCCTGGCGCACGCGCAGCTCTCAGCGGTCTTCTACGAGCGAGTCTTGGAACCCGCCCTCGCGTACGTTATATCATATACGTTGCTGCCTCTCCCACTTGTGCCGCCCCTCGAGTGGTAGATGGTTCAGATGCTTACAATATTGAAACCTGCCCTTGCGCTCGTTACTTTGCTGCCTCTCCCTTCAATGCTGTTCCCCTCCACTGTCCCGTCCGTGCCGTCCGTTTATCGCTGCCTATCCCACCACCTCCTCTCCCGAAGTTTCTGTATGCTCACTGACTTCTTTCCATTGTCTTCACATGCACGCATGTCACATGGGTCTTCACTTATGATCGATCTGCCTGTCTGCCGCCCTCTGCATCTCTTGCAACCCTCATCTGCTTTCATGGGTGCCTCGTGAGCCACCCTTCCCTCGTTTCTTGTCGCTCCGATAGCAGTTTCCTCTCTCCTTTTGCTCCAATCGCCTCAACCTGCCTCCTCTCCCATCCCCCTTCCTCCCCGCTCCCACTTCCCCTCCCCCTCCCCTTCCCACTGGCCCCATTCCTCCCTCACCCCGTTGTCTCCAACCCCGCATCTCATGCTCCCCTGGCAGCTCTGGCAACGTGTTGGCCATTCTGATTGGTTCATTGGTGTTTGCAGCGGCCACAGTGGGCGTGCTGCTGCTGATGGAGACACTCAGTGCCTTCCTGCACGCGCTCAGGCTGCACTGGGTGGAGTTCATGAACAAGTTCTATGTCGGCGACGGGTACCAGTTTGTGCCGTTTGCATTTGCCTCTCTGCCTGACGATGAGGACTAAGAGTTGGGAGATTAGGAGGGTTGAGGTTAACCCGTTCTGCACGTGCTCGGGCTGCAGCAACGAATTGAGTTTATAAGCAAGTTCTATGTCGGCGATGGGTACAAGTTAGAGCCCTTTGCTTTTGCCTCTCTGCCTGATGAGGATTTCAAAGGTTTGAGAGAGTACTGATGAGGAGGTCAAGTGGGGGGGGAAATACCGTGTAGGTTTAAGACTTGGCGTGTCATGACATGACAGCCAGCTTGTCCTCTACTTGCTCTGACTGCACTGGTCTGCTGTGGATTTAACATCTACCCATCACTGCTGTCCTTTTTCAAATTCATTTTCTGCCTGACTTTTAAACGAGATGCGACTGGTATATATGGTGTGTGAAAGCGTCCTCCTTGGTACAATGAGGTTCTAGGAACCGCGCTCTACACCCGATGCCACTCTAGCGAAAAACAATGTGTACTTGAGGAAATATGTGATTTGTCGCCTCTCGTCGTAAAGGGTTGGTTTTTTCCACTGGCGCCGTTTTCTTGGATTTGTCTGCAGTGAGTGCCACCACGCCGAACACGCGATGTGCTGCTCGGTGCTGCCAAGCAGAGTCCAGGGGAGCCAAGCAAACACATGAGGACGCGGTAAAAGTAGACGATCGATCGTGAGCTGCGATCGATGTGCGGGTCAGTTACTCTGTTTACGGACTTGTAATCATGCTACAGTATCGATTTTGTCGACATATTGTGCACAAGTAGTGAATACAATCGCGATCCTGCGATGCTCCTACTTTTACCGCGTCGCATGTGATCGAACCGATGGGGCTGCTCATCGCAGTCAGCATCCCACCAACAACATTCGAGAGGTCAGCCAGAAATTCCCATTGTTTGTGAGCAATTTGTTCTGTACAGTGTACAGTTACCGAAACTGACGCCACTCGCGTTTGAAAACTCTTGTGCCCAGAGCAGTCGCGAGGAGCGAACATGATTTCTGGTTGGATGCGAGGAACCTTATCAAGATCAGCGGGCCAATGCTACCAATAATTCAGAGCAGGCGGTCGTTGGTGATTCACCGCCGGCTTTTTTTTTTTTTTTTTTCTCGGACACAATGTATACTTCAAACTCTTTCTGGATCCGTATATTTTTCCCACTCTCACTCGCTCCCCTTTGTTGGCAGAGTTAGCCTGCAAAGCTTGTCAATTTGGCAGTTTGACGGGACAGCCCCAAGGTTAGCCTGTAATTCCTTATTAGACTGCCGCGGGAACACATGCCATGTCCAAAATACATAAACGTCTTCGCCGTCGCACATTCACCGGTTGCGAAGGAAAGGACCCACACGAGAGTTGTGTGTCCCTGACGTAGACAATGGTTTATCAAGGCCTGGCAGCACGTGTGCGGTGGTTGGCTGAGTAGTGGCATGGCTGAAGTTTGGGTTTCCTCAAACTCGATCGGATGGAACACCGTTACAACGTAGGCCAAAAGGATAGCGAAATATGCCTTTTCTGCACCAAGTGCTTTCTCTACAACCCAGCAGTTTCGAAATCCGACTTTTATTTAGGTTGAAATATGACATGTCTGCACTAATTTCGGGTCTTCATCTTGAGCAGCCTCTACCGCTACACAGGCCCTGTAACTGTCTCCTTCAATCTCAATTGACACGAAGAACACAGTCAGTTTGGATAATTGTTTCTTATGGAGTCCAGTTTGCTAGGCTATCAAACAAGGAAACAAAGTGCACTCAATTTAGAAAAGGAAGTCATAGTGGAGCCCGAACCAGCTTTGGTGGTGTGAACTTGAACACAGCTGCGAAGTGTTGTTGGCATTGATTAGCGGGCCCCATCGCAAGTGGAGGGTTTTGGATGCTTTCTGCAATGCCACGCATGTACTGTACAACACGAAAAAATAAGCAACGGAGCCTTGCCGTGTTTTCAGAAAAGAGTTATGTTTCAATATACCGTCACGTAGATTAGGCGTAAGCATCAAAGTCGGATGTTACCTTCCAGCAAAAGTGGGAAGATTCATTGTGTTACTTTAGCTCGCCTTCACAGGAAATTTTCTTGGAATTTCTCTCGCCCGAACACGCATCGCATCACATCCCAATCTCCAAATCGCATTCCTTTCAACACCACAACACCACACACGCCACACAACGAAATGGATGGATGCCCCTCGAAGATCCCTTCGCCTTCTCAAGGGTCGATCGACCCCATCCTATCTTATCCTTGTTGTCTGCCTTCTCGCTACCTTGGCTGTCCGTTTGCTGCGCGACAGCCCCCAGCTTTCACTCCCATGCGTGGAGTCCGTGGACGCCACATTTTCGTGATCTCTTCGATCCTCTGCGACAATTGAAGCGTTTTCCTTCCAGCCTGGATGAGTTGAGAGTGACGAGTGGCGAGACGACTAGTCACAACTTTTCTCTCCACTCACGTGGAGAGCTGTACTGAACTTCGAGCTGGAGAGGGAGTGAGGTTTGGTTCCCCAACTAGCTTAGCAAGCCACGGAGTGAGAACTCAGGCTGGAAGTTCACAATTTCTGGCACAGATGCTTTTGTTGCACAGTCATGCGCGTGAAGCCACGGAATCACTTTCTGTGTGCCCCAGAAAATAGGTGACTTTTGGAATGGAGGATTACTGTCTGTAGCAGTTTCGTAGCTCGGCTCTTTGGAAGAAAAGTCCGTGTTTCTTGTGTTGTCATTTCATTCTATTTTGCAACGATGACAGACGATGAGTTACGACGAGTTATTAGCCTAAGATCAGCGGGATCGGAAGACGAGGGGGGTAAGGGATGCGGAGGCGACGGAATTTCCGATAAGAAGCTTCAGAAAGCAGACAGAGAGAAATTGCGTCGCGACAAGCTGAATGATCAATTCACCGAGCTCGCGACAGTTCTTGGTGAGTAGTCCTACCGCCGGACGTAAGCTATTCGCTTGGCTTCTTAAATTAGGAAACCCGGGAAAAAGGGTCAACTATTCACCTGAAGGCCGACATTGACGAGGACTTTTTACAACTGTTTTCCGGGTCCGACGTTGGGTGAAGCACACCTTTTTTGGGAACTCCCTGAGCCTTGAAGTAACGATAATTTGAATTCTTTGTTGCGTCACACGTCGACACAATGTTACGGGGACGAACAGCAACCCCACAACTATGTTCAGGACCAAATGGCAACCGTTGACCTTGACGGACACTGCACATCATGCTGTGGGAGGAGCACATCGCCTCGTGACCCACAAACCCCCATGATCGCGGCGTTCTTGAGTAATAAATTTTCATCATCGCACCCCTTTCATTGGCCTCTCGAGGATTGTTTGAGATAAAATCTTCACCAGAGTTTTGGTGCTGGAGATCACGATTTGATTCTGTTTCTTTCCTGTCTGTGGCCAGTCCGGGAAAGCCCAAGATTAGCACAGCGACCATCATGCAACGTTGGAGCTCCGTATCTGATGACTGACTGCTTCTCTGCTGCCTATGTCAGTCTCAGGAAGCTCAGACAGCTCCGATAGGGAAAGCAAGCGCCACGAGAGTTGAGCTCCGCTGCTCGCTGCTCCGTGTCTCTCTCCCTCTCCTGCTCGTTGCTCCGTGTATCTCTCCCTCTCCTGCTCGCTGCTCCGTGTCTATCTCCCTCTCCTGCCCGCTTCTCCGTGTCTCTCTCCCTCTCCTGCTCGTTGCTCCGTGTCTCTCTCCCTCTCCTGCCCGCTGCTCCGTGTATCTCTCTCTCTCTCTCGCATGCTCGCTGCTCCGTGTCTCTCTCCCTCTCCTGCTCGCGTGCTGTCTTTGGCAGCTGTCTCTGAGAGTCAAGAGGCAGCATTGGTGGGAGAGAGTCTTTCAGCACTCTATCAGCTGTGCCCTGCTCCGCCTCACAGACATTAATCTGCGTGTCTTCTTATCCACTCCCTGCTCTTGTTGTCTGCTGTCTTCTTCCCCTGCCTTCTCTCTACTGTCTCCTTTCTCCCCTCCCTTGCCTCCTGACTCTGCTCTTCTGCCTCCTGCCTCCTATCGCCTCTCTCCTGTCTCATCTCTCCTCTCCATTGTCCCCTGTCTCTTCTCCCCTTCTCCCCTTCACCCTTCCTGTCTCCTGTTTACTGTCTCCTCTCCTCTCTCATCTCCTCCGCTATCCTCTCTCCTCTCCCCCCTTTACTATCTCCTCTCTCCCCTCTCATGTCTCCCCTCTCCTCTCTCCTCTCTCCTCTCTCCTCTCTCCTCTCTCCTCTCTCCCCTCTCCCCTCTCCTCTCCCACCTCTCCTCTCTCCTCTCTCCTCTCTCCTCTCTCCCCTCTCCTCCCCCCTCTCTCCTCTCTCCTCTCTCCCCTCTCCCCTCTCTCCTGTGTCCTCCCGCCGCTCTCCTCTCTAACGGTCCTCGTTGCTGTGTGCCGCATGGGGCAGAACCCAGCAAGCCCAAGAGTGACAAGGCAACGGTGCGAGGGGACAGCCTCTCAGCATTCCAGCGCCGAGCACCACACGACTCCACTTCACAGCATTCAATCTGCATGCCATTTCGTCTCCTCCTTGCTGTGTGCTGCAGGTGGCAGAACCCAGCAAGCCCAAGATTGACAAGGCAACGGTGAGGGGGGACAGCCTCTCAGCATTCCAAACGCCGAGCACCCCTCCACTTCACAACACTACATCTGCGTACCGTTCTGTCCTCCCTCCTCGCTGCTGTATGCTACATCTGGCAGATCCCAGCAAGCCCAAGAGCGACAAGGCGACGGTGCTGGGGGACAGCCTCTCAGCGCTGAGAGAGCTGCGCTCCACGGTGGCGGCGCTGAGGGCGGAGCACTGCGTGCTGTCTGGGGAAGCCAAGGAGGTGAGAGCCCACCTTTGAGAAATCTCAAAAGTGATTTCTTAGTCAACTTAGAAAGCACTGAGAGAGCTGCGCTCCACCGTCGCGGCGCTGAGGGCGGAGCACCTTGTGCTGTCAGGGGAAGCCAAGGAGGTGAACTCGCATCTTGCTCCTCCATGTCTCTACTTGGCCCGTGGCTAGGCCCGTGGCTCGGCCCTTGGCTCCTTGCACGGAAGCAGCGTCCCTTTCTTCTGACCCACCCAACCCCACCCACCCCCACCCCCCCACCCACCCACCCACCCTCTCTCCCACCCACCCAAACGCCCAAACCTCCCCACCCGCCCAACCTTGAGCAGCTATCAGCGGAGAAGCAGGAGGTGCGGCAGGAGCGGCAGCTGCTGCGCATGGAGGTGGAGGCGCTGCAGGCGCAACTGCAGATGCGCATGCACGCACTGGACGCAGCATTCTTTCTTTCCCACCCATCCACTCCCACCCACCCACCTACTCTCTCACACAACTCCACTTCCACCCGCTCACTCACCCGTCCGCACATTCTCCTCCCCCCCCCCCCCCTCTCCCCCCCGCCCGCCCTTGCCCAAAACAGCTGTCAGCGGAGAAGCAGGAGGTGAGGCAGGAGCGGCAGCTGCTGCGCATGGAGGTGGAGGCGCTGCAGGCGCAGCTGCAGATGCGCATGCACGCCATGCTGCCCTGGCTCCCCCCATCCGCCCTCCCCTCCTTTCCCTTCCCCTCCTCCTCCTCCTCCTCCCCTTCCTCCTCCTTCCCCTCCACTGCCACCCTCTCTGCTCTTGCCGCCTCCCTCCGCCCTCCCAACGGGGCAGCACACTCTTCTGCTGCTGCCTCTGCTGCTGCTTCTGCTGCTGCTGCTGCTGCTGCTGCTGCTGCTGCTGCTGCTCCCTACGCGCCAGTTCATCCTGCTACTGCTGCTGCCACTGCTGCACCTAACGGGGCAGCGCACCCTTTTTCTCCTGCCAACGCGGGAGCGACACATGGTCCAGCCAATTGGACAACACCCCCTGCTGCCACCCCAAACGGGACGCCACAACCTGCTGCTTCTGCGGCAGTTCCTGGTGCTGCAGCAAGTTCAGTGGATGGTGCAAATGCGAACCCCTTCGCCCCTTCGAGTGCAAACCCCTTCGCCCCTGCGAGTGCAAACCCCTTCGCCCCTGCGAGTGCAAACCCCTTCGCCCCTGCTTCTACCGCTGCTAACAGCATGCTTCCAGCCTTTGCAGTTTCTCAGGCTGTACCAAGCGGCATGGGTCACAGCAGCAGCAGCTCGAGTTCCCTGCTTGGGAACCCCGGTTTTGCTGCTGGTGCCATGGGACCGTTGTCGATGCAACTGAACCACCAGTTGCAGCAGCAGCTACAGCAGCAGCTCCAGCAGCAACTGCTGCAGCAGCTGCAGCAACGAATTCTGCAGCAGCAGCAGCAGCAGCAGTACGTTCAGCACCAGTACGAGCAGCAGCAACAGCAGCAACAGCAACAGCACCAGCATCAACAGCAACAGCATCAGCAGCAACAGCAACAGCAACAGCACCAGCACCAGCAGCAACAGCCACAACAGCAACAGCAGCAGCAACAACAATGGCAGCAGCAGCAGCACCACCAACGGCAGCAACAGCATTTCGCTGTTGCACCTACCTCTGTCACCTTCAATCCCGAAAATCTCCACTCAACTCCATTCACCACCAACCTGTCTCAACCGCCGCACACTCCCATGCCACCTCCATTCACCACCAACCTGTCTCAACCGCTGCACACTCCCATGCCACCGCCTCCATTCCCCCCCTCGCACCTCAAAGTATTACCGGCGTTGCACAATCAGCACAACTCCTCAGCAGGAACACCTGCAGCACTTAGCCCAGCAGTAATTACTTCAGCAACACTTAACCCAAACCAGGGACCAGGCCCTCCTCCTTCTCCCCAGATTCCTACCGCTCCTACTTCTCCTGCCCTGTTTACAGCTTTTTTGGGGGTAAATTCCCCAGATTCTTCCTCAACCACCTTCGGCTGCGACCACACCGCCGCCGCCTCCTGCAACAGCTCAACCTTTTTCTGGGGTAACTTCCCCTGTTATTTCTTTAAACTCCCCTGCTCCTACCACCGTTTTCCCTGGTAGTGCCGCGCCCACTGCCGTCCAGGCACTCCTCCAATCAGCAGATGCCATATCAGCAGCCGCGGCGGCAGCAGCAGCAGTGGTGGCGGCAAGTGCACAACCAGAATCAGGAGTGGCAGCAGTGGCGGCAGCAGGAGCAGAAGCAGAGGCAGGAGCAGGAGCGACCAGCATACATGCCCCAGGTAGCGTGGTGCAGGGAGTGCAGCAGGAGAATATTGAAGGTGAAAGGGTGGGAGATGCTGAGATGAGGCGGCGGCAGGTGAGTTGGCAGAACGCTCAACTGCAGCAAACCGTGCTGCAGCAGCAGCATCTGCATCCACTGCGGCACCCGCATCAGCAGCAGCAGCACCTACATCATCTGCAGCAGCAGCAGCGGCAGCAGCAGCAGCAGCAGCAGCAGCAGCAGCAGCAGCAGCAGCAGCAGCAGCAGCAGCAACGGTTACAACAGGACCATGTGCAACAGCATCCACAGTACGAACAGCACCAGCACCAGCACCAGCACCAGCACCAGCACCAGCAACAGCAAAAGCAACAGCAACAGCAACAGCAACAGCACCAGCAACAGCACCAGCAACAGCACCAGCACCAGCACCAGCACCAGCAACAGCAACAGCAACAGCACCAGCAACAGCACCAGCAACAGCACCAGCAACAGCAACAGCAACAGCAGGCCACATCTATAAGCTACCTACATGGAAACCATGCCATCCCCCCTCTCGAGCCACCACCTGGTTTCACCCCATCCCCAGCCGCTGCTGCCCTCCCTGCTCGTCCCTTCGCCGTCCCCTCTGCTCCCCCCGCTACCGCCCTCTCTAACCTCCCCTCTGCCTCCCCTGCTACAGCTCCCCCTAATGTTCCCGCCACGCTACTCGGAGCAGCAGCACCCTTGCCCCTACCACTCTTGGCCCTACCAACTGGAATGCACCTCCGTGCTAACTCGTCACCTGCAGCACCGTCTGTAGCAGCAACACCCACCGCACATTTCGGGGTGCCAGCATCTGCCACACACGCGCAGCCGGCACCACCTCTTACACACTCCCAGACGCCACCACCTGTGTCACTCCCCCGAGCATCACCACCCACAGGGAAGGACCTGACACTGTCCCTGGGCGGTGTAGGCTTCAGTAGTGCTCGCAACAGCAGCAGCACTCTGCAGCAGGCACAGCCCGGACGCAGTCTTGTGGGGCCAGCAGCAGCAGGTGAAAGCAGCACGTTGGGCAAGTCAGCAGGGGACCAGGGAATACATGGGCCAACAGCAGCGGGCCAGGGAATACATGGGCCAACAGCAGCGGGCCAGGGAATACATGGGCCAACAGCAGCGGAGCAGGGAATACATGGGCCAACAGCAGCGGAGCAGGGAATACATGGGCCAACAGCAGCGGAGCAGGGAATACATGGGCCAACAGCAGCGGGCCAGGGAATACATGGGCCAACAGCAGCGGAGCAGGGAATACATGGGCCAACAGCAGCGGAGCAGGGAATACATGGGCCAACAGCAGCGGAGCAGGGAATACATGGGCCAACAGCAGCGGGCCAGGGAATACATGGGCCAACAGCAGCGGAGCAGGGTATGCAGGGGGCAGCAGGCGAGCAGGGGATTGAGAGGCCAGCAGAAGGCCAGCAAGGGATGCAGGCGGGAGCAGCAGCAGCAGCGGATGATGATAGTGTGCTGAGGCATGCTATGAATGGAAGCACACAGCAGGGGGCAGCAGGAGGCAGGCAGGAAATGCAGAGGATACCACAAGACCAGCAGGGGAAGCAGGCAACAGCAGCAGCAGACGACGACGATAGCGTGCTGAGGCATGCTATGAACGGAAGCACACAGCCGGGGGCAGCAGGAGCTGCAGGCGAGAAGGGCGCGGTTGAGAACTCTCAGGAAGGGCCTTTACCAACAGTGGTGGATTCGAGTGTGAGTGACTGTCAAGAACCCCACTTACCACAACACATGGGCTCAAGTGCTCCCGACTCTCGAGAACCTTCCAGGTTGGAATTGGTGGTGGAGCATAACTGGGCCGTGAATGGTCGGGAGGAGGGTGCAGAGCGATTAGTTTTTGCTAAGTCTCCAAAATTAGCTGAGGAGGGGGGCAGACGGGAGGGGTGGGTGAATGGTTCTCCCCTCGAGGGGTGTGGGCAGGGGCGGCTGGGGAATGTAAAGGAGGAGGAGGAGGGGGTGGAGAAGGAGGAAGGAGGTGGTGATAGGGGTGATCAAACAGGGGATGAGGAGATGGGGACGGCGGAGGTGGGGGAACAGAGCAGGAAGCGTAACTGGCTTTCGCTGTTCTGAAGTGGGATTGACTACGGCTTGGCTCATCGGTTGCTTTTCGGCTCTGGACTCTTGAAGAATTATAAGTGACTGCTGTGTCAGCAGCGGCGAGTAAATCTGGTCCTTAACGGTCAGCACTGCAGCGTATGGCAATCAGCACTGCAGTGCATGCGTGGCCTCACATCCATGAGTGCACCAATGAAAGAAGAAACCCTGTGGGGCAGCAAGGAGCGCACCAGATTCAGCTCACTCAGCTGGCTATAGATAATCTGCGATTCCTAGTCTTTTTTTTTTGCTTCTCACCTTGTCCTCCAACCCACCATCCTGACCAGGCCCTACGATATCAGGAATTTTTTCCTGAAATTCCTTATTTTCTGGGATTTTTTTTTACCTACCCTGATTTTCTTGTGTTCAGCTTTTTGGGGGACTGATTTTTCAGCCTTTAGGGGCCAGATGACTCTGAACTTTCAGGTTTTTTTTTTTTGAAGGGACACTGATTACACTTCGTTGTAACGAAAGTGACACTGAATGCGATTCCTACACGTTCCGAGTGTAGTTGCATGGAAGTACCGGTACAGGGAATCTCAGATTCCCGCGGTGTCAGCACCGCCTGGCGGTGACTACCAGACAAATTTGCCCCGTGTTATTCGCTTTGAGGGCTGCTTTGTTGGCGCGTTTGGTCCAATCATTGGCCACTTTTGCAGCATTATGTGGGTTGACCAATGACAAGGTTGCAACAGAGCGATGCTGACAGGCTGCGATGGGAGGGTTTCTGGCCCATTGCTTGCACCTGTGGTCCTGTGGCCCGTTTTGTCTAAGTCGTGCTAGCAAGCACTAATGCATCCACATCGCCCAGCCGTGCTACTTGCCATCCAGGCTCCCATTCCATTCTGCTCCATGCTTTCCTTCCATCCGCTTGGGGTTTCATCGCGTTCCTGCCTAGTGTTATCTTATTTTAAGTTCAATATCAGCCTTTACAAAAAGGGAACACTGATGCATCAGACTTTTTTTTGAAGGTAACACTGAATTTTCAGGCTTTTTTTTTTGGGACACTGACGACCAAGGATTCTAAACAGAGGGACCCTGATGAATTAACGTGCCTAAAAGTGAATCATAGGCACTGATCCTGACCATCGTACCAGTTTCTTCTACATAGAAGCTGGAGTGAAGCCCGCTTGCTGCCGCTGCAGCATTGCTTGTTTGGTTTTCTTTTTTTCCTTTGGCAGTTCCTGTTTAAAGTGCTGTGTTTTGGTGTTCAAGAGAGCAATTTTCTGTCCTGCCGCGCCCTCTCTGTTCCTGATTCGCTTTCCAGCCATTTGAACGATTTTCCCTCTCATTTTAGTGGACTGTTCTTGTTTCCTGGCTTCTGTGCTGGCACTGCTCGGCTTGGTCGGTACAGTACAGTACAGTCTGAGGGGCACCAACCAAAGCACACTTTGCTTGTTGTAACGCGGAACAACACTGTCAAACAGTACACGTGGGTGGGATGGGATGGGACGTTCATGAATCGTGATCTGCCCATCACAGGACTATCTGCGGGACGTGGAGTGCTATGGCCTATCTTGAAGCGTCAGGAACCCTGGCAAACCAAGATTTGCCTCAGGGTGGGTCAAGCTTGTTTACAGTTCATGTACGTACCACTGTTTAGGTTGGTGAGTACTGGTTCAGAGCGGTGAAGGTTCCATGGTATTGAAAGTGAAACCCGCCCTCACAGCAGCAGCGCGCTATGGCACCGCCACCTCCGTCACATAAACAGACTGGCAGTCTCCGCCATTATGCACCTCGAAATTGCCTTTCGCCCGCACGAGACTAGAAAAAGGTTCGAATGTTATTGGATGGTTGATGCCATATTATTTATGTTAGAATGCAAGGACTTTTCTCAAATTCCTAGCGGACGCGGTGATCCCCATCAAGCTCGGCCCATGAGGACGTGACAACAGCAAAGACACGGGGTGGTAGACTCCCACACGTTGTGGGATTCGACAAGCAGGCCCTCAGAAGTCAGCGAAAAAAGGCTGATTAGGGGTAAAAAGGATGTGTTTTCAGTGCTGGGGAGATAGTGGGGTTGAAGTGGCAGCATTTTTTTTAACGTATCGCTGAATTTTCAGTTTTTTTTTTCTGTACTACACACTGACTGATCAGAGTTGCCTTGAGGGGGTGGGCTGAAATTGCTTTAAAGGGGATTCGCGTAGGTGCCCTGAATTCCGGCTGTCTAGGTACACCGGAAGGACCGACCCCCCGTCAATCACGGCGAGATGTCAAGATTCCCTGCCAACGCACTAGGAAGTGGCATCATTCCCTCACTTACCTTGCACTGCTGTCGCGGAGCGCAGGTCTCTTCGCTCGTGATTGGTTGTTTTGGGCAACCACATCACTTTCTGGCGAATGGCACGTTAACAGCATCTCGCACGCACGATGCAGCAGCATAGCACACCCAAGCACATTGTTGTCGCGCGACTAGGCAACCACCCCCACATCACCCACCCCGAACCTGCAACCAGGTTCGTGCATGCTGGCAACCGACGCGCCGCCTTGCAACAAACCCTTCTTCACCAGCTCCTTCTTGATTACCCCCATCCCATCTTGTTCCTGCAGGCCCACCCTACCACACCCATCCTCGCCAGGGTTTTGCTTCATTCTCCTCTAGCCGGGACGGTGCTCGGCACACTCTCTCTTCACTGTTCCGCCATGCCCATTCTGACGACGAGGACGGAGCGGATTTAGACCCCGCTGACGCTGACGCCATCGAGGAAGCCCGTACGGGCCTCAATCTTCTTCTTAGCTCTCTAGGCCCCCATATTCAACCTCCATTGCCAACCCCACCAGATCCAGATCCTCCCGTTCCTGAGACACCCGCTGAGCCTTCTAGCCCGGATTCTATACGGGCAGGCACTCCTGCGACTGCTGGTGTTTCCGACAAAGTTCTCGTCGGGACATCGACATCGAAATCGTCTGCTCCGCGCAAAGTCAAACTCAAGCAGCAACGGCTGAGTTTCAGGAAGTCTTCATCAAGCGCCCCAGTCTCTGAACCTGTCGTCACCGAATCCACCGTGCGCCCTTCTCTGAACATCAACGTGCAAGAGCTCGTCGATGCTATCTATGCCGATGCTTTGGAGAAGTAAAAAACAAAGCGGGTAGAGAGCTTTCCGTGGCTTGTCCTAACAAAAAATGTTCGTGGTCTGCCTGCTTTCAAGAGCAGTCTCTACTCCAAGCACGCTGGTGTCAGGGGACGATGTGGCAGGACCGGCAAAGGTGTGACCGACGTCCAGACCCAAGCGTTTTGCAAGCACGCCGGGACGCGGAAGTACAAGCTGGCATTGGAGAAGCAAGAGGCCCTGCCTGCTGCCGCGACTTAGCAGCCTCGCATCAACGAGCATCGTGTGGCCGTCGATGCTAAGAAGGTCCGTGTTGTATCACTGCTGGACGTGCTTCTGTTCGTCAGCCGGTGCGACGCACCCATGGGGACATGGGTGAAGTTGGTGCAGTATCTAGCGCATAAGGGGGTTCAAGGATTCCCGAAGAAAGGTTACGGGACCTACTACACCACGTGAGTATTTAGTACATATGTCCTCGTAACAATGAATGCTCGGTTTTGATAATACCATGTTGTTTTTGAATGGCAGGTATGGCTATGGCTAACTGGTGCAATCAATGGAAGCCTAGCTGCAAACGACTCAACAGGAGCACATCCTCTGAAGCCCGTTCATTGGCATCAGCCTCGACGAAAGCACCGATCTCTGCAGGGGCAAGCACATGATAGTTTACGCCACGTTCATCCGTGACAACAAACTCGTGTCAGAGTTTCTGCAACTGATCACTGTTGAGTAAGCTGACGCATCCACCCTGTTGAGTCTGCTGCTCTCTCACTTGCAGGCAGTTGGTGTCGAGGTGCAGATGATTTCGGGCATCAACACCGACGGTGCTGGGGTGATGATGGGGAGTCAAGCTGGACTGGTGGTTCGCCTACGAGAGAGGGTCCCACACCACATCTCGTGTCACTGCATCGCCCACAAGTGCGGGTGTTGTTGCATCTTGCCCGGTTTGTTCATAGTTCTAATACATCCATTATGTTTCATCGCAGGGAGGCGCTTGCCGCTAAGGAGGCGGCCGAAGCTCTACCAGTCTTCGACATGGTCGACGACCTCGTCCGCGTAACGGCTGACCTTCTGGGACGCTCTGCCCCGTAGCACCAACGGTTCATGGACCTCCAACAGCTCTTCACAGAGACAAGCTTGGAAGTCCAGGGCATACACCAAGTTCGGTGGCTGTCTCGAGCGACATGCACGATGTGTGGAGTGGTTGCTGTCGCTGGTGACGCTGTTCAAGGCTATAGATTCGGAGGAGATTCTGCCTGGTAAATGTCAGTAGACCTGCACTGTGGATGCCCGATTGATCCTAGGAGGGTTACAAGCGCGTTCGCCTGGGGGGCTATGGGCGCACAAACCCGCTACACAAACAAGCCCTTTTATCCCAATGGTCTAAGTGGTTGGGATTCTGACATGGTATCAGAGCAGGAAACCTATTAAGTTTTTAGGGCCCACCGATAGTTCCCCTCGTTCCTGCTCGAAGCGCCCTTGCGCTGTCCGGCCCTGCTCGCACAGTGTGGCGCTGCCCTGCAACTACTCGCACTGCCTGCCCCCCGCACGTTGCGCCCTGCTGCAGCCTGCGAGTCGCGCCCTGCTGCCCTGCCCAGCGCGCGCCGCCCTGCCCTGCAGCCCGCGCCCAGCTGCCCTGCAGCCCGTGCATCGCGCTGCCCTGCCCTTAGGCCGGCGCGCCGCCCTGCTCCGCAGCTCGCGAGCTGCACCGCCCTGCCCTGCAGCCCAGCGCGTCGCGCCCTACTGCCCCACGCGTCGTGGTCTGCTGCTCCGCGCGTCACACCCTGCTGCAGCCCGCACGTTGCGCCCTACTGCAGCCCGCGCATCGCGCTCTGCTGCTCCGCGCGTCGTGCCCTACTGCAGCCCGCGCGTCGCGCTCTGCTGCCCCGTGCGTCGCGCCCTGCGGCCCTGCACAGCGCGCGCCCTGCTGCCCTGTCGACCGCGCGCCCTGCCCTGCAGCCCACGGCATGCCCTGCCTTGCCCAGCCGCGCCGCCCAGCCCGGCCGAGCCGCGCCGTCCAGCCCGAGCCGCCCTGCCCAACACCAGCCACGCCGCCCTACCTCGATCACCAGCCCCACCGAGCCGCCCTGCTGTTACTACTGCTGCAGCTACTGCTCGTGCTACTGCTACTGCTGGTGGAGGTGCTGCTGGGAGTGCTGGGAGTGCTGCTGGTGCTGGAGGTGCTGGAGGTGCGACTGGGAGTGCTGGAGGTGCTGCTGGTGCTGGAGGTACTGGAGGTGTGACTGGGAGTGCTGGAGGTGCTGCTGGTGCTGGAGGTGCTGGACCTACTACTGACCGTCACTGCCTGTCATGGCCACTATCACGGCAGTTGCAGCGGCTAGGGGTGGACAGCGGCGGTCACTGCCTCTCCCAGACGACCCCACCCCTCAGCAGCTTCGCGAGTGGATTCTTCAGCGAGCCCGTCCAGGTGGTGGAGGCTTTGGTTTCCTGCGTACTGCACAGAGGCGGCAGCAGCGTCAGCAGGTGCTTAGTGAGTTGGTTCCTCAGCGATGTGTCACTAGTTTGGTCGAGACTGCCGCACTAGGTGCTAGTGAGTCTGCTGCCACACTAGGTGCTAGTGAGTCTGCTGCCGCACTAGGTGCTAGTGATTCTGCTGCCGCTCCAGATGCTAGTGAGTCTGCTGCAGCTTTCTGTGCTCGTGCGTCTCCCGCCACAGGTCCTTCCTCAGCTGAGGCCTTGCACACTTTCACACTTGACTCAGGCGCGTCACGTTGCTTCTTTCGTGACTGCACCACACTCACACCACTTGCTGCACCGGTACCAGTCTCACTGGCTGACCCCACTGGGGGCCCACTAGTCGCGCGAGCCTCCACTCTCCTCCCGTGTCCAGCAGTCCCCTCCGGTTCTCTGTCAGGTCTCCACCTCCCCACGTTCTCGACGAACTTGGTGAGCAACGCTGCCATTCAGGATGTCTGGGTTGACACCTTTATTCTTGGAGGGCAGCGTGTGGCGATCTGTACGTGCTCCCAGACTGGCCGTCAACTTGCTACGTTCACTCGACGGCCTGGGTCTAGTTTGTACTCAATGACTACTGCGTCTGCACAGGTGGCTGAGGAAGGTCAGGTGGCTGCGTCGAGTCAGGTGTCTACGTCTGGTCAGCTTGCAGCGTCTTGCTTGTGTCGGGTACTCTCCCACCAGACTCTCTTCTGGCACCACCACCTCGGTCACCCCTCCCTGCCACATCTCCACAGCATGCACTCCCGTCTCCTTGTCTCTGGCCTTCCCAGGTCCCTGCCCTCCCTCCCGCACTCGCGTGCCCCGCCGTGCCTTCCCTGCATCGAGGGTTGGCAGTGTGCCGCTCCTCACTCGTCCGAGTTTCCTCCGACCACTGCTCCTCTGCAGACTCTCCACATGGACGTTTGGGGCCCGGCCCCGTCGGTGGAATGGACCAGGAGCACTACTTCCTGCTGGTTGTTGACGACTACACACGTTACACCACTGTCTTCCCCTTGCGGCGGAAGGCGGACGTCAGCGGTGTTTTGATCCCCTGGATCCGTGCTACTCGTCACCAGCTGCGCGAGCGGTTTCGTCGGGACTTCCCAGTCCTGCATCTGCACTCTGACAGGGGCGGTGAGTTCTCTTCTGACCTCCTTGCGGAGATCTGTCGAGACAAGGGCATCCGCCAGTCGTTCACACTTCCGGCCTCTCCTCAGCAAAATGGGATTGCTGAGCATCACATTGGCTTGATCATGGAGGTTGCTCGTACCTCCATGATCTATGCGGCTGCTCCCCATTTTTTGTGGCCGTTTGCGGTCCGATACGCAGTGCATCAGCTCAACCTCTAGCCCCGTGTCTCTGAGCCAGAGACCTCGCCCACACTCCGGTGGACGGGGAAGGTTGGTGATGCATCGGTGTTTCGGGTCTAGGGCGCGCTCTCCCTTGTTCGCGATGCCAAAGTGAGCAAGCTCTCCTCTCGCACTCTCCGCTGCGTCTTCCTTGGCTTCCCCACCGACGCCCCGCCGTGGCAGTTCTACCACCCGGGCGAGCGTCGAGTCTTCTCCTCCCAGGACGTCATCTTTGATGAGTCTGTCTGTTTCTACAGGCTACACCCGCATGCGTCCCGCCCAGTCCCCCTAGCGCCTCTTTTCTTGGTACCATCCCCCCCCCCCGGTAAGCCCCCTCCCCCCACAGGGTCCTGCTCCCTCAGGTGTGTCTCAGGTAGACCCACCCCCCTTGGTTGAGCATTTGGAGATCTCTTCTCAGCCCAGTTGAGGGGGGTGACCCCGCCGCTGACAACACGGCGGCCATTCGTCGCTCTCCACACTTGGAGACCCCTCCTGGTTTTCCGCCTCGACCGTCTTTGCCGCCTCCGCAGCCTGCTGTTGTGGACTCTGGAGCTGAGACTGTAGGTGCTGAGCCTGGGGGTGCAGAGACAAAGGGTGAGGGTTCAGGGGGTGCTGCGACTGGGGGTGCTGCGACTGGGGGTGCTGGTTCTGGGGGTGCTGCGACTGGGGGTGCTGGTTCTGGGGGTGCTGCGACTGGGGGTGCAGCGAGTCCTAGTGGCGGTGAAGCTGTGGGTGACCCTACTGGAGGTCCTGGAGCTGGACAGCCACCGCAGCCTGACCTACTTGAGACGCTCTCGCCGCAGGCGATTCGTGCGTGGATCGTTCGGCGAGGCAGTCCTGGTGGTGGAGGGTACGGTCCTGCTGGTGCTGGAGCTGCTAGTCCTTACGGTCCTGCTGGTGCTGGAGGTACTGGAGGTACTGCTGGAGGTGCTGCTGGTGCTGGAGGTACTAGAGGTGCTGCTGGTGCTGGAGGTGCTGGAGCTGTCAAACTTATATGATCTAGCATGTGTAGGCTGTAGCGGGTTAGATACTAAGGGGTACACAATTCTAGCTTTTCACCTTTTGTATCACTTTCATTCCTTAGTCAATCCATTCTCTCGTTCTAAGTTTCTCATGGTATCGAGCAGGTTCCCTCGTGGGAACTGTTCCTAGGGCCCACCAAGATTTTTTTTTTTTCATACCCGGGGCGCGTGCCGCCCCTGCCCGAAGCGCGCCTAGTGTCCCGCCCCTCAGGCCCCGTCGCTGCCCTCTCTAGGCCCCGCGTGGCCCCTTAGCGGCCCTGTCGCCGCCCCTTCCGGCCCCGCGACCGCCCCTCACGGCCCCGCGACCGCCCCTTACGGCCCCGTCGCCGCCCCTTAAGGCCCCGTCGCCGCCCCTTACGGCCCCGTCGCCGCCCCTTACGGCCCCGTCGCCGCCCCTCACGGCCCCGCGACCGCCCCTTACGGCCCCGTCGCCACCCCTCACGGCTTCGCGACCGCCCCTTACGGCCCCGTCGCCGCCCCTTAAGGCCCCGTCGCCGCCCCTTACGGCCCCGTCGCCGCCCCTTTCGGCCTCGTCGCCGCCCTTCAGCGGCCCCATTGCCGCCCTTCCGCGGCCCCGTCGCCGCCCTTTCGCGGCCTCGTCGCCGCCCTTCAGCGGCCTCGTCGCCGCCCCTCAGCGGCCTCGTCGCCGCCCTTCAGCGGCCTCGTTGCCGCCCCTTGCGGCCCCGTCGCCGCCCTTCGCGGCCCTGCCGCCCTTCCTCGGCCCCTCAGCCGCCCTTCCCGGCCCCGTCGAGCAGCCGAGCCGCCGTCACCGCCGGGCCGCCGAGCCGCCGAGCCGCCCTTGCCGCTGTGCCGCCGAGCTGACGAGCCGCCGAGCCGCCGAGCTGCCGAGCCGCCGAGCCGCCGAGCTGCCGAGCCGCCGAGCCGCCGAGCCGCCCTGCAGCCGACCCGCCGAGCCGCCGAGCCGCCGAGCCGCCACGCCACCGCAGCCGAGACGCCGCGGTCCCTGCCGTCGCGGCCCTGTCCCTGCCGGCCTGCCTCGGCCCGCCCCACCTGCCTGGTAAGAGCAGCGCCTCTGCCACTGCACTGCCCTACCCCGCTGCTCTCTCTGCCAGTCTACTGCTGACGCAGAGGGTCGGGCTGTTGACTTTGAGGTCTGGGTAGATGATCTACAGCTTTTCCTACAGTGCGATAGGGCAGACGGTCTCTCTCTGTTTGACCTCACCTCTGGTGCCTCTCCTGCCCCTGCTGCTGATGCTGACGCCACTGTTCACTCACAGTGGGCCACGCGCGATGCTGCTGCTCGCCTTGCTGTGCGCCGCCACTTACCGACCGCTGAGCGCGCGCATTTTAGTCAGTACAAGAGTGCTAAGACCTTGTACGAAGCTGTCGTTGCACGCTACTCTTCCCCTGCCACTGCTGCCCTTCGCCGCCTCATACTGCCGTACCTCTTCCCTGACCTCGCCGCTTTTCCCACAGTCGCTGACCTCATTACGCACCTTCGCACTAGTGACATTCGCTACCGCGCTGCGCTTCCTGCTGAGTTCTGCGCCAAGAACCCCCCCCCTATGTACATCACCCTCTACTACATAGTCACCCGGCTCCCTGACACCCTTCGCTCGGTCAGGGACCACTTCCTCTCTGTTTGCCCCACCACCCTCACTGTTGACCTCCTCGAGGAGCGCCTCCTAGCAGCAGAAAAGAGTATAGTCGCTGTAGGAGCCTCTCGTGGTGACCCTCGTACCCCTGTCTTTGAGGGGTGCTCCCCCTCCCCCCTCTTGCCCTCTGTTGCCTCTGCTGCTGCGGCCGACCTCGTTTGTCTTGAGTCGGTCGGCGCGGCGTCTGCCCCTAGCGGAAGACGCCGCTCAGGCAAGGGCAAGGGGGGCAAGGGCGCTGGAGGAGCTGGCGGGGGCGGTGGAGGCGGCGGTGGAGGCGGCGGAGGGGGTGGGGGTGGCGGTGGGAGTGGTGGCGGGAGTGGGGGCACTAGTGGCGGCAGTGGAGGCAGAGGAGGCGGCGGCGGTGGCGGTGCGAGCGGAGGTGGTGGAGGTGGAGGCGGTGGTGGAGGTAGCGGCGGCGGAGGTGGAGCTGGTCGGGGCGGCTCTTCGCAGCGGGTCGGCTCCGGTGGTGGTCAGCGCCAGCAGCTGCAGCAGCAGCGCACTCATGAGACCCCTTCCCCCCAGCAGCTTCGTGAGTGGTACACTGCTCGTCAGCGGGGTTGGGGTGCTGGCCCCTGTACCTACGTTCTACGTACAGGCGACCGCACGGGTGAGCAGTGTGGGGGTCTGCACTCCACCCAGCGCTGCTTCGGCCGCCTGACGGACGCTTGGCGTCACCAGTTCCCCGACGCTACTGAGTTCCCTCGCTGGGGCGAGCTGTTTAGGGCGGGTGTTGCGATCTTTGATCTTGATTATGATGCTATTCTTGCTGCGATGTATGCTGTGACTATTAGTGATGAGGGTGACTGTTACCGGTGTTTTCCGCCTGACCCGGGCATTGAGGCTGCTGCTCTAGGTGCTGGTGAGGCTGCTGCTCTAGGTGCCAGTGAGCCTGCTACCCCAGGTGCTGGTGAGTCTGCGCTCTCAGGTACCGCGTCGGCTCCGGCCACCCACACCTTCACCCTTGACTCGGGTGCTTCCCGCTCCTTCTTTCGAGACCGCACCACGCTTACGCCGCTTAGTCGGCCAGTGGCAGTCTCCCTGGCAGACCCCTCTGGGGGTCCTGTCCTTGCCCACTTCTCCACTGTTCTACCGTGTCCGGCGTCCCCTTCTGGCACCCTGTCGGGTCTTTACCTCCCCTCGTTCTCTACGAACTTGGTGAGTGGTGCTGACCTCCAGGATGGAGGGGTTCACCAGGTCACTCCTGCGAGTCAGCGAGTGACCCACTGTACCTGTGCTCGGACGGGCCGTCACTTGGCCACGTTTACCCGTCAGCTGGGGTCGAGCCTGTACACACTGACTACTGAGTCTCCCCCGGTCGCTGAGTCTGCTCAGGTAGCCGCGTCGGGTCAGGTGTTTGCTGCGGCGTCCAGGTCTGGTCCTGAGTCTGCCCCCTGCTCGTGTCGTCTCTTGTCTCACCAGACTCTCCTCTGGCACCACCGCCTTGGTCACCCCTCCCTGCCTCGTCTTCAAGGCATGGCCTCCCGTGTCCTTGTCTCTGGTCTCCCCCGGTCCCTCCCTCCCCTTCCTCCGGGGCCTGCCCCCACCTGCGTTCCCTGCGTCGAGGGGCGGCAGCGCGCTGCTCCTCACTCCTCCGAGTTTCCTCCGACAGAGGCTCCGCTGCAGACGCTTCACATGGACGTGTGGGGCCCAGCCCGCGTCCGTGGACAGGGTCACGAGCGTTACTTCCTGCTGGTGGTTGACGACTACTCGCGTTACACCGCAGTCTTCCCCTTGCGCAGCAAGGGTGAGGTCACTGAGGTGTTGATCGCCTGGATCCGCGCAGCTCGTCTCCAGCTCAGAGAGAGTTTCGACTCGGACTTTCCTGTTCTGCGTCTGCACTCTGACAGAGGCGGAGAGTTCTCCTCTGACCTTCTGCGAGCCTTCTGTCGTGCACGAGGCATCCGCCAGACCTTCACGCTTCCGGACTCTCCGCAGCAAAATGGGATTGCTGAGCGCCGCATTGGCATGGTCATGGACGTCGCTCGTACGTCCATGGTCCATGCGGCTGCCCCCCATTTTCTGTGGCCGTTTGCGGTTCGGTACGCGGCGCATCAGATCAACCTTCAGCCCCGGGTCTCCATGCCGGAGACCTTCCCTGCTTTGCTGTGGACGGGGAAGGTTGGCGATGCGTCTGCGTTCCGTGTCTAGGGATCTCGGGCGTTTGTCCGCGACTTGTCTGCGGACAAGCTGTCCCCTCGTGCTGTTCCCTGCGTCTTCCTTGGCTTCCCCCCTGACGCGCCGGGCTGGCAGTTCTACCACCCCACCTCGCGCCGTGTTCTGTCCTCCCAGGACGTCACCTTTGACGAGTCGGTTCCCTACTACCGTCTCTTCCCCTACCGCACTGCGTCCCTCCCCCCCCCGCCGCTCTTCCTTACGCCAGGTCCCCCTCCGGTAGACCCCCTCCCCCCTCAAGGTCCTGCCCCCTCAGGTGTGTCTCAGGTAGACGCAGTCGACCCTGTCGAGGTAGCTGTTGACTCTGGTGCTGCTAGGGGTGCTGAGCCTGCGGGTGCTGGGTCTGGGGGTGCTGAGCCTGGGGGTGCTACGCCTGGGGGTGCTGCGTCTGGGGGTGCTGAGCCTGGGGGTGCTGCGTCTGGGGGTGCGGAGTCTGAGGGTACTGGACCTGCTCGTGTGGCGTCTGGCGGTGCTGGGCCTGGAGGTTCTTCGGGTGCTTCGTCCCGGCGGGAGCTACTCTCTCCACAGGAGCTGCGTGAGTGGTTTGCCCGGCGCTGGAGGCGAGCTGCTGGAGCTGGAGGTGCTGCGGGTGCTGGAGGTTCTGCTGCTGCTGAGGGTGCTGGTGCCGCGGGTCCCGGAGGTGCTAGTACTGGGAGTACTGGAGCTGCTGGGCCTGCGGGTGCTTCTCGTACTGGAGCTGGTGGTGCTGCGGGCGTCGGTGCTACTGAGGGTGCTGGAGCTGGACCCGCTGCGTCTTCTGGTGGTCCGGCTGGAGCTGGAGCTGCTGGGGGTGTTGGCGCTGAGGGTGCCTCTGGTGCTGGTGCCTCTGAGGGTACTGGAGTTGGCGCTGCTGGAGCTGGGGGTGCTGCTGGCGCTGGTGCTGTCGTTCGGGGTGCTGGTGCTGTCCCTTCTGGTGCTGGTGGTGCTGAGCGACCGCGGCCGTACTTCGTTCCGCTCCTTGAGAAGGTTCTTGGTCTTCCGCCCTCTGCTAGTCCGGCTCCTCCCTTAGAGTGTCCACCGCCTGTCCAGTCCGAGTCACAGTTCCAGCCTACCTCTCCTCTGCCTGCTCCTTCTCCCTACACTGGTCCTACTGGAGGTCTTGCTGAGCGTCGTGAGCCTGCGTCTCGTCCTGCGTCGCCTGTCCGTGCTGCTCGCACTAGTAGTCGTGGTTCGCGTCAGCGTCCTCCCCCTGTCCCCGGCATGCACCGGATGTCTCTGCGTCCCTCCACTGCTCCGCTGCGTGCCCCTTTGCCTTCTCCTCCTGAGTCCTCTCTTCCTGTTCTTGCTGACCCGGAGTCGGACTCCCTTCGTGCTGCCAGTCCTGCTGTCACGCGTCTCCTTGCTACTGTCGTCACTGACCCTTCCTTTGAGTCCGCTGCTGCGTCTGCCTTAGTTTCTGAGCTTGTCGACTTCGCTGCTCGCTGTCGCCTAGACTACGCTGCTAGTCTTGTCGCTGAGTCTGAGTCTGTCTGTCCTCCGTCCGTCGGGGGTGAGTGTGCCCTTGGCACGGACGTCCTTGAGGACAGGCAGGAGGAGTTCCAGTGCTTTGCTGCTGCTTCACCTCATCTCGTGTCCATGCTGCTTGCCCCTGAGGGAGACCCGGATGCACCAGACATCCCGACTCCGCGCTCTTACGCGGAGGCGATAGAGGGTCCCTACTCCTCTCAGTGGCAGGCAGCCATGGATGCAGAGATGGCTTCCTGGAAGTCCACAGGCACCTACGTCGACGAGGTTCCCCCTCCTGGGGCGAACATCGTCAGTGGCATGTGGATTTTCAGGGTGAAGCGGCCGCCGGGTTTGTCCGCCTGTCTTCAAGGCGCGCTACGTGGCTCGTGGCTTCAGTCAGCGGCAGGGAGTTGACTACTTTCAGACCTTCTCTCCCACCCCGAAGATGACCACTCTTCGGGTACTGCTGCACATAGCCGCTCACCGTGACTACGAGCTTCACTCTCTTGACTTTAGCACTGCTTTCTTGCAGGGCAGCCTGCACGAGGAGATTTGGCTGCGCCGCCCACCTGGCTTCACTGGGTCTTTTCCTCCTGGTACCCAGTGGAGTCTCCGGCGGCCAGTCTACGGTCTCCGCCAGGCACCTCGTGAGTGGCACGACACACTGAGGACTACACTTGCGGCTCTTGGGTTTGCTCCTTCTACTGCCGACCCGTCGCTGTTTCTGCGCACCGACACTTCTTTGCCGCCGTTCTACATCCTCGTGTACGTCGACAACTTGGTCTTTGCCACAGCTGACACTGCTGGACTCGCCCACGTGAAGTCCGAGCTGCAGAAGAGACACACGTGCACAGACCTGGGTGAACTGCGCAGCTACCTTGGCTTGCAGATCACCCGGGACAGAGCACAGCGCACCATTACCCTGACTCAGTCACACATGGTGCAACAGGTCCTTCAGCGCTTCGGCTTCACGTACTCCTCGCCTCAGGCCACTCCTCTGTCTACTCGCCACTCGCTCTCAGCTCTGCCTTCGGATGAGTCCGTAGAGTCGAGTGGCCCGTACCCAGAGCTTGTTGGCTGCCTCATGTACCTGATGACCTGCACTCGACCTGACCTTGCATACCCTCTTAGCATTCTGGCACGCTATGTTGCTCCTGGGAGACACAGACCAGAGCACATGGCTGCAGCGAAGAGGGTGTTGCGCTACTTGTGCAGTACGTCGGGCATGGGGCTTGTGCTTGGAGGGCGGAGTCCAGTGGTCCTCACTGGTCACGCAGACGCTTCTTGGGCTGACGACCAGGCTACGCAGCGGTCATCACAGGGTTACACCTTCAGCCTTGGTTCCGGCTCTGTTTCGTGGCGGTCTACCCGCTCGTCTTCTGTTCGCGGCTCCAGTTGTGAGGCTGAGATCTACGCAGGGGCCATGGCTGCACAGGAGCTACGCTGGCTCACCTACCTGCTGACTGACCTAGGAGAGCCGCCTCGTTCTCCTCCAGTTCTGTACGTAGACAACAAGGCTATGCTGGCCTTGTGTCGGGAGCACAGACTGGAGCACAGAACGAAGCACATCGCTCTTCGCTACTTCCTTGCTCATGAGCTGCAGCAGCGTGGTCAGCTGCGCCTTGCTTACGTGGCCTCTGAGGCCAACACTGCTGATATCTTCACCAAGGCACTTGCGCCTTGTGACCATCAGCGCTTCTGTACTCTGTTAGGTCTTGTACCTACCTTGCCTCACTTGCTCACTTCTTGACCTTGCTTGTACTGTTACATATATATATACATGCTCTTACTTGTTTAGCGTTATATATATGTGTGTACTCATGCATGTGAACTGGCCTTGTGGCCTTGAACTTGTGCTCAGAATGTGTGGTGACGTTGTGATCCACCCTGAGCTTGCTTTGCCTTGCTTTGCTTGACTGGTCTTGTGACCCCTTGTTCTCCCCCACTTTGCCTATGGGGGTTTGTCAAACTTATATGATCTAGCCTGTGTAGGCTGTAGCGGGTTAGATACTAAGGGGTACACAATTCTAGCTTTTCACCTTTTGTATCACTTTCATTCCTTAGTCAATCCATTCTCTCGTTCTAATTTCTCAGGATCTACTAGTCTCAGAGGTGCTATTGGTACTGGAGGTGCTGGACCTACTAGTCCTGGAGGTACAGCTGGTCCTGGAGGTGCTGGAGCTGCTGGTCCTCGAGGTGCTCGTACTGGAGGTGCTGGAGCTGCCAGAGTTGGTGGTGCTGTTAGTGCTGGAGGTGCTGAGGGTACTGGAGCTGCTGGCACTGGAGGTGCTGGTGCTACTAGTGCTGGATCTGCTGGAGCTGCTGGTCCTGGAGGTGCTCGTACTAGAGGTACTGGAGGTGCCGGAGCTGGTGGTGCTGCTTGTGCCGGAGGTGCTATTGGAGCTGTTGGCACTGGAGGTGCTGGTGTTGCTGGTGCTGGAGGCGCTGGAGCTGGAGGTGCTGGAGGTGCTGGTCCTGGAGGTGCTCGAACTGGAGATGCTGGAGCTGCCGGAGCTGGTGGTGCTGTTAGTGCTGGAGGTGGTACTAGAGCTGCTGGCAGTGGAGGTGCTGGAGGTACTAGAGGTGCTGGAGGCACTGGAGCTGGAGGTACTGGAGGTATTGGAGGTGCTGGAGGTACTGGAGGTGCTGGAGGCACTGGAGCTGGAGGTACTGGAGGTATTGGAGGTGCTGGAGCTGCTGGTCCTGGAGGTGCTCGTACTAGAGGTGCTGGAGCTGCCGGAGCAGGTGTTGCTGCTGGTGCTGGAGGTGCTGGAGGTGCTACTGGAGCTGCTGGCACTAGAGGTGCTGGAGGTACTGCTGGTGCTAGAGGTGCTGGTGCTGCCGGAGCTCGTGGTGCTGCTGGTGCTGGAGGTGCTACTGGTCGTGCTCGTCGTGTCGCCCGTCCTCGTCCTCCTGCTGTCCCATGCACTCACAGTATGACACTTCATCCTTCCTCTGTTCCACAGCGTGTTGTCCTGCCTGAGTCTCCCGCGTCCTCTCTTCCGCACGTTACTGACCCTGAGTCCGACCTTGCTCGTGCTGCCAGTCCTACTGTCACTCGTCTCCTCGCTACTGTCGTCACTGACTTTGACTTTGAGTCTACTGCAGCGTTTGCCCTAGTCACTGAGCTAGTCGACTTTGCAGCTAGGAATCAACTCAACTACGTCGCGAGTCTTGTTACTGAGTCTGTGTCTGTCTTTCCTCCGTCCGTCGGGGGTGAGCCTGCCCTTAGCAATGACGTCCTTGAGGACAGACAGTTTGAGCTTGAGTGTCTTGCGGCCGCTTTACCTCGTTCCGCATCCATGCTTCTTTGCCCTGAGGGAGACCCGGATGCACTTGACATCCCTACCCCGCGCTCTTACGCTGAGGCGATCGCGGGTGAGTATTCCTCTCAGTGGCAGACAGCCATGGACACAGAGATGGCTTCCTGGAAGTCCACAGACACCTACATCGACGAGGTTCCTCCTCCTGGGGCGAACATAGTCGATGGCATGTGGATTTTCAGAGTGAAGCGGCCGTCGGGTTCTCCGCTTGCCTTCAAGGCGCGTTACGTTGCTCGAGGCTTCATTCAGCGACAGGGGGTCGACTTCTTCCAGACCTTCTCCCCCACCCCGAAGATGACTACTCTTCGGGTGCTGCTGCACGTTGCAGCACAGCGTGACTACGAGCTGCACTCCGTCGACTTCTCCACAGCTTTCTTGTAGGGCAGCCTTCACGAGGAGATCTGGCTGTGCCGCCCACCTGGCTTCACTGGGTCGTTTCCTGCGGGTACCCAGTGGAGCCTCCAGCGGCCAGTCTACGGTCTCCGCCAGGCGCCCCGAGAGTGGCACGACACACTTAGAACTACACTTGCGGCTCTTGGGTTTGCTCCTTCCTCAGCTGACCCGTCTTTGTTTCTACGCACCGACACTACCCTGCCGCCGTTCTACGTTCTCGTGTACGTCGACGACTTGGTTTTTGCTACTGCTGACACTGAGGCGCTGGCCCTAGTGAAGGCGGAGCTGCAGGAGAGACACACATGCACTGACCTGGGTGAGCTGCGTAGCTATCTTGGCTTGCAGATCACCCGGGACAGAGCACGGCGCACCATCACCCTGACTCAATCACACATGGTGCACCAGGTCCTTCAGCGCTTCGCCTTCCAGTTCTCCTCGCTACAGCCCACTCCTCTGTCTACCGGCCACTCGCTCTCAGCTCCACCTTTGGACGAGTCCGTAGAGCCGAGTGGTCCGTACCCAGAGCTTGTGGGTTGCCTCATGTACCTGATGACGTGCACACGACCTGACATCGCGTACCCTCTCAACCTCCTAGCTCGCTATGTGGCTCCCGGTAGACACCGAAAGGTGCACTGGGATGCTGCAAAGAGGGTATTGCGTTACTTGTGCAGTACATCGGGCATGGGGCTCATGCTTGGAGGACAGGGATCAGTGGTACTCACAGGACACTCCGACGCCTCTTGGACCGACGACAAGGCGACTCAGCGTTTGTCCCAGGGGTACACCTTAAGTCTTGGCTCTGATTCTGTCTCGTGGAGGTCTACTCGTTCTTCTTTTGTGCTTGGTTCCACCTGTGAGGCTGAGATCTACGCTGGGGCCATGGCTGCACAGGAGTTACGCTGGCTGACCTACCTGCTGACCGACTTGGGGGAGCGGCCTCGTTCTCCTCCAGTTCTGTACGTCGACAACAAGGCAATGCTTGCCTTGTGTCACGAGCAGAGACTGGAGCACAGAACGAAGCACATTGCTCTTCGCTACATCTTTGCGCGTGAGCTGCAGCAGCGTCGTCAGCTCCGCCTTTCCTACGTAGCCTCGCGGGCCAACACTGCTGATGTGTTCACCAAGGCCCTTGGGTCTGGTGATCATCAGCGTTTCTGCACTGCTCTTGGGCTTGTGCCCACTCTGCCTCACCTGCTGGTTGCTTGACTTGCTCTTGTTGTACACTGATACATATCTT
This sequence comes from Closterium sp. Naga37s-1, assembly GCA_947471745.1. Taxonomy (NCBI): domain Eukaryota; kingdom Viridiplantae; phylum Streptophyta; class Zygnematophyceae; order Desmidiales; family Closteriaceae; genus Closterium; species Closterium sp. Naga37s-1. The sequence continues at coordinate 960,596 of CANJKZ010000799.1, read as the reverse complement.
TATACCTGCTTGTTTACTCTTGCTAGGTTGTGATCAGTGTACTGCCTTGCTATTATAATTCTGCATGTGAACTGGCCTTGTGGCCACTTGCTTGTGCTCAGATTGTGTGGTGTCCTTGAGATCCACCCTGAGCTTTGCTTTGCTTGTTCTCTTGCTTGACTGGTCTTGTGACCGTCTGTTGTGTTTGCTCTCTCCCACTTAGCCTACGGAGGTTTGTCAAACTTTATGTTTGTGTTCTCTCTAGGCTATAGTGGGTTAGCCTACAAGGGGTACAATACTTTAGGGTTAGTACTTATACCCAACTCATTCATATCTCATTCATTCCTGCACAGTTATTCTGACATGGTATCAGAGCGGTCTCGGGTTCGAATCCCGGTGTATGCACATGTAGGCCGTTGCCGTTGTGCTCAGTCCTGGGCCTCCCAGTGTTGTGGGGTGTCAATAGATCGGCACTGTGGATGCCCGATTGATCCTAGGGGGGTTACAGGCGCGTTCGCATGGGGGGTTATGGGCGCACAAACCCGCCACACAAACAAGCCATTTTATCCCAATGGTCCAAGTGGTTGGGATTCTGTTAGTAAAATAACCATCGTTCATCCTGGTTGCTCTTCCTCTGGTAACTGCCGTTTGCCCATTCCCTAGTGCCACGGTTCACACTCAGCCTAGTAACTCGTGCTGCCTTGTTTGCCCCTTCCTAAACCCACTGTTACGCCTTTCATGAATCAACAAGCAACAGGCACAGAAGGAGCTTCGGTTGTTATGCTCTGTCCTTGCTGCTGCACCAAAGGGGGAGAGGACATTCCACGAGGGCCTCATCGCGATCCTGAAGACTCCAGACTGGTGCGAGAGCTACCCCAACCTCGTGCAGTTGTGGGTGGCGGTTGCGGTGATTCCCCTTAGCACTGTTGAGTGCGAAAGGGGCTTCTCGTGCCAAAACGTCATCAAGTCGTGGCTTCGAGGTGGGCTGAAGGATGCAAGACTGGGCGACTTGATGTGCTTGTCTCTGATGCCGTACGAGCCGGTGTTTCACGAGGTGGTGGACATCTGGAGAAGCTACAAGAAGAAGAAGCCATTTTCAAACTCCCCCATTTCCACCCCAGGAGAACCCAGCAAGAAGGGGAAAGCTGCAGCCATGGAAGTAGAACACCCCAAGCCTGTAGATGCTCTCGACTAATCTAGTGATAGTGACGATGATGAGGATGAAGAAGATGATGTGGACGAGGATATGGCTTATGTAGTTACTGTACCGTTCTTCTCTCAGTGCTAAACTTATAGAACGCTTGTTATTGTAGGTAGGACACTCAAAAGAAAGTTCAGCCTATTTTATTTGGGTGACTCTGATTGAACGGCTTTTTTACCAATGGCAACACTGAAAAGTCAGCTTTTTTAACAAACAAGACACTGATGGGTCAGCCAATAGCATCCTCCAGAGACTGGCGATTCAGCCTAAACTAAAACGAATCTGAGGCCCGACAAGTAAAGAAACACTTGACAGCAGCTAGTAAGCAAAGAACAACCGCGAGGAACATTCTCCATACTGCATGCTTACCTACCCAGCAATGCCCTACCACGTTGAGCAGTTTTAGCGCCGAGTATAGGGTAATACCTGTCAGATATATATGCCTTAGCATATTTAGGCTGTAGTGGGGTAGACTCTAAGGGGTACAGGTTTCTTATTTGTACCAAACTCATTCGTAGTTCATTCATTCCTGTTTTCTTTCTTCACATGGTATAGAGCGGGTTCCTACATGGGACCGTTCCTTCCTAAGGGCCCACCATAAGATTTTTTTTTTTAGCTGCCCGACGCGCATTGCGCCCTGCCCTAATTTTTTTTTTAGCGGCCCCCCCCCTAGCGGCCCCTACGCTGCCCCTGCGCGGCCCCTACGCGGCCTCCTACGCGGCCCCTATCCGGCCCCTAAGCGGCCCCTACGCGCCCCCCCCCCTACGCGGCCCCTACCCGGCCCCTCGCGGCCCCTACCCGGCCCCTACGTCGCCCCTGACGCGGCCCCTGACGCGGCCCCTGGCGCGGCCCCTGACGCGGCCTCTGGCGGCGCCCTGACGCGGCCCCTGACGCGGCCTGACGCGGCCCCTGGCGGCGCCCTGACGCGGCCCCTGACGCGGCCCCTGTCGCGGCCCCTGGCGCGGCCCCTGACGCGGCCCCTACGCGGCCCCTACCCGGCCCCTGACGCGGCCCCTGACGCGGCCCCTGGCGCGGCCCCTGAAGCGGCCCCTGGCGGCGCCCTGACGCGGCCAAGTGGCGGCCCCTGCTGCGGCCCCTGCCGCGGCCCCTGACGCGGCCCCTGACGCGGCCCCTGACGCGGCCCCTGGCGCGGCCCCTGACGCGGCCCCTACGCCGCCCCTGCTGCGGCCCCTACGCCGCCCCTGACGCGGCCCCTACACCGCCCCTGCCGCGGCCCCTGCACCGCCCCTGACGCGGCCCCTGCACCGCCCCTGCCGCGCCCCCTGCGCCGCCCCTACGCGGCCCCTACGCCGCCCCTGTCGCGGCCCCTACGCCGCACCTGACGCGGCCCCTGACGCGGCCCCTGACGCGGCCCCCGACGCTGCCCCTGCCGCGGCACCTGACGCGGCCCCTACGCCGTCCCTTCATGGCCCGGCCCGGCCCTGTCCCTGACGCGGCCCCTACGCGACCACTCGGCACCGACCCTGTCCCGGACCTGCCCCGGCCCCGTCCCTGTCCCGGCCCTGTTCCGGCCCCGACCCCGTCCCGACCTCTCGGCTCTGCCCCTGGTAAGAGCCTGGCCGAGTCACACTGCGCTGCCGAGTCGCCCTGCCGAGTCGCACTGTCCTGCCTAGCTCAGTTGCACTGCTGCCGCTGCTAGTCTCCTGCTGCTCCTATCATGGCTAGTCCTACCCTTCTCACCTTTGATACTGAGGGTCGAGCGGTTGCCTTTGATGTCTGGCTAGATGATTTGCAGCTTTTCCTTCAGTGCGATAGCAGAGATGGCCTCTCCCTGTTTGACCTTACGTCGGGCGCCTCTACTGCCCCTGCTGCTGATGCTGACAGTACCGTTCGCTCGCAGTGGCTCACGCGCGATGCTGCTGCCCGCCTTGCTGTGCGCAGTCACCTACCGCCTACTGAGCGCGCGCACTTTAGTCAGTACAAGAGTGCTAAGACTCAGTACGACGCTGTAGTTGCACGCTACTCTTCCCCTGCCACTGCTGCGCTCAGCCGCCTCATGCTGCCGTACCTTTTCCCTGACCTCGCTGCCTTTGCCACAGTCACTGACCTCATTACGCACCTCCGCACTAGTGACACTCGCTACCGCGCTGCGCTCCCTGCTGAGTTCTGCGCCCAGAACCCCCCCCCCTATGTACATCACCCTCTACTACCTAGTCACTCGACTCCCTGACACTCTTCGCTCGGTCAGGGACCACTTCCTCTCTCTTTGCCCTACCACCCTCACTGTCGACCTCCTCGAGGAGCGCCTACTTGCAGCCGAGACTAGTATTACACCTGTAGGCGCCTCTCGTGGTGACCCTCGTACCCCTTTCTTTGATGGGTGCTCCCCTGTTCCTCTTTTGCCCTCTGTTGCCTCTGCTGCTGCTGTCGACCTTGTTGGCACTGAGTCGGTCAGCGCTGCGTCTGCTCCTAGTGAGAGACGCCGCATCAGCAAGGCCAAGCGGGGCAAGGGAGCTGGAGGAGGTAGTGGGGGCGGCGGTAGTGGCGGTGGGGGAGGAGGAGGGGGTGGGGGTGGGGGTGGTGGCAGAGGTGGGGGCTTCGGTGGCGGCGGTGGAGCTGGAGGCAGCGGTGGCGGTGGCGGGAGGGGTGGCGGAGGCGGAGGCGGCGGCGGCGGAGGTGGAGCCGGCAGAGGCGGAGCTGTGCAGCGGGGACCCCAGCAGCAGCAGCGCTCTCGTGAGACCCCTTCACCCCAGCAGCTTCGTGAGTGGTACGCGGGGCGCCAGGGGTCTGGAGGTACTGGTCCCTGTACCTACGTCCTGCGCACCGGCGACCGCACTGGAGAGCAGTGTGGCGGCCTGCACGCCACCCAGCGCTGCTTCGGTCGCCTGACGGACGCCTGGTGTGCCCAGTTCCCGAACGCCACTGAGATCCCTCGTTGGCATGATCTGCTCAGGTCGGGGGTAGCTATCTTTGATCTTGACTTTGATGCTATCCTTGCTGCCATGTATGCTGTGTCTATTAGTGCTGAGGGTGACTGTTACGTGTGTGTTCCGCCTGACCCTGGTATTGAGGCTGCTGCTCTAGGTGCTAGTGAGTCTGCTGCTCCAGGTGCTGGTGAGTCTGCTCTCTCAGGTACCGCATCGGCTCAGGTCTTTCACACCTTCACCCTCGACTCGGGTGCTTCCCGCTCCTTCTTTCGAGACCGCACCACCCTTACGCCGCTCAGTCGGCCGGTTGCGGTCTCGCTGGCAGACCCCTCTGGGGGTCCTGTCCTTGCTCGCTACTCCACTGTCCTACCGTGTCCGGCGGCCCCGTCAGGCTCCCTGTCTGGTCTCTACCTCCCCTCGTTCTCCACGAACTTGGTGAGTGGTGCTGACCTTCAGGATGCTGGAGTCGACCAGTTTACTCCTGCAGGCCAGCGAGTGACCCACTGCACGTGTGCTCAGACGGGCCGCCACTTGGCCACGTTTACCCGTCGACCGGGGTCGAGCCTGTACACACTGACCACAGAGTCTCCTCCGGTTGCTGCGTTTGGTCAGGTAGCTGCGTCGAGTCCGGTGTTTGCTGCAGCGTCTCGGTCAGGTCCTGAGTCTGCCCCCTGCTCGTGTCGCCTCCTGTCTCACCAGACCCTCCTCTGGCACCAACGACTTGGTCACCCCTCCTTGCCTCGTCTCCGAGGCATGGCCTCCCGTGTCCTTGTCTCTGGTCTCCCCCGGTCCCTCCCTCCCCTTCCCCCGGGGCCTGCCCCTACCTGCGTTCCCTGCGTCGAGGGGCGGCAGCGCGTCGCTCCTCACTCCTCCGAGTTTCCCCCCACAGAGGCTCCACTGCAGACTCTTCACATGGACGTGTGGGGCCCAGCCCGCGTCCGTGGACAGGGTCACGAGCGTTACTTCCTGCTGGTGGTTGACGACTAATCGCGTTACACCACAGTCTTCCCCTTGCGCAGCAAGGGTGAGGTCACTGAGGTGTTGATCGACTGGATCCGCGCTGCTCGTCTCCAGCTCAGAGAGCGTTTCGGCTCGGACTTTCCTGTTCTGCGTCTGCACTCCGACAGAGGCGGAGAGTTTTCCTCCGACCTTCTGCGAGCCTTCTGTCGTGCGGAGGGCATCCGCCAGACGTTCACGCTTCCGGCCTCTCCACAGCAAAATGGGATTGCTGAGCGCCGCATTGGCATGGTCATGGATGTCGCTCGTACGTCCATGATCCATGCGGCTGCTCCCCATTTTCTGTGGCCGTTCGCGGTTCAGTACGCGGCGCATCAGATCAACCTTCAGCCCCGGGTCTCCCTGCCGGAGACCTCCCCTACTCTGCGGTGGACGGGGAAGGTTGGTGATGCGTCTGCGTTCCGTGTCTGGGGATCTCGAGCTTTCGTTCGAGACTTGTCTGCGGACAAGCTGTCCTCCTGTGCTGTTCCCTGCGTCTTCCTTGGCTTTCCCCCTGACGCGCCTGGTTGGCAGTTTTACCACCCCACCTCGCGTCGTGTTCTGTCCTCCCAGGACGTCACGTTTGACGAGTCGGTTCCGTACTACCGTCTCTTCCCCTACCGCACTGCCCCCCTTCCCCCCCCGCCGCTCTTCCTCGCGCCCGGTCCCCCTCCGGTAGACCCCCTCCCCCCTCAGGGTCCTGCTCCCTCAGGTGTGTCCCAGGTAGATGCAGTCGAGCCTGTCGAGGTAGCTGCTGACTCTGGTGCATCTAGAGGTGCTGAGCCTGAGTGTGCTGAGTCTGGGGGTGCTGCGCCTGGGGGTGCTGGGTCTGGGGGTGCTGAGCCTGGGGGTGCGGAGCCTGGGGGTGCTGGGTCTGGGGGTGCTGAGCCTGAGCGTGCGGAGCCTGGGGGTGCTGCTTCTGGGGGTGCTGACCCTGGGGCTGCTGGGAGTGGGGGTGTGTAGCCTGCCGGTGCTGGACCTGGCGGTCCTTCGGGTGTGTTGTCCCGGCGGGAGCTTCCCTCTCCACAGGAGCTGCGCGAGTGGTTTGCTCGCCGCTGGATCCGTGCTGCTGGAGCTGGAGGTGCTGCCGCTGCTGGAGGTTCTGCTGCTACTGGAGGTACTGGAGCTGGTGGTGCTACTGGAGCCGGTACTGGAGTTTCTACTTCTGCTGGGGGTGCTGGAGCCACGGGTCCCGGAGGTGCTCGTCCTGGAGGTACTAGAGCTGCTGGGCCTACTGGTGCTCCTGGTGCTGGAGCTGGTGGTGCTGCTGGAGTGTGTGCTACTGGAGGTACTGGAGCCGGAGCGGGTGTGTCAACTGGTGGTCCTGCTGGAGCTGGAGCTACTGGAGGTACTGGCCCTGGTGGTGCTGCTGGAGTTGGAGCTGACGCTGGGGGTGCTGGTGTTGTCCCTGCTGGTTCTGGAGGTGCTGCGCGGCCGCGGCCGTACTTCGTTCCGCTCCTTGAGCAGGTTCTTGGTCTTCCGCCTTCTTCTGGTCCTGCTCCTTCCTTAGAGTGTCCACCGCCTGTCCAGTCAGAGTCACAGTTACAGCTGGCCTCCCCTCTGCCTGCTCCTTCTCCCTACGCTGGTCCTACTGGAGGTCTTGCTGAGCGTCGTGAGCCTGAGTCGCGTCCTGCGTCGCCTGTTCGCACTGCTCGCACTAGTCGTCGTGTTCCACGTCCGCGTCCTCCTGCTGTCCCTGGCACGCATCAGATGGCACTGCGTCCTTCCACTGCGCCACAGCGTGTCCCTTTGCCGTCTCCTCCTGCGTCCTCTCTTCCTGCTCTTGCTGACCCGGCGTCTGACTCCCTTCGTGCTGTCAGTCCTACTGTCACGCGTCTCCTCGCCACTGTTGTCACTGACCCTTCCTTTGAGTCCACTGCTGCGTCTGCCTTAGTTACCGAGCTTGTCGACTTTGCTGCTCACTGTCGTCTCGACTTCGCCACTAGTCTGGTTGCTGAGTCTGCGTCTGTCTGTCCTCCGTCCGTCGGGGGTGAGTGTGCTCTTAGCACGGACGTCCTTGAGGACCGACAGGAGGAGTTCCAGTATTTTGCTGCTGCTTTACCTCACCTCGTGTCCTCGCTGCTTGCCCCTGAGGGAGACCCGGATGCACCAGACATCCCGACCCCGCGCTCTTACGCAGAGGCGATAGAGGGTCCTTACTCCTCTCAGTGGCAGGCAGCCATGGACGCAGAGATGGCTTCCTGGAAGTCCACAGGCACCTACGTCGACGAGGTTCCCCCTCCTGGGGCGAACATCGTCAGTGGCATGTGGATTTTCAGGGTGAAGCGGCCGCCGGGTTCTCCGCCTGTCTTCAAGGCGCGTTACGTGGCTCGAGGCTTCAGTCAGCGGCAGGGAGTTGACTACTTTCAGACCTTCTCCCCGACCCCGAAGATGACCACTCTTCGGGTTCTGCTGCACGTTGCTGCCCAGCGTGACTACGAGCTTCACTCCCTTGACTTCAGCACTGCTTTCCTACAGGGCAGTCTGCACGAGGAGATCTGGCTGCGCCGCCCACCTGGCTTCACTGGGTCGTTTCCTCCTGGTACCCAGTGGAGCCTCCGGCGGCCAGTCTACGGTCTCCGCCAGGCGCCACGTGAGTGGCACGACACACTGAGGACTACACTTGCGGCTCTTGGGTTTGCTCCTTCCACTGCTGACCCGTCGCTGTTTCTTCGCACCGACACCTTGCTGCCGCCGTTCTACATCCTCGTGTACGTCGACGACTTGGTCTTTGCTACGGCTGACACTGCTGGACTCGCCCACGTGAAGTCCGAGCTGCAGAAGAGACACACGTGCACAGACCTGGGTGAACTGCGCAGCTATCTTGGCTTGCAGATCACCCGGGACAGAGCACGGCGCACCACTACCTTGACTCAGTCACACATGGTGCAGCAGGTCCTTCAGCGCTTCGACTTCACGTACTCCTCGCCTCAGGCCACTCCTCTGTCTACTCGCCACTCGCTCTCAGCTCTGCCTTCGGATGAGTCCGTAGAGCCGAGTGGCCCGTACCCAGAGCTTGTTGGCTGCCTCATGTACCTGATGACCTGCACTCGACCTGACCTAGCATACCCTCTGAGCATTCTGGTACGCTATGTTGCTCCTGGGAGACACCGACCAGAGCACATGGCTGCAGCGAAGAGGGTGTTGCGCTACTTGTGCAGTACTTCAGGCTTGGGGCTAGTGCTTGGAGGGCGGAGTCCAGTAGTCCTCACTGGTCACGCAGACGCGTCTTGGGTTGACGACCTGGCTACGCAGCGGTCGTCACAGGGTTACACCTTCAGCCTTGGTTCCGGCTCTGTTTCGTGGCGGTCTACTCGCTCGTCTTCTGTTCTCAGCTCCAGCTGTGAGGCTGAGATCTACGCAGGGGCCATGGCTGCACAGGAGTTACGCTGGCTCACCTACTTGCTGACTGACCTCGGAGAGCCGCCTCGTTCTCCTCCAGTTCTGTACGTAGACAACAAGGCCATGCTGGCCTTGTGTCGGGAGCACAGACTGGAGCACAGAACGAAGCACATTGCTCTTCGCTACTTCCTTGCTCGTGAGCTGCAGCACCGTGGTCAGCTGCGTCTTGCTTACGTGGCCTCTCAGGCCAACACTGCTGATATCTTTACCAAGGCACTTCAGCCTTGTGATCATCAGCGCTTCTGTACTATGCTAGGTCTTGTGCCTACTTGGCCTCACTTGCTTACCTCTTGACTTTGCTTGTACTGTGATTTCTATATACCTGCACTTGCTTGTTTACTTTTATATATGAACTTGCATGTGAACTGGCCTTGTGGCCTTTGACCCTGTGCTCAGACTGTGTGGTGACTTTGTGATCCACCCTGAGCTTGCTTTGCTTTGCTTTGCTTGACTGGTCTTGTGACCCCTAGTTCTCACCCACTTTGCCTATGGGGGTGTGTCAGATATATATGCCTTAGCATATTTAGGCTGTAGTGGGGTAGACTCTAAGGGGTACAGGTTTCTTATTTGTACCAAACTCATTCGTAGTTCATTCATTCCTGTTTTCTTTCTTCACAATACCGTGTGAATTTTTTGAGGGGGATTGGGTAAAATTACCATGGAAGTAATATGTAACTGTATTTAACACCAAAAGCACTCTCAACTAGTTTCATCAATACATACAAGCAATCCACAAGACTCCTAGTGACATTCAAACCCAGTCCTCTATACAAATGCTCCCAATCATCCTTTTGAGTAGCTGAGCAGAGCACCTAGGTGCAGGGCCTATTTTATCAGTGTAAATCACACTGCTATACTGATGAGAAGGGTGAAATTTAGGGCCTACACTGATGTGTTTGGGTAATTTTTTTGAAACTTAGTGTTACACTGATTTGACAGTGAAACGATTTAGGCCACACTGATGCTCTGGGGTAAATTTTCTTTTAACAAAGATTACCCTTAAGGGCGTACAGGGCACCCCCCCCCCCCCCCCCCCCCCTCTCTCCCTTCATTCCTGAAATTTGTCGGAGCGCGATTTCCGTCAATCACGCAAGTACCGAAGCGGCCTTCCCTGCAGAATATGCGTTGGCAGCAGTCATGAGTGTAATTGGTCACTTTTTTATGTTTCGATATCCTGCACGCCAAGCAAAGGACTGTTGGCATCACGTGCATTGATGCTGCTTGCACTTAGTCAAATCCCAGACCACATTCATACTGTCGGTGGCACAGATGCAAGCCGCGTCACCCAACAAAGCGACCTGATGCTTTGCCGTGTTGGTTCAGCAAGCTCAGCAGAGTGGGTCAAGCAGTTTCGCAACACTCAGCCATTCCTCCAGCCAACTCCGAAAACCAATGTTTTTTTTTGCCAATCTGTCTAGCATCCACACGTTCGCCACCCCGTAGCCATGGCAGCGCCTAGCGACGATGACGGTGACGATGCCGATGGCGACCCCTCTTGTAGCCACGGTCCAAGAACGGGCCTTGATTTCTTACGAGGCCCAGTCTCAGAACCTGCACCCCGTCCTTTGCCCGAGCCTTCTGATGAAAGTGAGGGATGGAGGTACCCTGTGCGCAAAGCGGCCCAAAAATCACCACCGCACCAGCCTCAAGCTGTGTGTGATGACGCTGGATGGCAGCGTCCGGAACGCGATGAGGCGAACCCCGTTGTGCACGACTTCGTCGCCTCGACGGAAATCGTCTCAGAAGTCCTAGAGTCTTCTCACTCCGTGTCGCGGAAAAAACGCCGGTACACGCAGTCTACTCTTGGTTACGGCGGCGGCTCGCCTCTCGTGAAACCTGCTCCTCCGCCACCTCCCGTTTTGATGCCATCACCGTCAGCACTGAAGCAGACTCCGGCCGAACGCGCGGAAGCAAAGTTCCTTGAAGCACAGATGAATTACATCACCAAATGGCTGCCGCAATTTGATTGGTTGTTGCTTGACAAGGGTGATGATGGTCTGCCTTGTTTGCGGTGCAGTGTGTGCAGCGAGCACGGTCCCGACAATGCACGCTACGGGCGGAATAGCAGCGGCGGACGGAACCTGCAGCCAGCGTCGATGCGGGCACACCAAGCGAGCTCCCGCCATCACGACTGCATTGATCGGCAGAAGGGTCTTCTGGACAAGCTGGCGGTGTTGAAAGTAATGAACGAGGATGAATGCATTGAACAGAAGAGGGGTACAAGTACTAACCCTAATTGGGTTGTACCCCTTATGGGCTACCCCAATATAGCCTACACAAATGTAAGCACTATGACATTCTGACACACCCCGATAGGCAAAGTGGGGGAGAACAAGAGGTCACAAGACCAGTCAAGAAAAGCAAAGCAAGCTTAGGGTGGATCACAAAGTCACCACACAGTCCGAGCACAAGCAAAGGGCCACAAGGCCAGTTCACATGCAGAGTTATATAAAAGAGAACAAACAATACAGTGATCATACCCTAGCAAGTGCAAGCATGCAGGTATATATATAGATCACAGTACTGATAAGAAACGAGGAATGAAATGACTAAGTGAAAGTTGGGTACAAGAAGCAAACCCTAGAAAACTGTACCCCATATGTGCTACCCCACTATAGCCTACAGTAGCTATGTCATATAAATCTGACACACCCCCATAGGCAAAGTGGGGGAGAACAAGGGGTCACAAGACCAGTCAAGCAAAGCAAAGCAAAAACAAGCTCAGGGTGGATCACAAAGTCACCACACATTCCGAGCACAAGTTCAAGGCCACAAGGCCAGTTCACAAGCAGGAGTACACATATATATAAAAAGGCTAGACAAACAAGAGCAGGTATATATATATGTAACAGTACAAGCAAGGTCAAGAGGTGAGCAAGTGAGGCAAGGTAGGCACAAGGCCCAGCTGAGTACAGAAGCGCTGATGGTCACAAGGCGCAAGTGCCTTGGTGAAGATATCAGCAGTGTTGGCCTCAGAGGCCACGTACGCAAGACGCAGCTGACCACGCTGCTGCAGCTCACGAGCAAGAAAGTAGCGGAGAGCAATGTGCTTCGTTCTGTGCTCCAGTCGCTGCTCCCGACACAAGGCCAGCATGGCCTTGTTGTCTACGTACAGCACTGGAGGAGAACGAGGCAACTCTCCGAGGTCAGTCAGCAGGTAGGTGAGCCAGCGAAGCTCCTGTGCAGCCATGGCTCCTGCGTAGATCTCAGCCTCACAACTGGAGCCGAGAACAGAAGACGAGCGAGTAGCCCGCCACGAAACAGAGCCGGAACCAAGGCTGAAGGTGTAACCCTGTGACGACCGCTGCGTAGCCTGGTCGTCAGCCCAAGAAGCGTCTGCGTGCCCAGTAAGGACCACTGGACTCTGCCCTCCAAGCACAAGCCCCATGCCCGACGTACTGCACAAGTAGCGCAACACCCTCTTAGCTGCAGCCATGTGCTCCGGTCTGTGTCTCCCAGGAGCAACATAGCGTGCAAGAATGCTAAGAGGGTATGCAAGGTCAGGTCGTGTGCAGGTCATCAGGTACATGAGGCAGCCAACAAGCTCTGGGTACGGGCCACTCGACTCTACGGACTCATCCGAAGGCAGAGCTGAGAGCGAGTGGCGAGTAGGCAGAGGAGTGGCCTGAGGCGAGGAGTACGTGAAGCCGAAGCGCTGAAGGACCTGCTGCACCATGTGTGACTGAGTCAGGGTAATGGTGCGGCGTGCTCTGTCCCGAGTGATCTGCAAGCCAAGGTAGCTGCGCAGTTCACCCAGGTCAGTGCACGTGTGTCTCTTCTGCAGCTCGGACTTCACGTGGGCTAGTCCAGCAGTGTCAGCTGTGGCAAAGACCAAGTCGTCGACGTACACGAGGATGTAGAACGGCGGCAAAGAAGTGTCGGTGCGCAGAAACAGCGACGGGTCGGCAGTAGAGGGAGCAAACCCAAGAGCTGCAAGTGTAGTCCTCAGTGTGTCGTGCCACTCACGCGGTGCCTGGCGGAGACCGTAGACTGGCCGCCGTAGGCTCCACTGGGTGCCAGGAGGAAAAGACCCAGTGAAGCCAGGTGGGCGACGCAGCCAGATCTCCTCGTGCAGGCTGCCCTGCAAGAAAGCAGTGCTGAAGTCAAGAGAGTGTAGCTCGTAGTCACGGTGAGCAGCTACGTGCAGCAGTACCCGAAGAGTAAAGCAATAAGCAAGTGAGGCAAAGTAGGCACAAGGCCTAACACAGTAGAGAAGTGCTGATGATCACCAGGCGGAAGTGCCTTGGTGAATATATCAGCAGTGTTGGCCCTAGTGGCCACGTACGCAAGACAAAGCTAGCCACGCTGCTGCAATTCTCGAGCAAGGAAGTATCGCAGAGCGATGTGCTTCGTTCTGTGCTCTAGTCAGTGCTCTTGACACAAGGCAATCATGGCCTTGTTGTCTACATACAGAACTGGAGGCGAACGAGGCTGCTCTCCCAAGTCAGTCAGCAGGTAGGTGAGCCAGCGTAGCTCCTGTGCAGCCATGGCCCCGGCATAGATCTCAGCCTCACAACTGGAGCTGAGAACCAAAGAGGAGCAAGTAGACCGTCATGAAACAGAGCCGGAACCGAGGCTGAAGGTGTGACCCTGTGACGACCGCTGCGTAGCTGAGTCGTCAACCCAGGAAGCGTCTTCGTGACTGGTGAGGACAACTGGACCCCGTCCTCCAAGCACGAGCCCCATGCCCGACGTACTGCACAAGTAGCGCAGTACCCTCTTCGCAGCATCCCAGTACACCTTTCGGTGCCTACCGGGAGCCACGTAGCGAGCCAGAAGGCTGAGAGGGTACGCGAGGTCAGGTCGTGTGCACGTCATCAAGTACATGAGGCAACCCACAAGCTCTGGGTACGGACCACTCGGCTCTACGGACTCGTCCAAAGGTGGAGCTGAAAGCGAGTGGCTGGTAGACAGAGGAGTGGGCTGTGGTGAGGAGAACTGGAAGCCGAAGCGCTGAAGGACCTGGTGCACCATGTGTGACTCAGTCAATGTGATGGTGCACCGTGCTCTGTCCCGGGTGATCTGCAAGCCAAGATAGCTGCGCAGTTCACCCAGGTCAGTGCAGGTGTGTCTGTTCTGCAGCTCCGACTTCACAAGGGTCAGTGCCTCAGTGTCAGCAGTGGCAAAGACGAGGTCGTCGACGTACACGAGGACGTAGAACGGCGGCAGCGAGGTGTCGGTGCGTAGAAACAGCGACGGGTCAGCAGTAGAAGGAGCAAACCCAAGAGCCGCAAGTGTAGTCCTCAATGTGTCGTGCCACTCGCGAGGCGCCTGGCAGAGACCGTAGACTGGCCGCCGGAGGCTCCACTGGGTACCCGCAGGAAACGACCCAGTGAAGCCAGGTGGGCGGCGCAGCCAGATCTCCTCGTGCAGGCTGCCCTGCAAGAAAGCTGTGCTGAAGTCCAGAGAGTGCAGCTCATAGTCACGCTGAGCAGCGACGTGCAGCAACACCCGAAGAGTAGTCATCTTCGGGGTGGGGGAAAAGGTCTGGAAGTAGTCAACCCCCTGACGCTGACTAAAGCCTCGAGCAACGTAACGCGCCTTGAAGGCAGGCGGAGAACCCGGCGGCCGCTTCACCCTGAAAATCCACATGCCATCGACTATGTTCGCCCCAGGTGGGGGAACCTCGTCGACGAAGGTGCCTGTGGACTTCGAGGATGCCATCTCGGCATCCATGGCTGCCTGCCACTGAGAGGAGTAAGGACCCGTAATCGCCTCTACGTAAGAGCACGGAGTCGGGATGTCTGGTGCATCCGGGTCTCCCTGAGGGGCAAGCAACATGGAAGCGAAACGAGGTACAGCAGCTGCAAGACACTCAAAGTCCTCTTGCATGTCCTCAAGGACGTCCGTGCCAAGAGCACACTCACCCCCGACGGACGGAGGACTCGCAGACGCAGACTCAGCAACAAGAGCAGTGGCGTAGTCTAGACGGCGGGCAGCAGCAAATTCAAGCAGCTCAGCAACGAGAGCAGACGCAGCAGCAGACTCAAAAGTAGGGTCAGTGACAGAAGTGGCGAGGAGACGAGAGACAGTGGGACTGGTAGCACGAGTGTGGTCAGACTCAGGGTCAGGGACCTCAGGAAGAGAGGACGCAGGAGGAGCAAGCAGAGGAACACGCAGAGGAACAGAGGAAGGACGAAGTGTCATAGTGTGCGTGCCGGGGACAGGAGGAGGACGCGAACGAGGAACGCGACGAGCAGTGCGAACAGGCGAGACAGGACGAGACGCAGGCTCACGATGCTCTGTAAGACCGCCGGACTGCTCAGTGTAAGGAGAAGGAGCAGGCAGTGGAGAGGCCAGCTGTAACGGCGGCTGTGACTGGTCAGGCGGTGGACACAGGAAGGAGGAGTAAGGCCAGTAGAAGACGGGGTACCAAGAACCTGCTGAAGCAGAGAACGAAGTACGGTCGCGGCCGCACAGCGCCACCAGGGTCAACAGCTCCAGCTACTCAAGCTCCAGCACCTCCCGCGCCAGTGCCTCCAACTCCAGCGCCTCCTGCGCCAGTGCCTCCAACTCCAACTCCTCCAGCTCCAGCGCCACCAGCGCCAGAGCCGCCAGCACCAGTAGCTCCAGACTCCGTAGGGTCTCCAGCTCCAGCACCCCCAACACCACCAGTCCCGGTAGCTCCAGTACCCCGGGTACGAGCACCTCCAGGACAAGTAGCCGCAGTACCTCCAGTAACACCAGCTCCAGCAGCAATGCCAGCACCTCCAACTCCAGCAGCAATGCCAGCACCTCCAGCTCCAGCACCTCCAGCTCTGGTAGCTCCACTCCGAAGGCGTGCACGCCGAACAAACCACTCACGCAGCTGCTGCGGAGACAGTCTTGGCGAAGCACCAGCAGAACCTCCAGACGAAGCATCACCCTGAGGCTCAGCACCTCCAGACTCCGCATCCTCCGACGCAGCACCCCCAGGTGCAACACCCTCAGGCTCAGCACCCCCACGCTCAGCACCCCCAGTCTCAATACCCCCAGGCTCAGCACCCTCAGTCTCAGCACCCCCAGGCTTAGCACCCCCAAGCTCAGCACCCCCAGACGCAGTACCTCTAGCAGCACCTGAGTCCACAGCTACCTCACCAGGCACAGCACCAGGGGGTGGGTCTACCTGAGAGATACCTGAGGGAGCAGGATCCTGAGGAGGCAGGGGGTCTACCGGAGGGGGACCTGGAGCAAGGAAGAGCGGCGGGGGAGGGAGAGGGGCAGAGCGGTAAGGGAAGAGACGGTAAAAAGGAACCGACTCGTCAAACGTGACGTCCTGAGAGGGGAGGACACGGCGCGAGGTGGGGTGGTAAAACTGCCAGCCAGGCACGTCAGGGACAAAGCCAAGGAAGACGCAGGGAATGGCGCGGGCGTAGAGCTTGTCCGCGGACGGATCGCGGACAAAGGCACGAGAACCCCAGACCCGGAACACTGACGCATCGCCAACCTTCCCCGTCCAACGCAGTGTGGGCGAGGTCTCTGGCAAGGAGACATGGGGCCAGAGGTTGAGCTGATGCGCAGCGTACTGGACCGCAAACGGCCACAGAAAATGGGGAGCAGCCGCATGGATCATGGAGGTACGAGCGACCTCCATGACTAAGCCAATGCGGCACTCAGAAATCCCATTTTGCTGAGGTGAGTCCGGAAGCGTGAACGACTGGAGAATGCCCTCCCCACGACAAAAGTCCCTCAAGAGGTCGGAGGAGAACTCACCACCTCTGTCAGAGTGCAGACACAGGACAGGAAGGTCCTGGCCAAACCGCTCGCGGAGCTGGAGACGGACCGTGCGGATCCAAGGGATCAAGACATCAACAACCTGACCCTTGCTGCGCAAGGGGAAGATCGTGGTGTACCGCGTGTAGTCGTCAACGACCAGTAGGAAGTAGCGCTCGCGGCTCTGTCCACTAACGCGGGCTGGGCCCCACACGTCCATGTGGAGAGTCTGCAGGGGAGCAGTCGTCGGGGGAAACGAGGAGGAGTGAGGAGCGGCGCGCTGCCGCCCCTTGACGCAAGGAAGGCAGGGCGGGGCAGGCGAGGGTGGCAGGGGAGGCAGAGACCTGGGAAGACCAGAGACAAGAAGACGAGAGTGCATGCCACGAAGGCGTGGCAGGGAGGGGTGACCCAGGCGGTGGTGCCACTGAAGATTCTGGTGTGGTAGGAGGCGACACGAGCAAGAGGCGGCTACCTGACCTGACGCGGACACCTGAGCAGACGCAGCTACCTGAGGAGGCTCGATAGTGAGTGTGTACAGACTCGACCCTGGCCGACGAGTGAACGTGGCCAGGTGACGCCTCGTCCGTGTGCACGTGCAGATCGACACACGCTGACCCCCAGGAGTGGTGGTAGTGACCATCGCATCCTGGAGGGCAGCGGTACTCACCAAGTTCGTAGAGAACGAGGGGAGGTGAAGACCTGACAGTGAGCCAGACGGAACCGCCGGACACGGGAGGACAGTGGAGGAACGGGCCACGACCGGGCCCCTAGAGGGGCCAGCCAGTCGGACCGGGACAGGTGCAGAGAGAGGAGTGAGAGTGGTGCGGTCACAAAAGAAATAAGCAGAGGCGCCTGAGTCTAGCGTGAAGGTGTGCAAGGTCTCAGCAGGCGTAGTACCAGGGAGAGTACCAGACTTATTAGCACCTAGAGCAGCAGCGGCTATACCTGGGTCGGGTGGCACACATCGGGAACAGTCACCCTCAGCACTAGCAGACAAAGCATACATAGTAGTGAGAATAGCATCATAGTCTAGAGCAAAGATATCCACACCCTGCCTAACCAGCTCGAGCCAGCGAGTAAGCTCAGCCGCGTCGCCAAACTCTGCACGCCAGGCGACGCTCAGACAGGAGAAGCAGCGAGACTGTGTGTGACCAACTGTCCCGCAAGTCTGACCAGCCCTGTCACCTATGCGAATGACGTACGGGCAGCGAGCACTACTCCGAGACGCCCCACGCTGAACGTACCACTAACGAAGGTGCTGAGGCGAAAGGGTCTCGCGCGGACGCCGCTGCAGTGCCGTCAGGCCACCGCCAGGAACTCCCAACTGAACTGCTGCAGAGCGACCTCCACTACTGCCGCCGCCACCACCCCTACTAGTGTACCACTCACGTAGCTGCTGGGGTGGAAGGGACTCGCGCTGACGCTGCTGCAGCCGCATCTGGCCACCGCCAGAAACTCCCTACCGAGTAGTTCCACAGCAACTGCTAGGACGGCCTCCACCACTTCAACTGCTGCCACCACCATCGTCACCACCCCCACCGCTACACCGAAGAGAAGTCATAGCGAGCAAGCTAGGCGGCGTGCGGGGCGGCAGTAGGAGCAGTAGCAGCAGCAGCAGTAACAGCAGTAGCAGTAGCAGCAGTAGCAGGAGCAGCAGTAGCAGGAGCAGGGGCCGAGGGGGCCAAGGGGCCGAGGGGCGTGGGGCCTAGGGGCCGAGGGGGAGAGGTCGAAGGGGGGAGGGGGGGGGGGGGGGGGGGAGGGGCCGAGGGGCCTAGGGGCCTTGGGGCCGAGGGACCGAGGTCGAGGGGGGGGGGCGAGGGGCCTAGGGGCCGAGGGGCCAAACACGAAAGGTGGGGGGGGGGCCATTGGCCGAGGGGCCAAGGGGCCGAGGGGCCTGGGGCCTAGGGGGCCGAGGGGCCGAGGGGCCGAGGTCGAGGGGGGGGGGGGACCGAGGGGCCTAGGGGCCGAGGGGCCAAACACGAAGGGGGGCCTAGGGGCCGAGGGGCCAAGGAGCCGAGGTCGAAGGGGCCGAGGGGCCTAGGGGCCGAGGGGCCAAACACGAAGGGTGGGTGCCGAGGGGCCGAGGCTAGGGGCCGAGGGGCCGAGGGGGCCTTGGGGCCGAGGGGGCCTACTGGCCGAGGGGCCTAGGGGCCAAGGGGCCTGGGTCGCGGGTCACGGGGCGCGGGTCGCGGGGCCTGGGGGCGTGACGGGCCTAGGGGAGCGACGGGCCGGGAC
Source organism: Closterium sp. Naga37s-1 (assembly GCA_947471745.1). NCBI lineage: Eukaryota > Viridiplantae > Streptophyta > Zygnematophyceae > Desmidiales > Closteriaceae > Closterium > Closterium sp. Naga37s-1. Next base: position 942,203 of record CANJKZ010000799.1, on the reverse strand, counting down.
CGGGGCCTAGGGGCGCGACGGGTCTAGGAGAGCGACGGGCCAGGACCGGGGCCTAGGGGCGCGACGGGCCTAGGAGCGCGACGGGCCAGAACCGGGGCCTTGGGACGTGACGGACCTAGGGGCGCGACGGGCAGGAACCGGGGCCTGGGGGGCGCGATGGTCCTAGGAGAGCGAAGGGCCGGGACCGAGGCCCGACGGGTCGCGACGGGTCTAGAAGCGCGACGGGTAGGAAACGGGGCCGTGGGGCGCGACGGGCCTAGGGGCGCGACTGGCCTAGGGGCGTGATGGGCCAAGGGGCCGGGGCCTAGGGGCGAAGGGGCCGAGGGGCACGACGGGCCTAGGAAATGGGGCCGTGGGGCGCGACGGGCTTAGGGGCGCGACGGGCCTAGGGGCGCGACTGGCCTAGGGGCGCGACGGGCCAAGGGGCCGGGACCTAGGGGCGAAGGGGCCGAGGGGCGCGACGGGCCTAGGGACGCGACGGGCCTAGGGGCGCGACGGGCCAAGGGGCCGGGGCCTAGGGGCGAAGGGGCCGAGGCTACGGGCCGGGGCCAAGGGGCTACTCGCAGGGCAGCAGGTGGTGGGCCCAAGGAAAGAAAAGCGGTCCTAGCGAGGGACCTACTCTGAAACCATGTTGAAAGTAATGAACGAGGATGAATGCATTGAACAGAAGAGGGGTACAAGTACTAACCCTAATTGGGTTGTACCCCTTATGGGCTACCCCACTACAGCCTACACAAATGTAAGCTATATATAAGTTTGACAGGCGGCGCAAAAGAAAATCGACGACTACGAGAGGGCTGACCCCGAGGGTGCGCGCGTGACGAGACTTATGCCCAGCATCCAGTTTGTGTGCGACGAGGACGCTCCGATCGCAATGTTCCCGAGGCTCGTAGAGTTCCTCGTGAAGGAAGGCGTTTCCGACATTCCTCAGCAGACCTACGGTGTATATATCACTCAGTGAGTGAAATTTAATACGTTTTTGCCGTATTGGTGAATAGCTTCCGGTACGATTCACACCTTCCCTTTTGCGCACCATGCAGATACGACTTCACGGAGATGGTGAAGGCTATGTGCACGTATCAGCAACAGCAGCAGCTTATGTACATCCATGCATCACCGTGGATCGGCATCAGCTGCGACGAGAGCACAGACCGGTCTCGCGGCAAACACCTCATGGTGTTTGCAACCTTCATGAAGGAGCGGGCAGTGGTGACGGAATTTCTCACTCTACTCACCATACACAAATGCGACGCGGGATCCCTCTTCGCGGTTTTGCTGAGCCACCTCGACAACATCGGGATTGATATGCAGCGGATTGTCGCAGTTAGCACCGAAGGCGGGGGGGTGATGATTGGCAGCCAATCCGGTCTTGTTGTTCGTCTCCGTCAGCGCGTCCCACATCTGGTCGGGACTCATTGCATAGCGCACAGGTAGGTTTGTTGTTTCCGTACAATCGCCTCGTATAAGGGAGTAACTTCCTAACCCCTTAAGCATTTTTTATGTTGTATGCAAAGAAGTGCTCGCGGTCAAAGAAGCCGCGTTGAAGTTCACGGACCTCGACATCGTCGATGACGCCATCCGTGGGCTTGGCGAAATCGTCATGCGATCTTCCGTGTGGCTTGAGCGCTTCAAGGAGCTCCTGCTTGAAATACATCAAACGAATCTGGAGCACCAGGGGCTCTTCGACGTGCGTAGGCCAGGGCTGACGTTTCATTTTAAGCCTCCCTGATTCCGGGGAAAATTTTCCCCCTCGATTATGGGTGCACATTTTCCAGAAAATCAGAACCCTGATTGCTCAGGGTTGTAAAGTAGTTAACACTGATTGTTCAGGGTCGAGAACTGAACATCAGAGTAGTAACGCACGCTTTGTTACCGGGGACAATATCCCCACTCTCCATAAAGTCTGCGCGCTGTGTTTCCTGCTGGCTGTACACTCGACTGATTTGTGCAGGGCGGGTGTGATTGACCTGTTCGAGTCACAGATTTCCGCTGTCAGAGCCTATTTCGACCAATCCCAGCAAAGTATATCTGACATTGCACATTCACGCGATTTCGATGGTAGGTGTATCAGAACGAAGTTTCGAAGAAACTTCGTCTCGATAAAGCGGGAAGGGGGGGGATTACGCACATGCGGGGGGATCACTGCGATCAATCCAAGGCGGGGTCATCGGAACGAAACTTCCGAGAAACTTCCTCTCGATAAGTCAGGGTCCACACAGTCGATACTCTGTTAAGTCAGGGTCCACTAACAGCCTAGTCTGTTACACTGTACTCAAAATCAGGGATAGCTAAACTATTACTCTGATTGGATCAGGGCTGGAAATTCAATAACTCTGAAATTTCAGTCTCCACGAAGTGGAAAGCCTGAAATCACCCTGAAATCAGGGTAATTACCCTGATAAAATCAGCCCTGGCGTAGGCTATCGCGCGGGGATGCAGTGGCCTGTCTGTGCAGAATTCTTGGGGCGGCGATCGTGGTGTTCATCGAGTACAACCACAGCATGGCGGTAACTGTTCAGACCCTGAAGTTTCACTTCTGCCTCTACTTCTTGGCGGATCTGCTGGCAGAGATCAACGCACTCAACAAGTTTTTCCAGCGCAAGAAAGTAAGTGTTGATTCACTGTGCATGTATTTCTTTTATTCGCTTCATTTAATTCTACACTAACATTTAAACGTGTTGTTCATCTGCCCGTCTTTGGTTCAGGTTGATATCACGCTCGTGCACCAAGAGGTGGATCGCACGATTGGAGTCATCAGACTTCGATATGTGGAATACGTGGACATTTTCGGAGGGGGGGTCAGCAAGCTGCTGTCGCCATTCATCACACGCCTTGGCAGCGGCAGGCGAACGATGTGCGTGGACGGCACGGATGCGGATGGTGAGCCATCTTCACATCAGATCGTGCTGAGCGAGGCGCCAATACCAGGACACCAATACGGCGGCTCGATGGCAGACTGCATCAAGTTGTGCAAAGCGTTCGCACGAAAAACGATTAGTAATTTGTTTTTTGCGATAAGGGTACACAAATTTACTACACTGATGGGAAGTGTAGTGTGAAGATGGCTCACCATCCACATGCGAGTGTGCAGCTTCCCCATTTCTAAAACGATTAGTAATATGTTTTTTGCGATAAGGGTACACAAATTTACTACACTGATGCTCTGGGGTAAAATTTTTGAAACTCAATGTTACACTGATGTATCAGTGTAACAAAAAATTACACACTGATCAGAAGGGTTTTGAAAAATGTCACACTGCCAATCTTGAGTAGCCAAAAACCAAACATAGGCCCTGCCTAGGTGCTCTTAATGATTAAAATGCCATAAGCCTCCTAAAAGCACACACTATTTGACACATTGTTGTCTGCAAAACCAGGTTTGGTTGCAAACGTGATTCGTGCAGGGCACATAGCATGCAGCACCGAGCACGCAGCCGCAAGGGTGTATCCAGGCTAGATGGTGCGGGTGTTGTATGAGCCGCAGGCAGAGCATTTGTGGTAGAGCCAGTGGAAAGCCGCACTTCCCTTGGCCTCACAGTCATTGCAAAGAATAGCCTGAAAGAGCAGAGAAGAATGGCAGAAAGGAGCAGGAGAGGGCGCAAAAGAGGGCACACGGATAGCATGTGCTATCAGCTATGACATGGAACAACAGGTGTTCTGGTGCGATACGTGCCATGCCATGCTTGTGCTGAATTTGCACATGGTGTGACAATGCAGAGTTGAGAGGGGGTCAACACACACAAGTCACAGCAGCAACGGGCTTACGATTGATTTAGCAGAGAAGAAAGAGCAAGAGGGCCCACCTGTTGACGATTGCGATACTCCTCTGGAAGCTGCTCTGCTGCTAGTAGAGCATCCAGCATTCCAAAGTACACCTGGTGAAAGCAGCAGAGGAGGGCAGGTCAGCAAACTAGTGACAATGATAGTCACATCACCTGCGTACACTCAGATGCTTCGCACGTCACACGCGCATCACAACACCGGTATCACTACAGAGAGATGCTGCACACGCTTCCATGCTCATAAGCTGGTATCATCACACCACGCTGGGTGCATGAACCGCCTACCCTTAAAGCACATTAAGGGTACATTCCTGCATGGACATTTGTGTCTCAATCCCCTTTTTCCCGAGTCGCGTCGAAACATTTTACCAATCTCGCGTCACAAAGAATGGATGTATCGCGAAACTAGGCGACCAGGCGAAATGCACAGTTGGGCGCGTTTGATTGGGTGACAGAAATGACTGTACACCCGTGTCTTCAACCGCTTGGCTGGGGTATGGTTTCGACGCGCGGGATTTTTTCCCGCGCAAAATTGGCATTGCAGGCAGACCAGGTGCATTGACATTTCGAACCGCGTGCGATTTTTAAACAATGACGAGTCGGTTTGCAATTCGTCAGCAACGTCAGCGCGTTTCACGCTGACCAATGAAAAATACAGTAAAAATCGCACTAGGGCGATTCGAGTTTGAGACATTGTACCTTATATGTTGTTTTCACACGTCACAAACGCTTTGAGACACAAATGTCCAAGCAGGAATGTACCCTAAGAGTCGAAACGTACCCGCATGTCCCCGACGGATTTGCAGCAGATGGGGCAGGTGTAGTGCTCGCAGGTGTACGCCTGGAAGCACGCAGAGTGCATGAAATGGCCGCAGGGGAGTGCCTTGACGGGTGCGGAGGAGGTGAAGAGGAAGTCGTGGCAGATGGGGCAGTTGGACTCGAGGCCCTTCTCCCGGCACGTGTGCTGCGCGAGTGTCACGGACATGCACGCGTTGCACGTCATGCAGTGAAAGTAGTCGATTCCCAGGCCCCGCCCCACCCGGCACAGGTTGCAGAACGGGCAGTGGTAGATGTCCCTGGGGGTGGGGGTGGTGGTGGTGGTGGTGGGGGTGGGGATGGATGAGAGTGGGGATGCACATGTGAGTTGATGCACAGAAGCTGAGCATCATTCCGGTTGCTTCAGGCACACTGGTCGGACTGAGAGGAGAGGACTGGGTGGTGTGGAAGGGGCAAGGGAAGGAACAGGCAGGCATGGAATCGGTTGACGGCACGACCGCTGGTGCTAGACAACTTTGCAGCCCAGGACATCCCATCCCATTGTCCTCATGCTCCCAGGTCTCACCTGGCGTCGTCAAAGAGCTTGCAGATGCTGCAGTAGTGCCTGGCCATGGAATAGCCGTTGCAGGAGGGCGTGGCGCAGTACTGCCCCACTGGCTGCACCTTGAGACACTTCATGCACATCATCTCCTTCACCGCATGCCTGACAGATTGGGGGAGGGAGGGGAATGGGAGGGTCAGGCATGTTAGGTGGGCGCCATAGGACCTTGCTTGAACCCCCAACTGCACCTTGAGACTCTTCATGCACATCATCTCCCTCACCACATGCCTGGCGGATTCGGGTAAGCGGGACTGGGGTGGAAGCGGAGGGGAGGGCAAAGAAGGATGAGGATGAGCCCGCATGAACAGAGAAACAGGCCCAAGAGGATTGGCCATACTTGTCCAAGGAACGGTGATTGATTCAATCCTGAAGTACAAATCCAGAAACTAGTTTGCAATCTCGTCATCTTCTGTACCTGTCCATGGTGTGGACCACAAACTTGCCATGTTTTGTTCCTACCTGCTTATAGAGTGGGCAGCGAGCTTGTCCCGTTCTGAACACACCTGTCCATGGCATGGTCGGCGACCTTGTCCTGTTCTGAACGCACCTGTCCATGGCATGGTCGGCGACCTTGTCCTGTTCTGAACGCGCCTGTCGATGGCATGGTCGGCGACCTTGTCCTGTTCTGAACGCACCTGTCCATGGCATGGTCGGCGACCTTGTCCTGTTCTGAACGCACCTGTCCATGGCATGGTCGGCGACCTTGTCCTGTTCTGAACGCACCTGTCCATGGCATGGTCGGCGACCTTGTCCTGTTCTGAACGCACCTGTCCATGGCATGGTCGGCGACCTTGTCCTGTTCTGAACGCGCCTGTCCATGGCATGGTCGGCGACCTTGTCCTGTTCTGAACGCACCTGTCCATGGCATGGTCGGCGACCTTGTCGTGGCAGAAGCGGCAGGAGACGAGCTTGCCGCAGCAGACAGCACGCACTTTGCAGTTGCGGCGGTAGTGCTGGCAGCCGTAGATGCCCTTCTCCTCGTCGTGGTACGACGCACACAGCACCTCCTCCTCGGGCGTGTCGCGGGATGACTTGTGCTGCTGCTGCTGCGCCACGATCCACCGGCTGCATAGATGCACATGAACATGGCATGGGGAGCATACTTGGATTAGGAATTTACCACAGTTGGCTGATGTTGCATGACCAGCCAGCAGAGACTCATGGGCACTCGAGGGGGACTTTCCAGCCCAGATACCATGCAGCAACTCGCATGCAGTAGGCAGCAGGCAGCAGCACAGCACAAGGACAGACGGACGGACGGACGGGCGGACGGACGGACCTGGTCATGAGGTTCTGCATGAGGTACGCCTTCCTCCTGGGATCCAGCGAGGAGTCGCTGGAGACGCGGCGGATGGCGGCCTCCAGCTCTTTCTGGTTCATGCGGAATATGTTGTGCCACCCCGGCCGAAACGTCCTCTTGTCCTTCTCCACCTCCTTGCCTTGTGCTCCACTCCCTGCCTCCCCACTCCCACCACCTCCACTCCCACCAATACCCTCTCCAACCCCACCCCCACCACTTCCACTACCGCCTTCCCCTCCCACTGCATCGTTCCCGCTGTGCACATCACCACATTCTCCTGCCGCAGAACACCCCTCTCCACCCGTACCCTCCCTGTCAGATGCCGTCCCTTCTGCATGCCCATGTCCACACCCACCACCATCAGCAGCACCACCAGCACCACAACCAGCACCAGCATCCGCGGCACCATCCACACAGGAGGCGTCAACACACGTAACTGCTACTGCACCCCCCTGCTCTGCTGCCTCTGCCCCTGCTGCTTGTCGTGACCCATCACTCTCCAAATACTCGGCCACCATCTGTAGCGCATCAGAGGAGAGGCTATCAGCTAGGTCGTCCCTAGCGTGGCCTTGGTGCCCCGGGGAGGGCGGCAGGGGGTTGGACGTGCCAGCAGGGGACTTCCACCAGGCGCTCAGCCATTGGTCGAACATGGTGTTGCGGGATGCCTTGCGCCACGTGTCCACCATCCCTGCCTGCTCCTCGTCTGAGATGGCTGCTGTGATCCACGTCAGCATGGCCTGAGAGGGAAAAGGAAACATGAATTAGTGCATGCACTCATTACTGTGTTAACCCTTCCTCCTGTCTCCCCTTGTCACACACATCCCCCCCAACCACGCCCCACAACGCTCATCACACCCCATCACACAAACAACCTCACGCCCCCAAGAAGCCCCACCCCGCCCCCTCCCCCCTTCACGCCCCACCACAATCCATCAAGCCCCATCAGCACCAGCAGCCCCACCGAGTCCCTGAGGGGCCCCACAAGGCCGTATCGCCATACCTGCAGCACCTCGGCGCCCGTGGTGCCAATGATGCGCCCCACAATCGCGTCCTGCTCCTCCATGCTGAAGTGAATCCCAAACAGCGGCCACAGCTCCAGCTCCTCGCGGGAGATGTGCTGGTCCAGGCACAACCGCACTGACAGACTCATCCGATGCACCCTTTCCGCCAGCTCCCTCCTCCTCTCCTCCAGCTCCTTCACCTGCTTCCTCGCCTCCTCCCGCTCCTCCTCCCCTCCGCTCTCCTCCGCTTTCGCAGCTACCCCCTTAGCTTTATTAATCGCCGAAATCACCCCTGAGAGCTGGTTCAAAACGCCTGCGATTGCGTCGAAAAGCTCCTCCTCCTGCTTGTGGTCGATCGTGTATGAGTGGCTCACGTTGTGCAGCGCCTCCTTCGCCTCCAGTGCCGGAAACACAATCTCGTCCTCGGCGTTGCTGTGCGCGCGGTACAGCCCCCACAGGAAATGAAACCGGCCGCTGAAATCGCGCGCGGCATCGTCGTCACACGTGGCAAGCCGCGCTGACTCAGCGGAAAGGTACTCCAGGTCCTTCCTAAGAGCTTGATGGAAGTGGAAAATCGCGTCAATGGGCCGCTGGCTTGACGAACTACCCCTGTCGTTTGAGAAAATCCCTGGACCCAAGACCCCCCCTGTGAGAAACCCCCCTCTGGAGGCGGATGAGCGAGTGAGGGCGCGCCCTGCTGCGCTTGAGAAGCTGAGAGCTTTGGAACCAAGAGACCCAGGCTCGGAAGCAGAGAGTTGCATGGGAGGGGGGGGCTCGGGTTTGATTAGGATTGCTGGTAAGCTCTGGAATGAGCTGCTGAGGAGCCTTGCTCGCTTGGAGGGAGGGGTGGAGACGCTGTCCTTGGGGCTGGCTGCTGTGCGCTGGGATCCCACCTCCAATGAGGCTGCATCTGCGGATGCGCTCGAGTGTATTGAGTGGTCTCCTGATTTTGCTGTTGTAAATGGTCTTGGAAGGTCAAAAAGGCTGGAATCTAGGGCTTGGGATGCTGTGGTGGTGTCGTCAGATTGGGGTGGATGCTTACTGGCCCAGGATGTGAACAGGGAGACCAGAGGAACATCAATTTCAGGAGCTGCACAGAAAACGAAAACACAAAAATCAGGGGAAGAATAAAAAATGTGCCTCTTTGCATGTAAGAAACCTGGTAAATCCCTAGACAAACTCCTCCTCACCCAAAAACACGAACTCTCACCTGCAAGCTTCATGTTCTCAACAATTTCTGTGGCCTCGTCCTTTGTGACGAATGTCATGACCCACGGGAGCACACGCTCCAGCAGCCGAAGAGGCATGACTAGCAGGCACCGGTAGACGAGCTGCCGCTGCTCATCCAGACTGCAGTGCTGCCGCAGCAGAGGGAAAACCTGCACATCAGATTGGGAAACGAAACAAAGAAATATAATGAAAACCATCCAAATCAAAACAAGACATCAAACACCAGCACGCTGCATAATTTCTTTGATGTAATTGGTCGCTCTCATACTGGAAATAGAATGCATTTGCAAGCTTACATCATCCTCCTCGGCTCGCAAGTGCTGGTCCAATGACTCCACAATGGTCAGTGCTTGTTTCTTCAGCTCTGAAAGCAGTGGCTCGGCAGCACTAGGACTGTGCTCCATCACATGTCGAACCTCGTCCAGCAGATGCCCTACTGCAGCAAAGAGCTTCTCTTCGTTTGCATGGGCCTGTACATAGCGTGTCGGAAGGTCTAAATGCGTTGAAAGTGCAGGGAACACCACATGGTCCTCTGCTGTGCTGCAGAGATAAACATAGTGAAAGATAACACCGTGACCCAAGAGGACCACTTCAGACAGTCATAAATGACCTGATGGTGGAAAGGAGAATGGTAAGGCAACGAAATCCACCTGTGGACGAGAATGCGTGCAAATTCTTACCTGTGAAAAACGCAAATATCTGAGAGGAACCGGTATCTTCTGATAAGACTGTCGAAGGTGTCAAGCTCCAGGTCTTTCACTTCTCTGTTGAAAGCTTCCAGTTCCTTTCTGATTGCGTTGTGCCAGTACAACAACTCGTCAATGGGATGCCTGTTTTTAGACGTGGTAGCTTTCTGGAGCGTGCCCTTTGGAGGAGCCATTTTAGACCCCGAGAGCTTGGGCTTCACCAATCCTGTCCATCTCTCGTGTATTTTAGGAAACACGCCATGCATTCGGCTCATCCAGCCAGAAACCACCTGAAAGGAAGGAAAGAACACGAGAGGATAGCTAAAACATGACACATTGCTGGCGGAAACGACGGCTTGTATGCTGAATTCGACACCCACTCACCTCCTGCAAGAGCTCCTCTTGCGGGACAATCTTATGCATGTGCTCCACCATTTGCTCCTGCTCCTTCTCCGTAAGATAAGAAGCCATCCAGGGGAGGCAATCTTCCATGAGCTTTATCGGCATGCTGCACAGAAACTGCCAGACTAGATTCGCCTGCTCCACCGCGTCGAAATGCTCTACCAGCAGCGGAAACACCTGAATGGCAAAAAAATGACCGTTAACTATGTGAGCTGCCTGCGAAAACGGTCGCACAATAAATCGAGTTACGGTACGACAATTGGAAGGACGGAAGCCATTACTACGGCACCAACTAACCTGCTCTTCTTCTTTCGACAAATGCTGCACGAGCACCGTGAGCAAGGCCTCTGTGCAGCAGATAAGCTGGCTGAATAGACAGCGTTCCGTGGTCTCGTCGCGTCTTAAGTTGGATACGAGGTCGGAGAGCTGGTCGAAAAGGTCGCTCTCCACTTTATGCTCGAGCGTGTACGCATGAGCGACGTTCTTAACCCGGGAATCGAGCGCCGGGAATACCACCTGAAGCAGAAAGTCGAACGTGTCAGAAAGCTGACGGATATTCTCAAAGCCTACTTCATAACGCGTCAGTATAGCAGTCTAAAGTGCAGCGTACCTCGTCTTCCGCCGTGCTATGGTACTTGTACACCATTCTAAGGAATTCATATCGTTCCAGCAACAGCTGCGTGTCCTTCTTTCCGCCACGTTCTAAGGCCAGCGCTGTGGTGTGCAGCTTGTCCAACTCGGCCTTAATCGCCTTGTGAAAGAACAAAAGATGGGAGATGGGAGAAGAAGCTAGCGTACGGACTAACGGCAGAGACGGCACGAGACCGCCAGGAACATTTTCCACCTGGACGGGACCGACAGACGCCATCAGCGAACGCAAAATGACCTCCCACTCCACAATTTCAACAAAGCAGCTTCACTCACAAAGGCACCTCACACAAGGCTCTTGAAATGAAGCAGCGACAAAGGAAACCACACTGACCCTACCGTACCGTACCCTCTCTCCCTGCAGGTTTGTGGATGTGGAGCAGAAAGCAAGGCCACATGGTGACCACATGTGTGTGTGAGTGAAGGTCGGTCAAGCTTTGCCTTCAGCCAACCCCAAACTGCCCTTTCCACCCAACCAGCCTTGCGGTTCCTCCTGTTCTCGTGGTTAGCACGCACGTAGGGTTTGGCTGCACAGGGTAGCAGTTTCAAGCACGAACACTCAGGGTGGCCCTCTCTATTTGCACACTCGTTTCAGGCAACGGATCTGGCCTACATCCCCAGGAACGGGCAGGGCTTGCGTGGCAACACAGGTGACGTGTGAGCAGTTGCACTGCTTCACAGTGAAGATTGCAGCGTGGTGTTGCCGTGCCGAGTGCCGAGGCACCACTAAGGGGTATGTTTTGGGTTCGGTCACAGGGATGAGCAATGCAAATGGAAAATCTGGAAATAAATGTGCGTGTAACAATATCGGGTTTCTCTGTTGGGATGCGCTGTTTCCCTCCAACATTTGAACCAACCTTCTGCTGTCGGAATTCCAATCCATCTCCACCCAAACCATACACATTTCAACCCATCGTCCAGCACAAGTTCCACCCCACACTTCCCACTGCACATGCAGTTCCCTCCCGCGAAATTGACCAGATTCACGACAAGATCACCGTCTTGCTAACATTCCAGGCACAACACCATCTTTTTGCAGGTCATGTCGAGAAGTCCAAAAATGAGCGTTTATGATTATACTTCTCGAGTCCCTCCAGGTGTGTGTTTGGACATTACCAGACCATCATGAGTTTTATGTTGTGTTGACGACTATTCTTTTGCAGTGACCGAGTTGCTCCAACCACTTGTGGAAGAGCATTGTCCCTCCCTATCTTACGTCTTCGGTAACCATAATGGCACTTTTGAAAATCTCAACAAAAATTCCCCTCAGCAGTCGCTTGCTCGTTTTTCCGCACCGTCGTCCGACCTCCGGCCACCTTTTAGATCGGTTTATCAGAATGGCCTGTTTAACCAGGGTCTATCTGGCACGAATAAACACCAGATGAAATCACCCAGCATCTTAAGCCGTCAGCCTAGCGCTCCTTCGCCGAGCCAGGGCATGACCAATGCAGAACCAGGTTCTTCTGCAATACGCCCGCCGCGTAACAGTACTGCCGTCAACAGGAGTAGCATATACAGCGAGCGGGAATACGAGATTGCGAAGAACCTTGGAAGGCATTTGCTTTCCCGACCTTCTGTTCGAGATTCTGGATTGGATCGGAATTCGGTTAGCAGCATTGATGGAAACCGCTCGCGGCAGTCCACTGCCAGTCATGCTTCTGTGACGGTGTCAGATTTGGAATTGCTGCTACAAGAAGGAAGCGATGAATCTGGAAGAAGCAGCACCTCCGAATGCTAGAAGAATCAAGACAATGACAGTGTTCGCTTTGTTGCTCTCTGATTACATTGGACCAATTTGGTGGATAAACGGATAGAGCAAAGCTACCGTACCTCACATTACAAACACGTGGGAACAATGAATGTAAATCCTGATAGTGGCTTCTGGCTGGGGGTGATCGTCCTGCATGTCAGAACAAATACCATGACTTGTAATCAACAATGTCAATTGCCCCAGCAATCACACTAGCTGTCAGCTTTCATCAACACTTCCAACACTCTCAATGTGTCATCAAATCACTAAGTGCAGCATTGTTTGCTCGTTAATACTTGGTCAAATCCTTGATCCCCAAGCCATGCGCAACAGCAGTCAAGTCATAACTAGTCTTCTTCGCAGGCGCTTCCTCTATAATCACACTCACAGCCCCCTCACACTCCTGCTCAACCACCCCCTTTAAAGTTACAGCTTCATGCATGCCTCTACTACCACTCACAAGCCCACTGCTGGGGCTGCCAGGTGTGGCCTCGGGAGGAGGAGGTGAGGGGTGCAGCACAAGTGAGGAGAGCAAGGGACACATGCGGAGGATTCGGCGGAGCTCGGCGGGTGTGGGGAGGTTGTAGGAGAAGGAAAGGGAGGACAGGGCGGGGAAGATGGATGCTTCACTGTCTGCCGTTGTTTTGGCTCGCTCGAAAATGCCCCTGTGCAGATAGCGGGATGAGATGTGGTTGGGGAGGAGCATGCGAGGTGAGGAATTCCACTAGAGAAGGATGAGTATATGACATGTGATGAGATGGCATGCCAGAACATGTGACAGCATGAGACTCAACACACAATGTTATGGCACACCATGACATGACACGCACGAGGACATAAGAACAACGCCATCATGTAACATGACTTGGAAAAATGACAGATACAGCAATCGTGAGGAGTGAGGATGTGACAGATGCTGCATGTGTGTTACTGTAGCCCTAATGCCGGCCGCCCTAGTGTGTCGCACCTGTGGTAGCCGTGTAGGGACAGAGAGTGCAGGTGCACACAGGATGCGAGCGCAAAAACGCCATTCTCCGTGATGTGGTTACCGTTGATGGCCAGGGACTGGAGGTGCGGCCACTTGCGGTTCACCTGATGGGGTCATGTGTTGCATGGTGGATGGTGGATGATGGCATGCATGGTGCATGGTGGATGGTGGTGATGGCATGAATGGTGGATGGTGGATGGTGGTGATGGCATGAATGGTGGATGGTGGTAGACAGCATGCATGAAATTGGCCGATAGAAGAAGGGATATTTACCAACCAATGTACACTGTCTGACACCTCACAACAAGCATCCAACCCTGGCAGAGCAGGCTGCATCCCCGGCTTTTGACTCAACCCCAGGCCCATTGAGTCAACCCCATGCCCTTTGAGTCAACCCGATGCCCATTGAGTCAACCCCTTGCTTCTTGAGTCAACCCCATACCCATTGAGTCAACCCCATGCCCTTTGAGTCAACCTGATGCCCATTGAGTCAACCCCATGCTTCTTGAGTCAACCCCATGCCCATTGAGTCAACCCCATGCCCATTGAGTCAACCCCATGCCCATTGAGTCAACCCCATGCTTCTTGAGTCAACCCCATGCCCATTGAGTCAACCCCTTGCCCATTGAGTCAACCCCATGCTTCTTGAGTCAACCCCATGCCCATTGAGTCAACCCCATGCCCATTGAGTCAACCCCATGCTTCTTGAGTCAACCCCATGCCCATTGAGTCAACCCCATGCCCATTGAGTCAACCCCATGCCCATTGAGTCAACCCCATGCTTCTTGAGTCAACCCCATGCCCATTGAGTCAACCCCTTGCCCATTGAGTCAGCCCCATGCTTCTTGAGTCAACCCCATGCCCATTGAGTCAACCCCATGCCCATTGAGTCAACCCCTTGCCCATTGAGTCAACCCCATGCTTCTTGAGTCAACCCCATGCCCATTGAGTCAACCCCTTGCCCATTGAGTCAACCACATGCCCATTGAGTCAACCCCATGCCCATTGAGTCAACCCCATGCTTCTTGAGTCAACCCCATGCCCATTGAGTCAACCCCATGCTTCTTGAGTCAACCCCATGCCCATTGAGTCAACCCCATGCCCATTGAGTCAACCCCTTGCCCATTGAGTCAACCCCATGCTTCTTGAGTCAACCCCATCCCCATTGAGTCAACCCCATGCCCATTGAGTCAACCCCATGCCCATTGAGTCAACCCCATGCTTCCTGAGTCAACCCCATGCCCATTGAGTCAACCCCATGCCCATTGAGTCAACCCCATGCTTCTTGAGTCAACCCCATGCCCATTGAGTCAACCCCTTGCCCATTGAGTCAGCCCCATGCTTCTTGAGTCAACCCCATGCCCATTGAGTCAACCCCATGCCCATTGAGTCAACCCCTTGCCCATTGAGTCAACCCCATGCTTCTTGAGTCAACCCCATGCCCATTGAGTCAACCCCTTGCCCATTGAGTCAACCCCATGCCCATTGAGTCAACCCCATGCCCATTGAGTCAACCCCATGCTTCTTGAGTCAACCCCATGCCCATTGAGTCAACCCCATGCCCATTGAGTCAACCCCATACCCATTGAGTCAGCCCCATGCTTCTTGAGTCAACCCCATGCCCATTGAGTCAACCCCATGCCCATTGAGTCAACCCCTTGCCCATTGAGTCAACCCCATGCTTCTTGAGTCAACCCCATCCCCATTGAGTCAACCCCTTGCCCATTGAGTCAACCCCATGCCCATTGAGTCAACCCCATGCCCATTGAGTCAACCCCATGCTTCTTGAGTCAACCCCATGCCCATTGAGTCAACCCCATGCCCATTGAGTCAGCCCCATACCCATTGAGTCAACCCCATGCCCATTGAGTCAGCCCCATACCGACCTGCCACAGCAGATTATCTCCCAGGCTGTGGATGGGGATGGCAGATCGCACGTAGCAATGAAAGGTGTGGACCTTCGGGCAGGCTCGTAAGAAGGCCGCTACCTGGCGGGGGTTGTGAATGGGCGGAGGGGGAGACGGGGGATTGGAAAGAGTTGTTGAGAGGGGGGCAATGGATAGGAAGGGGGCGTGGATGGGGAAAGGAACCCACAGACTCGATAATGAGGTGATCAGGATTGAACTCCCAGAAAGACTCTCACCATTTACTCAATTCATCGACGCCTCAAAAGTCGACGCAAACGTCAACTGGAGTCAACGCAAGTCAAATCACAGCAGTCTCAGTGACGAGGTAGTCAGCAGCTACCAACTTGAACGCCTCCAAAGCGGGGCACAGCAGTTGACTCACAAGCAAGCAACGTGAAAACCTCCAATTCAGAGTCAACGCAGAAGTCAACGCAAGTCAATGCAAGTCAACTCACAGCAGTCTCAGTGACGAGGTAATCAGCAGCGATCAACGTGAACTCCTCCAGACCAGGGCACAGCCGCCCCACCGCCCCCAGCAGCCGGTCCGTGAACGGAACCTGGTGGGGTGGGGTGTGGAGGAGTGCAGCACGGTGCAGAGGGGTTCCGAGCGGCGAGCGGTGAAGTGAAGGGTGCCAGGGAGTAAGCGAGAGATCATGGGAGCAGAGGCACGGCAGCGCTGTCAATGTTGAAGGGTGGCAGACTGCGCAGG
This sequence comes from Closterium sp. Naga37s-1, assembly GCA_947471745.1. Taxonomy (NCBI): domain Eukaryota; kingdom Viridiplantae; phylum Streptophyta; class Zygnematophyceae; order Desmidiales; family Closteriaceae; genus Closterium; species Closterium sp. Naga37s-1. Next base: position 926,422 of record CANJKZ010000799.1, on the reverse strand, counting down.
GGAACTGGAGCAAGAAGCCCTGCAGAAGAGCAATAAATAAAAGTGAACTTTTGAGACGTCTCAAAACTGCGCAGGGGAACTGGAGAAAGAAGCCGTGCAGAAGCAGAGCACGAGAGCTGGACTGCAAAAGAGCAATTTGTTAGTTGAAGTAAAGATGAAGCAGAGCACGACGAGAGCACGAGAGCACGAGAGCAGGAGAGCACGAGAGCACAAGAGCAGGAGAGCACGAGAGCACGAGAGCACTTCGTGTGGAGAGCAGTGGATGCTGTGAAACGCAAGCCCACCGCACCTTGCTTGCCCAACCTCCCTTATACCCACCCTCCTCTTGCCATACCCACCCTCCCCAGCACGCACCTGCCCAAGCACGCACCTGCCCCAGCACGCACCTGCCCAAGCACACACCTCCCAAGCACGCACCTGCCATTCGAACTGGAGGCTTAGACGCTTGAGCCCTCCCTTGGTGCCCTCCAGCAGCAGCTCCAGCCCGTGGTGCAACCAGGGGTTGGGCCGCTCCTGGGAGGTGAGATGGGTGGAGAGGGATGGGCGGGCGTGGATTGAGAGGCGTGGGCGGGGAGATGGGCGCCCATGCGTGAGGGCCCTCCCTTGGTGCCCTCCAGCAGCGGCTCCAGCCCGTGATGCAGCCAGGGGTTGGGCCGCTCCTGTGGGCGGGAGGGGTGATGGGGAGGGATGGGCGAGCGTGGATTGAGAGGCATGTGCGGGGAGATGGGAGCCCATGCGTGAGGGCCTCCCCCCCGTGTCCTCCAGCAGCAGCTCCAGCCCGTGGTGCAGCCAGGGGTTGGGGCGCTCCTGGAGGTGAGATTGGTAAAGGAGAGGTAGAGAGAGAGGAGAGAAGAAGAAGTGAGAGAGTAGTGCTCAAGGAACAGGCAGCAGCAGCAGCAGCAGCAGCAGCAGCAGCTCCAGCCCGTGGTGCAGCCAGGGGTTGGGGCGCTCCTGGAGGTGAGATTGGTAAAGGAGAGGTAGAGAGAGAGGAGAGAAGAAGAAGTGAGAGAGTAGTGCTCAAGGAACAGGCAGCAGCAGCAGCAGCAGCAGCAGCTCCAGCCCGTGGTGCAGCCAGGGGTTGGGGCGCTCCTGGGGGGGAAAGGGTGATGGGGAGGAAATGGGGAAGAGAGAGCTGGAGGAGGAACAGGCTGCAGCAGCGACTGCAGCAGCAGCAGCAGGAACAGGCTGCTGCTGCTGCTTGCTGCTGCTGCTGCTGCTGCTGCTGCTGCTGCTGCTGCTGCTGCTGCTGCTGCTGCTGCTGCTGCTGCTGCTGCTGCTGCTGCTGCTGCTGCTGCTGCTGCTGCTGCTGCTGCTGCTGCTGCTGCTGCTGCTGCTGCTGCTGCTGCTGCTGCTGCTGCTGCTGCTGCTGCTGCTGCTGCTGCTGCTGCTGCTGCTGCTGCTGCTGCTGCTGCTGCTGCTGCTGCTGCTGCTGCTGCTACTGCTGCTGCTGCTGCTGCTGCTGCTGCTGCTGCTGCTGCTGCTGCTGCTGCTGCTGCTGCTGATGATGATGATGATGATGATGATGATGATGATGATGATGATGATGATGATGATGATGATGATGATGATGATGATGATGATGATGATGATGATGATGATGATGATGATGATGATGATGATGATGATGATGATGATGATGATGATGATGATGATGATGATGATGATGATGATGATGATGATGATGACACCCACGGTCGACGATTACAGCTTGCAGATGCATTCATGTACGCGATACAAGACGCATCCCTACACGCTATGATCGATTATCGTTTCTCGGTATACCAGAATGTGCAGATGAGTGATGTTAATCTCCTCGGTCTCTCCGCACCGCGACGCGATCTGCTCCAGTCCCGCGCCGTACAGATTCCCGCCGGCCTCGCCGTCCGCTCGCAGGCGGCGCCAGAGCGACGGCGCGCGACACGCGGCGCGCCATTTGCGGCCGAGCGTCGATAAACGGCAGAGATCCAACGGCTCGAGGCGCGCGCGAGTGAGAATGTCGACGAGGATATTGTGGTCCAGCGAATCCATGAGTTTATTGCGCTTAGCGCGACAAGAGCTATAGCGAGTACGACATCTTGAGGTTCCGAGCGAGTTGTCCGCTAAGAAAGGCGATTGCGAGCACACAAAAGCCTTCACTTTTAGGCGACTGAAAACACTCGCAGAGGGAGGAGTGGACGAGGGCAAACCGCAAGGCGAGAGGAGGACGACGGAGCGGAGCGATGGGAAGAGAAGCGAACCATTAGTAGAAGGAGCAAGGCTATTATGCAGCAGGCTTTTAGTGCGGGTGGCAAACACAGCAGTTGATGCCGCCAATGGGAACGCACAGTACTCCACCACGCTGCACCGCACTGTCGCTCACTGCGTCGTGGCAAATCGATAAATGACCGCGTCGAACTCCGAACCTGAAGTCAGTACCGCTGAAGGATTCGTATGCACCGCGATACATCTCGATAAACCTCAGTGTGTTGCTCACAAGAACCAAGGGAGATGAAGCTAACACAAACCAACTGTTACAGCTGGCATACTAGAATTAACAACAGTATGCCTAACCAAAGATGATGCATAATATTCACGTATCTATCTCCAAAGCGTTATTTCTTGGCTCTCTATGTCATCGATCGAGTGCTTTTCAACTCCTCTGTACTTGTGACAATGCAACCTTCCCTTCGCCATTGCCACCACTCTCATCCTCACTCGCACTGCTCCATCCACTCCATGCCATTCTTGCCATTCATGCCATTCCTCTAGAAACATCTCTCGCATCTCTCCGATCCTTCTCATCTCCTCCGTGCCTGTGACGATGCCGCCTTCCCTTTGCCATTGCCACCACTCTCCTCCTCACTCTCACTGCTCTCCGTGCTGTCCCCAAACGAATACACCGCAGCAGAAGCACCATCAATCACAACCCCACCCGGCACTTCCTGATCCACAAACACTTGGCTATGTGCCGCCCCCTTTGGCCTCCATTCCTCACCCTCTGACTCAAACCCACTACTGCTGCTGCCGCTGCTGTTACCACTGCTACTGCGGTTACCAGCGCCTCGTGTCACACCGCCAGAGGCGGGTGGAGGGAACGATGGCTGGCGGGGAAGGGAGGAGGGGCGAGCTCGTTCAGACGTGGGGGATCGGGGAACAGGGGAGGTGAGTGGGGAGGGAGAGAAGGCGCGAGAGGAAGAGGAGTGAGAGGATGAGGAGGAGGGAGGGGAGGTGGAAGGGAGGGCGGTGGCGGAAGGGGGCATGCCGAAGAGCTGCAGTCGCAGCACGTCGTGCAGCTGATCTAGCAGCTGCTTCTTCAATGCATCAAATGCCATCTCCAGACGTTGCAGCTGCACAAGGGAGGGTGAGGGGGATTAAAGGAAAGAGGAGCGATGGGCACGCCAAAGAGCTGCAGTTGCAGCACGTCGTGCAGCTGATCCAGTAGCTGCTTCTTCAATGCGTCTGTTGTTTTAGAATTCTCAAAGAACAGACTCATCGAAAGCCATCTCCTGACGTTGCAGCTGCACAAGGGAGGGAGCATGATGAGGGGGGGGGGGGCGACAGTGGATGGGAAAGAGAGAGAAGAGGAGAGACGGAAGCAAGGTACATAATTTCTGTCTCCCTGCCACACTAGCACCGTGTCTTACTCTTTAACATTCGTGTTTGTACATGAAGAGCTCATAGTAGACGTGCCTTTAGAATAATATTTGCTCGATACATGTCCACCACACTAGCACCCTGCCTCCTCGGTGGCATTGGTGTTGTACATGAAGAGCCCGTAGTAAAGGTCGAAGCTGTACCCTGCCGTGTCAAAACGGCCTCGCAGAAATGTATGCCTTCTGTCAGCCATAATAGAAACCTACCTCCTCGGTGGCATTGGTGTTGTACATGAAGAGCCCGTAGTAAAGGTCGAAGCTGTACCCTGCCGTGTCAAAACGGCCTCGCAGAAATGTATGCCTTCTGTCAGCCATAATAGAAACCTACCTCCTCGGTGGCAATTGGTGTTGTACATGAAGAGCCCGTAGTAAAGGTCGAAGCTGTACCCTGCCGTGTCAAACTGGCCTCGCAGAAATGTATGCCTTCTGTCAGCCATAATAGAAATCTGCCTCCTCGGTGGCATTGGTGTTGTACATGAAGAGCCCGTAGTAAAGGTCGAAGCTGTACCCTGCCGTGTCAAAACGGCCTCGCAGAAATGTATGCCTTCTGTCAGCCATAATAGAAACCTACCTCCTCGGTGGCATTGGTGTTGTACATGAAGAGCCCGTAGTAAAGGTCGAAGCTGTACCCTGCCGTGTCAAACTGGCCTCGCAGAAATGTATGCCTTCTGTCAGCCATAATAGAAACCTACCTCCTCGGTGGCATTGGTGTTGTACATGAAGAGCCCGTAGTAAAGGTCGAAGCTGTACCCTGCCGTGTCAAAACGGCCTCGCAGAAATGTATGCCTTCTGTCAGCCATAATAGAAACCTACCTCCTCGGTGGCATTGGTGTTGTACATGAAGAGCCCGTAGTAAAGGTCGAAGCTGTACCCTGCCGTGTCAAAACGGCCTCGCAGAAATGTATGCCTTCTGTCAGCCATAATAGAAACCTACCTCCTCGGTGGCATTGGTGTTGTACATGAAGAGCCCGTAGTAAAGGTCGAAGCTGTACCCTGCCGTGTCAAAACGGCCTCGCAGAAATGTATGCCTTCTGTCAGCCATAATAGAAATCTGCCTCCTCGGTGGCATTGGTGTTGTACATGAAGAGCCCGTAGTAAAGGTCGAAGCTGTACCCTGCCGTGTCAAAACGGCCTCGCAGAAATGTATGCCTTCTGTCAGCCATATTAGAAATCTGCCTCCTCGGTGGCATTGGTGTTGTACATGAAGAGCCCGTAGTAAAGGTCGAAGCTGTACCCTGCCGTGTCAAAACGGCCTCGCAGAAATGTATGCCTTCTGTCAGCCATAATAGAAACCTACCTCCTCGGTGGCATTGGTGTTGTACATGAAGAGCCCGTAGTAAAGGTCGAAGCTGTACCCTGCCGTGTCAAAACGGCCTCGCAGAAATGTATGCCTTCTGTCAGCCATAATAGAAACCTACCTCCTCGGTGGCATTGGTGTTGTACATGAAGAGCCCGTAGTAAAGGTCGAAGCTGTACCCTGCCGTGTCAAAACGGCCTCGCAGAAATGTATGCCTTCTGTCAGCCATAATAGAAACCTACCTCCTCGGTGGCATTGGTGTTGTACATGAAGAGCCCGTAGTAAAGGTCGAAGCTGTACCCTGCCGTGTCAAAACGGCCTCGCAGAAATGTATGCCTTCTGTCAGCCATAATAGAAACCTACCTCCTCGGTGGCATTGGTGTTGTACATGAAGAGCCCGTAGTAAAGGTCGAAGCTGTCCCCCGCCGTGTCAAAACGGCCTCGCAGAAATGTATGCCTTCTGTCAGCCATAATAGAAACCTACCTCCTCGGTGGCATTGGTGTTGTACATGAAGAGCCCGTAGTAAAGGTCGAAGCTGTACCCTGCCGTGTCAAAACGGCCTCGCAGAAATGTATGCCTTCTGTCAGCCATAATAGAAACCTACCTCCTCGGTGGCATTGGTGTTGTACATGAAGAGCCCGTAGTAAAGGTCGAAGCTGTCCCCCGCCGTGTTCTCCACCTGCAGTGGTGCACACATCACATGAAGGCATGCGTGGTGACATATGAGAAAGCAGCACAAGACTTTTGAGGTGCCTCAAAAGCCACCTGCACATGGAGTGCAAGTGAAAGGGCACAGCTGGTGGCTTTTGAAACGCGGCAGAATCAGCAGACACGAGGTAGGGAGAAAGAGAGCAAAGATGGGGAAAGAGAGCAAGAGAGCGCAAGCTCCAATATGCAGCGTCGAGATTCACATTGCACGATGTGAAGTGGATTGTGCATGTCGGCATGCTGGGCATGAGGCCACGCTGGGACTGCTGCAGGGTGTGAGTGCAAGCATACCAGGTTGAGAAGCGTCTCGTATCCCTTGGTGCTGATGGGTGTGCTTTCCAGACCTAGCTTGCCCAACACTCTGCATGTAATGGCTGTGGTGTTGTACATGCGATCATGCTGTGATTGTAGCAGGGTGTGTGTGACTATAACCATACCAGGTTGAGAAGCGTCTCGTATCCCTTGGTGTTGATGGGTGTGCTTTCCAGACCTAGCTTGCCCAACACTCTGCATGCAATGGCGGTGTAACACATGCACACACCCATGCACCCATACAGGTTCCATGAGATTTATGCATATTGACATATGCATTCAAGCATCCATGCGTATCAACACAAGGGAGGGGAGAGGGGGAGAACGTTAGAGTAAAATGGGCTCGTCGTTGACAAATACAGTAGCGGTACGAGTTTCACTAATATTGCTATCCTTAATATTACTATCAGTATCGCTGCTATCAATACTATTACCTGTATTACTAATAAAGAGCGACAAAGGAAAATGGTGCCAGACGTGGGTAAAACTTAAAAGAAGGGTTCGATTTGATTTGATTTGATTTGATTTGATTTGATTTGATTTGATTTGAAGAGGCAGCACGGGGCGGGCCCCTCACCTGCCGACAGTGTGAGTGATGAACTGCGTGCCTGCTGCATACTTGTCATGCTCCTCACACGTCATCTCCACCATACGACACCCCTGATGCATGGAAGATGGGCAGGTTGGTGGGATGCGATGGGATGGGATGCGATGCGATGGGATGCGATGCGATGGGATGGGATGCGATGCGATGGGATGGGATGGGATGCGATGGGATGGGATGCGATGGGATGGGAGGGGATAAGAAATGGGAATTTTGCATAAATCAGACGCTCTTCCTTCTCCTTCTCCTTCTCCTTCTCCTCCTTCTCGCCCACCATGATGCCTGCTCAGTCAATCACAGGCGCAGTTTTGCTCACTGGCCATCCACTTGCCTCCCTCCCACTCCCTCATCACCACCTCCCCACCTCCTCTACTCCCCCCATCTCATCACCTCTTTGTCCCCCACCTCCTCACCTCCCCGTGGAAGATCTGCAGAAAGCGGTCGGCCTTCTCCGCCCTCTCCCCAGGGGTGATGCGCACGCGGTCAAATACGAATGACAGCCCCTCCCACGAGCTCCTTCCTTCCATCACCCACCATCTCACCTCCCCTCCCCACCTCTTCTTCTCCCACCTCCTCACCTCCCCGTGGAAGATCTGCAGAAAGCGGTCGGCCTTCTCAGCCCTCTCGCCTGGTGTGATCCTCACGCGGTCGAACACAAACGACAGCCCCTCCCACGAGCCCTTGCCGCTCTCCGGGCCGAACATGGGGTGCGTGCAGAGGATGTCAAACTCTGGGGGGAGCACCTGGCGGAGTGGGTGGGGAGGGGAGAGGTAGGATGAGTACATGGGCATGGAAGCAGGGGTGAATGCCTATGGTTGTCTCCGGGCCGAACATGGGGTGCGTGCACAGGATGTCAAACTCGGGGGGGAGCACCTGGTGTGTGGGTGGGGAGGGGAGAGGTAAGATGAGTACATGGGCATGGAAGGAGGGGAGAGACGCTGGGTTTGCCTTGGGGCCAAACATGGAGTGTGTATACAGGATGTCAAACTCGGGGGGAGCACCTGGTGTGTGGGGAGAGGAGAGTGGAGAAGGGAGGACTAGAACATGTGCACGGGAGGAGTTGATGGGAGGAAGAGGGCCCCTCGCCGCTCTTGGGACAGAACATGGGGTGAGTGCACAGGATGTCAAACTCGGGGGGGAGCACCTGGTGTGTGGGTGGGGAGGGGGATGGAGAAGGAAGGATGAGAACGTGTTCAGTGCTTGGGAGGAGATGAGAAAAAACCGTTTCTGCTCTCAGGACCGCAAATGGGGTGCGTGCAGAGAATGTCAAACTCGAAAGGGAGGAATATCAGAATCAATGGAGCGTGACAGAGAAGATCTTCATTCTATCGCATCACACTGCACTCCATCGCATCGCATCGCATCGCATCGCATCGCACGAGCAGCAGCCAACCAGCGCACCTACCTGCAGCAGCAGCATCTTGGGGAATACCTTGACTGACAGCACGTCCACAAAGAACGTGCCTCTTGAGGCGCTGTAGAGGCAGCGAGCGCAGCTACTGCATCGCACTGCACCGCACTGCATGTCGGAAATCACAACACACCTGCAGCAGCAGCAGCAGCATCTTGGGGAAGACCTTGACAGAGAGCACGTCCATGAAGAGAGCATCGTGTTGTGCTTGGCACACAGGATCAGTGCACCGCTACTGCATTGCACCGCATTGCACCTCATTGCACTGCACTGCAATCAATCAGCGTACCTGCAGCAGCAGCATCTTGGGGAAGACCTTGACGGACAGCACGTCCACGAAGAGTGTGTTCCTCTTGAGGCGCTGCAGAGGCAGCGAGCGCAGCTACTGCATTGCAATGCACCGCACTGCAGCCATCACACATCGCACCTGCAGCAGCAGCATCTTGGGGAAGACCTTGACTGAGAGCACGTCCACGAAGAGTGTGTTCCTCTTGAGGCGCTGCAGCGGCAGCGAGCGCAGCAGCGAGTCGCTGGAGATGATGGACGTGCAGAGGAGGACGACATCGGGATGCTCCTCACAGAAATCGTCCATGTCGCTGGGGGGAAGGGGCAGGGGGGGACGGGTACAGAGGAACGGGGACGGCAGTGAGCGCAGCAGGCCGTCACTGGAGATGATGGACGTGAAGAGGAGCACCACGTCGGGATGCTCCTCACAGAAATCGTCCATGTCGCTGGAGCACAGGAAAGGGGAGGGCGGGGAAGGAAGGTGGGAGAAGGCAGCAGCGTGTCGCTGGAGGTGATGCACGTGCATTTGAGGCGCCTCAAAAGTGATGCACGTGCATTTGAGGCGTGCACAGGACAGGACAGGAGCACCACGTCTGGATGCCTCTCACATAAATCGTCCATGTCGCTGGGGGGCAATGGCACAGGAGCACAGGAAACGGGAGGGCAGGGAAGGGAGGGCAGGGAAGGGAGGGAGGAGGGGGGAGGCAGTGAGCGCAACAGCGCGTCGCTTGAGATGATGGACGTGCACAGGAGCACCACGGTGGGCAGATCCACCTCAATACCAAACTTTTTCTGAGGCGCCTCAAAAGAGCTTTTGAGGCGCCTCAAAAGCACCATGGTGGGGAGATCCAGCTCAATACCAAAACGGCAGCTTTTCTCAATACCAACGCGCTCAGGCAGGCACTCACGTGAAGAAGCGCACGCCCATCTGCTTCGCGACCTGGCTTCTGAGTTGACTTGCATTTCATCACCCTTGGACTTCACCCCACACGCATCATTCGTTGCTACCCTACCGGTGCTAATAGCTTTCCTTCCCACTCACGTGAAGAAGCGCACGCCCATCTGCTTCGCGACCTGCGAGTAGTCGGACCGCGACCACGCTGTCAGGCGGTGCCCGTTTCGCGCGAAGCGCCGCGCCAAGAACTGCCCGAAATTGCCGAAGCCCAGAATGCCGATGTTCAGCCTGCCCTTCTCTTCCAGCTGCCGCTTCTGATTGGCGGAGAGGCCAGAGGGAAGGGAGACAGGATGACCAAAAACGATTTGGTGGGGGGAGGTTGGGGGAGTGGAGAAGGCGTTAGCGAGACGAGAGGGGGAAAAGAACGGGAGAGAAAAAGGAGCAGGGGGCTAAGAGTGACGAAAGACAACGACAACAAATGATTCGAGCGTGACTCGTTTGAGAGCTTTTTTTTATTATTAATGCTCGCTATTGTCACTCGTCGGCGCGTAGGTACATTCACCTGTCGATGCTCGTAATCGAACGGCTGTGCTGCGTCGAGCGCGCGGATCGGCACCATTCCGCCTTTATTCGCATCGCGCCGCGAGCCGCGGCGCGACCTCATTGGCTGGCCTCTGATTGGGTGTGCGACGCTCAGCGACGAAAAGCCGCAAATAAACGACGCTGCATTCTCCAGGTGCGAATGTCGCAAATGTCGCGAAAGTCGCGAATGGACCGGGCTTGCAATGCTGAGATCGCCTGTTAGCGCGTTCGATGGCGCACCTACCGCACGGAGGGCCATCATCAAAGTCTGGATAATGCCTGATCAAACGGGATTCACGGGGTTGTGGCGCGATCCGCCGTGGATTTCAAACGATTGAGCGACAGGAAAAGGAGCTTTTGATTTTCTCCAAAAAAAATGTAATCTGGCACGAAGTTCAAACCATAGAATGGCAGAAAAGCAATGAGGGGGAAACCTGACGCTCAGCGGGAGGAAGGAATGGGGGAGACAGACAGCGGCTGGCGTGTTTCACGCTAAAAGCCCTCCACCGCCAAGCTGAACAAATGAGTTCACAATTGCGTTTGATTGAGGTTCTGTGCTTGTCGGAGCGGCTTGTTTACACTTCTATACGTTTGGGTAGGGTTTGGAGCAAAATGGAACCAAATATGATCCGGCCTTGGGAAAGATATGGAACCTGGGGAATGTCGTGGCTGGTACGAAATACCTGAAAATACACGACTGTACTGTGTAACAGCCCAGATCGAAAAGTAGGGCGCACTAGAGTTCGATTGCGAAACTCCCTTCTCTTCGCACACAAACTACGGTTACAGAGTGTGTACGCAACAGATTTGGCGGGGGCTGGCACACTTGCACCTTCGTGAATCCGACTTGCACCGAACCAAACCGTCACGTTCCCCCGCGAGCCTTAACTTCCCGCCAAAACCAGTCCCGTCAAAGGTTAGGAGAGCACAAGCCTTTACGAGGACAGCAAGGTTGTTTTAGCACTGTCAACGCCTCACGCGATTCGGGCTCTTATAACGAGTTATCTGAGAGGCCCGCAACCATCGCCCTCCTCTTCGACATAACTCCCTGTGGACGGCGGCTTACCCCCATCGATATCATTAGTCATGGCGACGACTAGTCGCGTCCTACCGATGCAAAGCGCATCCCCGCTACTGTCGAGATCAACGCTCGGCCGACAACGAGCGACGGCGTCCGTTGCGCCGTGTAATGCGGGCAGCGAGTCGGGCGTGCGACAACGCATTCAGGTGCCGCTGCTTCGCTGTGCAACCTCTCTATCTGTTATTTCCCGTCTAGAAATATGTGCGGTGTTGTGATTGCGTCAGCTCGATCGCGTCAGACTGATCGCGGTCAGCTTTGTGTCGCCAGCGCACCAAGTCGCGATATCACTATCGTATTCTGCTGCTAGTATCGCGCCTCGCTGCTAGTATCCCCCTTCGCTGCTTTTCTCTTAACGCCAGCTCTTCTTTCGTGTCCTCCCTCTCCTCCCCTCTCCCACCTTCCCACCCCCCCTCTCCCCCCTTCACGTTCCCCCCTCTTCCCGTCAGGCTGGCCTTGCGCGGATAAGCGGCGTGCGAATCACCCCCGTGCGGACACCCGCGCGCGGAAGACCAGCGCCATCCGCGGAGGGGGCGCGCAAGCGCGGGGGGCTATTGGTGGTGCGCGCCGTGGGGGATCACCAGCTAGCGCCGCTGCCGTACCAGCTGGTACGCGCTCCACCCCGCTTAAACCCTTAACCCGCGCGCCGGCAGAGCGGGTGCTTGTGGTAGATGCGCCGCCCCTGATGCTTGCCCCTGCCCTGAGTTTTGGGTTTAAGGATGGCGCATGGCAACGTCTTAAACCTCAAACCTCGCTCATCCCCGTCATCTTTTATCATCTCTACTCTTCCCTCGGGGACCCCTCCCCCTTCCCCCACCCCCTCCTCCCTACCCGCTAAACCCCTGTTGTTTCCTCTCCTTCCACCCTTACCCCTTTCCCTTTCCCCCCTTTCCTCCTCCGCCCTTCCACTCTTCCTCCCACAGGATGCCTTAGAGCCACACATCTCGCGGTCGGCGCTGGAAGCCCATTGGTCGGGGCACCACGGGCGCCAGCTGGCGGCGCTGAACCGCCAGCTGGACGCTGACCTGGCGCTGAAGCGGCTGCCGCTGGAGGAGCTGGTGAAGGTGGCTTATAACGGGGGCAACCCCCTTCCCTGCTTCAACCTCGCTGCTGAGGTGGGAGAAGTGGGGGGGAGGGGAGAGGAGGAAGATAGGAGGGAGGGGAGGGGGTGGGGTGAGGATGTGCTTATAACGAGGGACTCGTGCAATAAAATGGGGGGATTACAGTAGGCAGTGTGTAAGAGAGGCCTTTCATACAATTGGATGGCAGGGTCATGGTTGTCCCGTCAGGCAAGGAGGAAGGAAGGACGTCAATGAGCAACTGCTTTCACTCCCCCATCTCCCTCATACATCCCCACTCTCTCCTTCCTTCCCTCACTCTCTCCTTCCTTCCCTCACTCTCTCCTTCCTTCCCTCACTCTCTCCTTCCTTCCCTCACTCTCTCCCCTCCTCTTCCCCTTGTAGGCGTGGAATCACGAGTTCTACTTCTCGGGATTGCAGCCGGCAGAAGGGGCAGAGGGCGGGAAGAGGACCCTGTAATGCTAGTGGGGATGGTGGGCTATGGAATAGCAGTAGCAGGGGTTGTTCACTCCCCCAAGCTTCCCCCGCACCCTCTCCTCTTTTCTCCCCTTCCCCACTCTCCCTCCTTCCCCCTGTTTAGGCGTGGAATCACGAGTTCTTCTTCTCGGGCTTGCAGCAGACAGATGAGGTGGAGGGCAGGGAGGAGGGCAACCAGCCGGAGGGGGAGGTGCTGCGGCTGATTTCCCCTACTCTCTCCTCCCCCAACCTCTTTCCCACCTTTTCCTCCCCTCTTCCCCCTACTCTCTCCTCCCCGGACGTCTTTCCCACCTCCCCTCCCTACCCCCCTGTTTAGGCGTGGAATCACGAGTTCTTCTTCTCGGGATTGCAGCCGGCAGACGAGGCAGCGGGCAGGGAGGGGGGCAACCGGCCAGAGGGGGAGATGCTGCGGCTGGTGGAGCGGGACTTTGGGTCGGTCGAGGGGTTTCAGAGGGAGTTCAGACAGGCGTGTGCCTTGTCGTTCGGCTCAGGATACGTGTGGCTCTCAGGTAAAATCTGGGATGTATGGAAAGCTTGCACGCACTGGTGGAGCGGGACTTTGGGTCGGTCAAGGGGTTCCTGAGGAATTTCCGCCCGGCCTGTGCCTTGTCGTTTGGCTCAGGATGCCTGTTGCTGTCAGGTATTGCGCTGGGCGGAAAGAGGTGATTGAAATTCTCGCTAATCTCAAGCACGACTCATTGTGGTTCGCCACATTACATGGTTTAAATGGTTTCGTTCTAACTTCATCCCCTCCGTGTTTTGAGTCGACTCAAAACACGACTCATTGTGGTTCGCCACATTACATGGTTTAAATGGTTTCGTTCTTACTTCATCCCCTCCGCCTGCTTCATAAGCTATGCTGCTACTCTTTCCACTCCATTACGAGTGGTTTTTTAGACGTCATTGTTCCTGTTCCTCCTACCTCTGTTCCTCTCCTGCCCCATCCTCTGTTCCTCATACCCCTCCTCTGTTACCCCCCCCCAATCCTCTTCGTCCTCCTACCCCACTTCTTGTTCCTCCTCCCCTCCTCTCATCTGCTTACACCAGCCAAGGTGGATACCGTTGTTCCAGAGGAGTGGCTTGCAGACATGCGAGGTGAGCTTTTGAGGCGCCTCAAATTCCCGCTCCCTTGCCTCTTCTTGCCCCTCCCCTTCCTTTGGTTTCTCCCCCGCTCATCTCGTCTGCCTCCATCAGCCAAGGTGGAAACTGTTGTTCCAGAGGAGTGGCTTGCAGACATGCGAGGTGAGGAGTGGCTTGCAGACATGCGAGGTGAGGAGTGGCTTGCAGACATGCGAGGTGAGGAGTGGCTTGCAGACATGCGAGGTGAGGAGTGGCTTGCAGACATGCGAGGTGAGGAGTGGCTTGCAGACATGCGAGGTGAGGAGTGGCTTGCAGACATGCGAGGTGAGGAGTGGCTTGCAGACATGCGAGGTGAGGAGTGGCTTGCAGACATGCGAGGTGAGGAGTGGCTTGCAGACATGCGAGGTGAGGAGTGGCTTGCAGACATGCGAGGTGAGGAGTGGCTTGCAGACATGCGAGGTGAGGAGTGGCTTGCAGACATGCGAGGTGAGGAGTGGCTTGCAGACATGCGAGGTGAGGAGTGGCTTGCAGACATGCGAGGTGAGGAGTGGCTTGCAGACATGCGAGGTGAGGAGTGGCTTGCAGACATGCGAGGTGAGGAGTGGCTTGCAGACATGCGAGGTGAGGAGTGGCTTGCAGACATGCGAGGTGAGGAGTGGCTTGCAGACATGCGAGGTGAGCTTGAGATGCTACGTGCATGGATGATAGGATCAGCTATCCTGAGTGGATTTGGTTGTAAGTGTGTTTAAAGAAACGTAAACAAACACACATATACAAGATAAGTGAGCTGTTATGTTCCTGAATTGTAGGAATTGCTGTGCTGGGTGTTCACATGCTTGATAGGACGCGTTCCGATGACATGTTTTTGTCCGCTGAGGCGTTTAGCCATTCCTCACGTCGTGCCACTTTTATTGTAACCTGACGTTTGAACAGCTGTGCAAAATCAGTGGCTATGTTGAGCAAATCTTAAGGTGCTGAGCCTTCAAGATTCAGGCTGAATTTGTATCACAATATGATCAGCCCCATCCCTCCCTTCTTCCCCTATGTCCTCGCCCTTCCAGTGCCCAACACGTACCGCCTACAGGTGGCTCATCTGCGAGTAGAGAGGACAGTCAATGCCTTCAACCCGCTTGTCTTTGACCGCATCGTGAGTCGCACACTCGCTTCGCACAATTGCTGCTACATGTGGAACGGGAAACGTTCCTGCATGCAGCATCACGCCTGGAGTTTATTCCAGTTGCACCCATGTTATAAGCGATCTCACCTTTTTCCCCCCCACCCACCGCCGTTGCCCCCCTTTTTTTTTTGCTCTCACTCTTTCTCCCCATCTCCTGTTCCCTTTGCCCCCTCCCTCCCACCATTTCCCTTTATCCTCCTACCTCCCCGTTCGCCATCGCCTGTTCTGTCCACTCCCGCAGCCCTTGGCAGTGCTCGACTTGTGGGAGGTACGGTGCCTTGAATGCCTCTCTTTCTGCTTCAGTTTGCTTGCTGCTTCAGTGTGGCTGATGCTTTGGTTGTTGACAGTGGGGTGATACCCAGTGCTGACTGGCGCTTTTTTGGCTCCTCTACAGAACGTCTTGTCAGAAGCTGTGACGCTTTCTTCTCACTTTTTTTTTTCCCGCATTCTTATCCTCGTTCCGCATTCTCTGTTTGATTACTCCTCCTCGCCCCTCCCCTGTCATCTCCATCTCCCCCTTTTTTCCTGTCTTCTCCCAGCATGCCTACCTCTCAGATTATCCTGACAAAAGGTCAGTTTATGTGGAGGCTTTCTTGCAGCATCTGATGTCATGGGATGCAGTGGCAGCGCGAGTGGACCGGGCCAAGTCACTCACTAACTTCTGGGAGATGCCAGCTCCTTCCGACGCCTTCATACGCCCAGGATTCGTTGCTGACCGTCCAATTCCGCTCGATGCTCTCAAGAGCATCAAATGACCGCTAGATGTGGCATGTGTTAGTGTCGACTGTTAGGATGTGCTGTAGGATAAATGTTGATGGGATGCTGATTCGCAAGAGCATTGCTTGAAAGTGCTGTGATTAAAATGAGTTAGGTCTTCGCTCTTGATTATCTTATAAATGTTGTATTTCCTGGCAAGCGTAGTGTTGATGAGTGCTCATTCCGTCTTGGCGTGAAGTTGTGCTAGAAGAGGCCACTATGTTGGGGAAATAACAATAAAGTTAGCACTGGTGTCTTTTGTATTTCAGCTTCAACCGGATTGGTTGGTAACGAAGTTGTCGCGCCAAATCATCTCCAAAATTGCTCCCGTGTCAGACATCCATCAATATCGCCGCCCGAGCTGCTGCTTTTGCCGTGGATTCAGTCACTTGCTAAACACCAAGTCGACGCTATACGATACGGTTCAGAGCGGTCTCGCGCGTGCCTGTCGCGTTTCTGTGCGTTGCATTCAGAGCTTCATGAGTTGACTTTCAACCTGAGAATCTGGCAGGCAACATCTGCAGCAGAATCTGCAACACGGTATCACCAGAGACTTCAAACGCAGCACCTTGCCTCATTCAATCCCAGCCATTCTGCGAAGTTCTATTACCTACGTTTCTTTCTTTCTTTCCCCGTAGCGCTCTCCGCCATTAGCGAAATAATGGCGGAGCAGCAGCCCCAGCAGCAGCAGCAAATGTCGCAGCAGCAGTCGCAGATGTCGCAGCCATCGCAGCAGCAGATGCAGGAGCAGCTTCAGGCGGCCTTAGATCGTCTCCTATTGGCCAACGACCCCGCGGCTGGGCAGTGGCTCGGCGCGTTTCAGCAGTCTCAGGAGGCCTGGCAGGTCACGCATTCCATCCTCGCTAGTGCTGCCTCGTTACTAGCATCCTCCTCCTCGCAGACGCCACAGGGAATGTCGCCGTCTGCCAATGCGCTTATCCTGTTCGCCGCACAGACGCTACGGTCCAAGATTCAGCTACAGCTGTCGGCTCTTGATTCGTCAGCGCGAGCCGCGTTGCTATCCGCTCTCTTCTCCCTCTTCCAATCATTCTGCTGCGTACCCAACCAGCATCAGGTAACCAGGATGAAGTAACTAGCACCAGGTGACAAGCATAGGATAAGTAGCATGAAATAACCAGAATGAGGTAACCACCTAGTAGGTATACAACGTCAAGTAGGAACCGGGTTACCACATGAATGAGCCTCAGGTGATCACCAGGTGGCCACATCGTGAGCAATCGCCCTTCCCCCTTCCCCCCGGCCCCTTTTGTCCTCCGGGCTTCCCCCCACCCGCCCCCGTTTCACCGCCCCCTTCCCCCCCGCCTCCCAGGTTCTCCTTCAAATCTGTGCGTCCATCTCAGCGCTTCTCCTCCAATCGCCAGGCACAGCGGCTGACCTGGAGGCCAGGCTGGCAGCTGCCACGTCAGCAGCGGAAGGCGGAGGGGGAGGAGGAGGGGAAGGGGGCGCGGGGAACGTGTGGGGGATGATGGGAGGAGTGGTGGAGCTACTGGGGGCGGTGGGGGACGAGTGCACGGATGAGCAACGGTGGTCCGTGGGGGTGGTGACTCTGCAACGCAAGCACGTGTTTTCAATGGAGGTGAGTGAGTGGGGAGAGAAGTGGGGGGTTGGAGGGGGAGGGGGGACTATGTGGGATGATATGGGGAACGTGGGTGTGGTGATGACTCTGTAACGCAAACACGTGTTTGCCATGGAGGTGAATGAGTGGGGAGAGAAGTGATCGCCGGGTCTACTTAAAAATCGTATACACATGTTCCGCATGGAAAGGCGTGGGGGTGGTGACTCTGCAGCGCAAACACGTGTTCGCCATGGAGGTGGGAGAAAAGGGAGGGTGGGGAGGAAGGGTAAGGGGTGCTGTTGGAAGGCTGGGGAGACTGTGGGGTGAGAGAGGGGTGAATGGGGAGTTCGAATGAACAATGGAAGCACATGTTCTGCATAGGGGGAAGGGTAAGGGGTGCTGTTTCTCACCTTGGGTTGCTGTTGTTGCCCACCTGCCTGCCTGCCTGCCTGCCTGCCTGCCTGCCTGCCTGCCTGCCTGCCTACCTGCCTGCCTGCCTGCCTGCCTGCCTACCTGCCTGCCTGCCTGCCTGCCTACCTGCCTGCCTGCCTGCCTGCCTGCCTACCTGCCTGCCTGCCTGCCTGCCTGCCTGCCTGCCTGCCTGCCTGCCTGCCTGCCTGCCTGCCTGCCTGCCTGCCTGCCTGCCTGCCTGCCTGCCTGCCTGCCTGCCTCCCTGCCTGCCTGCCTGCCTGCCTGCCTACCTGCCTGCCTGCCTGCCTGCCTGCCTGCCTGCCTGCCTGCCTGCCTGCCTGCCTGCCTGCCTGCCTGCCTGCCTGCCTGCCTGCCTGCCTGCCTGCCTGCCTGCCTGCCTGCCTGCCTGCCTGCCTGCCTGCCTGCCTGCCTGCCTGCCTGCCTGCCTGCCTGCCTGCCTGCCTGCCTGCCTGCCTGCCTGCCTGCCTGCCTGCCTGCCTGCCTGCCTGCCTGCCTGCCTGCCTGCCTGCCTGCCTGCCTGCCTGCCTGCCTGCCTGCCTGCCTGCCTGCCTGCCTGCCTGCCTGCCTGCCTGCCTGCCTGCCTGCCTGCCTGCCTGCCTGCCTGCCTGCCTGCCTCCCTCCCTCCCTCCCTCCCTCCCTCCCTCCCTCCCTCCCTCCCTCCCTCCCTCCCTCCCTCCCTCCCTCCCTCCCTCCCTCCCTCCCTCCCTCCCTCCCTCCCTCCCTCCCTCCCTCCCTCCCTCCCTCCCCCCCTCCCTCCCTCCCTCCCTCCGCTGCTCCCTATGTAGTTCCTGGCTCCTTCCGTCCGTCCCATGAGTCCTCAGCATTTTTTAGCCTGCTTGTCTCAACCCCTCCCTCTCTTCTCCTCGGGCTATACAAGGGCTCAAAACCGGTCTCGCCTCTTCTTTCTTTTCCATGCCCCACATGCTCTGGAGTTGCCCATTTCCCCGCCCACTGCTCTTCCCCCCTCATGGCGTGCAGCTCCTTTCCCACAGCAAATTCGTGGCCACGTTGCTGCAGAAAGCTTTTTTGAGGCATGCAGATCCTATCCCACGCCTCAAAAGTCGTCCCAACTTCCCCCCCCGCGCACTGCTTCCCCCCCTCATGGCGTGCAGCTCCTTTCCCACAGCAAATTCGTGGCCTCGTTGCTGCAGAAAGCTTCGTCTATGTCACTCTCAGCACTCTCACAGTCCCAAGAAGCACCGGGAGCAGTAGCAGCAGCAGCAGTGGATCGTTCGGTCGCCCTCAGCCTGCTACACAAGACGCTCAGATGCCTCTTCTCATGGGTACGTACGTACGTGCGTGCGTACCAGTGCACTAGTATCGCTGCCCTTTGCACTGAAAGCTTCACTATTCTCATGAAGCATGCGAAGGGAATCACTGAAAGCTTCATTATTCTCATGAAGCATGCGAAGGGAATCACTGAAAGCTTCATTATTCTCATGAAGCATGCGAAGGGAATCACTGAAAGCTTCATTATTCTCATGAAGCATGCGAAGGGAATCACTGAAAGCTTCATTATTCTCATGAAGCATGCGAAGGGAATCACTGAAAGCTTCATTATTCTCATGAAGCATGCGAAGGGAATCACTGAAAGCTTCATTATTCTCATGAAGCATGCGAAGGGAATCACTGAAAGCTTCATTATTCTCATGAAGCATGCGAAGGGAATCACTGAAAGCTTCATTATTCTCATGAAGCATGCGAAGGGAATCACTGAAAGCTTCATTATTCTCATGAAGCATGCGAAGGGAATCACTCAAAGCTTCATTATTCTCATGAAGCATGCGAAGGGAATCACTGAAAGCTTCATTATTCTCATGAAGCATGCGAAGGGAATCACTGAAAGCTTCATTATTCTCATGGAGCATGCGAAGGGAATCACTGAAAGCTTCATTATTCTCATGAAGCATGCGAAGGGAATCACTGAAAGCTTCATTATTCTCATGAAGCATGCGAAGGGAATCACTGAAAGCTTCATTATTCTCATGAAGCATGCGAAGGGAATCACTGAAAGCTTCATTATTCTCATGAAGCATGCGAAGGGAATCACTGAAAGCTTCATTATTCTCATGGAGCATGCGAAGGGAATCACTGAAAGCCTTGTCGTGGCTCGGTAATTCCCAGGCAAGGCTGTGCCGATGATGTCTCTACCCTCTCTGTGTCTGTACAGCCATGCAGCCAACATCCCATGTCTACCCTCCCCACAAGCCCCCCTCACCTCCCTCCCCTTCCCTCTCTCCCTCCCCTTCTTCGTTTTGGTTCCTCCCCATCGTCCTTCTTGATAAGAGAGAGCCCCCAAGACGTCTCAAAAACGCTCTTTCATCACCTCCCCTTCTTCGTTTTGGTTCCTCCCCGTTGTCTTTCTTCCCCCCTTCCGTTGTCGTCTCCCGAAACGCTTGTTCGTTTGTGAAGGTGCGGATTGGTTTCCTCACGGACCTGTTAGCAGCTGACACGTGGCAGTCACATGTGCTGCCATTGGTGGAGCTGGCTGCTGATTCCCTCCAGGTATGTGTTTTCTCGGCACGTGCAAGAAGAGCGAGGGGAGGGAGGAAGGAAGGGAAGGAGGGAAAAATATGGGTGGCAGGGAGCAGGAAGGGAATGAGAGATGGAGAGACAGGGGGGATGATGAGGGAAGAGAGGGAGAATGGAAGGACTGACATACAAGGAGAATGGGAGAATGCAAGTTGGTAGACTTGTGATGTCCTCTGTGCTTCCCTCCACTTTTGCATGTGTGCCTGTTCCCCGCTTTTCAATCTCAAACTCCTTCCTATCTCTTTCCCCCAAACCCCCTTCCATCCTTATTGCATGCAAACATCTCATGCCATGCATCATCTCATGCCATGCACCGTCCCATGCCATGCATCATCCCATGCCATGCAACATTCCATCCCATAACACGAAACGCATCAGGAAGCAAGTCTGTGCGAGGTGGCAGCAGAAGTGGTGGGCGAGATGGCCAGCCGGCACGAGGTGAGGCATGGCATGGGGTGTCATGGGGGTATCACATGAGGAGGGAATAGGGTTTGGGTATGTGTGGAGCTGGTTCTGATACTCTTAAGCGTGGAGCTGGTTCTGATACTCTTAAGCGTGGAGCTGCATTACCACAGAGACGGTCCAACCAACGCAATGTTCCCTCTCACTGAATTGAACCACTTTCCAGAGCACAACAACTAGCAGTCGTCCTTTGGCACATCCCAAAACTCATCCCAAGCTCGCCCCCCTCCTTGTCCCCTCCTTTGCTGACACTTTCCTTGTTTTCTCCCTCCTCACCCACTCCCTCCTCACCCACTCCCTCCTCACCCACTCCCTGCAGCCCCTACTCCCGGCCATCACCCCACGCCTCCTCTCCTCCTTCTCCCAAGCCGCCACCACCCACCCGGACGCCTTCCCTCCCCTCGCCTCGCCTCCCTCCAACACTACTGCTGCTTCTCTGCCTGCGTCAACACTCTCCAGTGCTGCTGGAAAAAGCAGTATGGATGAGGAGGAGCGAGAGAGGCTGGTGGCAGCTTTCGCGTCGGCCATAGCAGATCTTGGCCTGGCGGTGAGTAGCATTCTGAGTATGTGGGAGGGAGGGGGGCGTTTGGGAGCAGGGGCAGGGCTTGTGGGTTGGTTTGTCGCCAGTGCTGGTGTTGGTACTTTGAGAAGCCACGTGTAGAAATTGAAGTTTTGAGACGTCTCAAAACTTCACTTTCTACACGCAGCAGGGGCGGGGTTTGTGGGCTGGTTTGTCGCCAGTGCTGGTGTTGGTGCTGGCAATAACAAAAACGGGAGGAGTGGATTCTTGCTGTTTTTGCATCTGCTGCTGTTGCAGATTTTAATGTGGATGCGAGTGTTTGAATAAACAAGTTGGAACATGTTAGCCCAGGGAGGTTCGGATATTGGGTGTACAAGAGGGATGTCGGGGGAAGGAGAACAATTCAGGCGTTTTTATCTCCAATTTTTTTTTCCCCCCAAAGACTAAAAGTGTTGTCATTAAACATGTAGTCTTCTTCGTTTGAGAGACCCGGCTCGAGTGCCTGTCTGTCACATGGTACTCTTGCATCGCTCGTTTTGAGACGTCTCAAAAGTTTTGAGTTTTGAGACGTCTCAAAACATGGTACTCTTGCATCGCACACTAACCATCACTCCATGCTTGCGCCACCTCGCACCTACATGCACCTGACTGCATACATGCACCTGACTCCATACATGCACCACATGCCACAGGGCCCTGCACACATGCTGCTCTCGCCTCACCTACGTGACCCCTTCGCCACCGCAGCCTTAAGGTTCGCTCCCTCCCACTGCCTTGCTCCTCCCTCTGAACGCCTTGATTCGGCCTTGAGGCACACTCCGCGCTGCTGCCCTGCCCTCACCTCACACGTCGCCTTAGACCACTGCTGCCTCGGCCTAGCCTCCCTGCTGCTGCTATCATTGATCCCTGTCCCTCCCGTTACTGAGCATGATTTATAGCCTCTGCGCTCGTTGTCTGCGCTCGTTGTCTGCATTCGTTACTGAGCAAGCTGGAATTGTCTGCACCTTGCTGGAGCTTTCTCGTTGATGGTCATCCGCTCCTTGTCATACTCGTATTTCGTGGATACCACTCTCGTGAACCCCATCAGAATTCTGCATCTCCACTCACTTTCTTCCCCACTCCATCCCTCCAACCCGCCTTCACAGATGTGCGTCTGTCCGCTCCTCCGATCATCGGATCGCCATTTCTCTTCTGCCTCTCTGGTGAGCACATTGTGCCACTCCTCCGCTTGCGCTTAGTTATCGTCTCATCTCACAACCTGCCTGTTCCGGGTTTACATCCCTGACGGCTCACCTCCTGACCTTCTTCATTCTCTCCAGTTGTTCTCTCCTGCTTGCATCAACCTCACCTCACCTCATCCACTCCCTTCCTCCTCCCCAATCCTCAATCCCCTGCCGTTCCCAGGTCAGGCCTGAGCGAGTTCGTGTCCTCCCACCTCAACCCATCCTCGCCCTCATCACCGGTGCTGTCAGCTCAGGACGCAGCAGCTGCACAGGCCATTCTCCTCGCCGCCCTGCCTCTGTGCCTCTCGCATGCCAAGGTGGGTCATGACAGGGGAATGTCAAAGGGCAGGTGGCAATATTGAAAATCCGAGGGCATGTCGCAGTGCCTCTCCCACGCCAGCGCGGTTTATCCCATCCCTTTCAGTACCTGTTCCGTTCACACCCTTTTGCTCCAGCCATCCCTGCCAGTGCCAACCAGGGACCCACCGCCAGCAAGAGCTGCAGCAGGAGAGCCCATGCTGAGCATCCATTCCTTGTGCACGCTTTTGAGAGCTCATTATGATAGCTTGAGATACGGTATCCCACACGCGCCTCTAACCGTGCTCTTTTCCGTTGCTCTCGTGCCTGCATGCATGCAGCTCAGCACGGGCAGAGTAGGCGGGGGAATGGCAAGCGAGCAGCAGGAGGAGGAGGAAGAGGAGGAGGATGAGGCAGAGGCAGCGGTGGAGGATTATCGGGAGCAGCTGGAGGAGACGTTGGTGGACGTGATGAGAGCAGTGGGGGCGGCGAACTACCTCTCATGTGTGAGTGCTGCTGGGGTCTGACGTGAAACAAATCGTGTGTGCTCTAAGTGACAGCAGCAGAGGACTATCGGGAGCAGCTGGAGGAGACTTTGGTGGACGTGATGAGAGCAGTGGGGGCGGCGAACTACCTCTCCTGTGTAAGTATTGCTTGGTCTCACTTGATACATTCCGTGTTTCCTCTGATTTTTCAAAGGGAGTTTGAACACTAAGAAGCAGCGGAGGCCTACTGGGAGTGGAGCAGCTGGAAGAGACGTTGGCGGATGTGATGAGAGCGAATGGCTGGAGCTCCAGTGCTGAGTGCTGCTAGATTCCTCTCCTGTGTGAGTATGGCTGGGTATGATTCGTGTGGGAGATGCAGTTTGATTGGTCTGGCGGATGTGATTGGATTTGTGCATGCAGTGCGATTTGATCCCTGTGTGTGTGAACCATGAGTCATGTGGGGGACTTGAACCATGACTTGAGTCATGTGGGGGACTTGAACCATGACTTGAGTAATGTGGGGGACTTGAACCATGACTTGAGTAATGTGGGGGACTTGAACCATGACCTGAGTCATGTGGGGGACTTGAACCATGACTTGAGTCATGTGGGGGACTTGAACTGAGTGCAGGCGCTACAAGCCACCTTCAAAGATGTCCATTCTGCCTTTCCTGCAGCCCGCACCCATGGTTCCCCTTCCCCCATCCCTGCTGTCTGCCCTGCAGGCAGCACCGGTCCTGCTAGCCTCTCCGGCACCCCACCCCCAAGTTTACTTTCAAGTCGAATCAAAAGTCAAATTGCCCGCACCTATGGTCCCACCCAACCCCCCCATCCCTGCTGTCTGCCCTGCTTGCAGGCGGCACCGGTCCTGCTAGCCTCTCCCACCCCCCAACCGCACCAACTGCTTGCCGACCCTCCAGCACTGGAGCTCCAGCTGTTCGCCTCTGAGGCAGTGAGTGGCAGATTGAGCAGAGAGAGAATGAATTGTCTCTTTCTCCGACTGTGCTTGTGAGTGAGCGAGTGGGTCTCTCCGCCCCCTCAACCCCACCAACTGCTTGCCGACGTTTCAGCACTGGAGCTCCAGCTCTTCGTCTCCCAGGCCGTGAGTGGCAGTGTAGTAGCAGTGAGTGAGTGAGTGAGTGAGTGAGTGTGTGAGTGAGTGAGGGAGGGAGTGGCACACCGAGCAGCGATCGAGTGAGTGTGTGAGTGAGTGAGGGAGGGAGTGGCACACCGAGCAGCGAGCGAGTGAGTGTGTGAGTGAGTGAGGGAGGGAGTGGCACACCGAGCAGCGAGCGAGTGAGTGAGTATGTGAGTGAGTGAGGGAGGGAGTGGCACACCGTGCAGCGAGTGAGTGAGTGAGTGTGTGAGTGAGTGAGGGAGGGAGTGGCACACCGAGCAGCAAGTGAGTGAGTGTGTGAGTGAGTGAGTGAGGGAGTGGCACACCGAGCAGCGAGTGAGTGAGGGAGAGGATGAAAGAGTGGCACACTGAGTTGTGAGTGCATATGTAGCAGATTGCATCCCGTGTTGCTCCATGCTCTGTGCTAGCATCCCAAGCCAAGGTACTATTGTGTGTGCTTGTATGCCACAAAACCTAACAAATAATGTGTGTGCCCCATATGATGTTTCTTTGAATGCCGTGTTGCAGGTTGGCCAGGTGGCGGATTCTGATAGGCCAGAGGACGCGGCATGGGCATGTCAGGTGCTAACAGCAGTGGCTGCCGTTGCCGCTGCTGTTGCTACAGCTCCCCAGCCTTCCATTCCTCCCCGGTTACAACCGTGGGTGAGTGGGATAAAGGACGACAATAGGTGTGTGGTGCTACAGGAATAATTGGGTCAAGAGTGAGCCATATCTGCTGCCAGCATTGCCAATGCCACCCATTGCTGCTGTCCTTCCTGCATCTCCCCATGCCTCCATGCTGCTGCCATGGGTACATAGGATGCACATAGAGCTATGCCCCCATCACATGTCTGTATCACATGCCCCATGCCATCTTTCCATCACATGCCCCCACCAGATGCTCCCATCACATGCCACCATCCTATCGCCCCCTCCCACCACCCCATGCCATCACCCCATGCCATCACCCCATCCTCCATCTAAACAGGTGCATCGTGCCGTGAAGCCAATGTGTTGGCATACCTCTCCTTCTAAGGCGTTTCAAGTACACAACCCATTCCATCACCCCATGCCATCACCCCATCCCATCACCCCATGGCATGACCCCATCCCATCACCCCATGCCATCACCCCATCCCATCACCCCATGCCATGACCCCATCCCATCACCCCATGCCATGACCCCATCCTTCGCCTCATACCCCATCACCCTGCCCAACAGGTGCATCGAGCAGTGGCAGCCAATGTGTTGGCGTACCTCTCCTTCCTCCCTCGCGTGCCGACCATCGTCCCTGCCTTGCTGTACGTCCCTTCCCTTCCTTCTAATCTCCTCCCTTCCCTTCCTTTCTCATCCATTTCCATCCCTTCCCTATCCCCCTTTCCTCACCTTCCTCTTCCATAACCCGTCTCGTTCTCCACAGCTCTGCCTCTTTTCATTTCCCGAGGTGCACATCTGTTCCTCCTGCCCGCCAACCCTCCCTCTTGTGACATCGGCCTCCCTCCCTGCCATTTAAGGCGTCTAAAAAACTGACCCACATTCTCCCCCCATGTCAGGCAATCCCTCTCGCAGGGGCTGCTGCCTCCCACATCACAGCACGCAGCCCCCCCAGGAGGCGCATCCACACCTGCAACGGGTGGCAGGAGGATCGGCAGCAGCAGCGGCGGCTGTGGAAGAGCAAGCGAGCAGGCCACGTCGGCGTGTGCTGCTGCGCTCTGCGCCCTGTGTGAGGCACACAATGCCGATGAATCGGAACCTGCTGTTGCTGCAGCTGCATCAGCGTCGGTGAACGAAGGCTTGGCGGCACAGCTGGTGGCTGTGGGCGAGGTGGGTGAGCGTGCTAACGGTGGCAGAAATTTTCTCCATCTGCCCCTGCCCTCCCACACGTTCATCACCCTCTTTTTTTAATCGGATCAACAATTCAGTATCCGTGTGTGAAGTGTGGAAACTTACCCACGGTTTCTCCACCTGCCTATGCTCCACCTGCCTATGCTCCACCTGCCTATGCTCCACCTGCCTATGCTCCACCTGCCTATGCTCCACCTGCCTATGCTCCACCTGCCTATGCTCCACCTGCCTATGCTCCACCTGCCTATGCTCCACCTGCCTATGCTCCACCTGCCTATGCTCCACCTGCCTATGCTCCACCTGCCTATGCTCTAACACAATTTCTTCACCCTCCATTGCTCTCGCCTCCTCTTCCCCTCACTCCTCTTTCCCCACTCCATTGTTCTCTCCTCCTCTCCCATCCCACAACCTCCTCCCACCACCTCCTCCCTCCACCTCCTCCCTCCATCCCCTCCCACCACCTCTTCCCTCCACCCCTCTCAGACTCTACACCTGGCGCGGCTACAGCCGAAGCAGGAGGCTGACGTCATCACAGCAGTGGCCTCCTCCGTCTCCTCCCTGTCGCCGTCCCACCAGCTGCTGGCACTGCAGCGTCTGCTGCACCCCGTGATTGCAACCCTGCACGCCTTCTCCTCGGTAATTCCCCTGCTGTACCGTTAAGTTGATGCTATTCTATGTGCGCCTGCTGCTAGCGCTGCAGCTTCTGCTACACCCCATGCTTGCAGCTTCGCATGCCTTCTCCTCGACATTTCACCTGCCATACAATTTGATCCAATGCTGCTAACACCTGCTGCTACCGCTGCAGTGCCTGCTGCATCCCGTGCTTGCAGCTTCGCATAGCATACCATTTCTCCTCGGAAATGCTCCGTGCAGCATTGCACATGTTCTCCTTGGTAACCTCCCAGCTTTCCAGTTTCGCCTTCATCTGCATCCCAACAATCCCATTCTCCCTGCCTTTATTCCCCCCACCCCCACCCCCCCCCCCCCCCCCCCCCCGCCAACCCCCAGCAGCAGCAGCAGCAGCAGCAGCAGGCATCCAGCAAGGGCTGCTGTGAGGTTGCTGCCTCCCTTTTGAGAATTCTCAAAGCTACTTCCCCTCCATATGCAATCAATCATCCCATTGTCCCTTCCTTCAACCTCCACACCTCTCCCCAGCAGCAGCAGGCATCCAGCAAGAGCTGCTGTGAGGTTGCTGCCTCCCTCACCAGGTGAGTCGGGTGCAAACGAGAATGTGAGGCCATGAGATATTGCAAGCTTGTGAAGGAGCTGTCAGACGCAGACAGGTGGGCTGCGGAGGTCTTACTTCCATCAACTCGTATGGTTACGACGAGACAAACTTTTGAGACGTCTCAAACGACGAGACAAACTTTTGAGACGTCTCAAACGACGAGACAAACTTTTGAGACGTCTCAAACGACGAGACAAACCCCATGGAATGGATGGAATTTTCCTGGTTAACTGTGAGCTTAGAGCGTTGTATCAGAGAGCCAGTTTAAACAAAACGTCAACTTAATCCAGAACTTGCGTAAACTAGTTTCGGTTCTTGCGAACCTTCATCAGTACATACAAGCCTGAGAATGTGAGGCCATGAGATATTGCAAGCTTGTGAATATCTCATCACCTTCTTTATCAACTTTTGGGACGCCTTCGGTTTCGCCTTCTGATACACCTTCAATTTCGCCTTCGGTTCGACTCGGGTTTTGCCTTCTGTTTCACCTTCTATTTCGATCGCCTTCACCTTCTGATCCGCCTTCCACTTCGTCATCTCTTTCACAGCACATCCACCTGCTGTCTGTCACCATGCACAGTGCACTTATCTCATCGTCTCCTAAGTCCAACCCCCTTTCTTGTTCACCCTTCTTTTACACCTTTCATCGTTCCCGAAGCACCATACCATACACCATACCCTGTCCCCCACTAGTCCTTTCTCTTCGACCATTTCCACCAATCGTCACCCTTGACCCCCCGCTAAACAAGATGACTTGAGTCTACTCAAAAGCCAATCGTCACCCTTGACCCCCCCCTCTCAACACCTACACAAATCTGATCGTTCCATCAACTCCACTCTACACACCAAACCCTTTCCCCTCCAGACTCACCATTCTCTTGAAGCACATTCGCCTACCGTCACCCATCCCTCACCCTGCAACACCTAACGCGTGTCTCATTGTTTCCCAAATCCTTCCCCCACCCAGACTGACCATTCTCTTGGAGCACATCCACCTACCATCACCCGAGGTTCAGAGGCAGGACCCCCAACTGCCACAGGACCTGCAGCAGCTGCCCCCCTCGCTACAGTCACACCAAATGCAATCACCGGATCAGCTGCTTCTACAACCAACGGAGACACGTGGAAGAATCCAATCGTTCCTGCTCTCTGCCTGCTGGCCACATTTGCAATTCCTCCTCTCCCTCACCTCCTCCTCCTCCACTTCCCCCACTCTCGACCGTGATGCTTTGACCACGGCGGTGGCTGCTGCCGCCCGCTGCCTTGCTCCACTCGCCACGCTCTCAGGTGATCTGCACTCTGAGGCGATCTCTCACCTCCTTTCTCACCCACCAGGGCCAACCTTCCTCCCCTGCATCCACCCCTTCCCCTCTCCAAACGCCTGCATGTACCGTGCCTTGTCGCGCCTATCCACCATCTCTGCGCCTTCTTCTCTTATTCAAACCGTGTCTATCTCCTTCCCTTCTGCACCCCACCCCATCCCATCCCATCCCACTAGGCCCATCCTTCCTCCCCTGCACCGAATCCGCCCTCACCTCCCTCCAATCCGCCTTCTCTGCATCTGGTCAGCCACCCGCCCCTCTCTCCCTCTCTGTCTGCCCACCCATCCTCCGAGCCTCCGAGACCCTCCTCTCCCTGCAACCGCAACCGCCTGCCACCGCGGATCAGCTCCAGCTCATCATGGCCCACGCCACGTCAGCGCTGGTGTGCTTCGTGTCAGCACCTGCCAGCATGGCACTCAAGGGTCCCAAGGGCGCGGAGCAGCATCCAGAGCTCACTGAGTCGCTGCTGCACTTTGCTACGTTTCTGCTCGGCCTTGTTCCTCCAGCTCACCTGGTAAACCACCCCCTTCCCACTCACTCCCTCCCACTCATATGGTCCTTCAGTAATCATGTGGGGTGTACAGCACTATAGGATACCAGATACCCTCATCTCCCTCCTACTCCTCCTCCTCCCCTCTACGCATCGTCCCCTCTCCTCTGCGTGCACTCACTGACCCCTGCATGCATGCACCATACGGCCCTGCGTCCTGCACGCACCACCTCCTCTTTTCTTAATGGCTGCAAGGGCACAGAGCACTATCCGGAGCGCAGTGAAGCGTTGCTGCACTTCACAACGGTTCTGCTTAGCCTCGTCCCCCTTGCTCACCTCGTGAGCCAACGCCACGCTCCCTCTTGCTCCCCTCCCCTACCCCTCCCCTACCCCTCCCCTCCCCTCCCCTCCCCTCTCCTCTTGCTCCCTTCCTGCTCCTCTTGACTCCCGCTGCCCTGCCCTCCCACTCCACCCCTGCAAGGGGCAGCACGACCCCTTCTCGTTCCTCACTGCAATCTTTTCCTCTCAACTCCTCCGTCCCCATCCTCCTCTCCCCTCCCGTCCCTTCCCCTACCTGCAGGCATCAAAGCGCTCCTCCCTATGCTCCTCCCACCCGCCCCTCTCCCACCCACCTCTAGCAAGTGGCTGCTGCTGTTGCCCTCCCTCTATCTCCCAGTGCAACCCGCTCTGCTCCTCCCCTCCCTTCCCTTCCCCTACCTGCAGGCATCAGACCCCTCCTCACCCGTGCTCCCACCGCTCTCCCACCTCCTGTAAGTCGCAGCAGGGGCTGCACAGCGTCTCACTGCAAACTCCTCCTCTCCTCTCCCCTCCTCTCCGCCCCTCCCATTCACTCTCTCGCATGCAGGCATCAGACCCTTCCTCACCCGTGCTCCCACCGCTCTCCCACCTCCTGCAAGTAGCAGCTCCTGGCTGCACAGCAGCTCACAGGGGGGTCTCTGCCTCCTCCTTCGCCTTCCTCTCAGGTGCGTCACTGCATTCCCCTAGCGTCACCCAACAGGCTCTTGTCCCCCCATGCTATTCGCATGGGGAAGCAGTGGCTGCAAGTGCACGCACAGCCGCTCACAAGGGGTTCTCTGCCTGCTCCTTCGCCTTCCTCTCAGGTCAGTCGCACACCTCATTCGCTCCTTCACCTCATTCGCTCCTTCACCTCATTCATCTCAGACCGTTGATCGCCCATTGATCGCCAATTGAATACTTCAGGGACTTCATTTGGCTCTTTAAATATCTGTCTTGGCATAGTCCAGCAGTTCTAGAGAGGTGCTCCAGCGGTTCTAGAGAGGTGCTCCAGCGGTTCTAGAGAGGTGCTCCAGCGGTTCTAGAGAGGTGCTCCAGCGGTTCTAGAGAGGTGCTCCAGCGGTTCTAGAGAGGTGCTCCAGCGGTTCTAGAGAGGTGCTCCAGCGGTTCTAGAGAGGTGCTCCAGCTGTTCTAGAGAGGTGCTCCAGCGGTTCTAGAGAGGTGCTCCAGCGGGTGCTCTAGCGGAAACGAGGGGTGGCGTAGAGGGGATGCAGAGCAACATTGTGACACACATCCCCTAATTGTCACAACACAACCAATGTTCCTCCCACACCACCCATGCCTCTCATCACTTTCATTCGAACCCCCCTCCACCCCTCATTACCACCCCGACTCCCCTCTATCATCCCACGCTTCCAGCCCTGATGACTGCAGGGATACAGCAGGCCGGGGCTCTTTTGTTACAGTCACAGTCACAGCCACAGCCACAGCCACAGCAGGGGATGCCTCCTCTGGTGCAGCTCTGCACGGCACACGGCGCTCTGCTCTCCCACACTCTCGTCGCTGCCCTGCTGGGTCCGAGCGCTGTTTCACGGGTACGTGCCACTGTGCCCTTGTGCCACCACCACTCCCACTGCCACTGCCTTGCAGCCACAGTCACCCTTGCTCACAGGCACAGCAGCAGGGGGTGCCTCCCCTGGTGCATCTCGGCACGGCTCACGGCGCTCTGCTCTCCCACACTCTCGTCGCTGCTCTGCTGGGCCCAAGCGCTGTTTCACGGGTATGTGTGCTCTCGCACTGGCATGTGTGATGCCAATGTCACAGCCACTGCCAGGTGTGTGTGCCTGGTGGAGGGGTCCAGTTACCGCACTGGTCCTGGCATCTGCCATGTGCCATGTGCCATATGCTATGTGCAATGTGCTATGTGCCATGTGTCATGTGCTATGTGTCATGTGCTATGTGCTATGTGCCATGTGCCATGTGCCATGTGCCATGTGCTATGTGCCATGTGCTATGTGCCATGTGCTATGTGCCATATGGCATGAGGGCTACACGTGTGCAAAGAAAGCCTATGCCCCCCTTTCATGCCCCCCTTTCATGCCCCCCTTTCATGCCCCCCTTTCATGCCCCCCTTTCATGCCCCCCTTTCATGCCCCCCTTTCATGCCCCCCTTTCATGCCCCCCTTTCATGCCCCCCTTTCATGCCCCCCTTTCATGCCCCCCTTTCATGCCCCCCTTTCATGCCCCCCTTTCATGCCCCCCTTTCATGCCCCCCTTTCATGCCCCCCTTTCATGCCCCCCTTTCATGCCCCCCTTTCATGCCCCCCTTTCATGCCCCCCTTTCATGCCCCCCTTTCATGCCCCCCTTTCATGCCCCCCTTTCATGCCCCCCTTTCATGCCCCCCTTTCATGCCCCCCTTTCATGCCCCCCTTTCATGCCCCCCTTTCATGCCCCCCTTTCATGCCCCCCTCTCCCTCTGCTCACGTATGTAGCAGGCGCACAATTGTGTGGGCCAGCTGTATCAGCTCTACCACATGTGCTGCGTAAACATCACTTCAAACATCTCTTCTTTTCTCCCCTCCTCCACCCCAACACTGTTCACCCACCAGGTGCTCAAGTGTGTGGGTCTACTGCAGCAACTCTTCCACGTGTGCTGCCATGCCACTCCAGCAGCCAGTTCCTCCCACACACAGGGAAGCACACCTGGGTCAGCAGAAGCTGAAGCTGCATGTCTTCCCCTCCTCCCTCTCTCCTCCCATACCCTCCCACCCCACCAGGTGCACAAGTGTGTGGGTCTGCTGCAGCAACTCTTCCACGTGTGCTGCTGTGCAGCTCGAGAAGTTGGTTCCTCCCACACACAGGGAAGCACGCCTGGGTCAGCAGAAGCTGAAGCTGCAGCAGCAGCGGCGGCAGTACAGGCAGCACTGCCCCCAATGCACCAATGGCTTGTGGCAGCGGTGGGTGTCCGTGTGGCTGGGTGGGTGGCTGGGTGGGTGGCTGGGTGGGTGGCTGGGTGGGTGGCTGGGTGGGTGACTGGGTGGGTGGCTGGGTGGCTGGTCGATTGATTGCGTGGTTGTGGGTTGCTGCGTGGGGGGTTTAAGAGGCCCGGGTTTTGTTGTGTCGCTTGTGCCACAATCACGGCACTGCCACCGCTCTCAGTCGCAGTGCAGGCAGCAGTGGCAGTGCAGGCAGCAGTGGCAGTGCAGGCAGCAGTGGCAGTGCAGGCAGCACTGGCCCTGCCTGACTCATCAGTGGCAGTGCAGGCAGCACTGGGTGGCTGAGTGGCTGGTCCGGGGGTTGGAGAAGGTGGGGTTGTTTTGTGACAAATGTTTCCCAGATAAGCCCTGCAGTGGTGCACCCATGCCCCCATGCGGCCATGCCCCTGTGCATCCATGCACCCATGCGGCCATGCATCCATGCCCTCATGCATCCATGCACCCATGCCCCCATGCATCCATGCACCCATGCAGCCATGCAGCCATGTAGCCATGCATCCATGCCCCCATGCATCCATGCCCCCATGCATCCATGCCCCCATGCATCCATGCCCCCACGCATCCATGCACCCAAGCAGACAGCCATGCATCCATGCCCCCATGCATCCATGCACCCATGCAGCCATGCACCCATGCCCCCATGCATCCATGCACCCATGCAGCCATGCAGCCATGCAGCCATGCATCCATGCCCCCATGCATCCATGCCCCCATGCATCCATGCCCCCATGCATCCATGCCCCCATGCATCCATGCACCCATGCAGACATGCAGCCATGCATCCATGCCCCCATGCATCCATGCACCCATGCACCCATGCATCCATGCCCCCATGCATCCATGCACCCATATAGAGCCATGCACCCATGCACTCATGCAGAAGAAGTGGAGCCTATTCTCCCTGCCGATCTCACATTCTCAATCACTCGTTCTTACTCTCTCACTCCCCACCTGTTTTCCCTCGCCTGTACCAGCTATGCGCCCTGCTGCCTGGCTTCCTGAGGGCAGGAGAGGCAGAGGCGGTCCTTCCTGCCTGCATCCCATTCTCAATTCCTCGTTCATCTCTCTCCTTGCCTCGTGTCATCCCACTCTTGTTTTCGCGTTCTTGTCTCAGTTATCCTCTCTGCCGCCTGGCTTCCTGAGAGCAGGGGAGGCAGAGGCGGTCCTCCCTGCGTGGCTCACTCAGCTTGCCTCTTCTCCTCCGCCTCTCACCGGTTCGTCATCTGAGGCTGAGTGGGGCAACACCCGCATGCTGAGACGGCTGCTGCGGAGCTTTGCAGATTCGCACAGGCACACAGCTGTGGGCGCATGAATGCTGGTGTATAATGCTGAGGTTTGGTACATTATTTTGGACATCTCTAGCATTACAGTATCTTCCTTGTATCAGGAGAGGCGGAGGCGGTTCTCCCTGCGTGGCTCTCGCAGCCAGCATCTCACCGGTTTGGCATCTGAGGTTGACTGGGGTAGCACCAACATGCTCAGACAGCTGCTGAGGAGCTTTGCGGATCCGCACTGGCACATGGCCGTTGGTGCGTGAGAGTTGGCGTGACTCGCCGTAGTTCATCGTGCTTGTGTGCATTCTTTATGCGGATTCGGCATGTGAGTTAGTGGCGTGCTGGTAAGTAGCAATACAGTGGCACCATGGCAAGCACCATAAGGAGTTACCGTAAGTCGTGAGCTGTTTCAATGAGGAGCACCATGGCAAGCACCACTGAGTGCTAAAAGAGCTAAGAAATGAGAATACTTGAATGGTTACATGTTAGATAGTGATTTCAACCAGTACGCAACATGATCAGGCCAATGAGCTGGTAAAAGAGGTGTGTGAGGGTCCTGTTCAGTATTGCATTTGTTTTAGGTTTAGGGTACATTCCTGCGGGGACACTTGTGTCTCAATCACTTCGTGACATCTAAAAACAGCATATACCGTGCCCTGTCACAAAAGCGGATCGCGCTTATGCGAGTCCCACTGTATTTTACATTGGTTGGCGTGAATTGCGCTTGTGTCGCGGACGAGTTACACGAGGCCCCGTCACATCCCGAAAATCGCACGCGTGTCGAAATCTCACACTGTACAGCATGCACCTGGACGCCCGAACTGGGCACGTTTCCGCGCGGGGATGGAAACCGCTCTGCCTGGGCTGACATATGACTGGTCCTTCAGCACACACGGTCACATCCCTGCCCGAATGTTTGCCCATCGTTCCAACCACACTGACAGCACGCTCCCGCTCCAATCTGTTCTTCTTCTCCCAACCCGAGCTTCCTCTTTCTTGTTGCGAAGTCTAGCCAGGGTCTTCTTTGGCACGCTGTAGCCATGGCCCGTAAGCGCAAGAGCGTAGCTAGTTCTGTTGACTTGTGCCCGCGGGATCTCGACGAGATCCCGTACATCGCTTGGATGAACAAACAAATCGCGGCCGACCGCAAGCCCGCCGGCCCTTTGCCCGAAGGAGCGCCTGGTGCGGGGGACACCTCGTTCGAAGCCCCGCGCGATGTCCCTACCCGCGGACGCCGTCATGCCGACCGGGTTGCCTCATCCCGCGTCAACGAAGATGCTGCCTTCGATGACGATGATGACGCCGCGGACTCTGATTACAACGAGTGCGACGAGGCCTGCGAAGACGACGCGGACTCTGGCGAGGAGCAGGACAAGGGCATGTCCCCCTCCGAGGATGAAGTTGACGCCGACGAGGACGCCGATGACGACGAGGACGCTCCCGAAGAGGCCCAGCCTGCGTCCCCGGCTCCTCGTCGCGGCTGTGCGTCTGCCGCTGCGGGAACCAAGACTGCTGCTAAGGGAGGGGAACCTCCGCGTGCCGCTGCCAAGACCCGTAACTTGCATCCTGTTAAGCGGAGCGTGTGGTCCCCCCGCGAGAACACAATCTTCGTGGCTGCGCGTTGGTTCATGAAGGACGAGCTCGGGCCCCTCCTCGGGAAGCAGGGCTCTCAGTACTGGGCCCGCCTCGCGCGTCACCTCGAGAAGGAGAATCCCGGTTGGGTGCGCGGTGTAAACGCGCTTCAGAAGCAGTGGCGCAATCTTGTGAACATGTACAAGCAGATCAAGAAGGGGGAAAAGGCGAGCGGCAAGGGTGCCGTGTGCAAGCCTCACTGGTACCCGTACATGGCGCTTTTCCAGAACAACAAGGCGGTGGGCAACCCTCACGCCGTCGACGGTGGCGGTGCGGCACACGTCAACGTGCCGTGCGGGTACGCGGTCCCGTCCACTTCGGCGCCCTGCACCTCTACGCCGACATTCACTGGTATGTATGTGTTGCATCAACGGTGGCACTCGCGGGTTTGTTGAATGACACATTTTGTGACAACATTTTACGCACACATTACATCATTAAAATGTTTAGGGTACATAACACCTCGTCTACTGTTCGTGTGCATCCACCGTGTGTGCAGCTCCGCCGCCACAGGGAACTCCTACATCGAAGCGCCCACGTGTGGCAGAGACGGCGACGATGGCCGCTGCAAAGCTGGTGTGCGAGACGATCAAAGGCTGCCACTCAGACGCCATGAGCAGGCTCGAAGGCCTCGTCCGCGCGTGGATGGATCAGGACGCGCGTATTGCTCGGGAACGCGTGCAGCAGCCCGCACCCTCCCCGCATGTCCGCGACGACATCCCTGCCCACGCGGACAACATGACCGACTCGCACGCCGCCGAAGGCGGCGACGACGGCTGGCTTCGTCGCGGGCAGGCGGGCGAAGACCCCTCTAACCCAGATGCGGGTGAGGAGGTGTGGGTCCGCGGCGCCGCCGAGTGAGGTAAGACGACTCCAGAGCCTCGCCCAGCCGCTTGCGCCTTTCACGAAGATTCTCTTGCGTGCATGGGTCACATGGCTCCCACATGAACTCTGCTACCGCGCCACGAGTCCACCATGGGTCCCGGTTTCGGGGCAAGTTTGCCCACGATGCATTGACGCGCCTTACTGCGCCCATCATTTCGCACATGTTGTGCAGGATGACGCCACAAGACGCCCCTGCAAGAATGCGCCAGAGCTTGCAGTCATTGCGGCCCGCGAATAGACGCCACCGGCCTTTGAAGGCGCCGATGCAGCGCTCTACTGCCATGCGCGTTGCGCTTTGGCAATAGTTAAAGCACTGCTCCCAGTCCTCCATTAGGCCTTCACGGGGAGCATGTAGGGGGGTCAGGCAGAAGTCTCTGAGTGGGTAGGCAGCATCTCCCACTATTTGGTATGGCGCTATGTCGCCGTTGTACAACCTTTCGTGTAACGCGCTGTTCATGAACACTCTCTGATCGTGCGCACTGCCCGGGTATCCGATCAAATAGTCCCATATGATGCCTCGCGCGTCGCATGTGATCTGCAACTGGACGGCGTAACAGGACTTCCGCGTGTAGTACTCTTGCCTGTGCCCCTCCATCCCCTTCATGGGTATGTGTGTGCCGTCTATAGCCCCCACTACCGCAGGTACCCCCTTGATGGCGCGGAACTCTGCGGCCATCTCGTCGAGGTCGTCGCGGGTCGGGAAGTGGACCCACTGCTGCTTGAAGACGGACGGGAAATGCATGAGGAGCGCGTCAACAAGCATGTGGCACAGGGTCTTGGACATCCCGAACACGGAGGACAAGTCTACGAAAGACATGCCACTTGCGAGGTATTTGATAGGTACAAGGCATTCCACTTCATGACTGATTAGGTACCTGTCCACGTACGGTTGCATGTAGTGCGTCATCCCGGCGACAATGTATTCGAGAATGCCACGGTTTATGCGAAACATATCTCTGAACTGATCCTCCCCCATGCCGTCCAGGTCCTCTAGCAGCAACTGGTATCTCCGCCGGCGTAGCCCAGCCCTTCGTTTCCGCTCTGCGGTACGGTTGGAGGCGCGAGAGCTGGATGACGAGGACACCTCGTCATTGAAGACGTTCGCCTCCAGCAAGCCACCGACCGACTTGGCGATGGCGTCCATGAATATGCTGTAGTAGAACGTAACCCATGCGACAAGTAGGCGCATGAGGAATGGCACCTCGCGGGGCGATGCCATGGTTGCTAGACAGTGGTGCAGTTTAGCTCTGTGATGCTTGCGTTTTTGTACTTGGAGCCGTGGTTGTATACATGCTGTTGTGTGTGGGGTGGCCCAAATTGCAACTTTCATTTCTGTGGCAAGCCCACCGCGATACTCGAGGTGGTGCGATATGTTTAGCCCCCCTGCCCGGCGGGAAAACTGGGTGGGCACAATCCTATTGGTCGCAACCAATAGTACGCACCCACCTGGCTGTGCCCATCTGTCGCGCAGGGTCGCGATACATTGGTTGTTTGTGACACAACATTTGGCAAATTTACAGGCGCGACTCGGGAAAACGGGGATTGAGACACAAGTGTCCCCACAGGAATGTACCCTTAGTGTAAGCTTCTGAAACATAAGCCTAATACACCTGCCCATATTTGCGACTCGGAACGAATTATTCAGAAATACGGTCGTGCTGCTGGGGTTGTTGGTCAGCCAAGTCGCAGCAAGCGTCAGATGCGGCACCTCTGTTACGTGCCAGTGGCATCAGCCACTCACACAAGAAGGCGGAACTGTTGCACGAACCAGATCCAGGGTTCGTGCAATGCGTTCCCCGTTACAGGGCCACCAGCTGCGCCAGTATCGCCACGTGGATTTTTTCCTCACCGAGCCGCTCCACATTCCTGGATCAAGGGCGCTCAAGGGGCGAAGCACCGAGCCGCAATGTTGGAGCGAGTCAAACACGGCATGCAGACATTTTGTTTCGATTCGACTCATTGTTTGCGCCCCTCTTTCCAGCCCCAACCGCCCCATCCGCACCACACATTCATCAATCGCCACGCGCACAGCACCATCCCATTCCATATTTCGTCCAATGGAAAACTGTCTAGCCATAGAGAAGCCAAGGCATGCATACTTGGTGCGGCTGGATCTTATAAGGTCGTTCGACTTCGGTTCACTGCGATAGAACAATTGTGATAGTAGTTTTGACGGATTGGGTAAGGTTCCTGCCAAACTCTTCCTCGCTTTACCAGATACTCATCCCACCCAAGCCCTTTCCAAGTCCCAACTGTTCCGTTACATTGAAGCCTTCGATTGGAGCACGCCCCCCCCGCAGCAAGTTGCTGTGGTAGCTGGTTCAGGAAGTCACTGTTTACCTTTATC
Organism: Closterium sp. Naga37s-1; assembly: GCA_947471745.1. NCBI lineage: Eukaryota > Viridiplantae > Streptophyta > Zygnematophyceae > Desmidiales > Closteriaceae > Closterium > Closterium sp. Naga37s-1. The sequence goes on along the minus strand of CANJKZ010000799.1, from coordinate 888,128 downwards.
CACCTGTGCTGGAGCAGAGCGGCTCGATTCGCGCTTGCCTTCACAGCACAGTGCACAAGTCGCCACGGCATAGTTGGTCGAAGGCGGTCAAGGGACATAGCTCGACGAAGCAATCGAGCTCTGTTCAAAGCTATGAGGTGTCATGAGGTCCATACAATCCCTTATCACTAGTTCCAGGGTTCAACCAGGCGAGGTCCATTGTAATAGACTCCAGCGCGCATAGCATCTTCAATAATTTCCTTACTATTTGATTATCTCGTTTCTTGAACACACTATTGTCGACAAGTAGGGTTTGATCAAAGCAGCTTGTCATAATCAACTGATGGAACGTCTGTCGCGTTCCAGCCGCCACCGGCTGTGTCTCCTATACTCCCTCGATTCCTTCTCCTGATACTTGCCTTTGCTCTAACTCGTCCCTACTATAGTCTTAAAAGTGCGCATTCGGTCGTCTGCAACCTTGCCGTTCTGCAATAATATAAGAATAGAGATCTATAGAAGTGAACAGCGGTACCTCAGACCCCGTCAACTCAGCCCGAGGGGTGAAAATGGGGGCGGCCGCATCGACAGAGCTGGCAGATGCGATCGGCGCCGCGCCAGGAGGAATGGGCGCTTCGCATGCCTTGAGGAAGGGCGGAAATGCGCGGGCTTCCGCGAAAGTGCAGCCGGTGTGGGACGAGGGGGAGGACGAGGCGATCGAGCGGAAAGCGCGGCAGCTGGAACAGCTCAAAGACCGCGTGAACGCAGGTGAGGGCGCGCAGGTGCGGCGCGCTGACATGCGCCTCCAAACGATGTAAACAGCTCAAGGACCGCGTCAGCGCAGGTGAGGGCACGTAAAGTCAGGTGAGGGGGCGCAGGTGAGGGGGCACAGTACGCTGCGGTGACATGCGCCACCGAACGGTGTTATTAGTGAGGGAACGCAGGCACGGCGCGTGAACGCAGGTCCGGCGCTCTGAGGTGCATTGTTCGGTAGGAATCAGTACCGCGACGCAGATAAGGCTCCGTGGATGAGGCGCCGCGGACAAAGCGCCGCCGGCTGGGCGCCTTGGCGTGCATCTCCTAACGGTCTTTGCAGCTCAAGGAACGAATGGGCGCGACGTGCGCTGTAATTGCTGCAGCTGGAACTCATGGCACCAAATCCGAGTACCGACGAATGCTGCTCACTTTTGCCGGACCCCGTCTCACCAGTGCTTTGCCGACGCATCAAAAGAAATTGCGACGTTCGACAATGCACGCTCTCGACCTCGACCATAGCGCGCAATTTTTCCCCTTACGACCGTTGCATATTGTAGCGAGGGAAGTTCTTTCTCTCGGTAGAGAAAAGAGGTCACACCACTCTCGCCCTCTCCCTTTCCCGTTTGGTTTCCCCCCTCCCTCTCCACCCACCACTACCCTCTCTTCCTCCTTTCCCGACCATCTCTCTTCCTCCCCTTCCCCTCCCTTAACTCCAACCCGCCCCCACCTGCTTTCTGCCCCTTCCTGTGGCCAGCCATTGCGTCTGGTAGTCGTGTCAAGCAGCTATTGGAGGACGAGGTGCGGCGCGATCTGGGGCTGTCGGCAATTCGTCTGCGGTTCACCGCGAACGGCGCGCTGGAGCACTGCAGCTTGTTCTCGGAGCCCGGCGGCCGGCACGGCTGCAACCAGGACTCCATGATCGCGTGGGAGGTGCGTACTAATACCTGAGAAGTTTGACTTCCACATTGTCTGATACCGAGAATACGCGTGGGAGGGTGAGAAACCGAGTAGTGATCTCGTAACTCCAAACCTCCTTCCACCCTCCCTCTCGGAAACTCCCGCTCTAGTTCTTCGTTTCTAGTTTCGAGGTGTCGCAAAGTCCCTCCGTGCAACTCCTCACCCCCCCCTTCATCTCGCTGACTATCCGCGCTACTTCCTCTCCTGCTTCCCGTTAGGATTTTAACGTCCCCGAAATTGCGGGTCGCACGAGAGGTCGCATGCCTCCTGGCGCCGCGTCTGACGTCATCTTCTGCGCCGTATTCGACGGTCACGGTCCCAACGGCCACCTCGTATCGCAGCGCGTGCGCGACTCGCTCCCGAGCCGCATCGCGTCGCTTCTCGCGCCGCCACCGGTAGCAACCGTGTCGCCATACGGCCACCTCGACAAGAGCGCGCCGCCGATGGCGCCTGCAAGCGACCAGCTCTTGCAGCGGCTCGGAGTAAATGGAGGCAGCAGCAAGAGCAAAGGCGCTTCGGGCAAGGTCCACCCGCTGGGATTAGCTCCGGGCTACGGCGGTGGCGGCGACGGCGGGAGCGGAGGGTTTGGGAAGACGTTGCATCGGTCGCGATCCGCAAATTCGCTGGATAATTCCGCGCCTCGGGGGTCCGTTTCCCCCTATCACTCGTCCTCGTCGTCAGCATCCTCTACGTCGGCAGCGGCGGCGGCGGCGGCGGCCGAGGCGTCCAAGGAGGCGTCGAAGGCGCAGGTGGAGCGCGCGTTTCGGCGCGCGTTTTTGGAGATGGATGACGAGCTGCGCAGCCACCCGCACGTGGACGGCCACGTCAGTGGCAGCACCGCCGTCGTCGCTGCATTGCTGGTGAGTTTCCTGCCTTTCGCGGTTCCGTTATATGCAAGGCGGCAGCGCCGTTGTCGCAGCTGTCCGCTATGTGGTCTGTTCTAAGTCCTGGACGTAATGCCCTCGTTTGAATCATCTCTCAAGAAAGATTTCAAGTGTGAAAAAAAGTGGATGGGGCGCCTTTGTGGTTTACCCTGCACGACCCCCGACCGGCGCGTCTTTCCCTACTCGCCCGCTCGTCCGCCTGCCTCCCACTCGTGTTCGCCCGATAATCAGGGCCGTCGATTGGTGGTGGCGAGCATTGGCGATTCGCGCGCAGTGTTGGCGTATCGTTGCAAGGCGGGCCACGCAGCTCCCGGGACCGCACCCGCAATTAACGGCATGCAGTGCAAACCGCTCACCAACGACCACAAGTGCAGCGTCGCCTGTGAGTTGACGAGGGTAGGAACACAAGGGAAATAAATTAGATGCGAGGGAGTGAGGGCCAGGGTGGAATAAGGGGGAGTGGGGGAGAGGGCGAATGGCATCATCGGCATGTTTGGCTGTGGTCAGCTTGTGGCTGTTGGCTCAAGGGAAGAGGAAGTTTTTGTCAAGGCAATGTGCTGTTGGCGCATAATGTCTCTTGGGGTCGTCACTGCGCGATTCAGAGTTGTAGAATTCCGCACCGCGAACAACTACGTGGCTAGAACTCCACTGTGGGATTAGATTCAGACTTCGTCATCCTTTTTCGCATTCCTTCGCTATTGGCAGCCGAGCGAAAGCGGATTGAGCAAGCGGGAGGGCGGGTTCAGGCGTCGGAACACGAGCCTTGGACCCCACGAATCTGGTTACCGCGTGAGCGAAGCCCTGGGCTGGTGCCCTCGCGAGCGTTCGGCGACTTCGTGGTGAAGGATTACGGTGTGATCGCCGAACCTGATATCCTGATTCGGCACCTCACTTCGGAAGACGAATTCATTATCCTCGCTTCAGACGGAGTGAGTCTTTATAATGGTGCTGGTTCAGCTTCGGTTGCAGCTGTTATCACAATACATGTTTGGCAGAGTATATCACTTGTGCCAGTTCTCTACTTTGTTTCCATGTTTGACCCCTTTGTCTGTATTCTTTCCCTACTCACCTTCCCTCCATGCTTTATTTGAATGTGCTACTTTATATTCTGACAACCAATAGCTGGGCATGCCTACTGATGCAACTACCTCCCTGCTATCCCAATCCTTTGCTCCCTTGGCCCCTCTAGCTCTGGGACGTCATGACCCCTCAGGAAGCCATGTCAGCAGTACTTGCCGCCCCAACCCGTCAGACCGCCGCCCGGCATCTCATCGCTCATGCTCGCAGCCTCTGGGCGGCAAAGCACCAGTCGGTCAGGCCCGACGATTGCACCGCAGTCGTCCTTTTCCTCCCAGAGTTCGCCCCCTCAGGCCTCCTCTCTGGCTCTGCCTTGCCGCACTCCGGCCCCCTCTCTTCCACCCCTTTCTCTGGCCCTCTCTCCTCCACTCCCTATTCTGGTCCCTTGTCGTCCATCCCTCATTCTGCTCCCCTCTCTAGCTTCCATTCCCCGGGGCCACAAGGTTACTCTCTGCTTCAGCAGCAGCAGCAGCAGCCCTCTTGGCAGCAAAAACCTTATCACCAGCAGCAGCAGGTGCAGCTGCCGCCTCGGCAGTTCCTCTCCCAGCTGCCCATGCCGCTCCCTAACCTTACCTCCAGTGACATCAAGCCAGTCATTCCCATACCTGGCTCGCAGCGTCGGTTCCCAGAGCAGAGAGGCTCAGGATTAGCCCCGGTAGGATCAGGTTCGGAGAACACGTGGGATGGGGGAGCAGGAGACGGGGCGGGAGGTGGGAGTGGAGGAGGGAGGAGGAAGAAGAGCAGCAGGAGGAAGTCAGGGCGGAGAGAGGCCGGGCTCATGTCTTTCATGGGTGCGGTGGAGGAAGGGAACGAGGAGGCTTTTGATGATACGGCGAGCATAGCGAGTATAGGCACCGTGTGCACGGACGCATCGTTTGGTACGGTGATCTACTCAGAAGCAGATTACAAGCCAAGCCAAACGGCGGCAGCAGGGGTGGGCAATCCTACTGTGGTGCTCACGCCTCCTGTGTGTGAGGACGGGTTTTACCGCGATGACACGATTCGAGTGCCTGTGGAGAGGCAGGTGGAGAGGGGGACAGAGAGGCAGACAGAGAGCCGGGAGAAGGAGAACATGGGGAATGGAGATGGTGTGCGATCAGTGCTGGGAAACACGGGCCAGGGCGTGAGCAGCAGCAGCACCAGCGACAGTGTTAGTCTGAGCAGTAGTGATAGCAAGGCAGTGAAGCAAGGTGGCAATGGGGAGGGCAGACGAAATGTTATCAGGCTGTTTTACAATGGGGAATTCGCCTCTGCTTCTGCCTCCGCCTCTGCCTCTCTAAGTAGCTCCAAGGTGGTGCCACTGCCACCTGAAGGCCACACCAACAATGCCCCTGAAAACCCACCTGGGAAAGCACCTGGGAATCCACCTGTCACCATCTCCATCTGCTCTGCTGATGGTAAACTCCTGGTGCCTGATGCCCGAGTCATGGCTCCACCCATGCGCTCTCGGAGTCTTACCGCCCTATCTGGCTGCATCGGTGGGGGCATGGCTGGCACGGGCGGCACAGGCGGCACGGGCGGCATGGGTGCCTCCTTGAGGGAAGTTCTGGGGAGCGAGGCCAGCAGCAGCTGCACCAGTGGCGGTGGTGGCAGCGGCGGGATGGCATGTGGTGGTGGCAGTGGGAATGGGTGCATGAGTGCGAGGATGGCGGATCGCTATGAGAGTCTGGGCAGTGGTGCTGCTGAAGAAGCAGGGGACGGGGCAGAGTGCGGGGTGGGGAGTAAATGGGGCAGCACGTGGGAGATCAAGTGGGAGAGCAGCAGTGCAGGGTGTGGAGCGGCTGTGCGGTATGCAGTGGCACGGCTGTGTTTGGACACGGTGTGGCACAAGTGCTGGCGCACAGAGCCGTGATACTCATGGCCTGTCCTGAACCCCCTCCTCTGCTTCTCCTTCCCTCTCTTCTTCCCCAATCCTTGATTTCTCCCCTTTTCCCTCCCATCTCTGCCCATACCAGCGTTCCTCTACCGTTTAGACAAAATTTGGGTATGAGGCCCAGTTTCGGACTGGTAGGCACTTTAAAGTGCAACATATTTCGACTGAACTTTGTCTAATAAGCCAATGTACTTTTGCGGTCAGTGTTATCTGCAATGTACCGTATTACTTGGTTGGGCTAAAAAATGTTGAATGTGACAAGTCACAAGTGTGTGCAAGTAAGCTTTCTTTCCTTCGTACTGGTACCTAAATATAGCTGGGGCTGTCTGCAATTTCCATTAAAAAGATTGTAGCGTCAAATGTTTGGACAAGTAGGTGTCAAACTATGCATGTTTGTGTGATATGCTGTAGTGAGGCACATTGTAGGGTTTGTATTTGTACTCTCAACCTTCCTAATCCAACCATTCCATTCTCTTACGTTATTGGCCGGTGTCAGGTGTTCTGACGCATCACACGAAGCTCTGAAAGATTTGGATTTGAAGTGATGATGATGTGGAATGATAAGATTTGTCGATAGCCGTGTGTCAGAGAAGAGAACGTACCCTTATTATCAGATTGGGCCAAAAGAGCTCGGCAAATTCTCTCTAAGCCACTGCTCATGTAACTCAGCACTTACTAAAAAAACAATGTTTGTTATCCGTGCTGTTATGAATGGTAAAGAATGAAGTGATACTGTGCACTCCTAACAGTAGCAATCGAAGCATGCAGTACCGAGGCTGAAGACGAAAAGGCGGAATGACGCGAAGGGTCGTACGGTTATGGAGCATCTGGACCGTCAGGGCAGACAGCATCAGGCAGCAGCAGTCAGGCCCTCAGATTCACTTTTTAGTACCCTGATGCATTAGGTTCTCCCTGAGTAAAAAGGCTGATTGACAGTATTCTTAAAAGAAAATAAGGTAGGAAATTTAGTGTTGCTAAAAAAAAAGCCTGATTGATCAGTGTTACATAAAAAAAAAGCCTGATTAAATAGAAAATTAAGGATTTAAAGTTTAGCACAACTCTATGGGTGCGTCTTGCTTGGTGACAAACAGGAGAGAGTCGAGCAGCGAGATGACCCGTTCTTTCTCGATGTCGTGCGCCAAGTTGTCGCATTTGATCCTTGGTTACCGACTGACAGCAGCGAGAAGGTCATTTTGCTTCCCAGTCGCCACCTTGTGCTTGTTAGTTGCTGCGTGACGCTTGAACGCCTGAGTCTGAACGTCTGTAGCGCCTTTACCGCCCCTCACGCACCGTCCAGAGTAGCCCGCATGTTCAGAACAGACACTGCATTTGAAAGCAGGTAAACCGTCATTAGTTTTAAGTAACAAAAGCCAAGCAAATCTCTCCAGCCACTCGCTCTTGTATTTCTCCAGACACTCAGCGTAAATAGCGTCGCGCTGAGACTGTTTCGACGGCCCAGCTTCGGAAGGCGATTGCTGCACGCCAGCAGTGGCGGGCGACGAAGGCACGTCGATTGGAGACGGCGCGGATGGTCCGTCGACAGAGGCATTGGAGCGAAACAAGAGCAGTAACTGCTTATAACGCCCATTCTTATTCGGCAGGGTTGTTGGCGTAGATTCTGCCACGGGGGGCGCCTCACGTTCTCGCTCAAAATCAGGCGCTGAAAGGCAATCAGCCCACCCATTTGGATCAATCGGTTCGAAAGGGATCTTGGCAGGCGACGCGACATCTGCAGGCGGTTCATGGGTGTCTACTTGGGCGAGGCACGAAAAGAGCAGATCGAGGCTGGTAACTGCGTCAGATCTATCCACTGGCGCTTAACGATGCGCATCATCGCTCCCTTGGGCATCAGTAATGCTGGCCTCATGGGGGCTTGGCATAGTCAGTATTTAGACCAGCTACATCTAAGCTAGAGTGAAAGCGGCAGAAACAAGCTACGAGAGAAACCAGCAGCAGAGGCGAATACACACGGCTGGCTGCCTCTTGGTACACGCGCAAGTGATTGAAACCCCATTCTGATGAAGAGGATGTCAAACTTATATATAGCTTACATTGTGTAAGCTGTAGTGGGGTAGCCCATAAGGGGTACAACCCAATTAGGGTTAGTACTTGTACCCAACTCTTTCATAGTTCATTCATTCTCGTTCGTTCTTTCTGACATGGTTTCAGAGCAGGTCCCTTCCTCGGACCGTTTTTTTTTTGGCCCACCACCTGCTGCCCTGCTAGCCTAGGCCCCGGCCCGTAGCCTCGCGCCCGTCGCCCCTAGGCCCCGGCCCGTCGCCACCCCTAGCCCGGCCCGTCGCCCCTAGCGTAGGCCCGTCGCCCCTTGGCGTCGCCCGTCGCCCCTAGCCTCGGCCCCTCGGCCCCTAGCGACCCGTCGCCCCTAGCCTCGGCCTCTCGGCCCCTCGGCCCCTAGCGACCCGTCGCCCCTTGGCGTCGCCCCTAGCCTAGGCCCCACAGCCCCTCGCGACCCCTGTCGCCCGTCGCCCCTAGCCTCGGCCCCTCGGCCCCTCGCGACCCGTCGCCCCTTGGCGTCGCCCCGTCGCCCGTCGCCCGTCGCGACCACTGTCGCCCCTAGCCTCGGCCCCATGGCCCCTCGCGAACCGTCGCCCCGTCGCCCCTAGCCTCGGCCCCACGACCCCTCGCGACCCGTCGCCCCGTCGCCCTAGGCCTGTCGCGACCACCGTCGCCCTAGGCCCGTCGCGACCCCCGTCGCCCTAGGCCCGTCGCGACCCCCGTCGCCCTAGGCCCGTCGCGGCCCTCCGTCGCCCGTCGCCCCTCGCCTGGACCCTGGCCCCGCGGCCCCTCGCGACACATTGCCCCGCGGCCCCTCGACCCTCGCCCCTCGGCCCCTTAGCCCCTGGCCCCGCGGCCCCGTCGCCCCTAGGCCCCAGGCCCCTCGGCCCCTTCTCTCCAGGCCCCTCGGCCCCTTCTCTCCTGGCCCCGTGGCCCTGTCCCCCTAGGCCCCCGGCACCTCGGCCCCTTGGCCCGACCCCCCCCCCCCCCCCCTAGGCCCTAGGCCCCCGGCCCCCGGCCCCTCGGCCCCGTCGCCCCTGGCCCCTCGGCCCCTTCGCCCTAGGCCTCCGGTCCCTCGGCCCCTCGGCCCCATCGACCCTGGCCCCGCGGCCCCATCCCCCCTCGGCCCCTTGGCCCCTTGGCCCGACCCCCCCCTAGGCCCTAGGCCCTCGGCCCCTTGGCCCCGTCGCCCCTGGCCCCTCGGCTCCGTCGCCCTAGGCCCCCGGTCCCTCGGCCCCTCGGCCCCTTCGACCCTGGCCCCGCGGCCCCGTCCCCCCTAGGCCCTAGGCCCCTCGGCCCCTTGGCCCCCCTGGCCCCTCGGCCCCCTGGCCCCTCGGCCCCTGGCCCCTAGGCCCTCGGCACCTCGGCCCCTTGGCCCCTAGGCCCCTCGGCCCCTCGGCCCCTGCTGCTACTCTTACTACTGCTGCTACTGCTACTGCTACTGTTGCCACTGCTGCTCCTACGTACTGTGCTCCGATGGCTTTGCTTCAAGTTCTAGCGTTTGATCATGAGGGCAGACCGATTCAGTTTGACACATGGCTTGACGATCTGCAGCTGTACCTACTGAGTGATTCTAAGAACAGTGTTTCGCTGTTTGACCTAGCGTCAGGCGCTGCTACTGCCCCTCCTGCCACAGCTGACAGTGCGACTCGCACACAGTGGCTTACTCGCAACGCTGCTGCCCGCTGAGCCATTCGCAACCACCTGCCGTTAGCTGAATGCACTCACTTCGGATAGCACAAGACAGCACAGGCACTGTACGCCGCAGTCGTAGCTCGCCACTCCTCGCCTGCCACTGCTGCTCTAGGCCGACTGCTACTGACCTACCTGTTCCCCGAGCTGTCAGCTTTTGCCACAGTAGAGGACCTGGTTTCCCACCTGCGCACTAGCGACGCTCGCTACCGCGCTACTGTCCCTGTTGAGTTCCTTGACAGGAACCAGCCCCGGATGTTCATCACCCTCTACTTCATAGTCACTCGCCTCCCTGACTCTCTTCGCTCTGTCAGGGATCACTTTTTCTCCCTTGACCCCACCTCCCTCACTGTTGACCTCCTCGAGCAACATCTCCTCGCAGCTGAGACTAGCGCAGTTGGTGTAGGTGCTGCTCGTGGCACTCCGCGCGCGCCCTTCTTTGAGGGGTGCTCCCCCTCCCCCCTTGCCCCCTCCTACGCCTCTGCTGCTGCTGCTGCAGACATCTCTGTTGCTGAGGACGTCGGGGCTGCTTTTGCTAGTGCGAAGCACCGCAACACCAAGGGCAAGGGTGGCAGGGGTGGTGGAGGTGGCAGCGGAGGTGGTGGAGGTGGCAGCGGGAGTGGTGGTGGGGGCAGCAGTGGAGGTAGTGGAGGCAGTGGAGGTGGTGGCGGCGGTGGGACTGGTGGCGGGAGTGGGGGCTCTAGTGGCGGCGGTGGAGGCAATGATGGGAGTGGCGGCAGTGGAGGCGGTGGGACAGCAGGCGGTAGGGCTGGACCTAGGCATGGAGGCCCTGGTGGTGGCCAGGGGTAGCACCAGCAGCGTCGGAGCGAGACCCAGTCGCCCCAGCAGCTCCGTGAGTGGTTGTTTCAGCGTGGGACGTCTGGGGGTAAAGATAGCTGCCCGTATGTCATTCGCACAGGTGTTCGTGTTGGTCAGACATACGGGAAGCTTCACACTCAGCACCGCTGCTTCTCTCGCCTTGACGACGCTTGGCGTGCTGAGTTTGGTGACGACGTCGAGCTCCCTCGCTGGGCAGATCTGCTTAGGTCTAGGATTGCGATCTTTGACCTAGACTTTGATGCTATTCTTTATGCTATGTATGCTTTGTCTGTTTGTGCTGAGGGTGACTGTTACCGGTGTGTGCCGCCTGACCCAGGTATAGCTGCTGCTGCTCTAGGTGCTAGTGAGTCTGGTACTCTCCCTGGTACTGCGCCTGCTCAGGCCTTGCACACCTTCACGTTGGACTCACGCGACTCGCGCTGTTTCTTTCGTGACAGCACCACTCTCACTCCTCTCCCTGCACCTGTCCTGGTCATACTGGCTGACCCCTCTGGGGGCCCGGTCGTTGCCCGTTCCTCCACTGTCCTCCCGTGTCCGGCGGTTCCGTCCACCTCACTGTCAGGTCTTCACCTCCCCTCGTTCTCTACGAACTTGGTGAGTACCGCTGCCCTTCAGGATGCGATGGTCACTACCACCACTCCTGGGGGTCAGCGTGTGTCGATCTGCACGTGCACACGGACGGGGCGTCACCTAGCTACGTTCACTCGTCGGCAAGGGTCGAGTCTGTACACGCTGGCTACTAAGCCTCCTCAGGTCAATGCGTCTGCTCAGGTGTCCGCGTCAGGTCAGGTAGCCGCCTCTTGCTCGTGTCGCCTCCTGTCGCACCAGAATCTTCTTTGGCACCACCGCCTGGGTCACCCCTCCCTGCCACGCCTTCGTGGCATGCACTCCCGTCTCCTTGTCTCTCGTCTCCCCAGGTCTCTGCCTCCCTTACCACCCTCGCCTGCCCCGCCCTGTCTTCCTTGCGTCGAGGGGCGGCAGCGCGCCGCTCCTCACTCCTCCTCGTTTCCCCCGACGTCTGCTCCCCTGCAGACCCTCCACATGGACGTGTGGGGCCCAGCCCGCGTCAGTGGACAGGGTTGCGAGCGCTACTTTCTGCTGGTAGTTAACGACTACACGCGGTACACCACAGTCTTCCCCTTGCACAGCAAGGGTGAGGTCTCTGCTGTCTTGATCCCTTGGATCCGCACAGTCCGTCTCCAGCTGCGCGAGCGGTTCGGCCAGGACCTTCCTGTCATGTGTCTGCACTCTGACAGAGGTGGTGAGTTCTCCTCCAACCTCTTAAGGGACTTTTGTCGTGGGGAGGGCATTCTCTAGTCGTTCACGCTTCCGGACTCCCCTCAGCAAAATGGGATTGCTGAGCGCCGCATTGGCTTAGTCATGGAGGTCGCTCGTACCTCCATGATCCATGCGGCTGCTCCCCATTTTTTGTGGCCGTTTGCGGTCTGGTACGCTGCGCATCAGCTCAACCTCTGGCCCCGTGTCTCCTTGCCGGAGACCTCGCTGTCAGAACATTATATAGCTTATGCTGTTGTGTAGGCTATAGTGGGGTATCCCATAGGGGGTACAACCCAATTAGGGTTTTCCATATGTACTCACCTCATTCATAGTTCATTCATCCTCGTTCTTCATTCTTCTCATGGTATCGAGCAGGTTCCCTCGTGGGAACTGTTCCTAGGGCCCACCGTTTTTTTTTCCTGCCCGGAGCGCACTCTGCCCCTACCCGAGTCGCGCTCCCCTCTCTCTTGGCCCCTAGTGGCCCCTTTAGCCGCCCGTCACGGCCCCTAGACGCCCGCGCGCCGCCCGTCCCGGCCCCTTAGACGCCCGCGCGCCGCCCGTCCCGGCCCCTAGACGCCCGTGCGCCACCCGGCCCGGCCCCTAGACGCCCGCGCGCCGCCCGTCCCGGCCCCTAGACGCCCGCGCGCCGCCCGTCCCGGCCCCTAGACGCCCGCGCGCCGCCCGTCCCGGCCCCTAGACGCCCGCGCGCCGCCCGTCCCGGCCCCTAGACGCCCGCGCGCCGCCCGTCCCGGCCCCTAGACGCCCGCGCGCCGCCCGTCCCGGCCCCTCGACGCCCGCGCGCCGCCCGTCCCGGCCCCTCGACGCCCGCGCGCCGCCCGTCCCGGCCCCTCGCCGCCCGTGAGCCGCCCGTCCCGGCCCCTAGACGCCCGCGCGCCGCCCGTCCCGGCCCCTAGACGCCCGCGCGCCGCCCGTCCCGGCCCCTCGACGCCCACGCGCCGCCCGTCCCGGCCCCTAGACGCCCGCGCGCCACCCGGCCCGACCCCTAGACGCCCGCGCGCCGCCCGTCCCGGCCCCTCGACGCCCGCGCGCCGCCCGTCCCGGCCCCTCGACGCCCGCGCGCCGCCCGTCCCGGCCCCACGCCGCCCGTGAGCCGCCCGTCCCGGCCGCGCACCGCAGTCCCGGCCCCACGCCGCCCGTGCGCCGCCCGTCCCAGCCGCGCGCCGCCGTCTCGGTCCCCACGCCGCCTGTGCCGCTGAGGAGCTGAGCCGCCCGAGCCGCCCGAGCCGCCCGCACCGCCCGAGCAGCCCGAGCCGTGCTGCCCCTCAGCAGCACAACCGAGCCGCCCGACAGCAGAGCAGCCGAGCCGCCCAGCAGCCGAGCCGCTCAACAGCCGAGCCGCCCAGCAGCCGAGCCGCCCAGCAGCCGTGCCGCCCAGCAGCGGAGCCGCCGAGCCGCCGAGCCGCCCGGCAGCCGAGCCGCCGAGCCGCCGCGCCGCCCTCCTTCCGGGCCGCCCGACCTGTCCAGTCTGGTGAGCACAGCGCCCTTTCACTGCACTGCCCTCACCCTACTGTTTGCGCTGCCAGTCGTCTAGGGTCATGGCTACCCCTAGTGTTCTAGTCTTTGACGCTGAGGGTCGGGCCATTGACTTTGAGGTCTGGGTGGATGACCTGCAGCTGTTCTTACAGTGCGATAGGGCAGATGGTCTCTCTCTCTTTGACCTCACCTCTGGCGCCTCCACTGCCCCTGCTGCTGACGCCGACGCCACTGTTCGCTCCCAGTGGGCCACGCGCGACGCTGCTGCACGTCTTGCTGTGCGTCGCCACCTCCCTACCTCCGAGCGTGCACACTTTAGTCAGTACAAGAGTGCTCAGACCTTGTACGACGCTGTAGTTGCGCGCTACTCCTCCCCTGCCACTGCTGCACTGAGCCGTCTCATGCTACCGTACCTCTTTCCTGACCTTGCTGCCTTTCCCACAGTCGCCGACCTCATTACGCACCTCCGCACTAGTGACACTCGCTACCGCGCTGCACTCCCTGCTGACTTCTGCGCCAAGAACCCCCCCCCCATGTACATCACTCTTTACTACATAGTCACTCGCCTTCCTGACTCCCTTCGCGTAGTCAGGGACCACTTTCTCTCTGTCTGTCCCACCACTCTCACTGTTGACCTCCTCGAGAAGTCCCTCCTAGCGGCCGAGAAGAGCATAGTCGCTGTAGGGGCCTCTCGTGGTGACCCGCGCACCCCCATCTTTGAGGGGTGTTCCCCCTCCCCCCTTCTGCCCTCTGTTGCCTCTGCTGCTGCGGCCGACCTCCTTGGTCTTGAGTCGGTCGGTGTGGCGTCTGCCCCTAGTGGGAGACGCCGCTCTGGCAAGGGCAAGGGGGGCAAGGGCGCTGGAGGAGCGAGCGGGGGCGGTGGAGGTGGAGGTGGCGGCAGTGGGGGGAGTGGGGGTGGCGGTGGGAGTGGAGGTGGGGGTGGAGGAGTCGGTGGCGGCAGTGGAGGCGGAGGTGTCGGCGGCGGTGGCAGTGGGAGCGGGGGTGGCGGAGGTGGCGGCGGCGGAGGCGGAGGTGGAGGCGGCGGCAGTAGCGGAGGCGGCGGAGGCGGAGGAGGCGGCGGGGGTGGAGGTGGTGCTGGTCGCGGGTCTTCGCAGAGGAGTGGCTCCGGTGGTGGCTCGCGCCAGCAGCAGCAGCGTGGTCGTGACACCTTGTCCCCTCAGCAGCTTCGTGAGTGGTACACTGCGCGTCAGCGAGGTGGGGGTTTTGGTCCGTGCTCCTACGTTTTGCGCACCGGCGACCGTGCGGGTGAGCAGTGTGGGGGTCCCCACCCCACTCAGCGCTGCTTTGGCCGCCTGACGGACGCGTGGCGTCACCAGTTCCCGGAGGCCTCAGAGATCCCTCGTTGGGGTGACCTGTCCAGGGCGGGTGTTGCCATCTATGATCTTGACTTTGATGCTATTCTCTCTGCCATGTATGCTGTGTCTATTAGTGATGAGGGTGACTGTTACCGGTGTTTCCCGCCCGATCCGGGTATTGAGACTGCTGCTCTAGGTCCTGGTGAGGCTGCTGCCCTAGGTGCTTGCGACGCTGCTGCCCTAGGTGCTCGTGTGTCTGCGTCCTCAGGTACTGGTGAGTCTGCGCTCTCAGGTACTACGTCGGCTTCGGCCTCCCTCACCTTCACCCTTGACTCTGGGGCGTCTCGCTCCTTCTTTAGGGACCGCACCACACTCACACCGCTGAGTCGACCGGTTGCAGTGTCTCTGGCTGACCCCTCTGGGGGTCCTGTCCTGTCTCGCTTCTCCACAGTCCTCCCGTGTCCGGCGGCTCCCTCTGGCACCCTGTCTGGTCTCTACCTCCCCTCGTTCTCTACGAACCTGGTGAGTGGTGCTGACCTACAGGATGCGGGTGTACACCAGTTCACTCCTGCGCGTCAGCGGGTGACGCACTGTACAGAGGCTCGCACAGGCCGACACCTGGCTACGTTTACCCGTCAGCCGGGGTCGAGCCTGTACACACTGACCACTGCGTCTCCTCCCGTTACTGAGTCTGGTAGAGTCGCTTCGTCGGGTCAGGTGTTTGCTGCTGCGTCCAGGTCTGGTCCTGAGTCTGCCCCCTGTTCTTGTCGTCTCCTGTCTCACGAGACTCTTCTCTGGCACCACCGTCTTGGTCACCCCTCTCTGCTTCGGCTCAGAGGCATGGCCTCCCGTCTTCTAGTGTCTGGTCTCCCCCGGTCCCTCCCTCCCCTTCCTCAGGGCCCTGGCCCTACCTGTGTCCCCTGTGTCGAGGGGCGCCAGCGTGCTGCCCCTCACTCCTCCCAGTTTCCTCCGACAGAGGCCCCGTTGCAGACGCTCCACATGGACGTGTGGGGCCCAGCCCGCGTCCGTGGGCAGGGTCACGAGCGCTACTTCCTGCTCGTTGTTGACGACTACTCGCGTTACACCGCAGTCTTCCCCTTGCGCGGCAAGGGTGATGTCACTGAGGTGCTGATCGACTGGATCCGCGCAGCTCGTCTCCAGCTCAGGCAGAGCTTTGGCTCCGACTTTCCTGTTCTGCGTCTGCACTCGGACAGAGGCGGAGAGTTCTCCTCTGGCCTTCTGCGAGCCTACTGTCGTGCACGAGGCATCCGTCAGACCTTCACGCTCCCGGACTCTCCGCAGCAAAATGGGATTGCTGAGCGCCGCATTGGCATGGTCATGGACGTCGCTCGTACGTCTATGATGCATGCGGCTGCCCCCCATTTTCTGTGGCCGTTTGCGGTGAGGTACGCGGCACGTCAGATCAACCTTCACCCCAGGGTCTCCAGGCCGGAGACCTCCCCAGCCTTGCTGTGGACCGGGAAGGTGGGCGATGCGTCGGCGTTCCGGGTCTGGGGATCTCGGGCGTTTGTCCGCGACTTGTCTGCGGACAAACTGTCCCCTCGTGCTGCTCCTTGCGTCTTCCTGGGGTTCCCCCCAGACGCGCCTGGGTGGCAGTTCTACCACCCCACCTCTCGCCGTGTTCTGTCCTCTCAGGACGTCACGTTCGACGAGTCGGTACCCTACTACCGCCTCTTCCCCTACCGCACTCCGTCCCCCCCCCCGCCCCCGCTCTTCCTTGTACCAGGTCCCCCCCCGGTAGACCCCCTCCCCCCTCAGGGTCCTGCCCCTTCAGGTGTGTCCCAGGTAGACGCAGTCGAGCCTGTCGAGGTCACTGGTGACTCTGGTGCTGCTGGGGGTGCTGAGCCTGGGGGTGCTGGGCCTGGGGGTGCTGGGCCTGGGGGTGCTGAGCCTGGGGGTGCTGAGTCTGGGGGTGCTGAGTCTGGGGGTGCTGAGCCTGGGGGTGCTGAGCCTGGGGGTGCTGAGCCTGGGGGTGCTGAGCCTGGGGGTGCTGAGTGTGGGGGTGCTACGCCTGGGGGTGCTTTGCCTGGGGGTGCTGGACCTGGGAGTGCTGCGCCTGGAGGTCCTCCGCCTCGAGTTTCTACGCGTGCTTTGTCTCGCCGGGAGCCACTCTCTCCACAGGAGCTGCGCGAGTGGTTTGCCCGGCGCTGGAGCCGTGCTGCTGGTGCTGGAGGTTCGTCGGCTACTGAGGGTGCTGCTGT
The DNA here is from genome assembly GCA_947471745.1 of Closterium sp. Naga37s-1. Lineage (NCBI taxonomy): Eukaryota > Viridiplantae > Streptophyta > Zygnematophyceae > Desmidiales > Closteriaceae > Closterium > Closterium sp. Naga37s-1. The sequence continues at coordinate 871,747 of CANJKZ010000799.1, read as the reverse complement.
TGCGGGTCCCGGAGGTGCTCGTACTGGGAGTACTGGAGCTGCTGGGCCTGCGGGTTCGACTGGAGCTGGTGCTGCTGAGGGTGTTGTCGCTGAGACTACCACTGGCGGTCCTGCTGGGGGTGCTCCTGGTGTTGCTCGAGGTTCTGGAGCTACTGGAGGTGCTGCTGGAGCGGGTGCTCCTGCTGGGGGTACTGGTGCTGTCCCTGCTGTTTCTGGCGTAGCTACGCGGCCTCGACCGTACTTCGTTCCACTCCTGCAGCAGGTTCTTGGTCTTCCGCCCTCTCCTGGTCCTCCTCCTCTCTTGGAGGGTCCACAGCCTGTCCCGTCGCGGTCACTGCTACAGCCTACCTCCCCTTTGCCTGCTCCTTCTCCCTACACTGGTCCTACTGGAGGTCTTACTGAGCGTCGTGAGCCTGCGTCTCGCCCTGCGTCGCCTGTCCGTGCTGCTCGCGCTAGTGGTCGTGGTTCGCGTCAGCGTCCTCCTCCTGTCCCTGGCACGCACAGGATGTCTCTGCGTCCGTCTACTGCTCCTCTGCGTGCCCCTTTGCCTTCTCCTCCTGAGTCCTCTCTTCCTGCTCTTCCCGACCCTGCGTCGGACTCTCTTCGTGCTGCCAGTCCTACTGTCACGCGTCTCCTTGCTACTGTCGTCACTGACCCTTCCTTCGAGTCTACTGCTGCGTCTGCCCTAGTTACTGAGCTCGTCGACTTTGCTGCTCGCTGTCGCCTAGACTACGCTGCTAGTCTTGTCGCTGAGTCTGGGTCTGCCTGTCCTCCGTCAGTCGGGGGTGAGTGTGCCCTTGGCACGGACGTCCTTGAGGACAGGCAGGAGGAGTTCCAGTGTCTGGCAGCTACTTCACCTCATCTCGTGTCCGTACTGCTTACCCCTGAGGGAGACCCGGATGCACTTGACATCCCGACTCCGCGCTCTTACGCGGAGGCGATAGAGGGTCCCTACTCCTCTCAGTGGCAGGCAGCTATGGATGCAGAGATGGCTTCCTGGAAGTCCACAGGCACCTACGTTGACGCTGTCCCCCCTCTTGGGGCGAACATCGTCAGTGGCATGTGGATCTTCAGGGTGAAGCGGCCGCCGGGTTCTCCGCCTGTCTTCAAGGCACGTTACGTGGCTCGTGGCTTCAGTCAGCGACAGGGAGTTGACTACTTTCAGACCTTCTCCCCCACCCCGAAGATGACCACTCTTCGGGTGCTGCTACACGTTGCTGCTCACCGTGACTACGAGCTGCACTCTCTCGACTTCAGCACTGCTTTCTTGCAGGGCAGCCTGCACGAGGAGATCTGGCTGCGCCGCCCACTTGGCTTCACTGGGTCTTTCCCTCCTGGTACCCAGTGGAGTCTCCGGCGTCCAGTCTACGGTCTCCGCCAGGCGCCACGTGAGTGGCACGACACACTGAGGACTACGCTTGCGGCTCTTGGGTTTGCTCCTTCTACTGCCGACCCGTCGCTGTTTCTACGCACCGACACCTCTCTGCCGCCGTTCTACATCCTCGTGTACGTCGACGACTTGGTCTTTGCCACAGCTGACACTGCTGGACTCGCCCACGTGAAGTCCGAGCTGCAGAAGAGACACACGTGCACAGACCTGGGTGAACTGCGCAGCTACCTTGGCTTGCAGATCACCCGGGACAGAGCACGCCGCACCATTACCCTGACTCAGTCACACATGGTGCAGCAGGTCCTTCAGCGCTTCGGCTTCACGTACTCCTCGCCTCAGGCCACTCCTCTGCCTACTCGCCACTCACTCTCAGCTCTGCCTTCGGATGAGTCAGTAGAGTCGAGTGGCCCGTATCCAGAGCTTGTTGGCTGCCTCATGTACCTGATGACCTGCACACGACCTGACCTTGCATACCCTCTTAGCATTCTTGCACGCTATGTTGCTCCTGGGAGACACCGACCAGAGCACATGGCTGCAGCGAAGAGGGTGTTGCGCTACTTGTGCAGTACGTCGGGCATGGGGCTAGTGCTTGGAGGGCGGAGTCCAGTGGTCCTCACTGGGCACGCGGACGCTTCTTGGGCTGACGACCAGGCTACGCAGCGGTCGTCGCAGGGTTACACCTTCAGTCTTGGTTCCGGCTCTGTCTCGTGGCGGGCTACACGCTCGTCCTCTGTTCTCGGCTCCAGTTGTGAGGCTGAGATCTACGCCGGGGCCATGGCTGCACAGGAGCTTCGCTGGCTCACCTACCTGCTGACTGACCTTGGAGAGCCGCCTCGTTCTCCTCCAGTGCTGTACGTAGACAACAAGGCCATGCTGGCCTTGTGTCGAGAGCAGCGCTTGGAGCACAGAACGAAGCACATTGCTCTCCGTTACTTTCTTGCTCGTGAGCTGCAGCAGCGTGGTCAGTTGCGACTTGCGTACGTGGCCTCTCAGGCCAACACTGCTGATGTGTTCACCAAGGCACTTGCGCCTTGTGACCATCAGCGCTTCTGCACTCAGCTGGGTCTTGTACCTGTCTTGCCTCACTTGCTCTCCTCTTGACCTTACTTGTACTGTCACATATATATACCTGCTCTTGCTTGTCTAGCTCTATATATATATGTGTACTCCTGCATGTGAACTGGCCTTGTGGCCTTGTCGTTGTGCTCGGACTGTGTGGTGACGTTGTGATCCACCCTGAGCTTGCTCTGCTTTGCTTGACTGGTCTTGTGACCCCTTGTTCTCCCCCACTTTGCCTATGGGGGTGTGTCAGAACATTATATAGCTTATGCTGTTGTGTAGGCTATAGTGGGGTATCCCATAGGGGGTACAACCCAATTAGGGTTTTCCATATGTACTCACCTCATTCATAGTTCATTCATCCTCGTTCTTCATTCTTCTCACTCGCCCACACTGCGTTGGACGGGGGAGGTTGGCGATGCGTCGGTGTTCCGGGTCTGGGGTTCTCGTGCCTTTGTTTGCGATACTTCCGCGGACAAGCTCTCCGCCCGTGCTATCCCTTGCGTCTTCCTTGGCTTTGTCCCTGACGCGCCTGGCTGGCAGTTTTACCACCCCACCTCGCGCCGTGTCCTCCCTTCTCAGGACGTCACGTTTGACGAGTCGGTTCCCTTTTGCAGTCTCTTCCCCTATCGCTCTGCCCCTCCCCCGCCCCCACCGCTCTTCCTTGCTCCCGGTCCTCCTCCGGTAGAACCCCTCCCGCCCCAGGGTCCTGCTCCCTCCGGTGTGTCTCAGGTAGATCCTCTCGCTGGTACTGCGCCTGTCGAGGTAGCTGTCGGCTCAGGTGCTGCTCGAGGTGCTGCGTCTGGGGGTGCTGCGTCTGGGGGTGCGGAGCCGGGGGGTGCGGGGTCTGAGGGTGCTGGGTCTGGGGGTGCTGAGCCTAGGGGTGAGGAGGTGCTGAGCCTGAGGGTGTTGAGCCTGGGGGTGCTGAGTCGGAGGGTGCGGAGTCTGGGGGTAATGAGCCTCGAGGTGCTGCTTCGTCTGGAGGTCCTGCTGGTGCTTTGTCGCGACTGTCTCTGCAGCAGCTGCGTGAGTGGCTTGTTTGGCGCGCACGCCTTCGGAGTGGAGCTAGCGGAGCTGGAGGCGCTGGAGACGCTGGAGCTGGAGGTGCTGGAGTTACTGCTAGAGCTGGTGGTACTGGAGGTACTGCGGCTGCTGATCCTGGAGGTGCTCGTACCAGGGGTGCTGGAGCTGCCGAGACTAGTGGTGTTGGGGGCGCTGGAGCTGGAGACCCTACGGAGCCTAGAGCTGCTGGAGCTGGAGGCTCTTGCGCTGGTGGCGCTGGAGGTGGAGGAGCTGGAGTTGGAGGCACTGGCGCGGGAGGCGCTGGAGCTGCGCGAGCTGGAGATATTGACCCTGGAGCTGGGGGTGCTGGAGACACTGTGCGGCCGCGACCGTACTTCGTTCCCCTGCTTCAACACGTTCTTGGTGTCCCGTCTTCTATTAGCCTTACTCCTCCCCTCCTGTGTCCACTGCCCAACCAGTCGTAGCCGCAGTTACTGTCAGCCTCCCCACTGCCTGCTCCGTCTCCTTACACTGAGCAGTCCTGCGGTTTTACTGAGCGTCGTGAGCCTGCGTCTTGTCCTGTCTTGTCTGTTTGCACAGCTCGTCGCCTTCCTCGTTCGCGTCCTCCTCCTGTCCCTAGCACGCACGCTATGGCACTCAGTCCTTCCTCTGTTCCACTACGTGTTCCTCTGCCTGCTCCTCCTGAGTCCTCTCTCCCTGAGGTCCCTGACCCTGAGTTTGACCGCGCTCGTGCTGCCAGTCCCACTGTCTCTCGTCTCCTCGCCACTTCTGTCACTGACCCTTCTTTTGAGTCTGCTGCTGCGTCTGCTCTCGTTGTTGAGCTGCTTGACTTTGCTGCTGCCCACCGTCTAGACTACGCCACTGCTCTTGTTGCTAAGTCTGCGTCTGCCAGTCCTCCGTCCATCGGGGGTGAGTGTGCTCTTTGCACGGACGTCCTTGAGGACAGGCAGGAGGACTTTGAGTGTCTTGCAGCTGCTGTACCTCGTTTCGCTTCCATGCTGCTTGCCCCTGAGGGAGACCCGGATGCACCAGACATCCCGACCCCGCGCTCTTACGTAGAGGCGATTACGGGTCCTTACTCCTGTCAGTGGCAAGCAGCCATGGATGCCGAGATGGCATCCTGGAAGTCCACAGGCACCTACGTCGACGAGGTTCTCCCACCTGGGGCGAACATAGTCGATGGCATGTGGATCTTCAGGGTGAAGCGGCCGCCGGATTCTCCGCCTGCCTTCAAGGCGCGTTACGTTGCTCGAGGCTTCAGTCAACGACAGGGAGTTGACTACTTCCAGACCTTCTCCCCCACCCTGAAGATGACTACTCTTCGGGTGTTGCTGCACGTCGCTGCTCAGCGTGACTACGAGTTGGACTTCAGCACAACTTTCTTGCAGGGCAGCCTGCACGAGGAGATCTGGCTGCGCCACCCACCTGGCTTCACTGGGTCGTTTCCTGCAGGTACCCAGTGGAGCCTCCGGCGGCCAGTCTACGATCTCCGTCAGGCGCCTCGCGAGTGGCACGACACGCTGAGGACTACACTTGCGGCTCTTGGGTTTGCTCCTTCTACTGCTGACCCGTCGCTGTTTCTACGCACCGACACCTCGCTGCCGCCGTTCTATGTCCTCGTGTACGTAGACGACCTCGTCTTTGCCACTGCTGACACTGAGGCACTGACCCTTGTGAAGTCGGAGCTGCAGAAGAGACACACCTGCACTGACCTGGGTGAGCTGAGCAGCTATCTTGGCTTGCAGATCACCCGGGACAGAGCACGGCGCACCATCACCCTGACTCAGTCACACATGGTGCACCAGGTCCTTCAGCGCTTCGGCTTCCAGTTCTCCTCGCCACAGCCCACTCCTCTGTCTACTAGCCACTCGCTCTCAGCTCCACCTTCGAACGAGTCCGTAGAGCCGAGTGGTCTGTACCCAGAGCTTGTGGGTTGCCTCATGTACCTGATGACCTGCACACGACCTGACCTCGCGTACCCTCTCAGCCTCCTGGCTCGCTACGTGGCTCCTGGTAGGCACCGAAAGGTGCAGTAGGATGCTGCGAAGAGGGTACTGCGTTACCTGAGCAGTACGTCGGTCATGGGGCTCGTGCTTGGAGGACGGGGTCCAGTTGTCCTCACTGGTCACGCAGACGCTTCGTGGGTTGACGACTCAGCTACGCAGCGGCCGTCATAGGGTTACACCTTCAGCCTTGGTTCCGGCTCTATTTCCTGGCGGTCTACCCGCTCGTCTTCGCTTCTCAGCTCCAGTTGTGAGGCTGAGATCTACGCCGGAGCCATGGCTGCACAGGAGCTACGCTGGCTCACCTACCTGCTGACTGACTTGGGAGAGCAGCCTCGTTCGCCTCTAGTCCTGTACGTAGACAACAAGGCCATGATTGCCTTGTGTCAGGAGCACAAACTAGAGCACAGAACGAAGCACATCGCTGTGCGATACTTCCTTGCTTAAGATTTGCAGCAGCGTGGCCAGCTTCGTCTTGCGTACGTGGCCACTAGGGCCAACACTGCTGATGTATTCACCAAGGCACTTCCGCCTGGTGATCATCAGCGCTTCTCTACTGTGTTAGGCCTTGTGCCTACTTTGCCTCACTTGCTTACTGCTTGACTCTGCTTGTACTGTGATATATATACATATATACGTACGTGCTTGCACTTGCTAGGGTATGATCACTGTATTGTTTGTTCTCTTTTATATAACTCTGCATGTGAACTGGCCTTGTGGCCCTTTGCTTGTGCTTGGACTGTGTGGTGACTTTGTGATCCACCCTAAGCTTGCTTTGCTTTTCTTGACTGGTCTTGTGACCACTTGTTCTCCCCCACTTTGCCTATGGGGGTGTGTCAAACTTATATATAGCTTACATTGTGTAGGCTGTAGTGGGGTAGCCCATAAGGGGTACAACCTAATTAGGGTTAGTACTTGTACCCAACTCTTTGCTAGTTCATTCATTCTCGTTTGTTCTTTCTGACAGAGGACGAAGCAGAAACGACTCTTGGATGGCTGTGATGCTGCCTGGGTGGCGTCCCATGCATTAAGAGTCACTGTGAAAGCATCACTTCTTGCCACCACGACGAAGTCGCATCGCGACGCAGGTGCAAGCTGCAGTGCTGGAAGGCTGCCAGTCTTCCAGCATGATTCCCTAAAGCATCTCCCCATTGGGCAGCTTCATGGGTAACCCCGAAACTGCCCAATGGTGTGATACACCACGCCAGCACATCATATGTTTGCGTGAATGTGTTGTGAGGGCTTTTTTGTCAGGTAGTCACCGACACGCGGTGCTGACACCGCGGGAAATTGGGATTCCTTGTAGTTTTCACTTTTAGTGTCGAGGTTCGTTACAACGCTGATCCATCAGTGTTGCTAAGAAAAAAAGGCAGGAAAATCAGTGTTCTCTAAGAATAGAAGGCTGAAAAATCAGTGTCGGAAAAAAAAAGCCAGAAAAACAGTGTTGGTACAAAATAAAAGACTGAAAATCAGTCAAATCAGGATAAAAAGCCTGATATCTGAGGGCATGGCAGCATTGGCGAGGATTCTGCCTGAGCAGTTCGTAACCGTTTGGAGTCGCACGGTTGGTTTTCGCTGCAATAAGGGAATGTACCCCCTTACATTTCGTATATGTTCATTTCGTATTCCACCTTGTACTGTTTTGTATATGTTTGTATTCGCATGTTTTTAATCATCTCAATCATTTTACATTCACTATGATTTGAGGTCTGGGGCCCACCACCACCAATCAATTGTTTGCGAACCTTCCCGAGGTGATCCTAGTTACGACCAACTTCTGATCGCAGCATGGTATGAGAGCGACTCGGGAATCCTTTGCACTGCCACCCCCGAAATCTTCGGCGATTGAAAGGTGGCGTCCGGCACACGCTCGCGTGTAAGGATGGCCGGAGGATTTGGACGAATCTGACCGCTGAAGCGCAGCCCAACCCGGATGCAACAAACGAGGAAACGACGATGATTGGAACCGCCGTCCTCGCACAACTGCTTCAGCGACTCACCAGCTTGGAGCAAGGACTCCAAACATTGCGGAATGGCGACGCGGGAACATCTTCCCAACCCTCTCAACCGGCCTCAAATGGTCACAATACCGCCCCGCACACCTTCTCCTTCGACACAAATGGCTCAACTCGCAAGACTCCCCGTCCCAGCAAAGAAGCAATTCTCTTTGATCAATCAAAATTCATGAGCATATCAAAAATAAATTCATGTCTATGTTTTGACCGACGGGAGCTACACGGGACCTGCTGAAGATATCGCCGATGCCAGGGCGCAGTACTACAACGAGTCATTAATGGCGTATGGCGTCTTGCTGCGAAATATGTCACCGGTGGAGCAGCTGAGCATTCGATCGTACAAGACAACGTCGGCTCCAGCCCTCGATGCTTAGAGACATCTAAACGGTGTATACCAACCGAAAGATTCGGTTTCATCGAGTCGCCTGCTCCATCAGCTACTGGAGACAAAAATTTCTCTAGGGGAGAAGGCCAACAACTACATTAATAGGTGTCGGAGCCTATGTGATCAAATCGCGAAGTTGGGAAGCACGATTTCCGAAGAAATCTTCGTAAACACTGGGCTCGGCTCAGAATGGCGGTCCCGCAAGGCGCTGCTCCGACAGCAGGGGGTTATCTCGGAAGCCGCCCTATGCGCCGCCCTTCTCGTCGAACAAAGAGACAGGGACCAGCAGCAACCAGCGCCGCGACGAGACCGGGAACGCCTCGCCTTCTACGCAGACAACACGGAAGAGCGACGGCCGCGGCGCCTTTACTGCAAAATCTGCAGAAATTTCGGGCACTTGGCGGAGCGATGCAAATTCCGCTCACGCCCTCGCCAGACCAATCCAAGCAACTAGTCCAGCCGACAAGATGCACGGAACGACCCGCGTCAAGCCCAGGGCTATCAGCCCCAATCACGCAACAAGAACCCAACAGTTCAACACCAGCAACAGCAGCCATCACAGCTCGCCTCCGCCCGTAACGTCATCGGCAACATGACCATGACGGAAACGAGCGGATCGCGCCGTCGCTGCGTGCGCACGCCCTCACCCGAGCCAGCACGCCACCCAATCGGAGCGTTTACTGATAACAATCCGTTTACCACCCGCCACGATTTCAGCGACGACGACGACCAGGATTGGAATCTTCCAATCCCGCTTCTTGAAAGCCCCCCGCACGTACTTGACACGCGGGCGGCTCCCCTTGACTGGATACCGCGTGAACAGTTCCTGAAATTCAATATACCACACATCGTCACGCCGCGACTGGCACTGCTCGCGCGCAATGACAACTAAAGGTACAACACGTGGTACCTCGAGAGCTGCTGCGGACAGCACATGGTCGGATCCGAGCGTTTTGTCTCCAACGCCGTCGCGACCCCCGTGGTCACCTACGTCACTGTGGGGAACAACACTCGTCTGCGCGCAAACGCGCAAGGCATCATCGTGCTAAAGGCGCACGGAAGCCGCACACACATCACGCTGAATGATGTGCTAATCGTCCAGAACCTGTGCTTCAATCTCCTCTCGGTGGCGCAGCTCATGGACTGCGGAGTCGAGCTCAGCACCGACCTCCGCACACGCGACATACTCATGCACTACACAGCGCTGAAAAGACGCGCCGGCAGATCGGATGGGCACACTCCGAGAACAGAGTATACATCCTCGACTTTGACATTCCCGACTGCAACAGCGATTCAAACGAGTTAATCGACCTCGTTCCACTGCGCTTCGAGCATATTCACCCCTCCGACTGGAAGCATCCTGACGGGAGACCCTGGGTGCCTCATCATCTGCACCCTCGCGAAGTCGCGCTGCACTACCTCAGGCCTGATGGCATCTGCAGGGATTGCCACACGCCGACTGCTTTGACGAGCGCCATCGCCGGACGTGGACTCGCCGCGATCGCCGAAGCCGAGCGATTCGCGCCACCTGAAGAGGGAATGTCGACCATGGAGCTCGAAATCGCGATGCGCAACATCTACGGCACGGAGGAACACCCTCTCCCCGGACCAGCATCCCGCCACCTCCAAGGGATCGTGCGTGGTACAAACATCGGCACCTTCGACGCGGAAGGAACACCGCAACCCTACATAAAGGAAGCCTTCCTGAAGATCTACCCTCACTTGCGCGGCCTCGACCCCAAGAAGAAGCTCACCATCGCGCAAGAAGAGGAGCTAGAGCAACGCGAAGCAGAGGAGCTTCGCCAGCGAAGTCTCGCCGAGGCACGTAGCACGTTCGCCTGCAGCGCATCGGGCGCCAAAGAAGAGGAGAGCGCCTCCAACGAAGGGGGGTGGGGAAACAACGACGGCTGGGGAACGAGCGACACTGGCGGTTGGGGCAACACCAGCGGCACCTGGGCAAATGTGGGCGGCGGATGGGGCACCGCATCTGGCGGTAGATCAAGCGGCTGGGGTACCTCCGGCTGAGGTTGGGGAACTTCCCGCGAAGAACAAAGGGGGGGGGGGGGGGGGGGGGGGGGACGCAGAGACAGAACCTCCTGTTGTTCCCCTCAGTCGTCCCCCGCGCCTACCCGCACCTGCGCTGCCTCCGCCTGACGTTCAACCACACCACGACCCTTGGGACACCATCGACTGGGGGAATGAGCCCTCAACTCCCCGTCGCACAGTCTACGGACCTGACCCTGAGCCGCACGAGCCAAACTTTGTCCCCGGAACGATCCCCGGTACCAACATCCCCTTCTCCGTGATTCTCGACAGAGAATTTTCGGCGCTGATGCTGACGACGGCGAACGATGAAGAAGAAGCTGAAGAAACAACAGCGGAACTGCCCCAATACCTGACGAGGACCCCGAAACAGTGCGCGCACGCTACATGCGCTCCAGTGGACTCCGTGCCACTGATTACCTTTGGCACCAGCGCCTCGGTCACCCCTCGCGCGCGACATTGAAGAATTGCATCGAGGCTGGCGTGTTCGCGCCTGGCGCACTCCTGTGCCCTGATGGCACCGAAGTGAGGAGCACCTCGCAACCGCACAACTGCACCGTCTGCCCCGAAGCCACGCTGAGTCATCAACCGTTCCCCCTGCTAGAACCTGGAATCAACCGCTACGCCAAACTGCAAAAGGTGTATAGCGACTTCCTTGTCGTAGGTTACTGCGGAACCAACGACGAGCAGTACACGCTCACCTTCATTGACGCGGGAACCCGCTACGTGTGGGTTGTGAACTTGGAGGTCCGCAGTAGAGCCTACGAGGCCTTCCGCCTTTGGCTGGTGCACACGCAGCGGCAGTCAAGGGAGAAACTAAAAATCTGGCAGTCGGACGGCGCGGTGGATTTTCGCAGCAAGGAGATACAGGACTACCTGACGCAGAAAGGAATCGAGCACCACGTCTCCCTCCCCTACGCACACTAGCAGCAAGGGGTTGCTGTGCACACAAACCGCACGCTCATGACGAAGGTGCGAGCTCTGCTGAAGCAGTCCAAGCTTCCCCCGACGTACTGGACGTACGCGATGCATCACGTCGTGTGGGTGCATAATCTGCTGTCAACCACCGCAATCACCGGGAACCTGTCTCCACATCTGAAGTGGACGGGCACGAAGGGCGACACATCCATTCTCCGCGTGTGGGGGTGCATGGTGCAGTACCACCCACCGACGTCAACCATCGGCAAATTCGCAAGCCGAGCGCACTGGGGGGTCCATCTCGGTATCAGTCGCGAATACAAAGCATGGCTCATTCTGGACCTCATCGGCCATAAAATTACGAAAGCGCGCGATGTAATCTTCTACGAGCGACTCTTCCTCTGACAGTTCCGCGAAGACGAGCGGACAAACGCAAATCGCGTTTATGCCAACGACGGGCACAGCTATGCCACACCCGAGGATGAAGCCGCCGCAACCATCCTGGAGCAAGAGACTAGAGGCAAATTTACAGGAGGAGATCGCCACAGCAGCGACGATGACGATGAAGACCCCTTAGGTGGAGGAGTCAGCGGAGCAGGAGGAAGAGGCACAGGCGCAGCGCCACCACCACCTGAACCAGAGAGCGACGACAATGACGTGCAGGAGGTCACCCCACAGCATCGCCACGACAGCACCGTCTCAGGACTACAGCTGCTAGGGCTCCACACCGCCACCTCAACGGCGCCACGTGTCATTGAGCCCAAGAATCCCTGCCAGGCACTCAGGGACCAAACAACAAAGAATGGCGCGAGGCGATGGATGCAGAAATCAAGGCGTTCGAGTCCCGCAACACCTGGGTGCTCGTCGATCGAGCCGCAGTCAAGGGGAGAAGGAAACTCTCTGGCAAATGGGTCTTCCGCGTGAAGACCACAGCGGATGGCACAATCGAGCGACGCTAGGTCGTACGCGGCTATGATCAGAGGCACGGCATTGACTTCGACCAGACGTTTGCGCCGGTCAGCCGTCACACCTCCATCAGAATTTCACTCGCCATTGCCGCCGCAAGGCACTTGCTGCTTCCCCAAATCGATGTGAAGAATGCGTTCCTTTACGGTTTAGTGGATGCGGTGATCTACGTGGAGCAGCCGCACAAATACGGCGAAGGAGACACACACGTGTGCCAGCAGCGAAAGTCCCTTTACGGGATCAAACAGGCGCAAAGGCTTTTGCAGCAGTACCTGCACAACATCCTGCTTGAGATACGCTTCAAGCAGCTGCCTCACGATCCAGGGATGTACCGCCGAGACTTCCGCGGCGAATACATCCTGCCCACGGTCTATGTCGAAGACCTCCTCTACACAGGGTCAAGCAACGAAATGCTTGAGCAGTTCGAGAAAATTCTCGCAGGGCGCGTTGACATCACCTGCAACCATGACGTGAAGCAGTTCCTTGGGTTGAACATCTCCTACTCACCAGAAGCCATTCACCTCTCAGTAGCCAAGTACGCAGAAGAACTTGGCAAACGCTTCAACATTGCGCCTGCATCGCTCTCCACCCTTTACCGCACTCCAAGACCGAACCACAAGCCTGACAACAAAGCCCTGTCCCCCGCTGGACTCCAGACTTACCAGCAGTAGCTGGGATGCCTACTCTTCGCCACTGTCACCTGCAGGCCCGATCTCTCGTACATCGCGAGCCAACTGGCTCAACTCCCGCAAACCAACGGCTGAGAATCTCCTAGATCTTTAGCGGGCCATACAGTTATTCATCTCCACGCCCAACATTGGGCTCTGCTACTCGATAGTTACCACATCATCCTTCAAACCTCACCGGCTACGTGGACGCCGATCACGCCGCTGACCCAGACAATCGACGGCCCATCTCCTGGAACTCGCAGAAGCAGGAACTGGTTGCCCTGTCATCAGCGGAAGCTGAGTTCATCGCCGCAACACCAGAAGTTCGCGATGGGGCTTTACCTACAGGAGCTCCTACAGGAGGCGAAAATTCCATCTTCTCCCACCTTTCGCCTGCACTGCGACAACCAGAGCGCGATCACGATCGCGAACAAACCTGGGTTCGTCAACCGCACCAAACACATTGCGCTGCGGTACTTCTTCGTCAAGGACAGAGTTGATAAGGGTGTCAGAATGTTATAGTGCTAACATTTGTGCAGGCTATAGTGGGGTAGCCCATAAGGGGTACAACCCAATTAGGGTTAGTACTTGTACCCAACTTCTGCTCAATGCAATGATTCTCGTTCATTCTTTTGACATGGTTTCAGAGCAGGTCCTTCGCTAGGACTGTTTTTTTTCCTTGGGCCCACCACTGCGCTGCCCCACTAGCCGCCCCTGGCCCGGCCCGTCGCCCCTAGGCCCGTTGCCCCGGCCCGTCGCCCCTAGGCCCGTCGCCTCTAGGCCGGCCCGTCGCCCCTAGCCTGGCCCATAGGCCCGTCGCCCCTAGCCTGGCCCGTCGCCCCTAGGCCCGTCGCCCCGGCCCATCGCCCCTAGGCCCGTCGCCCCTAGGCCGGCCCGTCGCCCCCCAGCCCGGCCCATAGGCCCGTCGCCCCTACCCCGGCTCGTCGCCCCTTAGGCCCGTCGCTCCGGCCCCGCGACCCGCCCTGTCGACCCTCGGCCCGCGCGCCCCGTTGCCCCTAGGCCCGCGCGCGCCCCGTCGACCCTAGGCCCACGCGCGCCCTGGCGACCCTAGGCCCGCGCGCCCCGTCGACCCTCGGCCCGCGACCCGCCCCGTCGACCCTCGGCACTGGTGCCCCGTCGACCCTAGGCCCGTCGCCCCTAGGCCCCGCGGCCCGTCGCCCCTAGGCCCCCGGCCCGTCGCCACCTGGCCCCGCGGCCCGTCGCCCCTAGGCCCCGCGGCCCGTCGCCCCTAGGCCCCCCGGCCCGTCGCTCTCGGCCCCGCGGCCCGTCCCCCCTAGGCCCCGCGGCCCGTCGCCCCTAGGCCCTCGAGCCGCCCCTCCTGCAGCCTGCTGCCTACCCTTTGCCCTGCGCTGCCTGGCCTCTGCCCACCCTGCGTGCTGCACCACTATGGCTTCTCTCTGCGTTCTAGCGTTTGATCATGAGGGCCGACCGATCCAGTTTGACACGTAGCTCGATGACTTGCAGCTGTACCTACTGAGCGACTCTAGGGACAGTGTTTCGTTGTTTGACCACACGTCTGGCGCCGCTCCCGCCCCTCCCGCCACAGCTGACAGTGCGACTCGCTCACAGTGGCTTACGCGTGACGCTGCTGCTCGCTTAGCCATTCGCAACCACCTTCCGTTGGCCAAATGCGCCCACTTCGGACAGCACAGGCACTGTACGACGCTGTCGTCGCTCGCTACTCCTCGCCTTCCACTGCTTCTCTAGGACGCCTCCTACTGCCCTACCTATTTCCCGAGATGTCCGCTTTTGCCACAATAGAGGACCTTGTTTCCCACCTCCGCACTAGCGACGCTCGCTACCGCGCTGCCCTCCCCGCAGAGTTCCTTGCCAAGAACCCGCCACCGCCACGCCTTCGTGGCATGCACTCCCGCCTCCTTGTCTTTGGTCTTCCCAGGTCTCTGCCTCCCATCCCACCCTTGCCTGCCCCGCCCTGCCTTCCTTGCGTCGAGGGGCGGCAACGCGCCGCTCCTCACTCCTCCTCGTTTCCCCCGACGACTGCTCCCCTGCAGACTCTCCACATGGACGTGTGGGGCCCAGCCCGCGTCAGTGAACAGAGCCGCGAGCGCTACTTTCTGCTGGTTGTTGACGACTACACGCGGTACACCACTGTCTTTCCCTTGCGCAGCAAGGGTCAGGTCGTTGATGTCTTGATCCCTTGGATCCGCGCAGTCCGTCTCCAGCTCCGCGAGCGGTTCCGCCAAGACCTTCCTGTCCTACGTCTGCACTCTGACGGAGGTGGTGAGTTCTCCTCCGACCTACTGCGGGACTTTTGTCGTGGGGAGGGCATTCTCCAGTCGTTCACGCTTCCAGACTTCCCTCAGAAAAATGGGATTGCTGAGCGCCGCATTAGCTTAGTCATGGAGGTGGCTCGTACCTCCATGATCCATGCGGCTGGTCCCCATTTTCTGTGGCCGTTTGCGGTCCGGTACGCTGCGCATCAGCTCAACCTCTGGCCCCGTATCTCCTTGCCGGAGACCTCGCCTACACTGCGTTGGACGGGGAAGGTTGGCGATGCGTCGGTGTTCTGGGTCTGGGGCTCTCGTGCCTTTGTTCGCGATACGTCCGCGGACAAGCTCTCCGCCCGCGCTATTTCCTGCGTCTTCCTTGGCTTTTCCCCTGACGCGCCTGGCTGGCAGTTTTACCACCCCACCTCGCGCCGTGTCTTCCCCTCCCAGGACGTCACGTTTGACGAGTCGGTTCCCTTTTACCGTCTCTTCCCCCACCGCTCTGCCCCTCCCCCACCCCCGCCGCTCTTCCTTGCTCCAGGTCCCCTTCCGGTAGACCCCCTCCCCCTCGAGGGTCCTGCTCCCTCAAGTATGTCTCAGGTAGACCCTCTCCCCGGTAATGCGCTTGTTCAGGTAGCTGTCGGCTCAGGTGTTGCGTCTGGGGGTGCTACGTCTGGGGGTGCGGCGCCTGGGGGTGCTGAGTCTGAGGGTGCCGGGTCTGGGGGTGCTGAGCCTGGGGGTGCGAATTCTGGGGGTGCTGAGCCTGGGGTTGCTGAGCCTGGGGGTGCTGAGCCTGCGGGTGTTGAGCCTGGGGGTGCTGAGCCTACGGGTGTGGAGCCTGGGGGTGCTGATTCCGAGGGTGCGGAGTCTGGGGGTGCTGAGCCGAGGGGTGCTGCTTCTTCTGGAGGTCTTGCGGGTGCTTCGCCACGACTGTCTCCCCGGCCGGAGCCCCTCTCCTCGCAGCAGCTGCGCAAGTGGTTTGCTCAGTGCACCCGCCTTTGGAGTGGAGCTGCTGGAGCTGGAGACTCTGCCGCTGGAGACACTGGAGCTGGAGGTGCTCGTACCAGGGGTACTGGAGCTGCTGGGACTGGTGGTGTTGGGGGAGCTGGAGCTGGAGACCCTACGGAGCCTGGAGCTGCTGGGGCTGGAGGCGGTGGAGCTGGAGGCACTGGCGCTGGTGGTGCTGGAGCTGGAGGAGCTGGAGCTGGTGGCACTGGCGCTGGAGGCACTGGCGAGGGAGGCGCTGGACCTGGAGGAGCTGGAGCTGTTGACCCTGGTGCAGGAGGCACTGTGCGGCCGCGACCGTTCTTCGTTCCCCTGCTTCAGCAGGTTCTTGGTCTCCCATCTTCTACTGCCCTTCCTCCTCCCTTACTGTGTCCACCGCCCGACCAGTCGCAACCGCCGTTACAGCCAGCCTCCCCACTGCCTGCTCCTTCTCCTTACACTGAGCAGACTGGCGGTCTTACAGAGCGTCGTGAGTCTGCCTCTCGTCCTGCCTCCCTTTTTCGCACTGGTCGTCGCGTTCCTCGTCCGCGTCCTCCTCCTATTCCCGGCACACACGCTATGGCACTTCGTCCGTCCTCTGTTCCACTGCGTGTTCCTCTGCCGCCTCCTCCCAAGTCCTCTCTTCCCTCCGTCCCTGACCCTGAGTCTGACCTCACTCGTGCTGCCAGTCCCACTGTCTCTCGTCTCCTCGCCACTGCTGTCCCTTCTTTTGATTCCACTACAACGTCTGCCCTCGTTGCTGAGCTGCTTGACTTTGCTGCTGCTTGTCGTCTAGACTACGCCACTGCTCTTGTTGCTGAGTCTGCGTCTGCCAGTCCTCCGTCCGTAGGGGGTGAGTGTGCTCTTTGCACGGACGTCCTTGAGGACAGGAAGGAGGACTTTGAGTGTCTTGCAGCTGCTGTACCTTGTTTCGCTTCCTTGCTGCTTGCCCTTGAGGGAGACCCGGATGCACCAGACATCCCGACCCCGCGCTCTTACGCAGAGGCGATTACGGGTCCTTACCCCTCTCAGTGCCAGGCAGCCACGGATGCCGAGATGGCATCTTGGAAGTCCACAGGCACCTACGTCGACGACGTTCCCCCACCTGGGGCGAACATAGTCGATGGCATGTGGATCTTCAGGGTGAAGCGGCCGCCGGATTCTCCGCCTGCCTTCAAGGCGCGTTACGTTGCTCGAGGCTTCAATCAGTGACAGGGAGTCGACTTCTTTCAGACCTTCTCTCCCACCCCGAAGATGACTACTCTTCGGGTGTTGCTGCACGTCGCTGCTCAGCGTGACTACGAGTTGGACTTCAGTACAGCTTTCTTGTAGGGCAGCCTGCACGAGGAGATCTGGCTGCGCCGCCCACCTGGCTTCACTGGGTCGTTTCCTGCCGGTACCCAGTGTAGCCTCCGGCTGCCAGTCTACGGTCTCCGCCAGGCGCCTCGAGAGTGGCACGACACACTGAGGACTACACTTGCGGCTCTAGGGTTTACTCCTTCTACTGCTGACCCGTCGCTGTTTCTACGCACCGACACCTCGCTGCTGCCGTTCTACGCCCTCGTGTACGTCGACGACCTCGTCGCTACTTGCTTGCGCGTGAGCTGCAGCAGCGTCGTTAGCTCCGTCTTTCCTACGTGGCCTCGCGGGCCAACACTGCTGATGTGTTCACCAAGGCCCCTGGGTCTGGTGATAATCAGCGTTTCTGCACTGCTCTTGGGCTTGTGTCCACTCTCCCTCACCTGTTGATTGCTTGACTTGCTCTTGTTGTACACTGATATACATGTTTATACCTACTTGTTTACTCTTGCCAGGTTGTGATCAGTGTACTGCCTTGCTATTATAAATCTGCGTGTGAACTGGCCTTGTGGTCGCTTGCTTGTGCTCGGATTGTGTGGTGTCCTTGAGATCCACCCTGAGCTTTGCTTTGCTCTGTTGTCTTGCTTGACTGGTCTTGTGACCGTCTCTTTCTCCCCCACTTAGCGTATGGGGGTGTGTCAAAATACAATTCTACTTGTCGGCTATAGTGGGTTAGTCAGTATGGGGTACAACCCCAATTAGAGTTAGCCTATACAAACCTGTACTTCCCTGATTTCTAGTCATTCATGCACAGTTCTCTCGATACTTACATTTGTGTAGGCTATAGCGGGGTAGCCCATAAGGGGTACAACCCAATTATGGCTAGTACTTGTACCCAACTTCTGTTCAATGCAATGATTCTCGTTCATTATTTTGACAAAGGGCAAGGTTGACTTAACCTACTGCCCGACGGTGACATGGCAGCTGACTTCCTCACGAAGCGACTGTCATGTCAGCAGTACCAGCAGTGCTCCGAACTCAGCGGACTAGTCAAGCGGGTCAAGACCTGCTACTGCCAGGAGTGAAGGGGGTGTTGCGAATGGTAAAGAATGAAGTGATACTGTGCACTCTTAACGGTAGCAATCGAAGCATGCAGTACCGAGGCTGAAGACGAAAAGGCAGAATGACGCGAAGGGTCGTACGATTACGGATCATCTGGACCGTCAGGGCAGACAGCATCAGGCAGCAGCAGTGGCGAGGATTCTGTCAGAGCAGTTCGTAATCGTCTCGAGTCGCACGGTTGGTTTTCGCTGCAACAAGGGAATGTACCCCTTAGAGTACATGGCTAGCTAGGTCGTTTCGTATTCCACCTTGTACTCTTATTTATATGTTTGTATTTGCCTGTTTTTAATCATCTCAATAATTTTAGGTTCACTATGATTCGAGGTAAAGGGCCCACCACCACCAGTCAGTTGTTTGCGAACCTTCCCGAGGTGATCCTGGCTACGATCAACCTCTGATCGCAGCACATGTCAACCCGACTGACTGAAAATGCTGCCTTCCGCACTAGCACCCTTTCAGCATTACCAATATGCCAACCGCCTTCCAAATGGCAAGGAATGAACGAAGCTTTTCGCCCTCTTTTAAATTATTGCTGCAGAGCGTACCTGGACGACATCCTAGTAACCAAGGTCGCATTCAACACCTTGGCGGCTTGGAAGCTGTGGGGCTGCCCAACTCGTATCCTTGTACTTCATTTGAGGTCTAAGTGTTGGTTAGCGGTGCATTAAGGTGAAGCAACAGCTGCTTTCAACCGTATGGAACCGTCCAGAGCCTCGAAGAATGAACTGCACTGCAGCTGGACACCTCGGTGAGCATGATCAAAGCCTGCGTCTTGTGGACAGCCCGTGTAGTTCGATTTGGATAAAATTGTCAGCCTCTCATTCTAATTTGATTTCTGGCCATGTAATGGAACTTTTGCCAGCCTTGGTGTAGACCAAAGATGCGGTCGGTGTTGTCCGACATCGCGCCCGAATCTTTTCCTTGTTTTTTTTTTTTTTTTTTTTTTTTGAAGAATACTGTTTTGGAACGGTGAGATACCAGGAGCAGGAACCACCTTGTCTCCGGTGTTTAGAGCAGCGTAAGTTGCTGGAACATCTTTTTCAGTTTTAAATGAAAGAAAAACGGAAAACGCAGCCTCAAGAACACCCCAGTAGAACAGCACATAAGGAACCCCAAAAGACACCCCAACGAGATACCCCCAACGAGACACCCCAACGAGACACCCCAACGAGACACCCCAACAATACGCCCCATCTAACCAAACCCCCCACCCCCCTCACCTAAACCCACCCTCTAAACCCGCATGTCCACCAAATAGGGCGCATCCGCCCACGGAGCATCCCATCCCATCTCCTCCTCAAAATCATCCCGCTCCACCGAAACAGCCTCTGGGCCTCTCATCATCGACGCCGCGCGCAACAAGATCACACGCGCCTGAGCCCGCTGCAAAGCCACACCTATGGCCGCTTTAAGTGATCCAAGCAAGTAAGCCGAGAAACCTTTCCCCGTAGCTCTCGCCGCCCCTTTCGTCTTCGCTACCTCAATCTGCGCGTCGCCCTGTTTCTTAAGCCACCGCCCAAAACTCCCCCCCAGGCAACCCCATGTCTCAGCAATGAGAGGTGTAAACTGCACTCCCCTATGTCGCTGCAGAAGCAATTTGTAGTCCGCCGCCTTCCGCTTTTCCCTCTCTCTAGCGGCAAAACCCACCTTGCGACCAATCTGTCCATGGTGCTGCGCGGACAACGAGATAGGGTCCACCACACTAACCTCCAGCGCATGCTCCTCCCCCTCCCTCAGTCTCCGCACCGCCACATCCACCCTCTTCCCTGGCAGCAACGTGTCGTCTTCCATGGTCACGACCCCACCCGCCCCTTTAGCTATCTTCGCCACCACAAACTTAACCGCGTCGTGAACACGAGAAGGTGCGTACTGGTACTTGCAGCGAAGGGCATGATGCGGGTCAGAGGGATCAGCAAACTCAAACCCACACGCGCACTTGCCGGCGACTATCAGCTGCTGTATGGGGAGGCCTAGGCGCATGGACGCACAGATGCTCCACTCGGCTGCGGTGAAGGTAGCCTCTTCGTGCGAAGGGACGGCGGAGACCCACGCCCCTGCCCCCGGGCCCTGAAGGGATGTCAAACGGGCCATGGTGGCGTCGTCGTGGGCCATACCCCGAAGAGTCTGCAGACTCTCAACCGCTAGGCGACGGTGTTGTGTGGGGAAAAGCAGCACAGGGGGGTCAGCGGTGCATAAGGCTAGGGGTGGCATCTCCTGCCTGACCGACTGTGGCAGCAGCTCCACTGCTCTCGCAAACCAAGGATCCAGCAAGGTCGTAGCCTCGGGCGTGCGGAAAAACTCCTCAAACATCCGTTCCTCCCCTGCCACCCCCATCCGAGCCACATCGCTCACTGCCTGGCACCAACCACATGCGTACGACAGAGGGCTAAGGTCAGCTGCAGATCGAATGCCAAACCCTCCAAGTCTGGCTGGAAGGTGCAGCTGTAGACGGGCCATCTGCGACCTTGCCGAATCATGATCCCAGGTGCTATCTGGAAACAGCTGCTCAAAACAATCCTCAAGCTTCGTGTCCCAGTCGCGGAAAGCCTCCACAACCCCAGGCCGTGGAGGCATCGTCCTTGTGAGGTAAATCGGGCGCGCTGACACTGCGATCGCCAGCAGATGGGACGCAAGGCGAGGGTTGCTTTCAGGCAAGCAACATTTAGATTGTTCTCTGTTGCCCAAAACCAGGCACTGTATTCCAAAGTTTGCATGTGACCCCCATACTCTCCCGATGCACATGTATTCTGTCGCAAAGGGCTGCATTCGTCTGAAGCCCAAGGGGCACAAACACAATCTGTTGGTTGGCCCAAAAACTTCGCTCGATCGCAATCCGCATCTCTCTTTCCCCATCCCCACCCCAACCACAGACATCCATTTTCCCTATGTGTTGCCCCACTCACAAAGATGCACATGTATTTGTATGCTACCCATTGAAATTGGAAGCTGTACAGATTGGGCGAAGGCAGATCTGGGCACACTAATGTTTGTTCTTGGGCAGTTGGTTGTGCATCACGGTGTGTGGTCCGCGCTTCTCTGACAAGCTCACCAATCGTCCATGAACGTTTTGCTTCCTAATGGAGCTGAAACGGATTCCAATTCTCACTTGAGAGGTGCATATCCAGCCATGTCACCGAATCGCAACTCAAGCTTCGAGCTTCTCCTCGGAGACGCTTGTTCCGGATCGCTTTCAACTGCATCCATCATGCAACACGTCATTGCCTCATCCCTTGCCAGAGTGTCAATGACCCGGAATCAAATCGGTAACACGAGGGTGTGGTTGTAACATGCCTGCCACACCGCCCTTGGATTTCAAAAGCGCCAGATGCTGACATGGACAACAGTGTGCAAATGAAGGATCAAGTTCGAGGCTGTGAGGAACTGAGGTGAAATTGATGAATGGATAGGAAGACACAGTGGGAGGAAGACTGTCGGTCGGAGTCAGGTCAGGTTGACTAGAGGCTGGGGACCACTGGGGTGGTGATTTCACAACTCTGGCAAGGCAGTTGGTAGCGCGTGGTTTTGATTCTAGAGGGGTGTGGAGGAAAAAGATTTGGTTTTAATGCGCGTGGGTACAGGAACCACAGAACTTGAATAACCGTTGGGATGCTTGGGTTGAGCGGAAACAGGGGCAGAAGCAGGTGTGGGGAAGGGTGGGGGCGGATGGCGGAAATGATGAAAATCGCCTGGCGGACGAGCTTCCGCAAGGGGGGTGAGCGGAGACGAGAGGGTTTGTCATGTGAGCAAGAGCAGCGAAGAGGAGCAGGAGGAGCACGCGGAGCAGCCCAGCGAGCAAACCAGCAACGGATAAAACCACACGGCTTCACACATTATTGCATCAACAGAAACTCAGAAGAGCCTTTCACTAGCCAGCTCAACCAGAACTCCCTCGCCTTCCAGCGTCTGATCAGCGAGATAACCAGTCTACAGACTCCCTCAGGCGATTCGTAATACCTTAAGAGTTTTCAATAACAATGGATCACACAGGAACAGCAGCGGCGATCTCCTCGCCTTGGGACGCAGATATCGACAGCCAATGGGAACGTTATACGTCTCTGTACCCTTCCACTCGCGCCGAAAACCTCTACGCCAGCGGTTGCGGCGCGAGCGACGCTGACGACTACGATTCTGACTCGGACCGTTATCATACCTCGCGGTTCTCCCTAGACTCCAATTCATCGGACGGGAGTCGCGCCAGCAGCGGCGCGTCGTGCTGGGAAGCTGAGCTCGCGTGCGACCCGGTGTGGGTCGACGACGCTCGTTCGCGAATTCGCAACGCGGCCCTCGCCGTCGTCGAGACGCAGCAGGCCGTCGCAGCGGCTAACTGGATGAACCGAACCTTTGAGGACTTTTCGCACGACTGCTCAGCGGAAGCAGATGATTTTTGCGGCTGCCCGGCGGCCGCGCAGCCGTGCCAGCACGACGAGCTCGCCGCCTCGTACCGCGCGAAATACGAGCCAGTGAAGGCTGCCAAAGCGCCTGCACACCACTCAAAGAAGGGATTCTTTGGCAAGACGAGCAAGCACAGCAGCGCCGACGAAGCTTCGGAAAAGGTTTCTGGTTCCAGCAGTGTGGCAAAGGCGAAGAGCTCTCGCAAAGGCCTTGCTTCGTTCATCGCCGGATGGATGTAATGTAACGGTCAAAAACTAGCAGTTACCGGTAATTACCTCGTAGGTAGCTACTTAGACGAGGAGGAACGGCGACAGGTTACGGACGTGCTGGGCGCGTCCCGTGTTTCTGCCTCTTTTCATCAGACCGAAGGTGTGCTGCCGTAGTGCCCACACATTGCGGGTGCAGTTATTGTAATAAATGATTGGTGAATCCAGTTTTAAGAGTAATGTTGCAACTACATTGCCTTCGATAAAAACATGGAAGAATTTAGCCATTCATTACATACCTTCTAAATATCCAGCAACGCTGACAAGCAGTCACACGCCGAAGAGATACTGTTGATTCAGCTGGCAGCTGCCATAGGAAAGCACAAGGTATTAGTTTATCTACGGTAATATATTTGCATAAGCTACATTACAAAGAAAGCATAAGCTGAACATGAATTAGGGCTGTTTACTGCCCACATACAGTTGCCCTGACCTATCAGCAGAGATAAACGTGTGGGTGACCCATCAGCAGAACATGAAGGTGTGGTTGGGTGATTGCAGCATCCTGGTGCTTCTAGAAGATCCCACTATCCTTGCCAGCTGTCATCATTTGATACGATTTTCCATCCAGCAAGACACACGCATGTACACCCCACAGTTGGAATAGAGATAAGAGGATCAATGGGTGCTGTTATGTCAATAATCCACAAGGGCCCACCCACCCATGAGGCTGCCTTGAAAAGGCAGTAGAGGATACGGGCAAGAGGGCAGCAGGACAGAAGAGCAAGTGGGCAACAGGGAGCTTGAGTGGAAACAGGAGCAAGTGTGAGTGCGCAAGCGAGGGAATGACCGGACTGACCTCCAGATTATCGAAGTGTGAGAAGGTGTGTGAGTGTGCATGAGAGGGGGGTGCAGATCAGAGGCTGACCTCGAGGATATTAAAGTGTGAAAAAGTGAGTGAGTGTGCATGAGAGGGGGGGTGCAAAGCAGAGGCTGACCTCCAGGTTATCAAAGCGAGTGAAGATGGCGGAGCAGGAGGCATTATCCACCCCTTCCAGCAGGTTGAGGATCTGCGGAGAGGGGTTCAGGGAGAGAGATGTTCCAGGGATGGGGGTTTGAGGTAAGGGGTTCAGGGGAAGAGATTCAGGAGGGAAGGCTATTGAAGAGAGTGACGATGGCTGAGCAGGAGGTTTTGTCCATTCCTTCCAGCAGATTGAGGATCTGCGAAGAGGGGTTCAAGGAGAGACAAGGAGGGGGTATGAGGTGAGGGGTTCAGCAGAAGAGAAGACAGAAGGGGGGGGTCAGAGGAAGCGAGTGAAGATGGCGGAGCAGGAGGCGTTGTCCGCGCCTTCCAGCAGATTTGAGGATCTGAGATGAGGGGTTCGGGGAGAGCAGGTGTTGAAGGCAGTGGCAAAAGAGGCCTTTAAAGGGACTGCATGAGACGCGTTGTCCACCCCTTCCAGCAGGTTGAGTATCTAAGATGAGGGGAACGGGGAGAGAGATGGACCAGGGATGGGGGTTTGAGGTAAGGGGTTCAGGGGAAGAGATTCATGAGGGGAGGCTATTGAAGCGAGTGAAGATGGCGGAGCAGGAGGCATTGTCCGCCCCTTCCAGTAGGTTGAGGATCTGTGACGAGGGGTTCAGGGAGAGACAAGGAAGGGGTATGATTTGAGGGGTTCAGAGGACGAGAGTGACGATGGCGGAGCAGGAGGCATTGTCCGCCCCTTCCAGTAGGTTGAGGATCTGCGGAGAGGGGTTTAGGGGAAGAGAAGAGGGGCTTTAAGGGTCCTTTTATCAGCCTCGCTGCACACCTTTTCCAGCAAGTTGAATATCCGAGATGAGGGGTTCAGGGAGAAACAAGTGGGAGGGGGGTAGGGGAAGGCAAGGGCAAGGCAAGAGAGGGGCTTTATGGCAACTACATCAGCCGTGTTTTCCCACCCCACCAGCCACAGCACACACGCACCTGATGAGTCTATTTTTGAGTCGACTAAAAAATAGGCTACATCAGCCGTGTGGTAAAACACCCCACAAGCCGCAGCACACACGCACCTCTGCATAGAAATGCGGGTAGCACGGAGCGAGTAGAATATAACTTCCCGAATGCCCCGGATCTGGTAAGCAGGGCGGCAGTGGGGAGGGGGATGGTAGGGAGGGAGATCGCAGACAGGGAGGGGAAATGGCAGGGTGGGGAATAGGAAGGGGAGGTAGAACCTGGAAATACAAATAGCAGCACTGGCGGTAACCATAACAGTTAACAGGCCGTAGTAATCCTAGCAGCCAGCGTTAACCCTAACAGCCAGCAGTAACCCTAACAGCCAGCAGTAACCCTAACAGCCAGCAGTAACCCTAACAGCCAGCAGTAACCCTAACAGCCAGCAGTAACCCTAACAGCCAGCAGTAACCCTAACAGCCAGCAGTAACCCTAACAGCCAGCAGTAACCCTAACAGGAAACTTGGTGACAAGAAGTGTCTGGTAACCCGGTAGCAGTGGGGAGTGTGATCCCTCTGAATGAACCAATGAGAAGCATCCAGCTAGAAGTGCAAAGGTAGGACATCAAATGTGGCGAAAGGAAGTGAGTGGGTACCCGACAGCGGTGGGTATTGTGGTTCAGGAAAGAGGTGAGACCTTGCAAGCAAGTGAGTGGGTTACCCGGTAGCGGTGGTAGAAGTGTGATCGCTCTGAGTACAGCATAATTCAGCATCTGCTTGTAATGTATCACTTTCAAGAATTCTCAAGCGACAAGCATGGTGGGTGTGTGCCCTGCCAGTGCCAGTTCCCGGTAGCGGTGGTAGAAGTGCGACCGCTCCGAGTACAGCATGATTCGTTTTGAGGGATTCGTTTTGAGAGATTCGTTTTGAGACGTCTTAAAACAGCAAGTGAGTGGGGTGGGTACCCGGTAGCGGTGGTAGAAGTGCGATCGCTCTGAGTAGAGCATGATGCGCCGCCGGTTCTGGAAGAACCATGCCCTCGCCCGATGCACGTTGCGCTCGTCCGTGTACCTGGAAGGGGGGGGGTGAGGGGGAGGAGGGGAAGAAAGAGGGGGAAGCGGGAGGGAATGGGGCAACGCAAGGCTCAAAACATGCAAGAACCACGCCCTCGCCCGGTGCACATTGCGCTCATCCATGTACCTGTGGGGGAAGGGGGGAGGGGGGGAGGGGGGGAGGGGGGAGGGGGGAGGGGGGAGGAGGAGAGAGGGGAGAGGGAAGAGAAGAGAAATGGGAGGGATGGAACAAGGTGAAGCTCGAAGCCTGGAAGAACCACGGCCTCGCCTGGTGCACATTGCAAGATGAAGCATGGTGAAAGGCGACAACGATTTTTATTAAAGGCTACTCAACAATGGTTTCTGATTTGAGGCGCGTCAAAAGAGGTGCTTACTCAGAGAGGAGGCAGAAGGAGAGATTCTCCTGCTTGAAGAAGTTTCGGAGGCGCACAAACTCAAAGTAGGACTGCGTGTATACCAGCACGCCCCCCTGGTGTGCGCGTGAGTGGGTGGGGGGAAAGAGTGAGGGCGAAAGAAGGAGAAATTCTCTTGCTTAAAGAAGGCGCACAAACTCAAAGTAGGACTGCGTGTATATCAGCACGGCCCCTTGGTGTGTGCATGGGGGGAGAGAGTTGGGGAAAGAATGGGGGGACGAATTGGATTGGGTCATTAGAGGTGGAACATGGTGAAATTATGAAGGACAATTTTCAGAATATAACACAGCGTAAATTAGACCACACCCTTTCATGTAGTGGTGCAAAAGGGAGGTGAGATGAAACATTATATTAAATACAACATATGCATACATTTTGTGTATGATTTTTAATCGCAACACATGAGACATGCAGAGAGTGAGGATCGACAACTCCGACTTTAGTAGGATGATAAACGACCCAACGAACAGAAATAAGTAAAGAGCGCGACCGAAAAGAAAGGTACGGAAACGGCGCTCAGTGGAATCCAATCGAGCCCCACTTAGAGGCCATGGGTCAATACGTGGCAGCAATGTATTGATTTGAGACACCTAGGTAGGTGATTGTGTTTGCGTAGAAAGAACGCTTGTGAGAAATTGTGATGGTAACCGGTTTCGGCGTGGAAACGCCTTCTTCAGACCACAAGCAATCTACGGATCAGGCACTACTTTATAGGCCTAGGAAATGTCACACAAAACCCAACACGCGGGAGAATCCTCGCGGGGGACAAGGAGACATGTACAAGCAAATGCGATAAAAGGCTAACAGTAAAAAGCTACTGTACCTAGCATTTCTTAGCAGAAATCAAAAAATTCCCAACTCTCTTAGGAAGTCTCCAAGCTATAAGTGCTCTCCTTGATGAAAAAGTGTCGTGTGCCATTGTAACGAGGTGACTTTTGAGTCGACTCAAAAGTTTCCCCAGGTGCGAATGGTCAACCAATGGGTTGAGTAAACATTTCAGCACAAGGGGGCCACGTTTAGGAGAATCACGAAGTGAAGAAGCACGAGCGAGGAGGACTGACCGAGAGGCGAAGGTGACCGATTTGAAAATTGGTAAAAGAAACTTCTCTGGATACCCTCGTGCTCGAAGTCGAGCAAAGAAAAGGGCCCGGGAGTTAAAGAAATCGGAGCGGGATGATGAGCGAAGCAGGAAACGATGTAACTCGCTGCGGATGAAGCCCATCTTCGTAGTACGGGTATGATATGACTTGAAGGGTAAATACAAATACCGATTCATCGGTTTCTGAAAGAGCTTCAGGTCCAGAATTCCAGAGCTGTTGAAGCGTTCCCCCTTGAAGAAGGTAACATCCAAAAAGTCAATGGAAATTTCAGAAACGACCCAAGTCAGACGAATAGAAGGATGAAGCGTGTCAAACCGCGCTTTCAACCGTTGAAAATCTTCCCGCGTTCCTTCCCACAAAATCAAACCGTCGTCGATGAAACGAAGGTGCAGAGCAGGAGGTGAAGGGAGGAGAGAGTGGAGTTGAATATCCAAGAAGCTCATGAAAAGAACCGCGAAGCAGACAGCGACTGAGGTTCCCATAGCTGTGCCATGAATCTGGCGGAAAAATCTGCCGTTGAAGGAGACGTAGCTGTTGAACATCACCCAACGTAATAGCCGAGTGGCGAGAGGAGCTAAAGGGTGTCTTGCCTTCTGGAGAAAGTATGAAACAGCGTCAATGCCATCCAATAAAGGAATAGACGGGTATAAAGATTCCACGTCATAGGAGGCGAAAAGTAGATTCTTAGAGTAGCGCCGTTGTTCCAGCAGTAAAATAAGACTCTGAGAGTCCTTGATGTAAGTTGACTGTTGAATGACCAGCGGTCGTAGAATAGTATCAAGCCATCGGGAAACATTGGAGGTAATCCACGAATGGCAAGCTGCAATAGGTCGACCGGCCGGAACCTTTTTATGAATCTTCAGCAAGACGTAAAAAGCGGGAATTTTCCATCCGCCATTTGGTTCAGTGAAGAAAGAGTTCCAGACCCTCTTAGATAAAAGAGGCTGATAGTCGGAATGAATGGAATGTAAGCCTTGCAGAATGTCGTCGAGCGGAACGGTAGAGTACTCTTTGTAGACTTTCGTATTAAGAAGGTGTTGAAAACACTTTTCTTGGTAGTAGTCCTTGCTCATAACCGTAAGGCCGAGATTTTTATCTGCAGGTTTGAAGATTAGATTTGGATGTTTAGCGAGCCGTTGAAGCATAGGAGTGACATTCTTTCGGAGGCGGGATCGTATCGTTTGACCATTGATGTCCTTAATCACCGAGTCCTTAAAGACCGCGAGGGCCGTTTCAATCTCGGAGGAGGCCAATGGCGGATTCCAGTTAGCTCTCCTTGGGAGCTTATAGCCTGGGTAATCAGAAACGAAATCAATTCCACCACAGAGATACATCGTTCTCACGCTTCTACAGAAAGACGACAGCTCAGCTTCTAAACTAGCAATGCTACGGATGGACGGGATGGGGATGAATTTAAGACCCAAGCTCAGCAGGTTAAGTTCGTCGCGGGTGAAGACATGATCACTGAAGTTGTGAATGCCGCGGTTAGTCACTCTGCTACGCAGCTGGTTCTCGGTTTGTCGGCCGAAAAGAATAAGTGCGTAGGAGTGAACATCCGCCGCTACTGTCGATTCGTTCTTCCGCGGACGGCACCTCCCCCGTTTTTTGCCGTTGCGTTACGGTTCTTAGGGTGAGTAGCACTGCGCCCGGCCGTCTTGGAGAAGGAGCGACCCATCGTCTTGTTTGCACGGTGAGTGGTGTTGTCATCCTTCTTTCCGGGACCTGTCGTACGCTGCTGCTTGCCGTTGTAAGGCTGCGACTGCACCTTCTTCGGCTTCTTGGCTGCTGCGACGGTAGCGTTCCGGTTGTTCTTAACCGGGAAGACCTTCTTCTTGCCAGCCGTTGCTTTCCTCTTGCCGTTGTTAACAGAGCGGTTAGGAGTAGACTTGTTGATCGGCTTGAGCTTCGCGACTGCCTTCTCAACCTCCTGCTTGGCGATCTCACGCACGGTAGGATCCACCGGGAGGTTATCAGCTTCTTCTGCCGCAGCTGCCTTTTTCTCGTCGATCTCCTTCTTCTTCTCCTTCAAATGAATTTCAGAGAGGTTAGCTTCCATGACAAAAACAGACATCGCATCCTCATAAGAGTCTCATGGCACGTTTGAAAATTCTCATAAGGGTCTCATGGCACGTTTGAAAATTCTCATAAGGGTCTCATGGCACGTTTGAAAATTCTCATAAGGGTCTCATGGCACGTTTGAAAATTCTCATAAGGGTCTCATGGCACGTTTGAAAATTCTCATAAGGGTCTCATGGCATGTTTGAAAATTCTCATAAGGGTCTCATGGCACGTTTGAAAATTCTCATAAGGGTCTCATGGCACGTTTGAAAATTCTCATAAGGGTCTCATGGCACGTTTGAAAATTCTCATAAGGGTCTCATGGCACGTTTGAAAATTCTCATAAGGGTCTCATGGCACGTTTGAAAATTCTCATAAGGGTCTCATGGCACGTTGTTTGAAAATTCTCAAAAGAGTCTCATGGCACGTTGTTTGAAAATTCTCAAAAGAGTCTCATGGCACGTTTGAAAATTCTCATAAGGGTCTCATGGCACGTTGTTTGAAAATTCTCAAAAGAGTCTCATGGCACGTTGTTTGAAAATTCTCAAAAGAGTCTCATGGCACGTTTGAAAATTCTCATAAGGGTCTCATGGCACGTTTGAAAATTCTCATAAGGGTCTCATGGCACGTTTGAAAATTCTCATAAGGGTCTCATGGCACGTTTGAAAATTCTCATAAGGGTCTCATGGCACGTTTGAAAATTCTCATAAGGGTCTCATGGCACGTTTGAAAATTCTCATAAGGGTCTCATGGCACGTTTGAAAATTCTCATAAGGGTCTCATGGCACGTTTGAAAATTCTCATAAGGGTCTCATGGCACGTTTGAAAATTCTCATAAGGGTCTCATGGCACGTTTGAAAATTCTCATAAGGGTCTCATGGCACGTTTGAAAATTCTCATAAGGGTCTCATGGCACGTTGTTTGAAAATTCTCAAAAGAGTCTCATGGCACGTTGTTTGAAAATTCTCAAAAGAGTCTCATGGCACGTTTGAAAATTCTCATAAGGGTCTCATGGCACGTTGTTTGAAAATTCTCAAAAGAGTCTCATGGCACGTTGTTTGAAAATTCTCAAAAGAGTCTCATGGCACGTTTGAAAATTCTCATAAGGGTCTCATGGCACGTTTGAAAATTCTCATAAGGGTCTCATGGCACGTTTGAAAATTCTCATAAGGGTCTCATGGCACGTTTGAAAATTCTCATAAGGGTCTCATGGCACGTTTGAAAATTCTCATAAGGGTCTCATGGCACGTTTGAAAATTCTCATAAGGGTCTCATGGCACGTTTGAAAATTCTCATAAGGGTCTCATGGCACGTTTGAAAATTCTCATAAGGGTCTCATGGCACGTTTGAAAATTCTCATAAGGGTCTCATGGCACGTTGTTTGAAAATTCTCAAAAGAGTCTCATGGCACGTTGTTTGAAAATTCTCAAAAGAGTCTCATGGCACGTTTGAAAATTCTCATAAGGGTCTCATGGCACGTTTGAAAATTCTCATAAGGGTCTCATGGCACGTTTGAAAATTCTCATAAGGGTCTCATGGCACGTTTGAAAATTCTCATAAGGGTCTCATGGCACGTTTGAAAATTCTCATAAGGGTCTCATGGCACGTTTGAAAATTCTCATAAGGGTCTCATGGCACGTTGTTTGAAAATTCTCAAAAGAGTCTCATGGCACGTTGTTTGAAAATTCTCAAAAGAGTCTCATGGCACGTTTGAAAATTCTCATAAGGGTCTCACGGCACGTTGTTTGAAAATTCTCAAAAGAGTCTCATGGCACGTTGTTTGAAAATTCTCAAAAGAGTCTCATGGCACGTTTGAAAATTCTCATAAGGGTCTCATGGCACGTTGTTTGAAAATTCTCAAAAGAGTCTCATGGCACGTTGTTTGAAAATTCTCAAAAGAGTCTCATGGCACGTTTGAAAATTCTCATAAGGGTCTCATGGCACGTTTGAAAATTCTCATAAGGGTCTCATGGCACGTTTGAAAATTCTCATAAGGGTCTCATGGCACGTTGTTTGAAAATTCTCAAAAGAGTCTCATGGCACGTTGTTTGAAAATTCTCAAAAGAGTCTCATGGCACGTTTGAAAATTCTCATAAGGGTCTCATGGCACGTTTGAAAATTCTCATAAGGGTCTCATGGCACGTTTGAAAATTCTCATAAGGGTCTCATGGCACGTTTGAAAATTCTCATAAGGGTCTCATGGCACGTTTGAAAATTCTCATAAGGGTCTCATGGCACGTTTGAAAATTCTCATAAGGGTCTCATGGCACGTTTGAAAATTCTCATAAGGGTCTCATGGCACGTTTGAAAATTCTCATAAGGGTCTCATGGCACGTTGTTTGAAAATTCTCAAAAGAGTCTCATGGCACGTTGTTTGAAAATTCTCAAAAGAGTCTCATGGCACGTTTGAAAATTCTCATAAGGGTCTCATGGCACGTTGTTTGAAAATTCTCAAAAGAGTCTCATGGCACGTTGTTTGAAAATTCTCAAAAGAGTCTCATGGCACGTTTGAAAATTCTCATAAGGGTCTCATGGCACGTTTGAAAATTCTCATAAGGGTCTCATGGCACGTTTGAAAATTCTCATAAGGGTCTCATGGCACGTTTGAAAATTCTCATAAGGGTCTCATGGCACGTTTGAAAATTCTCATAAGGGTCTCATGGCACGTTTGAAAATTCTCATAAGGGTCTCATGGCACGTTTGAAAATTCTCATAAGGGTCTCATGGCACGTTTGAAAATTCTCATAAGGGTCTCATGGCACGTTTGAAAATTCTCATAAGGGTCTCATGGCACGTTTGAAAATTCTCATAAGGGTCTCATGGCACGTTTGAAAATTCTCATAAGGGTCTCATGGCACGTTGTTTGAAAATTCTCAAAAGAGTCTCATGGCACGTTGTTTGAAAATTCTCAAAAGAGTCTCATGGCACGTTTGAAAATTCTCATAAGGGTCTCATGGCACGTTGTTTGAAAATTCTCAAAAGAGTCTCATGGCACG
Source organism: Closterium sp. Naga37s-1 (assembly GCA_947471745.1). NCBI lineage: Eukaryota > Viridiplantae > Streptophyta > Zygnematophyceae > Desmidiales > Closteriaceae > Closterium > Closterium sp. Naga37s-1. The sequence goes on along the minus strand of CANJKZ010000799.1, from coordinate 839,456 downwards.
TTGTTTGAAAATTCTCAAAAGAGTCTCATGGCACGTTTGAAAATTCTCATAAGGGTCTCATGGCACGTTTGAAAATTCTCATAAGGGTCTCATGGCACGTTTGAAAATTCTCATAAGGGTCTCATGGCACGTTTGAAAATTCTCATAAGGGTCTCATGGCACGTTTGAAAATTCTCATAAGGGTCTCATGGCACGTTTGAAAATTCTCATAAGGGTCTCATGGCACGTTTGAAAATTCTCATAAGGGTCTCATGGCACGTTTGAAAATTCTCATAAGGGTCTCATGGCACGTTTGAAAATTCTCATAAGGGTCTCATGGCACGTTGTTTGAAAATTCTCAAAAGAGTCTCATGGCACGTTGTTTGAAAATTCTCAAAAGAGTCTCATGGCACGTTTGAAAATTCTCATAAGGGTCTCATGGCACGTTTGAAAATTCTCATAAGGGTCTCATGGCACGTTTGAAAATTCTCATAAGGGTCTCATGGCACGTTGTTTGAAAATTCTCAAAAGAGTCTCATGGCACGTTGTTTGAAAATTCTCAAAAGAGTCTCATGGCACGTTTGAAAATTCTCATAAGGGTCTCACGGCACGTTGTTTGAAAATTCTCAAAAGAGTCTCATGGCACGTTGTTTGAAAATTCTCAAAAGAGTCTCATGGCACGTTTGAAAATTCTCATAAGGGTCTCATGGCACGTTGTTTGAAAATTCTCAAAAGAGTCTCATGGCACGTTGTTTGAAAATTCTCAAAAGAGTCTCATGGCACGTTTGAAAATTCTCATAAGGGTCTCATGGCACGTTTGAAAATTCTCATAAGGGTCTCATGGCACGTTTGAAAATTCTCATAAGGGTCTCATGGCACGTTGTTTGAAAATTCTCAAAAGAGTCTCATGGCACGTTGTTTGAAAATTCTCAAAAGAGTCTCATGGCACGTTTGAAAATTCTCATAAGGGTCTCATGGCACGTTTGAAAATTCTCATAAGGGTCTCATGGCACGTTTGAAAATTCTCATAAGGGTCTCATGGCACGTTGTTTGAAAATTCTCAAAAGAGTCTCATGGCACGTTGTTTGAAAATTCTCAAAAGAGTCTCATGGCACGTTTGAAAATTCTCATAAGGGTCTCATGGCACGTTGTTTGAAAATTCTCAAAAGAGTCTCATGGCACGTTGTTTGAAAATTCTCAAAAGAGTCTCATGGCACGTTTGAAAATTCTCATAAGGGTCTCATGGCACGTTTGAAAATTCTCATAAGGGTCTCATGGCACGTTTGAAAATTCTCATAAGGGTCTCATGGCACGTTGTTTGAAAATTCTCAAAAGAGTCTCATGGCACGTTGTTTGAAAATTCTCAAAAGAGTCTCATGGCACGTTTGAAAATTCTCATAAGGGTCTCATGGCACGTTTGAAAATTCTCATAAGGGTCTCATGGCACGTTTGAAAATTCTCATAAGGGTCTCATGGCACGTTGTTTGAAAATTCTCAAAAGAGTCTCATGGCACGTTGTTTGAAAATTCTCAAAAGAGTCTCATGGCACGTTTGAAAATTCTCATAAGGGTCTCATGGCACGTTGTTTGAAAATTCTCAAAAGAGTCTCATGGCACGTTGTTTGAAAATTCTCAAAAGAGTCTCATGGCACGTTTGAAAATTCTCATAAGGGTCTCATGGCACGTTTGAAAATTCTCATAAGGGTCTCATGGCACGTTTGAAAATTCTCATAAGGGTCTCATGGCACGTTGTTTGAAAATTCTCAAAAGAGTCTCATGGCACGTTGTTTGAAAATTCTCAAAAGAGTCTCATGGCACGTTTGAAAATTCTCATAAGGGTCTCATGGCACGTTTGAAAATTCTCATAAGGGTCTCATGGCACGTTTGAAAATTCTCATAAGGGTCTCATGGCACGTTGTTTGAAAATTCTCAAAAGAGTCTCATGGCACGTTGTTTGAAAATTCTCAAAAGAGTCTCATGGCACGTTTGAAAATTCTCATAAGGGTCTCATGGCACGTTGTTTGAAAATTCTCAAAAGAGTCTCATGGCACGTTGTTTGAAAATTCTCAAAAGAGTCTCATGGCACGTTTGAAAATTCTCATAAGGGTCTCATGGCACGTTTGAAAATTCTCATAAGGGTCTCATGGCACGTTTGAAAATTCTCATAAGGGTCTCATGGCACGTTGTTTGAAAATTCTCAAAAGAGTCTCATGGCACGTTGTTTGAAAATTCTCAAAAGAGTCTCATGGCACGTTTGAAAATTCTCATAAGGATCTCATGGCACGTTGTTTGAAAATTCTCAAAAGAGTCTCATGGCACGTTGTTTGAAAATTCTCAAAAGAGTCTCATGGCACGTTTGAAAATTCTCATAAGGGTCTCATGGCACGTTTGAAAATTCTCATAAGGGTCTCATGGCACGTTTGAAAATTCTCATAAGGGTCTCATGGCACGTTGTTTGAAAATTCTCAAAAGAGTCTCATGGCACGTTGTTTGAAAATTCTCAAAAGAGTCTCATGGCACGTTTGAAAATTCTCATAAGGGTCTCATGGCACGTTTGAAAATTCTCATAAGGGTCTCATGGCACGTTTGAAAATTCTCATAAGGGTCTCATGGCACGTTGTTTGAAAATTCTCAAAAGAGTCTCATGGCACGTTGTTTGAAAATTCTCAAAAGAGTCTCATGGCACGTTTGAAAATTCTCATAAGGGTCTCATGGCACGTTGTTTGAAAATTCTCAAAAGAGTCTCATGGCACGTTGTTTGAAAATTCTCAAAAGAGTCTCATGGCACGTTTGAAAATTCTCATAAGGGTCTCATGGCACGTTTGAAAATTCTCATAAGGGTCTCATGGCACGTTTGAAAATTCTCATAAGGGTCTCATGGCACGTTGTTTGAAAATTCTCAAAAGAGTCTCATGGCACGTTGTTTGAAAATTCTCAAAAGAGTCTCATGGCACGTTTGAAAATTCTCATAAGGGTCTCATGGCACGTTTGAAAATTCTCATAAGGGTCTCATGGCACGTTTGAAAATTCTCATAAGGGTCTCATGGCACGTTGTTTGAAAATTCTCAAAAGAGTCTCATGGCACGTTGTTTGAAAATTCTCAAAAGAGTCTCATGGCACGTTTGAAAATTCTCATAAGGGTCTCATGGCACGTTTGAAAATTCTCATAAGGGTCTCATGGCACGTTTGAAAATTCTCATAAGGGTCTCATGGCACGTTTGAAAATTCTCATAAGGGTCTCATGGCACGTTTGGAAATTCTCATAAGGGTCTCATGGCACATTTGAAAATTCTCATAAGGGTCTCATGGCAAGTTTGAAAATTCTCATAAGGGTCTCATGGCACGTTTGAAAATTCTCAAAAGGGTCTCATGGCACGTTTGAAAATTCTCATAAGGGTCTCATGGCACGTTTGAAAATTCTCATAAGGGTCTCATGGCACGTTGTTTGAAAATTCTCATAAGGGTCTCATGGCACGTTTGAAAATTCTCATAAGGGTCTCATGGCACGGTTGAAAATTCTCATAAGGGTCTCATGGCACGTTTGAAAATTCTCATAAGGGTCTCATGGCACGTTTGAAAATTCTCATAAGGGTCTCATGGCACGTTTGGAAATTCTCATAAGGGTCTCATGGCACGTTTGAAAATTCTCATAAGGGTCTCATGGCACGTTTGAAAATTCTCATAAGGGTCTCATGGCACGTTTGAAAATTCTCATAAGGGTCTCATGGCACGTTTGAAAATTCTCAAAAGGGTCTCATGGCACGTTTGAAAATTCTCATAAGGGTCTCATGGCACGTTTGAAAATTCTCATAAGGGTCTCATGGCACGTTTGAAAATTCTCATAAGGGTCTCATGGCACGTTTGAAAATTCTCATAAGGGTCTCATGGCACGTTTGAAAATTCTCATAAGGGTCTCATGGCAGGTTTGAAAATTCTCATAAGGGTCTCATGGCACGTTTGAAAATTCTCATAAGGGTCTCATGGCACGTTGTTTGAAAATTCTCAAAAGAGTCTCATGGCACGTTGTTTGAAAATTCTCAAAAGAGTCTCATGGCACGTTTGAAAATTCTCATAAGGGTCTCATGGCACGTTGTTTGAAAATTCTCAAAAGAGTCTCATGGCACGTTGTTTGAAAATTCTCAAAAGAGTCTCATGGCACGTTTGAAAATTCTCATAAGGGTCTCATGGCACGTTTGAAAATTCTCATAAGGGTCTCATGGCACGTTTGAAAATTCTCATAAGGGTCTCATGGCACGTTGTTTGAAAATTCTCAAAAGAGTCTCATGGCACGTTGTTTGAAAATTCTCAAAAGAGTCTCATGGCACGTTGTTTGAAAATTCTCAAAAGAGTCTCATGGCACGTTTGAAAATTCTCATAAGGGTCTCATGGCACGTTTGAAAATTCTCATAAGGGTCTCATGGCACGTTTGAAAATTCTCATAAGGGTCTCATGGCACGTTTGAAAATTCTCATAAGGGTCTCATGGCACGTTTGAAATTTCTCATAAGGGTCTCATGGCACGTTTGAAAATTCTCATAAGGGTCTCATGGCACGTTTGAAAATTCTCATAAGGGTCTCATGGCACGTTTGAAAATTCTCATCAGGGTCTCATGGCACGTTTGAAAATTCTCATAAGGGTCTCATGGCACGTTGTTTGAAAATTCTCAAAAGAGTCTCATGGCACGTTGTTTGAAAATTCTCAAAAGAGTCTCATGGCACGTTTGAAAATTCTCATAAGGGTCTCATGGCACGTTTGAAAATTCTCATAAGGGTCTCATGGCACGTTTGAAAATTCTCATAAGGGTCTCATGGCACGTTGTTTGAAAATTCTCAAAAGAGTCTCATGGCACGTTGTTTGAAAATTCTCAAAAGAGTCTCATGGCACGTTTGAAAATTCTCATAAGGGTCTCATGGCACGTTTGAAAATTCTCATAAGGGTCTCATGGCACGTTTGAAAATTCTCATAAGGGTCTCATGGCACGTTGTTTGAAAATTCTCAAAAGAGTCTCATGGCACGTTGTTTGAAAATTCTCAAAAGAGTCTCATGGCACGTTGTTTGAAAATTCTCAAAAGAGTCTCATGGCACGTTTGAAAATTCTCATAAGGGTCTCATGGCACGTTTGAAAATTCTCATAAGGGTCTCATGGCACGTTTGAAAATTCTCATAAGGGTCTCATGGCACGTTGTTTGAAAATTCTCAAAAGAGTCTCATGGCACGTTGTTTGAAAATTCTCAAAAGAGTCTCATGGCACGTTTGAAAATTCTCATAAGGGTCTCATGGCACGTTTGAAAATTCTCATAAGGGTCTCATGGCACGTTTGAAAATTCTCATAAGGGTCTCATGGCACGTTTGAAAATTCTCATAAGGGTCTCATGGCACGTTTGGAAATTCTCATAAGGGTCTCATGGCACATTTGAAAATTCTCATAAGGGTCTCATGGCAAGTTTGAAAATTCTCATAAGGGTCTCATGGCACGTTTGAAAATTCTCAAAAGGGTCTCATGGCACGTTTGAAAATTCTCATAAGGGTCTCATGGCACGTTTGAAAATTCTCATAAGGGTCTCATGGCACGTTGTTTGAAAATTCTCATAAGGGTCTCATGGCACGTTTGAAAATTCTCATAAGGGTCTCATGGCACGGTTGAAAATTCTCATAAGGGTCTCATGGCACGTTTGAAAATTCTCATAAGGGTCTCATGGCACGTTTGAAAATTCTCATAAGGGTCTCATGGCACGTTTGGAAATTCTCATAAGGGTCTCATGGCACGTTTGAAAATTCTCATAAGGGTCTCATGGCACGTTTGAAAATTCTCATAAGGGTCTCATGGCACGTTTGAAAATTCTCATCAGGGTCTCATGGCACGTTTGAAAATTCTCATAAGGGTCTCATGGCACGTTGTTTGAAAATTCTCAAAAGAGTCTCATGGCACGTTGTTTGAAAATTCTCATAAGGGTCTCATGGCACGTTTGAAAATTCTCATAAGGGTCTCATGGCACGTTGTTTGAAAATTCTCAAAAGAGTCTCATGGCACGTTGTTTGAAAATTCTCAAAAGAGTCTCATGGCACGTTTGAAAATTCTCATAAGGGTCTCATGGCACGTTTGAAAATTCTCATAAGGGTCTCATGGCACGTTTGAAAATTCTCATAAGGGTCTCATGGCACGTTTGGAAATTCTCATAAGGGTCTCATGGCACGTTTGAAAATTCTCATAAGGGTCTCATGGCACGTTTGAAAATTCTCATCAGGGTCTCATGGCACGTTTGAAAATTCTCATAAGGGTCTCATGGCACGTTTGAAAATTCTCAAAAGGGTCTCATGGCACGTTTGAAAATTCTCATAAGGGTCTCATGGCACGTTTGAAAATTCTCATAAGGGTCTCATGGCACGTTTGAAAATTCTCATAAGGGTCTCATGGCACGTTTGAAATTTCTCATAAGGGTCTCATGGCACGTTTGAAAATTCTCATAAGGGTCTCATGGCACGTTTGAAAATTCTCATAAGGGTCTCATGGCACGTTGTTTGAAAATTCTCAAAAGAGTCTCATGGCACGTTGTTTGAAAATTCTCAAAAGAGTCTCATGGCACGTTTGAAAATTCTCATAAGGGTCTCATGGCACGTTTGAAAATTCTCATAAGGGTCTCATGGCACGTTTGAAAATTCTCATAAGGGTCTCATGGCACGTTGTTTGAAAATTCTCAAAAGAGTCTCATGGCACGTTGTTTGAAAATTCTCAAAAGAGTCTCATGGCACGTTTGAAAATTCTCATAAGGGTCTCATGGCACGTTTGAAAATTCTCATAAGGGTCTCATGGCACGTTTGAAAATTCTCATAAGGGTCTCATGGCACGTTTGAAAATTCTCATAAGGGTCTCATGGCACGTTTGAAAATTCTCATAAGGGTCTCATGGCACGTTTGGAAATTCTCATAAGGGTCTCATGGCACGTTTGAAAATTCTCATAAGGGTCTCATGGCACGTTGTTTGAAAATTCTCATAAGGGTCTCATGGCACGTTTGAAAATTCTCATAAGGGTCTCATGGCACGTTTGAAATTTCTCAAAAGGGTCTCATGGCACGTTGTTTGAAAATTCTCAAAAGAGTCTCATGGCACGTTGTTTGAAAATTCTCAAAAGAGTCTCATGGCACGTTTGAAAATTCTCATAAGGGTCTCATGGCACGTTTGAAAATTCTCATAAGGGTCTCATGGCACGTTTGAAAATTCTCATAAGGGTCTCATGGCACGTTTGAAAATTCTCATAAGGGTCTCATGGCACGTTTGGAAATTCTCATAAGGGTCTCATGGCACGTTTGGAAATTCTCATAAGGGTCTCATGGCACGTTTGAAAATTCTCATAAGGGTCTCATGGCACGTTTGAAAATTCTCATAAGGGTCTCATGGCACGTTTGAAAATTCTCATAAGGGTCTCATGGCACGTTGTTTGAAAATTCTCAAAAGAGTCTCATGGCACGTTGTTTGAAAATTCTCAAAAGAGTCTCATGGCACGTTGTTTGAAAATTCTCAAAAGAGTCTCATGGCACGTTTGAAAATTCTCATAAGGGTCTCATGGCACGTTTGAAAATTCTCATAAGGGTCTCATGGCACGTTGTTTGAAAATTCTCATAAGGGTCTCATGGCACGTTTGAAAATTCTCATAAGGGTCTCATGGCACGGTTGAAAATTCTCATAAGGGTCTCATGGCACGTTTGAAAATTCTCATAAGGGTCTCATGGCACGTTTGAAAATTCTCATAAGGGTCTCATGGCACGTTTGGAAATTCTCATAAGGGTCTCATGGCACGTTTGAAAATTCTCATAAGGGTCTCATGGCACGTTTGAAAATTCTCATAAGGGTCTCATGGCACGTTTGAAAATTCTCATCAGGGTCTCATGGCACGTTTGAAAATTCTCATAAGGGTCTCATGGCACGTTGTTTGAAAATTCTCAAAAGAGTCTCATGGCACGTTGTTTGAAAATTCTCATAAGGGTCTCATGGCACGTTTGAAAATTCTCATAAGGGTCTCATGGCACGTTGTTTGAAAATTCTCAAAAGAGTCTCATGGCACGTTGTTTGAAAATTCTCAAAAGAGTCTCATGGCACGTTTGAAAATTCTCATAAGGGTCTCATGGCACGTTTGAAAATTCTCATAAGGGTCTCATGGCACGTTTGAAAATTCTCATAAGGGTCTCATGGCACGTTTGGAAATTCTCATAAGGGTCTCATGGCACGTTTGAAAATTCTCATAAGGGTCTCATGGCACGTTTGAAAATTCTCATCAGGGTCTCATGGCACGTTTGAAAATTCTCATAAGGGTCTCATGGCACGTTTGAAAATTCTCAAAAGGGTCTCATGGCACGTTTGAAAATTCTCATAAGGGTCTCATGGCACGTTTGAAAATTCTCATAAGGGTCTCATGGCACGTTTGAAAATTCTCATAAGGGTCTCATGGCACGTTTGAAATTTCTCATAAGGGTCTCATGGCACGTTTGAAAATTCTCATAAGGGTCTCATGGCACGTTTGAAAATTCTCATAAGGGTCTCATGGCACGTTGTTTGAAAATTCTCAAAAGAGTCTCATGGCACGTTGTTTGAAAATTCTCAAAAGAGTCTCATGGCACGTTTGAAAATTCTCATAAGGGTCTCATGGCACGTTTGAAAATTCTCATAAGGGTCTCATGGCACGTTTGAAAATTCTCATAAGGGTCTCATGGCACGTTGTTTGAAAATTCTCAAAAGAGTCTCATGGCACGTTGTTTGAAAATTCTCAAAAGAGTCTCATGGCACGTTTGAAAATTCTCATAAGGGTCTCATGGCACGTTTGAAAATTCTCATAAGGGTCTCATGGCACGTTTGAAAATTCTCATAAGGGTCTCATGGCACGTTTGAAAATTCTCATAAGGGTCTCATGGCACGTTTGAAAATTCTCATAAGGGTCTCATGGCACGTTTGGAAATTCTCATAAGGGTCTCATGGCACGTTTGAAAATTCTCATAAGGGTCTCATGGCACGTTGTTTGAAAATTCTCATAAGGGTCTCATGGCACGTTTGAAAATTCTCATAAGGGTCTCATGGCACGTTTGAAATTTCTCAAAAGGGTCTCATGGCACGTTGTTTGAAAATTCTCAAAAGAGTCTCATGGCACGTTGTTTGAAAATTCTCAAAAGAGTCTCATGGCACGTTTGAAAATTCTCATAAGGGTCTCATGGCACGTTTGAAAATTCTCATAAGGGTCTCATGGCACGTTTGAAAATTCTCATAAGGGTCTCATGGCACGTTTGAAAATTCTCATAAGGGTCTCATGGCACGTTTGGAAATTCTCATAAGGGTCTCATGGCACGTTTGGAAATTCTCATAAGGGTCTCATGGCACGTTTGAAAATTCTCATAAGGGTCTCATGGCACGTTTGAAAATTCTCATAAGGGTCTCATGGCACGTTTGAAAATTCTCATAAGGGTCTCATGGCACGTTTGAAAATTCTCATAAGGGTCTCATGGCACGTTTGAAAATTCTCATAAGGGTCTCATGGCACGTTGTTTGAAAATTCTCAAAAGAGTCTCATGGCACGTTTGAAAATTCTCAAAAGAGTCTCATGGCACGTTTGAAAATTCTCATAAGGGTCTCATGGCACGTTTGAAAATTCTCATAAGGGTCTCATGGCACGTTTGAAAATTCTCATAAGGGTCTCATGGCACGTTGTTTGAAAATTCTCAAAAGAGTCTCATGGCACGTTGTTTGAAAATTCTCAAAAGAGTCTCATGGCACGTTTGAAAATTCTCATAAGGGTCTCATGGCACGTTTGAAAATTCTCATAAGGGTCTCATGGCACGTTTGAAAATTCTCATAAGGGTCTCATGGCACGTTTGAAAATTCTCATAAGGGTCTCATGGCACGTTTGGAAATTCTCATAAGGGTCTCATGGCACGTTTGAAAATTCTCATAAGGGTCTCATGGCACGTTTGAAAATTCTCATAAGGGTCTCATGGCACGTTTGAAAATTCTCATAAGGGTCTCATGGCACGTTGTTTGAAAATTCTCAAAAGAGTCTCATGGCACGTTGTTTGAAAATTCTCAAAAGAGTCTCATGGCACGTTTGAAAATTCTCATAAGGGTCTCATGGCACGTTTGAAAATTCTCATAAGGGTCTCATGGCACGTTTGAAAATTCTCATAAGGGTCTCATGGCACGTTGTTTGAAAATTCTCAAAAGAGTCTCATGGCACGTTGTTTGAAAATTCTCAAAAGAGTCTCATGGCACGTTTGAAAATTCTCATAAGGGTCTCATGGCACGTTTGAAAATTCTCATCAGGGTCTCATGGCACGTTTGAAAATTCTCATAAGGGTCTCATGGCACGTTTGGAAATTCTCATAAGGGTCTCATGGCACGTTTGAAAATTCTCATAAGGGTCTCATGGCACGTTTGAAAATTCTCATCAGGGTCTCATGGCACGTTTGAAAATTCTCATAAGGGTCTCATGGCACGTTTGAAAATTCTCAAAAGGGTCTCATGGCACGTTTGAAAATTCTCATAAGGGTCTCATGGCACGTTTGAAAATTCTCATCAGGGTCTCATGGCACGTTTGAAAATTCTCATAAGGGTCTCATGGCACGTTTGAAAATTCTCAAAAGGGTCTCATGGCACGTTTGAAAATTCTCATAAGGGTCTCATGGCACGTTTGAAAATTCTCATCAGGGTCTCATGGCACGTTTGAAAATTCTCATAAGGGTCTCATGGCACGTTGTTTGAAAATTCTCAAAAGAGTCTCATGGCACGTTGTTTGAAAATTCTCATAAGGGTCTCATGGCACGTTTGAAAATTCTCATAAGGGTCTCATGGCACGTTGTTTGAAAATTCTCAAAAGAGTCTCATGGCACGTTGTTTGAAAATTCTCAAAAGAGTCTCATGGCACGTTTGAAAATTCTCATAAGGGTCTCATGGCACGTTTGAAAATTCTCATAAGGGTCTCATGGCACGTTTGAAAATTCTCATAAGGGTCTCATGGCACGTTTGGAAATTCTCATAAGGGTCTCATGGCACGTTTGAAAATTCTCATAAGGGTCTCATGGCACGTTTGAAAATTCTCATCAGGGTCTCATGGCACGTTTGAAAATTCTCATAAGGGTCTCATGGCACGTTTGAAAATTCTCAAAAGGGTCTCATGGCACGTTTGAAAATTCTCATAAGGGTCTCATGGCACGTTTGAAAATTCTCATAAGGGTCTCATGGCACGTTTGAAAATTCTCATAAGGGTCTCATGGCACGTTTGAAATTTCTCATAAGGGTCTCATGGCACGTTTGAAAATTCTCATAAGGGTCTCATGGCACGTTTGAAAATTCTCATAAGGGTCTCATGGCACGTTGTTTGAAAATTCTCAAAAGAGTCTCATGGCACGTTGTTTGAAAATTCTCAAAAGAGTCTCATGGCACGTTTGAAAATTCTCATAAGGGTCTCATGGCACGTTTGAAAATTCTCATAAGGGTCTCATGGCACGTTTGAAAATTCTCATAAGGGTCTCATGGCACGTTGTTTGAAAATTCTCAAAAGAGTCTCATGGCACGTTGTTTGAAAATTCTCAAAAGAGTCTCATGGCACGTTTGAAAATTCTCATAAGGGTCTCATGGCACGTTTGAAAATTCTCATAAGGGTCTCATGGCACGTTTGAAAATTCTCATAAGGGTCTCATGGCACGTTTGAAAATTCTCATAAGGGTCTCATGGCACGTTTGAAAATTCTCATAAGGGTCTCATGGCACGTTTGGAAATTCTCATAAGGGTCTCATGGCACGTTTGAAAATTCTCATAAGGGTCTCATGGCACGTTTGAAAATTCTCATAAGGGTCTCATGGCACGTTTGAAAATTCTCATAAGGGTCTCATGGCACGTTTGAAAATTCTCATAAGGGTCTCATGGCACGTTTGAAAATTCTCATAAGGGTCTCATGGCACGTTGTTTGAAAATTCTCAAAAGAGTCTCATGGCACGTTGTTTGAAAATTCTCAAAAGAGTCTCATGGCACGTTTGAAAATTCTCATAAGAGTCTCATGGCACGTTGTTTGAAAATTCTCAAAAGAGTCTCATGGCACGTTGGAAATTTCTCATAAGGGTCTCATGGCACGTTTGAAAATTCTCATAAGGGTCTCATGGCACGTTGTTTGAAAATTCTCATAAGGGTCTCATGGCACGTTTGAAAATTCTCATAAGGGTCTCATGGCAAGTTTGAAAATTCTCATAAGGGTCTCATGGCAAGTTTGAAAATTCTCATAAGGGTCTCATGGCACGTTTGAAAATTCTCAAAAGGGTCTCATGGCACGTTTGAAAATTCTCATAAGGGTCTCATGGCACGTTTGAAAATTCTCATAAGGGTCTCATGGCACGTTGTTTGAAAATTCTCATAAGGGTCTCATGGCACGTTTGAAAATTCTCATAAGGGTCTCATGGCACGTTTGAAAATTCTCAAAAGGGTCTCATGGCACGTTGTTTGAAAATTCTCAAAAGAGTCTCATGGCACGTTGTTTGAAAATTCTCAAAAGAGTCTCATGGCACGTTTGAAAATTCTCATAAGGGTTTCATGGCACGTTGTTTGAAAATTCTCAAAAGAGTCTCATGGCACGTTTGAAAATTCTCATAAGGGTCTCATGGCACGTTTGAAAATTCTCATAAGGGTCTCATGGCACGTTTGAAAATTCTCATAAGGGTCTCATGGCACGTTTGAAAATTCTCATAAGGGTCTCATGGCACGTTTGAAAATTCTCATAAGGGTCTCATGGCACGTTTGAAAATTCTCATAAGGGTCTCATGGCACGTTTGAAAATTCTCATAAGGGTCTCATGGCACGTTTGAAAATTCTCATAAGGGTCTCATGGCACGTTTGAAAATTCTCATAAGGGTCTCATGGCACGTTTGAAAATTCTCATAAGGGTCTCATGGCACGTTTGAAAATTCTCAAAAGGGTCTCATGGCACGTTTGAAAATTCTCATAAGGGTCTCATGGCACGTTTGAAAATTCTCATAAGGGTCTCATGGCACGTTTGAAAATTCTCATAAGGGTCTCATGGCACGTTGTTTGAAAATTCTCAAAAGAGTCTCATGGCACGTTGTTTGAAAATTCTCAAAAGAGTCTCATGGCACGTTTGAAAATTCTCATAAGGGTCTCATGGCACGTTTGAAAATTCTCATAAGGGTCTCATGGCACGTTTGAAAATTCTCATAAGGGTCTCATGGCACGTTTGAAAATTCTCATAAGGGTCTCATGGCACGTTGTTTGAAAATTCTCAAAAGAGTCTCGTGGCACGTTGTTTGAAATTTCTCAAAAGAGTCTCATGGCACGTTTGAAAATTCTCATAAGGGTTTCATGGCACGTTGTTTGAAAATTCTCAAAAGAGTCTCATGGCACGTTGTTTGAAAATTCTCATAAGGGTCTCATGGCACGTTCGAAAATTCTCATAAGGGTCTCATGGCACGTTTGAAAATTCTCATAAGGGTCTCATGGCACGTTTGAAAATTCTCATAAGGGTCTCATGGCACGTTTGAAAATTCTCATAAGGGTCTCATGGCACGTTTGAAAATTCTCATAAGGGTCTCATGGCACGTTTGAAAATTCTCATAAGGGTCTCATGGCACGTTTGAAAATTCTCATAAGGGTCTCATGGCACGTTGTTTGAAAATTCTCAAAAGAGTCTCATGGCACGTTGTTTGAAAATTCTCAAAAGAGTCTCATGGCACGTTTGAAAATTCTCATAAGGGTCTCATGGCACGTTGTTTGAAAATTCTCAAAAGAGTCTCATGGCACGTTGTTTGAAAATTCTCAAAAGAGTCTCATGGCACGTTTGAAAATTCTCATAAGGGTCTCATGGCACGTTTGAAAATTCTCATAAGGGTCTCATGGCACGTTTGAAAATTCTCATAAGGGTCTCATGGCACGTTTGAAAATTCTCATAAGGGTCTCATGGCACGTTTGAAAATTCTCATAAGGGTCTCATGGCACGTTTGAAAATTCTCATAAGGGTCTCATGGCACGTTTGAAAATTCTCATAAGGGTCTCATGGCACGTTGTTTGAAAATTCTCAAAAGAGTCTCGTGGCACGTTGTTTGAAAATTCTCAAAAGAGTCTCATGGCACGTTTGAAAATTCTCATAAGGGTTTCATGGCACGTTGTTTGAAAATTCTCAAAAGAGTCTCATGGCACGTTGTTTGAAAATTCTCAAAAGAGTCTCATGGCACGTTTGAAAATTCTCATAAGGGTCTCATGGCACGTTTGAAAATTCTCATAAGGGTCTCATGGCACGTTTGAAAATTCTCATAAGGGTCTCATGGCACGTTTGAAAATTCTCATAAGGGTCTCATGGCACGTTTGAAAATTCTCATAAGGGTCTCATGGCACGTTTGAAAATTCTCATAAGGGTCTCATGGCACGTTTGAAAATTCTCATAAGGGTCTCATGGCACGTTGTTTGAAAATTCTCAAAAGAGTCTCATGGCACGTTGTTTGAAAATTCTCAAAAGAGTCTTATGGCACGTTTGAAAATTCTCATAAGGGTCTCATGGCACGTTTGAAAATTCTCATAAGGATCTCATGGCACGTTTGAAAATTCTCATAAGGGTCTCATGGCACGTTTGAAAATTCTCATAAGGGTCTCATGGCACGTTTGAAAATTCTCATAAGGGTCTCATGGCACGTTTGAAAATTCTCATAAGGGTCTCATGGCACGTTGTTTGAAAATTCTCAAAAGAGTCTCATGGCACGTTGTTTGAAAATTCTCAAAAGAGTCTCATGGCACGTTTGAAAAAACTCATAAGGGTCTCATGGCACGATGTTTGAAAATTCTCAAAAGAGTCTCATGGCACGTTGTTTGAAAATTCTCAAAAGAGTCTCATGGCACGTTTGAAAATTCTCATAAGGGTCTCATGGCACGTTTGAAAATTCTCATAAGGGGCTCATGGCACGTTTGAAAATTCTCATAAGGGTCTCATGGCACGTTTGGAAATTCTCATAAGGGTCTCATGGCACGTTTGAAAATTCTCATAAGGGTCTCATGGCACGTTTGAAAATTCTCATAAGGGTCTCATGGCACGTTTGAAAATTCTCATAAGGGTCTCATGGCACGTTGTTTGAAAATTCTCAAAAGAGTCTCATGGCACGTTGTTTGAAAATTCTCAAAAGAGTCTCATGGCACGTTTGAAAATTCTCATAAGGGTCTCATGGCACGTTTGAAAATTCTCATAAGGGTCTCATGGCACGTTTGAAAATTCTCATAAGGGTCTCATGGCACATTGTTTGAAAATTCTCAAAAGAGTCTCATGGCACGTTGTTTGAAAATTCTCAAAAGAGTCTCATGGCACGTTTGAAAATTCTCATAAGGGTCTCATGGCACGTTTGAAAATTCTCATAAGGGTCTCATGGCACGTTTGAAAATTCTCATAAGGGTCTCATGGCACGTTGTTTGAAAATTCTCAAAAGAGTCTCATGGCACGTTGTTTGAAAATTCTCAAAAGAGTCTCATGGCACGTTTGAAAATTCTCATAAGGGTCTCATGGCACGTTTGAAAATTCTCATAAGGGTCTCATGGCACGTTCGAAAATTCTCATAAGGGTCTCATGGCACGTTTGAAAATTCTCATAAGGGTCTCATGGCACGTTTGAAAATTCTCATAAGGGTCTCATGGCACGTTTGAAAATTCTCATAAGGGTCTCATGGCACGTTTGAAAATTCTCATAAGGGTCTCATGGCACGTTTGAAAATTCTCATAAGGGTCTCATGGCACGTTTGAAAATTCTCATAAGGGTCTCATGGCACGTTTGAAAATTCTCATAAGGGTCTCATGGCACGTTTGAAAATTCTCATAAGGGTCTCATGGCACGTTGTTTGAAAATTCTCAAAAGGGTCTCATGGCACGGTGTTTGAAAATTCTCAAAAGAGTCTCATGGCACGTTGTTTGAAAATTCTCAAAAGAGTCTTATGGCACGTTTGAAAATTCTCATAAGGGTCTCATGGCACGTTTGAAAATTCTCATAAGGATCTCATGGCACGTTTGAAAATTCTCATAAGGGTCTCATGGCACGTTTGAAAATTCTCATAAGGGTCTCATGGCACGTTTGAAAATTCTCATAAGGGTCTCATGGCACGTTTGAAAATTCTCATAAGGGTCTCATGGCACGTTGTTTGAAAATTCTCAAAAGAGTCTCATGGCACGTTGTTTGAAAATTCTCAAAAGAGTCTCATGGCACGTTTGAAAATTCTCATAAGGGTCTCATGGCACGTTTGAAAATTCTCATAAGGGTCTCATGGCACGTTTGAAAATTCTCAGAAGGGTCTCATGGCACGTTTGAAAATTCTCATAAGGGTCTCATGGCACGTTTGAAAATTCTCATAAGGGTCTCATGGCACGTTGTTTGAAAATTCTCAAAAGAGTCTCATGGCACGTTGTTTGAAAATTCTCAAAAGAGTCTCATGGCACGTTTGAAAATTCTCATAAGGGTCTCATGGCACGTTTGAAAATTCTCATAAGGGTCTCATGGCACGTTTGAAAATTCTCAGAAGGGTCTCATGGCACGTTTGAAAATTCTCATAAGGGTCTCATGGCACGTTTGAAAATTCTCATAAGGGTCTCATGGCACGTTGTTTGAAAATTCTCAAAAGAGTCTCGTGGCACGTTGTTTGAAAATTCTCAAAAGAGTCTCATGGCACGTTTGAAAATTCTCATAAGGGTTTCATGGCACGTTGTTTGAAAATTCTCAAAAGAGTCTCATGGCACGTTGTTTGAAAATTCTCAAAAGAGTCTCATGGCACGTTTGAAAATTCTCATAAGGGTCTCATGGCACGTTTGAAAATTCTCATAAGGGTCTCATGGCACGTTTGAAAATTCTCATAAGGGTCTCATGGCACGTTTGAAAATTCTCATAAGGGTCTCATGGCACGTTTGAAAATTCTCATAAGGGTCTCATGGCACGTTTGAAAATTCTCATAAGGGTCTCATGGCACGTTGTTTGAAAATTCTCAAAAGAGTCTCATGGCACGTTGTTTGAAAATTCTCAAAAGAGTCTTATGGCACGTTTGAAAATTCTCATAAGGGTCTCATGGCACGTTTGAAAATTCTCATAAGGATCTCATGGCACGTTTGAAAATTCTCATAAGGGTCTCATGGCACGTTTGAAAATTCTCATAAGGGTCTCATGGCACGTTTGAAAATTCTCATAAGGGTCTCATGGCACGTTTGAAAATTCTCATAAGGGTCTCATGGCACGTTGTTTGAAAATTCTCAAAAGAGTCTCATGGCACGTTGTTTGAAAATTCTCAAAAGAGTCTCATGGCACGTTTGAAAAATCTCATAAGGGTCTCATGGCACGATGTTTGAAAATTCTCAAAAGAGTCTCATGGCACGTTGTTTGAAAATTCTCAAAAGAGTCTCATGGCACGTTTGAAAATTCTCATAAGGGTCTCATGGCACGTTTGAAAATTCTCATAAGGGGCTCATGGCACGTTTGAAAATTCTCATAAGGGTCTCATGGCACGTTTGGAAATTCTCATAAGGGTCTCATGGCACGTTTGAAAATTCTCATAAGGGTCTCATGGCACGTTTGAAAATTCTCATAAGGGTCTCATGGCACGTTTGAAAATTCTCATAAGGGTCTCATGGCACGTTGTTTGAAAATTCTCAAAAGAGTCTCATGGCACGTTGTTTGAAAATTCTCAAAAGAGTCTCATGGCACGTTTGAAAATTCTCATAAGGGTCTCATGGCACGTTTGAAAATTCTCATAAGGGTCTCATGGCACGTTTGAAAATTCTCATAAGGGTCTCATGGCACATTGTTTGAAAATTCTCAAAAGAGTCTCATGGCACGTTGTTTGAAAATTCTCAAAAGAGTCTCATGGCACGTTTGAAAATTCTCATAAGGGTCTCATGGCACGTTTGAAAATTCTCATAAGGGTCTCATGGCACGTTTGAAAATTCTCATAAGGGTCTCATGGCACGTTGTTTGAATATTCTCAAAAGAGTCTCATGGCACGTTGTTTGAAAATTCTCAAAAGAGTCTCATGGCACGTTTGAAAATTCTCATAAGGGTCTCATGGCACGTTTGAAAATTCTCATAAGGGTCTCATGGCACGTTTGAAAATTCTCATAAGGGTCTCATGGCACGTTTGGAAATTCTCATAAGGGTCTCATGGCACGTTTGAAAATTCTCATAAGGGTCTCATGGCACGTTTGAAAATTCTCATAAGGGTCTCATGGCACGTTTGAAAATTCTCATAAGGGTCTCATGGCACGTTGTTTGAAAATTCTCAAAAGAGTCTCATGGCACGTTGTTTGAAAATTCTCAAAAGAGTCTCATGGCACGTTTGAAAATTCTCATAAGGGTCTCATGGCACGTTTGAAAATTCTCATAAGGGTCTCATGGCACGTTTGAAAATTCTCATAAGGGTCTCATGGCACGTTGTTTGAAAATTCTCAAAAGAGTCTCATGGCACGTTGTTTGAAAATTCTCAAAAGAGTCTCATGGCACGTTTGAAAATTCTCATAAGGGTCTCATGGCACGTTTGAAAATTCTCATAAGGGTCTCATGGCACGTTTGAAAATTCTCATAAGGGTCTCATGGCACGTTGTTTGAAAATTCTCAAAAGAGTCTCATGGCACGTTGTTTGAAAATTCTCAAAAGAGTCTCATGGCACGTTTGAAAATTCTCATAAGGGTCTCATGGCACGTTTGAAAATTCTCATAAGGATCTCATGGCACGTTTGAAAATTCTCATAAGGGTCTCATGGCACGTTTGAAAATTCTCATAAGGGTCTCATGGCACGTTTGAAAATTCTCATAAGGGTCTCATGGCACGTTTGAAAATTCTCATAAGGGTCTCATGGCACGTTTGAAAATTCTCATAAGGGTCTCATGGCACGTTGTTTGAAAATTCTCAAAAGAGTCTCATGGCACGTTGTTTGAAAATTCTCAAAAGAGTCTCATGGCACGTTTGAAAATTCTCATAAGGGTCTCATGGCACGTTTGAAAATTCTCATAAGGGTCTCATGGCACGTTCGAAAATTCTCATAAGGGTCTCATGGCACGTTTGAAAATTCTCATAAGGGTCTCATGGCACGTTTGAAAATTCTCATAAGGGTCTCATGGCACGTTTGAAAATTCTCATAAGGGTCTCATGGCACGTTTGAAAATTCTCATAAGGGTCTCATGGCACGTTTGAAAATTCTCA
The DNA here is from genome assembly GCA_947471745.1 of Closterium sp. Naga37s-1. NCBI lineage: Eukaryota > Viridiplantae > Streptophyta > Zygnematophyceae > Desmidiales > Closteriaceae > Closterium > Closterium sp. Naga37s-1. The sequence goes on along the minus strand of CANJKZ010000799.1, from coordinate 820,291 downwards.
TAAGGGTCTCATGGCACGTTTGAAAATTCTCATAAGGGTCTCATGGCACGTTTGAAAATTCTCATAAGGGTCTCATGGCACGTTTGAAAATTCTCATAAGGGTCTCATGGCACGTTGTTTGAAAATTCTCAAAAGGGTCTCATGGCACGTTGTTTGAAAATTCTCAAAAGAGTCTCATGGCACGTTGTTTGAAAATTCTCAAAAGAGTCTTATGGCACGTTTGAAAATTCTCATAAGGGTCTCATGGCACGTTTGAAAATTCTCATAAGGATCTCATGGCACGTTTGAAAATTCTCATAAGGGTCTCATGGCACGTTTGAAAATTCTCATAAGGGTCTCATGGCACGTTTGAAAATTCTCATAAGGGTCTCATGGCACGTTTGAAAATTCTCATAAGGGTCTCATGGCACGTTGTTTGAAAATTCTCAAAAGAGTCTCATGGCACGTTGTTTGAAAATTCTCAAAAGAGTCTCATGGCACGTTTGAAAATTCTCATAAGGGTCTCATGGCACGTTTGAAAATTCTCATAAGGGTCTCATGGCACGTTTGAAAATTCTCAGAAGGGTCTCATGGCACGTTTGAAAATTCTCATAAGGGTCTCATGGCACGTTTGAAAATTCTCATAAGGGTCTCATGGCACGTTTGAAAATTCTCATAAGGGTCTCATGGCACGTTTGAAAATTCTCATAAGGGTCTCATGGCACGTTTGAAAATTCTCATAAGGGTCTCATGGCACGTTTGAAAATTCTCATAAGGGTCTCATGGCACGTTTGAAAATTCTCATAAGGGTCTCATGGCACGTTGTTTGAAAATTCTCAAAAGAGTCTCATGGCACGTTGTTTGAAAATTCTCAAAAGAGTCTCATGGCACGTTTGAAAATTCTCATAAGGGTCTCATGGCACGTTTGAAAATTCTCATAAGGGTCTCATGGCACGTTTGAAAATTCTCATAAGGGTCTCATGGCACGTTGTTTGAAAATTCTCAAAAGAGTCTCATGGCACGTTGTTTGAAAATTCTCAAAAGAGTCTCATGGCACGTTTGAAAATTCTCATAAGGGTCTCATGGCACGTTTGAAAATTCTCATAAGGGTCTCATGGCACGTTTGAAAATTCTCATAAGGGTCTCATGGCACGTTGTTTGAAAATTCTCAAAAGAGTCTCATGGCACGTTGTTTGAAAATTCTCAAAAGAGTCTCATGGCACGTTTGAAAATTCTCATAAGGGTCTCATGGCACGTTTGAAAATTCTCATAAGGATCTCATGGCACGTTTGAAAATTCTCATAAGGGTCTCATGGCACGTTTGAAAATTCTCATAAGGGTCTCATGGCACGTTTGAAAATTCTCATAAGGGTCTCATGGCACGTTTGAAAATTCTCATAAGGGTCTCATGGCACGTTTGAAAATTCTCATAAGGGTCTCATGGCACGTTGTTTGAAAATTCTCAAAAGAGTCTCATGGCACGTTGTTTGAAAATTCTCAAAAGAGTCTCATGGCACGTTTGAAAATTCTCATAAGGGTCTCATGGCACGTTTGAAAATTCTCATAAGGGTCTCATGGCACGTTCGAAAATTCTCATAAGGGTCTCATGGCACGTTTGAAAATTCTCATAAGGGTCTCATGGCACGTTTGAAAATTCTCATAAGGGTCTCATGGCACGTTTGAAAATTCTCATAAGGGTCTCATGGCACGTTTGAAAATTCTCATAAGGGTCTCATGGCACGTTTGGAAATTCTCATAAGGGTCTCATGGCACGTTTGAAAATTCTCATAAGGGTCTCATGGCACGTTTGAAAATTCTCATAAGGGTCTCATGGCACGTTTGAAAATTCTCATAAGGGTCTCATGGCACGTTGTTTGAAAATTCTCAAAAGGGTCTCATGGCACGTTGTTTGAAAATTCTCAAAAGAGTCTCATGGCACGTTGTTTGAAAATTCTCAAAAGAGTCTTATGGCACGTTTGAAAATTCTCATAAGGGTCTCATGGCACGTTTGAAAATTCTCATAAGGATCTCATGGCACGTTTGAAAATTCTCATAAGGGTCTCATGGCACGTTTGAAAATTCTCATAAGGGTCTCATGGCACGTTTGAAAATTCTCATAAGGGTCTCATGGCACGTTTGAAAATTCTCATAAGGGTCTCATGGCACGTTGTTTGAAAATTCTCAAAAGAGTCTCATGGCACGTTGTTTGAAAATTCTCAAAAGAGTCTCATGGCACGTTTGAAAATTCTCATAAGGGTCTCATGGCACGTTTGAAAATTCTCATAAGGGTCTCATGGCACGTTTGAAAATTCTCAGAAGGGTCTCATGGCACGTTTGAAAATTCTCATAAGGGTCTCATGGCACGTTTGAAAATTCTCATAAGGGTCTCATGGCACGTTTGAAAATTCTCATAAGGGTCTCATGGCACGTTTGAAAATTCTCATAAGGGTCTCATGGCACGTTTGAAAATTCTCATAAGGGTCTCATGGCACGTTTGAAAATTCTCATAAGGGTCTCATGGCACGTTTGAAAATTCTCATAAGGGTCTCATGGCACGTTTGAAAATTCTCATAAGGGTCTCATGGCACGTTGTTTGAAAATTCTCAAAAGAGTCTCATGGCACGTTGTTTGAAAATTCTCAAAAGAGTCTCATGGCACGTTTGAAAATTCTCATAAGGGTCTCATGGCACGTTGTTTGAAAATTCTCAAAAGAGTCTCATGGCACGTTGTTTGAAAATTCTCAAAAGAGTCTCATGGCACGTTTGAAAATTCTCATAAGGGTCTCATGGCACGTTTGAAAATTCTCATAAGGGTCTCATGGCACGTTTGAAAATTCTCATAAGGGTCTCATGGCACGTTTGAAAATTCTCATAAGGGTCTCATGGCACGTTTGAAAATTCTCATAAGGGTCTCATGGCACGTTTGAAAATTCTCATAAGGGTCTCATGGCACGTTTGAAAATTCTCATAAGGGTCTCATGGCACGTTGTTTGAAAATTCTCAAAAGAGTCTCGTGGCACGTTGTTTGAAATTTCTCAAAAGAGTCTCATGGCACGTTTGAAAATTCTCATAAGGGTTTCATGGCACGTTGTTTGAAAATTCTCAAAAGAGTCTCATGGCACGTTGTTTGAAAATTCTCAAAAGAGTCTCATGGCACGTTTGAAAATTCTCATAAGGGTCTCATGGCACGTTTGAAAATTCTCATAAGGGTCTCATGGCACGTTTGAAAATTCTCATAAGGGTCTCATGGCACGTTTGAAAATTCTCATAAGGGTCTCATGGCACGTTTGAAAATTCTCATAAGGGTCTCATGGCACGTTTGAAAATTCTCATAAGGGTCTCATGGCACGTTTGAAAATTCTCATAAGGGTCTCATGGCACGTTGTTTGAAAATTCTCAAAAGAGTCTCATGGCACGTTGTTTGAAAATTCTCAAAAGAGTCTTATGGCACGTTTGAAAATTCTCATAAGGGTCTCATGGCACGTTTGAAAATTCTCATAAGGATCTCATGGCACGTTTGAAAATTCTCATAAGGGTCTCATGGCACGTTTGAAAATTCTCATAAGGGTCTCATGGCACGTTTGAAAATTCTCATAAGGGTCTCATGGCACGTTTGAAAATTCTCATAAGGGTCTCATGGCACGTTGTTTGAAAATTCTCAAAAGAGTCTCATGGCACGTTGTTTGAAAATTCTCAAAAGAGTCTCATGGCACGTTTGAAAATTCTCATAAGGGTCTCATGGCACGATGTTTGAAAATTCTCAAAAGAGTCTCATGGCACGTTGTTTGAAAATTCTCAAAAGAGTCTCATGGCACGTTTGAAAATTCTCATAAGGGTCTCATGGCACGTTTGAAAATTCTCATAAGGGTCTCATGGCACGTTTGAAAATTCTCATAAGGGTCTCATGGCACGTTTGGAAATTCTCATAAGGGTCTCATGGCACGTTTGAAAATTCTCATAAGGGTCTCATGGCACGTTTGAAAATTCTCATAAGGGTCTCATGGCACGTTTGAAAATTCTCATAAGGGTCTCATGGCACGTTGTTTGAAAATTCTCAAAAGAGTCTCATGGCACGTTGTTTGAAAATTCTCAAAAGAGTCTCATGGCACGTTTGAAAATTCTCATAAGGGTCTCATGGCACGTTTGAAAATTCTCATAAGGGTCTCATGGCACGTTTGAAAATTCTCATAAGGGTCTCATGGCACGTTGTTTGAAAATTCTCAAAAGAGTCTCATGGCACGTTGTTTGAAAATTCTCAAAAGAGTCTCATGGCACGTTTGAAAATTCTCATAAGGGTCTCATGGCACGTTTGAAAATTCTCATAAGGGTCTCATGGCACGTTTGAAAATTCTCATAAGGGTCTCATGGCACGTTGTTTGAAAATTCTCAAAAGAGTCTCATGGCACGTTGTTTGAAAATTCTCAAAAGAGTCTCATGGCACGTTTGAAAATTCTCATAAGGGTCTCATGGCACGTTTGAAAATTCTCATAAGGATCTCATGGCACGTTTGAAAATTCTCATAAGGGTCTCATGGCACGTTTGAAAATTCTCATAAGGGTCTCATGGCACGTTTGAAAATTCTCATAAGGGTCTCATGGCACGTTTGAAAATTCTCATAAGGGTCTCATGGCACGTTTGAAAATTCTCATAAGGGTCTCATGGCACGTTGTTTGAAAATTCTCAAAAGAGTCTCATGGCACGTTGTTTGAAAATTCTCAAAAGAGTCTCATGGCACGTTTGAAAATTCTCATAAGGGTCTCATGGCACGTTGTTTGAAAATTCTCAAAAGAGTCTCATGGCACGTTGTTTGAAAATTCTCAAAAGAGTCTCATGGCACGTTTGAAAATTCTCATAAGGGTCTCATGGCACGTTTGAAAAGTCTCATAAGGGTCTCATGGCACGTTTGAAAATTCTCATAAGGGTCTCATGGCACGTTTGAAAATTCTCATAAGGGTCTCATGGCACGTTTGAAAATTCTCATAAGGGTCTCATGGCACGTTTGAAAATTCTCATAAGGGTCTCATGGCACGTTGTTTGAAAATTCTCAAAAGAGTCTCATGGCACGTTGTTTGAAAATTCTCAAAAGAGTCTCATGGCACGTTTGAAAATTCTCATAAGGGTCTCATGGCACGTTTGAAAATTCTCATAAGGGTCTCATGGCACGTTTGAAAATTCTCATAAGGGTCTCATGGCACGTTGTTTGAAAATTCTCAAAAGAGTCTCATGGCACGTTGTTTGAAAATTCTCAAAAGAGTCTCATGGCACGTTTGAAAATTCTCATAAGGGTCTCATGGCACGTTTGAAAATTCTCATAAGGGTCTCATGGCACGTTTGAAAATTCTCATAAGGGTCTCATGGCACGTTGTTTGAAAATTCTCAAAAGAGTCTCATGGCACGTTGTTTGAAAATTCTCAAAAGAGTCTCATGGCACGTTTGAAAATTCTCATAAGGGTCTCATGGCACGTTTGAAAATTCTCATAAGGATCTCATGGCACGTTTGAAAATTCTCATAAGGGTCTCATGGCACGTTTGAAAATTCTCATAAGGGTCTCATGGCACGTTTGAAAATTCTCATAAGGGTCTCATGGCACGTTTGAAAATTCTCATAAGGGTCTCATGGCACGTTTGAAAATTCTCATAAGGGTCTCATGGCACGTTGTTTGAAAATTCTCAAAAGAGTCTCATGGCACGTTGTTTGAAAATTCTCAAAAGAGTCTCATGGCACGTTTGAAAATTCTCATAAGGGTCTCATGGCACGTTGTTTGAAAATTCTCAAAAGAGTCTCATGGCACGTTGTTTGAAAATTCTCAAAAGAGTCTAATGGCACGTTTGAAAATTCTCATAAGGGTCTCATGGCACGTTTGAAAATTCTCATAAGGGTCTCATGGCACGTTTGAAAATTCTCATAAGGGTCTCATGGCACGTTTGAAAATTCTCATAAGGGTCTCATGGCACGTTTGAAAATTCTCATAAGGGTCTCATGGCACGTTGTTTGAAAATTCTCAAAAGAGTCTCATGGCACGTTGTTTGAAAATTCTCAAAAGAGTCTCATGGCACGTTTGAAAATTCTCATAAGGGTCTCATGGCACGTTTGAAAATTCTCATAAGGGTCTCATGGCACGTTTGAAAATTCTCATAAGGGTCTCATGGCACGTTTGAAAATTCTCATAAGGGTCTCATGGCACGTTTGAAAATTCTCAAAAGGGTCTCATGGCACGTTTGAAAATTCTCATAAGGGTCTCATGGCACGTTTGAAAATTCTCATAAGGGTCTCATGGCACGTTTGAAAATTCTCATAAGGGTCTCATGGCACGTTGTTTGAAAATTCTCAAAAGAGTCTCATGGCACGTTGTTTGAAAATTCTCAAAAGAGTCTTATGGCACGTTTGAAAATTCTCATAAGGGTCTCATGGCACGTTTGAAAATTCTCATAAGGATCTCATGGCACGTTTGAAAATTCTCATAAGGGTCTCATGGCACGTTTGAAAATTCTCATAAGGGTCTCATGGCACGTTTGAAAATTCTCATAAGGGTCTCATGGCACGTTTGAAAATTCTCATAAGGGTCTCATGGCACGTTGTTTGAAAATTCTCAAAAGAGTCTCATGGCACGTTGTTTGAAAATTCTCAAAAGAGTCTCATGGCACGTTTGAAAATTCTCATAAGGGTCTCATGGCACGTTGTTTGAAAATTCTCAAAAGAGTCTCATGGCACGTTGTTTGAAAATTCTCAAAAGAGTCTCATGGCACGTTTGAAAATTCTCATAAGGGTCTCATGGCACGTTTGAAAATTCTCATAAGGGTCTCATGGCACGTTTGAAAATTCTCATAAGGGTCTCATGGCACGTTTGAAAATTCTCATAAGGGTCTCATGGCACGTTGTTTGAAAATTCTCAAAAGAGTCTCATGGCACGTTGTTTGAAAATTCTCAAAAGAGTCTCATGGCACGTTTGAAAATTCTCATAAGGGTCTCATGGCACGTTTGAAAATTCTCATAAGGGTCTCATGGCACGTTTGAAAATTCTCATAAGGGTCTCATGGCACGTTGTTTGAAAATTCTCAAAAGAGTCTCATGGCACGTTGTTTGAAAATTCTCAAAAGAGTCTCATGGCACGTTTGAAAATTCTCATAAGGGTCTCATGGCACGTTTGAAAATTCTCTTAAGGGTCTCATGGCACGTTCGAAAATTCTCATAAGGGTCTCATGGCACGTTGTTTGAAAATTCTCAAAAGAGTCTCATGGCACGTTGTTTGAAAATTCTCAAAAGAGTCTCATGGCACGTTTGAAAATTCTCATAAGGGTCTCATGGCACGTTTGAAAATTCTCATAAGGATCTCATGGCACGTTTGAAAATTCTCATAAGGGTCTCATGGCACGTTTGAAAATTCTCATAAGGGTCTCATGGCACGTTTGAAAATTCTCATAAGGGTCTCATGGCACGTTTGAAAATTCTCATAAGGGTCTCATGGCACGTTTGAAAATTCTCATAAGGGTCTCATGGCACGTTGTTTGAAAATTCTCAAAAGAGTCTCATGGCACGTTGTTTGAAAAATCTCAAAAGAGTCTCATGGCACGTTTGAAAATTCTCATAAGGGTCTCATGGCACGTTGTTTAAAAATTCTCAAAAGAGTCTCATGGCACGTTGTTTGAAAATTCTCAAAAGAGTCTCATGGCACGTTTGAAAATTCTCATAAGGGTCTCATGGCACGTTTGAAAATTCTCATAAGGGTCTCATGGCACGTTTGAAAATTCTCATAAGGGTCTCATGGCACGTTTGAAAATTCTCATAAGGGTCTCATGGCACGTTGTTTGAAAATTCTCAAAAGAGTCTCATGGCACGTTGTTTGAAAATTCTCAAAAGAGTCTCATGGCACGTTTGAAAATTCTCATAAGGGTCTCATGGCACGTTTGAAAATTCTCATAAGGGTCTCATGGCACGTTTGAAAATTCTCAAAAGAGTCTCATGGCACGTTGTTTGAAAATTCTCATAAGGGTCTCATGGCACGTTTGAAAATTCTCATAAGGGTCTCATGGCACGTTTGAAAATTCTCATAAGGGTCTCATGGCACGTTTGAAAATTCTCATAAGGGTCTCATGGCACGTTTGAAAATTCTCAAAAGGGTCTCATGGCACGTTTGAAAATTCTCATAAGGGTCTCATGGCACGTTTGAAAATTCTCATAAGGGTCTCATGGCACGTTTGAAAATTCTCATAAGGGTCTCATGGCACGTTGTTTGAAAATTCTCAAAAGAGTCTCATGGCACGTTGTTTGAAAATTCTCAAAAGAGTCTTATGGCACGTTTGAAAATTCTCATAAGGGTCTCATGGCACGTTTGAAAATTCTCATAAGGATCTCATGGCACGTTTGAAAATTCTCATAAGGGTCTCATGGCACGTTTGAAAATTCTCATAAGGGTCTCATGGCACGTTTGAAAATTCTCATAAGGGTCTCATGGCACGTTTGAAAATTCTCATAAGGGTCTCATGGCACGTTGTTTGAAAATTCTCAAAAGAGTCTCATGGCACGTTGTTTGAAAATTCTCAAAAGAGTCTCATGGCACGTTTGAAAATTCTCATAAGGGTCTCATGGCACGTTGTTTGAAAATTCTCAAAAGAGTCTCATGGCACGTTGTTTGAAAATTCTCAAAAGAGTCTCATGGCACGTTTGAAAATTCTCATAAGGGTCTCATGGCACGTTTGAAAATTCTCATAAGGGTCTCATGGCACGTTTGAAAATTCTCATAAGGGTCTCATGGCACGTTTGAAAATTCTCATAAGGGTCTCATGGCACGTTGTTTGAAAATTCTCAAAAGAGTCTCATGGCACGTTGTTTGAAAATTCTCAAAAGAGTCTCATGGCACGTTTGAAAATTCTCATAAGGGTCTCATGGCACGTTTGAAAATTCTCATAAGGGTCTCATGGCACGTTTGAAAATTCTCATAAGGGTCTCATGGCACGTTGTTTGAAAATTCTCAAAAGAGTCTCATGGCACGTTGTTTGAAAATTCTCAAAAGAGTCTCATGGCACGTTTGAAAATTCTCATAAGGGTCTCATGGCACGTTTGAAAATTCTCTTAAGGGTCTCATGGCACGTTCGAAAATTCTCATAAGGGTCTCATGGCACGTTGTTTGAAAATTCTCAAAAGAGTCTCATGGCACGTTGTTTGAAAATTCTCAAAAGAGTCTCATGGCACGTTTGAAAATTCTCATAAGGGTCTCATGGCACGTTTGAAAATTCTCATAAGGATCTCATGGCACGTTTGAAAATTCTCATAAGGGTCTCATGGCACGTTTGAAAATTCTCATAAGGGTCTCATGGCACGTTTGAAAATTCTCATAAGGGTCTCATGGCACGTTTGAAAATTCTCATAAGGGTCTCATGGCACGTTTGAAAATTCTCATAAGGGTCTCATGGCACGTTGTTTGAAAATTCTCAAAAGAGTCTCATGGCACGTTGTTTGAAAAATCTCAAAAGAGTCTCATGGCACGTTTGAAAATTCTCATAAGGGTCTCATGGCACGTTGTTTAAAAATTCTCAAAAGAGTCTCATGGCACGTTGTTTGAAAATTCTCAAAAGAGTCTCATGGCACGTTTGAAAATTCTCATAAGGGTCTCATGGCACGTTTGAAAATTCTCATAAGGGTCTCATGGCACGTTTGAAAATTCTCATAAGGGTCTCATGGCACGTTTGAAAATTCTCATAAGGGTCTCATGGCACGTTGTTTGAAAATTCTCAAAAGAGTCTCATGGCACGTTGTTTGAAAATTCTCAAAAGAGTCTCATGGCACGTTTGAAAATTCTCATAAGGGTCTCATGGCACGTTTGAAAATTCTCATAAGGGTCTCATGGCACGTTTGAAAATTCTCAAAAGAGTCTCATGGCACGTTGTTTGAAAATTCTCAAAAGAGTCTCATGGCACGTTTGAAAATTCTCATAAGGGTCTCATGGCACGTTGTTTGAAAATTCTCAAAAGAGTCTCATGGCACGTTGTTTGAAAATTCTCAAAAGAGTCTAATGGCACGTTTGAAAATTCTCATAAGGGTCTCATGGCACGTTTGAAAATTCTCATAAGGGTCTCATGGCACGTTTGAAAATTTTCATAAGGGTCTCATGGCACGTTTGAAAATTCTCATAAGGGTCTCATGGCACGTTTGAAAATTCTCATAAGGGTCTCATGGCACGTTGTTTGAAAATTCTCAAAAGAGTCTCATGGCACGTTGTTTGAAAATTCTCAAAAGAGTCTCATGGCACGTTTGAAAATTCTCATAAGGGTCTCATGGCACGTTTGAAAATTCTCATAAGGGTCTCATGGCACGTTTGAAAATTCTCATAAGGGTCTCATGGCACGTTTGAAAATTCTCATAAGGGTCTCATGGCACGTTTGAAAATTCTCAAAAGGGTCTCATGGCACGTTTGAAAATTCTCATAAGGGTCTCATGGCACGTTTGAAAATTCTCATAAGGGTCTCATGGCACGTTTGAAAATTCTCATAAGGGTCTCATGGCACGTTGTTTGAAAATTCTCAAAAGAGTCTCATGGCACGTTGTTTGAAAATTCTCAAAAGAGTCTTATGGCACGTTTGAAAATTCTCATAAGGGTCTCATGGCACGTTTGAAAATTCTCATAAGGATCTCATGGCACGTTTGAAAATTCTCATAAGGGTCTCATGGCACGTTTGAAAATTCTCATAAGGGTCTCATGGCACGTTTGAAAATTCTCATAAGGGTCTCATGGCACGTTGTTTGAAAATTCTCAAAAGAGTCTCATGGCACGTTGTTTGAAAATTCTCAAAAGAGTCTTATGGCACGTTTGAAAATTCTCATAAGGGTCTCATGGCACGTTTGAAAATTCTCATAAGGATCTCATGGCACGTTTGAAAATTCTCATAAGGGTCTCATGGCACGTTTGAAAATTCTCATAAGGGTCTCATGGCACGTTTGAAAATTCTCATAAGGGTCTCATGGCACGTTTGAAAATTCTCATAAGGGTCTCATGGCACGTTGTTTGAAAATTCTCAAAAGAGTCTCATGGCACGTTGTTTGAAAATTCTCAAAAGAGTCTCATGGCACGTTTGAAAATTCTCATAAGGGTCTCATGGCACGTTGTTTGAAAATTCTCAAAAGAGTCTCATGGCACGTTGTTTGAAAATTCTCAAAAGAGTCTCATGGCACGTTTGAAAATTCTCATAAGGGTCTCATGGCACGTTTGAAAATTCTCATAAGGGTCTCATGGCACGTTTGAAAATTCTCATAAGGGTCTCATGGCACGTTTGAAAATTCTCATAAGGGTCTCATGGCACGTTTGAAAACTCTCATAAGGGTCTCATGGCACGTTTGAAAATTCTCATAAGGGTCTCATGGCACGTTGTTTGAAATTTCTCAAAAGAGTCTCATGGCACGTTGTTTGAAAATTCTCAAAAGAGTCTCATGGCACGTTTGAAAATTCTCATAAGGGTCTCATGGCACGTTTGAAAATTCTCATAAGGGTCTCATGGCACGTTTGAAAATTCTCATAAGGGTCTCATGGCACGTTGTTTGAAAATTCTCAAAAGAGTCTCATGGCACGTTGTTTGAAAATTCTCAAAAGAGTCTCATGGCACGTTTGAAAATTCTCATAAGGGTCTCATGGCACGTTTGAAAATTCTCTGAAGGGTCTCATGGCACGTTCGAAAATTCTCATAAGGGTCTCATGGCACGTTGTTTGAAAATTCTCAAAAGAGTCTCATGGCACGTTGTTTGAAAATTCTCAAAAGAGTCTCATGGCACGTTTGAAAATTCTCATAAGGGTCTCATGGCACGTTTGAAAATTCTCATAAGGATCTCATGGCACGTTTGAAAATTCTCATAAGGGTCTCATGGCACGTTTGAAAATTCTCATAAGGGTCTCATGGCACGTTTGAAAATTCTCATAAGGGTCTCATGGCACGTTTGAAAATTCTCATAAGGGTCTCATGGCACGTTTGAAAATTCTCATAAGGGTCTCATGGCACGTTGTTTGAAAATTCTCAAAAGAGTCTCATGGCACGTTGTTTGAAAAATCTCAAAAGAGTCTCATGGCACGTTTGAAAATTCTCATAAGGGTCTCATGGCACGTTGTTTGAAAATTCTCAAAAGAGTCTCATGGCACGTTGTTTGAAAATTCTCAAAAGAGTCTCATGGCACGTTTGAAAATTCTCATAAGGGTCTCATGGCACGTTTGAAAATTCTCATAAGGGTCTCATGGCACGTTTGAAAATTCTCATAAGGGTCTCATGGCACGTTTGAAAATTCTCATAAGGGTCTCATGGCACGTTGTTTGAAAATTCTCAAAAGAGTCTCATGGCACGTTGTTTGAAAATTCTCAAAAGAGTCTCATGGCACGTTTGAAAATTCTCATAAGGGTCTCATGGCACGTTTGAAAATTCTCATAAGGGTCTCATGGCACGTTTGAAAATTCTCAAAAGAGTCTCATGGCACGTTGTTTGAAAATTCTCAAAAGAGTCTCATCGCACGTTTGAAAATTCTCATAAGGGTCTCATGGCACGTTGTTTGAAAATTCTCAAAAGAGTCTCATGGCACGTTGTTTGAAAATTCTCAAAAGAGTCTAATGGCACGTTTGAAAATTCTCATAAGGGTCTCATGGCACGTTTGAAAATTCTCATAAGGGTCTCATGGCACGTTTGAAAATTCTCATAAGGGTCTCATGGCACGTTTGAAAATTCTCATAAGGGTCTCATGGCACGTTTGAAAATTCTCATAAGGGTCTCATGGCACGTTGTTTGAAAATTCTCAAAAGAGTCTCATGGCACGTTGTTTGAAAATTCTCAAAAGAGTCTCATGGCACGTTTGAAAATTCTCATAAGGGTCTCATGGCACGTTTGAAAATTCTCATAAGGGTCTCATGGCACGTTTGAAAATTCTCATAAGGGTCTCATGGCACGTTTGAAAATTCTCATAAGGGTCTCATGGCACGTTTGAAAATTCTCAAAAGGGTCTCATGGCACGTTTGAAAATTCTCATAAGGGTCTCATGGCACGTTTGAAAATTCTCATAAGGGTCTCATGGCACGTTTGAAAATTCTCATAAGGGTCTCATGGCACGTTGTTTGAAAATTCTCAAAAGAGTCTCATGGCACGTTGTTTGAAAATTCTCAAAAGAGTCTTATGGCACGTTTGAAAATTCTCATAAGGGTCTCATGGCACGTTTGAAAATTCTCATAAGGATCTCATGGCACGTTTGAAAATTCTCATAAGGGTCTCATGGCACGTTTGAAAATTCTCATAAGGGTCTCATGGCACGTTTGAAAATTCTCATAAGGGTCTCATGGCACGTTTGAAAATTCTCATAAGGGTCTCATGGCACGTTGTTTGAAAATTCTCAAAAGAGTCTCATGGCACGTTGTTTGAAAATTCTCAAAAGAGTCTCATGGCACGTTTGAAAATTCTCATAAGGGTCTCATGGCACGTTGTTTGAAAATTCTCAAAAGAGTCTCATGGCACGTTGTTTGAAAATTCTCAAAAGAGTCTCATGGCACGTTTGAAAATTCTCATAAGGGTCTCATGGCACGTTTGAAAATTCTCATAAGGGTCTCATGGCACGTTTGAAAATTCTCATAAGGGTCTCATGGCACGTTTGAAAATTCTCATAAGGGTCTCATGGCACGTTGTTTGAAAATTCTCAAAAGAGTCTCGTGGCACGTTGTTTGAAATTTCTCAAAAGAGTCTCATGGCACGTTTGAAAATTCTCATAAGGGTTTCATGGCACGTTGTTTGAAAATTCTCAAAAGAGTCTCATGGCACGTTGTTTGAAAATTCTCAAAAGAGTCTCATGGCACGTTTGAAAATTCTCATAAGGGTCTCATGGCACGTTTGAAAATTCTCATAAGGGTCTCATGGCACGTTTGAAAATTCTCATAAGGGTCTCATGGCACGTTTGAAAATTCTCATAAGGGTCTCATGGCACGTTGTTTGAAAATTCTCAAAAGAGTCTCATGGCACGTTGTTTGAAAATTCTCAAAAGAGTCTTATGGCACGTTTGAAAATTCTCATAAGGGTCTCATGGCACGTTTGAAAATTCTCATAAGGATCTCATGGCACGTTTGAAAATTCTCATAAGGGTCTCATGGCACGTTTGAAAATTCTCATAAGGGTCTCATGGCACGTTTGAAAATTCTCATAAGGGTCTCATGGCACGTTGTTTGAAAATTCTCAAAAGAGTCTCATGGCACGTTGTTTGAAAATTCTCAAAAGAGTCTTATGGCACGTTTGAAAATTCTCATAAGGGTCTCATGGCACGTTTGAAAATTCTCATAAGGATCTCATGGCACGTTTGAAAATTCTCATAAGGGTCTCATGGCACGTTTGAAAATTCTCATAAGGGTCTCATGGCACGTTTGAAAATTCTCATAAGGGTCTCATGGCACGTTTGAAAATTCTCATAAGGGTCTCATGGCACGTTGTTTGAAAATTCTCAAAAGAGTCTCATGGCACGTTGTTTGAAAATTCTCAAAAGAGTCTCATGGCACGTTTGAAAATTCTCATAAGGGTCTCATGGCACGTTGTTTGAAAATTCTCAAAAGAGTCTCATGGCACGTTGTTTGAAAATTCTCAAAAGAGTCTCATGGCACGTTTGAAAATTCTCATAAGGGTCTCATGGCACGTTTGAAAATTCTCATAAGGGTCTCATGGCACGTTTGAAAATTCTCATAAGGGTCTCATGGCACGTTTGAAAATTCTCATAAGGGTCTCATGGCACGTTTGAAAATTCTCATAAGGGTCTCATGGCACGTTTGAAAATTCTCATAAGGGTCTCATGGCACGTTGTTTGAAAATTCTCAAAAGAGTCTCATGGCACGTTGTTTGAAAATTCTCAAAAGAGTCTCATGGCACGTTTGAAAATTCTCATAAGGGTCTCATGGCACGTTTGAAAATTCTCATAAGGGTCTCATGGCACGTTTGAAAATTCTCATAAGGGTCTCATGGCACGTTGTTTGAAAATTCTCAAAAGAGTCTCATGGCACGTTGTTTGAAAATTCTCAAAAGAGTCTCATGGCACGTTTGAAAATTCTCATAAGGGTCTCATGGCACGTTTGAAAATTCTCTTAAGGGTCTCATGGCACGTTCGAAAATTCTCATAAGGGTCTCATGGCACGTTGTTTGAAAATTCTCAAAAGAGTCTCATGGCACGTTGTTTGAAAATTCTCAAAAGAGTCTCATGGCACGTTTGAAAATTCTCATAAGGGTCTCATGGCACGTTTGAAAATTCTCATAAGGATCTCATGGCACGTTTGAAAATTCTCATAAGGGTCTCATGGCACGTTTGAAAATTCTCATAAGGGTCTCATGGCACGTTTGAAAATTCTCATAAGGGTCTCATGGCACGTTTGAAAATTCTCATAAGGGTCTCATGGCACGTTTGAAAATTCTCATAAGGGTCTCATGGCACGTTGTTTGAAAATTCTCAAAAGAGTCTCATGGCACGTTGTTTGAAAAATCTCAAAAGAGTCTCATGGCACGTTTGAAAATTCTCATAAGGGTCTCATGGCACGTTGTTTGAAAATTCTCAAAAGAGTCTCATGGCACGTTGTTTGAAAATTCTCAAAAGAGTCTCATGGCACGTTTGAAAATTCTCATAAGGGTCTCATGGCACGTTTGAAAATTCTCATAAGGGTCTCATGGCACGTTTGAAAATTCTCATAAGGGTCTCATGGCACGTTTGAAAATTCTCATAAGGGTCTCATGGCACGTTGTTTGAAAATTCTCAAAAGAGTCTCATGGCACGTTGTTTGAAAATTCTCAAAAGAGTCTCATGGCACGTTTGAAAATTCTCATAAGGGTCTCATGGCACGTTTGAAAATTCTCATAAGGGTCTCATGGCACGTTTGAAAATTCTCAAAAGAGTCTCATGGCACGTTGTTTGAAAATTCTCAAAAGAGTCTCATGGCACGTTTGAAAATTCTCATAAGGGTCTCATGGCACGTTGTTTGAAAATTCTCAAAAGAGTCTCATGGCACGTTGTTTGAAAATTCTCAAAAGAGTCTAATGGCACGTTTGAAAATTCTCATAAGGGTCTCATGGCACGTTTGAAAATTCTCATAAGGGTCTCATGGCACGTTTGAAAATTCTCATAAGGGTCTCATGGCACGTTTGAAAATTCTCATAAGGGTCTCATGGCACGTTTGAAAATTCTCATAAGGGTCTCATGGCACGTTGTTTGAAAATTCTCAAAAGAGTCTCATGGCACGTTGTTTGAAAATTCTCAAAAGAGTCTCATGGCACGTTTGAAAATTCTCATAAGGGTCTCATGGCACGTTTGAAAATTCTCATAAGGGTCTCATGGCACGTTTGAAAATTCTCATAAGGGTCTCATGGCACGTTGTTTGAAAATTCTCAAAAGAGTCTCATGGCACGTTGTTTGAAAATTCTCAAAAGAGTCTCATGGCACGTTTGAAAATTCTCATAAGGGTCTCATGGCACGTTTGAAAATTCTCTTAAGGGTCTCATGGCACGTTCGAAAATTCTCATAAGGGTCTCATGGCACGTTGTTTGAAAATTCTCAAAAGAGTCTCATGGCACGTTGTTTGAAAATTCTCAAAAGAGTCTCATGGCACGTTTGAAAATTCTCATAAGGGTCTCATGGCACGTTTGAAAATTCTCATAAGGATCTCATGGCACGTTTGAAAATTCTCATAAGGGTCTCATGGCACGTTTGAAAATTCTCATAAGGGTCTCATGGCACGTTTGAAAATTCTCATAAGGGTCTCATGGCACGTTTGAAAATTCTCATAAGGGTCTCATGGCACGTTTGAAAATTCTCATAAGGGTCTCATGGCACGTTGTTTGAAAATTCTCAAAAGAGTCTCATGGCACGTTGTTTGAAAAATCTCAAAAGAGTCTCATGGCACGTTTGAAAATTCTCATAAGGGTCTCATGGCACGTTGTTTGAAAATTCTCAAAAGAGTCTCATGGCACGTTGTTTGAAAATTCTCAAAAGAGTCTCATGGCACGTTTGAAAATTCTCATAAGGGTCTCATGGCACGTTTGAAAATTCTCATAAGGGTCTCATGGCACGTTTGAAAATTCTCATAAGGGTCTCATGGCACGTTTGAAAATTCTCATAAGGGTCTCATGGCACGTTGTTTGAAAATTCTCAAAAGAGTCTCATGGCACGTTGTTTGAAAATTCTCAAAAGAGTCTCATGGCACGTTTGAAAATTCTCATAAGGGTCTCATGGCACGTTTGAAAATTCTCATAAGGGTCTCATGGCACGTTTGAAAATTCTCAAAAGAGTCTCATGGCACGTTGTTTGAAAATTCTCAAAAGAGTCTCATGGCACGTTTGAAAATTCTCATAAGGGTCTCATGGCACGTTGTTTGAAAATTCTCAAAAGAGTCTCATGGCACGTTGTTTGAAAATTCTCAAAAGAGTCTAATGGCACGTTTGAAAATTCTCATAAGGGTCTCATGGCACGTTTGAAAATTCTCATAAGGGTCTCATGGCACGTTTGAAAATTCTCATAAGGGTCTCATGGCACGTTTGAAAATTCTCATAAGGGTCTCATGGCACGTTTGAAAATTCTCATAAGGGTCTCATGGCACGTTGTTTGAAAATTCTCAAAAGAGTCTCATGGCACGTTGTTTGAAAATTCTCAAAAGAGTCTCATGGCACGTTTGAAAATTCTCATAAGGGTCTCATGGCACGTTTGAAAATTCTCATAAGGGTCTCATGGCACGTTTGAAAATTCTCATAAGGGTCTCATGGCACGTTTGAAAATTCTCATAAGGGTCTCATGGCACGTTTGAAAATTCTCAAAAGGGTCTCATGGCACGTTTGAAAATTCTCATAAGGGTCTCATGGCACGTTTGAAAATTCTCATAAGGGTCTCATGGCACGTTTGAAAATTCTCATAAGGGTCTCATGGCACGTTGTTTGAAAATTCTCAAAAGAGTCTCATGGCACGTTGTTTGAAAATTCTCAAAAGAGTCTTATGGCACGTTTGAAAATTCTCATAAGGGTCTCATGGCACGTTTGAAAATTCTCATAAGGATCTCATGGCACGTTTGAAAATTCTCATAAGGGTCTCATGGCACGTTTGAAAATTCTCATAAGGGTCTCATGGCACGTTTGAAAATTCTCATAAGGGTCTCATGGCACGTTTGAAAATTCTCATAAGGGTCTCATGGCACGTTGTTTGAAAATTCTCAAAAGAGTCTCATGGCACGTTGTTTGAAAATTCTCAAAAGAGTCTCATGGCACGTTTGAAAATTCTCATAAGGGTCTCATGGCACGTTGTTTGAAAATTCTCAAAAGAGTCTCATGGCACGTTGTTTGAAAATTCTCAAAAGAGTCTCATGGCACGTTTGAAAATTCTCATAAGGGTCTCATGGCACGTTTGAAAATTCTCATAAGGGTCTCATGGCACGTTTGAAAATTCTCATAAGGGTCTCATGGCACGTTTGAAAATTCTCATAAGGGTCTCATGGCACGTTTGAAAATTCTCATAAGGGTCTCATGGCACGTTTGAAAATTCTCATAAGGGTCTCATGGCACGTTGTTTGAAAATTCTCAAAAGAGTCTCATGGCACGTTGTTTGAAAATTCTCAAAAGAGTCTCATGGCACGTTTGAAAATTCTCATAAGGGTCTCATGGCACGTTTGAAAATTCTCATAAGGGTCTCATGGCACGTTTGAAAATTCTCATAAGGGTCTCATGGCACGTTGTTTGAAAATTCTCAAAAGAGTCTCATGGCACGTTGTTTGAAAATTCTCAAAAGAGTCTCATGGCACGTTTGAAAATTCTCATAAGGGTCTCATGGCACGTTTGAAAATTCTCTTAAGGGTCTCATGGCACGTTCGAAAATTCTCATAAGGGTCTCATGGCACGTTGTTTGAAAATTCTCAAAAGAGTCTCATGGCACGTTGTTTGAAAATTCTCAAAAGAGTCTCATGGCACGTTTGAAAATTCTCATAAGGGTCTCATGGCACGTTTGAAAATTCTCATAAGGATCTCATGGCACGTTTGAAAATTCTCATAAGGGTCTCATGGCACGTTTGAAAATTCTCATAAGGGTCTCATGGCACGTTTGAAAATTCTCATAAGGGTCTCATGGCACGTTTGAAAATTCTCATAAGGGTCTCATGGCACGTTTGAAAATTCTCATAAGGGTCTCATGGCACGTTGTTTGAAAATTCTCAAAAGAGTCTCATGGCACGTTGTTTGAAAAATCTCAAAAGAGTCTCATGGCACGTTTGAAAATTCTCATAAGGGTCTCATGGCACGTTGTTTGAAAATTCTCAAAAGAGTCTCATGGCACGTTGTTTGAAAATTCTCAAAAGAGTCTCATGGCACGTTTGAAAATTCTCATAAGGGTCTCATGGCACGTTTGAAAATTCTCATAAGGGTCTCATGGCACGTTTGAAAATTCTCATAAGGGTCTCATGGCACGTTTGAAAATTCTCATAAGGGTCTCATGGCACGTTGTTTGAAAATTCTCAAAAGAGTCTCATGGCACGTTGTTTGAAAATTCTCAAAAGAGTCTCATGGCACGTTTGAAAATTCTCATAAGGGTCTCATGGCACGTTTGAAAATTCTCATAAGGGTCTCATGGCACGTTTGAAAATTCTCAAAAGAGTCTCATGGCACGTTGTTTGAAAATTCTCAAAAGAGTCTCATGGCACGTTTGAAAATTCTCATAAGGGTCTCATGGCACGTTTGAAAATTCTCATAAGGGTCTCATGGCACGTTTGAAAATTCTCATAAGGGTCTCATGGCACGTTGTTTGAAAATTCTCAAAAGAGTCTCATGGCACGTTGTTTGAAAATTCTCAAAAGAGTCTCATGGCACGTTTGAAAATTCTCATAAGGGTCTCATGGCACGTTTGAAAATTCTCATAAGGATCTCATGGCACGTTTGAAAATTCTCATAAGGGTCTCATGGCACGTTTGAAAATTCTCATAAGGGTCTCATGGCACGTTTGAAAATTCTCATAAGGGTCTCATGGCACGTTTGAAAATTCTCATAAGGGTCTCATGGCACGTTTGAAAATTCTCATAAGGGTCTCATGGCACGTTGTTTGAAAATTCTCAAAAGAGTCTCATGGCACGTTGGGATGCGTGAAGCAGCTTGGTGGGCAGGAATATGCCTGCAGTACTGCCGGCAGCACCTTGGGATGCGTGAAGCAGCTTGGTGGGCAGGAATATGCCTGCAGTACTGCCGGCAGCACCTTGGGATGCGTGAAGCAGCTTGGTGGGCAGGAATATGCCTGCAGTACTGCCGGCAGCACCTTGGGATGCGTGAAGCAGCTTGGTGGGCAGGAATATGCCTGCAGTACTGCCACTGACCTTGGACTGGGGCGGTCGGTGTGTTTCGCAACAGCCTCTGCTGCACCACGGTGAGAGTAGCATCGTGGTACCGCAGGAGGAGAAGCATTTTAGGCATTTTAGGAGTGAAGCCCTGGTCCCTCCCTGGGGATTCTCTCTAGCTCCACCAACTCCTTCCCATCCACCACCCCCTTCCCATCCACCACCCCCTTGTTGAGCCTTTACAAGAACGCATTCAAACCAACCAAACCCCCTGACCTTGGATTGCGGGGGCGTCACTCGCAGCAGGCGTTGCACCACATTCAGCGCAGCGTTGCGGTACGGCAGCAGGACGAGAACTTTAGGGCGAGTGAAGCCCTGGTCCCTGGGGATACTTTCCACCTCCACCAACTCCTTCCCATCTACCTCCACCCCGCCTGGCCCTTTCCTCCCTCTCGTCCCCCCATTTCCCCCCTTTTTGAAAAGCACACTCTCTGTCCCTTCTTCCTCCATCTCCTCAACCTTCTCATCTTCCTCTGCCTGTTCCCCCTCCCGCGCCTCCTCCCCTTCCTTCGCCTGCTCTCTCTCCTCCGCCTCCTTCCCCTTCTCTCCTTTCCCCTCCACTTTTTCCCCTGTTTCTGAGCTTGCAGTAGCTGCAGCTGCTACACTACCCGCTTGACTCCTCCCCTTCTCCGCACCACCTTTATTCCTCTTCTTCCCTTTAGCCCCAGCGGCAGCATCAGCTGCAGCGACAGCAGCAGCAGAGGCGCGGCTGAGCTTGTCGTTGTTCTTGGTGATGCGGTCCCGCGTGTGAAAGACGTGGTTTAGCTGGGGGGAGGAGAGGGGTGGGAGAGTGAGCGGGGAAGAGGACGGGATGAGAGGGGGATCATGAGGAGAGAATTGACACAGAGGCTCAGTTGAGTTTGCCGCTCTTGGCGATGAGGACATGCGTGTGAAAAAGGTGGTTGAGGTGGAAAGAGGTGGGGGGAAGAAGAGATGGGGGAGGGAGGAGGTGAGAGGACAGGCAGGAAGGAAGTTACAGACCGGATGTGAAAAGCAGTTCAGCTATGTATGTGTGTGTGTGTGTGTGTGTGTGTGTGTGTGTGTGTGAGTGAGTGAGTGAGTGCGTGTATGTGTGTGTGTGAGAGAGTGAGTGCGTGTGTGTGTGTGTATGTGGCTAAGGGACAGTTGAGAGAAGGTGCAAGCAGGTGAGTTAGCGCACACACACACAGTATCGTGTGCAGCAGGAAGGAGGCGTCAGTGAGGGCCTGTGCGTCCAGAAGCGAGGCAAACTTGGAGTGAGCTTGCAGCAGAAGTTAAGAGCAGGTGAGCACAGGCAAGCAGGCAAGGGCGCGTACCGCATGCAGCAGGTAGGCGTCAGTGAGGGCCTGAGCGTCCAGAGGCGAGCCGAACTTGGACTGGGCGCATGGACGGCGCGAATGCAGCACATCCGTGTATGACGTGCCTGGGGGAGAGGGGGAAGGGGGGTGAAGGAGGGGGAGGGAGGGGAAAGATGGGAAGTGGAGGGTGGCGGGAGGGGGGGGTTGGGGAAAGAAAATTCGGGGAGGGGGGAGGGAGGGACTACCCTTCAGGAACCTCAGAACCATGCGATTTTGTGTGATGCCTGGGGGATGGTGGGAAGAGACATTCTTGGCAGAAAGGATATGGGCAGAAAGGATATGGGCAGAGAGGATATGGGCAGAGAGGATATGGGCAGAGAGGATATGGGCAGAAAGGATATGGGCAGAGAGGATATGGGCAGAGAGGATATGGGTAGAGAGGATATGGGCAGAGAGGATATGGGCAGAGAGGATATGGGCAGAGAGGATATGGGCAGAGAGGATATGGGCAGAGAGGATATGGGCAGAGAGGATATGGGCAGAGAGGATATGGGCAGAGAGGATATGGGCAGAGAGGATACGGGCAGAGAGGATATGGGCAGAGAGGATAAGGGCAGAGAGGATATGGGCAGAGAGGATATGGGATGAGATGGGAGGTGGGGATGGGTAAGCAGAACATGGCGCAGCGAGAGAGACTCACAGAGGGAGAAGAACTGGCGCTGATGGTCGCTCGCAAACCCATCACTGCTCGCTCCCAAGGCTGTTTCCTCTGGCGATGACACAGCTGCTGCTGCAAGAGCCGTCTTCCCCCTCTTCCGCTTCCCACCCCCCTCATCACCACCATTCACGCTGCTCTTGCTGCCTTTCGCAGTCTGACTACCGCTGCTGCTGCTGTCTCCGCCCCCCTGCTTCACTCCCAGCAGCGGTTCATAATCCTCCTCCACCACTCTCCCCCAATGCTCCTTCAACCGCCCCTTGTACCCCTCCCACGCATCCACCTCCTCCTCCTTCTCCTCCTCCTCCTGCTCCTTGTCCTTTGCTTTACTCTTCGCCTTATCCTTACCCTTGGCCGTGCCTTTTTCTTCATCCTTATCCTTATCCTTTTCTTTGTCCTTATCTGCAGCAGCAGCCGTCCAAGGCAGTGCATGGTCAGCCACCCACTTGCCGCCCGGGACACCCATTGCCGGCCATTCATACGAAAACTTGAGTGGCTTGCCGCCCCCTGCACCGCCCAAGCCACCGGACCTGCCAGCGCCACTGCCACTGCCCTTCCCTTTCCTTCCTACAGCAGCAGCAGCCGTAGCAGCAACAGCAGCAGCAGCAGTTGCAGCAGCGGCGTCGGCAGAACCTCCCAGCGAGAGGAGCTCCTGTGGCGTGAGCATGTGATCCATGCGCTGGGCGAATGGGCTGGGGGTGGGGGAGAGGGGGAGAGTGGGGAGTAGGAGAGGGCCGAGTGGGAGGGAAGGTACAATCTGAACGTCTTGCCGCTGCCCCATGCATCACCCAAGCCACTACACCTCCCAGCGAGAGGAGCTCCTGTGGAGTGAGCATGTGATCCATGCGCTGGGCGAAGGGGCTGGGGCGAGTGGGAGAGGGGCAGTCAGGGGAAGGGGGAGAGTGAGACGATTTGAACGCCTTGCAGCTCCATGCACCACCCTATTCAAGTTTACTTTTGAGTCGACTCAAAAGTCACTGGGCCTCCCAGCGAGAGGAGCTCCTGTGGCGTGAGCATGTGCTCCATGCGCTGGGCGAATGGGCTGGGGAAGAGTGGGAGAACGAGAGAAACAGGAAGGGAAGCACACGAGGGGCGAAGGAGAGTGGAGGGGTGGGATGGGCTGAGAAATGGCAAGGAAAGCAATCGGAGGTGTAAAGCAAGAGGGTGGGCGTGACACGAAGTGCGAACGTGGGGAATGTTGAATGCGAGAGGAATGGAACGCTGGGTTGTTAAGTTCTGCTTACTCCTGTCTGGCTGGAGCAGCAGCATTACCATCCCCACCTCTAGTTTCCTCCTCCTCCTCATCCACTCCCTCCTCCTCTTCACTTTCCTCTTGTTCCCCTTCCTCCTCATCATCACCACTACTATCCTCCGCTTTTACTCTAGCAGCAACAACAGACCCTCCCACATCCCCCTCCTCATCCTCATCCGCATCCCCTTTTTCCCCTTCTGCTTCTGGATCTGACTCGCCTGCCTCGTTAGTCTCCTCCTCCTCTTCACTCGCCTCCTCCCCTTCCTCCTCATCTTCTTCCTCTTCCTCCTCCTCCTCCTCCTCGCTCTCTATCCCCAATGCGTCCCTCTCCCTGCAATCAATCCCACTCGCCACACAACGCACAAGGTGGTCATACAGAATCCAGATGCTTGCATGAATTGCATGAGTGCATGCACAAAACACACGTGAGAGCAATAAGCACATGCAAAACGGTCACATTGAAATGACGAGCATCATTCGCGCTGCTGCAAGAGCCTCAAAAGCCACGCGTCGCACGCATCGCCCGCATTATAGTCATCTCTCCCTACCTCTGAGAGTAGACCTGTGAGAGCGCGCCACGTGTACTCTTTCCCATGCGAACTGTTCTTCCAACCGCCTCCTTCTGTTCTTCCTGGATTTCAAGTCAAATGCGACCTAACATACGCCTTGCAGACGCAAATAATACGCAGTTTCGGTCCAATAACTCTAAAAAATGAGCCGTTAGATTCAGGCCGATAAGCTCGAGGTGACAGGTGAAGAACAAGGCTTATTGAAGCTCGGGTTCAGGGGGCAGGGTTTCTGTTCTTGTCCGCTGTACGAGCTGTTGAACCACTGCCGCATGACAGTCGGATTTTAGTACACCAGTTGCAGAAATGCTAACGTGGACGATAGAGCAGCACTGAAGCATGTAGGTTGGGAATGTGACTATAATTTTAGTAATTTCTTACAGCTCCTCTTCGAATTTGAACCAAATTTTGTACTTGAATTAATAACATTATCAGATGAAACGTATGCAAAATATTACTATTGAGAATAAGGCTCAAGCCCTTATATTCCATGAAATGAATTGGTTTGGTTGGCTACACCAGCCAGCCCGTTTCAAGGAAACTGCATTTTTTTTCTAAAAGCAGACGGATTCAGCTGGTCCACCATCTCTCCCTCATCAAGCCCAGAGCATGTGTGCGTGCTTGACGCAGATTGGCTGAAGTATCGGCAGTCCCGTTGCTGTGCGATGCCTTCGCGAACGCTGGTTCACGGCTCTCGCTGTGTAACATCCACAGTAACATGCAGCGGTGTCAGCAGCACCACTCAGGCAAATTGGCGCCAAAGAATCAGGGCGCCTCAGGAACGCGCGAATCAGAACCAGCAGCACACGCTTCGAGAGTGTCTCCGCCGAGGTTGCCTTATCCGTTCTTCCCGCCAAATCCCTCCGATTCGGCTCGACGCAGTTTCAACGGCTAGGAGTGCAGCTCAGGCTAGGGGTTGTGCACGTCAACCCCTTCCTGGAAGTCTCCAGCAGATCTCAATCTCAAGGGGCCTGTATAATAAAGTGAAAACTGATGTTAATCAGTCCAGAGCACTCCCAGAAGCCTCTCGTGGGACATGGGGTGCTGCTCTGTCTCGAGATTCATGTGGTATACTTTCTAGCGTTATCTGGTTCCTACCTAGCAGCTTCCGATCTCACGTGCATATCTGACGCTTTCTGGTTTCTTACCAAGCGAGGTGTCAGC
The DNA here is from genome assembly GCA_947471745.1 of Closterium sp. Naga37s-1. NCBI lineage: Eukaryota > Viridiplantae > Streptophyta > Zygnematophyceae > Desmidiales > Closteriaceae > Closterium > Closterium sp. Naga37s-1. The sequence goes on along the minus strand of CANJKZ010000799.1, from coordinate 795,006 downwards.
ATATCGAGCTAGCTACAGCACTCCTTGCATGGACCCGCATGCGGAAACGAGTGGCATAGAGGTCGAAACAGCTAAGTTGGAATCCACATCGTTAGCCGGAGATAGACGTAGTGACCTCATCAGTAGGACCAAAGGAATTGGCAGATTTGGCACGCCTAGGACAGTGAGTCGGTTTGAGTTACATGGCAACACCGTTCCTGAATCGCGTCTTCCTGTTAGCTGCTCGAAGGCAGTCGGTGACGCATCCCTTCATGAGCATAATGAGCCTGGTAGCTGCAGCTGTCTTAACAGCTGTAGCAACAGCAGCAGCGGCGTTTCTCTAAAGAGCTTAAGACCTCTGCTGGAGCTTCTGATAAAGCAGAAAGAGGAATCAGCAGCACCTTCCACAACAGTCACCACCAGAGGCATTGGACGATTCGGCAAACCTAATCATGTGACGTCCATGAAGTCACTCCGTGCCAACAGACCCTTGTGTTTTAAGCCTCCTCAACCCTCAGTGCGGATTGACAGCACGAAACGTCTCACTGCAGACCATTGCAACAGCATTGTGCTGAAGAGCGTAAGGCCGTTGCTTGAGAACCTGTCAAGACAGCCCCACACCTCTCCCTCCTTCACCAGTTCTGCTGCTGGCCAGAGTGTTAGGCTGGGGGATGTGAAGCCGGGAGGAATAGGCCGCTTTAGAGGGCAAGTCGCTGCATTTGAGGTCACTGCCACTGCATCTTCTCACATCTCAGCGTCTGCTGCACCTTCCGTGGTACCGTCTCCTGCAGTTGTGGTTGTGCCGCCGGCAGCTGCAGCAGCAGAGCCAGATCCAAGTGCTGCTGCTGCCATGCTGGAGTCAACAGGTGCTGAATCTGAGCGTCCGCTGCTGCAGTCTCAGGTCAAGGTGGCCAGGAACGACTGCACTAGTGGCAAGGATGGAGTGCCTGCCAGCAACACACGCAGCATCTCTGGCAGCAAACCTATCAGCAGCAGTAGCAGCAGCAGCAAGGAACGGGTGCTCCTTCTAAGGACGATCAGGTCCATTGTACATGATTTAGTGCGGGAGAGGACAGATCCTGCCAATCATATGGCCGACAGCCACAGGTCCACCAGGCGTCGTCTGAAGGAAACCCTGTTGCAACTGGCCTTGCAACGAGTGAAAGCCAGCCATTCTTGTGAGGTCGGGGGGACAGAGGTCGGACAGTGTGGAGGGGGGGTGCGGGCAAGGGTACCACAGCAAGTAGGTTTTGAGAAGTCTCATAAGTGATTTTCATGAGGTCGGACAATGTGGAGGAGGGGTGGGGGCAAGGGTACCACAGCAAGTAGGTTGCAGGCAGGTTGAGGTCATGGAGCCAGATGGGAGGGACGCAGCAGAGGGAAGAGGGGAGTGGCAGGTGGACACAGAGATTATTCAGTGGTGGAGGTTGGTTGGAGGGCGAGCGGAGGGTTGAGGGTGAGTGGGGGGCGGTTGAGAACAAATAATTTTCCAAGGAAAGAAGAACCTTTGCAAGAGAAGGACCCTTGCAAGGAAAGAACCCTTAAAACCAGCCTGCAGGTTTGTTAGTCGACTCAAGAAGCAACCTGCAGGTCGGATCCGGAGTTGAGGATAAGGATGCGACTGTTGTTGATGGCCATGCTGATGTCACCCTCCGGTACTGCTGCTTGCACCTGCTCATGCCATGCCATGCCACGCAACGCAACGATGCCATGGCATGGTGGAAGCTAGCATGTAAGCATCCCATATCAGCATTAGTGTGGATCAAGCATGTGCTTGAGGCAAGCAATCGAAGCAAAAATGGTGCAGTAGATACACTGCCTTTCGGCGTCTAGGTAGCCAGTTGTAAATACACTTCGCTATTTCAGAAAGGTTGTAGTGGCTGCATATGTTTGTCATACCGGTACCATCAGTTCTGAATAACAACCTACTGCTGCATGGGTTCCACACCTATGCTATAGATGGTACAGTATGGCACACTGTCTAGCTGTTGAGCCCTCGATTGATGGATGCCCTGCATTCCAGAACACCATCTTCAACAATAAACATGGAAGTCAGTCAGGTCAATTTTTAATCCTCATCTCTGGAATTATCTTCACCAATAAACATGGGAGTCAGGCTTCCACGGCTTGAAGTCATTCGTATGTCCAGCAGTCCAGTTCAGCCTCTCATCCCCGGGCTTTAAATACGTGGACGGCGGGTGAGGAAGCTTTCTCGCAAGCCCATTCAGCACCTGGTGAAACACATCCCCTTCTTGGGGCTGCGGGTGCCCCAGCACCACCGCCTGCCTGATCGCATGCGACGCCAGCCGCTGCTGCATCGCGAGCACTCTCCTCGGCCCAATCCCAGCCAGAATCTCGTCCAGCTTCGGCACGTCTTTCTCCGGGACGAAAACGGCGATTTCCCGCCACGGGATGACGTCAGAGAAGGGGAGCACGATGTTGTCAGCAACAATGACGGGGATGCAGCCGAAGAAGACGGACTCGACGAGGCGCGGCGACCAGGGCGCCCAGCCAAGCGGGCAGAGGCAGAAGAGCGAGCGCTGCATGTCCTCGTAGTACGAGGCTGGGTGTTCTGCTGAAATGTCAAATAGCGGGTTGCTCTTGAAGTTCTCCCACATGGATGCACGTGCACCCCTGCAGGAGAGGAGGCACGGGGGAAGGGAGGGGGTGCGGAAGAGGAAAAAAGAGCGGTGGGATGCGGTAATGAGGTCACACATAAAACAGTGCTCCGCTGACAAGTCAACAGCGGGTTGCTCTTGAAGTTCTCCTGCTCCGATGTACGCACGCCCCTGCAGGAGAGCAGATGCGTAAGGGGGGGGGGGGGGGAAGGGGGAGGCTATCATGCTGTCGGGCACGTGGCAACACTCGGTACCTCCACAAGCTCAGGTCATCTGAGAGCATGACTCACCTGGCGTCGTGCCCAGATGGTGTAGTGACTCTACTTCCTCTGCGGGTCGTTGTTGCGGTCCTAGAACAGTCCCAGGAAGTACACTAAGATGGAACGCGGGGTGGTGTCAGCACCGTGCAAGTGGCATGTTATGAACACACTCCTGACCTCCACAAGCTCAGAGCACCTCAGAGCAGCTCCGGGCACAGCTCACCTGGCATGATTTGGGTTCACCTGCCGTGCAGTGAGCCTCACCTGGCATAGTACCCCCCCTGCGGATCGTTGTTGCGGTCGTAGAACAGCCCGCGGAAATACACAAAGATGGACCGCGGCGTGTCAGGGGGGATGCGGCGGCGGTGCATGTGGCCCGTGGGGGCGAAGGGAGGCACCACGATGCTACCAGGCTTGTGGCACACATGGTGCGACTGCCCAAACGTCTGCACCAGGGTGGCTCGCTTTAGGAGGGGCATGATGCCGCGGGTGATAGCTTTTTCTTCCTGGAAATCGGGTATTGGGATGTGAAGTGAAAGCACAAGGGAAGGAGAGTGAGTCGCTTGTGGCACACGTGGTGCGACTGCCCAAACGTCTGCACCAGGGTTGCTCGCTTTAGCAGAGGCATGATGCCACGGGTGGCCTTTTCTTCCTGAGAATTGGGGGTTGGGATGTAAAGGGTGGGAGGAAGGAGAGAGGGAGGGAGAGTGAGTGGGTTGTGGCACACGTGGTGCGACTCCCTAAACGTCTGCACCAGGGTGGCTCGCGGCACACGTGATAAACCTTGTCCCTGTGCTGTATAAGCCCGCCTATCACGCTAGTAGAACTACGCGGTATGTGCTCTCCCCTTGCCCTCGCTCTCTGATCTCTGCTCTGCTCTCTGCTATGCTCTGCTCTCTGCTATGCTCTGCTCTCTGCTATGCTCTGCTCTCTGCTATGCTCTGCTCTCTGCTATGCTCTGCTCTCTGCTATACTCTGCTCTCTGCTCCCTGCTCCTTGATCCCTGATCCCTCTTCCCTTTTCCCTGTTCCCAGCTCTCTGCTCCCTGCTCCTTCTCCCTGCTTCCTGCACTCATTCGCTACAGTCACACTCACCTCGTAATGAAAGCACGCGCCGAAATCGTGCGGCGTGATGAAGAAGTGATCCGCGCCGTCCGTTCGGTTCCAGTACGGCCACCTCTCCGACACCAGCGTGATCGCCGCGCGAATCATGCGCGGCGACCGGAACGGCAGCGGCAATCCCGAGGCTGTCAGGTCGCACGTGGGGTAAACGGGCATGTAGAACCAGTCCGCCTCGTCCGGGTTCGTCGTACGTACGGGGCTGTTCAAGATGTAACGGTGGAACAGCACCTCTAACGCGAACATGTGCGTCAGGCAGCGGGGTTGCTTCTTGATGTAATTGTAGTTGAAATCGCGCGGTAAATCGTAGACGTAGATCTTGAGTCGTCCCACGGGATTGCCGACCAGCTCCTCCTGCTGGTGCCGCTGCTGCGAACTCAGACTCGCGTCATTGTCGCCGTCATTGCCGCCGACAGAGACGCTCTCCTCCTTTTCTGCAGGGTCAAGGGACGGGAGAAGAGCGTGGGAACGACGGAAGAATTTTACAATTTCCCTCAAAAGCCTCAAAAGCTTACCCGGCATCAATCATACCTGAAATCCACTATCTAGTAAGCGTTAGAACGGCACTAACGCGTACGGAACAGGAAACACCTCGACAAACAACCCACCTCCTAAGCTATCCGCCGCGTCGCCGGCAGTCACGCCCACCACCATCTCCTTATCCTGCATCTTACGTCGGACCAAGCTGACGCCCGCTACGGCGCTAGCTCCGCCAGACGACGAACCGCTAACCCCCGTCGACGCCACCCCTTGCAAGCCATCCGTCCGTTGCTGCAGTATTTGTTGTTGCGACGAGCCGTCGGCGTAAGGTCCGACAACGGAATCGTCGAGTTTGGTTGGACCGGGTAAACTGGGAACTCTGGCGTTCAGGTTGAGATTGCGGTTGAGCGACGGGAGGACGATGACCAGCAGCAGCGCGAGCAGGAATCCCGGATCCGTCACGGCGCTCTGCGCGCTGCGGATCAATGGAGTTAATCTTCGAAGCATGGCGGTGAGCTAAAATCAGTGATCGATGGTGATCGGTAGTGTATACTGTAGGCGAAGAGTAAGTGGAGAGGAGGACGCCGATGATGGCTCTATGGTGGCCACCGCGGGGTTTGAAAGACTAGCTTTGAGACGCCAGATTTTTATTTAAAGGGGCATGAAGAATGGTTAGAGAACGGTTTTGAGGAGTCTAAGAACTCGTCTCATGATTCCTTATGCAGGAAATTATTTAGAATCAGCGAGAATGTCTGACGAGACTCATTGCGATGCGGAGTGTATCCATGGGCGTCACATCACGAACGGAGCAGCGAGAGCCTTAGCTTGGACGCTCGATTACTCGCGTGGGATGGGAAATAACTATTCACGATTCAGGAGTCACGACTTGAAGTCTGTCACCCTCGACTGACCCAGGAGATACAATATGGGGGTGTTCGAATCTCAAGGCAGGTCAATGACCGTGGAAATGCGCAGGACGTGTAGTAACAGGGTGATTGACCTGTCTTTTGCTAACGCTGCGAGATGTCACTGCACTGCACAGAACAACTATGGCGTGAACCTCTGTGAATGCGAGTCTAGACACTATGCGAGTTTAGGCACTAGACTCGAAAGTCTTGCCAGTAGTGGCTACTGTTCTGTGCTATGGAGTTTTTTGTGGTTTATCCATGGCTCCACTAACTTCAGCATGTTGTATGCACTTGTTTCTGCTTGTTTGGCAATGCCTGGGGTTGGCAATTCGTTTTCAGTTGTGTTTCCAACTTCACACAAAAAGAGTGCAAGTGCAAGGTTGGCACACTTTTCAGCGATATTCTATTTCTTTTGAAACTATACTGCACGCTTCCATATTTTTACAAACATCTAGTGCGTGTGTTAGTCCGTACACGGTAGCTTTGCTGCTATATTGGAAACGTATTTGCAACATTTCATCCACAGAAATCAGCGGGTAAACTCAGGAAAACCTGGGCACAGGGGAAGCTAGTCACAGTCAGCTGTGACTGAAGCGATGGCATGGAGAGTGCGCCAAACGGGGTTTCACCACAATCACGGGGAGGCATCAGTCGTGACTCTTCACGCAGTCACCTGGTCCGTGGCGCGCCCTGAACAAAAGGCAAACTGGGTTTCGATTGGCTGACTCATCGAGAGGACCGCTTCCGTTGGCCCCACTGTCAGGATCATGGCATCCTTTAACGAGATCTAGCGTTACTGTCACCCCTGTCTTCCCTAAGAGATCCACACGTGTTCCACCGCAGTACAATCTGTTTGTTTCGCTAATGAGTGTAGACAGGATGTTTGCAGGTCGAATCAAGTGAGCAAAGCAGTAGCGCGTACGTACAACGCTCTCGAACCCTATTCGTGGAATCGTGGTGTTCGCTCGCGTGCTTTCCCGTCTTCGAGCCTTTTCGTGCCACTGTAGCCCCTCTGTCGCTCCCTCGCGCCTGCAAATGCAATTTTCGTGCGCCCGTTGTGTGAAATGCTTCAAACCCTCACTTCTCACGCTCTCTCCTTCAGTTGTTTGAACTCTCGATTTGAAAGCTCCGACCGAACGGCACCGCGCAACGAATAGTATTAAGATTATGGACGGCAACGTGGACGCGGCGAAAGTTCCTATACCCGCAGAGACAGAAGCATCGAAGGTAGGTAAGGCCGCTGCTGGCGATTCGACTGCCACGGCTAACGCTGTGCCCGCTAGTTCTGTCAAGGATACCCCAAAAGCGGACGATCAGCGTGCAAACGGCGTGGAAGCGGGGAAAGAGGGGATGGCTGCCGGTGGCGGGGAAAATGCAGCGGAGGCGGAAGGAGCAAAGGTCGGGGCCAAAGCGGAAACGCCGCAAGCAAATGGCGATGCTGTCGTAATCGCGGATGCTGAAAAACCGGTGCCGGAAAAAGCGGAAGTGACCAAACCAGAAGCGGCTAAGGCAGAAGTGAAGCCAGGGGCAAAGAAGGTGGATGCGGAAAAGCCGGAAACTGAGAAAGTAAAGACAGAAGAAAAGGCGGAAAAGTCGGAAGCGAAGCCTGAAGCAAAGGCGGAAGAGAAGGCAGAAGAAAAATCAGCGGATAAGGGGGACGCGGAAAAGGCGGAAACCGAGAAACCGGAAGCGGGGGATGCGAAAGCAGCCAAAGCGGAAGCGGGGAAGGCGGAAGTTGATAAGGCCAACACGGGGAAAGAGGAAGCGGAGAAGGCGACGGAGAAGCCAGAAGCGGGGAAGGCGGAAGCGGAAGCTGACGCAGAGATGACGGAAGCGGGGAAGGCGGAAGCGGGGAAAGCTGACGCGGAGATGGCGGAGGCGGAGGCGGAGGCGGCGGAAGCGGGGAAGGCGGAAGAGGGAAAGACGGAAGCAGCGAAGCCGGAAGCGGCGAAGGCGGAAGCGGGGAAGGCGGGAGCGGGGAAAACGCGGAGGTCGAGGAGGACTCTAGCCGCCGGTGGTGTCGGTGGTAGCGCTGACGCTGAAACCACCAACTCGAAAAAGAGGAAAGCGGAAACCGTCGAAGAAGAGCATGCCGACGCGACGAAAGACGACGCGCCGCCGGTGAGCGAGGCGCCGCCTACTGGCGAGCTGCCGGAAGGCGAGGAGCCGACGTGCTACTGCGACGCGGAGGAAGGGGAGAAGGGGCGGGAGGTGGAAGAGGAGGGGGAGGCGGCAGAGGGGGAGAAAAATGAAGGCAAAGCGGAAGCGGGGAATGCGAAGGAGTCGGGGAAAGAGGGAGGAGACGCTGCGCAAGCTGGGGAGGCGGAGGCGGAGGGGAAGGGAAAAGGGGAGGAGAAGGCGGAGGCGGAGGGGAAGGGGAAGAGTAAGCGGAAGCGGCTGGCGGAGGTGCGGACGGTGACGGCGGCGGCGAACGAGAACAAGGGGCTGCGCTACTGGACGTGCGCCAACTACCAGCCGCGCCCCTTCAAGCGCCCCCGCCACGCGCGCAAGGGCGCGCGCCCCGCGGCGGAGGAAGGGGACGAGGCGGAGGGGAAGAAGGGCGCGCGATGCAATTTCTTCAGGTGAGAGAAGATCGTTCTGTGAGTTGATGAGGTTGAGCTTTAGTGTGTGTGTGTGTGCTGGTCTGAGTGCGAAGCTTGTGGTCATTGTATACTTAGGTAGAAGTTGCCGGAGTATGAGTAAGAATAAGTGCACGTTGGCGTGCGAGCAGGGCGGTATTATGGGTTGAAAATGACATTCCATTTTGTATTGTTTTCTTTTACTTTGCTTTCTTTTGTTTTGTTCTATTTTATCTTATTGTATTTTTTTATTTTTATTTTCTTTTCTTTTCTTTTCTTTTCTTTTATTTCATTTTCTTTTCTTTTGTACGCTGAGAATATTTTTTTATGGGTGGAGCATGTTGGGCAACCTAATCTCTCTCACAAGGAGAAAAACAAGGGGGACTATGCGTTATGCTTGATGCATTATGCACAATGTAGAGCACTTTATCGGTGCACCGCATGTGACCAAGGAGAAGGCGGCAGCAGCCAGGGAGAAGTGGCGCAAGAGAGTGTGTCTTTGTCTGAGCATTCTCAACACCTTTCTTGCCCCAATGGCCCCATTCCTCCCGGGTTGTGCAGGTGGCTGGACACCCCGTGTGTGACCAAGGAGGAGAAAGCGGCAGCGGCAAGGGAGAATTGGCGCAAGAGAGAGCTGGCTCTTCTGAGAAAAAACAAACCCAACTCTAAAATTGCCCCCCACCTGCACCCCTCTCCTCCCCCCCCCCCTCCCTCTTCTTCCCCCTTCGATTGTAGGTGGCTGGACACCCCGCGTGTGACCAAGGAGGAGAAGGCGGCAGCGGCGAGGGAGAAGCGGCGCAAGAGAGAGCTGGCGCTGCTCGCATGAGGAGAGCAGCACTTCTCCTGAGGGCGCACCTAAAGGCCCTTGACTTTGGAGGCTGGGGAGAGCTGGTGGTGCTGGCATGTCAGGAGGAGAGGAGAGGAGATGATATTTTTTTAGAGGTGCCTCACAGTGGAGGTGTGGGTGGCAGGAAGAAGTTGACGATGCGGGCGGTAGTGTGGTGGAGAACAATTGAGCGGCGGGGTGAGATGCAGTGACATGACATGACCCCAATGTGATGTAGACTGATATGGGGTTAGTGCTGGGTGTTAGGTTGGGTGTTTGGGCTGGGAGTTCGGGCTAACTGGGTGGTAGGGCTAACAGGATTTGGTGGTGACCAGACCAGATTACATATTTCTTGCAGTGTGGGGTGTGGGGGGGGAGGCGAGGTGGTTGGAGTTGGGGGAGGGAGGGAAGGAGTAGCATGGGAAGAGGTGGGGATTACGCGGCGTGGTTGAAGGGTGGTTTTCTTGTTTGTTGCCCTCTGTTGTCAGCGGTTGTAGGCGGTACCTAAATGATGGCTTTTTCTAGGAAGTATGCACTACCTATGGTTTTGTCTGTTTCTATTGACTGTTTTAGCTACCTAATCTCATTGTCAACTTCTGTTCCGATAAAGTTCAGGCTACAGTAGAGGACACAATATTTTCTTTCTATCCACATGAAATTGCACCACCCCCCTTATCCCTGCAAGCCTAAACCTACAGTATGTTTACCATAGAATCACCCTTCCCTTCCTAGCCCGTCCAATTACCGTACGTACTACTGGCTGGCGGCCGTACCATGTGCAGTTGCATTTCCTGCTCCACATCATGCCCTCTAACCATGCCAGCATTCTGCAAAAATAGATGCCATAGAGACTGCATGTATCTTAGGTGCCATAGGCCCCTCACCTCACTCTCCAGTCCCTGCTTCCCTCACTACTGTACCCCTCCCCCACTCACTCCCCCCAGCCTGCTTCCCTTCCCCCTGCTGCAGCCTCTGCGCCAGGCCCCTGCTCGCCTCGCCCTACGCACCCCTGCTGCCTTCCCCTGCTGCCTCCGCTTCACTCCCGCTTACTGCTCGCCACTCTGCCTCACCTCCCCCTGCTGTCTTCTACTGCTGCTGGCTGCCTCGCCCTCTCCCCCCCCCCACACACTCACTGCCTGCCAACATGCCTCCCTTCCCCCTCTGCCGCCTCTGCGTCAGCCCCCTCACCTCCTCGCCTCGCCATACAAGCCTCTGCTGCCCTCCCCTGCCGCTGCTGCTGCCTCCACATTACTCCCCCTCACTGCCCGTCAGCCTGCCTTGCATCTCCCCGCTGTCGCCTCTGCGCCAGCCCCCTCACCTCCTCTGCAGTGGGCGGGCGAGGGCCTTCAGGGGGGTAGATCACATATGCTCTCTGTGCGGGGAGAAGGGGGAAAGGGGGGAGGGGGAGGGGGAGGGGGGAGGGGATGAGGGGGGGGCACTCAGGGGGGTGGATCACATACGCCCTCTGCAGGAAGAGACCGGGGAAAAAGTGGGAGAAGGTGAGGGGTGAGGGAGGGAAGGGGTGCCGGAACCCAGTCCTTGGCCTCCCCTGCAGTGGGCGGGCGAGGGCCCTCAGGGGGGTACATACGCCCTCTGCGTGGGGAAACCAGGGGGAGGGGAGGAAAGGGGGGGAGGGGTATATGAGGGACCAAAACGAGGGTAGAAGAACCGAGTCCTTGGTCTCCTCGGCAGTGGGCGGGCGAGGGCCCTCTGGGGGGTAAATCACATACGCCCCTCTGTGGGGGGAGATACGTGGAGGAGAGGGGGAAGGAGGGGGTGCGTGGGTGGGTGGAGGGAGAGTGGGGAGGGACGGGTGGGACGGTGGATCTGGGGAGATACATAAGAAGTTCGAGGGGTTGAAGGCCTATTCCTTGGCCTCCTTGGCCTCCTTGCCCTCCTTGCCCTCCTTGGTCTCCTTGGCCTCCTAGGCCTCCTTGCCCTCCTAGGCCTCCTAAGCAGTGGGTGAGTGAGGCGTACATGAATGAATGCCCCACGTGTCACATGACCCACGCCACGCACGTTTTCGCCCGAGGCACAGGCACAGGCACACACGTTTTCGCAATGCACGCGCATGTCTGTCGCGCGCGAATGATGCTCTCACGTTCCGGATGAGGTTGTCCTGGTTGTTGGCGAGAAGAGGCTTCTGATAATTCTCAAGCAGAAATACTTGAAATGCTGAACCACGCACACACGTTGCATCATCGCCTCACATTCCGGATGATGGCTTCGAGGTTGCCTTGGTTGTTGGCGAATGTGACCATCATGGCGATGGGGATACTCTCAAGCACAACCCCAACACTCACGCACGCACGCACATGCCCCACGATCAACGCCTCACGTTTCGGATGATAGCCTCGAGGTTGTCTTGGTTGTTGGCGAATGTGACCATCATGGCGATGGGGATCCCCACGTAGCACGCGAATTTAAACACCTCCAGGAACCCCTTACGCGGCCCTTTGAACGACATCCCGGTCCCGATTCCCGCCTGCTGCGCTCACTCGCTGCTCCTTCTTGCCACAAATCCCGCCGTCGCCCTCTGCACGTCGCCGTTTCTGCCGGATTTCACCTCTTCCTGCCGGATTTCACCTCTTCCTGCCGGATTTCACCTCGTTCTGCCGGGATTCGCCTTCTCTGCCCCAAATTCTGCTGCCGCCAGTCCTTTCCGCCTGAATCTGCTTTTGGCGTCTGAATCTGCCCTGAACGGCTGTGGCAGCTGAGAAGGCGGAAGCGGGGAAAGCCGAAGCGGGGAAGGCGGAAGCGGGGAAGACGGAAGCGGGGAAGGGCGACGGGGTGAAGGCGGAAGCGGGGAAGGGCGAAGGAGCGAGGGCGGAAGCGGGGAAGGGCGACGGGGTGAGTGCAGAGGAGGGGAAGGGCGAAGGGGTGAAGGCGGAAGCGGAGAAGATGCGGAGGTCGAGGAGGACTCAAGTGGCGGAGAAGGAGAAACAGCACCCCAGGCGGTGCCGCAGCAACCCGCCGGTGGTGACGGCGGTGAAGGCGGTGACGCCAGTAGGGGAGGCGCCGCCGACAGGCGAGGTGCCGCCAGACGAGGCGCCGACGCGCTACTGCGACGGTAGGAAGAGGCGGCGACTGAGTCGGCGCGTGAGGCGGCAAAGGGGGAGAACGAAGAGGGCAAAGGGGATGCGGAGAAAGAATGTCACCTCTTTCTGCCGGGATTTGCCTTCTTTGCCGCAATTTCTGCTGCCACGTGATACGTCGGTGCGTGGCAGCGTCCTACGTCTTTTCTTACGAAGCTTCGACTCTCCACTAATTCGCAATGTCTACGGTATCCGTTATTGAGTGAAACATTTATTAAACTGAGTGGTTAAGGACGTATTTTGCTATGAGCAATAATTTTACAACTCTAACCCCCCTTGGATTGGATTACCATGCACAACCAGTTGTACACTATTGATGCTGGTAATAAATTGATACGATTATATCCCCTTGATTTATTGTCTAACTAAAAGTTTAGAACATACAACATGTATGACCTAGCAAATAGGTGAGCATGGCGAGGCAAGCATGGTGAGTATGGTGAGCATGGTGAGCATGGTGAGCATGGTGAGCATCCCGTGACGATGAGTTTGGGAACCGTCGTTTCAAAAAGCTCAATTTGACTAACACAGACATGTCACCTGCTGCTGCCATGGATACCTACCTCCTTGAGCAGCGTGCATGCAGTTTAGGGAGAACACTTGGGAGAAGGGCGGGGCAGGGTCTGGGGAGCATGAGGGGTGATTTAAGCATGGGGACATGAAAGCATGAGTGGGTGAGAGAATGGGAGCATGAGAGGGTGAGAGCAGAGCATGCAAACACCACTTGCAGGGTGGCATGGAAGCCAACATGGCAGGCGATAAAAGGGTGAAGAGGAAGGATAAGAGGTGGGATACAGACGGTGTCGGCCCGAGGGGGGCAGAGGGCAAGGAAAAAGGGGAAACAGAGGGTGTGGCGCAGGAATGTGCAGGGATGGGAAGAGAGGAGAGAGGCGGAAAAGCGGAGGGGGGGGAAGTGGGGTGGGAGGAGTGAGCCAGAGAGGGTTTTGATGAGGGAGGCAGAAAGGGAAACGACGAATGTGCATAGGGAGAAGGGAAAACTGAGGTGGAGAAGGGCGGGGAGAGATGGAAGGAGAGAGGCAGGGAGGAAAGCGCGGGTTCAAAGGCAGAGGGAAATATAGGCAGGGAGGAAAGGGCGGGTTCAAAGGCAGAGGGAAATATAGGCAGGGAGGAAAGGAAGGAGAGAGGTGGGAGGGAAGTGTGGTGAAAGTACAGAGGGGCTGAGAGAGGGGGGGAAGGAAGGAAGGAAGGAAAGAGGTGTGGATGGAAAGGCGGTGATAGGGCAGAGGAGGAGATAGGCTGGGCGAGGCGGGATGGACAAGGGAAAACGGAGGGATGGACAAGCGGGGAATGGAGGAAGGGCAAGGGGGGGATGGGAGAGGCGGAAAAAGAGGGGGGGAAGGAAGGAAGGGAGAGGAATGGACGATAGGAATGAAAGAGGGGACAGGAGGGGGGCTAAGGGAGGGTCAGGAGAGTGGGGTGAAAGGGATGGGAGACTGGAAAAGTGGAGGGATGGCAAGGATGGAACGGAGGGACAAAAACGGGGGAAGACGCACATATGGAAAAGGGAGAGCAGTGTATAGGATAAGGGGAATGGTCAGAAGCAGACAGAAGAGCTGCGGAGGCCTTACTTGCTGTTCGGTGTGTGGCCCATTGTCAGAATTAAAATGGTGTATTTTGAGGCGCCTCAAAATACACCTCAATGCACGCGGATTTCATACGGAGAGGATTATTACAGCTTGGAAATGTTCGTGTAACTTGCAAAAGTTACTGGTGCGCGCGCGGTTACATCAACGAATTGGTTGACGAAGATCTTCTCGAGGGCTGACTTTGCACCCTGGGTGTACCCCATTTGCTTAGCTGGCCGAGTGACTTGTCACTCTGGGTAGTTGGTTGTACATTTGTAGATCTCGAGGGCAGTTGCTAGCTACTTAGCCTGCTTCTGTCCGAACTCTTTCTTTTGTGGATCTGGTAGCTTACTGATGAAGGCTTAGCGGGTTGGAGACCCGTGAGCCGAAACTAGTTTGAGCTGTAAAGATCCTCGTTAGTAAAGGGTTTCTAAGGTTTCTACTGATCGTTTTTCCAGGAAAGAATTTCTGTTTCGTTTCCTTTTGTTGCTTTAAGCGTCACTCTTTAGAATTGCTGCTCTTCCACTATGAGCGAAGACCCTTGGGACATTGAATGGTTTCCAACTGAAGAGGAAGACGCCGATTCTGAAGAACGCAACTCGTTGAAAAGGCAGCGTAGGAGTGGAAACAAGTCGCGTTCTGCTCGAAAGGCTTCCGGGCAGCGGCAGACCGGCAACAAATTTCCGCAACTGGCGTTAACCTACGAACCGATTCTACGAAGTGAGCAACCACGTGATCCTCCCGCTGGACCGTCGCGAATTCGTCCTACCGTCATGGCGGAACCCACTGACGCGACCCCCATCCAAGAACCTTTCAAGGGATGGCTTGCGACTGCAGTGAAGGATTTCCGGGACGATTTCAGGACTCTGCTTAAGGCGAAATCTAAGCTGAAGAAGATGAAGGAACTCGACGCTGAAGGAACGATTCTGCACAGCATCCGTACCAAAGCGGTCGATTTCCAGACGAAGATTGACTCTGTCAAGGAGAAATCCAAGGCGTCCGTTGCTGAGATCCATTTGGCGAATCAGAAGCGGATTCAGGCAGAGTTTATCGCCTCGAAAGCACTGGAGGTTGAGGAGATCGCGAAGATGGCTAACTCGCGTGTCACGACTCTGGCTACAAGGATGGAGGATTACATACAGGGGCTGAACGCGGATCCTGATTTGGTGGTGTCTGACGCTTCCAAGGAGAAATTTCGTTTACTCAAGGGACGCTGCATCGAGAAAGCCCGATCCGACATCGCTGCTGCCAAGGATGATCTTACCATCCGGGAGTTGGAAAGACAGCGTAAGATAGCTGCTGAGGATTTGAAGTAAGCTGCTGCGTCTGAGGAGGTGCAGGAGATGGAGTTAGAACCTGCGTTAGAGGAGATTTTCGCGAAGCAGGTTAAGAAGATTGAAGACAAACTTCGCAAGGAAATCACTGCGAAGGTTGAGGCCAGTCTTACGAAGAAGCTGCAGAAGAATCTCTCTCTTAAGGAGCAAGACCCTGCGCAGGCCGCTGCTGCTAATCCGAAGCAGAGGAGTACGGCGGGAAAGCAGAAAAGTCAGGAGAATGGCAACGCTGCACCTGCTGGATCCAAGCCGAGGAGGAAGCGTGGTGGGAAGAAAAAGAATCAGAAGCAGAATTCCAGCACCGACAAAGGCAAGCAGGCGGGAGGCCAAGTCAAATCTGATACGGCCAAGGGACCAAAAAACGGCGGAGGCGGCCCCGAAAAAGGGCCGCGCAAGAAGAACTAACCAGCCATGAGCTGGCCCTCCGTTGGTTTGGACGGCTGACGCCTCGACAAGCTGCGTTGCGCGTCCGTAACCGCGGAGTTCACAACCTCAGCGCCAAAATCTTATCTTCGGATGAGAAGACAGCGTTGGGGTTGGGATTGAAGTTCATCCCCACGCCCACCGTTTCCCTTTCGGCCGGAATTGAGTTTGATCAGCTTTTCCGGCAGATCTCGTTACATTTTTTCTTCAAGGATGCGGACGGTCCACCTAGGGATTCACGGTTTCGTGTGCGTAACCCGACGTGGCTGCCCGATCGGATGGTGATTCCGGAGCAGGTCTTCAAGGACTCGTCCTCTGACTTGTCCGTCTTGTTGAAGGCATCTCGGCCTGACCGACGTCGGAATCTTTCAGCTGGCGTTAGGAAGGCTTTGCGCACCATCGCTGCGGATCGAGACGTGGTGATTAAACCGGCTGACAAGAATGTTGGGATTACGGTGATGGACCGGGGACATTACATTCGGTTGTGCATGGAGCACCTAGGTGACAGCACGACTTACTCCCTGGTCTCTCACAATCCTACCGCTGAAGTCTACCGGAAGCTGCGTGAACTGCATAGCGTTTGGGGCCCTGCTTTTCCCGAAACTTTGTGGAAGTACTTTTTCAATCAGCCGCCTGGAGGATGGAAACCCGCGGCTTTCTACATTTTGCCGAAGCTGCATAAGAAGGATCTCGTGGGACGCCCGATCGCCGCCTCACACTCATGGGTGACTTCTAACGTTAGCCGTTGGCTCGATGCTGAATTACGACCGTGGGTTTTGCAGCAGCAGACATACCTCCGCGATTCCCTCTCGCTACTCTTGAAGCTGGAAGAGACCGCCTTCCCGAAAGGGATCTTCTTAGCCACCTACGACGTTACTGCTCTCTACCCCAGTATCCCATTAAGGAGAGGTATCGACGCAGTGAGTAGCATTCTTCAGAGTGGGAAATATCATAATCACCTCCCGGTCATTGCCCTGCTGGAGTGGGTGATGATGAACTCGATTGTTGAGTTCGACGGCCAATTGTACCTGCAGCGACAAGGGACTGCTATGGGAACTCCTGCAGCAGTATGTTTCGCGGTGCTGTTCATGAGCCGTTTGGACGAGGTGCTGAGACGCAGGTGGTCCGGGACGCAGCCGTTGTGCCACGTGAGATACATCGACGATGGCTTCATTGTTTGGCCAGGTTCTCGGAACGAGTTGGAGTGTTACCTCAGTACCTTCAACGAATTGGATCCCAACATCAAGTTGACGTGGCACATCTCGGACTCCTCGGCAGACTTTCTTGACATGGTCATCTTCAAAGGACCACGTTTTGCCGAGAAGGGTAACTTGGATCTGAAGACTTTTCAGAAACCCATGAACAGTTACTTGTACCTGCCGTTTTCTTCATACCACCCGCGACACTGCAAGGTCAGCTTCATCCGTGCAGAACTGAAGCGTTACTTACTACGTTCGACCTCTGCCAAAGCTTTCCTAGCCTCTAAGCACGCGTTTTTCCAACGGCTTAGAAGTCGCGGATATCATGGAGACTTCCTTCTACCCATCTTTCGGAGTGTGTTTTTTCGAAACCGCCCTCTCCTTTTGGAGACCACTGCTGCGCGCCAAGCTCTCAAGCTCAACTCTCTCCCCCAACGCGGACCCCTAGTCTTGAAGACTCTGTTCACCCCGGTGACAGCCCGTCTCAGGCTGGGGGTCCTTTTGAGGCGCCTCAAAATACACCTCAATGCACGCGGATTTCATACGGAGAGGATTATTACAGCTTGGAAATGTTCGTGTAACTTGCAAAAGTTACTGGTGCGCGCGCGGTTACATCAACGAATTGGTTGACGAAGATCTTCTCGAGGGCTGACTTTGCACCCTGGGTGTACCCCATTTGCTTAGCTGGCCGAGTGACTTGTCACTCTGGGTAGTTGGTTGTACATTTGTAGATCTCGAGGGCAGTTGCTAGCTACTTAGCCTGCTTCTGTCCGAACTCTTTCTTTTGTGGATCTGGTAGCTTACTGATGAAGGCTTAGCGGGTTGGAGACCCGTGAGCCGAAACTAGTTTGAGCTGTAAAGATCCTCGTTAGTAAAGGGTTTCTAAGGTTTCTACTGATCGTTTTTCCAGGAAAGAATTTCTGTTTCGTTTCCTTTTGTTGCTTTAAGCGTCACTCTTTAGAATTGCTGCTCTTCCACTATGAGCGAAGACACTTGCTGTTCGGTGTGTGGCCCATTGTCAGAATTAAAATGGTGCGTGTGTATTTTAGGAGCAGCGCGCTGGGAATGGAAAAAGCTTCGCGTAGGGAAGGGGGAAAGCAGTGTGCGGGGAAAGGGGAGCAGTGCAGGGGGGTTGGGGAAGCAGAAGGGTTGGGAAGGAAGAGTAGTGCAGGGGGGAGCGGGGAAGCAGCAAGTAGGGAAGGGGGAGCAGCTTTTGGGGGAGCAGGGAAGCAGCGAGTAGGGAAGGGGGAGCAGCGCAGGGGTGAGCGAGGAAGCAGCGAGAAGGGAAGGGGGAGCCGCGCAAGGGGGAGTGGGGAAGTAGCGTGAGAGAGCAACGAATATTGAGCATTTGTTTCAATTACAGTGGACAAAAAAGTGGAACTCCATGCCCACACCCTACTCATAATCACATCCTCCTCCATAATCACATTCTGTATCATCACATTCTGTATCATCACATGCTGCATCATCACATTCTGTATCATCACATTCTGTATCATCACATTCTGTATCATCACATTCTGTATCAGAACATGCTGCCATCAGCAGGACTATCAATCCTCGTCATCGCCACCAGCAACAGCAAGTTGCCGCTCTCCAAAGAAACCATCCCACGGCAAAACATGCTCCGCGGTCCTTCTACCAGTCACCACCAACCGTGGCAGCATCATCCCAACCTCCCTACCAGCACGCCTTAACTCCACACTATCGAAACAAATTTCGCCACCCCCTTCACCTTCAACCCTGCCCATGTCACCCTCGCTTCCACCTTCCTTGCTTCCCCTCCACCGATCCCCAGCAATCACTCCAGGAGAAACCAGCAGCCGCCGCAGCCTGAAATCCCGCAGCCCACAGCACCCTCTCCCCCTCATCCTTTCCTCCTCATGCCCCACACCCTCGCCTGGAATTGCCTCCTGCTCTGCACACTCCCCATCGCCCTGCACCACTTGAGCCAACCCATCCTCCCTGCTCTTCTCCGTGTTACCAGCAAGATCCCTGGCTGCTGCTGAGAGAGCGAGCAGGACGGCAGAGGACACCCCCGGGCATTCATATAGGTCCAGAAGACCCAGCCGCGGCAGCTGCAGCTGCAGCGGCGCACCGGAGGCATTGCCTGCACCAGTAGTTGCGTTGGGACCAGGTGAAAGCTCAGCGGTACATTCAGAAGCACTGCCTGCACCAGGTGAAATTTCAGGGGTACACTCAGAAGCAGCGGCAGCAGCACTGCCAACAGCAGCATTCAAAGCCATGCCGCCGCTGCGCCAGCTGTCGCCAAACAGCGCCGTCACGACAGCAGCATCATCCACCGCCGTCCGCGCCAGCCGCAGCACCTCCAGCCACCCGCATCGCCTCGCCAGCTGGCGCAGCCCCACTGGCCCCACGTTCTCACAGCCGCCCAGACTCAGCTGCACCAATCGCGTGCATCCGTTCGCGAGAGCCACCACCCCAGCATCGGTGACCAGCGGTTGGAGGGGAGGGGGGGGGACATGGAGAAACGTCCTGGCATAGGAGGAGGGCCAGTAGAGAACGTGAAGTTCAGGAGCCCTGGCAGCAGCCGGGCCGACCGCGACGAAGCGAGGTAGCGGCTGCGCGTGCAAGGCCGTGAGGTTCGGGCAGGAGTGGGAGATTTGCAGGAGAAGGGCGTCTGAGGCCCAGGGGAGGGCGAGGCGGTCCAGGAGAGGCAGGCAGCGGATGGTTTGACAGAGTGCCGCCTCGCCGCTCGCACTCCCACACTTTGTGTCAATTTGGAAAAGGGGAGGGCAGTATGATAAGTCAGATTGGGACAGATCGAGAGTGGTAAGGTGGCGGAACAAGGGGCCCACGAGTTGCCACGTGGACAGGGAGGAATTGTGGGCGTGAAAGGAGCGCAGAGAGGAGGAGGGAGGAAGTGAGAAGCACTGGCTGCTGCCATTGCCGCCGCCGCCGCCGCCGCTGCTGCTGCTGCTGCCAGTGGTGCTGCTGCTGGCGTTGGTGCTGCTCGTCTCCGCTCCATAGGCGACGCAGTTAACAGAGAGGGCGAGCAGGAGGGAGGAGGCGGGGGGCAGATGCCAGGCAACGGAGTGGTGGGGGGTGATATATAGACGGATGGAGGAGAGGCACGGCGCTAAGGGGGAGCCTGAGCCTGAGGGACACGAGAAGGGGTTGTCGGTGTTCGGGCTCGGCGAGCGAGGAGAGGCGAGCCAGAGCAACTGCCACAGCAGCAGCAGCTACATCAGCTGCATCGGCTGACCCCCTCGCGCGTCCTACTTGCTCCGCCGCTGCGCGTGCCGCCTCGCGGAGCTTGTACTCCGGAAGGGGCTGGAGGCTGTAGGATATGACAGAGAGGCGCTGCAGCGACGGGAGGAGCGCGAGGAGGCGAGACAGCGACTCCCAGTCGATTGAATCCGAGCAGAGCGAAAACGTCTTCAGGCGTGGAAGCTTGCTGGCCACGTGCTCTACGCACGCTGCCGTGTAATCCCCTGGTGTGTCGAGGTTTAAGGAGCGGAGATTACGGAGCGAGGCGGCGATTGAGTGAAGGTGGCAGTTGGAGAGGAACGCGGGCTGCCGATGGGGCGCGGGCAGACGAAACGGGGGAGGTGGCGGGTGAGGCAGCAGCGGGGGAGCGAACTGACGAGGAGGGGGAGGCGGCGGAGGAGGAGGCGGTTTAGGAGGAGGCGGCGGGAGGGAGTTGTAGGGGGTGAAAACGGGGGGAGTATGGGGAGGGGGAACGGGAGAAGGGGATGGAATGGAGGGAGGCGGTGGAGGAGGTGCAGGACCACACCGACCGGCTGGGGGGGGCGGAGGAGGGGGCACAGAAACACGCGGAGGGGGAGGGGGTGGCGGAGGAGGGGGAGCAGGAACACGCGGGGGGGGAGGGGGTGGCGGAGGAGGGGGCGCAGGAACACGCGGAGGGGGAGGGGGTGGCGGAGGAGGGGGAGCAGGAACACGCGGAGGGGGAGGGGGTGGCGGAGGAGGCGCAGGAACACGCGGTGGGGGAGAGGGGGGCGGAGAGGGGGGTCGGAGAGGGGGGCGGAGAGGGCACAGGAACACGCGGAAGGGGAGAGGATGGCGGAGGGGGAGGGGGTGGCGGAGTGGGGGTGGCGTCACCATGTCCCCACACCAGATCGGATCTCCGGCATTGAGTCCTCTCATCTATCTCCCCCTCATTGAACGCTTCCGAATCGCCTTCAGCGAGCGCGAGCGGGTTCACGCACGTCACCGGGGAGAGAAAGTGGTCGGAGCGCACGCTCAGCGACTTGAGCTGACGTGGCACGGCTGGTAACAGCACCCTATCGAAGTCTGGTTTGAGCATGGGTAGCGAATCCAGAGGCCGGCAGTTGTGCTCCACGCAACTGACCAGAGTTAGGGTTTCGATCCTCGGTGCCTGTCCAAGGATTCGCGCGATGCCGTGGCACGTCAGCCTGTCGTCATCAGATTCCGTTAAGTTTCGTGCGCCGGGACGGAACTCCAGGGACCGGAGCGTGTCGGCGAATCGCGTAGTTAAATCGAGCATCTGCGATTCGGAGTCGGAACAACCAAGGATGCGCTCCGATCCCGGAGCTATGCTCTCGAGCAGGAAGGGCGACGGTCGGAGCGATTGCACAGACACGCGCAGCGCGACGCGGCACCAGCGGCGGCAGACGAAGGCGGCCGAGGAGATGGCGAAGCGCGAGGGGAGGAAGGAGAGGACGATGGAGAGAATGTTGTCGTCTAGTAGTGCCGTGAGGGAAGCGCATTCCGCAGAGAACTCTCCGCGGTCACAGTCGGAGCTATCGATGTGCAACACTTTTCCCATGGCAATGGGAGCTGTCAGTAACCAGCCAGAATACTGTCACGGTATCACGAGAGAGGGAAAATGCCGCGGATATGTTACTGAACGGTTCAGATCGAGGGAATCGAATTGAGGAAATAACTAAGCTGCGGAGTAAACGCAATGGATTCTAAACTGAGCCAAGGGAATCATACGGCACGGAGGATGACGGGGAATCACGTGCAGTTCGACGAAAATACTGCAGTTCGACGTGCGGGAAAGCAGTAAAAGCCTGTTGAAATACTCTTGGCCCGGCAGCGCGATGTTCGGCTGGCGGGAATACATGAGGAAGAGGTGAGAGAGCGAGAGTCGGACCTTGCGCCCCTAGTTCGCGCTGGTCAACTTTGGAGTCGACACCAAACGGAATGTGCAATTCAAACGGAATGTCAGAGGGGACAGGCGCGGAAGTGGAGATTCGGGGGGATGGGTGGAGGGGTGGGGTTGATTGAGAAACAGAAGCCCAGTGAACAGATATATCGTGACAACAGAACAAATATTGGGGGTACTGTAACCGTTTTTTCCAACCAGAAAAACATTATTTTCTGCCCCGAGTCGAAGGAAAAGGTTTTCCCAGTGGTTGGGCAGTACGATTCGGGCAGATCGGGCGTCCTTAGTTCTGCCTCCTTGATCAGCCACCAGACCAACCATAGCGGTCCCGCCCCTGACATTTTTGCTCTTGCCTGACAAAGCGCTTGCTTGCATTCCTGCTGGATCCATGACACAGGCATCTGTGGTTTCTTGAAAGGGCAGGTACATAGGTTCTGAAGTTTCCGAGGCCGCAAGCTATTGTTTCCTCAAAGTACCGGGAATGAAAAAGTCCAGATTACTTGCGACTGCATAGCGCACTTAGAGCAACCCAAACTTTGATAAAGGACAGAAAGACAGAACAACCACTAGACTGAATGTCGGATCGAAAATCCATCATGAGACTGCACTGGGTATTGTGAGCAGACCCGTGATGTAGACACTAGTAGTAACATTTTGTGTGAAGTGGGGGGAGAACCCCATCGATGTTACCCCGGCTGTCAGTCGTAACCCGCCAATCAGCGTAGAGACACACACACACACCAAGAATTTCCCTGGTGTTGATCTCCGAAACCGCCTTTCTTCCAGGCGTTTAGGCATTCAGTCTTCCAGTCTTCCAGGCCATGGTGGCCTGGAAACCTCCTCTCTCCAGATCCGTAATGAGCCGCGTGATCTTCAGCCTGAAAAAGAAACGTGATTCCTGGTTTCGACCGAACATGGCTTGCGCTACCAATCCATGGCGGATCGGCTACAGCCGCGCCGCGATCCAGATATTCCTGATAGCGTTTTTCGCGCTGAACGCCGTTCTCGCTTGTCTCTACGCGACGGGGTTTTTCACGAGCGAGGCGTTGGAGAAGCAGAAGGAGGAGATCGTGCATCTATGGCAGTCGTGCATCTACAACCGCTTCGCGCACATCCATCGATTCCAACACCCCTTCCTCCGCCCCGAGCCGTGCTCCGACCTCACTATGGCCGCCGCGAAACGGGGAGAAGCAGGCTTGAAACGAGCGCGATCCTCGAGAGTCCCTGGCTACTACCACCCGGACATTGTCGACGGGTGTGCTTATATCGAAAGATCGACAGATTCGACGGGATCGTCTGGAAGATCCACGGAGGGTTGTCAGCTCGAGTGGGTAGTGTACTCCACGGAATGTGGAGTGAATCTGAACCGTCTATCCAAGCTGTGCCACCTGGCAGGAATCCCGCTAGCGGTGGTCGGCCTAAAGACTATGTGGAGGGGATTCGGCGGCAGGCTCCGGATTTTCAGGGACTATCTGCACTCGCTACCAGCTGACAGGATTGTCATCGTGTCAGACGCTGATGACGTGTTCGTGCTGCCTGCTCAGCAATGCCGTCCGGTTGACATTATCCAAAAGTTTTTGGATCTGGGTTCGCCGATGGTTTTTGGCTCGGAAAAATACTGCTTTCCTGATTGGTGGCTCTATCAAGATATGTATCCGAAGCCGTCCCGAGATACCCCTTTTAAATACGTGAATGCTGGCACATATATGGGCTACGCATGGGCTACAGCGAGCGCCATTGACGCTGCTTACATAGGGGATTGTTTGGACGACCAACGGCAGTTCATGCTCGTCTTTCTCGGGCAGGACAAACTTTTCAAAGGCCTGCCCCGTGCTCCAACCCCATTCACCCACGGCAAAAAATTCTCCCGCGTAAAGAAACTTCCACAGGTCACCCCTTCCCTGGTCCTACCATCCCCTCCATCCGCTATAGAGTCTTCACTTACTCGCTCCAATCCCCACTCCTCTTCTCTCTCCTCTTCGCCTGATTCAAACGCCAGCAATACTCCTCGGTTCATCCAGCTGGATTATTTCAACTCTATTTTCCACCTGCTGGGGGGGTTTGGAGCAGAGGCGTTGGAGATAGAGGGGGACGGGAGGGGCGGGAGGAGGGAGATGCGGGTGCGGTCGAAGTTTACAGGTGGTGAGGCGTGTGTGTTTCACCAGCAGGGAAACAAGACGGGAGATCTGGCCATGTTTGATGTGTTCAACACCACAGGGATGGAGGTGTTGTTTGATTGAGCAGCAGGAGGGGTGGGAAGAGGGAGATGCGGGTGCGGTCGAGGGTCACAGGTGTTTGCTTCACCAGCTGGCGAATTGGCCATGTTTGATGTGTTCAACATTACAGGGATGGAGGTGCTGTTTGATTGAGCTGCTGACTGTGTGGTTGACTCAAACTGCAGGCATTGGATATGTACAGTACAGTATACATGAAAGGGTGTGTTTTTTTTAGTGGGCATGGCACTCTCTGTCTGTCCCTCCCTTGACTGCCATACATCATATACGGTACTGCCCCGGCAGTCCCAGAGGTACTGCTGGGCCGATCACTTCAGTCACCCACTACATGTTCTCTAGTCTTTTTCCAACGGCTTTTTTGTAAATGGCATGTGAATGCCAGAGTTGCTTTCCGAGTGCTTTGTCAGGGATGGGTGCGTGTTCACTGTTCAGCCCAAAACCTGCCCTGCATCAAGTTTATGATTTTCCCACCCAGTTATATTTGACCCTCCTACCCTGACAATGAGTTTCCCTTGTGCACTGCTGCTCCTCCGGTTGTACGCTGACCGGAAAATGACCAGGCATACTGGCATTACGCAAAAAGGAGCTCCCAACACGAATGGCAAACAGAAACATCCATTCAACCTAAATCAAATACTGTCAAAACTGGCGGACCAGCAGAACTCGCTAAGCGCAAAAACTGCAGCAACACAAGCTCCGTGCCTCATCCAACACCAAGGGCAGTCAAAAGCCTCATACACTGCTGCTTCCAGCCTCTGCCTGCTCCGTGCTTTCATCCATCCACACATGTAGCACACATGTAGCACACATGTAGCACACATGTAGCACACATGTAGCACACATGTAGCACACATGTACGGTACCTTAACACCCATTCTTTGAGTCGTTTCGCTATAGCTCACACCAGCTCTCCCACCTGCCCCGTACTTCATGCGCTGCTGCCTGTCGTGTGCCTCCATCACCACTGCTTCCAGCCACTGCCATCTTGCTTCATCCGTGCATACAGCACATGCATACAGCACATGCATACAGCACATGCATACAGCATGGTACATACAGCACGGTACATACAGCACGGTACATACAGCACGGTACATACAGCACGGTACATACAGCACGGTACATACAGCACGGTACATACAGCACGGTACATACAGCACGGTACATACAGCACGGTACATACAGCACGGTACATACAGCACGGTACATACAGCACAGTACATACAGCACGGTACATACAGCACGATACATACAGCACATATATCACAAGTAGAGCACAATACAGCTCCAATCGCTGTGTTGATTCGACTGATGCTGGCTCTCCTGCCTTCCCCCTACTTCATGCGCTGCTGCCTGTCGTGTGCCTCCATCACCACAGCTTCCAGCCTCTGTCGCACCTGCTCCATCATGTGGGCATGCAAGCGCCTCGTCTCTTCACTCCCCACTTTTGAGTCGATTCAAAAGTCACTTCATACACTGCTGCCTGTCGTGTGCCTCCATCACCAGTGCCTCCAGCCTCTGTCTCACATCCTCCATCATGTGGGCATACACATGAAGCACACATGCATATCGCACATATTGCAGACATGCAGCGCCCACCTGTCCCACTACTTCATGCACCGCTGCCTGTCATGTGCCTCCATCACCACTGCTTCCAGCCTCTGCCGCACATCCTCCATCATGTGGGCATACATGCGCCTCGTCTCCTCACTCCCCACTGCCATCACATTCCCTATCCTCCTCCTCAACGCTGCCGCCTCCGCTTCCCTCTCCGCCTCCTCCCTCCCTTCCTCCATCCTCTCCTCATTCACAATCCTCGCTTCTCCTCCACCTTCTCCTGCCCCAGCCTCCAATCTGTGGTCGATTTCTTGTAATTGTTCTGACCGTTCCCCACGCTGCATCAACTCCTGTAACCGCTGAGTCAGCACCTCGGGCGAGTGGATAAGGGCATCAGCGCCAAATGTCGGTTGCTGGGCCCGCCACGTGGGATCGAGGGAGGCGGGAGGAGAGGTAGCCGTTGATTGCCTTTCTTGTTGACAATGAGGGGGAAAGGTAGCAGCATCGGAAGCAGCATGGCTGGTGTGTCTGCTGTCACTCATACTTCTACTGGTGCTGCTGCTGCCATTGTCACTGCTGCTGCTGCTGTGGGCAGAGGGGGAAGCATCGAGCCGAATGGCTTCCTTGGCTTGCTGGCGTAGAGAGGGCAGGTCAAAGGAGAAGGGCTCGCCCACCACCACGCTCACACGCTGGTTCCACAGCGGGATCAACGGCCGCTTGTTGTTGCGGTAGTTCTGAGGGATGATCTGCAGACAAGAGGGGGGGAGAGAGAGTAGTAGCTAGTTAAGCAGTGGTATGATCTGTAATGCGGAAGGAAGAAAGGAAAAATCAATCAGCTGGTTGCGCTGCGGAATCAGCGGGTGTTCGTTGTTAGGCAAGAGGGGGAGGGAGGGCGGCGGCAGCGAGGAGCAGAGGGCTGGTCCAGCAGGCTGGCGAGTCACGTGGGGTACAGACAGAGCCTGGGGTAGGCACATGCACTTCCCTCCTTTCCCCACACCCACTCACCCTGTTCCTCAACACCCACTCACCCTCTTCCTCAACACCCACTCACCCTCTTCCTCAACACCCACTCACCCTCTTCCTCAACACCCACTCACCCTCTTCCTCAACACACACTCACTTGATCGATGCCACTGTGCCCCACGCAGAGGAGGATGGGTGGCGGCAGCGAGGGGCAGAGGCGGTCGAGCAGACTGGCGAGTCACGTGGGGTGCAGACTAGCAGACATACACCCATCCCACAGTCCCCCACAAGCACTCACCACCTTCCCATCCATACCCACTCACCCGCTCAAGGCCGCTGTGCCCCACACAGAGGAGGATGGGCGGCGGCAGCGAGGGGCAGAGGCGGTCGAGCAGACTGGCGAGGCCCCACTTGAGGCGCGGGATGGGGCCGTGCTGCTGTATGATGCGCGCCTCTGGGAAGATGTTGAGCTGCGAATGGGGGTGTGGGGGGAAGGAGAGAAGGGGAGAAAAAGGAGTATAAGGCTACTCCAATCACCCACTTGAGGCACGGCAGGGGGGGGGCTGCTGAATGAAGGGAGGGGAGGGATTAGAAAGGCGGAAGGATGCGGGCATGAGGCAATGCACTTGACTGAAACTTGAGGCGAGGGATGGGGCTGTGCTGCTGTATGATGCCCAACTCTGGGAAGATGTTCAGCTGCAGATGTAGGGTTTGAAGGGAGGGAGAGGGCTAGGTGTAGCTTCACAACGGGCCAATTCATTCTGATGTTGTTGCAAACAGAAAAGACGAAGATGTGAAACCGGTGTAGCTTCAGGACTTACACAGGCGCCGTGGTCTGTTTGCAAAAGCTACACAATCACCCAGGTGTACTTGTGGAACTTACCCAGTCACCCTGCTGTAACCGCAGGAGAGCCTCGTCCATGCCTGGTTGAAACACTCCCTGGTTTCGCGATACCGGAATGCTCTTGCCTGACAGGGAGAAATGTGTCAGAGCGACATGTGCCAGAGAGACACGTTCCAGAGCCACATGTGCCAGACCAGAGTGCTTGAGACGAGTCGAATCAGAAGGCGAATCCAAGTATTTACTGAATGTCATAAGATAAAAAGCGAGTATATAACAGAAGATTTACGCATCAAGGATCCGGAGGGAATGATTGAAATTACCGATGCGGAAGATGTAGGAATCAAGGAGGCCGGTGAAGCAGATCTCGGAGGCAGTGAGCGTCCAGCGGCACAGCTTGGGGTCTCTTATGCGCAGGCCCCTCTGCCCGCCCCATAGCAGCGGGTCGTCTATCCTGCGGACGGGCAGGCGAAGCATGGGGTGGGTGAGTGACAGGCAGAGCATGGGGTTGCAGGGAATATCGAGGGATCCGTGATGCGCAGCCCCCCCTGCCCGCCCCACAGCAGCGTGTCTCGTGTTTCTCTATCCTGCAGGCAGGTGGGTAAGCTATGGGACGGGTGGGTGACAGGCAAAGCAAGGGGAGAAATGAGGGATTTGCGCGGGGTGCAGGTGAGTTGAGGGGTGCAGGTAAGGCAAGAATGTGCGAACAAGGGAAAACAAGAGACATGTGGAGGACACAAGACGGTGACAGATCAAACCAAGAGAGACACGTGGAGGGCACACGATGGAGACGAATCAAACCAACCCCCCCAAGTGAGAGAAAAGAGAGAGGGGTTGGGGAAGTGGGCGAGGAGAGGGGCGTGGACGGGAGGTGCGGGAGAGCGGGAGAGCGGGGGAGTGGAAGAGCGGGGGAGTGGAAGAGCGGGAGCGGGGGAGCGGAAAAGCGGGAGAGCGGGAGAGCGGGAGATCGGGAGCGGCGGGTGCGCGGGTGAGCGGGTTGGAGCCAATCGTACGTTGCCATGTGGTTGCTGACGGTGATGAGCGGTGTGCCAGCTGGCCGAGAGTTTACGAGATCCAGCAGCGTCTGCTGATTGGTCACCTCCATGCGATTCAGGACGTTCATGTAAAAATACGACATCGAAGTAATCGTCGCTATCGCCACGCGCCTCGGAATGCCGAACAGGTGCGACGTCTCCGCGGGAGGCGCCAAGGCTTCGGAAATCCAGGAACTCGCGCCGCGCCGGCCTTGCGTAGCTGCCGCCGCCACTGCTCGAGTCGCGGCCGACGCGGCTGCGGAGACGAGCGGCTTGGAAGCTCGCACGCCGTTGCTCATGATCGCTGCGTTTCGACGTCTCTTGGATCGTCGGTTCGTGAGTACGTCTTTCCCGTTTAGACGTTCATCCTGGAACGGTCAGACGTTCGTTTTATGCTATAAAACCAGAACGTGGCATTTACATCGGACTGCTTCAGGCGATCAAATGTACACAGGTGAAGATTTGGTGTAGTGTAACGCGGGCAAATATTAACTCCGAAACCTTTGAATCCGTGAGGCTCCTCAGCCGCATATCGATTCTTGCGTCATTCCGTTAGGAATCGAAACCGATCTAAAGCGGGAGACCAGGGCTTCACCTTTTCGCTGCCAGGATGACAGGCTACAGCAGGCACTGAGATAAAAGGATCTGAAGTGAGAGAACGGAGGTTTTGAAGAGGGACGCGGCTGGGATGGGAAGCTTTCAACGGCTACTTCTGCTCCCTCCATACAACTCCACTTCGGTCAATTGGTTGGCAATACCGAGGTTACCTGTGTTGGCCTGATAACACCAAGAGCAAAAATCAGCCAATCAGGAGCAAAGGTGTGGAACAAACAAAATGGCCCATACAGGTTTCGAACCTGTGACCTTCGCGTTATTAGCACGACGCTCTAACCAACTGAGCTAATGGGCCTGTCTCTGGAAGATGCGTTATTTTTATAAAATTTAGTTTTTACTCCTCTCCGTCACGCACACGGTGTTTCGCCTGTCAGCTCCTCCACATTGCAACAGCTTTCCAACGTCAGCAGCCCTGCAGATGTGCGCGTATCTTAGCCGTTAAAGTCGACGTTCCAGGTACCGTCAGATCTAGGGTAGCGACTATCCCGCAAGCTCCTCTCACCAACTTCTTCTCAGCTCCATTCCTTCTTTCCAAGTTCTGCTGTTAGCAGCCGCGGCCAATAGGATTCCCGAGGGGGGAGCGGGTAAGGGGATGAGGACGGATGGGAAAGACGGAAAGGATGGGAAGGACGGGGAGCACTCGAGAACGCATTCGATGAAAAAAAAGATGGGATCGGTGCTCGGATGGGCGGCCCGGATTCTCCCGCAGTCCACCAGTGGCGGCAAAGGGCTCGGCGCGGAGCGACGGAGCGAGAGCGAGGTGGAGCGGCGCGTGGTGGAGGCGCTGCGGCGGCGGAGAGAGGAGGAGGAAGCGTCCGGGAAGAAGCGCATCGTGCATTTCAACACGCTGGTGATGAAATTCGCCAAGTCGGACGAGGCGTTCAAGCAGATCCGCAAGCAGTTCGACCAGTACGGTGCGCGCACGATTCCTCAAGGTTCTGAGGCCTTTAGATGAGTTTTGAGGAGTTTTGAGGACCGTTGAGGCGCCTCAAACGCCGCCAAGTCGGACGAGGCGTTCAAGCAGATCCGCAAGCAGTTCGACCAGTACGGTGCGCGCTCCGAGCCGCATTCTCGAAGGACCAGATTCTAGGAGGACGAGATTTTAGGATATTTATGGTCCCACGATTCACGTGAGAGCGCTGAACGGAGGACGGTGGGGGTAGCCCGCCGCGTGTATAGTTCCACGTCTGGCTCTGCAACGCTCTGCAACCGGGTTTCGTGGGGGATATTGGTGTTCTCTCCCTCCCCTCTTTACCACCCACCCCTTGAATAGACAAGCACGCGAGCCAAGCGATCGACCTGGAAGAGCTGACGGCATGTTCCCGCCTTCCCCTTCCCCACCAACCACCCCTCCCCCGCCATCCCCTCCCTCCCCCGCCATTTCCCCCCTCCCCCTCTCCTTCCCTCCCAACAGACAAGGACGCTAGCCAGTCGATCGATCTGGAGGAGCTGTCGACGTGTTCCCCCTCCCCTGTCCCCCACCCTCCTCTCCCCCCCCCCCTCTTCCCCTCTCCCCCCCCCCCCCTCTTCCCCTCTTCCCCCCCCTTCAACAGACAAGGACGCGAGCCAGTCGATCGATCTGGAGGAGCTGCGGACGTGTCTGTCGGCGCTGGGCGTGCGGATAGAGGAGGAGGAGGTGATGCAGCTGTACCGCGAGGCGGACATGGACTGCTGTGATGGCATGCACTTCAAAGAGTTCATCCTGCTGCTCGCGCTGCTCTACCTGCTGCAACCAAACGTACGTGCAGCTGTGCGTGTAACTGTGGGGATGGTATGTGCAATTTTTGTAACAACGGGGAAGGCCAATGAGCGTACGTACGGCTGTCAGATCTTTCGGAATTGGGACTGACTGCAGTGAGTCAATGAGCAGCGCGAGCGTTTAGGTTGTGACTTGGCTAATTCTGTTGGTGGGACATGTGTTTACGCAATGATGCTCATTAACCCCACTCATTCTCTGTGTGTGTAACTTGTCGAGAACGCATATTTGAGCAGTCCTAGGTGTAAACTGCTCATGCCTGGTCCGTGATAATCTGAAGGAGGACCAGTTTCACTGCATCAGATACTTTCACTGGAAACACATTTTCCACATACTAACCCTTGCTTTGAAAAAAAAAATTTCCTCAGCAAGCATTTGAGGCGCCTCAAAAGTCGTCTCAGCAAGCATTTGCTCCGGCTTCTGCTGGACCGTATCCATCTCTTCAACAGGACTGCTTTACTTTTTTTGCTGCAGCTCACGTGCAGCTTCTTCACATGTTATTCTGTTACCAATCACGTGCAGCTTCTTCACATGTTATTCTGTTACCAATCACGTGCAGCTTCTTCACATGTTATTCTGTTACCAATCACGTGCAGCTTCTTCACATGTTATTCTGTTACCAATCACGTGCAGCTCACGTGCAGCTTCTTCACATGTTATGCGCTCACGTGAGCTGGGAATCACTTGTGCGCTCCTCTCATGTGCTCCCTTTCCATGCTCACTTCATGTGCTCCTCTGTGCTCCCTTCCCTTCACCGCCCCAGCAGTCGCATTTCGGGCTGCTAGAAGTGGAGGAGGCGTTCGGCTGATAGCAGACGCGTTCAACGTCTTTGTATTACCCTCTCATATGTTTCACATGCTCCCTTGTTGTTTCCCCCTTCAGGCGCACTTCGGCCTGCCAGAGGTGGAGGAGGCGTTTGGGCTGATAGCAGACGCGTTCAACTTCTTTGACACCACGGGGGAGGGCTTCCTCACGCAGGCGAAGGTGCAGGCCGCCATGAGCAGCGGCAGAGACTCCTCGCCCAGCCGCATCGCCGGGCAGAGATTCGGTGAGTTCTGAGCTTGCAGGGTGTGTGTGGGGGTCACGCAGACCAAGGTGCAGGAAGCTTTGAGCTTCGGTTGAGCAGTGGAAGGGACTCCTTGCCCAGCCGCATTGCTGGGTAGAGATTCGGCGAGCAGGTGGAGAGGAAGGAGTTAGAGAGGAGCGATGCGAGGAGGTTAAGGCAGGGGGGGAACTATCCCACGCAGGCCAAGCCAAGGTGCAGGCTGCCATGAGCAGCAGCAGAGACTCCTTGCCCTGCCGCATCGCCGGGCAGAGATTCGGTGAGTGCTGGGGGGGAGTGGATGCGAGAAATGGTACAGAGGAGAGGGTGGGAGAAGGATGGGATCTGGAGGCATTCTCACGCAGGCCAAGGTGCAGGCCGCCACGAGCAGTGGCAGGGTCTCCTCCCCCAGCCGCATCGCCGAGCAGAGAGGTTCGGTTAGAGGCTTGGGGAATAAAGGGTGGTGGGGTGAGTGATGGGTGGATGGGGTGGTGGGTGGGTGGGGGTATAAAGGCAACAGGGCCGTAAGATGGTTGGGGCATGAGGCTGGGACGAAGAGGGCTTCATTTTTGGGCAATTTGTTGTTAGGAGTTTCTGATTGGCCATCTCATTATCTCTCTTCACCTTGGTCGCCCTCCACC
Organism: Closterium sp. Naga37s-1; assembly: GCA_947471745.1. Lineage (NCBI taxonomy): Eukaryota > Viridiplantae > Streptophyta > Zygnematophyceae > Desmidiales > Closteriaceae > Closterium > Closterium sp. Naga37s-1. Next base: position 762,805 of record CANJKZ010000799.1, on the reverse strand, counting down.
TCTCACTCCCTAAGTCACTCACTCACTCACTCATCCTCACTCACTCACTTGACATACTCACTCACTCCCCCCATCCCTCACTTACCATCCACCAGCGGAGATGGATTACAACACGAACGGGCAGTGCACGCTCATGGAGTTCCTATTCGCTCTCTGTTCCTCCCTTACTCTCTCTCCTTCACACTCTTTCTGCGTCACACACACCCGCTCACCTCCCACCTCCAGCGGAGATGGAGTACAACACGAACAGGCAGTGCACGTTCCAGGGGCTCCTGCCCGTTCAAGGACTCCCAAACCGTCCTGTCTCTCTTGCTCACTCTTGTTCTCTCTCCTGATCTACCCGTTACACATTCTCACCCTCCCCCTCACCAACCTGCAGCTGAGATGGACTACAACACGGACGGGCAGTGCACGTTCAAGGAGTTCCTGTTCGCGTATGTGGGGTGGGTGGGCACTGCAGAGGAGGAGGAGGACGAGGAAGAGGAGGAAGAGAAGGAGGAGGAGCGCAGCAAAACCCCTAAAACCCCGAAAACCCCCAAGTCCCCCAGCAAGTCTCCCAAGTCTCCGAAGTCGCCCCGCACTCCCAGGCATTCGGGGGGGCATAGATGAGGAAGAGGAGGAGATGGAGTGTGAGAATCAGGGAGGGGAGACCATGGGTCGAGAATGAGGTGGGAGGGTTTATTGCACAGGGGATGTGGCACACATGTTCCTCTCTGCACCTCTCGGCATCACTCTCCACCACTCTCCACCACTCTCCACCACTCTAGTGTCACTCAGGGGGCGTTGCAGCGGCTGCTAGTGCAGCGGGTAGGAAGGTGAGAAACTCCTGCTGTGAGATCTATGGAGGAGAGAAGCAGACTAGCAGCAGTGGCATTGCCAGCAGCAGGGGGATGGCTGGGGAAACGGCATGGTTTAGAGTGTGCATGTGCTTCTGTGGGAGCAAGCAGGCAGTCGCTGGTGGAACTTTGAAAGCAGTGGGAGGGCTAGCAGCAGCAGGACGGAGCCGTGAAATACCGTGATTTGTGGGCCTTCATGTGCTGCCACGGGAGCAAGTTGAGCAGCGAGGAGACACAGCTTGAGCTTGAGAGTGATTTTTTGTAGAGTTTTGAATGAGGAGACCAGGGGCGGTGGGGGGGGGGGGGGGGGAGGAAGTGCATTTGCTGTTCTCCTCAAGACAAGGCTTGTGAGGGAGGTGTGGGGGGGGGGAGAGGGGGGATGGGGAGTGTAGAGAGGGAATTTGCGACTTGAGAAGTGCGTCTGTGGAAGTGGTTTGGCTCTCAAGGGTGCGTCTGTGCAGGATCAGCAAAAGGGAACAGAGGGAGCAGGAAGTGGGTGCCGGACGGTGAGGAGGGAAAGTGCGAGGGAGACACGGTTTAGTTTGGTGTGGTGATCGCATAGTGCCATGCACAATTGTGTGCTTGTGGCATTCAGGGTGTTTTTGAGAATCCAACAAGTACACTGCCATGCACAATTGTGTGTGAGCAGCATTCTTTGGTGGAAACAGCAGAGGATGAGTATGAATGGATGGGTGCGAACAGGTTCAAGAGGGGTTGGATGGAGGGTTGGAGGAAAATGGCTGGAGATGGAGAGGGAGGGTTCAACAAGACATGCTGATATGATATTCCATGGGCATGCGAAACATGTTTCTTTGCGTGCACAACAATACTGTGTCGTGGGCTGTTCAACGGAATTTTTCTGCTGTCCAGGAGTGTGATTCCGCCGGTTTGAATGTAAAAATGCTTTGATTGATGAGAAAGTGATGTAAAAATTTCAGGTGCAAGCTGGCTGGTTCACCCTCCAATTATTTGTTTCCTTCACCCTACTTGTCATTCCTACCGTTTCAGTACGACCGAACTATCGGTAAAACGGTAGCTCCTAAGCGCGGACGTTATTGGTGTTCTGCTTCTACAGCACTTCGCCACTCAGCTGTACCTCTGTACAACATTGCGAGGGATAATCGCAACGCAACCCGACAGCCCAGCTGTCGTTTCGCGTGAGGGCGGCGTTATTCCGGGGAGAATCTGCACGCTGCAGGTGCGAGTAAACGCAGTCCTGTGACCTGTGGGGGGAAGCGTAACGTGCGAGCCCGCGACTTGCCGCGACGGGTCCTCACGACCAGAAGCATCGTTCGCCTCGCCCCTCGCCCCTCGCCCCTCGCCCCTCGCCCCTCGCCCCTCGCCCCTCGCCCCTCGCCCCTTGCCCCTCGCCCCTCGCCCTTTGCCTCTCTCCCCTCTTGTTCCCGTGCCTTCCGCACTCATCCACACCCTTGATTTCCGCCGCCCTTGCTTCGCCCGTCGTCCCCACATGACGTCGCCCCTCCTCCGCCGCCCCTTATTTCCCGCTCGCAGTCGTTTTGCCGCTCGCGCCTTGCGCCTCTCACGCTCCTTGCGCCTCTCTCCCGCTCCATCTCGAGTGCATCTCCTCGCCCGAACTCCCCTGTTCCTCGTTTCTTTCCCGTGAATGGTTGCTAGTGCAAACAACGGGCGAAGGAGAGGGGCATCGCTGAGGGGGGGTTAGGACGAGAAAACACGGAAATCTCCCCTTTGAACTGACCAACAACTTGACTGTTATCTTTCGTCCCTTTTGAGGTGCCTCAAAAGAAAACATGGAATTCTCCCCTTTGAATTGACCAACAACTTGACTGTTATCTTTCGTCCCTTGGGGCATGGCGACTCTTCTTCGCTCTGAGACGCTGATCCTTCTTCTCATTCTCTCCGCCTCCCCCCTCCCCACCACCCGTCTCTCCCCCCTCCCCTTCCCCCCTCCCCCCTGTTCCCCCACTATCCACCTTTCATCGCCTCTCCCATCTGCTGCGGTGGCACCCCGCACCCCCCAGCAGACATGCACATCGTGAGTGAGCGCATGGCATGCTGGGCGGCAGTCATTTTTTTTTTTTTTTTTTTTAAGAATATTAAAAAAAAGCTGCCCACACCCTCCAGCAGGCGCGCACATCGTGAGTGAGTGTGAGCACATGGCATGATGGGCGGGAGACAGGAAACGAGAAGATTCAGCCAGCCATGGTGGTGGTGACCTCTCAGGCTGCAACCTGATTCACACTTGCACTGCGGCTACCGGTCTACCGGGTGCCTTTTGGATTGACCGAAATAAGAAATAAAACTAGAATCAAGGTACATTTGCACTGGCTGTATGGGCAACCAAGCGTCCTCTCCGTGCAGCATGACCTTTCCTGGTAGCCCCGACTCGGGGTCGGCAGCAGAGCAGGTTCAGAAGCCTCAGCAAGCAGCAAGCACTGCACAGGACGAGTCAAGCTCACAAAATCGTAAGTACCAGTGTTTCCGTTGCACTGCAATTTCTGAGAATTTTTGTGACTAGGATAGGGTGTTTCTTGCATTGCTCTCGGCTCATGATTGTGTATGTTAACCTCCCCCCTCTTTCACTCCCATCTTTCCGATGTCTCCTCCCGCCTCTTCCCCTTTCCCCCGTCTCCTGCCCCCTTTCCGGCCCGGCACCATGCTAGGTGCTAACCACACAGAGCCATCATCAGGGTCGCACTTGGTGCTCGGATGCAGCTTCCACAGCAATGAATCTCCTGTTTGGCGAGAATTTCCTGACCCTTCAGGGGCTCGTTATAATCCTCCTGCCGCAACGCTCCCCCTTCCATTTGAGCTGTACGGCCAGCCGTTTTATAGAGGTTTTCAGTGGGAGAAGAAGGTTTAAGAGCTACCATATGAAGTTGCTGCACACAAGCTGTGACAACTCGTATCGTACCTAGTGCATTTGCCTGGCTTACAACAATAATCTGTACAGATATTCCATGAAAAATATTGTTTGTTGCCACAAAATTTCAAAAGAGATAGTGTCGTCTACTAAATGTCCAATGCATTGAGTTTGCATGCACCCAGCTAACACCCAAAGCCTACAAACCATTTTCATCTGTAAGTATTCGCCATTGTTTGTATGGATCCTTCCGTTTGAGGGGCATCTCTTCAGAGTTGGCACGTCCCGCAGCAGATTGAGTCCCTTTCTATCCGGTTATTTATCTTCCGTGGCGAGGAGTGCTGCGTTGCCAGCGTGGTCCAATCTCGGCGCCGCCACATCCTCTTCGGCATAAGCGAAAGTCAGGCGACCGAGCAGGTGGTAACCCTGGAAAAGAGTACATTCCTTTCAATTGCCACGTGGTTCACGTTGTGTGAAGGTTGCCTCTGTATGGCCAATTTACCACGTGGAACACGGAATTGAAGGTGGCACTACGAAGGTCGAGACTAGTTCTCCTTTCCATATTCAAAGTTGAGGCCATAACGACCATAAGCAAAAATGGAACAGCATTCGTTTTAGGTTGAATATTTAATGTAGCCAAACTATTCAGGTATAGAACGTGATCGCGACTGTTCGTAAAACAAACCGTCTGACATCCCAGGCTTGCGAGGGACTGGAGTGACCTTGAAGGGAGTGAGAATTTTGACAATCATCCACTAAAGTCCCCACCCTTAGAAACAATCCCTCAGTAACAGACAGAAGCCTCATGTTTACACAGGAAAGGTGGGGTATTGTGGGAGCATGACCCTGCGACTGCAATCACCGAAGCGAATGCATGCCGCTGATTGGCCCGTTTGTTGGCGAATATGCGTTTGCGAATTCACAATGCAACCTGTGTCATTCTATCAACCCATCCCAACCTGGCGCTTCCTTTGCGATTGCCACCACCACCCAGCTTCACAACCACAGCCACAAGTTCCTCGCTCATGCTGGCTTTTCCTGAGCCACCTTTGTGATTCAACAGCTTGCATTCTCGAGATAATCTGACAACCTCGTCAGTTTCGAGAGATTCGTGAAGCCATTGCTCCAGGGTTTGTTCCTTTCTCTTTGATCTGGTTGCTATACAACTGATTTGGTCGAGTATAATATTTCTGTTTAGGTCCAGGAAGTGCAGCCAGCCATGCTTGGCTCAATGGCAAACGCGACTTTGCCATGGACACTCGGTGGTCCAAGAGGTTCCTGCCCGGCGGAATTACACGTACGTCGCTCCATTGACGTAGCTCGTGCTTCTTCTCATTTCGCTTTGTGATCCTGAGAACTCTGGACTAACGGAAACTTAACGAGCCACGATTTTTTACGGGATGACAGTTGTGAATTAACCTGATCAACTCTCATTCGGAGCAACCGCTACTTTGACAATTTGTGAGTCGACTGGAAAAGAATCTGATTCAACCCATCCTATCTTCATCTCCTGCAGTGTCTCATTTGGGTCCATCGCTACTTTGGCGACTGCGTGTGTAACTTTCGCGACGGGCTTTCGTTCACGCTGGGCATGATGAGCGTCGTCGCCTGGGGTGTCGCCGAGATCCCGCAGATTGTTACCAACTTCTTCGCTGGCAGCACCGAGGGCGTTTCGCTCACCTTCCTCATGACGTGGACTGTCGGGTGAGATGACGTGGACTGTCGGGTGATGAGATTGCCGTCAGGAGAGTGTAGAGCCAACTCAAATTCGCGTGGGTGCAATTGATAACCAGCTGCTTCGCTAGTAGCACCAAAGGAGGTTTTCTTTCCTTTCTCGTGACCTTGACCGTCAGGAAGACAATGTGGTGTGGGTTATGAGCTGATTTGGCCTTCCGTGCAGGCACCTTTCGTTCCACATCTTCCTCTCTTCGCTCCTCATCTTGTGCTGTCTTTCCTCTCTAGATTCATTTCTCCCTATTCCCCTCTGTTCCCTATCTTCCGTCACTCCCCCGATACTCCCGCTCCATGTCTTGTACATGCTCCCAGCCAGTTCTATCCCAGAATCATAAAAAAAACTCGAATGTAGTCCGATCTCACACCCGTCATTTGTGGCCTCTTCCCTCCACCCTGGCTCCATGTGGCTTTCACAGGGACGTCTTTAATCTGGCCGGATGCTACCTGGAGCCTGCAACGGTAAGCTTTGAGTTCATACAATTACTTTAGTCAAAAGTTACAGTCCCTTGAATGGAGCTAGAGAGTTTCGCTTCTGTGTTTGTTTGCTATTTTTTTTAGTTTGCCTGGCGGAAATACCAGGTAGTGGCCTGCATGAGCTTCGAATTCCACCTTATCTTTTGATACGACCTTCTCGTCTTTCTCTCCGTCCGTCCAACCCCCTTTTGTCTGTCTGTGAATGTGCAGCTCCCAACGCAGTACTACATGGCTCTGGTAAGAGATACATCATAAATGCTCGTGTGCTCCTTCCAACGCATTTCATCCTAAACTCTCCTCTTGATGCTCGAGTCGAAGGCTGCACCATGCACCTTTGTGCACCATGCACCATGCTCGTGTGCTCCTTTTGCTTTTCTTTTTCTATTTGTCCTTCCATGGTGATCTTTTCAGTACTCGTTCTGCGTTCGTCCTATACTCCTTCTCCCACGCCCACCGTCCTCACCTTTGTCGTAAACCCGTTCCTTCTTCCCCCCTTTTCCTTTCCTCTCACTCTCCCTTCCGCAAAACATCACCACCACCACCACCACCACGACCACCTCCGCCCTTACCAGATACGATGATAGTGCTGGTGGCGCAGACGGTGTACTACGAGGTGTTGGTGCCTTTGCAAAAATCTCATTCCCTCTTTTCCCCCACTTTCCTTTCCCTCCCTCACTCAAAACACCACGACGACCACCACCACCAACCACCATCACCAGATGTACACGATAACGACGATAGTGCTGGTGGCGCAGACGGTGTATTACGAAGTGTTGGTGTCTTAGCAAAAATCCCATTCCCTCTTTTCCCCCACTTCCCTTTCCCTCCCTCATTCAAAACACCACGACGACCACCACCACCAGATGTACACGATAACGACGATTGTGCTGGTGGCGCAGACGGTGTACTACGAGGTGTTCGTGCCACACAAAGAGGTGGCGGAGGGTGAGGACGACGAGGGCGACAGCGTGGCAGTGCAGGACAGCATCAGCGGCAGCAGCTCTGTGCAGGTGGGTGAGATGGGTGGGTGGGACTTAAGGGTTGGTGGGTGCTGGTAGTAGTACAGGCGGTGTACTATGAGGTGTTGGTGCCGCACAAAGTGGCGGTGGAGGGTGAGGACGAGCAGGAGGAGGGCGGCAGTGCAGGACAGCATCAGCGCCAGCAGCACTGTCCAGGTGGGTGATATGGGTGGGTGGGACTTTGGGCTGGGTGGGTGCTGGTGGCGCAGACGGTGTATTACGAGGTGCTGGTGCCGCACAAGGAGGTGCCAGAGGACGAGGACGAGCAGGAGGAGAGTTTCACGCCAGTGCAGGACAGGTGACAGCATCAGTGTCAGCAGCACCATGGCCGTCAATCTGCAGGTGGGTGGGTTGGGCGAGTTCTGAGGTGTCTAAAAAGTTGCCGCAATGCTGGACAACATCAGCGCCAGCACCACCATCGCTGTCACTCTGCAGGTGGGTGGTTTGGGACTTTGGATTGGATGGGTGCGCAGTTGAATGAAAGAGTGTGTGAGTAGCTAACTGTTAAAGGCACCTCTGGGATTTTTGAAGGATAGATGACCTTATGCTATGCTGTGCCATGCTATGCCATGCCAAACATTAAAGTCTCGGTGCACAAGGGTCAACAGGAGGCATTTCTTTATCAGATCTAATCAGAGGAAAATCAGAGCAGACGATATTATATCAAATCTTACCGGAGATCAGATTAGACCAGATCACAGCAGGTTAGAGCAGATAAGATAAGACCCCATCGCTAAGGAACAAAGACACCTCACAGTCCTCCTCACTTCCCAATTCCCTGCCCTACCCACCCCTTGTTCCTCTCCGCACTCCTTCCCCTTCTCCCAGCTGCAAACCCCTTTGCCTGCTGCACAGGCAGCATCAGCAGCAGCAGCAGGCACTGTCATTGCTGGTGGGAATCGCTCCCTCCTCCTTTCTCTCCTGCCCGCAGACTCCTCAGCTACAGGGACAGCAGCAGCTGCCATCATTTCCAGTGGGAGTGCCCCAAGGCGTGCCCATTTTTTGAGTCGATTGCTCCCCTCTCGTTCTTATCCCCTCCCAGTTGCAGACTCCTCTGCTACAAGGGCAGCAGCAGCAGGCGCCGTCAATGCCGGTGGGGGTGCCCCAGGGCCTGTTCATCTTTTGAGTCGACTAAAATTTACCCAACTATCTTCTCGTTCCCCTTTCCTTTCGCCCCTCTCGCCTACAGACTCCCCTACTGCAAGGGCAGCAGCAGCAGGCGTCGTCAGTGCCGGTGGGAGTGCCCCAGGGCGTGCCCATCCCCACTGCCCCACGATCCGAGATCCTCTCCGTGCCGCTCAGCCGCAAGTCCTCCCACCGCGACATCCACATCCAGTCAGTCGCTGCTTCTCGCCCTCCTTCATCTCCCTCCCTCCCCCACCTTTTGTGCTCTTGTATTGAATGCAATCGTCCCTTTGCTTTCGAATGGTCCGTATATTGAAAATGCCAGGTACAAACGGGCACGCCAGGTACAAACGGGCACGCCAAGTACAAACGGGCACGCCAGGTACGTCATGGCTAGTGAACGAATCATTCTAACAAAACGGACACACAAACAATCGTGTCGCTCAGCCGCAAGTCCTCCCACCGCAGCATCCACATCCAGCCAGCCCCTGCCCTCCCCCTCCCACACTGCCCCCCCTCCATAGTCGCCGTACCTAGCCCGTCCCGGTACTGATTCTTATGAAACTGAATGGTATGGTACTGAATATTATTCCCTTTGACTCTCCCATCTCCCATCCCCTCCCATCTCCCATCCAACCCCACCCCCCCCCCCCCCCCCCCCCCCCCCCCCCATCTCCCATTTGTGCAACCTTGAGTAAGCCCTCAACCCAAGAACCAAAACCTCCCGTCGCTGAAGTACTTCCTTGCTCTCCCCCCTCCTCTTTCCTTTTTTTCATTGCCTTTAACTTTTCCCCTCTCGTAACATGTCTCCCGTGCCTTCCCCCTCTCTCACCCTCTCTGCCCTCTTCCCACCACCCACAACGCAGTCGCTAGTGAGCTGCTATACGCCCATCATGGCCCCATTCCTGCCTGCCTCTTCCTGTGTTGTGCCTTCATCATTTTCCTTCTCTGCCTGCCTTCTCACCTCCCTGCGTTCACTACCCTACCTTCCCCCCGTCCCTCCACCCCCCTTCACAGCTCTGCGCGGTCGCTAGTGAGCTGCCACACGCCCACCATGGGCTCGTTCGTGCCTGGGTCACACGGGCACCACCCACACCACCCGCACTCACTGCACGCGCGCGCCATGCGAAGCACCATGTGGGGTCGCTGCTCAGCTAGTGCTCCCTCTCTTTCCCCCTCTCTCTCCCCTCTTTTTCCACCTCCCACCCCCTCCCCCTCCCACCCACCAGCTCTGCGCGGTCGCTAGTGAGCTGCCACACACCCACCATGGGCTCCTTCGTGCCGGGGTCGCACGGACACCACCCACACGGCTCACACGGCCACCACCCACACTCGCTGCACGCTCGCCATGCGCAGCACCACGTGGGGTCGCTGCTCAGCCAGTCACCCGGCCAGGGCGTGCCCCACATCTCCCTGCGCAGCAACAGCCCCGTCACCCGCGCTGTAAGCCCCTAAAATATATATATATATATTTATATACATATACATATACATATACATATACATATACATATACATATACATATACATATACATATACATATACATATACATATACATATACATATAGATATACATATAAATATATAAACTTTTTTATATATGTATATATATATATATATATCAAAGTATCCTCATCTCCCTGCGCAGCAACAGCCTTGTCACCCATGCTGTGAGTCTATTTTTGAGGATTCCACAGCAGCCCCGTCACCTGTGTTGTTGAATCAATGCATTGAACACCAGCCGTACCCTCTTGGGATACCTGGTCGGAGCATACCCTTGTCATTCCCGCAGTCTTGCTCTGGTCCACGGATATCCTTTCACGTTTCCGCACCATTTGCTGCCTCACCTCCTCATCCCTTCCTCCCCTTCATCTCCATCTCCCTTTGAGACTTCCTCCTCGTGCCCTCCTCCCCTCCTCCTCATCCCTCCTGTTCTCATCCTCATCCCTCCTGCCCTCCTGCCCTCCTGCTCCCTCTTCCCTCCCTCCCCACAGGTGGCATTCGGCATGCTGCTAGTTGGCTGCCTGCGCATCGGCACCCTCTCCCACTCCCTCTTCTCTGCTTCTTCCACCCCCAACCACCTCGGTCCCATCCCCCACCACCCAGACCCGGCCTTTACCTCCTCCTCCACTTCCCCACTCTCCTCTCTCTTCCCCTCACTTGCTGCCTCCTCCTCCGCTGATCCCGGCCTCGAATCCTACCGTCTGCCAGCGCAAATCTTTCCCATGCGCCGACGACTGTTGCAGGTGAGTCTGTCTGTTTCCTCATAAGAATAATTTTTAATAAGCTGTCTGTCTAATCACAATGTGCTTGTATCAGGGTACGCATGTATCCAACAACCCATTTGGGTAACGCATTCCAACAGACATTCTATTCAAACAAATCAAGTGTGTGCGCATGTCACATGCGTGAGCGGCCTTGGTACCAAATGCTCACATCCCGATCCAGCCAGCCCCTTTCCCGTTCAAAAATCATGAGATGTCTCAAACGTTCCCTCACCTGTTGCCGTTCCTCTTCCTTCTCACTAACGAGCACAGCACTTTGCTGCTCATACGAACCTGCTGAATGCCTTGGCTCTCTCTGGAAGAACACTTCCCAAGCCTGTCTCGTAAGAGGGTTGCTCCTTGCCTTCCTGTCCGCTGATGCTTTGTCTCTGCACTGTTGCCCTGCCCCCCGTTATTCCAGGTGAACATGCACGGATTGTTTTCTCAACACCTGCTGACAGATGGTAACTCCCGCTTGCGCCATACCATCCCCACCATCTTCCACCATCCCATGGTCCTGTAACAGAATTTCACCCTTGAAACGCCCCATCATACCATCTTCACATTTGAGTCCACTCAGTGTCAATGCCCACCAGCCTCAGCCATACCACCGCCCTGTACCAGAATCTCACTCTCCAAAAGCTCCACTGCATGCCCATCGTACTTCTGCTCTTGCCGTGCTGCTCCTCCCCCCAACAACCCCCCCCATCAAACCAGGCGACGATGAGGAGCCGAGTGCGCTGGGGGAGCTGCTGGGGTGGCTCATGGCGGCCATCTACATGGGCGGACGTATCCCCCAGATCTACCTCAATGTGCGTATGCATGCATGCTGCTCTCCTTGCATGCCATGCCATCAGTGCGAGCTGCTGTGTTGCTGCATGCTGAATGCTGTGGCTTAGATTTTTAACCGAGCACCCCCTTCCCTCCCCTTCGTCTCCCTGCATGCATTCAGATCCAGCGAGGCACAGTGGAGGGCCTCAGCCCACTCATGTTCCTCTTGTGGATGCTGCATGTTGCATCTTGTGGCACTTCAATTCAGTGTACATTCTCAACCTTGCACCCTCTGCCCCTTCGTCTCCCTGTGTGTGCATGCAGATCCAGCGCGGCACAGTGGAGGGACTCAGCCCGCTCATGTTCCTCTTCGCCCTCGTTGGCAATGCCACCTACGTGGGCAGGTGAGAGATTCCACGTGTCTACTTGTCCAGGTCAAGTTTTGAGACGTCTCAAAACCAGGTGAGACTTTCCACTTGTCCAGGTCAAGTTGTACTGTCAGCACATTCACCCGGTTGTAGGCCTATTTGAGCGTCCAGAGGTGAGAGACTCCTGAATGTGCTGTCTGACAGCTCACCTGAATGTGCTGTCTGACAGCTCTGAGGGCGAGGGCTTCCATTGAGGGCCCTGCTTTCTTTCCTGCCACCTCGCTGCTCCATGTTTCTCTCTGTATTCCCTGTCCCTCGCCCCATGAGTGGCATGAGTGGCACACTGGCAGCACATAAAGCCCAGCTTGCCTGCTGTCTCCTTGACACCCCTCTCCACCTCCCCTTCTCACCCTTCCCCTCTTCTCTCACTTGCACATCAACAGCACAGCACGGAGTGGCGACACATCAAGCCCAAAATGCCTGATGTCGCATCAAACACATCATGAATCCCCACCCTAACGCCCCTCACCCCCCCTTCTCCCCCCCTTCTTCTTTCCCTTGCACATCAACAGCATACTGGCGCGCAGCAGGGGGTGGTGACACATCAAGCCCAACATGCCTGATGTCGGATTAATCACATCACGGCCTCCCACACAAACCTCTCCTCTTCCCACCCCTCTCCCATCCATGCACATCAACAGCATAGTAGCGCGCAGCATGGAGTGGCAACACATCAAGCCCAACATGCCATGGCTCGTTGATGCTGCTGTCTGCGTGCTTCTCGACCTCTTTGTAAGCCCCAATACCGCTTTGTAAGCCCCAACTAACCCTAACACCTCTTTGCAAGTGCCCACACCTCGTTGTAAACCCCAACACGACTTTGCAAGCCCCCACACCTCTTTGCAAGCCCCCACACCCCTTTGCAAGCCCCCACACCTCTTTGCAAGCCCCCACACCACTTTGCAAGCCCCCACACCTCTTTGTAAGCCCACACGCCTCTTTGTAAGCCGCCGCAGCTCGTTCAGAGGCATTTTAAAGAAGAGATCCACATGACCTAAATACGTTCAAGATTCTGACCTGTTTTCCAACATCACAACCCTCTTGTATGTCTGTCGTACTGCCTCTGGCAGATCCTCTGCCAGTTTGCCTACTACAGCTACAAGAATTCAAAAGAGGCGAGCACAGACGATGACTACGAGGAGGTCAAATAGGCCAAAAGCCGTGACCCTCCCTCGAGTAGGCTATACGCATGCCTTGTTAGCTGCAAGCAGCGATACATGCCTATTAGTTGCAATGCAACTCCCCTTGCAAAGGGTATGAAAAAATGGTTGCACTATTTTGACATTTATGTAGAGGAAGTCATTGTGTCCGTGTTGTGCAGTGCAATACATAGGAATTGAGCATCTGCTTATAGAATCGATCAGGTGTGGCATTCTATGCTATTCATGCCATTGCAGTTCAGCACACCAGACCTACCTGGAGTACAGAATGAAATCGTTTCTGATAGCGAAACAAACAGCAGGATGGGGACCATGCGATGGATAGATACTACTGTTGAAAACAGTATTTCTGTTACAGACAGCGTTTATGTAACAACATTGCTTCTTGCAGAGTTTAGACAGCACGGCACAGCACAGCACAGCACAGCACAGAGCAGAAATTCAGTGTATTTTCAAGGTCTGCAAAAAAATAGCTTCAGTGTGTGAAGAGGGTGACTGAGCAGTCAGCGCCTGCTGTGAAGAGCCATGGCTGGGAGGGGTGGAAGGCACACGCGTACAGACCTGCAGGCACAGGGAAGAGTGGGGATGGGGAGAGAGAATGAGAGGGTGGCGGTGAGAGAATGAGCTGTGCACTACGAACGGTGATGCTTTCAACAGGACACTCCAATAAGAGGAAAAACGGAAAATCAACGCACTGTTGGAGGAGAACAATGATGAGGTGGCGGCACGGGGGGGTGGTGGTGGTGCAGAGGATCTTGAGCGGCACGATGAGGGCCAACGTCTCTAACGCAGCCTCCTAAGAAAGAAGACACGGAAACTTAACGTACCTCTTGGGTGATTTTTGAGGCGCCTCAAAGATCACCTCAATGAAAGAGGACACAGTAACTCAACGTACTCTTGGAGGAAGATGACGAGGAGGCGGCTTGTTGTGGTGGTGGTGGCGCCCGGAGGATCTTGAGCGGCACAATGAGGGGGTTCTGCAGCAGGTCGGCGAAGACCATCCCGTGGAAGGCAAAGGCTGACCCGTCCTCTGCTGCACTGGCGAAGAGTGGGTACGTGGGGTGGAAAGCGACGCTTCTCACGTCCATGCCGCCGTGGCTCCTGCAGAGTGGGCCAAGACAGGGCAAGACAGGGGGGGCGTGAGGGAGGTAGGGATGGAACACAAAGGCTGAGCCATCCTCTGCTGCACTGGCGAAGAGCGGGTAGGTGGGGTGGAATGCCACTGACCGCACATCCATGCCCCCGTGACTCCTGTAGGGGGTGGGGCACGAGACAAAGCACGAGGGCGTGGAAGAGGGGAGAGTGAGGGGGGTTGGGATGGAACATAAAGGCTGACCCGACCTCTGCTGCACTGGCAAAGAGCGGATATGTTGGGTGGAAGGCGACTGACCGCACATCCGTGCCCCCGTGACTCCTGCAAGTTGAGGGGGTGGAAGCACGCGGGATGGGAGAGGAATTGGGAGAGGAACAAGGGATGATGGAGCCGTGGTGTGGCGTTTTGTGCTGCACTGGCGAAGAGCGGGTAGGTGGCAGCGGGAAGGTCCCCAACTGCACGTCCATGCTGCTGTATCTCCTGCAGGGTGGGAAGTAGGGGCATGGCAATGAGGTGGTGGAGGGAGGCAAGACAGATGGGTACGGATGGAAGGGAAAGGACGAGCAAGCCATGCTCTGCTGCACTAGCGATTTTTTTTTTTTTTTTTTTTAAGCCCACCTCAAGACATTGTAGGACTGCTCACCTCAAGACGCGGTAGGGGCGAGTGGAGAGGTCCATGTCGATCCATGCCACCTTGCCCTCGTCTCCCCCCACCAGCAGATGATCGCCTGCCATCCAGGCACACGGTAGGGGAGGTTGGGTTGTAGGAGGGTGTAAATTGTAGCAATTGCAATGCTTCAGGAGCACGTCGTTTCCTTCCCGTGCGATGATTTGAGACCTACAGAGACAGCTTTCACTGGTGGTCGAACCCACCTGAGGGATGGGATGGACGGATTGCGAAGACCATTACCTGAGGGATGGATGGCGAGCGAGGAGATCTGTTTGATGTTGGGCATGTATTTTCTCAGCAGGCACAGCCGCAGCAGGTGGTAGGAGCGCACGAGCGTGCGCGACGACACAAAGAGGATGGGTTTAGATGGGTGGAAGGCCACCGCTGCAATGCGCCGGTCCCCGCCCGCTGCTGCCTTCTTGAACGGGCACTGTGATGCGCGACGGGTGAGCTGGTGAATCACCACTGCCCTGCTGCCACGTGGAGGGAGGGAGAGAGGAACGAAGAGACGACAGAAGAGAGAATATTAATAGGAGATTGTACACAGCTCGAACACAAGGATTGAGAGGATCGAATGGACCTTGAAGCGGCACTGCGATGCGCGACGGTTGAGCTGGTGGATCACCACTGCTCTGCTGCCACGTGGAGAAAGACAATAAGGGCAAGGAGGGGAGAGAGGGGGAAGGGGGGGAGTTGGGAAATTTGGACGGGGGAAGACGGAAGGAAGGGAGACAACGCAAGCAGAGAGGAGAGGCGGAGCACTCCCAGCAGGAAAGCGGGATTCTCATCAGAAACGCAAGAGAACGAGCGCATATGCTTTTGAGACGTCTCAAAAGAGTGCATATGCTGTGTACTAAGCAGTTGTGCTAGGAAAACCGATAGGCCATCGATGGGCAAGACTACAGAATCAAGAACCTGGAAATAAATGAAATGCAAGAAGCAAGAAGGACTTATCATTTGGGGAGACGGAAGCAAAGTAGTCGGCCTTGCGATGCCATGTGACACTCGACACTTGCTGCATGGGGGATGGCGGACAGGATAGGTGGAATAGCAGCGGGAAACATAGGGGCGTGAATGAAATCGCTTTACAATGCAAACATGAGAAGGAAGAAAAAGAGTCGGCGTTTTGAGGAGCTGACTTTTGAGTCGACTCAAAAGTCACCTATAAGAAAGAAAAAGAGTCGGCGTTTTGAGGAGCTGACTTTCGAGTCGACTCAAAAGTCACCTAAAAGAAAGAAAAAGAGTCGGCGTTTTGAGGAGCTGACTTTCGAGTCGACTCAAAAGTCACCTAAAAGAAAGAAAAAGAGTCGGCGTTTTGAGGAGCTGACTTTTGAGTCGACTCAAAAGTCACCTAAAAGAAAGAAAAAGAGTCGGCGTTTTGAGGAGCTGACTTTTGAGTCGACTCAAAAGTCACCTAAAAGAAAGAAAAAGAGTCGGCGTTTTGAGGAGCTGCGCCTCGCTTGGTAGAGAAACGATACGGAGTCCTAAAAGAGAACTGGGTACAAGATGTGGGTACAAGTGTGCAGTTCTCACACTCAACCAAGGGTACAAAGGACCACGGTGGAGTGTGAGACGAGAGCTGAGTGAAGCAGTGAGGTTAACCTATTCTGTGTAACAGAGGAGTTACCACCTTGCCTTACCTAGTATTATTGACTACCTGTGTTAGAATTTACCTCCTGGTGCCTGAGTCGTAGGCCCTTGAGCTTGCCTCCATGCCCCCGATATGTGCTCCATGTCAACCCCACCCCTGTTGCCTCACCTTTTGAGTTTACTCACATACTGTTCAACAGCGCCAGCACTCACCTCCTGGTGTCTGAGTCGTAGGCCCTTGAGCTTGCCTCCCTCTCCCTTATACGCGCTCCATGTCACCCCCACCCCGACTCCCGCGTCTGTGGCGGAAACAAGGCAAGAAAGCTGGGTTTCGATTCAATGACTGTTGCGATTTGTGGCACGTCACAAAAAGATTTGAGGATGCAGAAACTGATCAGAGTAGGGGATGCGTTATTGTAGCATGGATGGAACACAGAGCATCTTCTTCGGGAATTCATACAAACTTGTTACCCCCCCAATTCCCATCCACACCCATCCAAACCCATCCCGCACTCATCCCCCACCCATCCACACCCACCTGCCACCCACCTGCCACCCACCCACCTGCCACCCACCTGCCACCCACCTGCCACCCAGCCACCTGCCACCCACCTGCCACCCATCTGCCACCCATCTGCCACCCATCCCCACCCACCTTCTTTCCACCCGTCCTTGGCCTCCAACAGCTGCTCCACCGCCCTCTCCTCCTCCTCCGTGCCCCCCTCCCCTGGCAGTAACACCACATCCGTGCCTCTGTTGTGGGGGGGAGGAGGAGGAGAGGGGGGAAGGGGAAAGGACGGGGAGAGAGGGGGGAGAGGAGAATACGAGGAGAGATGGGGGAGAGGAGAATACGAGGCGAAAGGTGAGGAAAACGGGGGGGGAAGAGGGGAGGGGAGGAGACGTGATAAGAGGAGGGGAGGGGAGAGGTGGAGAGGAGGGGGGGGCTCACGAGGTGATGGCGAGGATGGGGCGGGAGGAAGCAGGGCTCCATGCCACGTGTTTGACTGCCGCTGGCATTTGTATGACCCTCCGGCACCGCGTGGTGTCCACCTCCCACACCCTCACTGTGCCATCGTCACTGCCTGCAGTGCGGTGAGGAGGAGTGGAGAGGAGAGAAGATGGGAGGGGAAAGCAAAACGGGGTCTGGTGTGACATGCACTTGTCGGCACCGCGTGGTGTCCACCTCCCACACCCTCACTGTGCCGTCATCACTGCCTGCAGTGCGGTGCAGAGGAGTGGAGAGGAGTACAGAGGGGTTGGGAACAGGGTAATGGTGCGCTGCACCGCGTGGTGTCCACCTCCCACAACCTCACCGTGCCAT
The DNA here is from genome assembly GCA_947471745.1 of Closterium sp. Naga37s-1. Taxonomy (NCBI): domain Eukaryota; kingdom Viridiplantae; phylum Streptophyta; class Zygnematophyceae; order Desmidiales; family Closteriaceae; genus Closterium; species Closterium sp. Naga37s-1. The sequence continues at coordinate 745,476 of CANJKZ010000799.1, read as the reverse complement.
CGTCACTGCCTGCAGTGCGATGCGGAGGGGTGGAGAGGGGTGCAGAGGAGAAAGAGAGGGAAGAGGGGCAGAAAAAGGGATGTAAGGAGAGGATTGGGAACAGGGGGTTGATGTGGCATGTGCTAGTCTGCACTGTGTGGTGCCCACCTTCCACACCCTCCTTCCTTTGAACCAGACAAAGAAACACCTCCTGGGACCGTATTAATCCGTTTAAATGACCGTTTTATACGATACCGTTTTCTACGGTAAATCTGAAAAAATACGACCGTTTTTTTTTTACGCTACACTGGCCACAGGGGCGCAAGGAGATCGCGCGCACGGTGGCACGGTGGCACGGTGGCACGGTGGCACGGTGGCACGGTGGCACGGTGGCACGGTGGCCCGGGTAGCACAGGCAGAGAGAGGGAGTGCGGTGGCCTTGGTGAAAACACTCATTCATAGGAGCACTTTCTTTCGAAAAAGATCAGATCAGATCACACCAGACAATACCTGAGGCGAGCCACTGCCCTGAGGGGAGCAGGGAGAGCGATCGCACGGTGGCGCGATGACCCAGGCGAGAGCACTCAGCAGCACACTCCTCCAGATCATTTCACCCGTATAAGCAATGTTTCGTAGACGATACCTGAAGCCATCCATTGCTCCGAGGGGTGCAGGGAGAGCGATCGCACAGTGGCGCGATGGCCCAGGTAGCGCAGCGAGAGGGAGTGCGGGAAGGGACGCAGATCCTTCCTCTTGGGCAGCTTCGGCAGCAGCGCGTCGGGATCGATCATAATCTGAGCGAGGGAGGCGCGGGGGATCAAGGAGGGTGGGGAGGAGAGCCAAGATCAGCCGCACGGTCAAACGGACCGAGTTTGATTTTCTTGGGCAGCCGCAAACTGGTCTGGACTACATTCAATTCAATCAGCAAGCCCAACACAACACTCCAATATCTTTCACTCTATGCTCTCCCACCCACGGCAACACACGCAACGCACCCGGTTCTTCTTGACGCGAGGGCACAGGTAGAGGTCCAGGCAGCGCTCAAAGCGCTCTCGGATGAAGCGTGGATACGCCGGCACAGAGCGCAGGGATTTGTACCTGATGGTGTGTTAAGGGGGGGAAGGGAGGGTGGCGGCAGGGGGCAAGGGGAACAGGGAAGATGAGAGATGAAGAGAGTGAGAGGTCCAGGCAGCGCTCAAAGCGCTCTCGGATGAAGCGTGGATACGCCGGCACGGAGCGCAGGGAGGTGTACCTGTCACTCATGGTGGAAGGGCAGCAGTGCTAGTGAAACGCTTTAGCAAGTAAGAAAAAGAGTAAAAATTCCCTCGCTAAGAAAACTCTGAGCGCAGGGAGGTGAACCTAATAACAAGGGGAAGGGGGGAAGAAGAGCGCAGAGAGGTGTACCTGAACGCCCTCATAATGCTTCACAGAGCGAGATGGTGGAAGGAACTTAACTTACGAGGCAATAGGGGCGCACCAGGCACCACAGCACAAGACATCAATCACTGCACCCACGGATACGTCACAGCACCGACAGAACGAACTGCTTGGGCAGGAAGTGCGAGTGGGAGGTGCCTTCATACTCCGCCTGCTTGCCGTTTCAGGCGCCTTGAAGTACGTATGTTGGAGGCAACTCATAATACACCGCATATACGGCCAGCACAGCAACGCGCACTCACTGCTTGGGCACGAAGAGAGTTTTGAGTCGACTCAAAAGTCACCTAGCAACAGGCACTCACTGCTTGGGCACGAAGAGCGAGTCGGAGGTGCCTTCATACTCCGCTTGCATCATCTTCTCCGCCACCTCCTCCTCCGTGGGTATGTACTCCACCGGTGGGTTGTACGACTCCTCGTGGCCTGCACATGCCAGTGGGAGGGGAGGTATGTGTCAAGGAAGGGCAGAGTGATGAAGCAATGGCATGGGTCAAGCTGCCACCTCCTCCTCTGTGGGTATGTACTCCACCGGTGGGTTGTACGACTCCTCGTGGCCTGAGAGGGAGGACGAAAGGCAGAGCAGAAGAAAGGCAGCGTGATGAGGCATTGCCAGGGACAGCGGTTAGGCTGCCTCCGCCACCTCCTCCTCCGTGGGTATGTACTCCACTGGCGGGTTGTACGACTCTCGTGCTCTGCGGGAGAGAGGGTAGGGGACACGGTAGGGGAGGAACGGTGATTGGGATATGTCGTTGGCATGGGTCAAGCTGCCTTCACCTCCTCGTCCGTGGGAATGTACTCGACTGGCGGGTTGTACGACTCCTCATGCCCTGAGACAGCAAGAGTGACAGGGGCAGGTGGCAGGGCATGCGACAGGGTAGAAATGGGCATTGGCACAGCTCATACTGCCACCTCCTCCTCCGTGGGGATATACTCCACTGGCGGGTTGTATGACTCCTCGTGCTCTGCACATGCCACATGCGAGGGGCAGGGAAGGCAGGGGGAGAGCCATGTGGCAAAACTGACTTTTCGGGCTCCTCAGGATTTGCCACCAGTTGAATTACGCATTTCCTGGCATGAAAAGGGCCGCGTCTGGGACTCAAACCAAGCAATGCAGACGTGACAGATCAGCAAACTTCACGTGTGCATGTATTGCACGATGCTGCTGACCTGGCAGTTTGACCTGGCTGTTTGGGCTGACCTGGCAGTTTGGGTTTGGGGGCGGCGACGAAGCTGAGTCCGTTGACGTTCTTGGTCTTATCGGACTGAGAGGCAATGGCTTTAAGGTCATCCCCCCACAGCAGGTACACCGCCTGCTGCTGCCCCTCGCTCTCCTTCTGCTTCCGCTCCTTCTCCCTCTGCGCTAAAGTCTTGATCGTGCCTTTTCTCAGTCCCCGCACCAGCCGCACTATCTGCATGTGTGTGTATGGGGAGGAGAAGTCGGGGAAGAGCATGGGGGGGTATGCAGGGTGAATGGGAGAAAGAAGAGTGAGATAGAAACCAGGAGATGTGTGGGACTGTGTGAGAGGCAATGGCTTTAAGGTCGTCCCCCCACAGCAGGTACACCGCCTGCTGCTGCCCCTCATTCTCCTTCTGCTTCCGCTCCTTCTTCCTCTGCGCCAGCGTTTTTATTGTTCCTTTTTGTCAGTCCCCGCACCAGCCGCACTATCTGTGCGTGAGGGGAGGAGAGGTAAGGGAAGTCAGGGGGGAGTTGGGGGTGTGCTGAAATCAAAGAATTCGGGTGAGGGTGAAACCAGGAGATGCGTGGGACTGTGTGAGAGGCAATGGCTTTGAGGTCGTCCCCCCACAGCGGGTACACCGCCTGCTGCTGCCCCTCCGCCTCCCGCTTCTGCCTCTCCTTCTCCCTCTGTGCCAACAACTTGATCGATCGTGCCTTTTCTCAACCCGCGCACCAAGCGGACTTTCTGCATGGGAAAGAGAGAGGGGGGGGGGGGGAGTGGGTTTGGTGGCGCATAAGGGGATTTTTTTTAGGCGCCTCAAAACGAGATGATCAAAAGCGGTCCCTTTCTGCACTCCCTGCAAAAGTCACAGTCTGCGTGTGGAGCGAGAGAGAGGTGAGGTGGACAGAAGTGGGAGGTGGACAGAAGTGGGAGGTGGACAGAAGTGGGAGGTGGACAGAAGTGGGAGGTGGACAGAAGTGGAAGGCGGACAGAAGTGGGAGGTGGACAGAAGTGGGAGGTGATGGGCGGTGGGGGTACGTCTCAAAAATCTACTTTCTACACGAGGTGATAGGCGGTGGGGGCGGCCGGCGGTGGTAAGTGGGAGACGAAAGAGGAGGACAGGGAGGAAGAGGGAAAAGATGCAGTGGAGGTGGGAGCAGCAGCAGCAGTTAAAGAAATCAGATTCCCTGTATATATCTACCTTCTATATCTACCTATATTCCTCCATGCCTCAATCACGAGTCAATGCGAATCTGCATGCAGACCGCCTCTCCCACCACCATGACATCAAGCGCAATGCCCCACTGCAGCCTCGTGTGCGCCGCCTTTTCCATCCAGCCCATCTGCCCATACACTCACACCCGCTCGCCCGCTCACCTGCCTGCCTCTGCTCACCTGCTTGGCCTCGTGCTTGGAGGGGGTGAAGCGCCTCTTGGGCTCTGGCTGGGCGTTGAGTGGGTCCCACTTCCCTTCCATCCATAGCCTGCCCTGCACTCACCTGCTCACCCTCTCACCTGCTCACCCTCTCACCTGCTCACCCTCTCACCTGCTCGCCCTCTCACCTGCTCGCCCTCTCACCTGCTCACCCTCTCACCTGCTCGCCCTCTCACCTGCTCGCTTGCTCACCTGCTCACCCTCTCACCTGCTCGCTTGCTCACCTGCTCACCCTCTCACCTGCTCGCTTGCTCACCTGCTCACCCTCTCACCTGCTCGCTTGCTCACCTGCTCGCTTGCTCACCTGCTCACCCTCTCACCTGCTAGCCCTCATTCGCTCACCTGCTTGGCCTCGTGCTTGGAGGGGGTGAAGCGCCTCTTGGGCTCCGGCTGGGCGTTGAGGGGGTCCCACTTCTCATCCCAGTCGAACCAGTCCAGGTATGGCTGGGGGGAGAGGGGGGGTTTGGGGGGAAAGAGAGCAACAATGCGGGAAGAGATTGTAAAGAGGATAGTTTGCTGCAATCCTGTCATGATTTGAGATCCTTCCTTCTCTGAGGTGCATGCTCAAAGCGAGGAAACCTTCTCCAAGTCTGCTGCTTCCGCCCACCCCTTGCTTTGAGTCGAGCAATCTTTCACCGCTCGTTCCCTTCGCCTGTTGTTAAGTTGAGGCAGCAGCAACCACTCCAACCAGCCCGCCTCACCTCTACTCTTTTCAGCTGCCCTCACCTCATAAGGGTTGACGTGGGCGTGTGGCGTGCGCCCCTCCCTGATTCTGCGGATCATATCAATGTCCTCCTCTGTCAGGCGGATCTCCTCGTCGTTGTACTCATCGTACACCACCTTCCTGGAAGGGGACGAGCGGGTGAAGGGAAGGAAGGAAGGAAGGAGTAGGTATAGAGCAGTCAGGGAAGGCTCTATAGTCACCGACCACTCTGTCAGCCGGATCTCCTCATCATTGTACTCTTCGTACACCACCTTCCTGGAAGGGAGAGAAGAGAAGGACACGCAAAGGCACTCTGAAGCAGGGAGACTAAGGGTGAACTTTCAAGGCCCCCCGCTGCTCTGTCAGCCGGACCTCCTCGTCGTTCACCACCTTCCTGGAAGGGGACGAGCGGGTGAAGGGAAGGAAGGAAAGGAAGGAAGGGAAGGAAGGAAGGAAGGAGTAGGTAGAGAGCGGTCAGTCAGAGGAAGGCTCTAGTCTAGAGTCACCAGCCACTCTACTCTGTCAGCCGGATCTCCTCGTCGCTGCACTCGTCGTATACCGCCCGCCTCTCTGATAGAGGAGGAGGCGAAGGGAAGGATGGAGAAAGAGAGGAGTTTTGGTGAACTCTCAGCTTCCCCCCCAGGCTGCTCTGTCAGCCCGGCTCAGAAACCACCCCACCCAAACACACCCACCCAAACCGCACCAGCACACCCACCAGGTGTTGGGGTCGTCGCGTCGTGTCCCACTTGTTCCCACCAACCCCCCCCTCCTCGCTCACAGAGCGCCCTCACAGCACCCTCGCAATACCCCAGCCCACCCACCAGCACCCCAGCTCTTTTGTGAGGACTGAAATGTCTCCCCACCCCACCCCCCACCCATTCCATCCACCAGCACTGCAGCAGCGCACCAGGCGTCAGGGTTGTCGGTGTGGGCGAGGAACTGGTCGAGCTTGTCCCCCTTAGAGGCCACTCTGATAGCCAGCTGTACATCACACACACAGCACCCTCGCTACACACTCGCTATACCCCACCACACCCATCAACACCGCAGCACAACCACCAGCACCCCATCGGAACCAGCAACCCACCAGGCGTCAGGGTCGTCGGTGTGAGCGAGGAACTGGTCGAGCTTGTCCCCCTTAAAAGCCACTCTGGCAGCCCGCCACATCACACACACAGCGACCTCACTAAACACTTGCAATACCCCCACACACCCACCAGCACCGCATCACACCCATCAGCAACCCACCAGGCGTCAGGGTCGTCGGTGTGGGCGAGGAACTCGTCGAGCTTGTCCCCCTTAGAGGCGCGCCCCTTTTGCTTCATAATGCGCTTCCCCTCCCTATCATATCCAATGTGCCCCTCCTCCTTGTACCACTCTAGGGGCACCTTGCCCACCGTGTTGCGCGATGGGCGCTGAAAAAGGGAAAGGGGGGAGGGAGGGGGAGACGGGAAGGTATCACTCTGCAGTCTGCACACGCCCCTCCCTGTCCTACCCGATGTGCCCCTCCTCCTTGTACCACTCCAGAGGGACTTAGCCCAGAGAGTTGCGCCATGGGCGCTGGTAGGGGGAAGGGCAGGGGATTAGGAAGAGGTGGGGTGGGGGTGGGAAGGGGAAGGAGAATGGAAGGGGAAGTGGAAGGGAATGGCACGGGGACGAGTGGGCGAGTGGAGAAAGGGCAGAGCAAGAGAGTGGGAGAGTGGGATTTGGGGCGAGTGGGGGAGCGGGAGAGAGAGAGGAGGGGACAGAGCAAGGCGGGCGCACCTCGTCCTCCGAGGAGTCGCTCTCCTCCGCCGCATGCCCCGCGCCCTCGCCCTCCCGCCCCTCTCGCTCCTCCCCCTCCTCCGTTTCCCCTTCCTCTTCGCTCTCCTCGCCCTCTTCCTCCTCTTCGTCCTCCTTCCCCTCTTCCCCCTCTTCTCCCTCTTCTCCTTCCTCTTCCTCATCTTCCCCCTCCCCCCCCCTCATCATCCCCTTCACCTTCTGAACCCTCCTCCCCCTCCCCTTCCTCCTCCTCTTCCTCATCATCACTCCCCCGCACCTCCTCCTCTTTCCCCCCATCCCCTCCACCATCTTTCCCCCACGGCCGCCGCAGAAGGTCCTTCAGCGCGCGCCGCTCCTTCCGCTCCGCCGCCGCATCCGCGCACTTCTGCTCGCGCGCCAATCGCGCCGCCTGCAATGCAGTTTTTTTCTCCGCTTCGGCTTGCGCCGCCTCCAGAATGGCTCCAGACTCGCCCTCTCGCTTCTCGCCCCTTCCCTCTTCCTCCTCCTCTTCGTCGCTTCCCCCCTCCCCTTCCGACTCTGACGAATCGGAGTCCGAATCGTCAGCCGGAATCAATCTGTTGAAATCCTCGCTTCCGTCGTCGTCTTGCCCTTCCTCCGACGCCCCATCAACCGCTCTAATATCCTCTGCAGCTTCTCCCGCTTCGGGCACGTCTTTATTCGCCTCTACTGGCCGTAACTCCTCCTCTGCAGCCATAACAACGGCTGAACCGGAAACGCCAGCAAAGGGTATAAAGGCAACGAGACAATAGAAACGAAGCAGTGAAAGAAGATGCAGGGCAATCGAGGCTGCGAGGAACGAAAGTATTTGGTCCGACCAAAACCCGAAGTTGAAGGGAGGTTCTGGAAGGGAGTAAATTTCTCGCTTGGAGATGATCCGTTTCGATTAATCGAATGAACTTGTGATTGGGGAGCTCAACCAGCAGTACATCATGAACCGACAAAAACAAGTATCACTGAAAGTTGATACGGAAATATTGCTTTTCTGTTCTCATCTAGACACATTACTCTCCGCTCACGCGGGTAAAAATCCCTTCAAAACATCAAGACACAGGAAGAAGGTCCAGAAACATATTGTACAACAATTGCACCCAACCATCAACTGGCCCAGGGTGACAGTAATGAAGGCAGTCCTTGGCCCCTCTATGGGAATCCGGCCTCAGCTCTGTCATACTCTCCACATCCATATACACAGCCCCCACCGCCTCCGCCACTTTCCTTGCAACTTCATTCTGTCGTGCAAACTTATCCCAATTATACTTATCAATGTGTTCAATACCCCCATCACCCTTATCACTGTCGCTTGAATTATCCTTTTCAACTCTTCTTTCCAAGGGACGGTCGTAACGCATGCACCCCTTATGCCCCGCCGGCGTGCCCCGCACAACAATCAGCAGATCCGGAAACTGCTCTCTCAACCAAGCCAACTGCCCGGAAACCTCCCACGCGAATGACTCGTGCGGGGTGAAGTGCGCGCCGCGGTTGACAATGAGAATCGACACGTTCTCCTGTCGCAGATCGTCCACCCATGAGCCCTGCACGCGCTTCGTGAGCCACTCATTGCGCCAGGCGGGGGAGAGCAGGTAGTCGTCTCGCACAAAGAAGAGGTTGAATGCAAGAGAGGAGCGAGCGGCCTGGGGTGAACTTTCCCTGCTGCTGCTGCTTCTGCTGCTGCTGCTGCTATCTCTCTTCCACTCCACATCCCCACTCTCACCCGTCCCCACCACGTCCCCACCCTCCTGCCTCCCTTGCGCATCCACACCCTCCTCCCTCCCCTGCACACCCCCTTCTCCCTGCCTGCCCTCCACATCCCCACACAGCACAGCGGTCCAGCAGCGCTGCGGCGACAGCCACGGGGAGTACGAAGCACCCCGCACCCGTCGGCACAGCACCGAGATTTGCCCGCGCCGTACACGCGCCCCTGGGTCCTCCGCCCCCACACGCACATTGTAGCGCAGGGCGTGCGCGAGCTGCAGGCTGAGCGAGTCCCCCACCACCATCACGTTGCGCCCTGCTATCGCCTGGCAGAGTGCCTCGCCTGAAAACCGCTCCCACCGCCCACATGTACCCTGGCTGTTGCTGCTGCTGGGGGTGCTTGAGGCACCACTGCTCCCGCCACCACCGCCACCACCGCTACTGCCACTGCCGCCGCCGCCACCGCCGCCGCTGCTGCTGCTACTGCTGCTGTTACTGCCCTCTCCCACTTCCCCGCCCACGCCCTCCCCTTCTCCGTCCCCTCCCACCCTCCATTCGTACTTGAGCGCTTCTCTCACCTTCCACTCCACCTCTCCCCGCCCCTCCTCCACCACCCTATCTGCCTCACGCATCGCCACCGCACCAGGCACGGACCCCATGTGCTGCTCATCACACGAACTCATCTCGCCGGGCCACGGCAGCAGCCGTGGCGTGGCGTTGAATCTCCACCGTCCGTTCCTGCTGATGCACGCGAAACGGTCTCGGAAGGATTGGACCTGTGCTGACGTGGCGAGGACGGATCCCGGGATGTGATCCCATTGGCCGATGATGCTCTGAAGGCCTTCAGCTGTGGTGGGAATGGACGGTGGGGATGATGCTGAGCTGTGATCAACAGACGAGAAACCCGGTTTAGTTTCTGCTGCTGCAACAGCTGTTCCTTCACCTGCCCCTTCACCTGCCCCTTCACCTGCCCTTTCACCTGCCCTTTCACCTGCAGCATCACTATCAGTTGCTGTAATACTAGTATTACCATCAGTTCCCGGTGAGGCAAGAATGGGAATCAGCGCCGCAGAATCATCTCTGTGTGGGGTCAATGCTGCATCATCCCTATACGGCGCCGAACCGAAGCCCAGACTAACTTCATCCACTGATTCTGATTCTGATTCTGATTCTGATTCTGATTCTGATTCTGATTCTGATTCTGATTCTGATTCTGATTCTGATTCTGATTCTGATTCTGATTCTGATTCTGATTCTGATTCTGCTTCTGCTTCTGCTGCCTTCCATGCCGCTGCTCCTGCCCCTGTTTCTGCGACCTTCCATGCGGCTCCTTCTCCGGCTGCTTCTGCTTTGGCTTCAGTCAATCGTTTCTGCGGGACGAGCGAAGAGTTAAGAGCGAAGGACTTGGGCTGGCTTATATCTGACCGAACGAGGCTGATTATAACGAGAATGCACCCTGCCGCAACCAAAGCTACCCCGTAGGCGGAAATGCCGCGGAAGCGCGGAGAGGGAGCGGCGGGCGGTGCGAACGTGGAGCCGTGGCGAAGCGACACGGGCATGAAGAGGATCTAACGGTTATTACCGTGTAGGAATACGTAGGCACTCTGGAGAGCTTATCGCCAAAATAAGTAGAAGTCACCACTAAGCAGGAAATAAGTGGCAGTTTAACACCACATGTACTTATTTTCGGATTAGGACCGCTCCACCTCACACGAAGTAAGACGTAATCGTGCCGGCGGTAGCCCTACTATGGACTGCCACGTGGCGTTGGATCGAGCATTGGCCGATAATGAGCGACAAGGAAGAGCGGCATCCTTCTGACACTGGAAGCGTGACACGTGGGAGACACGTGTCCTGAAATTGCTTTCGACCTCGACGTCTAGCTGAGCCCGTGGAAAGCGGTGATCTCAAGGCGGGGTCACACAGGAGCAGACAGCAGCAGAGGAGAGTTGATTTGACGACCTGCCTTAAAGCGACGGGCAACTTTTGGCAGTGTTGGGTTCAGAAGTTTTTTTTTTGAACCAGGCTTGCCAGCGCGAAAGTGCTGGCTGGCGAAAACCAGGATTTCGTGCGGACACTTTCCATCCGCAGTAACAGTTCGCCAGGGTTCTGGGTTTTGGGTGGCAAATGTGCACCGTCGCTTTAAAATTCGAACAATGTTGAATAACTGCGATATTGCATGTTACAGACTGCGCAAAACACGAATCCACTACACAAACTTCCTATATATACAGGATTGGAATTAGAAGCTTCCAAGTCAACCAAGCTTGGTAGTCACAGCCAGTCAGATATCATCGTCATCATCTCCGTCAGTGGTGAGTTTTGTGCCCAGCGTTCGTCTTTTGACCCTGCACATTACATGCAGATTTAATGTGGAAGAAAAAACACAATTTGGTTTGCATTAGTTCACACATTGAAAGGGCACGCAATAACAAAAAACAAACAAACAAACAAAGAAACATCGGTCCTTGTCAAACATACGAGACACCTCAGACCTCATACTCAACCCTGCACCACTCCACACCACACTGTACCTTCTAGAGTACGGCTGCCTTCTTTGCTGGAGCCGCCCTTGACTAGCAGCACCATCTCGTGCCATCATCGCACTTGCTACACCACCTCCTGCAGCCCCTCCTGCTGCCCCTCCTACTGCCCCTCCTGGTCTTCCTCCTGAACCCACTAGGCTGCCTTCTGCCCTTCTCCCCGTATCCTCCTCCCTCCCCCCTGCTCCCATCATCCCCTCTCCTCCTCCTCTCTCCCCCCCTGTTCTGGTGAAGGCACGTGGAATGACAGGCTCTGACTGTGACAAGAACGGCTGTGACTGAGAATCCAACTGGGACAGTACTGGGTGTGACTGTAACGATGCCATCTGTGCTGCTGCATCCTCTGTTGTCCCCTGCGACTCCACCAGCCAACCTTGAGAGCCACCCTGTGACAATAACGAGGGATCTTGTGACATAGACCCCAGCTGCTGTTGCCCCTGCTGCCCCTGGTGCCCCTGCTGCCCTTGCTGCCCCTGCTGCGACTGCTGCGAATCCTGCCCCTGACCGCTACCTGAGCGAGCTATCGCGGTACCTGCTGTATCCCATGCTGATGCTCTTGGTACTGCAATCACTGACGCTGGTGCTGACGCTGATGGTGCTCCAGAAGGTAATGCTGATGCTGATGCTGCCCGAGGATGTTTCTGGGAAGGTGCATGCCCTTGTGAGCGTGACATCGACTGCGAATGTGAGAGGGAGCGAGAGGGGGCAGGTGCCACGTGGCTGCCTGTCATTCGCGAGGCGGATCTCGAGCGGGCCAGCTTGGACTTAGGGGGGCCCAGAATGCCGTAGCTGCGAGATGCGTCCTGCTCAACACACAGGCACACGCGGGGCCATGTGGGGGCAGCGGAATGGCGAAGGGAAAAGGGTGAAATGCGGTGAAAAGGGGTTAGGGCAAGGGATTGGGGTGAACCAGAGGGCCGTGACTGCGAGCTGTGGGCTGATCAAGACACACTCGCTGGTATGCAGCGGCGTTGACACACACACGGCGGTGAAGGAAGATACGGTGAAAAGCGCAGCAGGGAAACACACACACGCCTAACCAGATGGTCTCTCCTTTCTTCAAAAGACTCAGGCTGGACTTGCGACTGGACGACTCGCTTCCACTCTCGCCGACCCTCTCCTCATCACCCTCCCTCCCTCCTCTTCTCCTGCTGTTCCTACACTCGCGAATCTGAATCTATGTTACCCGTGCCCTCCACGCCACCCGCTCTCCCGCCCAAAGCTCACCTTCTCCTTCTCCACCTCTGCCATTTGCCTCACGTGCTTGGCGCGCTCTGAGTGAGGCGGGAACACATGAGGCAGAGGGGATAAGGCAAGGGAGGGGAGGGAAAAGAGAAAGGCCGAATTCTCGTAACTGTGTTGTGTTGGTAGAAACCCCCACTCTACAGCCTGTTTGTGAAAAAACACATGGGCGTTAACTTGAGAAACACATGCCCGCTCTCATAACCGCCAGTCGCTGGCTACTCTTACCTCCCCTCCCCTCCCCTCCCCTCACTCACCTCGTCTGAGCGTCTTTGCCAACTCGCGTCTGTCTCTCACAACTGCAAACGTGCTTCCTGCTGCCACTGATTCGAAATGACTCTAGAGTCGACTAATAACACAGCCTCATATCGTTTGCTCGCCCCCTTTCCCTCCACTCCCCTCCCTTCCCTTCCCCCGCCCCTTGATCACCTCGTGTAAGCGTCTTCTCCAACAGGAGTCGGTCCCGCCCGTCATCCCCTTCCCCCCGTTCCCCTCCCCTCCCCTCGCTCACCTCGTCTAAGCGTCTTTTCCAGCTGCAGTCGGTCCCTCACAAGCGCGAACGCGATTTCCGCCGCCACTGACTCGCACGACGGAAACAGGGGTGAGGACGCTGGTGACGTGGCTGACCCAATTGCTTCTAACGAGGATGACTGTAACGGGTGTGACAGTAACGAGTGAGAGTGTGACGCTGACGGTTGTTCCACGCCACCGTCAGTTCTCCCCTTCCCTCCTCCGGCGTCTCTTCCCGGCCAATCCACTCGCTTTAGCTTGAATCTAATTCGCGGAGCGCCTTCCGCCTTTTGGCCCGTGAGCGTGATTGTATCGAGGGCAGGGGAATGACTAGCGGGACGGGGCGCTGCGATTGGAATGAGCAGACGGGAGGGGGAAAATCGGACGGCAAAGATGAAGAAATGGACCCCCTCCCGAAAAAAAAAAAAAAAAAAATCATAACGGACTCAAAAAGGCAATGAAATCAGACACGCAAATGAGGTACCGGCATAACACAGCCGAGCAAGAATTGAAGAGGCGGCGGTGGGGTAGCACGGTGGAGCCGAAGGCCTATAGCGATGAGTGCTACCTTGGTTGGGCCGCGCTCGGGCGAGAGCGGGTGCAACAGTAACGTGGCGCGAGGAGAGCGACTCGTGGATCAACGCGAGGAAGTCCGCGAAGCTCCCACCCACTCCGAGGTCGTCCTTCTGCACGGCGCGCGCCGTCCAAGAATGGCAACGGCAGATCGGACGGAGGAAAGGTTTGTCAGGGTGTCAGAAAGGCCCCTGTACCAGAAAGCAGGACGAAAACGAACCAGAAACGAAATATGGACCTTTTTTTTTTGTGATTGTTGTTTTTGTGAAACCATTCTAGCTGCTGCACTTGATCTCCTAAACTAATAGCTGCCTATGCTTTAAGCGACTCAGCCCTTTTTTTAGGAGCTGCGAAGGAACTACCAATGTCGCAAGAGCTAAGAAAGACTGCCGCCGGAACAACAGCAACAGCACTAGAAAGAGCTACCGCACCAGCAGCTGCCCGCAAAGTGTGTATTGGAAAATAAGCTGCCGCACCTCGTCTTCGAGGTCGTCTCGTGACAGCCGCGTGCGCCACGAGCTGCCACAGAAGTCCGACACCAGTGCCTCCAGCCCCTCGCACTCCCTCCCACTGCACTCCATACCGCCGCACTTCACCGAGGGCCCTTGGCTTTCGTCTCCTGCACGATTCCCCCCGCTGCTGCCACTGCTGTGGCTTCCGCCGTTGCTTTCACTGCTATGGTTGCTACTACTACAGAGGGAGTTCGTAGTTGCGCCGTCGCCGCAGGCTCGCACGAGAAAGATGAGCGGGCTTGGCGGCCGGCCCTGGATGGTGACAAAATCCGGTGTAACTGTACCGAAAATGGGAAGAAATGTTTCGCAGTATCCACTGTCATTCTTCGGTCCTGTCTGTTCCTTTGCGCCTAGTGAGTCCATCGGGTGCGGCGCGACGACTCGCGACGGAGGGACACGCATACTGTCGCCGCGATTCGCGCTAGCTTATATCTCCTAGCAAGTACTGTCGCTGAATAACCCAGAACCAAATGGTCTGGTACCTCGACGATAAGCTTTACGCCAGAGAGCGTCGTAGTTGACTCCGCGAGACGGTCTATTTAATATAATAATTACCGGACGTCAGCAATTGACAATGCGAGACGCAAGTTTGAAGACCTGGGTTAGCTAGGTGAACGGCCAAATGTGAGCAGCTGACGTTGAGGGAGATGCGACGCAGGAGACGTAGAACCGCGGGAGGTTCCAATTAGCACCCCTTACCAATTCCGTCTAGAGCGTCGTGTCAACAATAACCCACGATGTGAGGTGAATGCATCTAGTTACTGCTGGTTTGGTTGGGGCAGTGTGACGTGTGAGTTAGCAACCGCCATTGACAGTGTCTAATGATGGGAAAGGCGAAAGTGAGGAGGGTGGTTTGCATGGTGCTGTGTGATCGTGTCATCGTGCATGACTGAGAAGTCTCATCAGGGTTCTCATAACGGAAGATGGTTGCACCAGGTTGGCTGCTGCGAGATGCCGATTGTCCATCGACGGCTGACAGCATCGCGCGGAGCCGGACTCGCTCTGCCTTGCGCCAAATTTATCATGGAAGTGGCTGCGCCGTTGGTGAATGGCGCGAAGCAAACACATTGGCGAACCACCAGCCCATCCTCGATGCGAATGCATGACTGCTCTTACAGAATACGGTATTGTTGGAGGAGGCCATTACAGAGGTTCACGAATAAAAAAACCCATTATAATATCAGGAACAATATGCTGATTAAGCATAATAAATCGGTCAAGGAGAGAGAAACAGGCCAACCGCTTGATCGTTACACCTTTTCTTGGCGTCTATGCCACTCCACGACCTCTCTGTATGGCAGGTCCCCTCCAAAGATGTCGAGGGCACTTCCTACAGTCACGTCCACCGCTCCCCTTCCAGCTGCCTTAACAATCTCAAGGTCCTCGAGAGAGCGAACACCTCCCGCGTAGGTCACTGGGATCTGAAAATAATAGGGGAACGGAGTAAAAGAAACCAAGTAAAGACAGTAAGTTTGATGGCAGCTCGTAGATAGGATGGCAACGGTGATAGGTACTAGGTACTAAAAAAAAATCAACAATGGCCATAAAGAAGGAAAGGCCAACACTTTAAAGGGCACTCACTGGTGAATATTTCCCAAGCAGGGAAACCAGCTCTTCGTCAATGCCCAGCCTGTCAATGAGTAATGAGAAAAGTGCAGAGCAGAGACGGTAGAAAAAGGGCCATTTGGAATCGAACAAGCAGAATGGGAATCTCTAAGACTTGTTCAATTTAAACCACAAAATGGGACATCGATTTCTTCAACCACACACCAGCCCCACACTCACTAACATCTCCTCCACATATTAATCCCCAACTCACTCTAAGCCGTCCACACTCCCTCACTGCCCTCCACATCCACCATATGCGCGAGAAACTTATGGCCTTGGGCTCACACCACCCATGCCATGCAACAAATCCATCCTCTGCACAGTTCAACCCCTCACATTCATTCCATACACTCCACAATTCAACTCCAAAGGGCTCGTTTCATCCATACAATTCAACCCCTCGTTTCATCCCCTGCACAGTTTAACCTCTCAAGGCTCATTTCATACCCTGCACAGTTCAATCCACTTCATCTTCTGTACAGTGCGACTCCCTCTCCCATTCACTTCTTCCCCTCCGGCCCCAGATTCCCCCCTGCATTTCCACTCACTTCATGCCCTCCACGTCCAAACCATGCATGAGGAACTCATTCCCCTGAAAGAAAAGCAACTCTCACAACCTCTCCCCCCCTCCCCCCCCTCCCTCCCCCACCCCGACTCACTTCATGCCCTCCACGTCCACGCCGTGCACGAGGAACTCGTCGCAGCAGTCTGCCAACCGGGCCAGCGACTCGCCATCCACCACCAGCGATGTGAAGCGCTGCCACCGGTCCGTGACCACGTAGTAGTGCTCGCCCTGCGCATGGGGGGGTGTGGGAGGGTGTGGGGAAGGAGAAGAAGTGTGTGAAAGAGAGGGGAGAAAAGGGCCACCATTGATGTGAAGCGCTGCCAGCGGTCTGTCGTGGTAGTGCTCGCCCTGTGGGCCGGGTGCGGGCGCTTTGATAGTGTTTGGGAGTTGGAGTTAGAACACGGACGATTTGAACTCCTGCCAGTGGGACGGACATTACCATGTGTTAGCGCTTGTCCTGTGCATGGGGTACGACTTTTGAGAATTCTCAAAAGTCACTCCAATATAGCTGGGACGGACATTGCCATGTGTTAGCGCTTGTCCTGTGCATGGGGTACGGTGAGTGAGAGCAAGTGCAACAGATGGAAAGAGCCACCACGATGTGAAGTGCTCCCAGAGGTCCGTTGCCACGTGAAGCGTGTGGGGGATTGCGTGAGTGTGTACGTGTGTGTATGTGGCTGTTTGCATAAAGAGATGGAAAGAGAAGGAAAAGGGGCTGTTTCATTGGCACAAGATCAGTGGTTGACGAATGTGCGAGAGGAAGAGGGCGGCAGCAACGTGCGGGGCGACAAAGTTGTCCATGTGTGGGAGGTTTGAGGTAGAAACGAGGATCGAGGTGAAGGGAGGTGGGGGGAGGTGGATGGAAGTGGAGGGAGGTGGAGGGAGGTGGAGGGAGGTGGAGGGAGGTGGAGAAAGGTGGAGAGATGTGCAGAACAATAATAATCCCCACCTTCTTTCTGCAGCTCAGGTCCAGCACCAGTCTCTCGGGCGCCACTGCATTCACCATCCTGCGCAGCCGCTCCTCGTCCACCTTGCCTTCTCGAAACACGTACTGTCGCCCAGACAGACAGAGGGAGAAGCGTTTGTTGTTGGGAACGAGATCTTTGACAATAACGCATTCAGATGGGATGAAGGGTCTCACAGAGAGCGAAAAGGGAGGCAGATGGGGTGACCTTCGAGTGACGTGCACTCTGTAAGCTCGGAAATATGTCGAGACACAAGGCTTGCAGAAGAGAACCGGACTGATTAGATTACTCCTTTCCGAGGCGAGTGCAGGAGAAAAACATTCACAAGGGAGTTTGTTTATGAATGTGATGATGTGATGTGATGTGATGGCAGTGTGCTGCATATCATGCTCAGTCACAACCATGGAGCGAGTCGTACGATACCAGTGATGATGCGATACTGGTGTGATGATGCCTTACCAATGTGACAATGACGTTGCTGGCCCCTGCGTCCTTGGAGGTGCCTCAAAACAAGAGACTACTTTTGAGGTGTCTCATACCGTTGTGACAGACAGAACCACACCGATGTGACAGCACCGTACCGAGGTGACAATGTCGTGGCTGGCCCCTGCGTCCTTGGAGGTGCGTCAAAACAAGAGACTACTGTTGCGGTGTCTCATACGCTTGTGACAGACGGAACCACACCGATGTGACAACACCATACCGAGGTGACAATGACGTGGCTGGCCCCTGCGTCCAGGTACATCCCGGCGTTCTCTGGAGTGATGCCTCCACCCACGTGCAGCCCACCTGGGTTTGGAAGGCAGAGAATAAGGGAAGAGGGAAGGGCGGATGGGAGGGAGGGAAAGGGAAAACCATGGCGGATGTACGCATCTGCCAGTCACTTTTGTGAAGAAGGGTCATGGCAGGATCTTGAACTGCAACAAGCCCTTTTTTTTTTAAGCAGTGAAAGAAAGGAGGTAGATCCTCGTGTCCTTGTGGTACCTGGGAAGGCGTTCAGCGCCCCAAGAGCTGCCTCCTGACTGGCTGGATCGGCCCCCAGCATGATGACGTGGCCTCCTGGCAGCGAATCAGCGGCGTACATGCTGGCATACTCCGCTGCGCTGCGATCCGACTCAAAGTTGGTCACAGGCTCGGATGAGGAGGAGGAAGAAGAGGAGTCTGTGGCTGGCGAGTCTTGGGAGGGCAGATCGCGGAGTGTGGAGCCGACGATCTGCTTCACCTTGCCCTGC
This sequence comes from Closterium sp. Naga37s-1, assembly GCA_947471745.1. Lineage (NCBI taxonomy): Eukaryota > Viridiplantae > Streptophyta > Zygnematophyceae > Desmidiales > Closteriaceae > Closterium > Closterium sp. Naga37s-1. Next base: position 727,524 of record CANJKZ010000799.1, on the reverse strand, counting down.
ATGGTTCGAAGGTAGTGGGAAAAAAAGGGTTTCTGTGAGCATTGCACTTGGCGTTGCAATGTTGAAGATGATGCTGTGAAGAAGATCTTCAGGAGGGAAAGTGACAAACTCAATATACTTCTGGGCTATAATGAAGTTCTTTATAATTATTCATCGGCTGTTGCTTCTGATGGCTGGACGAAACAGGAATGGCGCCACTTGATGATTGAAATACAGCATGGCATGGTGTCCTCGTGTTCAGGGAATGACAATGTATGGCATGGCATTCATCCCACACGCCAGCGCGTGCGTTCCTTTTTGTGCAAGTTTCCTGCCTGATACTGTGTTTGAATGCCTTCTGCCACGTGGATACCTTCTGAATGTCAATGACACATTCGCACCTTGTGAATGTCGATGCACGGCCGGAATTTAACAGCTGCAGCAATCATGGGGGGATCAAGGAGTGACGGAGAATATGTGAAAGAAACCGGAGAAGACGAAACGCAATGGGAAGAGCGGGAATCAGAAGGACCTGGGGCAGACTGACAGGCTGTCGAACATGATCAACTGGAGAAAACGTTGAAAATACAAGGCAGATGGAAGCTGGAAACAAGGAGCACTGGAAGGAAGAATGGAAGACACTGAGAGGGACTAGCGAGATAGCTCACTCTGTCTCGCGCTAGCAGCTTGGCTGTCTGAAGCACTGCAGCGGATAATATGCGATACCGAAGGTCGAACGGACAGTGGAGGTCGATGCATTGTGTGCGACAATGGAGCTGCTTTTAAGACGCTTCTGCTGGTGGCGGTTGCGATCGAAATGGCTGATGAACCCATGATGACCGCTCCAAGAGGTTACTTCGGCCAACTCTATAGCCGTCCTGACGCCCTTAGGACACTAATGCGCAGACCAAGGCTACATAAAGTTAATCGTCAGGCGCATCAAATGGCGCGAGGTATTTGGTTCTTAGACCTGAACCCTGAGCCTGGCCAACCTAGATTCTGGTTCCTGCACATTGTAGATAAATTTGCAGGGCCAACTTTTTCCAAATGATGGCACAGCTACACTCTACTACGTACGGTATAAGAAAACGAAATGCTTAGTTGGACCATCTCCTAATAAACTTTCTTGCTTGTTTCAAATTCCTTGCACAACCCTAATCCACGGTACAGAATGCTACCATGTGCACACTGTTTATGATTAGTGATTGGTGCAACATTGAGTACAAGATGAACGGATAATAGTAGCACTTCCCCTGGTATGGTGGTGCATCCTGCATCTGCACTGACTTGCTCTTTCTCTAACAATCGCGGCGTCATTGCATCGACAGCGCAATGGCAATGGACACAGGCTAAGGTCATGACTCATGTCGCGCAGTAGGTGAATTTCAAGTTAGCTTGTGGTGGAGCAACGGGCATGGCTCCCAGCAGGTGACTCTTGGCTCGACTCAGAAGTTAGCTTGTGGCGGAGCAAGTGGGTGAGGCTTGAGAAATCGCAGCATGACTTCATAGACAGCAAAGGTGATGGATGCAGAGGGCATGACTCGCAGAAGGTTGGGCAGAAAGCCCTTGTAGAAACCACGCGCGCCTTCGAGCCTGGAAAAGAGCAACGGAAGGTAAAACAGAGAACAATATATTGAGGCATTTCAGTTGCCGCAGCAGGTTGGGCAGAAAGCCCTTGTAATAACCACGTGTGGCCTCGAGCCTGCGGAAGAGCAAGGGAGAAAGGCGAAACAGAGATCAATATTTTGAAGCGTCTCCGTTGCTGCAGCAGGTTGGGCAGGAAGCCCTTGTAGAAACCACGTGCGGCCTCGAGCCTGCGGAAGAGCAAGGGAGAAAGGCGAAACAGAGATCAATATTTTGAAGCGTCACCGTTGCTGCAGCAGGTTGGGCAGGAAGCCCTTGTAGAAACCACGTGCGGCCTCGAGCCTGCGGAAGAGCAAGGAAGAAAGGCAAAACAGAGAATAAAATTTTGAAGCGTCACAGTTGCCGCAGCAGGTCGGGCAGAAAGCTCTTGTGCAATTTTTTTGAAACCATGTGCACCCTCGGGCCTGGGGAAGACAAAGGGAGTATGCCAGAAAGAGGAGATAGGTGAGAAGAGAAGCAACACAAGAGAGTGTATGGGGTGTTGCATAAGAGGGCACGACTTGCAGCAGGATAAGCAAAATAAAACCAAAGCAGCAATTCACACCATATATACAGGATGGTGGAGAGAGGGGAGCATGGTGAGAAAGAACTGAAGTTAGTTTTCATCCAACACCATGGCTCCTCATAAGCAAGTGTTAGTTCCTGAACACATGTGCAGCTACTGTTGAGGCGCCTCAAAGGCAAGACCCCTGGCCAAGTGTTAGTTCCTGAACACATGTGCAGCTACTGTTGAGGCGCCTCAAAGGCAAGGCCCCTGGCCAAGTGTTAGTTCCTGAACACATGTGCAGCTACTGTTGAGGCGCCTCAAAGGCAAGGCCCCTGGCCAAGTGTTAGTTCCTGATCACATGTGCAGCTACTGTTGAGGCGTCTCAAAGGCAAGGCCCCTGGCCAAGTGTTAGTTCCTGATCACATGTGACATGTGTAGATAGAGGATTGCTGCAACTCACCTCCACATGCTGGTGACGGCATGCCGTGTGTTGCGGTACTTGAGCTGGCCGGCCTCGTCTGGACGCATCTGAATTCAAGATGTCATTGTGGAAAATGGGTATTGCAAGAGTGCTTGGAAGCACCATGAGAAAGCTAACCGCAAGCTGTAGGGCCAAAGAAAAGCCTTTGACCAGGACCACCCGTGTGTGAAAAAAATGAGTCGACTCAAACAGAACCAAGCTATCCGGACTCGGAACATGACAGCACCATGCGCATGTGACTCCCAGGAGGTTACGTAAGTGAGTGAACGAACATGTGACCAGGACCACCCATGTGTGGAGATTTTGAGTCGACTCAAACATAGCCGAACAAAGAAAGGGCGGAGTTGACCAGGACCATGCGCGTGAGGAATTGAAGTCCGTACGTAAGTGGGTGAATGTTGCATCAGAATAAGGCAGGGCGAAAGCAAGGCCTGGCGCAAGAAGGAGGTTGGCTTAGAAAAAGGAAAGGCCAAGCTTTTGAGGCGCCCAAAACATGAGACAACTTCTGAGGCACCTCAAAAGATGGCATAGCAAAAGGCATGGCCAAGCCGATTCTTGAGAGAGGGGATGGGAGGGAGAGAGTTGGTAATATGGCAACGTGAGGGATACGAGGGCAAGCGTGGAGGCTGGATGCGAGTGGGGGAGGGAGAGAAAGGGACGGCAGGAAGTGAAGGGAGCGAGGAAGGAAAGGAAAACCAGGTGAAGAGATGAGGATTTCACAAGCAAGCAGGGAAAAACGAAGCGTGCGGAGTGGGTAGGGGGAAGCAGGGCAAGGGGGGGGGGGGTCAAGGGAAGAGCGAAGGCAGATGGATGATGCAAAGAGGATAAGGTGAGTACCTGCAGGCGAGCTCGAACCACCTAGCGTGGGAGGGAGGAGCCAAACGGGGAGGAAGGCGAGGCATGGACAAGCAGGGAGGAATGGACAAGCATGGTAAGTGAACTGCCAGGAACAGCAATCAGTGGGACGAATGGACATCAGAACACACACGTGTGCGCGTGCACACACACACACACACACACGCACGCACGCACGCACGCACACACACACACAAGATTTGGACAGAAAGATATTGAGAGAAAGATGAAACTGGGGCCCGGCTTGTTTCACAGAAGGGGATGGGGAAGAGCAATGCAAAGTTTGGTCGTGCACTTTGCAGTCGAGATAAGTCGAATTACGACCTATCCAGAAGACCCACCCAGTTCTTACGACCTACCCAGAAGACCCACCCAGTTCTGACAAGTCAGCGGGTGCCATAACTGGTGATAGGGGCAATGAGACGAGTCAACGGGTGCCGTACCTGGTAAGGGTAGGTGGCAGAGGCAGCACAGAGCTTGGCAGTTGCTCCCACTGCTGCAATGTCCCATGGGGACTGTGGGAGAATGAAAGAGATAGCCGGGGTGGGTGGAGGGAAAGGATTGGAGGGAAAACAGGGACGGGTGGGGCTTGGTTGGAGTGGAAGAGAGTTGGAGGCCAAGACAGAACTGGGAGAAGCAGTGTGACGATGTGATTTAATATATATACATATATATGTATATATATATTTGTTTTCTCCTGAAGACGTAATTGTTTAGCACAACTGATTTTGCAGGGAAGTGACGGTTACTGTGGAAATCGTGTGAAAGTACTGACCAGCTCTGTTACAGCAGGAATTGCAGGCGAGGGGGAAGAGGAGGTGTGGGGATGAGAGGGTAAGTGTGCTGTCCACGCTGTGGGCGATCTGAGAGCCAGCATGAGCTGCTTCAGCTCTTCATACGCTGCCATCTGAATGGCACCGTGCGACACCTGCATAACCGCAGATGAAAGTGCGGTGCAGAAGGGTACAGGGGGATACATGGGTGTGGTTGGGTGGGTGCGTGTGCTGTCCATGCTGTGGAAGATCTCAGGGCCAGCATGAGCTGCTTCAGCTCTTCATACGCCGCCATCTGAATGGCACCGTGCGACACCTGTGACAGGGAGCACGACAGAGAGGTGCAGAGGGGTACAGGGGAAATATGCATCGGTAGAGAGGGAGGGGTAGTGAAGGACCGCCAGATGGAACACTGGCAGGTAAGGTGTAACATGGATGAACGGCCTACCAGAAATGAGGTTCGGACCTAAGCAATGGAAAGGTACAGCTCAAGCCTATGCAATACCAAGATCAGGCTCAGGCCTAAGCCATACCAAGACAAGGCTCGGGTTAGCCCCATACTAAGATAGGCTCGGGCCTGAGCCTTACCAAGATGTGGCTCGGGCCTATGCCTTACCAGGACGAGGTTCGGGCCTATGCCTTACCAGGACGAGGCTCGGGCCATTGCCTTACCAAGACCAGGCTTGGGCCGATGCCTCTGTACAGCCCTCTAACGCCCTCCTCCTTCACAATGGACCAGATGGCGTCTGGTGAGAGGACGATGGGGAGAGAACGGGAGAGAACGGGAGAGAACGGGAGAGAACGGGAGAGAACGGGAGAGAACGGGAGAGAACGGGAGAGAACGGGAGAGAACGGGAGAGAACGGGAGGAAAGAAGAGACAAAGGGAGACAGGGAGTCTTTTGTGGAAGGAAGGAGGAAAGTGGGCCATATGACCACGTATGGCAGTGGAGAAGATGGGAGAAAGAGAAATGGTGAGGCTTGTGTTACGCCTCTGTAGAGTACTCTCTTGCCTTGGTTCGCCCTTGATGCATGCGCAGATGACAGGTGGAGAAAAGAGGGGGAGAGAGCTAGAAACGTGAGGGGTCCTTCAGATTATTACAGACCCTTCTCATTGTGCAGGGAGTATGGAAGAAGGGGTCAGATTTGGAGGGCGGAAGTATAAAAAGGGGATCAGAAAGCTGAATGAAACTAAGGAAGCATGCATGGATGATGAGGAGGAGAAAAATTAAAAGCAATAAAGGAGACTCGACAGAACGAAGGAGGGGATAGGAGAAGAGTGTGTGAGTGAGTGTGAAAGATGGATGGTGAGAGCGACGGAGCAAGGGAACAATGGGAGAGTGGGAAGATATCAGAGACGCAGAAACGCAGACGCAAGGGAAAATATTAGAGACGCAAAAACGCAGACGCAAGGGAAAATATCAGAGACGCAGAAAGGGTGGTGTGACACCAATAGGCACCATTAAAGAGAGCGAAGCAACAAGGGGGGGAGGAAGGGGAAGGCCGCGGCGGGGAGGTGTAGGGGGGGAGGCAGGGAGGGTACGGAACAAGAGGTGAAACATAAGAGAGCAGGGAGGAGGGCGTGTCACCATGAAGCACCATGAAAGCCTCGGTACTGCCGGGGGTGATGGGGTATGGCTGCTGCTGTCGGCCTTGATGCTGCTGCACCCGGTGGTAAGGCTTGCTGTGTGCTAGCAGCACTGGTCGAACTGGCAGCACTGGGGGGTGCAGCATGGTGTGGTGGTCCCTTGGGATCCACAGCTCCCTGCAGCTGCAGGCGCGTCTTGGCGAGCCAGATGGGGTTGGTCAGGAGCACGACCTGATCAGGAGGGGAGAAAGGGAGAGGAGTGGTAAGCTATGGTAGCACTGACGACACTGGGGGGTGCAGCATGGTGAGGTCCCTTGGGATCCATGGCTCCCTGCAGCTGCAGGCGTGTCTTGGCGAGCCAGATGGGGTTGGTCAGGAGCACGACCTGTTAAGGGGGGAGAAGAAGGGAGGAGGGGGGGTCTTTTGCGGTGCACTGGCACCAGTGGAGGCACTGGCGACCCTGGGGGGTGCAGCACGGTGTGGTGGTCCCTTGGGGTCCACGGCTCCCTGCAGCTGCAGACGCGTCTTGGCGAGCCAGATGGGGTTGGTCAGGAGCACGACCTGTTAAGGATATAGGAGGAAAGGGTGAGAGGGGTGGGGTAGAGGGGTGAAGGGGGAGCGATGCAGGGAGACAAATGATGAGTGTGCGTAAGGTTGGAACTTGAGAGGCATGAGCAATAAGAAACGGATCGTGTGGCGACGGAGGGGAACGATTGCCTGTTTCTGATTCATGCTTGCAATATATAGGCATTACTACACTCTTGTCTGAGATGACAGCTGCTGTAGGAATATGAGAAGAAGCACCTTAAAGCACAACCCGAGATACAAATCACACAACATGAACTCAAATCAAACTGCGAGAAAAGCAAGACAAGCCCAGGAAACGCATACCAGAATGCCAGTCTCAGTGGCAGCAGCCAGATTCACCAATGTTGAGCTCCGGCTCTTATCACTCCTTCTCTCCACCTCCACCCCTCCACTGCTCTTGCTGCTTTCGTTGCTGCGTGGCTCTATCTCTTCTCCTACAACTGCTCCCTGTTCTCTGCAGTCACTCCTACCCTTATCCCCACCGCCCGTGTGCACTGCATCAGTCCGACTCCCACCACCAGCAGGAGAGCCACTCCTTTGAAACCCCACTCCAACAGCAGCATCTGCTTCCAAACTGGCTCCACCGCCTTGTTTCCCTCCAGTAGCGCCCCCTTGGATCGACAATTCTCCTTCTCCTGAAGCACCATGAGCGACAACGGTAGAACTTGAAGTTGAACCCTCACTTAATCTGTCCTCCCCGCAATTGCGGCTACCGCCGCTGCCATCACGAGCAGCACCATGAGCAGCCATGGTGGAGGCGCCAACTTGTTCTGAAAGCCTTTCCATTGAAACGATCGTGCTGCTCTTCTCTGTGCTTGGCCGATGGCTGCTGCCGCTGCTGCTGCCACTGCCATTGTGCCTCGTGTCAGACTTGCTGCTACTGCTTCCACATCGTCTGTCACTGTTGCTGCTAACGGTGCTCGTCAGAGCACTAAAGTAAGCCGTGTACCGCTCTTTGGCATGGCTGTACCTGTACAACAATGAAGGAGTGAAGAACAGAGGAAATTTTGAGGCGCCTCAAAAGTCCCCTTTGGCATGGCTGTACCTGTACAACAATGGAGTGAAGAACAGAGGAAATCATTTGGAGTTAAACGAAGAAAGGTGGTGGGGGGTACACGGCAGGGGTAAGGAATCGGAGTGGTGAGGAGGAGCAAGAGAGAAGAAGAAAGGGAGGGGTCGGAAGCAGCAAGCGGGGAAGCTGGAAAGCATCAGGTGGGGGGAAACGCCAATGGAAAGAAAGAAATAATAAAGGAGCAATGTTAGGAAGAGCGGCGAGACATTGGAAAGGGAAGAAGGCAACAGAGTAGGTCGAGCCATAAACGCCAAGCACTGACAGGAAGAAGTAGAGAGCCCAGGAGAGAGAGGAGCCGACCATGGATGGGTATAGGCCCGCATACAGGCCTCGTATGCCCTGATGGGGAGGTGTAGGTGAGGGGAATGGACGGGAAGGGAGGGAGAAGAGTTTTTGCCTAAACCCTAAAACAGGTCCTTCAGAACTGAACCTCGGATGCATAAAGCACGGCAGGGATGGCACTGATGATGCATGCGGTAGAGATCACGTGTGTAGCATGTAAGTTCGAATGTATACACCGGATCTAGAGATAGTGGTGATGGCACTGATGACACATGCAGGAGGGAACATCATGAAATTCAAATCAAATCTATACCTCGGATCTAGAGATGGTGGTGATGGCACTGACGACGCCACGATAGCGAGGAATTGCGGGATCCCTCCCGTCATTCACTGCACGGCGGGACGCGCGGGGACGGGAGGGGGTGATGGGAGGACATAGGCGGGAGACAGAGAGAGGGAGGAATGAGGGAAGTGAGAGGATGAAGGACGGTGAGAGAGCTAGGGTGTTGTGTAGGACGTTGATTACTAACCTTGAAACCTGGTTCGCACGATGTCAAGGGGGTGGAGAATCGCGACGGTCGCCATGCCTGCAACAGCTCCTGCGATGGCCTCGGGACGATTCCACTCCTTTCGCCGGCCATTCCCGGCTGGCTGAGATGCTTGTAATCCGTTCCTTGATTCTACCGAAATCCCTTCTTTCATCGCTCCGGCAGCTAACTTCGGGCTTTCCCCGTCTTTAATCATCTCCGCACTCGTCCAGCCTAGGAATGGCTCAAAACGCGCTCATCGGACTCATCGCATCCAAGGAGTCTCGCAACGCCCACCAGTCTTCCCTCGCTAGCACCTGTTCCTGCAATATCGGTTCATCAACTCCTATCGGAACTTCTGGCGTTTTACTGGTATTCGGAGACTGGTACGGTGAACTGTGACTGAATGGATAGACAATGCGACTGTTTGGATATTATATGTCCTAATGGTCTATGACTTACATTCGGTATCTCAGGAGCACATGTGGTTCTGGTGTGGGGTTGAAGGCGGGTGGTGCGGTGGGGAAGGCGGGCGACGAGGGGAAGCGATGTCGACGAGAGGAAGCGCGGGCGACGGGGGGAAGCGCGGGCGACGGGGGGAAGCGAGGGCGACAAGGGGAATAACGGGCGACGAGGGGAATCGCGGGCGACGAGGGGAATAGAGGGCGACGAAAGGAATCGCGGGCGACGAGGGGAAGCGCGGGCGGCGTGGGGAATCGCGGGCGACGGGGGGAATTGCGGGCGACGAGTGGAATTGCGGGCGACGAGTGGAATTGCGGGCGACGAGCGACGGGGAGGGCAACGGGAGGGGAAGCGAGAGCGACAGCCTGGGTAAATAGGGCGACGGCCAGGGGAGACAAGGGCGACGGGGAAGGCAAAGGTTGGACCTAGTAGCGTGGCCGATAGCAGGAGACGCGAGGGTGATGGGGAGGGACGACGGGCAGCGAAAGCGAGGACGACAACAGAGGAAGTCTGGGCGACGCGGAGGCGATGGGAGGGGAAGCGAGGGCGGCAGGCAAGGGAAAGTAGGGCGACGGGCAGGGAGAAGCTAAGTGGAGGAGTGAGGTATGTGAGGGAAAGCGCGGCTCACTCCTGGGCCTGCTTCTTGAACTGGGAAACAAAAATTTGAGAGGTCCGGGAAACAAAAGGACCAGGCAGGAATAGAGCCTGCGGTCAAGTTGGAAGGCTGGTTAGATTGCGCTACTGGTCCTGTTTCAGTGGCTTTTTTAAAATGTTGTGACTTTATATTTTTTCCAGCCCCCCGTGCTTGGTTCACTTGCTGGGTATCACCTTTTTCCAGCCCCCCATGCACAATTGAACACGTGAAACCATGCTGCTCTTCCTTGCGGATGTTTTCGAGGCTGGTATCCTTCCCGCTCGTTTTTTTTTTGTCAACGGCGCGCCATGTGCTTATGGGGTTCTCGATTGATGCGCTCAAGGAACCCCCAGACTTGAGAGGGAGGCGGTCGCTACCACCTAGGCCGCGATCGTGTCGCTCAACATGTATGAGGGCAGATGCACTGGATCCCACAGGGCTAGTTTGTTACGGTGCGCTTCATTCATCAAAGAACGGTCGTCAAGGTGTTCCACGAGGAAGGTGTTTGCATCTTCAACCTGGCAGTGATGTCCACGTCTCCACACCATGTTGATTCCGTGGCTGAGAATTCGTGGTAATCTGCGGAGACCAAATACAAACGCCAGAAGCTTCGTAATTTCCCTGTTTGACGCGTTGTACTTTTCCACACGGAATGAGCACAAATGGCTGTCAACATAATCCAGCAAAGTTGCAAATCATGCGAGATGGCTTCAGCAATGCATCCACTGAACTACATCGTTTCGTGCCTCCTATGGCCTGCCACACGGTTGTGGTCCCTTGGAGCTCGTCAGATCGCAGACATCAGAGCTAATCCGAAGCTGGTATCTCTGGCGGTCAAATCCGGACTGGCAGCTACACTAGCCGCCGTACTTTGCGTTCTTGAGGATCCTATTCCAGACCTGACAGAGATTGGAATATGGGCTGTGGTGACAGTGGACCTGGTGTTCGAGCCCACAGTCGGATCTTCACTAGGGTAATGGAACTTCACGCTCAAATCTCCGTTTTCCGTCGGTTCTTCACTTTGACTGATAACTTTTTCTGGGCTGTGCAGGAAAGGCATCAACAGAACGGCTGGCACACTCTTGGCAGCAGTTCTCGCATTTGGTGTGAACCACGCCACACCTCACCTTGGGGATGTGAAGCCTCTTTTCCTGGCCGTAATTGTTTTTTTGGGTAGTGTCATTCCGACTTACTACAGATATCGGCCGCCGTTCAAGGATACGTAAGGCCTTCTGCTCGGTTTTAGTCTAGTTGTTTGTTGTGAGTCAGTGATCTGACTGTGGCTTGGTGCAGGTGGAGTTATTCCTTTCTCATGATGTCTCTCACCTTCCACATCTTGATACTATCTGGTTACCGCCATGAGGAGAAATTCTATTATCCCTTGGCACGACTGGTGATGATCATGCTGGGATTCACAAGTGTGGGACTGGTGCACATCTTCATTCTGCCAGCATATTCTGGAGACCTCCTTCACAACCTTCTTGTCAGTAGACTGAAATTAGTTGCAGCCGAGCTGGACAGGTATGAGCTGTTGTTTTGCTGCTAATTCTAGCTCACTATTATCTAGGCTGACTGACGCAATCCTTATCTCAGGTGTGGGGACTGCTGCGTTTTGGAAGACAGTTCTACAGACAGTGCATTGGAGGTTTGCAGCAACATCCTTTTCTGTCAAGCTGAAGTAGACAAGCATGTAAGTAATCATAATATCCTGCACACAATCTATCCGCACATTCTGGCATAGTCTGACACGTGGTTTTGCCTTTCAGCTATCAGCTATCCAATTTGAACCACCACACGGAAAGTTCTTTCATGGGTACCCTTGGAAGGCTTATTGTGAAGTTCTGACCAGCCTTCAGAACTTTGCTCTCGCTGTTATCACCATAAAGTCAAGTATTCATGCTGCTTTTCAAGGCAATGCCTCACTGAGGCAGGATATGGGTGTGGAGATGAGGAACTTGCTGCATGAATGTTCAAGGTATGTCCATGCAAGAATCTGAAAAGCACAGTATCAATCAGTACTTGCCTTGCCATCATAACACCTCAATATTGTATTTCTGTACAGAGTCGTTATGATGCTAGCTGCATCCATGGAGAGTTTTATTTGGGAAGGAAGACCAGCACTGGCTTTTCTGCACTCCCAAAACGACTTATTGAAGGAGAAAGCTCTACACAGCTTGCAGCAGTGTGTACATCTCAAGTCAGCAGCGGTAGTTGAAAGCGCGTTTGTCTCTTCATGCTCTTGCTCAGACATAAGCGTCATGAGCCCAACTGCAGGGAGTACAGAATTCAAGCTGATGGACAGTTTACTCTCTCCACGCTTTGATATTCGCATGTAAGGAACGCACGTGTGCTGTCCATTCAATGCCTCCTTTTCAACCCAATCTTCATCTGTGCAATCTTTCACCGTCCACCGTTACATCCTCTCTCACTCCCTCTTACCGTACTCCCAAGCGCTTCCTCTTTTATTTCATATCCCTGGCTTACTGTTTCACTAGCTGTTTCGCTTCTCTCTGATGTGCATGGAATTTCAATCTCCCCGCCTCATCACCATTCCATTCTCCGTCAAAGTCGGAATGGTCTGCCATCTCTTGTATTAACATATTGAATCTTCATTTCTGTCCTTTGCAGGGAGCATCTGCGGCAGGCCAGGTGTTTGCACAGGTTCGAAAGATTTCTCCCTCCGACCGTAGCAAGTGCTTCAGCCTTGGACAGTGACACTGTTCCATCTGCTCTTCCTTTACTGCGTGGCCCGCTGAATTTACTTGAAGTTCTTCCCAATCTTGTCAACTTGGTTGATGCAGTGGATAACATGGCTATTGGTTGTAGATTCACTCCATCTGAGAAGAAGGAACTTGTAATTGTTGAGATATGATATGATCGTTCAAGCATGTTGAATAAGCTGTGGTATGCTGATGCATGCAACCCCAAGCTTCAGGTATTTTATGTGAGCTTCTCAACCTGTGATAAACACAACCTGTTTTTGTAACGGCAAAATGCAGTTTTGTGGTGCAAAACACAGGGGATGGATAAAAACGTCCTCTGGATAACAGAGGCACACTAGAAACTCTCTTAACAGCCAGGTTAGTAGTACGTTCAGAGGATAAGCCTGTCCATGTAAATATCTAAAGCATCAATGAACTTCTTCTGATCCATGCGGTACCTGCATGTACGCAGATCGAAGGAAAAACCGAGCCTGGAAAAGGAAATTATGCAAAGCAGATGGTTCAAGTGTGTACTGATTTTGCTAATGCAGCAGTGCCATGCATCAGTGCACTTTTAAACATTGAATTTGAGTGTACATACTTGATAGCAGTTCGCCACCGTGCTGATTTGTCCTCTGTACCCTCTGACTCTGCTCATAACATGGCAGGTGGCGAGGAAAGTGAGGCAGAAGGGAGAGGAAGGATGGGAGAGCTGTGAGGAGATAGAAGCCAGCCATCGTGTAAACTAAACCTTTGTCCCCTCTGACAATGGGATGGGAGGAACGGAGGATGGAGGGATGATGGGAGGACAGGCACGGATAAGGGAGAACACACTGCGAGGAGGAGGCGCGCTGAAACATGGAATGGAACTGATTGCACCATCCCGCTCCCCACTTCGTAGCCCGTCTTCTTCATACCCCCTTCCCGTGATGCAAAACCTCCCTGAGACTGTCATGCAACCCCCTTTTCGTGACTCACGCACAGAACTACTCAGGCTGCCCTAAAAAAAAAAAAAAATCAGAACCAACTTACCCAATACTGCTTCGTCCTCCCGTAAGGTTGTGGGAACGCCCCCAGCTGCTCCCGACAACGCCGCTGCTGCCGCCACTGCTGCTTCAGCTTTCAGCCTACCCTGTAAGAACACGAGCTTCCGACCTCCGAACCAACTCACCCAGCACTACCTCATCCTCCTCCAGGGTCGTGGGGATCGCCCCCAGCTGCTGCCGGCACTGCTGCTTCAGCTGTCAGGCTATCCTACAAGAACACGAGCTTCCAGGCTAACTCACCCAGCACTGCTTCGCCCCCCCCCAGGGTTGTGGGGAACGCCCCCGGCTGCTGCCGGCACTGTTGCTGCAGCCAGCGCTGCCACCAGCTGGTGTGGGGGCGAGGAGGGGGAGTTCATTGGGGGAGATAAAGGGGGTGAGGAGATAAAGGGAGTGAGAAGTGTGGTGGGGGAGATCATTGGGGGGTTAGAGAGAAGGAGCAGGTACAACAGTGCCGGCACCAGCGCCCCGTCCACAAAAGGGGTCTGGAGGAGAGTCACCGGCTGGTGTGGGGGAGGGGATGGGAGAACAGAGGGAACAAAAAGAGGAGGAGAGTGTGGGACATGGCAATGAACACTTCCTACAGACTGCGAGCGGTTGTACAGTCACTTGCGAATGCGATCGTGGCTTATCACGGTTATAGTCATGGATCACTTGTGTTTAGGAATCACTTATGTTCTAATCAGTTACAATAACAACCACTTCTGCTCGCCGCTTACCGGTCACTTACGATAATAATCACCTATGGTCATGGCCACTTATGGTCACAGCTACTTACGGTTGTAGTCGTAATCATCATCGGCAGCTATGAGGTCAAAGGCAGAGAGGAAGCTGTCCCAGTGGATGTGGTGTGGGGGAGGGGTGAAGACTCTTGAGATGTCTCACAATTACAGTCACACCCATGTAGTCACACACCCTCTTTCTTGGTTGCCCACGTAGTAGAAAGACGGCTCCAGGGAGACGCGCTGGGGGAGGGGAGTGGGGGAGAAGGGGGGAAGGGGGGTGCGGGATGGGGAGGGGGACGAAGAAGGGAGAGGGGGGATGTTGTTGGATGCCCACGTAGTAGAAAGACGGCTCCAGGGAGACTCGCTGCAGACAGGGGGGGGAGAAGGGGAGGCCGGGGTAATGGGGAGGGGGAAGGAGGGGAAGGGGGGGGAGAGGGGGAGGCGAAGGCAGAAGGGAAGGGTGGGATACTGAGGGTTGCCCATGTAGCAAACTTGCAGCTCCAGAAACGCGCGGTGCTGACACGGATGCAGAAGGGAGGGAAGGGGCGTGGGAAGGGGGGGTGTGGAAATGGGGGAGGGGAGAGGGGAGAGGGGAGAAAGGAGAGGGGAGAGGTGGCGGGAAAGGAGGGCGGAGGAGGTGGTTGCGAGTGGAAAGGGGAAGAACGTTTGAGGGGAATGGCAAGCGCGCCAAGCAGTTTTGCTGCCAAGAGCGCCGAGCGAGCACAGATGACATTGTGGGGCAATATAAGGGCCTTCGCAGCTGCGACAAAAAATATGACTCGCAATGTGTTGCACGGTTACCTCATCTGATGCGCTAGTGGAGGGAGGCTGGTCGGCGACGCGTGCGACGGTTTTAAAGCCTTTCGCGAAACCTTTTCGCGAATGCATCGTCGCGTGCGAAAAGCCATGCGGCAATCGCGGTAATCATGTGGTGAGAGTAATCAGATCGGCCGCGCGTGCAGCGACGAACCGAGCGAAGCCATGGCGATAATCTCGAGGTGATGGGAGAGTGCAGTAACGGGCGGCTGCAGGTGCTACGAAAGCCGTCCATACTCGATAAGCCAGATTTAATATTCGATCGACTGTATGATAGCTTCAGACCTATCAAACTTGTAGAATGATTTGCTTTTGTGACGTTGTTTAAATACTTCAAACCATACATAAGCATATAAATGCTTGCAATTCCTAAGATGATAGGCATGCACCTAAACAAAACCGCTACCCGCATGGATCACAAATATTTGGGATAGCTACCGATAGGAAGGTTGTGTTTAGAAGCGGGGAGCCACAAAAAAAAAGGCACTATTGATAACCGCCGGGTAAGTATTTCATGCGGGGGGGGCAGTGCTTTATTTTACTTAGGCTGACACAAGGCTTCCACAAAGAGTTTTGCAATGATAGCTGGCTTGGTGGGTGTAGCTTTGCACTGTAGACAGAAGGCATGCTTGTGCTCGATGCTCACTCCCCACACGCTAGCTCTGCATGCCAACAGAAAACAGAATCAAGAGAAAGGAGAGGGATTAGAATTGGAAATGGATCAGCTTGTGTGCAGAGCGTGTGAGTAGTCCATGCATTGATGTGAGGGATGCTCGCAAACATGTTCTCACTGTGAAAATGTGAACCCTAAACCTAAAACCTGGACAACCTGGGAGGGACCCTCAAGTGCAGCAGAGGGGGTACCAAGGCGCGTGTGTCACACGAAACCTGACAATGCAAAGCATGTATGCATAAACCTCACGTACGGCGAGCCGTAAGACAGTTACTTTTGAGAATTGTCAGAAGTACGGTAACACCTGGAGAATCCTGTCTGAGCATACCATTCATCTAGACCCCATCTGGTGACTACCGCTACATCCCCATCCTCTCCATTATATCTCTCCTCCCCCGGACTCGGCTCTGTGGCATTCACATCACATGCCCTCTGCTGTTTTCTCCTGAGCTCTGGCGAAATCCACCTGAGCTCCAATGAATTCACCTGAAGTCTGTGGTTTTCACCTGCAGGCGGTGCAGCTGGCGCCGGCCACGCAGTGCAGCTTCACCAGGCGAGTGCTGGAGCGGCCGTGGTAGTACCACCCCCCCACAAACGCATTTGCTCCCCTCTGATGGGTGGTGGGTGGTGGAGGGTGGGTAGGTGGTGAACAGGAGAGAAGGAAGAGAGTTCCGAGGATAAAACGTGTTAGTACCACCCACGCACAAGCGCATTCACCCCCCGTTGGAGGGTGGTGGGTGGCGTTGTGTGCGTTGAGGGTGGCGGAATGAGCGGGAGAAGGGATTTGGAGGAAGGACTTTGGAGAAGACAAGGCACTATGGCTGTTGGACTGGTGTTGACATGACAACAAAGGAAACAGAACAAACGAGAGGGGGGAAGAAAGCGGGGGAGGAGAGCGGGAGTGATCTGGGCAGCCAGGGGCGACGAGAGGGTCTTTGTAGCCATAGGTGGGGGAGAGAAGGGGACTGGCCAGGGCAGGCGGGGGGAAGGGAAGGGAGAGAAGGGAATGACCAGGGCAGGCAGAGGGGGGGAGGAGAGAGAAGGGAATGACCAGGGCAGGCAGAGGGGGGGAGGAGAGAAAAGGGAACTGACCAGGGCAGGCAGAGGGGGGGAGGAGAGAGAAGGGAATGACCAGGGCAGGCAGAGGGGGGGAGGAGAGAGAAGGGAACTGACCAGGGCAGGCAGAGGGGGGGGAGGAGAGAAGGGAATGACCAGGGCAGGCAGAGGGGGGGAGGAGAGAGAAGGGAACTGACCAGGGCAGGCAGAGGGGGGGGAGGAGAGAGAGAAGGGAACTGACCAGGGCAGGCAGAGGGGGGGAGGAGAGAGAAGGAAATGACCAGGGCAGGCAGAGGGGGGGAGGAGAGAGAAGG
Source organism: Closterium sp. Naga37s-1 (assembly GCA_947471745.1). Classification (NCBI taxonomy): domain Eukaryota; kingdom Viridiplantae; phylum Streptophyta; class Zygnematophyceae; order Desmidiales; family Closteriaceae; genus Closterium; species Closterium sp. Naga37s-1. The sequence goes on along the minus strand of CANJKZ010000799.1, from coordinate 710,825 downwards.
GAATGACCAGGGCAGGCAGAGGGGGGGGAGGAGAGAAGGGAATGACCAGGGCAGGCAGAGGGGGGGAGGAGAGAGAAGGGAACTGACCAGGGCAGGCAGAGGGGGGGAGGAGAGAGAAGGGAACTGACCAGGGCAGGCAGAGGGGGGGGAGGAGAGAGAAGGGAACTGACCAGGGCAGGCAGAGGGGGGGAGGAGAGAGAAGGAAATGACCAGGGCAGGCAGAGGGGGAGGAGGAGAGAGAGGGGAATGACCAGGGCAGGCAGAGGGGGGGGAGGAGAGAGTAGGGAATGACGAGGGCAGGCAGAGAGGTGGGGGAGACGGGGAGTGACTGACCTGGGTAGGCGCAGGGGGAAGGGCAGCGAGCAGAAAGATGTCGGCAAAGAGCTTTGGATGCCACGTGGGTGCACGGCCACAGAAGCTGATGATGGGTGGTGGGGTGATGGGGGTGATGGGGGTGACGGGGGTAATTGGGTGATGGAAGGGGTTGAAGTAATGGGTTTGGGGAGGGCGGCGAGCAGAAAGACGTTGGCAAAGAGCTTTGGATGCCACGTGGGTGCACGGCCACAGAAGCTGATGGTCGGATAGGTGGGACGGGGTGGATGGGATTGTAAGGCGGTGGGGTGATGGGGTGGTGGGTTGGTGGGGTGGTTGGGTGGTGGGAGAGTAATGGTTTGGAGGAGGGGGAGAGAGAGGGTTTAAAGGGGCAGGTGAGGTTGAGGGTGAGTTATGCACAATAGGAAGAGGACGAGAAAGAGGAAGATGAGGAAGAGGAGGAAGGTGGTGGCTCATGAGCAGAAGACAAGAGCGTGGAAGAGGGAGACCACCCAGTGCGAGTGGCCGTGAGAGGAGAACACCCAAGCAGTGACTCACGCACAAGCCAAGGACTGTGACTCACGCACAAGCCAAGGACTGTGACTCACGCACAAGCCAAGGACTGTGACTCACGCACAAGCCAAGGACTGTGACTCACGCACAAGCCAAAGACTGTGACTCGCGTGCAAACACGAGCAAGTTGGGCGGCATAACTCACGCGCAGAAGACGTGGCCGTGGAAGAGAGACACCACCCAGTGCGAGTGGCCGTCCGCCTCCTTGGTGCCAAAGCACGTGCACGCCGCTGCCGTGTCGCTGCCGTGACTGGTGTGGGCGAGGGGGAGGGGGGGAGAGGGAGAGGGAGAGGGAGAGAGAAAAGGGGCGCTCTTCAGGTGCTTGAAAGGCCTCCTTGGTGCCAAAACACGTGCACGCCGCTGCCGTGCCTGGAGTGGGCGAGGGGGAGAGGTAGTGGGAGGGAGAAGGAGAGGAAGAGCGGGGAGGGGAGAGAAGAGAGAGAGAGAGAAATAAAACACTTAATCACTTTCCCACTCTCACAGGTTAACACCACATCGCGCGATTGCCCTTCTGTGATTGCAACAAGCCAACCCCCCTCACTCGCTCATCCCTCCCATCCCACTCATCGGTATAGCCCGTGCCGCCCCCTGTTACCACATTACCAAGGTGGATGGATGTTACAGCATAACAGCACTACAGGACGTTTCCACACTTACCCAGCAGCAGTGGGCTTCCACCCTCACGGGTAGATTAGGTGAAGCCTGTTATCCAGCAGACCAACTCACTGGTACACCCCATGTGTACCCTGTTACCCTGTTACCCTGTTACCAGCCCACCCACTCACCCTGTCAGTCACCCACTCACATGTTACTGCACGTCCAGCTCGTTACCCTGTTACCAGCGCGTGCTCATACATAGACAACATGCAGCTGGTTACCCTGTTACCAGCGCACCCACTCACCGGTAAACCACGTCCAGCCTGTCCTCCTCCACCAGCGATTTCGCTCCTCCCGCCGCCCTTCCCGCTCCCATCCCGCCTCCAGCCCCCGGCGAGGCCTCAGGCCCCCCTCCCCCCACCACCACACTGCGCCGCACCATGGACCGTGCACTGATCAGCGACGCCCTTCCCGTCCCAAACCCCTTCCCCCCCACTCCGGTTCCCACTCCCATTCCCGCTCCCGCTCCCGCTCCTCCCATGCCTCCCATGCCTCCCGCTCCTCCCCCAACTCCCATTCCCCCACCCACCATCGCCCCCATCATTCCAGCCAGCCCTCCGGCCATCCCTCCCCCCGCCGCCGCCCCGCCGCGCACCTCCCGAATCTCCTCCGTATCCGAACTAGAAGTGTACCCAGCGGTGAGAGCGGCAGCAGCGGGGTTGAGAATGCCGGAAGCGGCGGCGGCGGCGGCAGCAGCGGCAGAGGCGGCGGCGGCCTTGCGCTCGTCCTTCCAGGGGAGGTGGTGCCAGGGCGAGCCGGGCGGGAGAGTGATGCCGAGAAAGTCGAGCTCGGAGCGCAGACGGAAGAAATCCTCGTCGTTCATCCAAGGGAGGGCTTCGAGACTGGAGATGGGGGGGGGGGCGAGGAAAAGGTGGCTTCATCGTTCATCCCTCTCATCCTTTGGTAATGCCATACCCGCATCACAATCCCTTACCTGTGGTACACCGTACCTGTTGTACTGCTGCTATATCTATGGTACTGCCCACACCTGTGGTACTGCCGTACCTGCACCACAATGCCGTACTTGTGCCATGGTGTTGTACCTGTGGCATGGTGCCATACCTCTAGTACACAGTGCCGTACCTGCATCACATTGCCGTACCTGCATCACATTGCCGTACCTGCATCACATTGCCGTACCTGTGGTATTGTACGACGGTGAGCACACGGGAGAAGGTGGCTTCATCACAGTCCAGCATGAACGACACCTCCTCATCCTCCAATGCATCCTCTGGCGCCTGCATGCACAGGGCACAGGGGATGGGGAATTGTGGCACCACACGTCTCAAAAGCAGTCCATCCAGTGAAGCTCAAGAGCAGTCCAGTATGAACGACGACAAGCTCAAGCTCCTCCTCCTCTGGCGCCTTTTGAGTCGACTCAAAATTCTCCTCGTCCTCTGGCGCCTTTTGAGTCGACTCAAAAGTCTCCTCGTCCTCTGGCGCCTTTTGAGTCGACTCAAAAGTCTCCTCGTCCTCTGGCGCCTTTTGAGTCGACTCAAAAGTCTCCTCGTCCTCTGGCGCCTTTTGAGTCGACTCAAAAGTCTCCTCGTCCTCTGGCGCCTTTTGAGTCGACTCAAAAGTCTCCTCGTCCTCTGGCGCCTTTTGAGTCGACTCAAAAGTCTCCTCGTCCTCTGGCGCCTTTTGAGTCGACTCAAAAGTCTCCTCGTCCTCTGGCGCCTTTTGAGTCGACTCAAAAGTCTTTTCGTCCTCTGGTGCCTTTTGAGTCGACTCAAAAGTCTCCTCGTCCTCTGGCGCCTTTTGAGTCGACTCAAAAGTCTCCTCGTCCTCTGGCGCCTGCTGTCACAGCACACGCCACAGGGTCAGTGCGGGGTTGGCTTATTTGTAAGAGTGTTATATCTACTATCACTGTTGGAGAATACCTTTTATATTATTGCTATTATTACTCTTATTCTTATTGTTATTAAACCGCATATAGTTCCGTCTCATAAATGCTGCGACAAAGGCCCAGGGTGTGATGTGGGAATGATGAATGAGATTAGATTTCTAGCGCCTGGAAAACTACGTGCACGCACGCCACACGTGAAGAGAATAAAACAAAGTTCTTATGCTTGGTGTGAGTTTGTTTGATCAGCCCAGTGCAATATGAGATTGGCGAGCAGTGAGGTGTATTTTGAGGCGCCTCAAAATAGCCCAGTGCAATATGAGATTGGCGAGCAGTGAGGTGTATTTTGAGGCGCCTCAAAATAGCCCAGTGCAATATGAGATTGGCGAGCAGTGAGGTGTATTTTGAGGCGCCTCAAAATAGCCCAGTGCAATATGAGATTGGCGAGCAGTGAGGTGTATTTTGAGGCGCCTCAAAATAGCCCAGTGCAATATGAGATTGGCAAGCAGTGAGGTGTATTTTGAGGCGCCTCAAAATAGCCCAGTGCAATATGTGATTGTAGTTGCCATGAATGAGTATGAGGGTACATTCGTATCCCGTGTCAGACACGAAGCCAGACACGAAGTTGAGTTGGGAAGACCCAAAGGGACTCGGAATGCAGGCAAATTTAGGTTCGGAAGACACAAACCGAGTCACTTTGTGTCTTCCGAAGCTTTGACCTGATGGCTGACACGCGATACGAATGTACCCTGAAGCTCCCTACCACACCACTCCACACCCACACCACACCACACCACACCACACCACACCACACCACACCACACCACACCACACCACATACGCACCAGGCCTTGCCACCAAATGCGCCACCACATCACGCCACACAACACAACGACACATCACGTCATTCCATGCCACGTCATCAGATGCCACGTCACCTGCAGCTTGCCATCTGGCGCGGTGGTCTCCAGCTGCTTGCGGAAGAAGGGGATCTTCGTGAGCAGCGTCCTGGTCACTCGGAACAGTTGCATCTGGGGGAGGTAGAGCAGGAATGAGGAGGGGGGGGGAATCATGAGAGAGGGGAAGTAGTGGGAGACACACAAGTGGGGACGTATGAGGGGGGAAAGACATGAGTGGGGGGGAGGGCATGAGGGGGAAGAAGGGAATCTTCATGAGCAGCGCCCTGGTCACTCGGAACAGTTGCATCTGGGGGGGGGGGAGAGGGAGAGGGAGGGGAGGGGGGGTGGGATGGGGGGTGGGGGGGAGCAGGTAGAATCGGGGGAGGCATGAGGGGGGATGACATAATGGGGAAGGTATGAGGAGGAAGAAAGGATCTTCATGAGCAGCGCCCTGGTCACGCAGAACAGTTGCATTTGAAAGAATGGGGGGGGCAGGCATGAGCAGGTAAGCAGCAATGGGGGATGTATGACCGGGGGAGGTATGACCGGGGGAGTATGACCGGGGGAGAATGATCGGGGGAGGTATGACTGGGGGAGGTATGACTGGGGGAGGTATGACTGGGGGAGGCACGAGAGAAAGAAGAGAATTTCCATGAGCGACGCCTTGGTCACGCAGAACAGTTGCATGGGGGGGGGGGAGATAGCAATGGGGAGGACACGAGGGTTGAGGTAGGAAGGGGGGAGGCATGAGGGGGAGACACTATGGGGGAGGCATGAAAACTCAGAGGCATAGGAGGGGGTGGAGAGAGGGGGAAGGCACAAGGGAGAGGAAGGGGGGGAGGGTGGGGGATTATGGGGGAGGCATGAAAGGGGAGACATGAAGGGGGAGACATGAGCGGGGAAGTGGCATGAGGGGTGAAGGAGCATGAAGTGGGGAGAGGCATAAGATGATGGAAGAAAATCATTAGGTCATTCGACCGAGTGGGGGAAGGGAGAGGAGATGATAAGGGCGAAGAGAAGGGAAAGGAGAAGAGAGAGAAACGAGGGGAGTGACAACAGCGCGAACTAAGGAGGAACAGGGAAACAGAGAGCAAAACATTGCAAACAATGCTACCACATTATCTCATGATGACTATGAGTACACAACTGAACCCTAATTGCTTCGTGTTACACTTTTTCGTGATTAATGTTTTTTTCTTCTTTGCATAATTCCTTCTACAGTGTTTTTATTATGAATAAACATCAAAACGCGTGCACTCCGACGCACCTTGGGCCCCACGTACACCGCGATTCCGCTGACACCAACGCTTTCCGTGAAACTCCCCACGGATCTTGACGGCGTCAGCATGGAGTTCAGTTGCGCAATTAACGAAGGTGCCGATAACGGGCGCGGCAAGCCCCCAACCTGTTGATACCCCACCAACCCCCCCGTGCTGTTGCGGCTAAACGCTTCGGCATCCTCGCTCTCGAATCCTTCAGGAAGCTTCACGTCGCTGGCGAAAGAAACCACGCGATGTGTGTTCGGCGAAAGTAACAGCCCTCGCTTGCCCCGCGCGTCGTAGCTCGTGCTCACGCGCATCGGCCGCGGCTCGTCCCCGACCGCGGCGCCTTTAACGCGCTCGTAATGCGGAGCCGTGGTGGATCGTTGCACGCGCTGCAAAGCCGGCGCCTCATCCTCGTCTTCCTCCTCCCCTTCCCCCTCCCGCTCTCCCCCGCCCCCGTCCTCCCCCTCTCCCTCGTTCCCACCCTCTACGTCTAACTCCGGTTCCGCCACCCGCTCCTTCTTCGAAGCCGCGCTCTTGCGCCCGGAAGCGGTAGGCGCGGACGAGGCGGTGGTGGAAGGTGGTTCCGCGGGTGCTGCTGCAAACTCCGCCGCGTCGCCCACGCCATCGTCCGACGCCGTGGTGACGGCGGAGGCGCACGACAGCGAGTCCGCGGAAGAGTTCGCCTTATGGCGTGACCGTCGGGAGCTACCGCTTTGCGAGCCGCCGGTACGCGCGGACTGCTCGCGGGTACTGGATTGATCTACGGCGTTAGTAGCAGTAGGCTGGTCGGGGGAGGAGGAGGAGGCATTGGAGCGAGGCGACTTGGGCACGCGGAGGCTGGCTGGCTGTGAGGCGCGCGACGAGCGCGACGAGGACGTGCCGACGGACGTGGACTTGCGCGGCTCCTTTGTGCGGACGGGCTTGAAGGAGCGGGCGCTTCCGCTCTCGCTGGAGGGGCTGGGACCCGCCGGCGGAACTAACTCCCCGTTGGCATCCACCGCTGCGCGTTACGGGGTTGTCGGATGGGTTGCGGAGCAAGGATAAGGAGCAGGGATGGGGAGCAAGGATAAGGAGCAGGGATGGGGAGCAAGGATAAGGAGCAGGGATGGGGAGCAAGGATAAGGAGCAGGGATGGGGAGCAAAGATGGACGGGAAAAACAAAAATAAGAACGTGAAGAGCGGGGGTTTGAAGGGTTCGATGACTGGCGCGACAGGCGGTGACAGGGTAGAGGACAGGAGAAGGAGAGAGGAGGGAAGGAAGTAGGGGTAACATGTCGGATGGAGGCGCGGCAAGCAGGCATGGGAAGCAGGTAAGGAGGCAGGGACGTATTAACGTGTATCACTGCAACATGGAAAGGAGGCATGGGAAACAGGTAGAAAGCTCGTGCAAAGAGAGAAAATTGCGTGACGGTCTAGAAGAGCAAAGGAGAAGAGGCAGGGCGACATGCTGGAATGGAGAGTGAGGAAGTGAAACGGCGGGAAAAGCGGGCGTGCAGCAGAGGCATTATCCTACCGTGACCGATGGTAACTGGCATTGGGCCTGACGCTTCAGCTGGCGACGCTCCTAGCACTGGCGGCAGGACTCACGGCAGAACACTGTTGCTCGCACACAAGCTTTGCAGCTGGTGGAAAGGACGGTGACTTAACCTAAAACCGCAGCTCTGACTGTACAATTTGTATGTCACGTGCAAGGACGTGGCGACCGTAGCCGATGTCACTCTCTAGGGCGTTGGCGCTCTAGGGCGTTAGCGCGAAAGATACACGTTTCGACGAATCAGGTTCAGTCATGCAGCAATGCCAACCATTGCGAGGACTATGTGGTTGGGTACGGATTGTTATGGCGTGGCGTGGTGCGCTTCTCAAACTTGGGAGAACTCCGTCGCTCTGTTTATTCCTAAGGGTGACTGACTGACTGCTGGATAGCACGCCTGTGCATGGAACCACACTTCTGAAGGCGCGAAAGGTAGCTGTGTGTGGTGGAGTGAAGTACGGACGGATAGGAGGACTACCAAACAGCATTGGCTGACACCAAGCGACTTGATGCACGGGAAGATAGGACCACTGGGTAGCTTTGGCGTTCATCGGGTGAACAAGCGGCAACGAAAAAGCGCGTAGCTTTGGCGAAAGCGACAGAGTCTCATATTCGTACTGTCTTCCAATATGGAATTCTAACAGCGCGACGACTTTCTCGACGGTACAGTAACACGACGCGGGAAATCGTCAATCTCAGTCGATTTGACGGTTGAGCGGCGCAACTTGCTCCGTCAAGTGATCGTGTAAGTGTAAGGAATTGAAATTACTTCGCGTCTAGCTTCCACAACGCGTACAACACTATTTGCCTCAAACACCTGGTCCGCGTTATTTTCATCACGTGAAATGGGTGGCTGGGTTTTGGATTATCTGGCCGTTGTGAAAATAAAGGTGCAAAACTTCGGTCTATATTTTCACCACCAAATATCTTACCAGCATGGAAAGTTATGACACTACCCCGCGAAAGGAACACTTTATTCTTTATCAGCATCGATTTCGTTCAAGCAGAAACATCGACCGTGACGATTTTGTCAAAAAAAAAAATGTCCAAAGTGAACGTTGATATCCCTCGACAAAACTACGCGAGGTGTCGGTAAATCCCACCCTTGGATTGGGGGTTCTGGCCAGCAGGATTGACCGAGACCCCTCAAAAGTTTTGTCGAGGGATGCCGATGTCCACTTCGGACACCGCCTGATGGAAACGTCGCGGTACTGTCTTTTTCCAAAATGGGTGATTCTCGTCAGTGCGCTTGCCCCTTTCATGGCGTCAGCTGAATTAAAAAGGGGCTCGGCAATTCTCCCACTTAGTTTGGTCAACTGTGAACTTTGATTTCTGGCCGCCTGTTACGAGTGCAATTGAGTGAGCGAGCGAGGATTGCACTATCGAGACAAGAATCCAATGAGCGAAGGAATGAGCGAAGAATATATAGCGAAACTACGGTGGTAACGGTAACGTGGGAAAATGGGGTGCGCGACGGGCCTAATGCCGAGGTTTGGGGAACTGTCGGGGCGGAGGTCCGGAGCGCAGGTTACCAACCGAACCGTGAGGTTGGGTCGCATCGTGAACAGTGGCGGGAATGGTGTCGAGGCGAATGTCGCGAGTGGTAACGGAATGTTGTGGGGTGCTGTCTGTGTTGTACGCGATGAGCAGGAAAAGGAATTTTCCTTACACTACCCCCCCCCTCTTCAAAGGAGGCCTCCCTTACGAGAGCGCGTGTATATCTCGGAAATTTCTGTTGCGCAGGTACTCGTTGAGGACGGGGTGGTTTTCGATTTTGTCCAGTGGAACCCAGTTGTCCTCGGTGGGCGTGCGGTCTCTCCAGCGGATGAGAAATTCGACCCTTCGGGCTCCTCATAAATCACGAACGCGGTGGCTCAGGATTTTTTCGGCCGTGATGACTGGCTCGGTCGGTGGTCGGGTCATGCTGGCTGGGCGATGTCGGGCCAGTTGGCTGGTGGATGGGATGTAGGGGCGAAGCAGGCTGACGTGGAAGGAGGGGCTGGCGTACCAGTCAACGGGGAGGAGGAAGTGGGCGGTGACCGGTGTGATCATGTGGCTGATGCGAAATGGCCTGCAATATCGGGGGCGGAGTTTCGGAGTTATGGGTAGGCGGAGGTTTTGGGTGTCGAGTAGAACTAAGTCGTCGGGTTGGTAAGTGACGGGTCTGCGGTGGCGGTCGGCGTTGCGCTTAGCGATAACATTGGCCTTTTTAATTGCGTCTGCTGCCCTGGTCCGTGCTTCCTGTAGGACTTCTGCGAATTGTTGCGCTCGTGGCACCGGGTTGTCGGGATTCGGGGTCATGGGTACTGTAGGGTCTTGTCCGTAGTTCAGGTCAAATGGTGACTGTTGGGTCGTGGCGGATGGCGAGTTGTTGTACGCGAATTCGATTAGTGGCAGTTGCTGTTCCCACGTGGTGGGGTCGTCGCACGTGGCTCGGATTAACTGTTCCATGGTCTGATTTGTCCGTTCTGTCTGTCCGTCGGTTTCGGGTGTTAGAGTGTGAACGAATGAAATGATTGAACTAGAAAGCAGGTGGGTACATATAGGAAACCTAAAATTGTTGTACCCTGTAAGAACTACCCCACTACAGCCTAAACAAACTATAGAATATAAGTTTGACACACCCCCATAGGCAAAGTGGGGGAGAACAAGAGGTCACAAGACCAGTCAAGAAAGGCAAAGCAAGCTCAGGGTGGATCACAAAGTCACCACGCAGTCTGAGCACAAGCAAATGGCCACAAGGCCAGTTCACATGCAGAGTTATATAAAGGAGAACAAACAATTTAGTGAACACAACCTAGCAAGTGTAAGCATGCAGGTATCTGTATGAAGAGTACAGTACAGGCAGAGTCAAGAAGAAAGCAATTGAGGCACAGTAGGTACAAGGCCTAACACAGTACAAAAACGCTGATGATCACAAGGCTGAAGTGCCTTGGTGAAAACATCAGCAGAGTTGGCCTGAGAGGCCACGTAAGCAAGACGAAGCTGGCCACGCTGCCGCAACTCTCGAGCAAGGAAGTAGCGCAGAGCAATGTGCTTCGTTCTGTGCTCCAGTCTGTGCTCCTGACACAAGGCCAGCATGGCCTTGTTGTCGACGTACAGAACTGGAGGAGAACAAGGCGCCTCTCCCAAGTCGGTCAGCAGGTAGGTGAGCTAGCGTAGCTCCTGTGCAGCCATGGCCCCAGCGTAGATCTCAGCCTCACAGCTGGAGCTGAGAACAGAAGAAGAGCGGGTAGACCGCCAAGAGACAGAACCGGAGCCAAGACTGAAGGTGTAACCCTGTGACGACCGCTGCGTAGCCAAGTCGTCAACCCAGGAGGCGTCAGCGTGACCAATGAGGACAACTCGAGCCCGTCCTCCAAGCACGAGCCCCATGCCCGATGTACTGCACAAGTATCGCAACACCCTCTTCGCAGCATCCCAGTGCACCTTTCGGTGCCTGCCGGGAGCCACGTAGCGAGCCAGAAGGCTGAGAGGGTATGCGAGGTCAGGTCGTGTGCAAGTCATCAGGTACATGAGGCAGCCCACAAGCTCTGGATACGGGCCACTCGGCTCTACGGACTCGTCCGAAGGTGGAGCTGAGAGCAAGTGACCGGTAGGCAGAGGAGTGGACTGTGGCGAGGAGTACGTGAAGCCGAAGCGCTGAAAGACCTGCTGCACCATGTGTGACTGAGTCAGGGTAATGGTGCGCTGTGCTCTGTCCCTAGTGATCCGCAAGCCAAGATAGCTTGTCAGCTCACCCAAGTCTGTGCACGTGTGTCTCTTCTGCAGCTCGGACTTCACGTGGGCGAGTGCCTCAGTGTCAGCAGTAGCAAAGACGAGGTCGTCTACGTACACGAGAACGTAGAACGGCGGCAGAGTAGTGTCAGTGCGTAAAAACAGAGAAGGGTCAGAAGTGGAAGGAGCAAAACCAAGAGCAGCAAGAGTCGTCCTCAGTGTGTCGTGTCACTCACGGGGTGCCTGACGGAGACCGTAGACTGGCCGTCGGAGGCTCCACTGGGTACCAGCTGGAAACGACCCAGTGAAGCCAGGTGGGCGGCGCAGCCAGATCTCATCGTGTAGGCTGCCCTGTAGGAAGGCTGTGCTGAAGTCAAGCGAGTGGAGCTCGTAGTCACGCTGAGCAGCTACGTGCAGCAGTACCCGAAGAGTGGTCATCTTCGGGGTAGGGGAGAAGGTCTGGAAGAAGTCAACTCCCTGTCGCTGACTGAAGCCACGTGCAACGTAACGCGCCTTGAAGACAGGCGGAGAACCCGGCGGCCGCTTCACCCTGAAGATCCACATGCCACTGACGATGTTCGCCCCAGGCGGGGGAACCTCGTCGACGTAGGTGCCTGTGGACTTCCAGGAAGCCATCTCGGCGTCCATGGCTGCCTGCCACTGAGAGGAGTAGGGACCCTCTATCGCCTCTGCGTAAGAGCGCGGGGTCGGGATGTCTGGTGCATCCGGGTCTCCCTCAGGGGCAAGCAGCATGGACACGAGATGAGGTACAAAAGCAGCAAAGCACTCAAACTCCTCCTGTCTGTCCTCAAGAACGTCCGTGCCAAGAGCACACTCACCCCCGACGGACGGAGGACAGACAGACACAGACACAGACTCAGCAAAAAGACTAGTGGCGTAGTCTAGGCGACAGGCTGCAGCAAAGTCAACAAGCTCAGTAACAAGAGCAGACGCAGCAGTGGACTCAAACAAAGGGTCAGTGACAGCAGTGGCCAGAAAACGCGTGACAGCTGGACTAGCAGCACGTAGGGAGTCAGACGCAGGGTCCGGACCGTCAGGAAGAGAGGACGCAGGAGGAGACGGCAAAGGGACACGCTGCGGAGCAGTGGAAGGACGCAGAGTCATAGAGTGAGTGCCAGGGACAGGAGGAGGACGCGGACGCGAAACACGACCAGCGCGAACAGTATGGACAGGCGACGCAGAACGAGACGCAGGCGACACAGGACGAGACTCAGGCTCACGACGCTCCGTAAGACCTCTAGTCGGTCCAGAGTAAGGAGAAGGACCAGGCAGTGGAGAGGCCGGCTGCAACTGCGACTGGGACTGGACAGGCGGTGGACTCAGGAAAGGAGGAGGAGGACCAGGAGAAGGCGGGGAGCCAAGAACCTGCTGAAGGAGCGGAACGTAGTACGGCCGCGGCCGCGCAGCGCCTCCAGAAACAGCAGAGACAGAACCGGTACCCTCAGCCCCAGGGTCTCCAGTCCCAGCAGCACCTCCAGCAGCTCCAGCAGCTCCAGCACCAGCAGCACCGCCAGCACCTCTAGCAGTACCTCCAGCAGCTCCAGTAGCTCCAGCAGCTCCAGCACCAACAGCACCTCCAGCAGCTCCAGCACCAACAGCACCTCCAGCAGCTCCAGCACCAGTAGCACCTCCAGCACCAGCAGCACCACCAGCAGCTCCAGCAGCTCCACCAGCAGCAGCACCAGCACCTCGACAGCGCCGAGAGTACCACTCACGAAGCTGCTGTGGAGAGAGAGGCTCCCGCCGCGACGGGACACCTAGAGCACCTCCAGACTCAGCACACGCAGGCTCAGCACCTCCAGACACAGTACCCTCAGGCTCCACACGCCCAGGCTCAGCACCCCCAGACTCAGCACCCCCAGACTCAGCACCCCCAGGCTCCACACGCTCAGGCTCAGCACCCCCAGTCCCCGCACCCCCAGCCCCCGCACCCGCAGGCTCAGCACCCCTAGTAGCACCTGAGTCGACAGCTACCTCAACCGGCTCGGCAGGGTCTACCTGGGACACACCTGAGGGTGCAGGACCCTGGGGGGGGAGGGGGTCTACCGGGGGAGTACCTGGTGCTAGGAAGAGGGGCGGGGGGGGGAGAGAGGCAGCGCGGTAGGGAAAGAGACGGTAGTACGACACCGACTCGTCAAACGTGACGTCCTGAGAGGACAGAACACGACGCGAGGTGGGGTGGTAGAACTGCCACCCGGGTGCGTCAGGAGGGAAGCCAAGGAAGACACAGGGAACGGCACGGGAGGACAGCTTGTCCGCTGTAGTATCGCGGACAAAAGCTCGAGATCCCCAGACACGGAACGCGGACGCATCGCCAACCTTCCCCGTCCACCGCAGAGTAGGTGTGGTCTCCGGCAAGGAGACACGAGGCTGAAGGTTGATCTGATGCGCAGTGTACTGAACCGCGAACGGCCACAGAAAATGGGGAGCAGCCGCATGGATCATGGACGTACGAGCGACGTCCATGACCATGCCAATGCGGCGCTCAGCAATCCCATTTTGCTGCGGGGAGGCCGGAAGCGTGAACGTCTGGCGGATGCCCTCCGAACGACAGAAGGCCCTCAGGAGGTCGGAGGAAAACTCCCCACCTCTGTCTGAGTGCAGACGCAGAACAGGAAGGTATGAACCGAAACTCTCACTGAGCTGGCGATGAGCACCGCGGATCCAGTCGATCAACACCTCAGGGACCTCACCCTTGCTGCGCAAGGGGAAGACTGTGGTGTAACGCGAGTAGTCGTCAACGACCAGCAGGAAGCAACGCTCGTGACCCTGTCCACGGACGCGGGCTGGGCCCCACACGTCCATGTGAAGAGTCTGCAGAGGAGCCTCAGTCGGAGAGAACGAGGAGGAGTGAGGAGCGGCGCGCTGCCTTCCCTCGACACAAGGAACACAGGTGGGGGCAGGCCCCGGAGGAAGGGGAGGGAGGGACCTGGGTAGACCCGAGACAAGGGCACGGGAGGCCATACCTCGAAGACAAGGCAGGGAGGGGTGACCAAGGCGGTGGTGCCAAAGGAGAGTCTCATGCGACAAAGGACGACACGAGCAGGGGGCAGACGCAGGACTAGACCTGGACGCGGCAGCAAACACCTGACTAGACGCAGCTACCTGACCAGACGCAGAGACCGGAGGAGGCGCAGTAGTCAGTGTGTATAGACTCGACCCTGGCCGACGGGTGAACGTGGCCAGGTGGCGGCCCGTCCGAGAGCAAGTGCAGTGGGTCACACGCTGACCTCCAGGGGTGAACTGGTCAACCCACGCGTCCTGGAGGTCAGCTCCACTCACCAAGTTCGTAGAGAACGAGGGGAGGTGGAGTCCCGACAGCAAGCCCGACGGGGCCGCAGGACACGGTAGAACCGTGGAAGAGTGTGCAAGGACTGGGCCCCCAGAGGGGTCAGCAAGGGAGACTGCAACAGGCCGACTGAGTGGCGTGAGTGTGGTGCTGTCTCTAAAGAAAGAGCGCGAAGCACCAGAGTCAAGTGTGAAAGTGTGCAAGGACTCAGTAGGTGCAGTACTAGAGAGAGCAGATGCACCAGCACCTGGAGCAGCAGACGCACCAGTACCTGGAGCAGCAGACGCACTAGCACCTAGAGCAGCAGCCGCAATGCCCGGGTCGGGCGGGACACGCAGGTAACAGTCACCCTCAGCACTATCATCAAAAGCATACATGGCAGCAAGGATAGCATCGAAATCAAGATCAAAGATAGGCACATTCTGCAGAAGCAGATCATGCCAGTGAGGGAGCTCAACAGGGTCAGGGAACTGGACACGCCAGGCGTCAGTCAAGCGACCGAAGCAGCGCTGCGTAGCGTGTGGCAGCCCGCACGTCTCCCCATGACGCCCACCAGTGCGAAGAACGTAAGTGCAGGGACCAGCACCCCCAGACCTCCCACGCCCAGCGTACCACTCACGAAGCTGCTGGGCCGACGGGGTCTCACGGGAGCGCGGTTGCTGTTGGCGCTGGCTACCACCAAAGCCTCCACGCTGCGCGGCTGCACCTCGACCAGCACCACCGCCGCCGCCACCTCCACCACCGCTGCCGCTGCCTCCTCCACCTCCGCCGCTGCCTCCACCACCACCGCCGCTGCCTCCACCACCTCCACCGCCGCCACTGAAGCCCCCACTCCCGGTACCACCCCCACCTCCACCGCCACCCCCTCCGCCTTCTCCACCTCCTCCACCGCCTCCCCCGCCGCCCCCTCCACCACCCTTGCTCCCCTTGCCCTTGCTGTTGCGGTGTCTCCCACTAGGGGCAGACGCAGCTCCAACCTCCTCAGTGCCAACGAGGTCGACAGCAGCAGCAGAAGCAACAGAGGGGAGAAGGGGGACAGGGGAACACCCCTCAAAGAAAGGGGTGCGACGGTCGCCGCGAGAAGCACCTACAGCTAAGATACTCTTCTCAGCTGCAGCAAGGCGCTCCTCTAGCAGGTCGACAGTCAGCTCGGTGGGGCAAAGAGAGAGAAAGTGGTCCCTGACTGAAGAAAGGGAGCCAGGGAGGCGAGTGACTAGGTAGTAAAGGGTGATGTACATGGGGGGGGGGGTCTTGGCACAGAACTCAGTGGGAAGGGCAGCACGGTAGCGGGCGTCACTAGCGCGAAGGTGAGCAACTAGGTCAGCGACAGTGGCAAAGGCAGCAAGGTCAGGGAAAAGGTACGGCAGCATGAGGCGGCTGAGGGCAGCAGTGGCAGGGGAGGAGTAGCGTGCAACTACAGCGTCGCACAAAGACTTAGCAGTCTTGTACTGGCCAAAGTGCGCGCGCTCAGCAGGCGGCAGGTGACTACGAACAGCAAGACGAGCAACAGCGTCACGAGTGGTCCACTGCGAGCGAACAGTACTGACAGTAGTGGCAGTAGGAGCAGTAGAGGCACCGAACGTGTGATCGAAGAGGGATACCCCATCCCTAGAGTCACACTGAAGAAAAAGCTGCAGGTCGTCAACCCACACGTCAAAGTCAACTGCACGCCCCTCAGCGTCAAAGGTGAGAACCGTGGGGCTAGCCATAGTGGCAGTAGCAGCAGTGGCAGCAGGGGCAGTAGTGGCAGCAGAAGCAGCAGTAGGAACAGGAGCAGTGCAGGTAGGGCAGTGCAGCTCAGTAGGGCGGCGCGGCTCGGCTGGGCGGTGCGGCTCAGCTGGGCGGCGCGGCTCGGCTGGGCGGCGCGGCTCGGCTGGGCGGCGCGGCTTGGCCGAGCGGCGCGGCTCGGCTCCTGGCGGCACGGCGCAGCAGGGCGGCGCGGGTGCTTACCAGGGGCGGGTGCAGGCAGGGCCGCAACTGGGGCGGCAGCAGGGCAGGGCCGCTACGGGCGGCGCAGGCAGGGTCGCGACAGGGCGTCTGCAGGGCAGGGCCAGCGATGGGCGGCGACAGGCAGGGCCGCAACGGGCCAGTGACGGGCCAGCGACGGGGGGCGACGGGCCAGCGACGGGCGACGACGGGCCGGCGACGGGCGGCAACGGGCCGGGACAGGCCGGCGACGGGCCGGGACGGGCCAGTGGCGGTGGCGAAGGCAGGGTCACGGGGCAGGGCCGCAGCAGGCGGTGAAGACAGGGCCGCGACAGGCGGCTTGGGGCCAGCGACGGGCGGCTAAGGGCCGTGACGGGCGGCTAAGGGCCGTGACGGGCGTCTAAGGGCCGTGACGGGCGGTACTAGGGTAGGGCCGCGACGGGGCTCTAAGGAAGGGCCGCGACAGGCCTCTAAGGCAGGGCCACGACGGGCCTCTAAGGCAGGGCCACGATGGGCGGCACGAGGGCAGGGCGCGCGACGGCGCAGGTGAAACAGGCGCGAGGCGCGCTTCGGGCAGGAAAACAAAAATCGTGGTGGGCCCTAAAAAACGTTCCCACTAGGGAACCTGCTCAGAATACCATGTTAGAGTGTGAACGAATGAAATGATTGAACTAGAAAGCAGGTGGGTATATATAGGAAACCTAAAAGTGTTGTACCCTGTAAGAACTACCCCACTACAGCCTAAACAGACTATAGAATATAAGTTTGACATCGGGGTGGTACGAAGAACTGAACTTTAGCCTCGTGCCGAACTGCTGCCACAAGTTCCGCCAAAAATTGCTGGTAAACTTCGTATCGCGGTCACTGATTATCGCCGCTGGTATCCTGTGTAATCGAACAATGGTTGCGATGAAGAGGCGGGACGTTTCTTCGGCTGTGATTGATTTCTTGCAGGCTGCGAAGTGTGCCATTTTCGTCAATCGATCGACGACGACCAGGATCGCGTCGTTCCCACTTGCACCCGCCGGTAACCCCGTGACGAAGTCCATCGTCACCTGCTGCCAAGCAAGCTCTGGGGGTGGTATCGGCTGCAATTGCCCTGCCGGCTGCTTCCGTGATGATTTCATGACCTGGCAGGTGGGACACGATGCCACGTGTCGTTGCACGTCGGTCAACATTTCGGGCCAGTAGTAGTACCGCTGCAGCTGCTGTCGTGTTTTCTCTACTCCGAAATGCCCTGAGGTAACTCCGTCGTGTGCCTCCTGCAACAGTAATTCCCGTAGAAGTGTGTAGCCCGGTACCCAAATGCGATCAGTGCCGGCTTTTACGTAATAGACTCCCCTTGCTGCTGCAAATTGCTGCGAATTTCCGCCTGTAAAAAATGGGTCAGTCTGATAACCGTGGGTAAATAGGCCTGTTAACAGTGGGCTGGTCTGGGCGAGTAGTATGGCGTGAACTTGGGCTGTGGGCCGGGTTAATGCATCGGCGATGTTTGATGCCCCCTTTTTGTAGGTGACCGTGTAGTGAAAATTCGACTTGAGGTAATCGAGCCAGCGGATTTGTCGTGGGTTGAGGTGGGGTTGCGCGCGGAGGTACTGTAGTGACTTGTGATCTGCTCGTACTGTCACGTCGGCGCCGGTCAAGTAACAGCGCCACACTTTGAACGCATGCACGATCGCAAGCATTTCGCGATCGTGTATCGGATAATTCTTCTCGGGCGGATGCAACTTTCGCGATTCGTAGGCGATGGGCTGTAACCCGTTGCCGAAGACCTGTAGCAGTACGGCTCCAATGGCGATGTCGCTTGCGTCAGTAACCACTTCGAATGCGCAGTACGGGCGGTGAACAGAGAACATTTTTTAGGGTGGAGAAGGCAGCATGCTCTTTCTCCCCCCACCTAAATGTGACCCCCGTCCGCAGCAAATCCGTTAGCGGGGTAGTTAAGCGTGCCATGTCGGGGACGAACCGGTGCACGTAATTAACGAAACCCAAAAAACTCTGCAGCTCCGTGATGTTCGTCGGGGAATGCCACGCTTTTACCGTGTCCAATTTCTTCGGGTCGATTTTGTCAGATATATATGCCGTAGCCTATGTAGGCTGTAGTGGGGTAGACACTAAGGGGTACAACTTTCATATTTGTATCTCACACTTTCCTAGTTGATTCATTCCTGTTTCATTCTTCACATGGTATAGAGGGGGTTCCCACATGGGACCGTTCCTTCCTAAGGGCCCACCATAAGTAACATTTTTTTTAGCTGCCCGAAGCGCGTCTCGCGCCCTGCCCTAATTTTTTTTTTTTTTTTTCGCGGCCCCCTAGCGGCCCCTACGCGATTCCTACGCGGCCCCTACCCGGCCCCTACGTGGCCCCCTGCACGGCCCCTAAGCGGCCCCTACGCGGCCCCTAATCCGCCCCTGACGCGGCCCCTAATCCGCCCCTGACGCGGCCCCTAAGCCGCCCTGACGCGGCCCCTACGCCGCCCCTGACGCGGCCCCTACGCCGCCCCTACGCGGCCCCTACGCCGCCCCTGACGCGGCCCCTACGCCGCCCCTGACGCGGCCCCTACGCCGCCCCTACGCGGCCCCTACACCGCCCCTGACGCGGCCCCTACGCTGCCCCTGCCGCGGCCCCTACGCCGCCCCTGACGCGGCCCCTACGCCGCCCCTGACGCGGCCCCTACGCCGCCCCTGACGCGGCCCCTAAGCCGCCCCTGACGCGGCCCCTACGCCGCCCCTGACGCGGCCCCTACGCCGCCCCTGACGCGGCCCCTACGCCGCCCCTGACGCGGCCCCTACGCCGCCCCTAAACGGCCCGGCCCGGCCCTGTCCCTGACGCGGCCCCTACGCGGCCCCTCCGCCGCCCCTAAAAGGCCCCGACCTCGACTCTGTCCCGGACCTGCCTTGGCCCCGACCCCGTCCCGGACCTGCCCCGGCCCCGACCCCGTCCCGGACCTGCCCCGGCCCCGACCCTGTCCCGGCCCCGTTGCTGCTCCGTCCCGGACCCTGCTCGGCCCCGACCCTGTCCCGGACCTGCCCCGGCCCCGACCCTGTCTCGGCCCCGTTGCTGCCCCGTCCCGGACCCTGCTCGGCCCCGACCCTGTCCCGGCCCTGTTCCGGCCCCGACCCAGTCCCGAACCTGTCGGCTCCGCCCCTGGTAAGAGCCTAGCCGGGCCGAGCCGCGCGGCCGAGCCCCACTGCGCTGCCGAGTCGCTCTGCCGAGTCGCACTGTCCTGCCTAGCTCAGTTGCACTGCTGCCGCTGCTAGTCTGCTGCTGCTCCTATCATGGCTAGTCCTAGTCTTCTCACCTTTGATGCTGAGGGTCGAGCGGTTGCCTTTGATGTCTGGCTAGATGATCTGCAGCTTTTCCTTCAGTGCGATAGCAAGGATGGCCTCTCCCTGTTTGACCTTACGTCGGGCGCCTCTACTACCCATGCTGCTGATGCTGACAGTACCGTTCGCTCGCAGTGGCTCACGCGCGATGCTGCTGCCCGCCTTGCTGTGCGCAGTCACCTACCGTCTACTGAGCGCGCGCACTTTAGTCAGTACAAGAGTGCTAAGACTCTGTACGACGCTGTAGTTGCATGCTACTCTTCCCCTGCCACTGCTGCGCTCAGCCGCCTCATGCTACCGTACCTGTTCCCTGACCTCGCTGCTTTTGCCACAGTCACTGACCTCATTACGCACCTCCGCACTAGTGACACTCGCTACCGCGCTGCGCTTCCTGCTGAGTTCTGCGCCCAGAACCCCCCCCCATGTACATCACCCTCTACTACCTAGTCACTCGACTCCCTGACACTCTCCGCTCGGTCAGGGACCACTTCCTCTCTCTTTGCCCTACCACCCTCACTGTCGACCTCCTCGAGGAGCGCCTCCTTGCAGCAGAGACTAGTATTACCACTGTAGGCGCCTCTCGTGGTGACCCCCGTACCCCTTTCTTTGAGGGGTGCTCCCCCGTTCCTCTTTTGCCCTCTGTTGCCTCTGCTGCTGCTGTCGACCTTGTTGGCACCGAGTCGGTCAGCGCTGCGTCTGCTCCTAGTGAGAGGCGCCGCATCAGCAAGGGCAAGCGGGGCAAGGGAGCTGGAGGAGGTGGTGGGGGCGGCGGTAGTGGCGGTGGAGGCGGAGGAGGGGGTGGGGGTGGGGGTGGTGGCAGAGGTGGGGGCTTCGGTGGCGGCGGTGGAGGTGGAGGCGGCGGTGGCGGTGGCGGGAGGGGTGGAGGAGGCGGAGGTGGCGGCGGCGGAGGTGGAGCTGGCAGAGGCGGAGCTGTGCAGCGGGGACCCCAGCAGCAGCAGCGCTCTCGTGAGACCCCTTCACCCCAGCAGCTTCGTGAGTGGTACGCGGGGCGCCAGGGGTCTGGAGGTACTGGTCCCTGTACCTACGTCCTGCGCACCGGCGACCGCACTGGAGAGCAGTGTGGCGGCCTGCACGCCACCCAGCGCTGCTTCGGTCGCCTGACGGACGCCTGGTGTGCCCAGTTCCCGGACGCCACTGAGATCCCTCGTTGGAGTGATCTGCTCAGGTCAGGGGTAGCTATCTTTGATCTTGACTTTGATGCTATTCTTGCTGCCATGTATGCTGTGTCTATTAGTGCTGAGGGTGACTGTTACGTGTGTGTTCCGCCTGACCCTGGTATTGAGGCTGCTGCTCTAGGTGCTAGTGAGTCTGCTGCTCCAGGTAATCGTGAGTCTGCTCCTCTAGGTGCTGGTGAGTCTGCTCTCTCAGGTACCGAGTCGGCTCAGGTCTTTCACACCTTCACCCTCGACTCGGGTGCTTCCCGCTCCTTCTTTCGAGACCGCACCACCCTTACGCCGCTCAGTCGTCCGGTTGCGGTCTCCCTGGCAGACCCCTCTGGGGGTCCTGTCCTTGCTCGCTACTCCACTGTCCTCCCGTGGCCGGCGGCCCCGTCAGGCTCCCTGTCTGGTCTCTACCTCCCCTCGTTCTCCACGAACTTGGTGAGTGGTGCTGACCTTCAGGATGCCGGAGTTGACCAGTTCACTCCTGCAGGTCAGCGAGTGACCCACTGCACGTGTGCTCAGACGGGCCGCCACTTGGCCTCGTTTACCCGTCGACCGGGGTCGAGCCTGTACACACTGACCACAGAGTCTCCTCTGGTTGCTGCGTCTGGTCAGGTAGCTGCGTCGAGTCAGGTGTTTGCTGCAGCGTCTCGGTCAGGTCCTGAGTCTGCCCCCTGCTCGTGTCGCCTCCTGTCCCACCAGACCCTCCTCTGGCACCACCGACTTCGTCACCCCTCCTTGCCTCGTCTCCGAGGCATGGCCTCCCGTGTCCTTGTCTCTGGTCTCCCCCGGTCCCTCCCTCCCCTTCCCCCGGGGCCTGCCCCTACCTGCGTTCCCTGCGTCGAGGGGCGGCAGCGCGCCGCTCCTCACTCCTCCGAGTTTCCCCCCACAGAGGCTCCACTGTAGACACTTCACATGGACGTGTGGGGCCCAGCCCGCGTCCGTGGACAGGGTCACGAGCGTTACTTCCTGCTGGTGGTTGACGACTACTCGCGTTACACCACTGTCTTCCCCTTGCGCAGCAAGGGTGAGGTCACTGAGGTGTTGATCGACTGGATCCGCGTTGCTCGTCTCCAGCTCAGAGAGCGTTTCGGCTCGGACTTTCCTGTTCTGCGTCTGCACTCCGACAGAGGCGGAGAGTTTTCCTCCGACCTTCTGCGAGCTTTCTGTCGTGCGGAGGGCATCCGCCAGACGTTCACGCTTCCGGCCTCTCCACAGCAAAATGGGATTGCTGAGCGCCGCATTGGCATGGTCATGGATGTTGCTCGTACGTCCATGATCCATGCGGCTGCTCCCCATTTTCTGTGGCCGTTCGCGGTTCAGTACGCGGCGCATCAGATCAACCATCAGCCCCGGGTCTCCCTGCCGGAGACCTCCCCTACTCTGCGGTGGACGGGGAAGGTTGGTGATGCGTCTGCGTTCCGTGTCTGGGGATCTCGAGCTTTCGTTCGAGACTTGTCTGCGGACAAGCTGTCCTCCCGTGCTGTTCCTTGCGTCTTCCTCAGCTTTCCCCCTGACGCGCCTGGTTGGCAGTTTTACCACCCCACCTCGCGTCGTGTTCTGTCCTCCCAGGACGTCACGTTTGACGAGTCGGTTCCGTACTACCGTCTCTTCCCCTACCGCACTGCCCCCCTCCCCCCCCCGCCGCTCTTCCTCGCGCCCGGTCCCCCCCCGGTAGACCCTCTCCCCCCTCAGGGTCCTGCCCCCTCAGGTGTGTCCCAGGTAGATGCAGTCGAGCCTGTCGAGGTAGCTGCTGACTCTGGTGCGTCTGGGGGTGCTGAGCCTGAGGGTGCTGAGTCTGGGGGTGCTGAGCCTGAGCGTGCGGAGTCTGGGGGTGCTGAGCCTGGGGGTGCGGAGCCTGGGGCTGCTGGGAGTGGGGGTGTGGAGCCTGCCGGTGCTGGACCTGGCGGTCCTTCGGGTGTGTTGTCCCGGCGGGAGCTTCCCTCTCCACAGGAGTTGCGCGAGTGGTTTGCTCGCCGCTGGAGCCGTGCTGCTGGAGCTGGAGGTGCTGCCGCTGCTGGAGGTTCTGCTGCTACTGGAGGTACTGGAGCTGGCGGTGCTACTGGAGCCGGTACTGGAGGTTCTACTTCTGCTGGGGGTGCTGGAGCCACGGGTCTCGGAGGTGCTCGTACTGGAGGTACTGGAGCTGCTGGGCCTGCTGGTGCTCCTGGTGCTGGAGCTGGTGGTGCTGCTGGAGTGGGTGCTACTGGAGGTACTGGAGCCGGAGCGGGTGTGTCTGCTGGTGGTACTGCTGGAGCTGGAGCTGCTGGAGGTACTGGGACTGGTGGTGCTGCTGGAGGTGGAGCTGACGCTGGGGGTACTGGTGTTGTCCCTGCTGGTCCTGTCGGTGCTGCGCGGCCGCGGCCGTACTTCGTTCCGCTCCTTGAGCAGGTTCTTGGTCTTCCGCCTTCTCCTAGTCCTGCTCCTTCCTTAGCGTGTCCTCCGCCTGTCCAGTCCGAGTCACAGTTACAACTGGCCTCCCCTCTTCCTGCTCCTTCTCCCTACGCTGGTCCTACTGGAGGTCTTGCTGAGCGTCGTGACCCTGAGTCGCGTCCTGCGTCGCCTGTTCGCACTGCTCGCACTAGTCGTCGTGTTCCACGTCCGCGTCCTCCTGCAGTCCCTGGCACGCATCCGATGGCACTGCGTCCTTCCACTGCGCCACAGCGTGTCCCTTTGCCGTCTCCTCCAGAGTCCTCTCTTCCTGCTCTTGCTGACCCGGCGTCTGACTCCCTTCGTGCTGCCAGTCCTACTGTCACGCGTTTCCTAGCCACTGTTGTAACTGACCCTTCCTTTGAGTCCACTGCTGCGTCTGCCTTAGTTACCGAGCTTGTCGACTTCGCTGCTCACTGTCGTCTAGACTACGCCGCTAGTCTTGTTGCTGAGTCTGCGTCTGCGTCTGTCTGTCCTCCGTCCGTCGGGGGTGAGTGTGCTCTTAGCACGGACGTCCTTGAGGACCGACAGGAGGAGTTCCAGTGTTTTGCTGCTGCTTTACCTCATCTCGTGTCCACGCTGCTTGCCCCTGAGGGAGACCCGGATGCACCAGACATCCCGACCCCGCGCTCTTACGCAGAGGCGATAGAGGGTCCTTACTCCTCTCAGTGGCAGGCAGCCATGGACGCAGAGATGGCTTCCTGGAAGTCCACAGGCACCTACGTCGACGAGGTTCCCCCTCCTGGGGCGAACATTGTCATGGGCATGTGGATTTTCAGGGTGAAGCGGCCGCCGGGTTCTCCGCCTGTCTTCAAGGCGCGTTACGTGGCTCGAGGCTTCAGTCAGCGGCAGGGAGTTGACTACTTTCAGACCTTCTCCCCGACCCCGAAGATGACCACTCTTCGGGTTCTGCTGCACGTTGCTGCTCAGCGTGACTACGAGCTTCACTCTCTTGACTTCAGCACTGCTTTCCTACAGGGCAGCCTGCACGAGGAGATCTGGCTGCGCCGCCCACCTGGCTTCACTGGGTCGTTTCCTCCTGGTACCCAGTGGAGCCTCCGGCGGCCAGTCTACGGTCTCCGCCAGGCGCCACGTGAGTGGCACGACACACTGAGGACTACGCTTGCGGCTCTTGGGTTTGCTCCTTCCACTGCTGACCCGTCGCTGTTTCTTCGCACCGACACTTTGCTGCCGCCGTTCTACATCCTCGTGTACGTCGACGACTTGGTCTTTGCTACAGCTGACACTGCTGGACTCGCCCACGTGAAGTCCGAGCTGCAGAAGAGACACACGTGCACAGACCTGGGTGAACTGCGCAGCTATCTTGGCTTGCAGATCACCCGGGACAGAGCACGGCGCACCATTACCTTGACTCAGTCACACATGGTGCAGCAGGTCCTTCAGCGCTTCGACTTCACGTACTCCTCGCCTCAGGCCACTCCTCTGTCTACTCGCCACTCGCTCTCAGCTCTGCCTTCGGATGAGTCCGTAGAGCCGAGTGGCCCGTACCCAGAGCTTGTTGGCTGCCTCATGTACCTGATGACCTGCACTCGACTTGACCTAGCATACCCTCTGAGCATTCTGGCACGCTATGTTGCTCCTGGGAGACACCGACCAGAGCACATGGCTGCAGCGAAGAGGGTGTTGCGCTACTTGTGCAGTACTTCGGGCTTGGGGCTAGTGCTTGGAGGGCGGAGTCCAGTGGTCCTCACTGGTCACGCAGACGCGTCTTGGGTTGACGACCTGGCTACGCAGCGGTCGTCACAGGGTTACACCTTCAGCCTTGGTTCCGGCTCTGTTTCGTGGCGATCTACTCGCTCGTCTTCTGTTCTCAGCTCCAGCTGTGAGGCTGAGATCTACGCAGGGGCCATGGCTGCACAGGACTTACGCTCGCTCACCTACTTGCTGACTGACCTGGGAGAGCCGCCTCGTTCTCCTCCAGTTCTATACGTAGACAACAAGGCTATGCTGGCCTTGTGTCGGGAGCACAGACTGGAGCACAGAACGAAGCACATTGCTCTTCGCTACTTCCTTGCTCGTGAGCTGCAGCAGCGTGGTCAGCTGCGCCTTGCTTACGTGGCCTCTCAGGCCAACACTGCTGATATCTTTACCAAGGCACTTCAGCCTTGTGATCATCAGCGCTTCTGTACTATGCTCGGTCTTGTGCCTACTTGGCCTCACTTGCTTACCTCTTGACTTTGCTTGTACTGTGATCTCTATATACCTGCACTTGCTTGTTTACCTTTATATATGAACTTGCATGTGAACTGGCCTTATGGCCTTTGAACCTGTGCTCAGACTGTGTGGTGACGTTGTGATCCACCCTGAGCTTGCTTTGCTTTGCTTTGCTTTGCTTGACTGGTCTTTCGACCCCTAGTTCTCCCCCACTTTGCCTATGGGGGTGTGTCAGATATATATGCCGTAGCCTATGTAGGCTGTAGTGGGGTAGACACTAAGGGGTACAGCTTTCATATTTGTATCTCACACTTTCCTAGTTGATTCATTCCTGTTTCATTCTTCACAGATTTCCACTCCAGCCTCTGAAATAACGTGCCCCAAAAACTCTAGCCTGTCCTGAAAAAACTCGCACTTGGAACCCTTTGTCAGTAGTCTGTGTTTGTCTAGAACTGTAAATACTGCTTCTAAATCTGCTAAGTGTTGCTGCTTATCCCGACTGTAGACTAGGATGTCATCGAGGTAGATGATTACGCATTTATCTAAGAGTGGCCTAAACGCCTCGTTCATCGTCATCTGGAAAGTCGCCGGTGCGTTGGTCAGCCCGAAAGGCATCACCGTGTATTCAAACGACCCGTACCTAGTCCTAAAAGCTGTCTTGGCGCAGTCCGACGGTTCGACCTTAATCTGGTGGTAACCTCCCCGTAAGTCAATCTTCGAAAAGACCCGTGCTGTTTGCAGTTGATCTATCAGCTCGTCGGCGCGGGGGATGGGGTATCGCGATTTAACTGTAACCCTGTTTAGTGCTCGGTAGTCGATACACATGCGAAACCCGCCGTCTTTCTTCGGCGTGAACAGGATCGGTGCGGCGAATGGCGATGAGCTCGGTCGGATGAATTTTTTCTCTAACAGGTAATCTAACTGCTTCCTCAGCTCATCGAGCTCGGGTTGTGTCAGTCTGAACTGTCGCTGTACGGTTGGCTGTGCCCCGGGCTCTAATTCTATTTGGTGATCGTGCGCCCACTGAGGTGGCAGTCCCTCCGGTAAGTCATCGGGGAAGATCCCCGGGAATCGTTTCAACAGTTCCTGTAGTTCCGATGGTACTGCCGCCAGTAGTTTCTGAAAATCACTCGGTTTGTCCGCTTCTTCCACTATCGCGATATCCACCGCGTACACGTCAGCTCCAGCGGCGACAGCCCGTTTCATCGTGATGGCGTTGACGTGGACCGTTGAAGACTCAAGCGACTGCCAGCGAGGTTGTTCCACCCAGTTACCGCTACTTCGCACAGTGCAGCTGCCCGTCGTCCAGTCGATTCGCGGGTTATATCGTCGCAGCCAATCACGTCCTAGTAAAATGTCGTGCCCATCCAATGTCGTCGCGAGCATTTCCTGTGTAAACCCGAAATCCCCCCCACAGCGGACTTTTACTCTTTCCACTTTCTCCCGTATGGCCAGCGGCGTCCCGTCAACTAAGCGTGCATCGATCTCTGGTAAGCACCGACTAAGTGTCAGTTGCAGCTTCCTTGCAGTCGCGGTATTAACTAAGCTATGACTTGCACCTCCATCTATAAAAATCTTCACTGCTGCTCCTTGTATTTTCCCGTGAATCAGTACTGGGCAATCCGTCGCTGTACCCTCCTTATTCGTCCGAGCCCGATCGATAGCGTGAATCGGTACTGTGACTCGGTGAGGGTCAGTGAAGTTGGGCGAGCAGGCAGTCTCGTCAGTAGTTGGCCCAACTTCTACTGACTGCTGGCGTTTCCCGGCCTCTGAGACTCTCGCCCCTGCTCTGTTCCACGGCGCCTCAGCTCCTCTGGGCATTCACTCTTGCGATGGCCCGGCCTATTGCAAGCAAAGCAGCGCCCCTTAAATGGTGCGGCAGCTTCATTCGTCGCAACGGCGTGTACGGTGGCGTGCTCGGTCGGTCCTCGAGGACGTTGTCCATAGTAGGACCCCGGTCTCGGTCGTCGTAGGATGTCGATTTTCTCGGCGAGCGCGAGGATCTCGTTGAAATTCGAGAGCCCACGTAGCATAATTTTGTGCGATATGTCCAGCTTTAGCCCTCCGACATAACGGTCCACCCGCTCCGCTTCGTGCATATAGCCGACTTGTTCGCATAGTGCGAGAAAGGCGCTAGTGTAATCTTGAACCGACCCGAGCTGTCACCAAGTGCGCAGCTTCTGACGCGCCGAAATCGAAGCCGCGATCGGCTCGAAACGCGCCCGAAGCCCTGCGCACCACGCATCCCACGTGCTGTACTGGGCTGTCTTGCAGAATG
This sequence comes from Closterium sp. Naga37s-1, assembly GCA_947471745.1. NCBI lineage: Eukaryota > Viridiplantae > Streptophyta > Zygnematophyceae > Desmidiales > Closteriaceae > Closterium > Closterium sp. Naga37s-1. Next base: position 683,401 of record CANJKZ010000799.1, on the reverse strand, counting down.
AACTCCAGGTGACGGCTGGGCCCGTCTTCTTGCGACGGTGGCTCGTAGGCGCGTGGCGACGTCATGATGACTCGCCACCAGTCCATGGCAGGGGCCCTCAGTAGCGAAATAGCGTAGCGAATCTTCGCTGCGTCCGACTCGACATAGTTGGCGTCGAAAAACACGTTCATCGTGAAGACCCACGGCTGAACCGTCGGACCCCCACGTTGGCTCGGGTCGAAACAGGGCGGACGCTGCGGCTTGAGTGACATTGGTGCCGTGACGGCATATTCACCACTTGTCGCCGCAAATTCCACGTGCCGACGGGATTCGCGGGGCTCCCGTGGGCTTGGTGCGGTCCTGTTTCTCTCCATGCTAGGCATTGAGTGAGCGGCGCCCTCACTGGCTGCGCCTGAGAGCTGTCCCATGCTGTCGTTCTGTGTTGGTGTGCCGGAGGAGATGACAATCGGCTCGTCCGAATGTGCAGGTGCATGTGTTGGTGTTGGTGCGTTCACTGTCGATTGTTGGCGAGCGGAGTCGCGTTCCGCCGTGAGTGTGGCGATTTCAAGCGCCGATTCTTCGAGTTGGCGCATGAGTCGGTCTAATTGCTCCTGTGTCAGTGTCGCGACATTAAGTTCTGCCATGGCGGGGGTGTCGGGCAAGCTCAGCGAGAGCCTCTGTCGTGGCCGTGCGTGCTTACGAGAGAGCACTACGAGCGGCGGTGCTTGATCGCTGAGAGACGTATACCCCCCCCAAAAAAATTGATACTGGGGAAGCGAAGGTGTGGGTGCGGTCCGAGAGAAGATCGTAGGCTCTGATAACCAAGTGTTACGAGTGCAATTGAGTGAGCGAGCGAGGATTGCACTATCGAGACAAGAATCCAATGAGCGAAGGAATGAGCGAAGAATATATAGCGAAACTACGGTGGTAACGGTAACTTGGGAAAATGGGGTGCGCGACGGGCCTAATGCCGAGGTTTGGGGAACTGCCGAGGCGGAGGTCCGGAGCGCGGTTACCAACCGAACCGTGAGGTTGGGTCGCATCATGAACAGTGGCGGGAATGGTGTCGAGGCGAATGTCGCGAGTGGTAACGGAATGTTGTGGGGTGCTGTCAGTGTTGTACGCGCTGAGCAGGGACGCAAAGTAATGAAAAGGAATTTTCCTTACATCGCCTAACAAAAAACGCCCTGCATGCCGACAAATGGGGTGGAGATACTGGCAGTGAAGTTACCGCAAACTAAGCGTACTACTGGGCCTCGGTTAACAATGTAATTACCATGTCTTGACTAAAATCTTACGTATGCCTCATACGAGATATGGTTTTCACAATGTACTTTGCGGCCTAGCCCTAATAAACACATGGTGATTTTCTAATGGTCTCGACTTTTGCGGGATGGTTTTGAGTGTCAACAGGAGTTGTTGTTGGCCCCGTCCTCGCTTGGGCGGAGCCAACCTCGAGGTCGGGTGTGAGGAGTGCAGCCGACCTGCAACAGTGGGCGAGCTGGTCGACGGGCCTGGTCGACCTGCACAAGGGCCATTGCAAGGGCGCCGACTTTGGGAGGGCGCCAACTTCGGCTGGTCGACTTGGGAGGTCGACCAGTGGAGGGCGTCGACTTGGGTGACGCCGACCAGGGGAAGCCGACTGGTTGTGGTCGACTGACAGGTGTACTGGTTGACCTGGAGTTGGTCGACCCGGTGGGTTGTTGACCTGGAGTTGGTCGACCAGGGGAGTGGTCGACCTGGTGTGGTCGACATGAGGTGGTCGTCGACCTGGGCGGTCGACGGGCCTGAGATGACACACCTGGTCGACATGGTTGCTTGGTCGACAAGGTTACCCGGACGACGAGGTCTGCGAGGTTCGCGACTGTCGCCCAGGTAGATTGGCCAAGTCGACCTGCGGTTCGGTGGCACGGGGTCGAGAGGACTCCTCATGTGCAATCATCGATATGTGGTCGACTTGGCACCTGCGCAATGTGCGTGGCGGTGCATGTCGTCACCGTTACCTTGCACCTACGAAGTAGGTGCGCGCACATGAGCACGTGTGGTGACCTGTGGTGGCCTGTTGTTGGTGTGCTGGCTCGCCAGCCTTGTAGGCCGACTAAAGATGCCTAAGGTCGACCAGCTGGCAAGTCGCCTTCGTGCTGAGCTGGTGGTCGACTTGCATGCTAGGCTTCTGATGTAGTCTACCTTGCCAATCTAGTTGCTACCATTGTTCTCAACTTTTGCTAGTGAAACTCTTGCGGTTTTGCCCTGTGAGCACACAAGTGCCAGAGAACGACTAAATGAACGAACGCAGAGATCCGTCCTACCCCGTGCCTAGCCCGTAGTGTAGCTCCAGTTGATAGATTTATCTCCGCATGGTGCGGTGAGCGTGGACGGCACACAACTTACCCCTTCAGTTAGGTCGACGTAGTGGTCACTTACCTAATTCGTGTTTGTAGGCCGGCAGCTGTGCGGTAGTCACTATGGTAGGCGCCGTAGGTGACGCAGGAGTGGTGGACACACTGGAGGACGCAAGGAGACGCCATGAGGCCAACGAGTATGGGCCAAACCTACTGTTGGCAGTCATCGAGGTAGGCATTCGCTCGTTGTGGGCGGAAGAGCACCCTGCTCGACCAGCTTCTCCTCGACCGGTGAACAACGAGGGCGGCGTCGACGTGGGAGTCAATGCCGGTGGTGACCAAGTCGGCAGCAGTGTGGGAGGCATGTCAAGGCAGCGAGGTGTGATACACGCCGATGAGGTCGGCGGTATTCAGGCACGAGGGATGCGGTCGTCGGCGGCTGCAGGCTCCTTACAAGGCGACGTTGGAGGTTGACGAAGCAGTTTGTCGCCGATGTCGGCGACCCACGTGACATCGGGCGGGATTGCACCGAGCTACGGCTACTTCAAGTTTACGCCGGACAGGATCTCGGTCACCCCCTGCTTGTTGGTCGACCTGATATCCTCACCTGGAAGGAAGCCATCGAGCCCCAGCTGGAGATGGCCGGGCTGATCGGCTTTGCCAGGGGCACTGTGGCGACGCCGGAGGAACACTACCCCGACTTGCGTGTGGAGTTTCGTGCCGTGCAGTTGCTGACCTTCACGGTCATCTCGCGGTGCTGCTCGCCGGGCGTGCAGATCGCCTTGAAGTCGTGCAGGGAGTACCTCGACACCGACCACCGGGCATGGCACTTCATCGAGTCGACGTACCAGGTCACCGACGACCTGTACATCGGCCAGCTTGAGGAGCAGCTGTCGCACATACGGATGGGCGAAGATGAGACGACGACTGACTACTGCAACCGGGCTCGGCAAATTCTCGCCACCATGAGGATGGCCGGCGTGCACTACTCAACGGCGTCGTACCTCACGCATGTTATCAAAGGGCTCACGAGCAGCTACAACTTGCTGAAACGACTGTCGTTTGCGCAGAGTACTAGGGCGACACTCAACGAGGATTCTCTTACCTCGTACATCCTGCAGGATGAAGCGATGCAGGAAGCTGAGCGGCCCTCGGAGCTCCTTGCACAGGGGAACTACGTCGCCCCGGTGAAGCAAGGTGGTCGACCGAGGTAGCGCGGGAAGTTTAGCGGCGGTTGTAGCAGTGGCTGGAAGACGACCAAGGACGCCGACAAGAAGAAGTCGGCCAAGGATAGCGGTCGTGGAGGAGGAAGTCGACGTCGGGAGTGCTGGCTGTGCGGCGACCCCGACCACCTCTCCTTCGAGTGCCCCGACCATAGTGACTCCGACGACGACAACGCCAAGGGAGGCCGCGGGAGGTCTGGCAGCCGTCGTCCCCGTCGTGCTTGTTGGTCGGGGTCGTGGAGCCGACCGTCTCGCTGGTGCCGGAGGCCGGCGAGGACTTCCAGGCGATGGCGGCAGCCGTGCAGGCAAACCCGGCAGTAGTTCCGCTCGATAGTAGTTGCTCCCACCACTTGATGGGGATAAAGGAGGTCTTCGTCGACCAACAGCCAAGCGGCGATGTCAAGCACGTGCGCGGCTTCAATGGGGCGCTGCAGGACGTCCAGGGCCGCGGCACTGTTGCTCTGCAAGGGGAGGCCGGGAGGCAGGTGCTCATCCCCGACGTGCTCTATGTCCTGGGCGTGCGAGCGAACCTGCTTTCGGCCGGTCAGTTGAAGGAGAACGGCGTGAAGCTGCAGAGGACGGCGACGGGATGTTGCTCGTCTCGGCAGCGGGAGACGTCCTCGGTTGGGCGTCCTACACCGGACGAGTCCTCTGCACCGACCTACGTCCCTGCTCGGCGAAGTCGACAACGTCCATGACAGATGTGGTGGCCCTGCGGGCGATAGTCTCGGCGACGAAGTCGACGCCGGACAGACTACATGCGAGGATCACGCACGTCGCCATGGACACCATCCGGAGCTCGGCGAAGCACGAGGTCGCCACTGGGCTGGACCTCAAGTTGGCGTCTGGCGCTGACTCACCGTGTGTCTCGTGCGTCGGCAGGAAGCTGGCGCGACATACCTTCCCCGAACAAGGCCCCGACGCCGACGACGTGCTGGCCGTCGTGCACGTCGACCTGTGCGGGCCATTCCGGGTGGCTGCCAAGGATGGCAGCCTGTACTTCTTGCTGCTGAAGGACCGCAAGACCCGCTACGTGTGGGTGAGGCTGGTCGCCAAGAAGTCGGATGCGCTGCAGGAGTTCGTGTAGTGGCTGGCGATGACTGAGCGGCAGACGAAGAAGTCGGTGTTGATGCTGCGCTCTGACCGGGGAGGTGAGTTCCTTGGGAAGCAGTTCACCAACTTCGTGAACGGCAAGGGGATCGTCCACGACCTGACCTGCCCCTACACCCCGCAGCAGAATGGCATGGCGGAGCGCGAGATGAGGATGATGGTGGAGTCGGTGCGAACGATGCTGCTGCACATGGGCGTGCAACACCACTGGTGGCACCTCGCTCTGCGGCAGGCCGTCTGGGTCCGCAACTGCCTGGAGCGGTCGACGCTGCAGCCGGGGATGACGCCATACCAGCTGCTGACCGGGAAGAAGCCCGACTTGTCGCTGGCACGGGTATGGGGCTGCATGGCGCAGTTCTTGGTCCCCGAGCAGCAGCGTGGTGGAAAGCTGAAGCCGAAGGCCAGGTGGGGCCTTCACCTCGGCATGTCGGAGGAGAGCAAGGGCTGGGACCTCCTCGACATCGCCGACAACCGGGTGGTCACCACGTCTGACATGGTGTTCTACGAGGTGTGGAAGTCGGAGCACGGGCCAGCGTCGGGGCGAACGCAGGCCAACCCGCCGACGGACACCTCGACAGCAACGCTCCCTCTGCTCGCCGAGGTCGGTGAGCCTGCTGCTGAGGACGTCGACGATGTCCCCTCTCTCTCCCCCTCCCCTACCCTCCTGCCCCTCCACTTCTGGTCGACCTACATCGGCTGACTCCGGAGTCGGCCTCCGGCGATGAGGGGAGAAGTGGGACGTCGCCTGCGGCGCCGGCCAAGAGCATCGCCGGTGGCCGACGTAACGAGCAGCAAGTCGACGTGGGAGTGAAGTCGACGTCGATAGGGGAGGAGCAGGCCAAGGAGGTGCAGCCGGCTTTGGTGAAGCCGGCGAAGAAGGCACCAGCAGGGCAGCAGCTGACAAAGGAGCAGGCAGCAGCGACACCGACCAAGGAGCACTGGCGAGCTGGAAGGGCAAGGCGGTGAAGGCCGCCATGGAGGAGGAGATCTGCAGTCTCATCGGCATGGGAACCTGGGAGCTGGTCGAACGCCCACCCAGGGTGAACATCATGAAGAACCGGTGGGTGTTGACGACGAAGTACCACATCGACGACACCGTTGAGCGAGAGAAGGCAAGGCTGGCCGTGAAGGGCTTCACACAGGTGTATGGTGCCGACTACGACGAGATGTATGCGCCGGTGAGCAGCAACGTCACGCTGAGGATCTTCCTCAACATCGTCGCCGTCCTCGACCTCAACTTGATGCAGCTCGACATGAAGAATGCCTTCCTGCAGATCAAGCTCGACCGGGTGCTGTACATGTACCAGCCGGACTACTTCAACGACGGGACCGGCCGGGTGTGCAAGCTGCTGAAGAGCCTCTACGGCCTGAAGCAGTCGCCGTTGTTGTGGTACAAGGCTCTCGACGGTGTGCTGCTGGGCGCTGGCTGGAAGAAGAGCCAGGTCGACACGGCGCTCTAATTTAAAGTCAACGACGACAAGGTGACCTGCTGGGTGCTGGTCTACGTCGACGACCTGCTCGCCGCCAGCAGTAGTGCAGTGATGCTGAAGGAGCTGAAGGAGCTGCTGGAGGCCGCCTTCGAGCTGCGGGAGATCTCGCCGATGCAGAAGTACCTCGAGCTGGAGATTGTGCGAGACAGGTCGGTGAGGAAGTTGTGGCTGCACCAGCAGGACTCCGCCGACAAGCTGCGTAGGCGGTTCCTCGACGAGGAGCAGAACGGGCGCACCCCGAAGACGCCGGTCTCGGTCGACGCCTATGCCACACTCACCTTCGATGGCGAGGAGGCACAGGAGCGCCAGGAGGAGTACCGGCAGAAGGTCGGCTCGATGCAGTTCGCGGCGACGACGACGAGGCCGGACATCGCCTTTGCCTGCAGCAAGCTGGGGAGCGGCCTCACTGTGAGGAGCGACCAGCACTGGCGCGAGGTCGACCGTTGCCTCGCCTACCTCGCCAACACCCGTGACACCGCCCTGGAGTTCGGCGGTGGAGCAGAGTCGCTGAAGCTGGTTGGCTACGTGGACGCCGGCGACGCCGGCGACAAGCAGAACCAGACGAGCACGGGCGGCTACGTGTTTGTCTTTGGAGGGGCCGCCGTCTCTTGGTCGAGCCAGCGCATCAAGTGCGCGACGCTGTCGTCGACCGAGTCGGAATACGTGGCGGCAACCGAAGCCGGCAAGGAGGGACGTCGCCTTCGCTTCCTCCTTGCAGAATTCCGGCAGCTGGACGCCGGGACGCCGACTGTCCTTCGGGTGGACAACAAGTCGCCGAGGGCATGGAGTTGACGGGCAACCTCAAGCACATGGAGCGGCGACAAGCCTGGCTCCAGCACATGGTAAAGCGCGGGAAGTTTTCGCTAAGGTACATCCCGACCGCTGAGCAGCCAGCCGACTTCCTGACGAAGGCGCTGCACTACCCGGCCTTCAACCAGTGCTCCGTTGCAATCGGCCAGGTGCGCCTAGTCGACGTGGGCGACGGTGACAAAGACGTGCAGTAGTAGGTGCCATGCCCTCTTGCATGGCTGGTGCGGTGACCGGCGTGCTGTGTGTTGGGTGCACGCCGACGAGCTATTCTCCAAGTAGTGCTGCCGTCTGGGCTGGGGGCCCAAGCGTGAACGCGGCAGGGGAGTGTCAACGGGAGTTGTTGTTGGCCCCGTCCTCGCTTGGGCGGAGCCGACCTCGCGGTCGGGTGTGAGGAGTGCAGCCGACCTGCAATAGTGGGCGAGCTGGTCGACGGGCCTGGTCGACCTGCACAAGGGCCATTGCAAGGGCGCCGACTTTGGGAGGGCGCCAACTTCGGCTGGCCAACTTGGGAGGTCGACCAGTGGAGGGCGTCAACTTGGGTGACGCCGACCAGGGGAAGCCGACTGGGTGTGGTCGGCTGACAGGTGTACTCGTCGACTTGGAGTTGGTCGGCCAGGTGGGTTGTCGAGCTGGAGTTGGTCGACCAGGGGAGTGGTCGACCTGGTGTGGTCGACATGAGGTGGTCGTCGACCTGGGTGGTCGACCGGCTTGGGATGACACACCTGGTCGACATGGTTGCCTGGTCGACCAGGTTACCCAAACGACGAGGTCTGCGAGGTTCGCAACTGTCGCCCAGGTAGATTGGCAAAGTCGACCTGCGGTTCGGTGGCACGGGGTCGACATGACTCCTCAGGTGCAACTGTCGACATGTGGTCGATGTCAGAATGTATTTGCTGTCTAGCCTGCAGTGGGGTACTCTGTAGTGAGTACAACCCAATTTAGGGTTTTGTATTTGTATCCCAACTCTTGCTAGTGAATCCATTCCTCTCGGCATTCTCCTTTCCAACCCTCTCGACACCAAACTCTCTCGACATTCAATGCTTACCTCGACACTCACTAGCCATGGCTCCTAAGTCACGCTAGTATTCTCACATGGTATTAAGAGCATAACTTTCCTAGGACCTAATGTTAATGGGCCCACCACCTCCTGCCCTGCTAGCCTAGGCCCCGGCCCGTCGCCCCTTGGCGTCGCCCCTAGCCCCAAGGCTTGGCCCCTTGGCCCCGTCGCCTCGGCCCCTTGGCCCCGTCGACTCCGTCGCCCCGCGCCCGGCCCGTACTTAGCCCGCGATCGGCCCGTACCTAGCCCGCGCTCGGCCCCGTTCCTAGCCCCGCGCCCGGCCCGTACCTCGCCCGCGCCTGGCCCCGTACCTAGCCCGCGATCGGCCCGTACCTAGCCTCGCGACCGGCCCGTACTTAGCCCGCGATCGGCCAGTATCTAGCCCACGCCCGGCCCCGTACCTAGCCCCGCGCCCGGCCCCATTCCGCGCCCAGCGCCCGGCCCAGCGCCCTGCCCCGTACCTGCTAAGCGCCCGGCCCCGTACCTGCCCAGCGCCCGGCCCCGTACCTGCCCAGCGCCCGGCCCAGTACCTGCCCAGCGCCTGGCCCCGTACCTGCCCAGCGCTTGGCCCCGTACCTGCCCAGCGCCCGGCCCCGTACCTGCCCAGCGCCCGGCCCCGTACCTGCCCAGCGCCCGGCCCTGTACCTGCCCAGCGCTCGGCCCCGTACCTGCCCAGCGCCCGGCCCCGTACCTGCCCAGTGCCCGGCCCCATACCTGCCCAGCGCCCGGCCCCGTACCTGCCCAGCGCCCGGCCCCGTACCTGCCCAGCGCCCGGCCCAGTCCCTGCCCAGCGCCTGGCCCCGTACTTGCCCAGCGCTCGGCCCCGTACCTGCCCAGCGCCCGGCCCCGTTCCTGCCCAGCGCCCGGCCCCGTACCTGCCCAGCGCCCGGCCCCGTCCCTAGCCATGGCCCCGTCGCCCCTAGCCATGGCCCCGTCGCCCCTAGCCATGGCCCCTCGCGACTTGCCGCCCCTAACCGCGGCCCCGGTGCCCTGTTGCAACATGGTGGGTGAGGGGGTGGCAAGAGGGGGTTCTTCCTGCCCGCGTGCCCTACAGTCGCACGCGCAGCTCCGCCCCCGCCCCCCTCCCCCCCCTCCATGGGGATGGCGGGGAGAGGGTGAGAGGGGGTGGCGGATGTGCCTCAGCAGCAGCAGCTGCCGCGACGCCTCCTCCTCTCTCTCTCCCTGCCGCACCTTGTGTTGGGAGAAGGGGGGGGGATCTTGGAGGTTCAGGGGGAGGCAGGAGGGTATCTGCAGCACCAGGTCCCCCACCCTTCTCCTACCTCCCCCTGCTGCGGGTGCAGCAGAGGGGGGGAGGGGATCTGCAGCACCGACCCCCCCCTCCCCCTCATCCTTCTCCTACCTCCCCCTGCTGCGGGTGCAGCAGTGGGGGGGAAGGGATCTGCCATCCCCCTGCTGCGGATGCGGCAGTGGGGGGAGGGGACCTGCAGCACCTGCCCCCCCCGCCCCCCCTTCTCCTCCATCTCTCTGCTGCGGGTGCAGCAGTGGGGGGAGGGTATGGGGGTGGCGGGTGTGGCCAACCTGCTGTCGCCCGAGCGGCTCCTGCACCCCCCCCCCCCCCCCCCCCTTTTCTCCTCCATCCCCCTGCTGCGGGTGTGGCGGTGGGGGGGAGGGGATCTGCAGCTCCAGCCCCCCCCCCCCCCCCCCCCCCGCCCCCCCTTCTCCTCCGTCTCTCTGCTGCAGGTGCAACAGTGGGGGAGGGTATGGGGGTGGCGGGTGTGGCCAACCTGCTGTCGCCCAAGCGACTCCTGCACCGCCCCTTCTCCTACCTCCCCCCTGCTGCGGGTGCAGCAGTGGGGTGGGAGGGGATCTGCAGCACCAGCCCCCCCCCTCCTCCCCCCCCCCCCCCCCTTCTTCTCCTCCATCCCCTGCTGCAGGTGCAGCAGTGGGGGAGGGTATTGGGGTGGCGGGTGTGTGAACCATCCCCTGCTCCTCCTCCTCCTCCGTCTCCCACTGCTGCAGCTGCCGCTGAGGGGGATGGGTGTGTGGGAGCCGAGGGAGTGGTGCTAGGTGGGTGACATGGGAGTGGAGCTAGGGGTGCAGCAAGGGGTGTGTGAAAGGGGGGTGGGACAGTTGGGGGAGGTTGAGCGGAGGCTGCCGTCTTGTCGCCCGCAGCACCTGTAGTCCGGGGCTCTGCTTCTGGTAGCTCAGAGAGCCTGCTGCGCCTGTCGCCCGTGGGTCTGTTGCTCCAGCCGCTCAGAGTTAGCCGCAGAGCCAGTTACTCCTGCAGTCCGGGGATACGGCTCCGGTAGCCACCGTGCGCGCTGCTCCTGTTGCCCGTTTGTCTGCAGCATCAGCCGTCGCCTCCTATCTCCTCTCCTCTCACAGTCCAGCCTCCTCCTCCTCACTTGCCCTTTGTGAATGCCTCTAGCTTTGCTTGTACTTGTGAACCTGCTCTATGACTGCTTGCTCTGCTGATTATACCCCACTTTGACTATGGGGGTGTGTCAGAATGTATTTGCTGTCTAGCCTGCAGTGGGGTACTCTGTAGTGAGTACAACCCAATTTAGGGTTTTGTATTTGTATCCCAACTCTTGCTAGTGAATCCATTCCTCTCGACATTCTCCTTTCCAACCCTCTCGACACCAAACTCTCTCGACATTCAATGCTTACCTCGACACTCACTAGCCATGGCTCCTAAGTCACGCTAGTATTCTCACAGTCGACTTGGCACCTGCGCAATGTGCGTGGCGGTGCATGTCGTCACCGTTACCTTGCACCTACGAAGTAGGTGCGCGCACATGAGCACGTGTGGTGACATGTGGTGGCCTGTTGTTGGTGTGCTGGCACGCCAGCCTTGCAGGTTGATTGAGGACGCATGAGGTCGACCAGCTGGCAAGTCGCCTTCATGCTGAGCTGGTGGTCGACTTGCATGCTAGGCTTCTGATGTAGTCTACCTTGCCAATCTAGTTGCTACCATTGTTCTCAACTTTTGCTAGTGAAACTCTTGCGGTTTTGCCCTGTGAACGCAGAAGTGCTAGAGAACGACTGAGTGAACGAACGCAGAGATCCCTCCTACCCCGTGCCTAGCCCGTAGTCTAGCTCCCGTTGATAGAGTTATCTCCGCATTGAGTAGATCCGGACAATATTGCTTCCTTGCTATTTTGCTCTCAAAACCCACACTCGTCGTACCCATTATTTGGTCACCTCGTGGAATTCGCAAACAGTTCAAGAATTGTTCTCTGCTTCCCATTGCGTTTTGGATACATGCTCAAACATAGAAGTGGGGTGTAGATGCATTGGTACCAGACACTAATTTCTTTGGTACGTGACTTTTGGCAAAAAGATCAAGCTTGACGGCGCCTTGGTCGATGGAGGACAAAGAGCAGTTGTTTGTCGTATTGCAGGTACTGCTGTGGCTACACATGGAAGAGGCAGTCATAACTCAAGTACGGTCAGTGCTGCATAACTGCAATTTTGGATAAGCTTTGAGGGGGGGGGGGGGGTGTGGATGCATATTCGGCTCGTGACGAAAAATGAGGCCCACGTACTTGACGGTAGGGAGGAAGGATGAGGTTGGGAAGTGGATGATGACGGTTTAAAAGAGGAAACGCGCGTTGCTGCTTACTGATGATTGACCTCATTAAGGAGTAAGGAACTGCGATTCGTTGCAGCACCAAGATCGGATAGTGTAGCCACACTTGGAGCAGGCACGAGAATGGGAAGCAACAGTAGGAGAAATTAGGAAGGACGGAAAGTGGGGACCATTACAAGATAGTGATAGCAGTAGCAACAACTCGGCATATGAGGCAAACCATAAGTGCTTTGTTTTCTTTGGGAGTCTAAGGGAATGGCTCTTGCGGGTTTGTGCCTTAGCTGGGATGAAGGACACGTATGACAACGATGACTTCATAGAAAGAAATCCTTGCATTTTTACAACAAGGTCGTGGGCTCAAAGGCATGGCATAAGTACCAGATAAGGAGGAGTAGGATGATAAGACGGAAGTAGCGGTTGTTAAGGCAGTCACAACAAAAGGAGGGGAGCAGCTGCGAATAGGGTTTAGGACTAGCCACAAGTTTACTCCTCATGCCTTTGACTTGAAGAGTGCTCGAGCCGCCTGAGATTCAGGGATTTCGATTGGGAGATGGACGAGTGGTGAAAGCTAGTCATTGAATGGGTGAGGGGGTAGCCATTGGAGTTGGAGGTGCAAAAGGCTCACTATGTGGCTGAGTTGCATACATGTCGATGTTTCACATCTTGGACACATCTTGGAGCATTACTGTATCAATTGAGAGTTAGTCTTGCGTGAAAGAATGCTAGCGACCACAAAGAGAGCGCTACGGCAAGAGAGGAAGAGTTTAGAAGGGGCCATGGATCGGCGCGAACGTCTCGCCTTCTTGCTCGAGGCACACAAGGTAGTGCTTTTGGACTTGGATCCTTCTACTCTTTCTCTTCTCTAACCCTTGCTTACCCCTGATTTGGCCGTAATGTCGCTACCACTCAATATCAGATGGCTCGAAGCAAAATTCTGAAAGGCCTGAAGTTTTGGGGGGCAAGTGCGAATTGTTCTCCATGCGAGCCATGCTTGTTGAGAAAGTCAACCATATATATTTTCCATCATATGCATCACAAAAACCTGGCCCTTGATATATTTTTATTAGAGAGTTGTGTGGCCCTATGTGTACACTATCTTTTGGGGGGGGGGGGGGAGGGGGGGGGTTGGTGCAAATACTCTGTCCGATGGACGACTTTACTAGATAGGTTTGGCCATTCCTTCTCTTAACAATAAACCTGAAATTGCCGCACTTGTCCTTCGTAGTAGCATGTGGAGATGGAGTTGGAATATATGCCAAAGCTAAAAAATCATCACTTAAGCAGTGGCGGTGAGTTCCTAGAGGAAGCTGTGAAAGCATGTGAAGATTGAATTCGGCACTCGAGCTCATCTGAGTATTGTAGAGACACCAAAGCGGAATGGCGCACCGAAAAGGTCGCACACGATGATAATAGAGGGGATTCATACATTCTTGGTCGCTTGTGGGCTAAATCATGGGTGTTATGGGTTTAGAAAAGGATGTCACATAGTGCTTAGTGTGCTTTCATCACCCCCGATGGCATCGTCTAGTCAAGAGCCGCATGTGAACATGGTTTGGATTTGAGGTTTGAGGGAAGCGTCATGTTGCATGGGCATTTGGAGGGTGGAACGTTAGATGCGCATATTATCATGTGTGTGTGTGTGTGTGTATGTGTGGGTGTGTGTGACCTTGGAGGACAAGAGCTCAAGACCACTGCAGATAACACTTGTCTTTGATTATTGAAGAACTGCTACTCCTTGCCACTACGTGCAAAGAGTCTAATTGTCGATGTTGATGGTGACAGCGCTGTCGAGATTCCCCACTGGTTTGACGAAGTGTCCAGTTTATTGCCCAAGAGAGCCTTGTCCGCAGCAACTGTCGAATAAACATATTTGAGATATGTGCTCTTCAATGGCTGCAACATGGGCATATTTTAGAATTGATTGCAGGGGAGTAGGCAAGTGTGTCGGCGCTTCACCACGATCGTGAGTTGGTGGTGAGTCTTATGGCACATGTGCATACTTTTTCCATTAAACGACTCGGACAGTTGCTAATACAGATGTTGGTCGTAACGATAGTTGTGCTGTGGGTTTTGTAGCAGCAACGACTTTCCTGGAGTGACTGCAATATGAAGCTTGTTAAAGATGAAGACATCGATCCCATGAATGTCATGGGGACGTCGCTGCAGTTATGACGAATCATTGGTACGGAATGGCGCTGTTTCTTATGTAGATTCGATCTGCATCGACTGGTCTACACTAATCAGACTTCTTGGTGTGTTTTGCATTGTGCAGGTCCATATCCTATTGTTTGACTAGGAGCATGGCACACAGCTGCATCTCAAATACATTCCCAGGCACAGTCGCCACTGAGGACCAAGACCAGCAAGGATGACGGTGCCGGACATATTGTGAGGGAAGTTCTTTCCACGCCAAAAGAATTGATTTTGTAACCTTTTATATCGGTTGACATAGGTCATTGCCGATTGTCCGGTTTCATTCGCATCGATGTTAGCTGCGCCATGAGTTTGCGCTGTATGCTTTTATTTGATGGCTGATTTAGGGTCTAAGGCTATTGTCATGCTGATTCTGCTGAGTTGTCGTAGACTTGGTAAGACCTAGTGTTCTTCTACTCTGTTAGTGACAAGTTGCAAAGACAGAGTGTACGCCAATAACGATTGAAAGCTTTGATGCCTTTTCTCTCGTTAATATGGCATTTGGAGTCGTTAGTGAACATTGACAAAACTTGAGTTGCTCCCACCAACAACTGAAACTCAAAACTCAAAGCAAATAAATCACTCTCATCAAAAGGTGTTTGGGTTTTCATATTAAATTAATTTGAGAGATCGTGCATGATAGGTAAGCGTTGCTTCACTTATTAATAGTCCTTCACGCTGTTGTTGTTGCTTATGATCTGCAAGGAGTGTCTATTGGGACAAAGGTGAAGAAGACCTTATATTTGTTTTAAACCAGGCGGATCCATCAGCGTTGGTACAAAAACGAACTCTAAAAATCAGTGTCATTAAGAAAAAATAAAAGGGGAAGCTGTTGGTCCGAGGGAAGCATTTGGTCGCACGGGTTTGAGGGAAGTGATTGATCTGAGGGAAGCAGTTGGCCTGGGTTGGGGTCTGTTTTGTTCTTGGGAGGGGTGGCGAGGTAAGCAGTTGGTCCGGGCTGGGGTCTGTTTTGTTCTTGGGAGGGGTGGCGAGGTAAGCAGTTGGTCCGGGGTGAGGGGCGAGAGAAGCAGGTGGGTGTGAGGGTAAAATGTGGGCTGGGGGGAGGGGCGAAGCATGTGGGCTGGGGGTAGGGGTAAAACATGTGGGCTGAGGGGAGGGAGAAACTGGGTGAGCTGAAGGGGATCTGAGAGAATGAGGTGGGCTGGGGAGGGGGGGGGGGGCGAAAGAATGAGGTTGGTGTTAGAATCTGGAAACAGGAATGATGTGCATTGAGTAGGATGGGGATACAAGTAGTAAACCCTAAAAGGGTTGTCCCCTCTACAGTGTACCCCAGTATAGACTACAGCACTATAAGTGCATACTTTGACAGTTGGCTGGGGGGAGGGGCGAGAGAATGAGCTGGGCTGGGGGTAGGGGTGAGAGATTGAGGTGGGCTAGGGGGAGGGGCGAGAGAATGAGTTGGGCTGGGGGGAGGGGTGAGAGATTGAGGTGAGCTGGGGGGAGGGGCGAGAGAATGAGTTGGGCTGGGGGGAGGGGCGAGAGAATGAGTTGGGCTGGGGGGAGGGGTGAGAGATTGAGGTGAGCTGGTGGGTGGGCCGAGAGAAAGAGGTGGGCTGGGCATAGAGTTCAACCTGTTATCACTGGAAAAAATCAGCGCACATTCCCAAAATAGCGGCTGAAAAAGAAAAAGAAAAACAAATACAAGCTACAAACAGAAAGGCTGAAAAAATCAGCCATCGCTAATGGAAAAAGGCTGATGAATCAGCCAAGGTACGAAAAAATATTATGTTTTTACGCTGAATCAGGGTAAAGGGGGCGAAATCTCAGGGGCTGGAGCCTCGGGATTGCTGGCCCTGTCGTGGTACTGGTACTGCGTGTCGCACAAATGATGATGGCCGGTACCAGGGCTCTGGCTAGGATTTAGGCCCGTCTGAAACCTAAGTCCCTGAAAATTTTTCGTTTGAGCAAAATATGAGCAACTCTTGGCAGTCTGTAAAATTAGACGAACCAGAAGTCACAGTCTGGGAATTCAGACGAACAACAGACCAGAGCCCTGTTTGTATGTATACCATACAATTTACTTGTGTTTAGAACTTTCATTGCGTTCTAATAAAAAAATACCACTTGTGACACACAGCAGACATACTAGAATCACTACTGAGGGAGGAAGGACGGAAACCTACTCTGAGTCACTACTATCCCTACTGCTGCTGCTGTTGGGGATGCTGCTGCTGCTGCTGCTGATGTCTACAGTATCCTCTTCATCGAAGGGGTTGTCCAAGTCCAAGGGAGCTGAAGCCTTGGTCTTGCCCCTGCTCTGCCATCCACCTTCCTCAGCTTCCACCCTGGCGCTCTCCTTTGCTGCTGCTGCCGCAGCCGCTGCTGCCTCCGCTGCTGCTGATGCTGCTGCCGCTTTCGCCAAGGCTTTCTTTTCCTTCTTGGAGCGCTTCACCGGCCTTGAGCCCGCAGCCATCACCACCTCCTTGGCAGGTCTGCGTTTCTTGCTGCAGCGCCAGAGCCTAATCAACTCCGGGAAATCAAGGTCGTACTTCAGCAGGGACACCGTCATCAGCCCTGACAGCTTCGTGTCGCAGAGGTTGCCACGAAGCCAGCTCTTAATGATATTCTGGCGCGAGAATCCACGCTCGCACTCGACCGTCGACAGAGGAAGAACAGCTACAGCGATCCAGAGGTTCACAAGGTTCAGATATGCGTGCGTCCAGTCGGGTGTAGAGAGCATTTGCTTCAGTCCCTCTTGAAACTCAAGGTCGTTGTGGTGAGCGGAGAGGATGGTGGTGAAGTTTTTCAGCTCACGCTGCGCTTTCGCCCAGTTGACTCTTGAGGTAGGGAAGGGAAGGGGTTATAGCAGGGCTTATATTTTACGGGAACTTCGCACATACACGCAACGGAGAACTTGCTATAACACACAATAATCAACAAATATGCTATCTTTTACAATCGCCTCACCTGGTAAAGTGTCTGGCAAGCCTGGCTTCCGCTTGAACATGTCCCGCAGCATCTGAAGCCATGCGAGGCACTTCCTCTGCCGCTTGTTGGGCGACCGAGGGTAGTGTGATTGCTTGAAGAGCTTGCTGCCGCTCAGACTAGCGAGGTCCTTGTAGCGCCAGTCCATGCTGCCGAGAAGCACGGTGACAAAATCTCGAGCAAGCTTGAGGCACGCCGTCAGGTCCCCGGCGCTGGTTTGGCCTTCGATCTCGTCTTCATGTAGAATGTACTTGTGGGTCACGGGCGTCCCTTCTGCATCAGTTCCATCCACCGAAACCTCACGCCGTTTCGGATCCGCCCGTTCCTTCAAAAACTTGTGAAGTGTCTCGCTGCCATGCCCGAAGTTGTCATCGTCGCACAGGTAGCGACTCCTCAGAGCCATCTTCGTGTTGTCCATCATTTGCTGCACGTGTGTGACATCGACTTGTCAAGGAAACATAGAAGGCAGGTTAACATATACACATATGACTGATGTGCAACACATGCTATCACCATAACTCGAATCTTACATGCCGCTTTTGAAACTTGAGGTTGAGCATGTTGAGCTCCTTCAAAACATCATTCAAGAGAAAAAACAGGAACTGAAACTTGAAGGAGATAACAATCTTGTACGCCTTGCTATCATACTCATACAAGAATATGATCGCGGCAGGCAATGACTCCACAAGCCGATGTATCGCCGCACCACGCGATAGCCAGCGCACGCTGTGGATTCCTTGCAGTTCGAGATTGGTCTCGCAAAGAACTTCCTGCAGCTCCTTGAATCGGTCGTGTTGGTTGCTTGAACGCCCCAGGTCTTTCGCAAGCGAGCGGACGACTTTGTCAACAACTTGCATGTCCGGAACTGTCGTTGTTGCATCCTTTGCAGAGAGGGCTTCCCTGAACATCACAGAAGAACACGTATTAGCAATGACATTCGGGCTTGTAAAAGTAGGTCCATTAAAGCTAAAGTTACCTGTGTGCGATGGAATGGCAAGAGACGAGGTGTGGAATCTTGGTACGCAGGCGTGCGACGAGACCGTTCTTGTCGCCAGTCATCACGCTGGCACCGTCTGTGCTGATGCCGGATATCCGATACAGATCCACCCCTGAGGATTCCAGGTGGGTGAGGAGTGTCACTATGAGCGACCCGGCGTCGCCTTTGTCCACCGTCAGATGCGCGAAGAATTCCGTTGTGACTGCGCCCTCCCGAAGGAATGTGAGGTAAACGATCATGTGTTTACCCCGTCGCCTGTCGGTATTTTCATCCAGCTCAATGCCGAGGAAGGGTGAAGTGCGGATGTGCTCCATCTGCTTCGCCCTTAGGTATGTGACAAGAGTCTCAACCATCTGGGCGAAGCCGTACCTGCGCAAAACACAGGAAATAAAAGGGTTATTACACCTGTCAGTGTATAAAGGAGTACCGGCAAACACATTGCGGGGTGAAAGCGAGACAATTACTCAGAGTAGTACGTTCAGTTCTCCTGCAAAGGCATGTCAGGTGTGCCCTGCTCTGCCATGAATTCCACAAGAGACACAAACATGACAATTGGAGCGTCAGACTTGCATATATAATGAAAAATAGCTAGCAGCCGAATCAAGCGTCTCGCCAGTTCGTCGGTCGTCTCGTATTGTTCCAGAGTCTTTTGCGCAGTCAACTTCACATCACGCCGCTCCTTCTGGTTGACTGCAGCCTCGTGCTTGATGGAGTGTTGATGCTTTCGCATCGTCTGCTTCTGGATGTCGTAACCGCCGCTCCCATCCCGGCCGTACTTGGAGTTCGGGTCTGCATATGCCAGGCAGGTGGTGCACTTCATCACGGGCCGGCCGTACTCGTCCTCGCCAATAATCAGCCATGGAAAGTACCGCTGCCACTGCTCCTTGCATTTGAGCTGCAGCTCTTCCACCGTCATCACCTTGGGAACCTCTGCACTACTCTTTGCCGGAGTGGACTTAGGTTTCTCGGGGGTCACCGTCGCAGGCGTTGCTAGTAGCGCAGCAGGGCGAGCAAAGTTTATCTTGCACTGCAAGTATTTCGCTTTGCCAGGCCTTCTAGCAGGCAAGAAAGGGCTGGCGGAGGAGGAGGACGGTCCATTGGTCTCTACGGTCGGAGTTCCAGAACTTGAGGGCGGGGGAGAACGTGGCAATTCTCGTTGAGGCGACCACGGTTCGTGGTCCCACTCTTGTGGCAGGGTGGCTGGCGCGGCGGGTTCGGCGGGTTCACCTCGCTCTAGTATTGCTGTCGACGAAACTGGGGTGGGGGGTGGCAGTTTACTAGCGCCCCGCGTCAGGAAATCAAGAGCAGTCAGACGCGGGGCATCACCCGGAGCGGTGGTAGGAGATTGGCCAGATGGGCCAGGGTCTGATGCCATGACCATCAAGTACCAGGAGGTGCTGCAGACATGGAATTGGAAGAGTTGCGGGGATGAGCCTAGGGAATTGCACACAGCAGAATGTGACTGGGTAAGAGGGGCCTCCTGTAGGCAGATGGAGCAGCAAGAGGAGTGTAAGAGTGGGGTGGGGGGATGCCATCCATCATACTCGAGTCGCTCTACTCTGATGGCTTTGGAAGGTTGGGGGGAGGGGGAGCGCATGGCAGCGTGAATGTGTGTGCTGGATGGAAAACGCCAAGTTCCATAGGTGGTTCAAGCTGGCATTAGGACCAGGTGGGGCGAATCCGACAGAGGTGTGGCAGCTTCTGAGTCAGATGCCGATATGCGCTGGAGCTGAAGGTCTTGCGCGTGGGCGATTTCGACGGGGAAACAACAGGCCTTGTTGGCGCGTGGGAAAACTTGTCTGTTTCAGACGAAAGAAAACTCGTTTTCTGAATTCTCAGACGAAGTATAAGCCCCAAGTCTGCTTTTAAAGATGAACAATATAGGCCTGTCTGAACTTCCATATGGCCATTTCTCAGAAGTCTGAAAAAGCATACAGATAAAAAAACACGTCTGATTTTCAGACCATCAGACAGATTTTGTTTGATAACCAGAGCCCTGGCCGGTACTTATATACTGTGCTGGTACAGGTGCAGGTGGTGCACAGCTACTTATATACTCTGCCATAGATGGACTAACGTATTCGCTCTTGCATCTGAAGCTGCAGTAGCTGCAGGAAACGTCGTATCTATTGGCAGCAGTGGGCGAGGCTCTGCTCTGTGGGTCACGTGTAGAGAAGCCAGCTCCTTGTTAAAAAAAAAAAAAGAATGTCTTGTAATTAACATAGGGTATTCTAGTCTCCACTATCAAGGCTTGGGCCTTGCTAGCCCAGCTGTAATTTGGTGTACCGTACTTTGAGGGCATGCGGTAACAGCTTTCAGGTGCACAATGATTTCCGCACGCTTAGCTCGTAGAGAGGCAGGCTATGATGACCGAGCTTGTACTCAACTGCTCGTCAAGGCATGCCAAACAGAGGTTGCTTGGGGATAGGCAGGTACGTACGCCTCATCAAGGCAAACACACACAGCGATGGTCGTCTGTTGTACGCTGGATAACGTAGCCGGGTTGGGGACCAAGTGTTAAAGCCCATGTGGGACTGCATCACGTGGGTACATATCGTAATCTCATTTCATTCAACGCAACACACAGAAAACACACACAACCCACCACCATTCACCACTTCAACACAGCCAATGCCTCGTAGTTCCGAATTACGAAGCGGCAACAGCCATACGAGCAGTCTCGGTCCCAACCAACACGAGCAGCCTCACGCCACTAACTGTTAGTCAAGCAGTGCCCTTGGGCTCTTGGGCAGCTCACGCACACCCTGGGCGACTCACGCACACCTTGGGCGACTCACGCACACCCTGGGCGACTCATGCACAACCGGCACGTTAGTTAGTCAAGCAGAGCTCTCGCGCTCGCACCAGCAAACGAGCTGGCGGGCCCTAATTGGCTGACATCCACTGCAGCATCCTCAGGCACAGTCAGCCCCACCAGAGCCTCAGCATGCCTGCGGCTCCCCGACATGCTCCTTTCCTCCTCCCTCCACACCCCCCCTCTGCTGCTCCCTGACCCACCCACACTCACAAACCCACTCCTCCCCCCACCTCCCCCCCATCTCCCGTTCGCGTGTCCTAGAACCTCCCCTTCGGCTTCCCCTGAGCCTGCCTGCCAGCTGGCGCTGCCCTGCCTTTGAAACGCCTCGGAGACTGTCCCTGCCTGCCACCTGGCGCTGTCTTGATTCTGAAACGCCTCAGAGACTGTGCCTGCCTGCCACGTGGCACTGCCCTGTCTTTGAAGCGCCTCAGAAACCGACCCTGCTTGCCATGTGGCGCTGCCCTGAGGTGGAGCCTCCCCCTGCTGCGCCCGCGCGTCTGCCAGCGCGTCGCGCGCTGATGTGGCGCCACGTAGGCTGGAGATGTTGTGCACGTCAGCACCGGAGATGGTGGGGGCGGCGAGGAGAGAGGAGGCAGCGGAGCCGCCCTTTATGGACACGTCCTGGGGGCGAGAGGAGGGGCAGGGGGAGGGGGAGGGGGAGGGGGAGGGGGAGGGGGAGGGGGAGGGGGAGGGGGAGGGGGAGGGGGAGGGGGAGATACAGGGGGGAAAGGGAGGGGAAGGGTACAAATGGGAGAAGGAGAAGGGGAGGGGTAGGGGGACGGGGGTGACGGCTGAGCCACCCTTTGCAGACACGTCATTGGAGGGGGTGAGGGTACAATGGGGCGAGGGAAGGGGTGGGGAGGGCAGAGCTAGGGATGAGCAAGGGGCGAACACGAACATGTTCGTGTTTGCCCCTACACGAACACATCCGTTTGCCGAACCGAACACTGTTCGGTTCGGCGAACACTTTAAGCAAAAACACGTGTTCGCCGTTCGCCTGTGAAAGGCGTGTTCAGGCGAACCTCGAACACGTTCGTGTTCGTTGCGGGGCAAATTGCAGCAGCGGCCCGAACACGAACGTGTTCGGGCGAACCTCGAACTCTGTTTGGCGAACACTTTAAGCAAAAAATCGAGGCGAACCGAACAGGTGTTCGCCCTTGTGCTCATGTCTAGGCAGAGCCACCCCTTATGGACAGGTCCTGGGGAAGGCAATGGTAGAAGGTAGGGCATGGGTTAAGCCTAGTGGCTCATGGCACATGGTGCATAGCTCAGTCATAGCTCGTTGGCAATGGGTCATTGCTTATGGGGGTCACCGGAAATAGATGATAAGATGGGTCAAGTTTCTTGTATCACAGTTTTTTTTTTTTTTTTTTTTGGTTCTTTAACGAACATCTCACCTTCTTCCAGAAGCTGTGGGAGGATCGGCGCATGGCGTCATGGTCCAGGAAGAAGACGACAACGCTGATGTCATCGTGGTAATCCCGCCGCTGCCCGGACGGCATGCGCAGTAGGTCGTTGTACAGCATCTCCGTCTTCTCTGCCGCCCGCTGCAGCGCCGTCCGGATTAGCTGGCGAGCCACGTCCTGTAGCAAAGGGTGGCAGTGGTGGCATTGGTGGGGACAGTGGTAATGGTGGTGGTATAAGGATGGCGTCGAAGGCTTGAGAATCAAATTTTGAAGGACAGTCTTGGGCATGATAACAATAAAGACCTGCCTGGTTACACCATGGCTTTTCAGGCCACCTGAAAAAACAACAGCACCGACCTTCCTGGGGCTGCTGGCCACGATGTTGACGGCCTCCTGGTTGGAGAGGAACTCAAACAGCTCGTCGGAGGCCACGATGACATACAGCCCATCTGCACCGCTCTGCACCGCACCACTACTTGCCAGCTCACTAACCTTCCTAGGGAGGGCTGCCCGCTCACGGCTCACCTTCCTAGGGCTGCTGGCCACAATATTGACAGCCTCCTGGTTGGAGAGGAACTCAAAGAGCCCGTCGGAGGCCACGATGACAAACGAGTCGTGGGGAGAGAAGACGCGCACGGCCACGGAGGGGTCGGCGGAGATGAGCGGCGGGTTGAAGGGCTCGGGCACGCGGAAGCGCGACACCAGCGGCTCCCGGTTGAAATCGGTTGATTTCAGGTAGAGACCCCCAAAGGCCTTGGTGACCTGGGGAAGGGCCAGGGGTGGAGGGAAAGGGAGTAGGGAGTAGGAAGGAAGTAGACGCAGGGGTTGGAGACAAGAGCGCATGAAAAGAAAGGGTTGCTGTTGGAGTCATGTGGCGAGAAGATGCGCACGGCCACGGAGGGGTCGGTGGAGATGGATTGAAGTTGGTGATTTGAAGGTGGATATTTGTTTGAAAGTACATGCCTGCGGTGCGGATATGGATTTAGAAAGCTGCAACTCACATGCTTGCACATGTAGCTTGACAGAGGTAGAAGTGACTTTGTTCGGCCCCATCACCACAAATACCTCGTCTCCTCACCATCACTTTGTCCGCACCATCACTTTGCCCTCACCATCACTTTGCCTTTCACGCGGAAGCGTCCGCGGCGCTCAACAACGGCGTCGGGCATGTCGGCATGCTCCGCGATGTACTTCTCTCGGATGGCCGCCACTGACAGGTTGTGGTCCGTTGTTAGCTGCACTGCTCTGCACTCCACTCCATCTGACACTTGCCGCACCTGTGAGGAAGGGGTTCGGGATGGGGAAGGGAAAGGGGAGGGCATGTCGGCATGCTCCGCGATGTACTTCTCCCGGATGGCCGGCACCGACAGGTTGTGGTCCGTTGTTAGTTGCACTGCCCGACACCCCACTCCGTCTGATACTTGCCGCACCTGCTTGGAGGGGGAGGGGGAGGGGGAGGGGGAGGGGGAGTGGGGGGTGGAGGGGGAGGGGGAGGGAAAAGAGACACTGCGCGGTACTTGCCGGACCTGCTTGGAGGGCGAAGAGAGAGGGAGAGATGGGAAGAGGGACAGGGAGAGGGGGAAACAAGGAAGGAGAGGGTGGGAGGGGGGGCGGGGAGGGAGGGAGAGGAGAGACGTTTGACAGTGAAGGTGGACAGGACATCTGCACCTGGGCTGGGAGGGGTGGGAGGTCGGGTCGACCCGGGGGCGGGTACAAAAATACCCGATTTCGTCCGCGCTCTGCACGGATCCGCGATTTCGCCGGTCGATCTGCGCAGATCGGCGATTTCGCCACCCTAATCTGATTGCGCCACAAACCAAGTGAGGAAAGCCAGGCACCCCTCCCTCCCTGTCAAACTATAAATCCTAACCGATTCGCCGTCACTTACCACTCGTCACCGCACTGGATCTACAAAAACCAACCCCCCCATACAATTTCACAGATCTCGACATTGAGATATGCTCAACCTTAGTACCACCACAGCCCATAGCTGATACCCTCCACTCCAGCCCATAGATGGTTAGGGACTGGTTTTGAGACGTCTCAAAACTGGTTAGGGACTGGTTCTACCAGGCACCCGAGGACCCTTGAAGGTGACCCCGTGGAGACAACCTAGTGTGAATAAATAGGTGTGTTTAGAGCTTTTGTATCCCAATAGTGGTCAACAACATGTATGGCAAAAAAATGTTGCTTCTTTGCTCATGCCAGCGGATTAGAGAAGTCGAGAGGTGGTATGATCCTTTTCCCGTAGGGTAGTAGGACAACATCCTGAATCTAATGGATCCACATGGAAACGCCGCCTACACCGCAGAGCTGTCAGTCGATGTGTCTTGTCAGAGTTGTTGGTAGAGTTAGTCTCCGTTATCCAGGAGGTGACGACGAGGACTAAAAGGTCACATGGGTCGTCGACCAAGGCGCTGCTTTGCGTAAAGCAACGCAAATGTTACAACCAGACCCACAACTAGACACACCTGGCCAAGCACGGCGCGGCAGTCGCCAACATTGGCGACCCAGATGGCAGTGGGGGTGATGAAGGCAGCCACAGAGCACGCGCCCACCATGGCCAGGTGCGGGCTCTCCTCAAACGCCTCCCTCACGATCGCTGCCAGCTGCCTCTCCGTTGCATCAAAACCCCGCCGCAACGCTTCTACTGAGACACCATTGCCCTCGGTGCACTCGCCTGAAGACAGAGGGGTGCAGATGGGTGAAGAGGGCTGAAGAGTGGTGATGAGGGATGAAGAGGGTAGGGGGTGTGTGTTGGCCCCTTTGCTGACACAATGTTGCCCCCCGCGCACTTGCCTGGGGGACAGAAGGGTGACGAGGGGTGAAGCCGGGTGAAGAGGGGGGTGAGCGGCGGCAGAGTGGGTGAGAGTGATGACAAGAGGAGGCACGCGTTAGTGACAGTGAGTGACGAAGTGGGGCATCAATTGCAAAGGGAAGAGTAGTTAAGAGGGAGTGGGAGCCGCCCAACTCCATAAAGGGGGAGCGGCTCACCTCCACCACACAGCTTCACTCACTCCGCGGCCGGCCGGGATGTTGGCGGGCAGATGTTGTACAGTGTTTACTCACTCATGATTTTGTTGTACAGTGTTTACTCACTCATGATTTTGTTGTACAGTGTTTACTCACTCATGATTTTGTTGTACAGTAACAGTGTTTACTCACTCATGATATTGTTTTAAGTGTTTAATCACTCATGATATTGCTGTACAGTGTTTCACCCACTCATAATGTTGTTGTACATTGTTGTCGAGGTTCCTAACAAACGCACTCACTCATGATATTGCTGTACAGTGTTTCCCGTAGAAACTCCGCCGCCTCACTCCCATTGTGCCCATCGTGGATCCCGATGAACACCCCTCGACTCGACGATTGTACCTACACGCACACACACACACACCCCGCACGGAAGAGATTGGAGTAACAACACGCCGCCGATCAATGCTCAACAAAATGACTTGAACCACGAGAAGGGAAAACAAATAGAGAACAAAACGAATGAACGACGGGAAAAAACGACTTGAGAAATCAACGCACTGACCTCCACAGTATCCTCCATGATATAGTTGGCCTCATACATGGCCAGAGAGAACCGCCCTAGATGCGTGCTCTCCAGTGCCTTGTGCCACACGGGCCGCCGCGTCTGCCTCTCCCGCACGTTCCACCCCTTTGGGTGGAGGCTCTGTGCCAGCTGGCTCAGGCTACCACCCTTGCCGCCCCTGCCGCCTTTGCCGACCCTGCCTGGCGCCCCGCTTGGGCCGTAGCCGTTGTGGCGGCTGGTGTTCTTGGCGGCTGCTCGGGAGAAGAGCGCTGAGACGTGCTGGGAGCGGAGTGGGGAGGGGAGGAGGAGGATGGGGAAAAGAGAGATAGGAAAAAGCGGTGAACGAGAGGAATAGGCACTGGGTTAAGTGTGTGAAGGTGGTGAATGAGGGAATTGCAAGTGAGAGTGTGGTGGTGGCGAGTGGGAGAGGCAGGAATGATGTTGAAACTCATAACAGAGTCGGAGACAAAGCATGCAGGGTAACGGCTTGCATGAAACATATGAAGAGGATGCGACAAGAGAGAAGGTGATGTGAGAATGAGAGCACCCCAGATACAGATGACGGAGCAAGACAAGCAAGATGGGCAGAAGGCAAGACAAGCACTCTCATGCATCGATGGACATTGTCGCACAGGGATAAGAAACCCATATGCCAATCAGCCCAAAGCTGATGCTAGCAAACCCGTCCGTCAGCAGTCATCCCCAAAAGGACATACATGCCAGTTCGGCACACGCAGAAACCAATGCTTTATCCCCCACCTGCAGTTTGCGCCACGTCAGCAGCCTGCGTGCCATGGTGTCGCCATCCTCCACCACGTCAAACGCCTCGTCATCGTCGTTGCCCCCGTGGAATGCCACGTCCAACCCCACCTGTCAGCAGAGGCAGGGGGGGAGAGAGAGAGAGAGAGATGGACACAGGCAATGAGAGTGTACATGGAAGAAAGGTCGTGTTCTGTTTAGGGTGCACCGGAAGAACTGAAAAAGGAGCATAGGTGAAAAGTATGCATTTTGAGGCGCCTCAAAACTGAAACAGGAGCATAGGTGAAAAGTATGCAAATCAAGATAAGAAGAATGGAAACGAAATGCTCGATTCAACTGAAGGCAGAAAGAAACGAACCATGAGACAGTTGTGTTCCCCGATTCCCCAGAAGATTTCCCCTTAATCCCTTTGCCCCCTTGCCTCCTGCCTCACAAACGCCCATCCATGGCTTCCCCATCTCACTCACCTCCTCCTCGTGCCTCTTGACTCGCAGCACGTCAAAATAGTGCAGCGCGTAGAACAGGACAAACGATGTGAGGCCAACCCACGCGTACACCAATAGAAGGCCAAGGATCTGCAATCGAGGAGAGGGGCGGCGGGAGATGAGAGAGTGAAACAGAGAGAGATAGAGTGAGTGGGGCTATGGGAAGTGCGATGGGAGGGAGGATAGACGTGGGCATAAGACCCGACGGGTCGGGTCGACCTGTCCCGTCCCACATTTTTTGGCGGCACGGGTCGGATTGCCAAGACATGCCGACCCGTCGGAACAGGTCGACCTGTCCCGGACGGGTCGGGTCGACCCGCGACCCGTTTTACACCCTTTCGAACGGGATGGGCCGACCCGTGCGACCCGTAGGGGGAGAATGGCCCGTTCCGTATACAAGTCGTTAATGGAGAAAACGGGTCGAGTTGATCCCGACCCGTTTGCGGGTGGAATGGGACCCGCAAATGTCACTCCAAATTTTAGGTGATTGGAGGTCAACATTTGGAACCCCCAACTTCATATCTAGTTGCGACTAACCAGATCTAGTCTTACGCCTAAGCCTTACAACTTCTGCTACGGTTAAAGAGATTCTTTGACGAAGTAACTTAAGTGAATGCCTAGATTAACGCATTCCGTCCTACATCAGCCAGGGTCCGCATTATCCCGGTGCATCAGCAGCCGCACGCGACAGCGTAGAGCAGCGCGCGCCACTGCTCTTAAGGCAGCTGCGTAGAGCAACGCGCTCTTAACACTATATGTTGCATGTACACTTGGGAAAAAAAAACCATGTATGCTGCCTAAAAACCCCTCCGGTACATATGGGTCATTGATACCCGTCCCGTGTACGGGTTGACCTGACCCGCCACGGGTCACGATCGACCTGTACATGTAAAGACAGGACGGGTCACTAAAATAGCCAGGTCAGCCACCCGTGGGTCGACCCGACCCATACCCGTACCCATTGCCCATGTCTAAGGGAGGACAAGAAGCAGTACAGCGCACTGGCAACAACACTCCATCAGGGGAGGTGGAGTGTCATGACATGACATGACATGACACGACACGCCCTTGTGATTGCAAGTACCCCTTCACAGCAGCTGTGTGCTGCCACAACCGCCAAAGAGGCCCCAAGGCACAGGGTGGATGGGATCCACGATCGTTCAATGACTCGACTCTCTCTGGTGGATGGGATGCGCGTCTAAATACGAGAGAGTCAAGTCATTGAACGATCGTTGAAACGTTTCAAAAAAAGTGGATGGGATGTGCACTCACATAGGAGAGAGTCAACAGACGATCCTATAGAGGCACCTGCTGGAACTACGTCTGCACCCTCACCTGCACAAGCGAAACGCACCTCCACCAGACCACACCTGCACGAGCAACTGTGCGCCACCGCAGCCGTAGAAGAGGCCGCAGGGCATGGGGTGAGTGGATGGGACGGAGTGTGTGTTGGCACTCATTACTACCCACCTGCACGAGCAGCTGCACCAGATAACACCTGCACCCGCCCTCACCTGCACGAGCAGCTGTGAGCCGCCGCAGCCGTAGAAGAGGCCGCAGGGCACGGGGCCGGAGAACTGGTAGGTGCGCTGCACTGCTGCTGGTGATGCGAAGAATCCCACCGCCACACTGCCCCACGTGCCACAGCCCAGATGCACCGCCGTGGCCTGGGGGGGGCATGGGGTTTGGGTTGGGGTGGTACACAGGGCACGAGGTCAGAGAACTGGTAGGAGCGCTGCACGACTGGTGGGGATGCAAAGAACCCCACCGCCACACTGCCCCACGTGTCACAGCACAGTTGCACCACCGTGGCCTGGCTGGGGGGAAGGAAGGAACATGGGGAGTGGGGTGGGGTGGGAGGGACGCATGGCGATGGGAGAAGGTCGTGGAGCGACAAAGGAAGCCAGGCTGTCCGGCTGCCCAGCTGCCAGGGTGACAGGTTGCGAGCTAAGTGTGTGTTCGGCTAAGTGTGTGTACTGCTAAGTGCGTCCTGGGATATGGCCATGGGAAGCGATTCCACCATTGCTGGCGTACCAATCATGTACACACTTTCTCAACTCCGAGACGAGTTAGCAAGGATCCTTGCATACCACTCACTTTACGACTCACTGCCTCAGTGCTTAACACTCACTTGTAAGAAAAACACTGAGGCAGGGAGGCAGCGAGGCAGGGAGAATCGATTTAACGGGGTGGGCATTGCGCTGACATCCAGAACGCATTCGCACGTGACATGACATCCAACGCCATGCTTCTCTACCTGATCGATTCACCAGGCCTTTCTTCTGCTCGATTCACTCTCTACTGGCCTGATTGATGGATGGTTGGATCTAAACCTGGGAAGGCCACCACAAGGAGGAGTAGTGGCTTGCTTGCTGCGATCGAACCCGTTCCACATGGTGGCCTGCAACACCAATGGGAGACTCACTCACATTAACGGGGTCGTCAATGCGCGCCTTGTTCACCAGATACACCCCCCCCAGGTACACCACGCCCGCTATGGCCCCTGGAAGTGGAGGGAGGGAGATGATTGGATGATGCAAGCAGGAAAAACGGGTTTGCAGGTGCACTCGGACCAATGTGTGGTTGGGAACTGCCAGGTGTCAGGTGCCAGGAGACGGCTTTTGAGACGTCTCAAGATGTGTGGTTGGGAACTGCCAGGTGTCAGGTGCCAGGAGATGGCATCGCAGAGAGGAGTAGATTCGACCCCTACCACTACCAGGTACGATGCATCAAAAAAGAGGTAGGGGTTTTTCGATGCATACCAGGAACCAGGTGTTTGAAACTCAACCGACCGACCAACACATGAAGCCCCTTGCATGGAATTGAAAGGGCTCGGACCGGACAGACGACAGCAGACTGGACTGGAGCCAACAGCTGCTTTTCCAAGCTACTGCTTCATCAATAAGCCTTCTTAAGAAAATGAATCGCATGAATGAAGAACCCCTGGCCTGGCCCACTCAGCAGACTCACCAATGATGCAAGCAGCATATGCCTCGACGATGCTGCTCGTGGCACACGCGGCCACGAGCCCGCCAATCACGCCGTTCAGCGTGTCCTCTAGATTGGGCTCCTTGCGCCGGTACGTCACAAACCACACCGCCACGCCTGCAAAGGCGGCGCACACGGTGGTGTTGGCGCACACGCGTGCCACGTCAGCAACCCACACGGAGGCGGGCTGCCCCAGGTACTGCACTGAGCCGCCGTTGAATCCAAAGAAGCCCACCCAGAGGATGATGGTGCCCGCTGCTATGAACACCTGTGGTTGCTCACACGGAGGGAGGAGGGAGGGACGAAGGGGGGAAAACTTAGGGTGGGAAACTACTTGTGAGACATCTCACTTAAAAGGCATCACTAAGTGATGGTGGCAGCTGCTATGAACACTTGTGGGCGCACGCGGCACACATGTTAGAATATCTCTCCTCTTGCAACCTGCATATATGCTATAGGATAGGCTAGAGATAAGCACCCAAACTTATTTTGGGTGTACAAACAGGGGTAACCCAGTTTGTAGGTTGGAACCCAACCTTGGTCCAATTATTGGACACCAAAAATGTTGGGTTGGGTAGAATTATTGGCTCCCTCCAATAATGTTGGCCCAACCCCACCTTGGCCAACATTATTGGACCCCACCAATAATCACCCAACCCAACTTTTTGGTTGGGGTCCAATAATGCCAACCTAGGCTAGTATCCAAACCCCAACTATGTATACCCCCATCATTCTCAATCAAAGCATCAACTTCTATTCTAACTCTTATTTCCCACATGGTATAGAGCTCACTATCCTAGGCCTACTCTCGTTCCAAAGGCCCACCCGGCCACCGCAACCCCCGGCCTCCTCCCTTTTTCATTTTTTTTTTCCCGGCTCCTCCGCCACCTTCCCCCTCCCCCCCTTAGCGCTCTCCTTTTTCCCACAGCCTTGCTGCTGCCTTTGCGCCTGCCGTCGCCGCGGCCTCCCCAGCCGCCGTCGCCCGCGCCTTCCCCTCGCGACCTCGTTGTCGCCTCCGCGCCCGCGTCGTCACGGCCTCGCCAGCCGCCGCCGCCGCCCGCGCTGCTCCCCTCCGCGGCCTCGTCGCCGCCTCCGCGCCTGCGTCCGCCGCGGCCTCGCCAGCCGCCGCCACCCCGCGCCGCTCCACGGCCTCGTCGCCGCCTCCGCGCCCACGTCGCCGCGGCCTCGCCAGCCGCCGCCGCCCGCGCCGCTCCCCTCCACGGCCTCGACGCCGCCTCCGCGCCCGCGTCGCAGCGGCCTAGCCAGCCGCCGCCGCCCGCGACGCTCCCCTCCACGGCCTCGACGCCGCCTCCGCGCCCACATCGCCGCGGCCTCGCCAGCCGCCGCCGCCCGCGCCGCTCCCCTCCGCGGCCTCGACGCCGCCGCCGCGACCGCGACGCTGCGGCCTCGCCAGCCGCCGCCGCCCGCGCCGCTCCCCTCCGCGGCCTCGACGCCGCCTCCGCGCCCGCGTCGTCGCGGCCTCGCCAGCCGCCGCCGCCCGCGCTGCTCCCCTCCGCGGCCTCGACACCGCCTCCGCGCCCGCGTCGCCGCGGCCCCACCAGCCGCCGCCGCCCGCGCCGCTCCCCTCCGCGGCCTTGTCACCGCCTCTGCGCCTGCGTCCGCCACGGCCTCGCCAGCCGCCGCCACCTCACGCCGCTTCGCGGCCTCGTAGCCACCTCCGCGCCGACCTCCGCTGCCTGCGCCATTCCTCCACCTCCCCACCGCTTCCGCACCCGCGCCACAGCAGCCCCACCAGCTGCCACCACCTGCGCGCTTCCGTGACCACTGCGGGTCCACCCGCAGCCGTCCCTCATGACTAACCCCATGCCCTCCCCCTCCCCCCTCCCTCCTCCTATCGATACTTCCTCCATTGACAAATTACAGCTTGCAGCCGACAAATCTGCCATTAACTGGCACTCGTTCGTCGGCAGCATCCGACGAGTCCTCAACGATGCATGGATCCCCCCCTACCGCGTCCTTGACATCATCCTCCGCCGCCCCCATGCCCTCCCCCCCACCGAACCTGACCACCCCGGCAAGACCCCTCCTCTCCCTCCCCCTCCTGGCGACCCTCCCCTTGAGCCCGAGCTCCAGACCGCCGCCGACCAAGCCACCGCAGATGCAGATTTCATTATGCGTCGCCGTGCCTACCTCATCCGCAAAGCCGAGTACGATGCAGCAGCTGATGCCTACGCCCAGGCCGTTGCTGGCCGCAATGCTCACCTCGCCGTCGTCACCAAATACAACGACGATATGGCTACCTTCACTCCTAAGTTCATCGCCTGGTCAGCCGCTGACAACCGAGCATGCACCGTCATCCTCGGTGCTCTCCCCGACTCCCTCATGCGCCGCTTCCAGGCCCGAGAACTCCGTGCCTCAGTGATATGGGCAGAACTCCATGCTATGTTCGAACGCCGCGACATCAGCTCAGTGGGAATCCTCTTCCAGGAATATTTTTCTATTACCCTCGCCACCTGTGACGGAGCAGTAGACTATGTCGGCCGCATGCGAGAGGTAGCTGATCGCCTCGAAGCCCGCCAAGCCGGTCTCTCCGAACCCCTCCAAATCCATCGCCTCCTCTTCAACCTCACCCCAGACTATGAATCCCGCCTTCACGCCTTTACCGAGGCCAATCCCATGGCCAATATCACTTCTGTTGAACAGTGGATCATCGATACCGAAGTCAAGCTTCGCACCCCCATGGTCAACCTCGCCTCCTCCCACCCTTCCTCCTCCTCTCTCAACGCTACCCAGCCCCGCAAGCAGGGCAAAGGCAACGGCAAAGGGCGAAGTGGGGGCAAGGGAGGCAGCGGTCAAGGAAGCAGCAGCGCAAGCAGCCGTGGTGGCTCTACTGGGGATGAGCACGGCACCCCCAGTCAGGGCGGTCCCTCTGGAAACCGCGGACCCCGCCCTGGCACTCTCCCTCCCTGCACCTATGTCCGTCGCTACGGTCCCCGGGCAGGGACACCCTGCGGTCAAACCAACCATCCCCCTAACACTTGCTTCAAGGCTCTCGATGATGCCTGGTACGCACGGGGCAATGTTGGCACACCTCCCCGCTGGGGTATCGTCTCCCCGCGTCCCTCCCCTGCTGACATCCAAACCCACCCTGCTTATCTCCCCGCCCACCTCCACCTCCTTGCTCCCCCCACGCCGTTCCTCAATCTTCAGCAGCAGCATCTTCTGCAGCAGCAGCAGCAGCTGTTCCAGCAGCAACCACAGCAGCAGCAGCAGCTGTTCCAGCAGCAACCACCACAGCAGCAGCAGCAGCAGCAGCAGCCCCCATGGGGACCCGGGCTCCCACCCCAGTGGGGACCCAGCACTCCCCCCTGGCAGCAGCAGCAGCTGAACTTCAGCACGGCAGCCACAGCTGCTCAGACCTCCCCTACTCCCCTGTGGGGTGCCCCACCTCCTCCTGGTAGTATTGTCACTCCCCTCACCCAGGAAAGTTTTCTTGGCAACATTGCTCTTTCCCTCCACCATTAATGAAACCACTTTCCAGTACTCGGTGTCTTCCTCCTCCTCCCCACCCACTCTGGACTTCGTCCTTGATAGTGGGGCCACTGAGACTGCTCTCAAGGATGCTGGTACACTCACACCCCTCTCTCCTCCCACTCAAGTTCACGGTGCTGACAGCAGTTTCACCATCCCATGCACACATCTCTCCACTCTCCCTTGCACAATCTTCCCCTCCGGTAAGGTAACTGGTCTCCACATCCCCACTCTCCGAAACAACCTCCTCTCCCATCGGGAAATCCAGAATGCAGGTATCACTGCCGTCTATCCAGGTAATGCCACCTACTGTGACCTCTATCACACCGCCACCGGTCGCTTCCTTCTACGCATTCCCCTTTGCCCCCGCACTCGCCTCTACACTCTCCGCACCCCTTGGCCATCCTTCTGCCATGTCACCACTCGTGCTGGCACCTCCACTCACCCTTCCCATCCCCCTACCTCACCTCCACCCCAGTAGCAGCAACAGCAGCAACAGCAGCCGCCGCAGGGGCAGCATCCGCAGCAGCCGCCGCAGCAGGGGCCGCAGCAGCAGCAGCCGCCGTCGCAGGGGCAACAGCAGGGGCCGCAGCAGCAGCACCAGCAGCCGCCGCAGCAAGGGCAGCCGCCGCAGCAGCAACAGCAGCAGCCACCTCCCCCTCTCCCACCCTCACTCACTCCAACCCCCTCCACCTCCGACCATCTCTCCCACCCCGCTGTACTGCTACATCACCGACTCGGCCACCCCAATTTCGCCGCTCTCCGCACTGCCATCACCTCTCGCCTCCTTCACAGCCTCCCTCCCACTCTCCCTCCCCTCCCTTCCTCTCCAGCCCCTCCATGCCCCTCCTGCATCCACGGCAAACTCAAACAGTCTCCCCACCACAGCCACCCATCCTTTGCTCCCGCTCCCACCTAGTCCATATGGACCTCTGGGGACCCTCCCCCACTCGCTCCCGTCAGGGCCATCGCTACATGCTGGTCCTCGTAGACGACCACAGCCGCTACTCCTCCATTTTCCTCCTCCACACGAAAGACCAGGCACGGACTGTGATCACCCACTGGGCAGAGCAATGCCGCGCCCACTTCAACCGTCCCATCGGCCGCCTTCACTCTGACGGCGGCGGAGAATTCCTCAACCGCACCCTCTCCCACTACTGCGCCACCCATGGCATCCAACAGACCCACACCCTTCCCCACTCCCCGCAGCAGAATGGTGTCGCAGAAAGCCGCATTCGCGAAATCACCAAAATCGCTCGTTGCCTCCTCGCTCACGCCTCCACCCCTCCTTCCCTCTGGGGCTATGCTCTGCTCCATGCTGCCCTCCTCCTCAACCTTCACTCTCATCCTCAACACACTGCCATCACCCCCACGGAACTCTGGTCAGGCACGAAACCTGACGCTGCCGGTCTCCGTGTCTGGGGCTGCAAGGCATACGTTCTTATCCCTCCTTCCGACCGCACCCACGGCAAGCTCGTTTCTCGCGCCCTCGAGTGTGTCTATCTCGGACACAACCGCGACTCGCCTGGCTACCTCTTCCTCCACCCTCCCTCCGGTCGCCTCATCCGCAGCATTGACGTCGTCTTTGACGAAACCACCCCGTACTACTCCTCTCCACCACCAGACCCCCTCCCTTCTCCTACCCGTCCTCTCGCCTGGACCGACACTGTCCTCCCTCCCCTCCTCCCTCCTGCGCCTCTACTACCACCTCTCCTTGCTCCACCTCTACCGCCCTTCTCTGCTGACATCTACGATCCTACTGCACCTGCATCCCCTGCCCACTCCGCCGCCCCCCCTCTCCCCTTCCCCTCCTCCCCTCCCTCTCCTTCATCCCAGCAGCAGCAGCAGCAGCAGCAGCAGCAGGGGCAGCAGCCGCCGCAGCAGCAGGGGCAGCAGCAGCCGCGGCAGCAGCCGGGGCAGCAGCAGGGGCAGCTGCTGGGGCAGCAGCAGGGGCAGCAGCAGCAGGAGGAGCAGCAGCCGCAGCAGCAGCAGGGGCTTCAGCAGCACCAGCAGCAGCAGCGGCGGAGGGCGACTGCCCGCTCCTCACCCTTCCTCCTCCCTCGCATGCACACCCGCTCCCTTGATCCCATCCTTGGCACACCGCCTTCTCCCTCCCTCAACCTGCTAGAGGACTTCCATGAGGAACTCACTATGGTCCAGCGCCACACTCCCTCTCTCACCCCCCTCTACCCTGGCTTCCTCGGCGCTCTTATCCTTGCCGCAGTCTCCGCTCCCACCATCTTCGTCCCCTCCACCTTCCAGGAAGCTATCACCTGCCCAGATGCCGACAAATGGATAGCCGCCATCTTCCTGGAATGTGAGGCCTTCATCCGCAACGACTCTTTCATCGACGTGCCCCTCCCTCCTGACGCCAACCTTGTCGAGGGCAAGTGGATCTTCCGAGTAAAGCAGCTGCCGGGAGAAGAACCAGTCTACAAGGCCCGCTATGTCGCCAAGGGCTTTACACAGACTTGGGCTGAGGACTACTGGTTCACATTCGCCCCTACCGTTAAGCCACCTACCCTTCGCGCCCTTCTCGACGTTGGTGCGCGCGACAACATGGAGTTTGACTCCATGGACGTCTCCAACGCATTCTTGCAAGGCGAGCTGCACGAGCGTATTTTCCTACGCCGACCTCCCGGGTTTCACGCTGCTTTCCCCGGCAATACCGTCTGGCAACTACGTCGACCAGTCTACGGTCTGAAGCAGGCACCACGAGAATGGCATGCAAAGCTGTCTGCCACTCTCCAGTCCCTCGGTTTCTCTGCCTCCCACTCCGATGCCAGCCTCTTCATCCGCTCTTCCCCTCGTCGCTTCTTCATCTCGGTCTACGTTGACGACATGATCCTGCTTGCTGATTCCAGGACCGACATGGACCAGGTGAAGCAGTCCCTTCAGGACCGTCTCAAGTGCAAGGACCTTGGTCCGCTGCAGAACTACCTCGGCATGACCATCACCCGCGACCGATCCGCCCGCACCATCACCCTCTCCCAGTCCCATTACATCGGCCAGGTGCTGGAGAAGTTCGAGATGGCGCAGGCCAAACCGGTCTCCACCCCCCTCCCCTTCGGTCACCAGCTGGCGCCACCCACCTCCCCCTCCGCCTCCTCCCGTCCCT
The DNA here is from genome assembly GCA_947471745.1 of Closterium sp. Naga37s-1. Taxonomy (NCBI): domain Eukaryota; kingdom Viridiplantae; phylum Streptophyta; class Zygnematophyceae; order Desmidiales; family Closteriaceae; genus Closterium; species Closterium sp. Naga37s-1. The sequence continues at coordinate 647,094 of CANJKZ010000799.1, read as the reverse complement.
ATGCCGAACTCGTCGGGTCGCTGATGTACGCGATGATGTGCACTCGCCCCAACCTTGCCTACCCCATCAGCGTCCTCGCTCGGTTCGTCGGCTCCGGCCGCCACACTGAGGAACACTGGACTGCCGCCAAGCGAGTTCTCCGCTACCTCTGAGGCACCAAGGATCACGCCCTCACATTGGGTGGTTCCTCCCCTCCCCTTCTCTCTGGCTTCAGTGACTCCTCCTGGGCGGACTTCCAGCCAGACCGCCGCTCCTCACAAGGCTATGGCTTCACGCTTGGCAGCGGGCTTATCAGCTGGCATTCTACTCGCTCATCTGCCGTTGCCCTCTCCTCCTGCGAAGCCGAACTCTATGCTGGCACCATGGCTGCACAAGAGTCCCGTTGGCTCTGCTTTCTTCTAGTCGAGCTTGGTGCCCCGCAGCGCTGTCCCACACTCTGGTGTAACAATGCCAGCACCATCCATCTCACCCAGGACCCAGTCTTTCACGGCCGCTCCAAGCACATCGAGCTCCGCTACTTCTTCATCCGTGACCTCGTCCAGCAAGGCCTCGTTGCCGTCCGCAAGATCGCTGCTGCGGCCAACTTGGCTGATATATTTACCAAAGCCCTTCTCCGCCCTGCGCACTCTGCTCTTCTCCGTCTCATTGGCCTCGCCCCTCCCGGCGTGCCTTGATTCAGGGGTTGCTACTCTCCAGCCTTTCCACATATCTGCAGGTTACGGGGTTGTGTTAGAATATCTCTCCTCTTGCAACCTGCATATATGCTATAGGATAGGCTAGAGATAAGCACCCAAACTTAGTTTGGATGTACAAACAGGGGTAACCCAGTTTGTAGGTTGGAACCCAACCTTGGTCCAATTATTGGACACAAAAAAGGTTGGGTTGGGTAGAATTATTGGCTCCCTCCAATAATGTTGGCCCAACCCCACCTTGGCCAACATTATTGGACCCCACCAATAATCACCCAACCCAACTTCTTGGTTGGGGTCCAATAATGCCAACCTAGGCTAGTATCCAAACCCCAACTATGTATACCCCCATCATTCTCAATCAAAGCATCAACTTCTACTCTAACTCTTATTTCCCACAACACATGGAGGGAGGAGGGACGAGGGGGGAGAGGGGGGGTGGGACACAGCAATGTAGCACACAGGGGGCACACCAATGTAACACGCAGGGGGCACAGCAGTGAAACACGCAGGGGGGCCACAAGGGAGAAAGTAAAGGATTAACATGCAAGGGGGATGGAACATGAAGGTGGATCCGGCATGTACCAGAGAGAAGAAAACGTGGAAAGCAAAGGCTATATATTGACAAATATTTACCACAATGTTGCACTCGTATCTTACCAAGGAGTGCCCTCTAAAAGGTACAACGCGGCCATCAATATCAAATCTTCCAATCCGTGGACCAACCATCCATGCAGCAACCAATGAGGTGACGCCACCTGTCACGCACATGCACGGCACGGAATCCAAGTGGTTAACTAACAGCATACGACACTGGACGCTAGTCAGTAGGACCTAGCAATGCCAAGAGTGTGCTTTTGCTTGAATAAGCACGAGTGACGTGCCCATTGCCCACCCACCAGTGACGTGAACAACCATGGAGCCGGCCTTGTCGAGCACGCCACGGGTGCCCAGCACATGATCGCCCGCATCTGCTGACAGCTACTGTGCTTTCCACCCACCTGTGCCATGCCATGCCCACTCACCCACCTGTGCCATGCCATGCCCACTCACCCACCTGTGCCATGCCATGCCCACTCACCCACCTGTGCCATGCCATGCCCACCCACCCACCTGTGCCATGCCCACCCACCCACCTGTGCCATGCCCACCCACCCACCTGTGCCATGCCCACTCACCCACCTGTGCCATGCCCACTCACCCACCTGTGCCATAGCCACCCACCCACCAGTGACATGAACAACCATGGAGCCGGCATTATCCAGCACGCCACGGGTGCCCAACACGTAGTCCCCCGCATCAGCTGACAACAGCCCATGGTGCGACCAGATGATGTGTGCGATGACCGGGTAGATGATCGCTGCCAGGAAGAAGCTGGTGGGGGGGGGGGGGAGGGGGGAGGGGGGGGGTGAGGGAGTGTGAGTGAGGGCTCAAATGCACACGACTTAGCTAGCGAGCTCGCAGCCACCAGGTCACTATAGGTATAGCCCATGGTGCGACCAGATGCTGTGTGCGATGACCGGGTACATGATCGCTGCTAGGAAGAAGCTGGGGCCGTGATGGAGGGAAGGGGGGAAGGGAAGGAAAGCACGGGTTTGGGAGCACGCAGCTTCGGTTGACCCGGCAGCCTATGTTGCAGCAAGGGAGAAGCTAGAGCAGCATGGGTATCCCCGGCCGCCTATGGCTGGGCTGGGCGGGCAATGAGGTTTCGAGGCACCTGGAAAGTTGAATCGGAAGGTGCGTATATGACAAAGAGGGTTGAGCTCTGTCGGACTGGGTCGATGATGGATGAATGGCATGCGTGTAAAAAAGCTCTCGAAAATGCCTACTGACACGGCGGATGATGGCCGTTAGGAAGGAAGTGAGGAAGGGAGGGAGGGTAAAACATAGGGGCCTTGTTGCATGGTGAATATCATGGTGCACAGTGCAACACAGAAGAAGTTTGGATTCAAACTGTTCCCACCCTAACATGGATGCCGTGAATACAAAAGGGAGCAAGGGAGGGGGTGGAAGTGATAGAGGGTTGTGAGAGGTGTTTGTGGGAAGGGTGAACGATGAGAGCTGGGGTAAGAGGCGAGGTGGTCACTTGAAAAAGAGGTAGGCGGTGATCTGAGTCCTCTCAGCCATGGAACCAGCAGAGATGGTTTTTTAGTCAACTCAAAACTCAGCCCAGAAGTCAGTTTGAGTTGACTGATGAGAAGGAAAGGCAGCTACTTGAAAAAGAGGTAGGCGGTGATCTGAGTCCGCTCGGCCACAGCACCGGCAAAGATGGTGGCGCTGGTGGCGCAAAAGACAAAGTTGAAGAAGAAGAGCGTCCCACTCTCGTGGGGCACCACTGCCATCGACACCTGGTGTGTGGCAAGACATGGAGGGATGGAAGGCATGGGGCATTGAGCATGGGCCATGAGGCATGGGCAATCGCAAGTGGCACGGCACATGGGTGCACGCGGCATTACATGGGAAGAGCATGATGGGAGAAAGGCATCATGGGGAGAGAGTGGCAGCTAGGTAGGAAGACAGCATGGGGGGAGAGTGAAACGCAGAATGGGAGCAGACAGACAGCCAGCGAGTTCCCTAATGACAACGTAACGTAACACATGCATTCAACAAACCTCACACACCTGATCGAATCCGACTTGTCTCCACATCAACACTTGCCGAGCCTGCATAGATCACAGCGAGCCTGAAGGACCGTCTTTCCGAGCTTGAGAGCCTTACCGACCCTGGGCACCTTACCACGCCTGAGTGCCTTTGGGTTGGGCCTGAGTGCCTTACCAAGCCTAAGCGCCCTGCCAAGCCTGAGGGACTTACCATGCCTGAGGGCCTCCGAGCATGTGCACCTTACCGAGCCAGAGATTCTTACCGAGCCTGAGGGACTTACCGTGCCAGAGGGTGTTTGCCAGCCAATGAAATCAGAGCCGCTGCCAAAGCCGATGGCAAAGCCAATGAGCCAGAAGGCAATGGCGCTGACACACATGTCGAGCACGTTCTTTATCATTATGTTGCGCGTGTTCTTGTAACGAACGGTGCCCGCCTCTATTAAAGAGAAGCCGAGCTGGGAGGGTTGGATGGGAGGTGGAAAGAGGAGGTGGAAGGGATACGGGCGATGGCGCTGACACACATGTCCAGCACGTTCTCTATCATTATGTTGCGCGTGTTCTTGAAACGAACCGTTCCTGCCTCTATTAGAGAGAAGCCGAGCTGGGAGAATGGGAGGTGGCAGAACGAGGAGGTGGACGGGATATGGGCGACGGCACTCTAAAGCGCATTCGTGATCATGATGTTGTATGTGTTCTTGTAACGGCGCCTACCTCTATCAGGGAGAAGCCGAGCAACGCAGTGAGAGAGTGGGTGCACAGTGAGAAAATGAGTGTATCATGGGATGGGCGCACGAGGTAGGGTGTTTTTTTTTTTACTCGGAGATACCTCATCATGCCGCTTACACTGATAGAGACAGGCACATGTTACAGCAAACTCAGTGTAAGCCAGGACCTTGCCGGTCTCTATCAGTGAGAGGCCCAGAATCTCTAAGAACTCTCAGACGCCAAACTGAGTGGGTGTTGTAGTGGGTGAGTGGGAACATGGTGAGATAGCAGGTGCATGGGAGCACACGGTCAGAGCGTCCTTTAAGGATTTTAACCAAGAATTACAGTCTAGGGTGAGAGAATGGGATGATGGGATGCTGGATGTAAGCAAAGCACGTGACCTAGGAGAGGGGTCCTTCGCTGCTAAAACTACAACCGCTGCTGTCCTCTGCGACATCTCTGCTACAGCAACTTCTGTCCTCTGCGACATCTCTGCTATAGCAACTGCTGTCCTCTGCGACATCTCTGCTACAACCGCTGTGCTGCTCTCTGCTACAGTCAGGCTGCTTGACAATCAGGAAAGCCAGCCTCGTTGCAGTTTGAAACCTAAGCCAGTGCATGCTAGCACCCCAACCTCGCCAGGGTGCGTGCGACGCTCGCTATCACTGTCGCCAGGGTGCGTGCGACACCCTGCGACGCAATGCGACGCTGCGAATCACCTGCATGAAGAGCACGATGAAGGCGGCCGTTATCCGCCAAACGCCCGTCGTCAGACGCACGATGTTCTTCGCGCGCTCCGCTACGCTCACCCATTCCGCCTCAACCGCCGCTAGTTGCGCTAGCATCTCCGCCATAGCCACCTCCGTTACTGTCGCGTTCGACATTGTCATATTCGCGGCTGGCGAAGCCATTGTGTCTGTCGCCAATACCACGTCTTTAAGAAAGTTTTCTCATCGTCGTTCTCCAAGACGCCATTGGACCGAGTTATCGGCAAATTCTATGGTCCACAACTGGTCGTCTCATGCCTGAACTGCCGTCAGTGAAGTTAGTTGCTCCAGGAACTGACCAAGCTGCTGCCGTCAGGGGGGAAGAAATAGGAGGGCAGAGCAGCAGCAGAGGCTTTCGCTCTGCGAGCTGGGTGTTTCTGCTTCGCGAATAGTGGCGAGGAAACTGTTACGCGTATGGTAACACAAGATTGTAAGTAGTATTCCAGTAACAGTGGATCCTATAGCCATTACGAGGGTTAAAACCCGCGGGCCAAGAAGTTCAACCTTAAGAAGGTTGGTTGGGGCGAGCAATGCACTTGGCCAAGATTTTGGGTGTCAGGGCCAAACTCAACCGAAGTTAGGAAGGTTGAACCAATTTAGACCTTCTTGGCCAGGCCCCACGATATCAGGGTAAAACATCCTGATTACCCTGATTTCAGGACAGTGTCAGGAGTTTTCCCTGCAATTTCAGGATGATGGTATATTGTACCCTGTGACTTTATGATAAATTTTCGTGTTGAGCCCTCAAATTTCAGGAAGTCCGTGAGATTTTGCCCTGAAGCATCGGGGCGAAGGTCGAGGACTGCCCTGGCGCATATGCAGAAGGGGAAGGGGTGTGGGGGGGATGGGGAAGAGGGGGGAAGGGGCGGGGGGGTGTGTGTACTGGTTTTGCCTCCTCCCGAGGATTTTGCCGCTTCCTCGTCGTACTGTACTATGCGCGCACCGGGCTTCCCACTCATATCGTGCCTTCCCTTCCACCTCTCTCATGTCTTGTGATTTTTTTGCCCTGAGAGATCAGAATGAACTCCTGTTGGTGCCCTGAAATTTCAGGATGGCCATACAATTTTGCCCTGAAAAATCAGGGCATTCTTGAGATTTTTCAAAAGTTGCCCTGAGGGCTCAGGATGCCCAAAATCCTAGCACAGGCCCTGTTCTTGGCCCTCCGGTCCGGTTTTAAACCTTGGAGGTATTCTTTTGAATGCTCTGCTGCAGACCATAATGTACAACTAAGGGCGAATTCCTGGGTCCGGACACCATCCGAAGTTGGGCCACGCGGTGCGCAATTTCCAAAACCACATTTGAATGTTGCCCCATGCGGTTCAGGGTATAGACACCTTCAAAACTGACGGCCACGGAACTTGCTGTCAAACTATATGTTTGTATTCTCTCTAGGCTATAGTGGGTTAGCCTACAAAGGGTACAACACTTTCAGGTTTGTACTTGTACCCGACTTATTTATAGTTAATTCATTCTTGCACAGAGATTCTGACATGGTATCAGAGCAGGAAACCTGTTAAGTTTTTAGGGCCCACTGATAGTTCCGCTTGTTGCTAAACAAAGCGCCCTTGCGCTGTCGGGCCCTGCTCGCACAGTGTCGCGCTGCCCTGCAGCTACTCGCACTGCCTGCCCCCCGCACGTCGCGCTCTGCTACAGCCTGCGAGTCGCGCCCTGCTGCCCTGCCCAGAGCGCGCCGCCCTGCCCTGCAGCCCGCGCCCAGCTGCCCTTCAGCCCGTGCATCGCGCTGCCCTGCCCTAAGGCCCCCGCGCCGCCCTGCCCTGCAGCTCGCGAGCCGCACTACCCTGCCGTGCAGCCCAGTGCATCGCGCCCTGCTGCCCTGCCCAGCGCGTCGCGCCCTACTGCCCCGTGCGTCGCGCCCTGCTGCAGCCCGCGCGCCGCAATCTGCTGCTCCACACGTCGCGCCCTGCTGCCCTGTGCGTCGCGCCCTGCTGCAGCCCGCGCGTCACGCCCTACTGCAGCCCGCGTGTCGCGCTCTGCTGCCTCGCGTGTCACGCCCTACTGCCCTGCACAGCGCGCGCCCTGCTGCCAGTCCTACAGTCACTCGTCTCCTTGCTACTGTCGTCACTGACCCTGACCTTGAGTCTACTGCTGCGTTTTCCCTAGTCACTAAGCTAGTCGACTTTCCTTCTACCCGTCGTCTCGACTACATCGCGAGTCTTGTTACTGAGTCTGAGTCTGCCTGTCCTCCGTCCGTCGGGGGTGAGCCTGCCCTTAGCAGTGACGTCCTTGAGGACAGACAGTTTGAGCTTGAGTGTCTTGCGGCCGCTTTACCTTGTTTCGCATCCATGCTGCTTTGCCCTGAGGGAGACCCGGATGCACTTGACATCCCTACCCCGCGCTCTTACGCTGAGGCGATCGCGGGTGAGTACTCCTCTCAGTGGCAGACAGCCATGGACGTAGAGATGGCTTCCTGGAAGTCCACAGGCACCTACGTCAGGTTCTCCGCTTGCCTTCAAGGCGCATTACGTTGCTCGAGGCTTCAATCACCGACGGGGGGTCGACTTCTTCCAGACCTTCTCCCCCACCCTGAAGATGACTACTCTTTGGGGTGCTGCTGCACGTTGCAGCACAGCGTGACTACGAGCTGCAATCACTCGAGTTCTCCACAGCTTTCTTGTAGGGCAGCCTTCACGAGGAGATCTCGCTGCGCCGCCCACCTGGCTTCACTGGGTCGTTTCCTGCGGGTACCCAGCGGAGCCTCCGGCGGCCAGTCTACGGTCTCCACATGGCTTTTTGTCAACCAGAAGCGACGCAAATCCAAAGCGGGTTTCGGCACAGCAACTTGAGTCTCGGCTTTGATGCTATAACGAAGATTATGAAATGTCGCATACAATCAAGCCATTTGCATTGATCTGATCACATTCCATTTTCCTCAGGCTCAACAAACGATTCAGAATTATGTACACAATAAATGCGCATAAAGATATTTTTGTGCCAATCCGACCCAAGTTTCGTAACTCCTTACCATATACCCTAATTATATCAGCTGCGACTTGGAGTACCGTATTTATACCTTACAGCCGAATGCCCACGCAATGCAACGTCCATTCCATTTGACTTACCGGTACCGTAACTTCTTCAGCTTGTCAACATGGCAGGCAGTGTATGAGCTCTTGGTAAACCCAATGGCACCTCTGGTGTTGAAATATGTCAACCGATTTTCTCGATAAATATTGTAAAACCTGGAGCCCCATAGCTCAAGCAACATAGTATTTCTTCCAACACCTTAGAGCTGGTATAGGTATGACTGATCAGTCAAATCATCCTTTTTGGCACTACCAGACCGACCTGTTGCCATACCTACAACAGCGACACGGGCTTGAGCTCTATCTTTAGGTCCGGTGTCGAACCAAATACTGGCAGGTCCCTGGGTCCACATTCAGCACACTGGTCGCACCGGAATTGCCTGCTGAGCCTGCAGAATAGGCTTGGGCCGCAGATACGGCAGCCAGGTCTGGGGAGGACTGGAGTGCGTCGAGAATCATCTGAAGGAACAAGCGGTGCCTATTAAAGCACACATGGGAGCAGGCGGATGGTAAGAACAATTTGCTGAACTCGAACGGGGGATGGGTAACGGTGTGTGCAGAGAGGAATGGGTGCAGATGCGTATCTAAGTGCAGGTGAGAAAATGTGGTAGAGAGGGAGAAGATGGGCTTGAGAGGGAGAAGATGGGCTTGAGAGGGAGAAGATGGGCTTGAGAGGGAGAAGATGGGCTTGAGAGGGAGAAGATGGGCTTGAGAGGGAGAAGATGGGCTTGAGAGGGAGAAGATGGGCTTGAGAGGGAGAAGATGGGCTTGAGAGGGAGAAGATGGGCTTGAGAGGGAGAAGATGGGCTTGAGAGGGAGAAGATGGGCTTGAGAGGGAGAAGATGGGCTTGAACAGGAAGGGCTTTAGAACAGACGAGATGTGAGCAATTGTCTCTCACCATCTCAGATTGGCTGTCAGCTCTGGGTGGAATGCCGTGGCTAACCCTGCCCTGCCTCACCGCCACTGTCACTCGGTCCAACTGGCAGACGAGTGAAGAGAGTGGCACGACACACTGAGGACTACACTTGCGGCTCTTGGGTTTGCTGCTTCCTGTGCTGACCCGTTGCTGTTTCTACACACCGATACTTCTCTGCCGCCGTTCTATGTTCTCATGTACGTCGACGATTTGGTCTTTGCTACTGCTGACACTGAGGCACTCGCACTACTGAAGGCGGAGCTGCAGGAGAGACACACCTACACTGACCTCGGTGAGCTGCGGAGCTATCTTGGCTTGCAGATCTCCCGGGACAGAGCTCGGCGCACCATCACCCTAACTCAGTCACACATGGTGCACTAGGTCCTTCAGCGCTTCGGCTTCCAGTATTCCTCGCCACAGCCCACTCCTCTGCCTACAGCCCACTCGCTCTCAGCTCCACCTTCGGACGAGTCCGTAGAGCCGAGTGGTCCGTATCCAGAGCTTGTGGGTTGCCTCATGTACCTGATGACGTGCACACGACCTGACCTCGCGTACCCTCTCAGCCTCCTGGCTCGCTATGTGGCTCCCGGTCGACACCGAAAGGTGCACTGGGATGCTGCGAAGAGGGTACTGTGTTACTTCTGCAGTACATCAGGGATGGGGCTTGGAAGACGAGGTTCAGTGGTACTCACAGGACACTCCGACGCTTCTTGGGCCGACGACCAGGCGACTCAGCGTTCGTCACAGGGTTACACCTTTAGTCTTGGCTCTGGTTCTGTCTCGTGGAGGTCCACTCGTTCATCTTCTGTGCTCGGTTCCAGCTGTGAGGCAGAGATCTACACTGGGGCCATGGCTGCACAGGAGCTACGCTGGCTGACCTACCTGCTGACCGACTTGGGGGAGCGGCCTCGTTCTCCTCCAGTTCTGTACGTCGACAACAAGGTCACGCTTGCCTTGAGTCACGAACAAAGACTGGGGCACATAACGAAGCACATTGCTGTTCGCTACTTTCTTGCTCGAGAGTTGCAGCAGCGTGGTCAGCTTCGCCTTTCCTACGTGGCCTCTCAGGCCATGGCTGATATCTTCACGAAGGCCCTCAGGTCTGGTGATCATCAGCGTTTCTGCACTGCTCTTGGGCTTGTGCCCACTCTGCCTCACCTGCTGGTTGTTTGACTTGCTCTTGTTATACACTGATAAATATCTTTATACCTGCTTGTTTACTCTTGCTAGGTTGAGACCAGTGTACTGCCTTGCTATTATAACTCAGCATGTGAACTGGCCTTGTGGCCGCTTGCTTGTGCTCAGATTGTGTGGTGTCCTTGAGATCCTCCTTGAGCTTTGCTTTGCTTCGTTCTCTTGCTTGACTGGTCTTGTGATCGTCTGTTGTGTTTGCTATCTCCCACTTAGCCTATGGGGGTGTGTCAAACTATATGTTTGTGTTCTCTCTAGGCGATAATGGGTTAGCCTACAAGGGGTACAACACTTTAGGGTTAGTACTTGTACCCAACTCATTCATAGTTCATTCATTCTTGCACAAAGATTCTGACACTTGCGACCAAATTGCACGTCATGTGTTTGGTTTTGCGACGTGGCACTTACCGGGGGTTACATCACATTGCAGCTGTCATGAAAGATCCTTGTTGATTAAGGACACATCCAGAATTACCGAGTCGCCCCCAAAGCTGTCACCACTTTCGCGTGATTGGTTGAAAGTTTTGAGTCGGTTTTTGACGCGATTGGTTCTCGATTTTTCCACCGAACCTCCTTCTGGGATTCGTTGATTTCAATGTGTAATTCGGGGTGTGGCCTTTAACCGGCAAGTTTCGTTCGTTTCGCTGCCCTTCCAACCTACCAATAAGCAAATCGCAGCGTTTCCTCTATTTTTGTTCGTTTCAACATGGTGTGTATTTTTTTTCAGTACCCATGATCAGGGCTTCCTTTTGGATTTGGCCTACTCACGATTAAGAGTGTAGTTTTTTCAAAAACCCTTATGGGCAGTGTGTACTTTTCCGTTACACTGATAAAGCAGTGTAACATCAGGTTTTGAAATTTTGACCCTACATCATCAGTGTGGTTTTTTTTCGAACACTGACAGATGTTCGCAAAGTCTTGTGGTTAGACCTAGTGCATGCAGCAATACTGTAGTTGCTGCCAATGTTCGGTTTCGTGGCGTGCTGGTAACGGAATCATTCCTAACAGACCAATCAGACACGTGACTGCGGCCAACGCACGTACTGCACGGAAGGAATCCTCGTCACTTGCGTGATGAACGGAAACCACGATCTGACAAATTTCAGGGAAAGGGGGGGCGTACGCTGTTCAGTGTAATCTTCGCTAAGGAAAATTTTACCCCAAGTCATCAGTGTGGTCTGCGTCGATACACTTACAAATCAGTGTAACACTAACTCACAAAAAAATTACCCCAGCACATCAGTCTAGACCCAAAATTTCACCCTTGTAATCAGTATAGAAGGGTAAATTACACTGATAATCTGAGCCCTGCCCATGATTCGAAGTTGGCCGTTTATGATTGTCGCCACCCTGATTGTAGCCGATCGAGTTTTTGTTATCACGAAACTTTCTGTTTGGTTGCGAATACATTGTCCAAATCAATGTTGTCGGTCAGATTTCGCCTAAGGAACCCTGCCAAGTGTCCAGAGTGGGGACCAGCCCCACGTGGACACCAACATAGCGTGAAAACCCTTCAGGTGGGGGAACTTCGGTTGGTGTCCGGGCCCAGGAATTCACTCTAAGGCACAATATGTATGAAGTCTGGGTATTGTTTAGAAAGCGAATCCTCTATATTAGGTCAATTACACAAGCTGGAAAACAACCCAATCCGTGCTACCATCATAAACTAGCCACCAAAACCCAAAGCACATACGCTATGTCAGAAGAACGTGCGGGAATGGATGAACAATGCAAGAGTGAGATACAAATAGTTTACCCTAACTGGGGTTGTACTCTATACTGAGCACCTCATTGTAGCCTAGCAGAACTAAGAACATACAAATATGTTTTGGCACACCCCCCTAGGCAAAGTGAGAGATAGCCAACACAACAAACGGTCACAAGACCAGTCATGCAAGAGAACAAAGCAATGCAAGGCCCAGGGTGCATCTCAAGATCACCACGCATTCTGAGCACAAGCAAGCGGCCACAAGGCCAGTTCATATTCAGAGTTATAAAAGCACAAGCAGTATAGTGATCACAACCTAGCAAGAGCAAGCATGCATGTATGTATATATATATATATCTATATATATATCAGAGTACAAGACAAGTCAAGCAACCAACAGGTGGGGCAAACGGGCAGAAGCCCAAGAGCAGTGCAAAAACGCTGATGATCACCAGACCCGAGGGCCTTCGTGAAGATATCAGCCATGGCCCGAGAGGCCACGTAGGAAAGGCGAAGCTGACCACGCTGCTGCAACTCTCGAGCAAAAAAGTAGCGAAGAGCAATTTGCTTCGTTATGTGCCCCAGTCTTTGTTCGTGACACAAGGAAAGCATGACCTTGTTGTCCACGTACAGAACTGGAGGAGAACGAGGCCGCTCCCCCAAGTCGGTCAGCAAGTAAGTCAGCCAGCGTAGCTCCTGTGCAACCATAGCCCCAGCGTAGATCTCGGCCTCACAGCTGGAACCAAGCACAGAAGAAGAACGAGTGGACCTCCATGAGATAGAACCAGAGCCAAGACTAAAGGTGTAACACTGTGACAAACGCTGAGTCGCCTGGTCGTCAGCCCAAGAAGCGTCGGAGTGTCCTGTGAGTACCACTAAACCTCGTCTTCCAAGCATGAGCCCCATGCCTGATGTACTGCACAAGTAACGCAGTACCCTCTTCGCAGCATCCCAGTGCACCTTTCGGTGTCTACCGGGAGCCACATAGTGAGCTAGGAGGCTGAGAGGGTACGCGAGGTCAGGTCGTGTGCACGTCATCAGGCACATGAGGCAACCCACAAGCTCTGGATACGGACCACTCGGCTCTATGGACTCGTTCGAAGCTGGAGCTGAGAGCAAGTGGGCTGTGGCGAGGAATACTGGAAGCCGAAGCGCTGAAGGACCTGGTGCACCATGTGTGACTGAGTCAGGGTGATGGTGCGCCAAGCTCTGTCCCGGGTGATCTGCAAGCCAAAATAGCTCCGCAGCTCACCGAGGTCAGTGTAGGTGTGTCTCTCCTGCAGCTCCGCCTTCAGTAGTGCGAGTGCCTCAGTGTCAGCAGTAGCAAAGACCAAATCGTCGACGTACACGAGAACATAGAACGGCGGCAGAGAAGTATCGGTGCGTAGAAACAGCAACGGATCAGCAGAGGAAGGAGAAAACCCAAGAGCCGCAAGTGTAGTCCTCAGTGTGTCGTGCCACTCTCGGGGCGCCTGGCGGAGACCGTAGACTGGCCGCCGGAGGCTCCGCTGGGTACCCGCAGGAAACGACCCAGTGAAGCCAGGTGGGCAGCGCAGCGAGATCTCCTCGTGAAGGCTGCCCTGCAAGAAAGCTGTGGAGAAGTCGAGGGAGTGCAGCTCGTAGTCACGCTGTGCTGCAACGTGCAGCAGCACCCGAAGAGTATGAGAAGAAACGAGGAATGAGATGACTAAGTGAAAGTTGGGTACAAAAAGCAAACCCTAGAAAACTGTACCCCATATGTGCCACCCCACTATAGCCTACAATAGCTATGTCATATAAATCTGACACACCCCCATAGGCAAAGTGGGGGAGAACAAGGGGTCACAGGACCAGTCAAGCACAGCAAAACAAGCTCAGGGTGGATCACAAAGTCACCACACATTCCGAGCACAAGTTCAAGGCCACAAGGCCAGTTCACATGCAGGATTACATATATATATAAGGCTAGACAAGCAAGAGCAGGAGTATATATATATATGCATCAGTACAAACAAGGTCAAGGGGTGAGCAAGTGAGGCAAGGTGGGCACAAGACCCAGCTGAGTACAGAAGCGCTGATGATCACAAGGCGCAAGTGCCTTGGTGAAGATATCAGCAGTGTTGGCCTGAGAGGCCACGTACGCAAGCCGCAGCTGACCACGCTGCTGTAGCTCACGAGCAAGGAAGTAGCGGAGAGCAATGTGCTTCGTTCTGTGCTCCAGTCTCTGCTCTCGACACAAGGCCAGCATGGCCTTGTTGTCTACGTACAGCACTGGAGGAGAACGAGGCGGCTCTCCGAGGTCAGTCAGCAGGTAGGTGAGCCAGCGAAGCTCCTGTGCAGCCATGTCCCCGGCGTAGATCTCAGCCTCACAACTGGAGCCGAGAACAGAAGACGAGCGGGTAGCCCGCCACGAAACAGAGCCGGAACCAAGGCTGAAGGTGTAACCCTGTGACGACCGCTGCGTAGCCTGGTCGTCAGCCCAAGAAGCGTCTGCGTGCCCAGTGAGGACCACTGGACTCTGCCCTCCAAGCACAAGCCCCATGCCCGACGTACTGCACAAGTAACGCAACACCCTCTTCGCTGCAGCCATGTGCTCCGGTCTGTGTCTCCCAGGAGCAACATAGCGTGCGAGAATGCTAAGAGGGTATGCGAGGTCAGGTCGTGTGCAGGTCATCAGGTACATGAGGCAGCCAACAAGCTCTGGGTACGGGCCACTCGACTCTACGGACTCATCCGAAGGCAGAGCTGAGAGCGAGTGGCGAGTAGGCAGAGGAGTGGCCTGACGCGAGGAGTACGTGAAGCCGAAGCGCTGAAGGACATGCTGCACCATGTGTGACTGAGTCAGGGTAATGGTGCGGCGTGCTCTGTCCCGGGTGATCTGCAAGCCAAGGTAGCTGCGCAGTTCACCCAGGTCTGTACACGTGTGTCTCTTCTGCAGCTCGGACTTCACGTGGGCGAGACCAGCAGTGTCAGTTGTGGCAAAGACCAAGTCGTCGACGTACACGAGGATGTAGAACGGCGGCAAAGAAGTGTCGGTGCGCAGAAACAGCGACGGGTCGGCAGTAGAGGGAGCAAACCCAAGAGCCGCAAGTGTAGTCCTCAGTGTGTCGTGCCACTCACGCGGTGCCTGGCGGAGACCGTAGACTGGCCGCCGGAGGCTCCACTGGGTGCCAGGAGGAAAAGACCCAGTGAAGCCAGGTGGGCGACGCAGCCAGATCTCCTCGTGCAGGCTGCCCTGCAAGAAAGCAGTGCTGAAGTCAAGAGAGTGCAGCTCGTAGTCGCGGTGAGCAGCTATGTGCAGCAGTACCCGAAGAGTGGTCATCTTCGGGGTGGGAGAGAAGGTCTGAAAGTAGTCAACTCCCTGCCGCTGACTGAAGCCACGAGCCACGTAACGCGCCTTGAAGACAGGCGGAGAACCCGGCGGCCGCTTCACCCTGAAAATCCACATGCCACTGACGATGTTCGCCCCAGGCGGGGGAACCTCGTCAACGTAGGTACCTGTGGACTTCCAGGAAGCCATCTCTGTGTCCATAGCTGCCTGCCACTGAGAGGAGTAGGGACCCTCTATCGCCTCCGCGTAAGAGCGCGGAGTCGGGATGTCAAGTGCATCCGGGTCTCCCTCAGGGGTAAGCAGTACGGACACGAGATGAGGTGAAGCAGCAGCCAAACACTGGAACTCCTCCTGCCTGTCCTCAAGGACGTCCGTGCCAAGGGCACACTCACCCCCGACGGACGGAGGACAGACAGACTCAGACTTAGCGACAAGACAAGCAGCGTAGTCTAGACGACAGCGAGCAGCAAAGTCGACGAGCTCAGCAACTAGGGCAGACGCAGCAGTGGACGCAAAGGAAGGGTCAGTGACGACAGTAGCAAGGAGACGCGTGACAGTAGGACTGGGAGCACGAAGAGAGTCCGACTCTGGGTCGGGAAGAGCAGGAAGAGAGGAATCAGGAGGAGAAGGCAAAGGGGCACGCAGAGGAGCAGTGGACGGACGCAGAGACATCCGGTGCGTGCCAGGGACAGGAGGAGGACGCTGACGTGAACCACGACCACTAGCGCGAGCAGTACGGACAGGCGACGCAGGACGCGACGCAGGCTCACGACGCTCAGCAAGACCTCCAGTAGGACCAGTGTAGGGAGAAGGAGCGGGCAGTGGGGAGGCCGGCTGTAACTGTAACTGTGACAGAACAGGCTGTGGACTCTCTAAGGGAGGAGGAGGGCCAGTAGAAGGCGAGAGACCAAGAACCTGCTGAAGGAGCGGAACGAAGTACGGCCGAGGCCGCGCGGCGACTCCAGACACAGCAGGGACAGCACCAGTACCCTTAGCGGCAGCACCAGCGCCAGCAGCAACTCCAGCTCCAGTACCTCCAGCAGCACCAGTAGCACCCCCAGCAGGCCCGCCTCCAGGACCGACAGCAGTAGCCTCAGCGTCAACACCCTCAGCAGCTCCAGCTCCAGTCGTACCCGCAGGCCCAGCAGCTCCAGGACTCCCAGTACGAGCACCTCCGGGACCCGCGGCACCAGCACCCTCAGTAGCCGAAGAACCTCCAGCTCCAGCAGCACGCCTCCAGCGCCGGGCAAACCACTCGCGCAGCTCCTGTGGAGAGAGTGGCTCCCGCCGAGACGAAGCACTCTGAGAACCTCCAGGCTCAGCACCGCCAGACGCCACACAAGCAGGCCCAGCTCCCTCAGGCTCCACACCCCCAGGCCCAGCACCTCCAGGCGTAGCACCCCCAGGCTCAGCACCCCCAAGCTCAGCACCCCCAGGCTCAGCACCCTCACGCTCAGCACCCCCAGGCGTAGCACCCACACGCTCAGCACCCCCAGAGTCAGCACCCCCAGGCTCAGCACCCTCAGCAGCACCAGATTCACCAGTAACCTCGACAGGCTCGACTGCGTCTACCTGGGACACACCTGAAGGGGCAGGACCCTGAGGGGGGAGGGGGTCTACCGGGGGGGGACCTGGCACAAGGAAGAGCGGTGGTGGGGGGAGGGACGGAGTGCGGTAGGGGAAGAGGCGGTAGTAGGGGACCGACTCGTCAAACGTGACGTCCTGGGAGGACAGAACACGGCGAGAGGTGGGGTGGTAGAACTGCCACCCTGGCGCGTCAGGGGGGAAGCCAAGGAAGACGCAAGGAGCAGCACGAGGGGACAGCTTGTCCGCAGACAAGTCGCGGACAAACGCCCGAGATCCCCAGACACGGAACGCAGACGCATCGCCAACCTTCCCCGTCCACAGCAAAGCAGGGGAGGTCTCCGGTCTGGAGACCCTAGGGTGAAGGTTGATCTGATGCGCCGCGTACCGAACCGCAAACGGCCACAGAAAATGGGGGGCAGCCGCATGCATCATGGACGTACGGGCGACGTCCATGACCATGCCAATGCGGCGCTCAGCAATCCCATTTTGCTGTGGAGAGTCCGGAAGCGTGAAGGTCTGGCGGATGCCTCGTGCTCGACAGTAGGCTCGCAGAAGGCCAGAGGAGAACTCTCCACCTCTGTCAGAGTGCAGACGCAGAACAGGAAAGTCCGAACCGAAGCTCTGCCTGAGCTGGAGACGAGCTGCGCGGATCCGGTCGATCAACACCTCAGGGACATCACCCTTGCTGCGCAAGGGGAAGACTGTGGTGTAACGCGAGTAGTCGTCAACCACCAACAGGAAGTAGCGCTCGTGACCCTGTCCACGGACGCGGGCCGGGCCCCACACGTCCATGTGAAGCGTCTGCAGCGGGGCCTCTGTCGGAGGAAACTGGGAGGAGTGAGGGGCAGCCCGCTGCCGCCCCTCGACACAGGGGACGCAGGTAGGGCCAGGCCCCGGAGGAAGGGGAGGGAGGGACCGGGGAAGACCAGAGACAAGGACACGGGAGGCCATGCCTCGGAGACGAAGCAGGGAGGGGTGACCAAGGCGGTGGTGCCAGAGGAGAGTCTCGTGAGACAGGAGGCGACACGAACAGGGGGCAGACTCAGGACCAGACCTGGACGCTGCAGCAAACACCTGACCTGACGCAGCTACCTGACCAGACGCAGTGACTGGAGGAGACGCAGTGGTCAGGGTGTACAGGCTCGACCCCGGGCGACGGGTAAACGTGGCCAGGTGTCGGCCAGTCCGAGCGTCCGTGCAGTGGGTCACCCGCTGACTCCCAGGAGTGAACTGGTGAACCCCCGCATCCTGTAGGTCAGCACCACTCACCAAGTTCGTAGAGAACGAGGGGAGGTAAAGACCAGACAGGGTGCCAGAGGGGGCCGCCGGACACGGGAGGACAGTGGAGAAGTGAGCAAGGACAGGACCCCCAGAGGGGTCTGCCAGAGAGACCGCAACTGGCCGGCCAAGCGGCGTGAGTGTGGTGCGGTCTCGAAAGAAGGAGCGAGAAGCCCCCGAGTCAAGGGTGAAGGTGTGGGAGGCCGAGGCCGACGCAGAACCTGAGAGAGCAGACTCACCAGCACCTGAGGGCGCAGACGCCCCTAGAGCAGCAGCCTCGCTAGCACCTAGAGCAGCAGCCTCACCAGTACCTAGAGCAGCAGTCTCAATGCCCGGGTCGGGCGGAAAACACCGGTAACAGTCACCCTCATCACTAATAGTCACAGTATACATGGCAGCAAGAATAGCATCAAAGTCAAGGTCAAAGACAGCCACACCCGCCCTAGACAGCTCACCCCAGCGGGGGATCTCAGTGGCCTCAGGGAACTGGTGACGCCAAGCGTCCGTCAGGCGGCCAAAGCAGCGCTGGGTGGAGTGCGCACCCCCGCACTGCTCACCCGCGCGGTCGCCGGTGCGGAGGACGTAGGTGCACGGACCAGTACCCCCACCCCTCTGGCGTGCAGCGTACCACTCACGGAGCTGCTGAGGGGAGGGGATGTCACGAGTGCGCTGCTGCTGCTGCTGCTGCTGCTGGCGCTGACCACCACCGGAGCCGACTCTCTGCGCAGCGCCACCCCGACCAGCTCCACCTCCTCCGCCGCCTCCTCCTCCACCGCCGCCACCTCCGCTCCCACCGCCACCGCCGCCGCCGCCTCCGCCTCCACTGCCACCACCGACACCTCCACCCCCGCGACCACCCCCACCGCCACCCCCACCCCCTCCACCGCCTCCACCGCTGCCTCCACCGCCCCCGCTAGCTCCTCCAGTGCCCCTGCCCCCCTTGCCCTTGCCAGGGCGGCGTCTCCCGCTAGGGGTAGACGCCGCACCGACCGACTCAAGCCCAACGAGGTCGGCCGCAGCAGCAGAGGCAACAGAGGGCAAAAGGGGGGAGGGGGAACACCCCTCAAAGATGGGGGTGCGAGGGTCACCACGAGAGGCTCCTACAGCTACTATGCTCTTCTCTGCTGCTAGGAGGGACTTCTCGAGGAGGTCAACGGTGAGAGTGGTGGGGCAAACAGAGAGGAAGTGGTCCCTGACTACGCGAAGGGAGTCAGGGAGCCGGGTGACTATGTAGTAGAGGGTGATGTACATGGGGGGGGGGTTCTTGGCGCAGAACTCTGCAGGAAGCGCAGCGCGGTAGCGAGTGTCACTAGTGCGGAGGTGCGTAATGAGGTCAGCGACTGTGGGAAAGGCAGCAAGGGCAGGGAAGAGGTACGGTAGCATGAGGCGGCTAAGTGCAGCAGTGGCAGGGGAGGAGTAGCGCGCAACTACAGCGTCGTACAAGGTCTGAGCACTCTTGTACTGGCTAAAGTGCGCACGCTCAGAGGTAGGTAGGTGGCGACGCACAGCAAGACGTGCAGCAGCATCGCGCGTGGCCCACTGGGAGCGAACAGTGGCGTCAGCAGCAGCAGCGGGGGCAGGAGAGGCACCAGAAGTGAGGTCAAAGAGGGAGAGGCCGTCTGCCCTGTCGCACTGTAAGAAAAGCTGCAGGTCATCTATCCAGACGTCAAAGTCAATGGCCCGACCCTCAGCGTCAAAAGCGAGGACACTAGGGGTAGCCATGACAGCAGTAGACTAGCAGCGCAAACAGTAGGGTGAGGGCAGTGCTGTGAAAGGGGCGCTGCTCTTACCGGACAGGGCGGCTCGGGTGGCTCGGCTGTAGGGCGGCTCGGCGGCTCGGTTGCTGGGCGGCTCGGCGGCTCGGCTGCTGGGCGGCTCGGCGGCTCGGCTGCTGGGCGGCTCGGCGGCTCGGCTGCTGGGCGGCTCGGCTGCTGGGCGGCTCGGCTGCTGGGCGGCTCGGCTGCTGGGCGGCTCGGCGGCTGGGCGGCTTGGCTGCTGGGCGGCTCGGCGGGGCCGCTGAGAGGGCGGCGTCCGGGGCCGCTGGGAGGAGGCGGCGAGGCCGCTGAGAGGAGGCGGCGGGGCCGCAAAGGTAGGTGGCGGGGCCGCAGGTAGGTGGCGGGGCCGCTAGTAGGTGGCGGGGCCGCATGTAGGTGGCGGGGCCGCTGGTCGATGGCGGGGCCGCACAGGCAAGTGGCGGGGCCGCGGAGGTAGGTGGCGGGGCCACACAGGTAGGTGGCGGGGCCGCGGAGGTAGGTGGCGGGGCCGCACAGTGAGGTGGCGGGGCCGCGAAGGTAGGTGGCGGGGCCGCACAGGTAGGTGGCGGGGCCGCGGAGGTAGGTGGCGGGGCCGCACAGGTAGGTGGCGGGGCCGCGAAGGTAGGTGGCGGGGCCGCACAAATAGGTGGCGGGGCCGCGAAGGTAGGTGGCGGGGCCGCACAGGTAGGTGGCGGGGCCGCGGAGGTAGGTGGCGGGGCCGCACAGGTAGGTGGCGGGGCCGCGAAGGTAGGTGGCGGGGCCGCGTAAGGTGGCGATAGGCGCGACGGGCGCGACGGGCGCGACGGGCGCGACGGGCGCGACAGGCGCGACGGGCGCGACGAGCCGAAAGGGCGGCGCGAAGGGCCGTAGGGGCGGCGCGACTCGGGCCGGAGCAAAACGCGCTCCGGGCAGGAAAAAAAAAATTTCGTGGTGGTGGGCTCTAGGAATCGTTCCCACTAGGGAACCTGCTCGATACCATGAGAAGAAACGAGGAATGAGATGACTAAGTGAAAGTTGGGTACAAAAAGCAAACCCTAGAAAACTGTACCCCATATGTGCCACCCCACTATAGCCTACAATAGCTATGTCATATAAATCTGACAGAGTAGTCATCTTCGGGGTGGGGGAGAAGGTATGGAAAAAGTCGACCCCCTGTCGGTGACTGAAGCCTCGAGCAACGTAGCGCACCTTGAAGGCAGGCGGAGAACCCGGCGGCCGCTTCACTCTGAAAATCCACATGCCATTGACTATGTTCGCCCCAGGAGGAGGAACCTCGTCGACGTAGGTGCCTGTGGACTTCCAGGAAGCCATCTCTACGTCCATGGCTGTCTGCCACTGAGAGGAGTACTCACCCGCAATCGCCTCAGCGTAAGAGCGCGGGGTAGGGATGTCAAGTGCATCCGGGTCTTCCTCAGGGCAAAGCAGCATGGATGCGAAACAAGGTAAAGCAGCCGCAAGACACTCAAGCTCAAACTGTCTGTCCTCAAGGACGTCACTGCTAAGGGCAGGCTCACCCCCGACGGATGGAGGACTGACAGACTCAGAATCAGTAACAAGACTCGCGATGTAGTCGAGATGACGGGTAGAAGGAAATTCGACTAGCTCAGTGACTAGGGCAAACGCAGCAGTAGACTCAAAGTCAGGGTCAGTGACGACATTAGCGAGGAGATGAGTGACATTAGGATTGGCAGCACGAGTAAGGTCGAACTTAGTGTCAGGAACGGAAGGAAGAGAGGACTCCGGAGGAGACGGCAGGGCAACATGCTATGGAACAGAGGAAGGACGAAGTGCCATAACGTGAGTGCCTGGGACAGCAGGAGGACGAGGACGGGTGATACAACGAGCACGAACAGGTGTGGAGGCACGAGACACAGGTTCACGACGCTCATTCAGGGAGTCTGGCAGCTCAGTGTAGGGAGAAGGAGCAGGCAGTGGGGAGCCAGGTGGCAACTGTGATTGAGACGGGCCAGGCGGTGGACACAGGAGAGGTGGAGTGAGGCCAGTGAAAAACGAGAGACTAAGAACATGGCAAAGGGCCGAGTCAGGGGGTGGCAGGGACGACTGCGGATGCCAGTAGAAAACCGGTCGGTGCGGCACAGTACCCGTACCGTCAGCAGCTCCAGCACCTCCAGTACCTCCAGCTCCAGCACCTCCAGTAGCACTTCCAGTACCTCCAGCACCAGCAGCACCTCTAGCACCAGCAGCTCCAGTAGTACCTCCACCACCAGCAGCTCCAACGTCTAGGAAACTCCAAGCTCCAACACCAGAGCGGCCTCCCCGAACGACCCACTCACGAAGCTGCTCCGGTGAGGGCGTCTTGAGTCGACTAGGCGGCTACTGCTGTCCAACGCTAGGACCTGCAGTTGGAGCATCCACGGCCCCACCACCACTAGGGCTCTCAGCACCCCCACAGGCAGCACCCCCAGAGTCAGCACCCCCAGAAACCTCACCCCCAGTCTCAGCACCCCCAGTCTCACCACCCCTAGGACCAGCATCTCCTGCGTCCTCACCCCTAGTGTCACCACCCCCAGCAGCACCAGTGTCCACAACTACAGGCTGCAGAGGCGACAAAGACGGTCGAGGTGGAAAACCAGGAGGGGTCTCCAAGCGTAGAGAGCGACTGGTGGTCGCCGTGTCGTCAGCAGCGGGGTCACCACCCTCAACTGGGCCAGAGGTGTCAGAGGAGATCACCAAAGGCTCAACCAAGGGGGGTGGGTCTACCTGAGACACACCTGAGGGAGCAAGACCCTGTGGGGGGAGGGGGTCTACCCGGGGGGGGGTCTGGTACCAAGAAGAGAGGCCCCAGAGGGATCGGGTGGGATGTGTGCGGGTGGAGCCTATAGAAACAGACAGATTCGTCAAAGGTTACGTCTTGGGAGGACAGGACTCGACGCGAGCGAGGGTGGTAAAACTGCCACGGCGGGGCGTCGGTGGGGAAGCCCAGGAAGGCGCAGCGGAGAGTGCGAGGAGAGAGCTTGCTCGCAGTGGTATCGCGGACAAGGGAGAGCGCGCCCCAGACCCGAAACGCAGACACATCGCCAGCCTCTCCTGTCCAACGGAGTGTGGGCGATGTCTCTGGCAAAGAGACACGGGGCCAGAGGTTGAGCTGATGCGCAGCGTATCGGACCGCAAACGGCCACAGAAAATGGGGAGCAACCGCATGGATCATGGAGATACGAGCAACCTCCATGATCAAGCCAATGCGACGCTCAGCATTCCCATTTTGTTGCGGAGAGGCCGGAAGCGTGAAAGACTGGAAGATGCCCTCGTCTCGACAGAACTCCGCAAGAAGGCCGGAAGAGAACTCACCGCCCCTGTCAGAGTGCAGACGCATGACGGGAAGGTCCCGCCAAAACCGCTCGCGCAGCTGGCGACGAGTAGCGCGGATCCAGGGGATCAAAACACCGCAGACGTCCACCTTGCTGCACAAGGGGAAGACCGTGGGGTAGCGCATGTGGTCGTCAACGACCAGCAGGAAGTAGCGTTCCTGGTCCGTCCCACAGACGGGGGCCGGGCCCAACACGTCCATGTGGAGAGTCTGCAGAGGAGCAGTGGTCGGAGGAAACGAGGAGGAGTGAGGAGCGGCGCGCTGCCGCCCCTCGACGCAGGGAAGGCACGGCGGGGCAGGCGAGCGTGGGAGGGGGGGCAGGGACCTGGGAAGGCCAGAGACAAGGAGACGGGAGTGCATGTGGCGGAGACGCGGCAGAGAGGGGTGACCGAGTCGGTGGTGCCAGAGAAGATTCTGGTGGGAGAGTACCCGACACGAGCACGACGCAGCGAACTGACCAGACGCAGACACCTGACTCGACGCAGCCATCTGACCTGACGCAGCCACCTGTGCAGACGCACTGGTCAGGGTGTACAGACTGGACCCAGGCTGCCGAGTGAACATAGAAAGGTGACGTCCAGTCCGAGAGCACGTACAGATCGCCACACGTTGCCCTCCAGGGATAAAGGTATCAACCCAAACATCCTGAAGGACTGCGTTGCTCACCAAGTTCGTTAAGAACGAGGGGAGGCGGAGGCATGAAAGAGAGCCAGAGGGGACTGCCGAACACGGGAGGACAGTGGAGGCTCGTGCGACGACGGGGCCCCCAGAGGGGTCAGCTAGTGAGACTTGGACCGGTGCAGCGAGTGGTGTTACTGTGGTGCCATCACGAAAGAAGCAACGAGACGCGCCAGAGTCAAGTGTGAAGGTGTGCAAGACTTCAGTTGAGGCAACAGACTCACTAGTGGCCGACTCACTGGCACCTGTGGCAGCAGTCTCACTGGCATCTAGAGCGGCAGCAGACTCACTAGCACCTTGAGCAGCAGCACTGACACTACCAGAGACACGCCGCTGACACTGCTGCCGCTGTTGTCCAGTACCTCTAGCACGCAAGAAATCCCAAGCTCCAGGACCAGAGCGGCCTTGCCGAATAACCCACTCGCGAAGCTGATGCGGCAATAGAGTCTCTGGCTGACGCTGCTACTGCTGTCCTCCTCCAGACGCTGCTACGACCGTGATAGTGGCCATGACAGGCAGAGGCAGTAAGGAGCAGTGGCGCAAGGACCTCAGTAGCAGGTGATGTAGCTGCAACTGTAGCAGTAGCGGTAGTCGCTGTGGCTGCAACAACAGGAGAAACTGTTGGAGTGGTTGTGGAGGCCAGTAGGTTGCATGGGCAGCAGGGCACGGGCTAGCAGCAGGGCACACGGGCAGCAAGGCGCAGACGGGCTGCAGGGCAGGGCAGCACGCGGGCTGAAGGGCAGGGCGGCGCGCGGGCTGCAAGGCAGGGCGGCGCGCGAGCTGCAGGGCAGGGCAGAGCGCGGGCTGAGCAGCGTGCGGGTCGCACGTTAGGCAGCAAGCGGGCAGGGCAGAGCGCGTGGGGTAGCGCAGGCAGGGCAGCGTGAGGGACGCTGTTCGAGCAGGTCGAAACTAGTGGTGGGCCCTAACGGAGCGGTCCTACGGATGGACCTGCTCTGAAACCATGTCAGAAGAATGTGCAGGAATGGATGAACTATGCAAGAGTGAGATACAAGTAGTAAACCCTAACTAGGGTTGTACTCTATACTGAGCACCTCACTCTAGTCTAGCAGAACTAAGAACATATAAATATGTTTTGGCACGCTAACCATCCATCCACTAGCTATCCTCGTTCTGCAAAGGCTGCTACTGCTAATGTGAGGTGACTTTTGAGTCGACTCAAAAGTAAACACGAAGCGCACACGGTAACCATCCATCCACCGCCTGTCCTCATTCTGCAAAGGTTGCTGCTTATATGTGCTCTGATGGGGAGATGGTAAGACTTCTGAACCGTACCAGGGACATTGGCAGCAAGTCCATGCTACACTCATGTATCGGCACTTTCATATTGCTCTGCTGTCAAGAGCCTTGGTTGTGCTGCTGCCCACTCAGCAGGATGCGGCAGCAGCACTGCAATATACCCCTCTGAGGCTGCCTGCAGAAAGCAAAATGAGAGAAAAAAAAAAAGGAACTGATGGAAAGTCAGAAAGTAGATAACTATGGAAATAATTATCGATACAACAGTATAGTATACACAATCCTGTCCTTTGAATTATGTTCCTTGACATATGTTAAAAGACAACATGACTGATTCTGCCGACAACTCTGGTGGATTGACCTTACCTTGTCTCTGAGCAGCATCGGGTTGGTGGCCAGCTGTCGATTGACCTCAATCAGCCGACCCTTGACGCAACACCTGAACAGGAGACGACGAGACGTTCCACATTGTCACTCCCGGGATGAAGAAAGATTGAGGGAAGCGGGTACAATGAGAGAATGGGAAGGGGCGGACGAGAAAAGCCACACTCATGAGGAAACAGAAACACATTGCACGTAGCTCCTTTTCATTTCACAAAACTAGTTGACCGACTTTCATTTCACAAGACTAGTTGACCGACCTTTCATTTCACAAGACTAGTGGACTGACCTTGCAACGTAAAATGCATATCCCTGCCCATTCCTTTCTCCTCCACCATTTTGCAGTCCCGGCCCTTTTCTTCTTGCTTCATCATTTTCGTGTCTTGATTCAAAACCAGCACCACTCGCTCCCTCGGGTATTTTCTGCAGTTGCGCCTCTCGATTCCCCCCTATCCTCGGCTGCTTTTGCTCATTCTCTCTGCTCCTCCCATTGGTATTCAACAACTCACTGCCATCTGCGGGTGCACCACTGCAAACTGTAAGTGTATCAGCAGCTGTGACTGCATTACCAGTTGTGGCTGTATTACCAGTCGGGACTGAATCAGTGGCTGTGACTGTATCAGTTGCAGTGGGCATAGCTGCCGCTCTTTCTGACACACTGATAGTGCTGCCACTGCCTGCAGCACTGCTGTCAGGAGCTGCATTTGTCGTACAAGACACTGCGGTTGGGTTCGATTCCGTCACATTGGGAACTGTGGTGGCAGCGTTGGCATCACCACTAGCGATTGTGCCTGTATCAGTTGCTGTGACTGTATCAGGAGGTGGCGTCACCATTACGATCTTGCAGAGAGCTGAGTTGGCATCCAAAGGTGTTGCCCTCTGATTGGATGGGATGGCGAGTATAGACACAAGCAGTAGAGGATGAAGCAAAGAAATGAGTAAGACAGGAAGGGCAGAAGCAATCACACAGGAACGGATCACAGACACATACTCCTCACCCAGATGATAAAAGAGAGTTTTTGAGACGTCTCAAGAACTCTCTTTTGTCAGAAGCAATCACAGAGGAAGGGACCACAGTGGTATTCCTCAACCAGAGTTCACCCTGTGACTGACAGTAGTGTGTTGTGTTTCACTTGAATTCCTCCATCCCACACCTGCCTGTTCACAGCTCTCCACCCTTCAACTCCTGAACCCTTATTCCTCAGCTCTACGCCCGAAACCCACAACTCTCATTTCAAATTAACTATCCAGAAACTTGAACCCCTAAAAGCCGAAACCTTCAAGTTGAGATGCACAACTGTTTTCAGCCTTGAACCCTCTAAACCCAACCCCCTCAACCCTCGCCCGCACCTGTTTGTTCTTGCCAGTGGCCTCCATCTCCAGGCGGCTCCTCTTGCCCACGTGGAAATCAACGGCTGAGATCGCTCGATCTGCTGCCAGTGCTGCGTGCGAGGGAGCAAGGCCCACCACAATGAGTCTGCCAGAGGGGGACGAGGAGACCAATGGGGCGACGGGGGCGAGGGGTGCAGGGGGGAAGAACGGGAAGAGGGTCTCATGGCATGCATTCCAAATCTGACAAGAAGGGGAAGAGGGTATCAGAGCCTACCTTGCACTGAGCACAACATCCATGGTCCACATTGAGGGGTTTGTTTATGAGGAATTCGATAGTCAAGGGTCAGCCTTTTGGAAAGCGCAGAATTGGTGTAATTTAATGCCGAGGGAATCGGTTTTATTACACTAGCAGTGTACACCTACCCATTGGCATGTCGGTAGATGTATTGATCATTGCCCTTTATGCCTCCCACGTCTGCGACACCAGAAACGGTGGATGCACGAAACAAATGGGTGCACACTGTTTCAAAATAGAGTTGCGCTTAGAAGCTATTGCGCCAAGGAGAATAAGACAACGATACTAGCATATATGCTGGGAGAAGGAGTTTTTGACTCGAATGGCAAGCACAAGTCGCTCCCACGCACCGCGCAGGAAGTATCGCGAGAAGCCTCGCTCGTGGTAGCGAAGCGGGGATCGCACAGAGAGCACCTGAGGCGGATACAGCTCGTCGAAAGCGAGAGAGTGTATCGTCGAGCCGGCACCCAATCCGAATGGCGCGTCTGGCACGGAAGTCGCTGGTACTTCTACGTCTGGCAACGGAGTCGTTGCATCTACGCCTGGCTCGCGGTCCTGCGGAGCTAGTGGTGCCTCTGTCAAGGAAGTCGGTGCCTCTACGTTTCGCGACGACGACAACGCGATTTGCGGTTGTGACTGTACGGAGTTCTGCGCGGCCGGTATTTCATCGCAGCGTGACTGTTCTGTGTTATCTGTGGCGGGGCTGGGACGAGCGGTCGTCACTCCATCGCCGTCGCCGTGGCTCTCCATGCCAGACCAATCGACAGGTCTGCTGTCAGAACGGAATGTTTTGCAGTTCCAGGTGGGGAGAAATATCATACCCTCGAGATCATCCTCGTTACCATCTGTTCACGAAGTTCGACTTCTACGTCCACTGTGAATGAAGGTGGCTCTTGAAAATGGTAAAACATCACACTCTAATTATTGAGTAAAATGATAAGTGGTTGATACATGTGCTATTGAACGAATGAGCAAGGAGATCAATATTGATGCCAGCAAAAACAAATCATTTAGTAAGGTGTTTTACAGGCATAACGCAAAGTTTGGTATTGACTGAGGCGTTGGTACGGATTACGGGTTACTAGCCTAGGCGTATGGCATGGGCGCAGCAGTGAGAAGGGTGGTCAAGAAGCGAAATTTTTGACATGGTAACAGGACTAAATGGTCGGTGGTGGTGCGTCAGTGTTGTACGCGGCATGCAATACAGGAGACGCAAAGTAAAGAAAGCTGGGTTTGGAGTATTTCAAACTTAGGTGTGAATGCGGCGAAATGAGGCTACGTACAATCAAGGACGGTCTATTTACATCATACTTGCAGAACGACTGGGTTGGTATTTCACATAATACGTACTTTCGGGAGTCGGGACACTCCCTCGTACACCACCTTTGCCTAGAGATTTTCGCACGAGCAGCAGCAGCGGTGGTGGCTGCTGTGGCAGCGGTAGCGGCAGTGGTAGGGGCAGCAGCGGCGGCGGCGTAAGCGACAGCGGCGGCTGTTGCAATAGCGGCTGCAGCAACTGAAGCAGCAGCGGCAGCAGCTGTAGCGGTAGTTGCGGCGGGTGTAGCAGCTGTAGCAGTAGTTGCGGCGGCTGTTGCGGCAGCGGCAGCAGCTGTAGTGGCAGTTTCGATGACTGCGGCAGCTGTAGCAGCAGTTTCGACGACTTCGGTAGCTATAGCAGCAGCTGTAGCGGCAGTTTCGACGACTGCGGCAGCTGTAGCAGCAGCTGTAGCGGCAGTTTCGACGACTGCGGTAGCTGTAGCAGCAGCTGTAGCGGCAGTTTCGACGACTGCGGCAGCTGTAGCAGCAGCTGCAATGGCTGTAGCGGCAGCAGCTGTAGCAGTCGATGCGGCGGCTGCAGCAGCAGCTGTAGTGGTCGTTGCGGCGGCAGTTGTAGCGATTGCTGCGGCGGCTGAGGCAGCTGTAGTGACAGGTACAGCGTTGGCAATTGTAAATGCAGCGGCGGCCGCAACAAAGGGGGAGTGGGGGCGCGCTGGGCAGCGGGGCAGCAGTGCGCGCAGCAGCAGTGCGCGGGGCAGGGGCGCACGCAGCAGCAGTGCGCATGGTAGCGTGGGGCGTGGGGCAGTGGCGACGCGCGGAGCACTGTACAAGGGGCAGCGTGGGGCAGAACTAACGGTGGGCCCATCTGAAACCATGTCAAAATCTAACAGCATGGATGAAATTGACTAGGAACAATGAGATACATGTTGGAAATCCTAAATGGGTTGTACCCTCTAAAGTGCACCTTACTGTAGCCTACAACCTAACAAATGTACATTTTGACAAAGCTACCATTTCTCTGAGAGCCGCATTCATCGGAGCTTTTAGCCCGAGCAGTTCCAAGTATATGCATGTGTTGCCGACTTCAGGAATAAAAAAAATCAGGTTTGATTTAAGGTCTTTGAAATCGCACGGTCTGGCGAAGCTGTGCATGTCACTTTGATCCTGACTGTTGAGACACAACTGCTAGATGTAAGTGCCCCATGCATGCATGCACAGAAATGGTGATAGAGATGTTCTCAATGTACAGCTTGTTTATTGCATTTTTTTCCAAATAAATATCTATTGCATAACCTGGCACCTGTCATATATGTATACAATCTACATGAAAATAATCATGTGCACCCCTTTCTACCTCCCTCCAGGAGGCACTCGAAGCTGTCAAACTTATATCTGCTATAGTCTGTTTAGGCTGTAGTGGGGTAGTTCTTAGAGGGTACAACACTTTTGTGCTCTCTACTTGTACCCATCTCGTTCCTAGTTCAATCATTCCATTCTCGATTCTCACATGGTATAGAGCTGGTTCGTTTTTTTTTAAGGGCCCACCACTCGAAATGTTTTTTTTTCGTTACCTGCCCGAGGCGCGCGTCGCGTTTGACCGAGCCGCGCCCTAGTGTCTGTCCTTCGAGGCCCCTAGTGGCCTGTCGCTGCCCCTTAGTGGCCCTTAGCGACCCCCCCTTAAGGCTCGTCGCGGCCCCTCTTCAGGCCCGTCGCGGCCCCTCCTAAGGCCCGTCGCGGCCCCCTCTTAAGGCCCGTCGCGCCCCCCTCGTAAGGCCCGTCGCGGCCCCTTCCTAAGGCCCGTCGCGGCCCCTCTTAAGGCCCGTCGCGGCCCCTCTTAAGGCCCGTCGCGGCCCCTCTAAAGGCCCGTCGCGGCCCCTCCTAAGGCCTGCCGCGGCCCCTCTTAAGGCCCATCGCGGCCCCTGTTAAGGCCCGTCGCGGCCCCTCCTACGGCCCTTCGCGGCCCCTCTGACGGCACGTCGCGGCCTCGTCACGGCCCTTCGCGGCCCCCTCTGCCGGCCCATCGCGGCCCCTGTTAAGGCCCGTCGCGGCCCCTCCTACGGCCCTTCGCGGCCCCTCTGACGGCCCTTCGCGGCCCCTCTGCCGGCCCGTCGCGGCTCCTCTGCCGGCCCGTCGCGGCCCCAACTGGCGCACCCCCCCTTCTCGGCCCCAACTGGCGCGCCCCCGGCCGGCTCCTGCTACCGAGCCCCTGCCGGCCCCAACTCGCGCGGCCCCTCCTGGCGTGCCTCTGCCAGCCCCTGCCGAACCCTGCTGACGAGCGCCTGCCGACCCCTGCCGGCGCCTGCACCTGTCTCTGGTAAGCCGAGCCGCGCCACCCGGCTGAACCGAGCCGCCCAGCCGAGCCGCGCCACCTAGCCGAGCCGCGCCGCTGCTGATACTGCTGCGCTGCTGCTACTGCCACTACTGCTGCTACTGCTGCACTACTGCTATTACTGCTACTGCTGCTCCTCTTCCTACTGCTTCCACTGCTGCTATGGCTAGTCCTACAGTTCTCACTTTTGACTCTGGGGGACGTGCAGTTGACTTTGACGTATGGGTTGATGACCTACAGCTCTTTCTTCAGTGTGACTCTAGGGATGGGGTATCCCTTTTCGATCACACGTCCGGTGTTTCCACTGCTCCTCCTGTTACTGCTGACAGTACTGTTCGCTCGCAGTGGACCACTCGTGACGCTGTTGCTCGTCTTGCTGTTCGAAGTCACTTGCCCCCTGCTGAGCGCGCACACTTTGGCCAGTACAAGACTGCTCAGTCTTTGTACGACGCTGTGGTTGCACGCTACTCCTCCCCTGCCACTGCTGCCCTCAGTCGCCTCATGCTGCCGTACCTGTTCCCTGACCTTGCCGCCTTTGCCACAGTCGCTGACCTAGTTGCTCACCTTCGCACTAGTGACGCCCGCTACCGCGCTGCCCTTCCCACTGAGTTCTGTGCCAAGAACCCCCCCCCATGTACATCACCCTTTACTACCTAGTCACCCGCCTCCCTGACTCTCTCTCTTCAGTCAGGGACCACTTTCTCTCCCTTTGCCCCACCGAGCTGACTGTCGACCTGCTAGAGGAGTGCCTTGCTGCAGCTGAGAAGAGTATCTTAGCTGTAGGTGCTTCTCGCGGCGACCGTCGCACCCCCTTCTTTGAGGGGTGTTCCCCTGTCCCCCTTCTCCCCTCTGTTGCTTCTGCTAATGCTGTCAACCTCGTTGGCACTGAGGAGGTTGGAGCTGCGTCTGCCCCTAGTGGGAGACGCCGCAACAGCAAGGGCAAGGGGACGAGGGGTGGTGGAGGGGGTGGCGGGGGGGGTGGTGGAGGAGGCGGAGGGGGTGGCGGTGGAGGTGGGGGTGGTACCGGGAGTGGGGGCTTCAGTGGCGGCAGTGGAGGTGGTGGAGGCAGCGGCGGAGGTGGTGGAGGCAGCGGCGGAGGTGGTGGAGGCAGCGGCAGCGGTGGTGGAGGCGGAGGCGGCGGTGGTTCTGGTCGAGGTGCAGCCGCGCAGCGTGGAGGCTTTGGTGGCAGCCAGCGCCAGCAGCAGCTGCGCACCCGTGAGACCCCGTCGGTTCAGCAGCTTCGTGAGTGGTACGCTGGGCGTGGGAGGTCTGGGGGTGCAGGTCCCTGCGCTTACGTTCTCCGCACCGGCCCTCGTAGTGGGGAGGTGTGTGGGCTCCCACACACCACGCAGCGCTGCTTCGGCCGCTTGACTGACGCTTGGCGTACCCAGTTTCCTGACTCTGTTGAGCTCCCTCGCTGGCATGATCTGCTTCTGCAGAATGTGCCTATCTTTGATCTAGATTTTGATGCTATCCTTGCTGCCATGTATGCTCTTGCTGATATTACTGAGGGTGACTGTTACCTGAGTGTCCCGCCCGACCCGGGCACTGCGGCTGCTGCTCTAGGTGCTAGTGCGGCTGCTGCCCTAGGTGCTCGTGCGTCTGCTGCTCCAGGTGCTGGTACGTCTACTCTCACTGGTACTGCACCTACTGAGGCCTTGCACACTTTCACACTTGACTCTGGTGCTTCGCGCTCTTTCTTTAGAGACAGCACCACGCTCACGCCGCTCAGCCGGCCTGTTGCAGTCTCCCTTGCTGACCCCTCAGGGGGCCCAGTCCTTGCACGCTCCTCTACAGTTTTACCGTGTCCGGCGGCCCCGTCGGGCTTGCTGTCGGGACTCCACCTCCCCTCGTTCTCTACGAACTTGGTGAGTGGAGCTGACCTCCAGGACGCGTGGGTTGACCAGTTCACCCCTGGAGGTCAGCGTGTGACCCACTGCACTTGCTCTCGGACGGGCCGCCACCTGGCCACGTTCACCCGTCGGCCAGGGTCGAGTCTGTACACACTGACTACTGCACCTCCTCCGGTCTCTGCGTCTGGTCAGGTAGCTGCGTCTAGTCAGGTGTTTGCTGCCGCGTCCAGGTCTAGTCCTGCGTCTGCCCCCTGCTCGTGTCGTCCTCTGTCGCACGAGACTCTCCTTTGGCACCACCGCCTTGGTCACCCCTCCCTGCCTCGTCTTCGAGGTATGGCCTCCCGTGCCCTTGTCTCTGGTCTCCCCAGGTCCCTCCCTCCCCTTCCTCCGGGGCCTGCCCCCACCTGTGTTCCTTGTGTCGAGGGCCGGCAGCGCGCCGCCCCTCACTCCTCCTCGTTCCCTCCGACTGAGGCTCCTCTGCAGACTCTTCACATGGACGTGTGGGGCCCAGCCCGCGTCCGTGGACAGGGTCACGAGCGTTACTTCCTGCTGGTCGTTGACGACTACTCACGTTACACCACAGTCTTCCTCTTGCGCAGCAAGGGTGAGGTCCCTGAGGTGTTGATCGACTGGATCCGCGGTGCTCGTCGCGAGCTTAGTGAGAGTTTCGGCTCAGACCTTCCTGTTCTGCGTCTGCACTCAGACAGAGGCGGGGAGTTTTCCTCCGACCTCCTGAGAGCCTTCTGTCGTTCTGAGGGCATCCGCCAGACGTTCACGCTTCCGGCCTCCCCGCAGCAAAATGGGATTGCTGAGCGCCGCATTGGCATGGTCATGGACGTCGCTCGTACGTCCATGATCCATGCGGCTGCTCCCCATTTTCTGTGGCCGTTCGCGGTTCAGTACGCAGCGCATCAGATCAACCTTCAGCCTCGTGTCTCCTTGCCGGAGACCACACCTACTCTGCGGTGGACGGGGAAGGTTGGCGATGCGTCCGCGTTCCGTGTCTGGGGATCTCGAGCTTTTGTCCGCGATACTACTGCGGACAAGCTGTCCTCCCGTGCCGTTCCCTGTGTCTTCCTTGGCTTCCCTCCTGACGCACCCGGGTGGCAGTTCTACCACCCCACCTCGCGTCGTGTTCTGTCCTCTAAGTAGTCACGTTTGACGAGTCGGTGTCGTACTACCGTCTCTTTCCCTACCGCACTGCCTCTCTCCCCCCCCCGCCGCTCTTCCTAGCACCAGGTACTCCCCCGGTAGACCCCCTCCCCCCCAGGGTCCTGCCCCCTCAGGTGTGTCCCAGGTAGACCCTGCCGAGCCGGTTGAGGTAGCTGTCGACTCAGGTGCTACTAGGGGTGCTGAGCCTGCGGGTGCGGGGGCTGGGGGTGCGGGGACTGGGGGTGCTGAGCCTGAGCGTGTGGAGCCTGGGGGTGCTGAGTCTGGGGGTGCTGAGTCTGGGGGTGCTGAGCCTGGGCGTGTGGAGCCTGAGGGTACTGTGTCTGGAGGTGCTGAGCCTGCGCGTGCTGAGTCTGGAGGTGCTCTAGGTGTCCCGTCGCGGCGGGAGCCTCTCTCTCCACAGCAGCTTCGTGAGTGGTACTCTCGGCGCTGTCGAGGTGCTGGTGCTGCTGCTGCTGGAGCTGCTGGTGGAGCTGCTGGAGCTGCTGGTGGTGCTGCTGGTGCCGGAGGTGCTACTGGTGCTGGAGCTGCTGGAGGTGCTGTCGGTGTCGTACTACCGTCTCTTTCCCTACCGCACTGCCTCTCCCCCTCCCCCGCCGCTCTTCCTTGCCCCAGGTACTCCCCCTGTAGACCCCCTCCCCCCCCAGGGTCCTGCCCCCTCAGGTGTGTCCCAGGTAGACCCTGCCGAGCCGGTCGAGGTAGCTGTCGACTCAGGTGCTGAGTCTGGGGGTGCTGCGCCTGCGGGTGCGGGGACTGGGGGTGCTGAGTCTGGACGTGCTGAGCCTGGGGGTGCTGAGCCTGCGCGTGCTGCGTCTGGAGGTGCTCTCGGTGTCCCGCCGCGGCGGGAGCCTCTCTCTCCACAGCGGCTTCGTGAGTGGTACTCTCGGCTCTGTCGGGGTACTGCTGGGGCTTCTGGAGGTGCTGCTGGAGGTGCTGCTGGTGCTGGAGGTGCTGCTGGGGCTTCTGGAGGTGCTACTGGTGCTGGTGCTACTGGAGATGCTGCTGGTGCTGGAGGTGCTGCTGGAGCTTCTGGAGGTGCTGCTGGTGCTGGTGGTGCTAGAGGTGCTACTGGAGGTGCTGCTGGTGCTGGAGGTGCTGCTGGAGCTTCTGGAGGTGCTGCTGGTGCTGGTGGTGCTGGAGGTGCTGCTGGAGGTGCTGCTGCTGCTGGAGGTGCTGCTGGTGCTGGAGGTGCTGCTGGAGCTTCTGGAGGTGCTGCTGGTGCTGGTGCTGCTGGAGGTGCTTCTGGTGCTGGAGGTGCTGCTGGAGCTGCTGCTACTGGAGCTGGTGTTGGTGGTGCTGCTGGGACTGGAGACCCTAGGGCTGAGGGTACCGGTTCTGTCTCTGCTGTTTCTGGAGGCGCTGTGCGGCCGCGACCGTACTACGTTCCGCTTCTTCAGCAGGTTCTTGGCTCCCAGCCTTCTCCTGGTCCTCCACCTCCTTCCCTGAGTCCACTGCCTGTCCTTTCGCTGTCGCAGTTACAGCCGGCCTCTCCGCTGCCTGGTCCTTCTCCTTACTCTGGCCCGATTGGAGGTCTTACAGAGCGTCGTGAGCCTGAGTCGCGTCCTGTGTCGCCTGTGTCTCGTTCTACGTCTCCTGTCCGTTCTGTTCGCGCTGTTCGTGTCTCGCGTCCGCGTCCTCCTCCTGTCCCTGGCACCCACTCTATGACTATGCGTCCTTCTACTGCTCCACAGCGTGTCCCTCTGCCGTCTCCTCCTGCGTCCTCTCTTCCTGACGGTCCTGACCCTCCGTCTGACTCCCTTCGTGCTGCTAGACCTACTGTCACGCGCTTTCTGGCCACTGCTGTCACTGACCCTCTGTTTGAGTCCTCAGCTGCATCTGCTCTTGTTGCCGAGCTTGTTGACTTTGCTGCCGCCTATCGCCTAGATTACGCTGCTAGTCTTGTTGCTGAGTCTGCGTCTGTGCCTGTCTGTCCTCCGTCCGTCGGGGGTGAGTGTGCTCTTGGCACGGACGTTCTTGAGGACAGACAGGAGGAGTTTGAGTGCTTTGCTGCTTCTGTACCTCATCTTGTGTCCATGCTGCTGACCCCTGAGGGAGACCCGGATGCACTAGACATCCCGACCCCGCGCTCTTACGCAGAGGCGATAGAGGGTCCCTACTCCTCTCAGTTGCAGGCAGCCATGGATGCAGAGATGGTTTCCTGGAAGTCCACAGGCACCTACGTAGACGAGGTTCCCCCACCTGGGGCGAACATCGTCAGTGGCATGTGGATCTTCAGGGTGAAGCGGCCGCCGGGTTCTCCGCCTGTCTTCAAGGCGCGTTACGTTGCACTTGGCTTCAGTCAACGACAGGGAGTTGACTTCTTTCAGACCTTCTCCCCTACCCCGAAGATGACCACTCTTCGGGTACTGCTGCACGTTGCTGCTCAGCGTGACTACGAGCTCCACTCACTTGACTTCAGCACAGCCTTCCTGCAGGGCAGCCTGCACGAGGAGATCTGGCTGCGCCGCCCACCTGGCTTCACTGGGTCGTTTCCTTCTGGTACCCAATGGAGCCTCCGGCGGCCAGTCTACGGTCTCCGCCAGGCACCCCGTGAGTGGCACGACACACTCAGGACGACTCTTGCTTCTCTTGGTTTTGCTCCTTCCACTGCTGACCCTTCTCTGTTTCTACGTACTGACACTACTCTGCCGCCGTTCTACGTTCTCGTGTACGTAGACGACCTCGTCTTTGCTACTGCTGACACTGAGGCACTTGCCCACGTGAAGTCCGAGCTACAGAAGAGACACACGTGCACAGACCTGGGTGAACTGACAAGCTATCTTGGCTTGCGGATCACCCGGGACAGAGCACAGCGCACCATTACCTTGACTCAGTCACACATGGTGCAGCAGGTCCTTCAGCGCTTCGGCTTCACGTACTCCTCGCCACAGTCCACTCCTCTGCCTACCGGTCACTCGCTCTCAGCTCCACCTTCGGACGAGTCCGTAGAGCCGAGTGGCCCGTATCCAGAGCTTGTGGGCTGCCTCATGTACCTGATGACCTGCACACGACCTGACCTCGCATACCCTCTCAGCCTTCTGGCTCGCTACGTGGCTCCCGGCAGGCACCGAAAGGTGCACTGGGATGCTGCGAAGAGGGTGTTGCGATACTTGTGCAGTACATCGGGCATGGGGCTAGTGCTTGGAGGACGGGCTCGAGTTGTCCTCACTGGTCACGCTGACGCCTCCTGGGTTGACGACTTGGCTACGCAGCGGTCGTCACAGGGTTACACCTTCAGTCTTGGCTCCGATTCTGTCTCTTGGCGGTCTACCCGCTCTTCTTCCGTTCTCAGCTCCAGTTGCGAGGCTGAGATCTACGCTGGGGCCATGGCTGCACAGGAGCTACACTGGCTCACCTACCTGCTGACCGACTTGGGAGAGGCGCCTCGTTCTCCTCCAGTTCTGTACGTCGACAACAAGGCCATGCTGGCCTTGTGTCAGGAGCACTGACTGGAGCACAGAACGAAGCACATTGCTCTGCGCTACTTCCTTGCTCGAGAGTTGCAGCAGCGTGGCCAGCTTTGTCTTGCTTACGTGGCCTCTCAGGCCAACACTGCTGATGTTTTCACCAAGGCACTTCAGCCTTGTGATCATCAGCGTTTCTGTACTGTGTTAGGCCTTGTACCTACTGTGCCTCACTTGTTGACTTCTTGACTCTGCTTGTACTGTACTCTATATACATATACCTGCATGCTTATATTTGCTAGGTTGTGTTCACTGTATTGTTTTCTTTCCTTTATATAACTCTGCATGTGAACTGGCCTTGCGGCCCTTTGCTTGTGCTCAGACTGCGTGGTGACTTTGTGATCCACCCTGAGCTTGCTTTGTCTTTCTTGATTGGTCTTGTGACCTCTTGTTCTCCCCCACTTTGCCTATGGGGGTGTGTCAAACTTATATCTGCTATAGTCTGTTTAGGCTGTAGTGGGGTAGTTCTTAGAGGGTACAACACTTTTGTGCTCTCTACTTGTACCCATCTCGTTCCTAGTTCAATCATTCCATTCTCGATTCTCACAGAAGCTGCATTCCGCAAGGTATTGGAAGCAGCACAGATTGACCACAAAGCCCAGGAGGGGTCCACGTTCCTGAGAACATGATATAAGGACACATGGGCTTTGACGCTACCGACATGGAATGTGGCTCTAGCAGCAGTGCCTTTCAAGATAGCAGTAGCAGAATCTCTAATGCTTGCAATGAGAATAGGGGAGGTTCTGATGTCAGCACGGGGGGTTCTGATGTCAGCAAAGGGGGTTCTGATGTCAGCAGCAGATTTTGGGGAAATATGCCACTCGTAATCTACAAGGGTCTCGATAATATGTTTGGTAAAAAGATAACGGGTACACTCACTGCAAAGGGTGTTTTCACGTGTTTGATAAAACGTTTCACGGAATCAGTCACAATCAACTGGGAAAAAATAACGCGAATGGTCATAGATGAAACTTCCGCCCAAAAAGAGATAATAACCAAAACGAACCTGGATGCATTTTTGGATGAATCAACCCTAAACACAACTCGCCAGGTGTTTAGGGTTGATCCGTTCCCAAACCGCATCTGATTACGATTGGGTTTTAGTTTTTTAAGAAGTTAGCTGATTGGTTGGGTGCGAGTGGGAGTTTTATAGAGTTTCAATATTTTTTGGCGGGAGTTACATGTGTGACAATTCGCGTGATTTTTTTCTTGTTGTTAGTGACTGAATCCGTGACCCCACTTACCAAACCCGTCAGCAAATCCGGTACAGTGACCGTACGCGTTAATTTTTTACCATTTACGTAATCGAGTCCCGTGTTGGTTACTTGTGACATATTTTTCCGCAGATTTTCGACCAATGGCAGCTTAAATTCCAGCAGTGGGATCCGCAGCACTGAAGAGGTAGATTCCAAGTGAGAGCGGTCATGCATGTGGCTGAAAGGCGAGTGCTGGTATAGGGGAGGCTGTGGAATTTTCCTCCGTGGATGGAATCGAGTACAAGCTGGGAGGCGGCCGGAAAACTAATATAGTGGAGGTCTGCCTTGTAGCATGGCAGCAGCATCTAAAGGCAAGAAGCATAGCATGTCCTCAGCACCAAGCACTTAAGAAAGGTAGTTGATTCACTCAAGTGCTTTGCGCTATGCGCTCGCGCTCTTTGAAGGGTACCACGTGTCGATGGGTATGAACAGGACATGGGGCTTTGCCCTATGGTTTCTTTTGAGGTGCCTCAAAACGCATGTCGATGGGTATGAAGAGGACATGAGGGTTTGCCCCATGCTTTTTGCATGGGGATGTGGAAGTACTGCGTTGATGGACGAGGGTGCAAGCAGGGCAGAGGGTGGAAGACGAAGATAGTGGATGCCCAGCAGTGTGGCAGCAGCAGCTCAAGGTAATGAACACAAGTACCAATAACTTGGGCATGTCATTGTCCGTTCTGCTCAGCATGGATGTCATTGCCCCTGGGTAACAAGGGTATGCCTTGTCAAAACATATTTGTATGTTTTTAGTTCTGCTAGGCTACAGTGAGGTGCTCAGTATAGAGTACAACCCCAGTTAGGGTTTGATACTTGTATCTCCCTGTTGCTAGTCATTCATAATTCCTATTCACGGATTCTAACATGGTATTAGAGCAGGATCGTTCCTAGGGCCCACCGAACGTTCCGCCCTGCCCTGCCCATAATTTGTTTCTGCCTTCTGCCCAGCGCTCGCGCGCCGCCCTGCCCTGCAGCCCACGCGCCGCACTGCCCAGCCCTTAGGCCTGCGCGCCGCCCTGCCCTGCAGCCCGCGAGCCGCGCTGCCCTGCCCTGCAGCCCGCGCGCCGCCCTGCCCCTTAGAGCCGCGCTGCCCTGCCCTTAAGCCCGCGCGCCGCCCTGCCCTTAGAGCCGCGCTGCCCTGCCCTGCAGCCCGCGAGCCGCGCTGCCCTGCCCTTAGGACCGTGCGCCGCCCTGCCCTGCAGCCCGCGAGCCGTGCTGCCCTGCCCTTAGGCCCGCGCGCCGCCGTGCCCTGCAGCCCGCGCACCTGCTGCCCAGCGCGCCGCTTGCACTGCCCGCCAGCTGCCTGCGCCCGGCCTGCACCCTGCCCCCGCGCACGCCACACGCACCACGCGCGCACCCTGCCCTGCCCTGCCCATGCGCGCTGCTGTTGCTCCCACCTATGCAGCTACTGCTAAGCGCGCTGCTGCTGCTAAGCGCTACTGCTGCTGCTGCTAAGTGCACTGCTACTGCTGCTGCTGCTGCTGCTGCTGCTGCTGCAAGCGCTGCTGGCTGCTGCGCCCTGCCCTGTCTCGCCGCGCCGCCCAGCCTGAACCGCGCCGCCCAGCCCTGCCGAGCCGCGCCGCCCAACCCGAGCCGCGCCGCCCTGCAGCAGTGCCCAGCCCCACCGGGCCGCCCTGCTGCTGCTGCTGCTGTTACTGCGCTAGCCCGTGCCCTGCTGCCCACGCACCCTACTGGCCTCCATAGCCACTCCAACAGTCTCTACTGCTGTTACAGCCACCGCGACAACCGCTACTGCTAAAGCTGCAGCTACAGCAGACGCTACTACCGCCTTTGCGCGGCTGCTACTGACTGCCACTGCCTGTCATGGCCACTATCACGGTCGTAGCAACATCTAGGGGTGGACAACAGCAGCCACTGCCTCACCTGGACACTCTATCATTGCAGCAGCTTCGCGAGTGGGTTATTCAGCGAGGCCGTCTTGGTGGTGGAGGTTATCGTGCTAGAGGTGTTGGACAGCAGCAGCAGCCTGCGCACCCGGACACTCTCTCGCCACAGCAGATTCGTGAGTGGATCGTTCAGCGCGGCCGTCCAGGTGGTGGAGGTTATGGTTTTATGGGTACTGGACAGCGGCGGCAGCAGCGTCAGCAGGGGACCTTCTCCCCGTAGCGGCTTCGCGACTGTGTTTCTCAGCGAGACGTCCCTGGTTGTGTAGAGGCTGCTGCTCTAGGTGCTAGTGAGTCTGCTGCCGCTCTAGGTGCTAGTGAGTCTACTGTAGCTCTAGGTGCTAGTGCGTCTACCGCCACTGGTCCTGCCTCAGCTGAGGCCTTGCACACTTTCACATTTGACTCAGGAGCGTCACGTTTCTTCTTTCGTGATAGCACCACAGTCACACCGCTCGCAGCACATGTCCTTGTCTCACTGGCTGACCCCACTGGGGGCCCAGTATTAGCGCGAGCCTCCATTGTCCTCCAGGGTCCGGGAGTCCCCTCCAGCTCTCTTTCAGGTCTACACCTCCCCTCGTTCTCGACGAACTTGGTAAGCAACGCAGTTCTTCAGGATGTATGGGTTAATACCTTTATCCCTGGGGGACATTGAGTGGCAATCTGTACGTGCTCCCTGACTGGCCGTCACCTTGCTACGTTCACTCGGCAGCCTGGGTCCAGTCTGTACACACTGACCACTGCGTCTGCCCATGTGCCTGCGTCAAATCAGGTGGCTGCGTTGAGTCAGGTGTCTGCGTCTGGTCAGCTTGCAGCATCTTGCTCGTGTCGGGTACTTTCCCACCAGACTCTCCTCTGGCACCACCGACTCGGTCACCCCTCTCTGCCGCGTCTGCGTAGCATGCACTCCCGTCTCCTTGTCTTTGGCCTTCCCAGGTGTCTGCCCCCCCTCCCGCGCTTGCTTGCCCCGCCATGCCTTCCCTGCGTCGAGGGGCGGCAGCGCGCCGCTCCTCACTCCTCCGAGTTTCCTCCGACCACTGCTCCTCTGCAGACTCTCCACGTGGACATGTGGGGCCCCGCCCGCGTCCGTGGGACGGACCAGGAGCGCTACTTCCTGCTGGTCGTTGACGACTACACGCGCTACACCACCGTCTTCCCCTTGCGCAGCAAGGCGGACGTCAGCGGTGTTTTGATCCCCTGGATCCGCGCTACTCGTCACCAGCTGCGCGAGCGGTTTCGGCGGGACCTTCTAGCCCTACGTCTGCACTCTGACAGGGGCAGTGAGTTCTCTTCCAGCCTCATTGCGGAGCTCTGTCGAGACGAGGGCATCGTCCAATCATTCACGCTTCCGGCCTCTCCGCAGCAAAATGGGATAGTTTAGCATCGCATTGGCTTGATCATGGAGGTTGCTCGTACCTCCATGATCCATGCGGCTGTTCCCCATTTTCTGTGGCCGTTTGCGGTCCGATACGCTCCGCATCAGCTCAACCTCTAGCCTCGTGTCTCTTTGCCAGAGACCTCGCCCACACTCCGGTGGACGGGGGAGGTTGGCGATGCGTCGACGCTTTGGGTCTGGGGCACGCTCTCCCTTGTCTGCGATACCACTGCGAGCAAGCTCTCTTCTCACACTCTCCGCTGTGTCTTCCTTGGCTTCCCCGATGCCCCGCCTTGGCAGTTCTACCACCCTACCTCGCGTCGAGTTCTGTCCTCCCACGACGTCACCTTTGACGAGTCGTTCTGCTTCTACCGCCGCCCCTCTTCCTAGTTCCACTTCCCCCCCCCCAGTAGACCCCCTCCCCCCACAGGGTCTTGCTCCCTCTGGTGTGTCTCAGGTAGACCCACCCCCCTTGGTTGAGCCTTTGGAGATCTCTTCTGACTTCTCTGGCCCAGCTGAGGAGGGTGACCCCACCGCTGATGACACGGCGGCCACTCGCCGCTCTCCACGCTTGGAGACCCCCCCTGGTTTTCCGCATCGGCCGTCTTTGCCGCCTCCGCAGCCTGTTGCTTTGGACTCTGGTGCTGCTGAGGGTGGTGACACTGGGGCTGGGGCCTCTAGAGGTGCTTGTCCTGGGGGTGCTGACACTGGTGCTGAGACCGGGGGTGTTGAGACTGGGGGTGCTGACTCTGGGGGTGCTGCGAGTCCTAGTGGTGGTGGAGCCGTGGGTGCTCCTGCTGGAGGTCCTAGAGTTGGACAGCCGCAGCTGCCTAGTCGACTCGAGATGTTCTCGCCGCAGCAGATTCGTGAGTGGATCGTTCAGCGAGGCTGTCCTGGTGGTGGAGGGTATGGTGTTACATCTTCTGGACCTGCTGGTGCTGGAGGTGCTGGAGGTGCTGGAGGTGCTGGAGGTACTGGAGGTTATGGAGCTAATAGTCCTGGACGTGCTGCTGGTGCTGGAGGTGCTGGAGTTGCTAGTCCCGGAGGTACAGCTGGTGCAGGAGGTGCTGCTGGTGCTAGAGGTGCAGGAGGTGCTGGAGCTACTAGTCCTGAAGGTGCTGCTGGTGCTGGAGGTGTTGGAGCTGCTAGTCTTGGAGGTACAGCTTGTGCTTGAGGTTTTGGAGGTGCTGGAGGTGCTACTAGAGGTGCTGGGGGTACTGGAGCTACTGGCACTGGAGGTGCTGGTGCTGGAGGTGCTGGAGGTGCTGGAGGTGCTGGAGGTGTTGCTGGTGCTGGAGGCGCTGGAGCTGGAGGTACTAGAGGTTCTAGAGGTGCTTCTGGTACTGGAGGCACTGGAGCTGGAGGTACTGGATGTACTGGAGCTGCTGTCGGTACGGGTACTGCGCCGCGCTGACCGTTTTTCTATCCGAAGCCGCAGTCGTCCCTGCCACCGCCTATCTCAGCCCTTCGCCAGGTTCTTAGTCTCCCGTCTTCCACTGGCCTCACTCCACCTCTCCTATGTCCACCGACAGACTAGTCTCAGCCACAGCTACTACCTGGATCCCCGCTGCCTGCTCCTGCT
Source organism: Closterium sp. Naga37s-1 (assembly GCA_947471745.1). Taxonomy (NCBI): domain Eukaryota; kingdom Viridiplantae; phylum Streptophyta; class Zygnematophyceae; order Desmidiales; family Closteriaceae; genus Closterium; species Closterium sp. Naga37s-1. Next base: position 604,071 of record CANJKZ010000799.1, on the reverse strand, counting down.
CCTCGCACTGAGGTGACCGAGTCCCTGACTGAGCGTCGTGAGCCTGAGACTCGTGCTTCCACACCTGTTCGTGCTCGTCATGTCGCCCGTCCTCGTCCTCCTGCTGTCCCAGGCACTCACGGTATGACACTTCGTCCTTCCTCTGTTCCACTACGTGTTGCCCTGCCGTCTCCTCCAGCGTCCTCTCTTCCTGGCGTTCCTGACCCTGAGTCCGACCTTACTCGTGCTGCCAGTCCTACTGTCACTCGTCTCCTCGCTACTGTCGTCACTGACCCTGACTTTGAGTCTACTGCTGCGTTTGCCCTAGTCACTGAGCTAGTAGACTTTCCTGCTAGGAGTCGTCTCGACTACATCGCGAGTCTTGTTACTGAGTCTGAGTCTGCCTGTCCTCCGTCCGTCGGGGGTGAGCCTGCCCTTAGCAGTGACGTCCTTGAGGACAGGCAGTTTGAGCTTGAGTGTCTCGCGGTCGCTTTACCTCGTTTCGCATCCATGCTGCTTTGCCTTGAGGGAAACCCGGATGCAATTAACATCCCTACCCCGCGCTCTTACAGTGAGGCGATCGCGAGTGAGTACTCCTCTCAGTGGCAAACAGCCATGGACGCAGAGATGGCTTCCTGGAAGTCCACTGGCACCTACGTCGACAAGGTTCCTCCTCCTGGGGTGAACATAGTCGATGGCATGTGGATTTTCAGACAGAAGCGGCCGCCGGGTTCTCCGCCTGCCTTCAAGGCGCGTTACGTTGCTCGAGGCTTCAGTCAGCGACAGGGGGTCGACTTCTTCCAGACCTTCTCCCCCACACCAAAGATGACTACTCTTCGGGTCTTGCTGCATGTTGCAGCACATCGTGACTACGAGCTGCACTCCCTCAACTTCTCCACAGCTATCTTGCAGGGCAGCCTTCACAAGGAGTTCTGGCTGCGCCGCCCACCTGGCTTCATTGGGTCGTTTCCTGCGGGTACCCAGTGGAGCCTCCGGCGGCCAGTCTACGGTCTCCGTCAGGCGTCCCGCTAGTGGCACGACACACTGAGGACGACACTTGCGGCTCTTGGGTTTGCTCCTTCCTCTGCTGACCCATCGCTGTTTCTACGCACCGTCAATACCCTGTTGCCGTTCTACGTTCTCGTGTATGTCGAAGACTAGGTTTTCGCTACTGCTGACACTGAGGCGCTGGCCCTAGTGAAGGCGTAGCTGCAGGAGAGATTCACCTGCACTGACCTGGGTGAGTTGCGGAGGTATCTTGGCTTGCAGATCACCCGTGACAGAGCACGGCGCACCATCACCCTGACTCAGTCGCACATGGTGCAACAGGTCCTTCAGCGCTTCGGATTCCAGTACTCCTCGCCACATCCCACTCCTCTGCCTACTGGCCACTCGCTCTCAGCTCCACCTTCGGACGAGTCCGTAGAGCCGAATGGTATGTATCCAGAGCTTGTGGGTTGCCTCATATACCTGATGACGTACACACAACCTGACCTCACGTACCCTCTCAGCCTCCTGGCTCGCTACGTGGCTCCCGGTAGACACCGAAAGGTGCACTAGGATGCTGCAAAGAGGGTACTACGTTACTTGTGCAGTACATCGGGCATGGGGCTCGTGCTTGGAGGACGGGGTTCAGTTGTACTCGCAGGACACTCCGACGCTTCTTGGGCCGACGACCAGGCGACTCAGCGTTCGTCACAGGGTTCCACCTTCAGTCTTGGCTTTGGTTCTGTCTCGTGGAGGTCCTCTCGTTTTTCTTCTGTGCTTGGTTCCAGCTGTGAGGCCGAGATTTATGCTGGGGCTATGGGTGCACAGGAGCTACGCTGGCTGACCTACCTGCTGACCGACCTGGGGGAGCGGCCTCGTTCTCCTCTACATATGTACGTTGACAAGAAGGCCATGCTTGCCTTGTGTCACAAGCAGAGACTAGAGCACTGAACGAAGCACATTGCACATGAGTGGTGATCTTGAGATCCACCCTGGGCGTTGCATTGCTTAGTTCTCTTGCCTGACTCGTCTTGTGACCGTTTGTTGTGTTGGCTATCCCTCACTTTGCTTAGGGGGGTGTGTCAAAACATATTTGTATGTTCTTTGTTCTGCTAGGCTACAGTGAGGTGCTCAGTATAGAGTACAACCCCAATTAGGATTTCATACTTGTATCTCCCTATTGCTAGCCATTCATCATTCCTGTTCACGGATTCTAACATGCCTGGCCCGCAACGCCCAGCCCCAAAGTATGCCCCATCTGTTTGCATTGCATGGCTTGCACAAGAGAAGTGCAACGACCTTCCCACCCGTACCCTTAGTTTGTGGCTATTTGATTCGATTCCTCCAAAGCAACCACCTCACATTCGATAAGACATGTGACGCATGCTAGGCATTCTCTTGTTGCTTCTCCCTTCACCCAAGTAGGGCGACCTTGCACAACGTGGCACTTCCTAGGAGCAGCAGCCCCCCATGGACCTCAGAGCAAGTCATCATGCAGTGCCCTGCGTTGCTCGTGTTTTCTCTTGATTGCTCTCCCATTCCCCATTGAGGAAGGCTCTGGGGAGCCTGGCTGCTCCAGGCAACAGCAGCCCCCTACAGGGACTTTAGAGCAAGTCACCACAGAGTGCCCTATACTTCTCGAACTCTCTCTTGCCTGCTCTATCACCCCATTTCCTGTGCAGGGAGCCCCTGAGGAACCTGGCTTGTCCAGGGAACAGCAGGCCCCCACACGGGCCTCATAAAAAATCGATAAGTGTGCCCTGTGCTGCTTGCATTTTCTCTTGCTTGCTCTCCCATCCCATCCCCCATGCAGGGAGCCCCCATCTCCCTTCCCGTGGCTGATCCAGGCAACAGCAGCAGCAGCAGCAGCAGCACCCCACATGGACCCTCAGAGCAAGTCATCATGCAGTGTCCCACGCTGCTCGCATGGCTGACTCAAAAGCTGACCTGATCCACATCCCCAGTTCTACAGTTCATGTTTTGTCGATAGTGGTTTCTTTGCACTTGTTATGTTTGCTTTGTCTGCCTTCAAAAGAATGCCTTCTTTCAGAAAGCATTACATAGAAAGGGTCACACTGTACAAGAAAAAAAGCTGCACTGACTTATTCACAACCAAACTTCAACTGGGGCATCAGTAGCAGAAGCTGATGCACAATCAGAGCTGCCTCCCGCGTTAATAAAGCACCTGGTTCGTGCACAATCAGAAAAGCCCCAAATCCTTGAGCTGCCTTTCGTGTTCGGGCAGTAGTGGCGGTGGCGACCAATCTGGAGGGAGAGACATTCCGGACAAATCCTCCACAATAAATTCCTGGGTAGGGCAGGGAGGGTAGGGCAGATGCCGGAGAGGACAAGGAGACATAGAGGCAGGAGTGATTAGACTCTGTAAACGAGCGCATCGCAGATACGTCGTGCACTACACGCTGAACTTGCCAAAACATAAAATTGAGGGAATGGAGATGGACGGGCAAGAGGCCCACACGGAGAGCCAGCAGCACACATGCAGACGCTCATTGTGTTTTCTCACTTATGAAACAGCGGGCGATTTGAGCTACAAGTCACAAACTAATGAACTATGAACTTGTGAAAGACGAGCTGACATGGTGGTCGCAATGATGAAGACAAGCAACGGGGGCCGCGATAATTTTTACAAGAAACGGGAAAGAAGAAACGAAGGCAACAGTTACATAGACAAGCACAAGTGAACGTTGCAAGGCCCCAAAACTAAAGAGCCGGCACAGCTGAATAGCAATTGATTCTTCTACAGGCATTTGTCAAAACGTGCAGCATGGAAGTGAGCAAGTACCTTAATGAGGATCCTTTTAGCGAGGATGTGATAGTGCCGCTGCCATACCTTAGTGAGGGTCCTTTTAACGAGGACGTGACAGTGGCGATGCCATACCTTAGTGAGGATCCTCTTAGCGAGGACGTGATAATGCCGCTGCCATATCCGCTGCACCACCAGGGTCGAGACCAGCAAGCAGTAAAACACCCCCACCAGTGCCAGCACGACCAATAGGATCGTGCCAAGTGTCAGCAGGATAAGGAGCCCCGCCTCTCCAGTGCATCCTCCTATGGCAGCAGAGCAGTCGCTACAGCCAGAGAAGCAGAACGAGCAGCCTGAGCAGTCTGAGTAGAGACAAACGGGTGCCATGTGGCAGTCACAGCCGCCGCACACACTGGGATGGGAGAGGAGGGAGATGTTGTACATTATCAAAGGGGGGTGTAAAGAGTGGGTTGAGAAACCGTCTGCATGCAAGTGGGTCGCAGCAGGGCTTTAACACTCAGAGGGGTACTCACAGCAGCACACACCAAGGTCTCTGCAACGAGCAGCTAAGCCTCCACAGGTTGGGAGCAGCTTGATCTATACCTTAGGCCCTCCAAAAAGTGCACTCACAGCGGGTCGCAGAAGCACACGCAGAGGTCTCTTCTCTACAGGGAGAAACTAGGAATATTTCTTGGGGAGCCGAGACAAACCACTCACAGGGGGTCGCAGCAGCAGGCGCCCAGGTTCGTGCAGGGAGAACGAGCTGCTAGATCTATTCCTTAGTGCACTCACAGCGGGTCACAGCAGCAGGCGCACAGGTCTCTGCACGGAGCTGCCAGGTCGCTGCGAAAGCGCCGATCAACACACGTCATGACGGCACCGAGCAGACCAGCAGAGACAAGGAAGAGCAGCACGCCTGGTTGGGACAAGGCATGAACAACGTAGTAACACGTTGGGACAAGGCATGAACAACGTAGTAACACGTTGGGACAAGGCATGAACAACGTAGTAACACGTTGGGACAAGGCATGAACAACGTAGTAACACGTTGGGACAAGGCATGAACAACGTAGTAACACGTTGGGACAAGGCATGAACAACGTAGTAACACGTTGGGACAAGGCATGAACAACGTAGTAACACGTTGGGACAAGGCATGAACAACGTAGTAACACGTTGGGACAAGGCATGAACAACGTAGTAACACGTTGGGACAAGGCATGAACAACGTAGTAACACGTTGGGACAAGGCATGAACAACGTAGTAACACGTTGGGACAAGGCATGAACAACGTAGTAACACGTTGGGACAAGGCATGAACAACGTAGTAACACGTTGGGACAAGGCATGAACAACGTAGTAACACGTTGGGACAAGGCATGAACAACGTAGTAACACGTTGGGACAAGGCATGAACAACGTAGTAACACGTTGGGACAAGGCATGAACAACGTAGTAACACGTTGGGACAAGGCATGAACAACGTAGTAACACGTTGGGACAAGGCATGAACAACGTAGTAACACGTTGGGACAAGGCATGAACAACGTAGTAACACGTTGGGACAAGGCATGAACAACGTAGTAACACGTTGGGACAAGGCATGAACAACGTAGTAACACGTTGGGACAAGGCATGAACAACGTAGTAACACGTTGGGACAAGGCATGAACAACGTAGTAACACGTTGGGACAAGGCATGAACAACGTAGTAACACGTTGGGACAAGGCATGAACAACGTAGTAACACGTTGGGACAAGGCATGAACAACGTAGTAACACGTTGGGACAAGGCATGAACAACGTAGTAACACGTTGGGACAAGGCATGAACAACGTAGTAACACGTTGGGACAAGGCATGAACAACGTAGTAACACGTTGGGACAAGGCATGAACAACGTAGTAACACGTTGGGACAAGGCATGAACAACGTAGTAACACGTTGGGACAAGGCATGAACAACGTAGTAACACGTTGGGACAAGGCATGAACAACGTAGTAACACGTTGGGACAAGGCATGAACAACGTAGTAACACGTTGGGACAAGGCATGAACAACGTAGTAACACGTTGGGACAAGGCATGAACAACGTAGTAACACGTTGGGACAAGGCATGAACAACGTAGTAACACGTTGGGACAAGGCATGAACAACGTAGTAACACGTTGGGACAAGGCATGAACAACGTAGTAACACGTTGGGACAAGGCATGAACAACGTAGTAACACGTTGGGACAAGGCATGAACAACGTAGTAACACGTTGGGACAAGGCATGAACAACGTAGTAACACGTTGGGACAAGGCATGAACAACGTAGTAACACGTTGGGACAAGGCATGAACAACGTAGTAACACGTTGGGACAAGGCATGAACAACGTAGTAACACGTTGGGACAAGGCATGAACAACGTAGTAACACGTTGGGACAAGGCATGAACAACGTAGTAACACGTTGGGACAAGGCATGAACAACGTAGTAACACGTTGGGACAAGGCATGAACAACGTAGTAACACGTTGGGACAAGGCATGAACAACGTAGTAACACGTTGGGACAAGGCATGAACAACGTAGTAACACGTTGGGACAAGGCATGAACAACGTAGTAACACGTTGGGACAAGGCATGAACAACGTAGTAACACGTTGGGACAAGGCATGAACAACGTAGTAACACGTTGGGACAAGGCATGAACAACGTAGTAACACGTTGGGACAAGGCATGAACAACGTAGTAACACGTTGGGACAAGGCATGAACAACGTAGTAACACGTTGGGACAAGGCATGAACAACGTAGTAACACGTTGGGACAAGGCATGAACAACGTAGTAACACGTTGGGACAAGGCATGAACAACGTAGTAACACGTTGGGACAAGGCATGAACAACGTAGTAACACGTTGGGACAAGGCATGAACAACGTAGTAACACGTTGGGACAAGGCATGAACAACGTAGTAACACGTTGGGACAAGGCATGAACAACGTAGTAACACGTTGGGACAAGGCATGAACAACGTAGTAACACGTTGGGACAAGGCATGAACAACGTAGTAACACGTTGGGACAAGGCATGAACAACGTAGTAACACGTTGGGACAAGGCATGAACAACGTAGTAACACGTTGGGACAAGGCATGAACAACGTAGTAACACGTTGGGACAAGGCATGAACAACGTAGTAACACGTTGGGACAAGGCATGAACAACGTAGTAACACGTTGGGACAAGGCATGAACAACGTAGTAACACGTTGGGACAAGGCATGAACAACGTAGTAACACGTTGGGACAAGGCATGAACAACGTAGTAACACGTTGGGACAAGGCATGAACAACGTAGTAACACGTTGGGACAAGGCATGAACAACGTAGTAACACGTTGGGACAAGGCATGAACAACGTAGTAACACGTTGGGACAAGGCATGAACAACGTAGTAACACGTTGGGACAAGGCATGAACAACGTAGTAACACGTTGGGACAAGGCATGAACAACGTAGTAACACGTTGGGACAAGGCATGAACAACGTAGTAACACGTTGGGACAAGGCATGAACAACGTAGTAACACGTTGGGACAAGGCATGAACAACGTAGTAACACGTTGGGACAAGGCATGAACAACGTAGTAACACGTTGGGACAAGGCATGAACAACGTAGTAACACGTTGGGACAAGGCATGAACAACGTAGTAACACGTTGGGACAAGGCATGAACAACGTCAGTAACACGTTGGGACAAGGCATGAACAACGTAGTAACACGTTGGGACAAGGCATGAACAACGTAGTAACACGTTGGGACAAGGCATGAACAACGTAGTAACACGTTGGGACAAGGCTATGAACAACGTAGTAACACGTTGGGACAAGGCATGAACAACGTAGTAACACGTTGGGACAAGGCATGAACAACGTAGTAACACGTTGGGACAAGGCATGAACAACGTAGTAACACGTTGGGACAAGGCATGAACAACGTAGTAACACGTTGGGACAAAGGCATGAACAAACGTAGTAACACGTTGGGACAAGGCATGAACAACGTAGTAACACGTTGGGACAAGGCATGAACAACGTAGTAACACGTTGGGACAAGGCATGAACAACGTAGTAACACGTTGGGACAAGGCATGAACAACGTAGTAACACGTTGGGACAAGGCATGAACAACGTAGTAACACGTTGGGACAAGGCATGAACAACGTAGTAACACGTTGGGACAAGGCATGAACAACGTAGTAACACGTTGGGACAAGGCATGAACAACGTAGTAACACGTTGGGACAAGGCATGAACAACGTAGTAACACGTTGGGACAAGGCATGAACAACGTAGTAACACGTTGGGACAAGGCATGAACAACGTAGTAACACGTTGGGACAAGGCATGAACAACGTAGTAACACGTTGGGACAAGGCATGAACAACGTAGTAACACGTTGGGACAAGGCATGAACAACGTAGTAACACGTTGGGACAAGGCATGAACAACGTAGTAACACGTTGGGACAAGGCATGAACAACGTAGTAACACGTTGGGACAAGGCATGAACAACGTAGTAACACGTTGGGACAAGGCATGAACAACGTAGTAACACGTTGGGACAAGGCATGAACAACGTAGTAACACGTTGGGACAAGGCATGAACAACGTAGTAACACGTTGGGACAAGGCATGAACAACGTAGTAACACGTTGGGACAAGGCATGAACAACGTAGTAACACGTTGGGACAAGGCATGAACAACGTAGTAACACGTTGGGACAAGGCATGAACAACGTAGTAACACGTTGGGACAAGGCATGAACAACGTAGTAACACGTTGGGACAAGGCATGAACAACGTAGTAACACGTTGGGACAAGGCATGAACAACGTAGTAACACGTTGGGACAAGGCATGAACAACGTAGTAACACGTTGGGACAAGGCATGAACAACGTAGTAACACGTTGGGACAAGGCATGAACAACGTAGTAACACGTTGGGACAAGGCATGAACAACGTAGTAACACGTTGGGACAAGGCATGAACAACGTAGTAACACGTTGGGACAAGGCATGAACAACGTAGTAACACGTTGGGACAAGGCATGAACAACGTAGTAACACGTTGGGACAAGGCATGAACAACGTAGTAACACGTTGGGACAAGGCATGAACAACGTAGTAACACGTTGGGACAAGGCATGAACAACGTAGTAACACGTTGGGACAAGGCATGAACAACGTAGTAACACGTTGGGACAAGGCATGAACAACGTAGTAACACGTTGGGACAAGGCATGAACAACGTAGTAACACGTTGGGACAAGGCATGAACAACGTAGTAACACGTTGGGACAAGGCATGAACAACGTAGTAACACGTTGGGACAAGGCATGAACAACGTAGTAACACGTTGGGACAAGGCATGAACAACGTAGTAACACGTTGGGACAAGGCATGAACAACGTAGTAACACGTTGGGACAAGGCATGAACAACGTAGTAACACGTTGGGACAAGGCATGAACAACGTAGTAACACGTTGGGACAAGGCATGAACAACGTAGTAACACGTTGGGACAAGGCATGAACAACGTAGTAACACGTTGGGACAAGGCATGAACAACGTAGTAACACGTTGGGACAAGGCATGAACAACGTAGTAACACGTTGGGACAAGGCATGAACAACGTAGTAACACGTTGGGACAAGGCATGAACAACGTAGTAACACGTTGGGACAAGGCATGAACAACGTAGTAACACGTTGGGACAAGGCATGAACAACGTAGTAACACGTTGGGACAAGGCATGAACAACGTAGTAACACGTTGGGACAAGGCATGAACAACGTAGTAACACGTTGGGACAAGGCATGAACAACGTAGTAACACGTTGGGACAAGGCATGAACAACGTAGTAACACGTTGGGACAAGGCATGAACAACGTAGTAACACGTTGGGACAAGGCATGAACAACGTAGTAACACGTTGGGACAAGGCATGAACAACGTAGTAACACGTTGGGACAAGGCATGAACAACGTAGTAACACGTTGGGACAAGGCATGAACAACGTAGTAACACGTTGGGACAAGGCATGAACAACGTAGTAACACGTTGGGACAAGGCATGAACAACGTAGTAACACGTTGGGACAAGGCATGAACAACGTAGTAACACGTTGGGACAAGGCATGAACAACGTAGTAACACGTTGGGACAAGGCATGAACAACGTAGTAACACGTTGGGACAAGGCATGAACAACGTAGTAACACGTTGGGACAAGGCATGAACAACGTAGTAACACGTTGGGACAAGGCATGAACAACGTAGTAACACGTTGGGGACAAGGCATGAACAACGTAGTAACACGTTGGGACAAGGCATGAACAACGTAGTAACACGTTGGGACAAGGCATGAACAACGTAGTAACACGTTGGGACAAGGCATGAACAACGTAGTAACACGTTGGGACAAGGCATGAACAACGTAGTAACACGTTGGGACAAGGCATGAACAACGTAGTAACACGTTGGGACAAGGCATGAACAACGTAGTAACACGTTGGGACAAGGCATGAACAACGTAGTAACACGTTGGGACAAGGCATGAACAACGTAGTAACACGTTGGGACAAGGCATGAACAACGTAGTAACACGTTGGGACAAGGCATGAACAACGTAGTAACACGTTGGGACAAGGCATGAACAACGTAGTAACACGTTGGGACAAGGCATGAACAACGTAGTAACACGTTGGGACAAGGCATGAACAACGTAGTAACACGTTGGGACAAGGCATGAACAACGTAGTAACACGTTGGGACAAGGCATGAACAACGTAGTAACACGTTGGGACAAGGCATGAACAACGTAGTAACACGTTGGGACAAGGCATGAACAACGTAGTAACACGTTGGGACAAGGCATGAACAACGTAGTAACACGTTGGGACAAGGCATGAACAACGTAGTAACACGTTGGGACAAGGCATGAACAACGTAGTAACACGTTGGGACAAGGCAATGAACAACGTAGTAACACGTTGGGACAAGGCATGAACAACGTAGTAACACGTTGGGACAAGGCATGAACAACGTAGTAACACGTTGGGACAAGGCATGAACAACGTAGTAACACTTGGGACAAGGCATGAACAACGTAGTAACACGTTGGGACAAGGCATGAACAACGTAGTAACACGTTGGGACAAGGCATGAACAACGTAGTAACACGTTGGGACAAGGCATGAACAACGTAGTAACACGTTGGGACAAGGCATGAACAACGTAGTAACACGTTGGGACAAGGCATGAACAACGTAGTAACACGTTGGGACAAGGCATGAACAACGTAGTAACACGTTGGGACAAGGCATGAACAACGTAGTAACACGTTGGGACAAGGCATGAACAACGTAGTAACACGTTGGGACAAGGCATGAACAACGTAGTAACACGTTGGGACAAGGCATGAACAACGTAGTAACACGTTGGGACAAGGCATGAACAACGTAGTAACACGTTGGGACAAGGCATGAACAACGTAGTAACACGTTGGGACAAGGCATGAACAACGTAGTAACACGTTGGGACAAGGCATGAACAACGTAGTAACACGTTGGGACAAGGCATGAACAACGTAGTAACACGTTGGGACAAGGCATGAACAACGTAGTAACACGTTGGGACAAGGCATGAACAACGTAGTAACACGTTGGGACAAGGCATGAACAACGTAGTAACACGTTGGGACAAGGCATGAACAACGTAGTAACACGTTGGGACAAGGCATGAACAACGTAGTAACACGTTGGGACAAGGCATGAACAACGTAGTAACACGTTGGGACAAGGCATGAACAACGTAGTAACACGTTGGGACAAGGCATGAACAACGTAGTAACACGTTGGGACAAGGCATGAACAACGTAGTAACACGTTGGGACAAGGCATGAACAACGTAGTAACACGTTGGGACAAGGCATGAACAACGTAGTAACACGTTGGGACAAGGCATGAACAACGTAGTAACACGTTGGGACAAGGCATGAACAACGTAGTAACACGTTGGGACAAGGCATGAACAACGTAGTAACACGTTGGGACAAGGCATGAACAACGTAGTAACACGTTGGGACAAGGCATGAACAACGTAGTAACACGTTGGGACAAGGCATGAACAACGTAGTAACACGTTGGGACAAGGCATGAACAACGTAGTAACACGTTGGGACAAGGCATGAACAACGTAGTAACACGTTGGGACAAGGCATGAACAACGTAGTAACACGTTGGGACAAGGCATGAACAACGTAGTAACACGTTGGGACAAGGCATGAACAACGTAGTAACACGTTGGGACAAGGCATGAACAACGTAGTAACACGTTGGGACAAGGCATGAACAACGTAGTAACACGTTGGGACAAGGCATGAACAACGTAGTAACACGTTGGGACAAGGCATGAACAACGTAGTAACACGTTGGGACAAGGCATGAACAACGTAGTAACACGTTGGGACAAGGCATGAACAACGTAGTAACACGTTGGGACAAGGCATGAACAACGTAGTAACACGTTGGGACAAGGCATGAACAACGTAGTAACACGTTGGGACAAGGCATGAACAACGTAGTAACACGTTGGGACAAGGCATGAACAACGTAGTACACGTTGGGACAAGGCATGAACAACGTAGTAACACGTTGGGACAAGGCATGAACAACGTAGTAACACGTTGGGACAAGGCATGAACAACGTAGTAACACGTTGGGACAAGGCATGAACAACGTAGTAACACGTTGGGACAAGGCATGAACAACGTAGTAACACGTTGGGACAAGGCATGAACAACGTAGTAACACGTTGGGACAAGGCATGAACAACGTAGTAACACGTTGGGACAAGGCATGAACAACGTAGTAACACGTTGGGACAAGGCATGAACAACGTAGTAACACGTTGGGACAAGGCATGAACAACGTAGTAACACGTTGGGACAAGGCATGAACAACGTAGTAACACGTTGGGACAAGGCATGAACAACGTAGTAACACGTTGGGACAAGGCATGAACAACGTAGTAACACGTTGGGACAAGGCATGAACAACGTAGTAACACGTTGGGACAAGGCATGAACAACGTAGTAACACGTTGGGACAAGGCATGAACAACGTAGTAACACGTTGGGACAAGGCATGAACAACGTAGTAACACGTTGGGACAAGGCATGAACAACGTAGTAACACGTTGGGACAAGGCATGAACAACGTAGTAACACGTTGGGACAAGGCATGAACAACGTAGTAACACGTTGGGACAAGGCATGAACAACGTAGTAACACGTTGGGACAAGGCATGAACAACGTAGTAACACGTTGGGACAAGGCATGAACAACGTAGTAACACGTTGGGACAAGGCATGAACAACGTAGTAACACGTTGGGACAAGGCATGAACAACGTAGTAACACGTTGGGACAAGGCATGAACAACGTAGTAACACGTTGGGACAAGGCATGAACAACGTAGTAACACGTTGGGACAAGGCATGAACAACGTAGTAACACGTTGGGACAAGGCATGAACAACGTAGTAACACGTTGGGACAAGGCATGAACAACGTAGTAACACGTTGGGACAAGGCATGAACAACGTAGTAACACGTTGGGACAAGGCATGAACAACGTAGTAACACGTTGGGACAAGGCATGAACAACGTAGTAACACGTTGGGACAAGGCATGAACAACGTAGTAACACGTTGGGACAAGGCATGAACAACGTAGTAACACGTTGGGACAAGGCATGAACAACGTAGTAACACGTTGGGACAAAGGCATGAACAACGTAGTAACACGTTGGGACAAGGCATGAACAACGTAGTAACACGTTGGGACAAGGCATGAACAACGTAGTAACACGTTGGGACAAGGCATGAACAACGTAGTAACACGTTGGGACAAGGCATGAACAACGTAGTAACACGTTGGGACAAGGCATGAACAACGTAGTAACACGTTGGGACAAGGCATGAACAACGTAGTAACACGTTGGGACAAGGCATGAACAACGTAGTAACACGTTGGGACAAGGCATGAACAACGTAGTAACACGTTGGGACAAGGCATGAACAACGTAGTAACACGTTGGGACAAGGCATGAACAACGTAGTAACACGTTGGGACAAGGCATGAACAACGTAGTAACACGTTGGGACAAGGCATGAACAACGTAGTAACACGTTGGGACAAGGCATGAACAACGTAGTAACACGTTGGGACAAGGCATGAACAACGTAGTAACACGTTGGGACAAGGCATGAACAACGTAGTAACACGTTGGGACAAGGCATGAACAACGTAGTAACACGTTGGGACAAGGCATGAACAACGTAGTAACACGTTGGGACAAGGCATGAACAACGTAGTAACACGTTGGGACAAGGCATGAACAACGTAGTAACACGTTGGGACAAGGCATGAACAACGTAGTAACACGTTGGGACAAGGCATGAACAACGTAGTAACACGTTGGGACAAGGCATGAACAACGTAGTAACACGTTGGGACAAGGCATGAACAACGTAGTAACACGTTGGGACAAGGCATGAACAACGTAGTAACACGTTGGGACAAGGCATGAACAACGTAGTAACACGTTGGGACAAGGCATGAACAACGTAGTAACACGTTGGGACAAGGCATGAACAACGTAGTAACACGTTGGGACAAGGCATGAACAACGTAGTAACACGTTGGGACAAGGCATGAACAACGTAGTAACACGTTGGGACAAGGCATGAACAACGTAGTAACACGTTGGGACAAGGCATGAACAACGTAGTAACACGTTGGGACAAGGCATGAACAACGTAGTAACACGTTGGGACAAGGCATGAACAACGCAGTAACACGTTGGGACAAGGCATGAACAACGTAGTAACACGTTGGGACAAGGCATGAACAACGCAGTAACACGTTGGGACAAGGCATGAACAACGCAGTAACACGTTGGGACAAGGCATGAACAACGTAGTAACACGTTGGGACAAGGCATGAACAACGCAGTAACACGTTGGGACAAGGCATGAACAACGTAGTAACACGTTGGGACAAGGCATGAACAACGCAGTAACACGTTGGGACAAGGCATGAACAACGTAGTAACACGTTGGGACAAGGCATGAACAACGTAGTAACACGTTGGGACAAGGCATGAACAACGCAGTAACACGTTGGGACAAGGCATGAACAACGCAGTAACACGTTGGGACAAGGCATGAACAACGTAGTAACACGTTGGGACAAGGCATGAACAACGCAGTAACACGTTGGGACAAGGCATGAACAACGTAGTAACACGTTGGGACAAGGCATGAACAACGTAGTAACACGTTGGGACAAGGCATGAACAACGCAGTAACACGTTGGGACAAGGCATGAACAACGCAGTAACACGTTGGGACAAGGCATGAACAACGTAGTAACACGTTGGGACAAGGCATGAACAACGTCGTAACACGTTGGGACAAGGCATGAACAACGCAGTAACACGTTGGGACAAGGCATGAACAACGTAGTAACACGTTGGGACAAGGCATGAACAACGTAGTAACACGTTGGGACAAGGCATGAACAACGCAGTAACACGTTGGGACAAGGCATGAACAACGTAGTAACACGTTGGGACAAGGCATGAACAACGCAGTAACACGTTGGGACAAGGCATGAACAACGTAGTAACACGTTGGGACAAGGCATGAACAACGTAGTAACACGTTGGGACAAGGCATGAACAACGCAGTAACACGTTGGGACAAGGCATGAACAACGCAGTAACACGTTGGGACAAGGCATGAACAACGTAGTAACACGTTGGGACAAGGCATGAACAACGCAGTAACACGTTGGGACAAGGCATGAACAACGTAGTAACACGTTGGGACAAGGCATGAACAACGTAGTAACACGTTGGGACAAGGCATGAACAACGCAGTAACACGTTGGGACAAGGCATGAACAACGTAGTAACACGTTGGGACAAGGCATGAACAACGTAGTAACACGTTGGGACAAGGCATGAACAACGTAGTAACACGTTGGGACAAGGCATGAACAACGTAGTAACACGTTGGGACAAGGCATGAACAACGTAGTAACACGTTGGGACAAGGCATGAACAACGTAGTAACACGTTGGGACAAGGCATGAACAACGTAGTAACACGTTGGGACAAGGCATGAACAACGTAGTAACACGTTGGGACAAGGCATGAACAACGCAGTAACACGTTGGGACAAGGCATGAACAACGTAGTAACACGTTGGGACAAGGCATGAACAACGTAGTAACACGTTGGGACAAGGCATGAACAACGCAGTAACACGTTGGGACAAGGCATGAACAACGTAGTAACACGTTGGGACAAGGCATGAACAACGTAGTAACACGTTGGGACAAGGCATGAACAACGTAGTAACACGTTGGGACAAGGCATGAACAACGTAGTAACACGTTGGGACAAGGCATGAACAACGTAGTAACACGTTGGGACAAGGCATGAACAACGTAGTAACACGTTGGGACAAGGCATGAACAACGTAGTAACACGTTGGGACAAGGCATGAACAACGTAGTAACACGTTGGGACAAGGCATGAACAACGTAGTAACACGTTGGGACAAGGCATGAACAACGTAGTAACACGTTGGGACAAGGCATGAACAACGTAGTAACACGTTGGGACAAGGCATGAACAACGTAGTAACACGTTGGGACAAGGCATGAACAACGTAGTAACACGTTGGGACAAGGCATGAACAACGTAGTAACACGTTGGGACAAGGCATGAACAACGTAGTAACACGTTGGGACAAGGCATGAACAACGTAGTAACACGTTGGGACAAGGCATGAACAACGTAGTAACACGTTGGGACAAGGCATGAACAACGTAGTAACACGTTGGGGCAAGGCATGAACAACGCAGTAACACGTTGGGACAAGGCATGAACAACGTAGTAACACGTTGGGACAAGGCATGAACAACGCAGTAACACGTTGGGACAAGGCATGAACAACGTAGTAACACGTTGGGACAAGGCATGAACAACGCAGTAACACGTTGGGACAAGGCATGAACAACGTAGTAACACGTTGGGACAAGGCATGAACAACGTAGTAACACGTTGGGACAAGGCATGAACAACGTAGTAACACGTTGGGACAAGGCATGAACAACGTAGTAACACGTTGGGACAAGGCATGAACAACGCAGTAACACGTTGGGACAAGGCATGAACAACGTAGTAACACGTTGGGACAAGGCATGAACAACGCAGTAACACGTTGGGACAAGGCATGAACAACGCAGTAACACGTTGGGACAAGGCATGAACAACGTAGTAACACGTTGGGACAAGGCATGAACAACGCAGTAACACGTTGGGACAAGGCATGAACAACGTAGTAACACGTTGGGACAAGGCATGAACAACGCAGTAACACGTTGGGACAAGGCATGAACAACGTAGTAACACGTTGGGACAAGGCATGAACAACGTAGTAACACGTTGGGACAAGGCATGAACAACGCAGTAACACGTTGGGACAAGGCATGAACAACGCAGTAACACGTTGGGACAAGGCATGAACAACGTAGTAACACGTTGGGACAAGGCATGAACAACGCAGTAACACGTTGGGACAAGGCATGAACAACGTAGTAACACGTTGGGACAAGGCATGAACAACGTAGTAACACGTTGGGACAAGGCATGAACAACGCAGTAACACGTTGGGACAAGGCATGAACAACGCAGTAACACGTTGGGACAAGGCATGAACAACGTAGTAACACGTTGGGACAAGGCATGAACAACGTAGTAACACGTTGGGACAAGGCATGAACAACGTAGTAACACGTTGGGACAAGGCATGAACAACGTAGTAACACGTTGGGACAAGGCATGAACAACGCAGTAACACGTTGGGACAAGGCATGAACAACGCAGTAACACGTTGGGACAAGGCATGAACAACGTAGTAACACGTTGGGACAAGGCATGAACAACGCAGTAACACGTTGGGACAAGGCATGAACAACGTAGTAACACGTTGGGACAAGGCATGAACAACGTAGTAACACGTTGGGACAAGGCATGAACAACGCAGTAACACGTTGGGACAAGGCATGAACAACGTAGTAACACGTTGGGACAAGGCATGAACAACGTAGTAACACGTTGGGACAAGGCATGAACAACGCAGTAACACGTTGGGACAAGGCATGAACAACGTAGTAACACGTTGGGACAAGGCATGAACAACGTAGTAACACGTTGGGACAAGGCATGAACAACGCAGTAACACGTTGGGACAAGGCATGAACAACGTAGTAACACGTTGGGACAAGGCATGAACAACGTAGTAACACGTTGGGACAAGGCATGAACAACGTAGTAACACGTTGGGACAAGGCATGAACAACGTAGTAACACGTTGGGACAAGGCATGAACAACGTAGTAACACGTTGGGACAAGGCATGAACAACGTAGTAACACGTTGGGACAAGGCATGAACAACGTAGTAACACGTTGGGACAAGGCATGAACAACGTAGTAACACGTTGGGACAAGGCATGAACAACGTAGTAACACGTTGGGACAAGGCATGAACAACGTAGTAACACGTTGGGACAAGGCATGAACAACGTAGTAACACGTTGGGACAAGGCATGAACAACGTAGTAACACGTTGGGACAAGGCATGAACAACGTAGTAACACGTTGGGACAAGGCATGAACAACGTAGTAACACGTTGGGACAAGGCATGAACAACGTAGTAACACGTTGGGACAAGGCATGAACAACGTAGTAACACGTTGGGACAAGGCATGAACAACGTAGTAACACGTTGGGACAAGGCATGAACAACGTAGTAACACGTTGGGACAAGGCATGAACAACGTAGTAACACGTTGGGACAAGGCATGAACAACGTAGTAACACGTTGGGACAAGGCATGAACAACGTAGTAACACGTTGGGACAAGGCATGAACAACGTAGTAACACGTTGGGACAAGGCATGAACAACGTAGTAACACGTTGGGACAAGGCATGAACAACGTAGTAACACGTTGGGACAAGGCATGAACAACGCAGTAACACGTTGGGACAAGGCATGAACAACGTAGTAACACGTTGGGACAAGGCATGAACAACGCAGTAACACGTTGGGACAAGGCATGAACAACGCAGTAACACGTTGGGACAAGGCATGAACAACGTAGTAACACGTTGGGACAAGGCATGAACAACGCAGTAACACGTTGGGACAAGGCATGAACAACGTAGTAACACGTTGGGACAAGGCATGAACAACGCAGTAACACGTTGGGACAAGGCATGAACAACGTAGTAACACGTTGGGACAAGGCATGAACAACGTAGTAACACGTTGGGACAAGGCATGAACAACGCAGTAACACGTTGGGACAAGGCATGAACAACGCAGTAACACGTTGGGACAAGGCATGAACAACGTAGTAACACGTTGGGACAAGGCATGAACAACGCAGTAACACGTTGGGACAAGGCATGAACAACGTAGTAACACGTTGGGACAAGGCATGAACAACGTAGTAACACGTTGGGACAAGGCATGAACAACGCAGTAACACGTTGGGACAAGGCATGAACAACGTAGTAACACGTTGGGACAAGGCATGAACAACGTAGTAACACGTTGGGACAAGGCATGAACAACGCAGTAACACGTTGGGACAAGGCATGAACAACGTAGTAACACGTTGGGACAAGGCATGAACAACGTAGTAACACGTTGGGACAAGGCATGAACAACGCAGTAACACGTTGGGACAAGGCATGAACAACGTAGTAACACGTTGGGACAAGGCATGAACAACGTAGTAACACGTTGGGACAAGGCATGAACAACGTAGTAACACGTTGGGACAAGGCATGAACAACGTAGTAACACGTTGGGACAAGGCATGAACAACGTAGTAACACGTTGGGACAAGGCATGAACAACGTAGTAACACGTTGGGACAAGGCATGAACAACGTAGTAACACGTTGGGACAAGGCATGAACAACGTAGTAACACGTTGGGACAAGGCATGAACAACGTAGTAACACGTTGGGACAAGGCATGAACAACGTAGTAACACGTTGGGACAAGGCATGAACAACGTAGTAACACGTTGGGACAAGGCATGAACAACGTAGTAACACGTTGGGACAAGGCATGAACAACGTAGTAACACGTTGGGACAAGGCATGAACAACGTAGTAACACGTTGGGACAAGGCATGAACAACGTAGTAACACGTTGGGACAAGGCATGAACAACGTAGTAACACGTTGGGACAAGGCATGAACAACGTAGTAACACGTTGGGACAAGGCATGAACAACGTAGTAACACGTTGGGACAAGGCATGAACAACGTAGTAACACGTTGGGACAAGGCATGAACAACGTAGTAACACGTTGGGACAAGGCATGAACAACGTAGTAACACGTTGGGACAAGGCATGAACAACGTAGTAACACGTTGGGACAAGGCATGAACAACGTAGTAACACGTTGGGACAAGGCATGAACAACGTAGTAACACGTTGGGACAAGGCATGAACAACGCAGTAACACGTTGGGACAAGGCATGAACAACGTAGTAACACGTTGGGACAAGGCATGAACAACGCAGTAACACGTTGGGACAAGGCATGAACAACGCAGTAACACGTTGGGACAAGGCATGAACAACGTAGTAACACGTTGGGACAAGGCATGAACAACGCAGTAACACGTTGGGACAAGGCATGAACAACGTAGTAACACGTTGGGACAAGGCATGAACAACGCAGTAACACGTTGGGACAAGGCATGAACAACGTAGTAACACGTTGGGACAAGGCATGAACAACGTAGTAACACGTTGGGACAAGGCATGAACAACGCAGTAACACGTTGGGACAAGGCATGAACAACGCAGTAACACGTTGGGACAAGGCATGAACAACGTAGTAACACGTTGGGACAAGGCATGAACAACGCAGTAACACGTTGGGACAAGGCATGAACAACGTAGTAACACGTTGGGACAAGGCATGAACAACGTAGTAACACGTTGGGACAAGGCATGAACAACGCAATAACACGTTGGGACAAGGCATGAACAACGCAGTAACACGTTGGGACAAGGCATGAACAACGTAGTAACACGTTGGGACAAGGCATGAACAACGTAGTAACACGTTGGGACAAGGCATGAACAACGTAGTAACACGTTGGGACAAGGCATGAACAACGTAGTAACACGTTGGGACAAGGCATGAACAACGCAGTAACACGTTGGGACAAGGCATGAACAACGTAGTAACACGTTGGGACAAGGCATGAACAACGTAGTAACACGTTGGGACAAGGCATGAACAACGCAGTAACACGTTGGGACAAGGCATGAACAACGTAGTAACACGTTGGGACAAGGAATGAACAACGTAGTAACACGTTGGGACAAGGCATGAACAACGCAGTAACACGTTGGGACAAGGCATGAACAACGCAGTAACACGTTGGGACAAGGCATGAACAACGTAGTAACACGTTGGGACAAGGCATGAACAACGTAGTAACACGTTGGGACAAGGCATGAACAACGTAGTAACACGTTGGGACAAGGCATGAACAACGTAGTAACACGTTGGGACAAGGCATGAACAACGCAGTAACACGTTGGGACAAGGCATGAACAACGTAGTAACACGTTGGGACAAGGCATGAACAACGCAGTAACACGTTGGGACAAGGCATGAACAACGTAGTAACACGTTGGGACAAGGAATGAACAACGTAGTAACACGTTGGGACAAGGCATGAACAACGCAGTAACACGTTGGGACAAGGCATGAACAACGTAGTAACACGTTGGGACAAGGCATGAACAACGTAGTAACACGTTGGGACAAGGCATGAACAACGCAGTAACACGTTGGGACAAGGCATGAACAACGCAGTAACACGTTGGGACAAGGCATGAACAACGTAGTAACACGTTGGGACAAGGCATGAACAACGCAGTAACACGTTGGGACAAGGCATGAACAACGTAGTAACACGTTGGGACAAGGCATGAACAACGTAGTAACACGTTGGGACAAGGCATGAACAACGCAGTAACACGTTGGGACAAGGCATGAACAACGTAGTAACACGTTGGGACAAGGCATGAACAACGTAGTAACACGTTGGGACAAGGCATGAACAACGTAGTAACACGTTGGGACAAGGCATGAACAACGTAGTAACACGTTGGGACAAGGCATGAACAACGTAGTAACACGTTGGGACAAGGCATGAACAACGCAGTAACACGTTGGGACAAGGCATGAACAACGTAGTAACACGTTGGGACAAGGCATGAACAACGCAGTAACACGTTGGGACAAGGCATGAACAACGTAGTAACACGTTGGGACAAGGAATGAACAACGTAGTAACACGTTGGGACAAGGCATGAACAACGCAGTAACACGTTGGGACAAGGCATGAACAACGTAGTAACACGTTGGGACAAGGCATAAACAACGTAGTAACACGTTGGGACAAGGCATGAACAACGTAGTAACACGTTGGGACAAGGCATGAACAACGCAGTAACACGTTGGGACAAGGCATGAACAACGTAGTAACACGTTGGGACAAGGCATGAACAACGTAGTAACACGTTGGGACAAGGCATGAACAACGTAGTAACACGTTGGGACAAGGCATGAACAACGTAGTAACACGTTGGGACAAGGCATGAACAACGCAGTAACACGTTGGGACAAGGCATGAACAACGTAGTAACACGTTGGGACAAGGAATGAACAACGTAGTAACACGTTGGGAGGCGATCAAGTGCAACTTAACGTGCACTTGCAGCGCGAGTGAGAAAGGCGATGGATGAGAGAGTAGAAGCAGGGGGTTGGTGTGGGGGGGTTGAGGCAGGGAGGTGGGCACCACTGCTTCTCTCACCACATATGTATTCGAACTTTGCTGCGCATTGTTCACAAAAGTGACACACAAACACCACACTTGCCTGTTTGCACGCACCACAGCCTCTCTCACCACAGATGTAGTAGAAGGTCGCTAGGCTTTGCCCGCCCCATGCCTTCTGCGTGTGATGAGTCTATTTTTGAGTCGGCTACAAAATAAACACCGCATGCCTGTTTGCATGCACCACAACCTCTCTCACCACAGATGTAGTAGAAGGTTGCTGGGCTTTGCCCGCCCCATGCTTTCTGAAACCCGAGGTTGAACCAATAGTAATCCGCCATGTAGACAGTGTAGCCAAAGCAGATGATCAACTGGTGGTTTCAAAGGAATTAGAGGAGGGGAGAAGGGTAGAAACGGCTGAAGGAGGGGAGAAGGGTAGAAATGGCAAGAGATTGCGAGTGAGAGAATGAAGAGTGAAGAGAGAAAAACGGGACGGGAAGAAGAAAAAAAAAAAAATGTCTGGGGACAATTCAGCTTGGCACAGGACAGGCCAAGAGGTGGTGCAAGAGGTGCCCTTTGAGGCGCCTCAAGAGAGGTGCAGAGGCAAAACTCACCATCTGCACCAGCAGCGTTACGAGCACAATATCCCTCGCAACAAAGAATCTGAACTTGAGATGGCGGCATCTGAGGTCGGGCGGCAGGCACACGCGCAGTTGGAAGCGAGCCTTGCATGTGGAGCAATGGCAGAAGGCGAATCCCTCCTTGGTGGCCCGCCATTGGTCCAGGCATTGCCTGTGAACGAACCGCGCCGAGCCCTTGCACCTGCATGGGGCGATGAGGTCCCGACCTGCTCAGAGGGGGACGGGGACGCAATGGGCACGGGTACGCATTGTTTACTTCTTAAATGCCTTAACGCATGATTTCGAAGGAGAATTGAACCAGTTGCAGAGGGTGACGGAGTCCTGACCCGCTGGGAGGGGAGTGAGGAGCTGAAAGCAGTGTGGTCTATATCAGAAAATGTCATGCATGCCTCTGAAGCACATGCGTGCCTGAATCTCATGCATGCCTGAAACGCATGCTTGCGTAATGCCTAAAAAATATGTCAGAGGTCCACTGATGATCCCCGATTGATCCTAGGGAAGGGTTACATGCTCGTTGTCCTGGGGGGTTATGGGCGCACTGACCCGCTCTTTAACAAGCCTTTTTATCTCAATGGTCTAGTGGTTGGGATTTTGACATGGTATCAGAGCGGTTTCAGGTTCGAATCCCAGTGTGTGCACTTCGGGCATCCCAGTGCGGGGGCGTGTCAGAGGTCCACTGGTGATCCCCGATTGATCCTAGGGAAGGGTTACAGGCTCGTTGTCCTAGGGGGTTATGGGCGCACTGACCTGCTACTTAACAAGTCTTTTTATCCCAATGGTCTAGTGGTTGGGATTCTGACAAAATATACATGTCAGAAACACATACATGTCTAAAACGCATACATGCCTGAAACACATACATGCTAGTAACACATACATGCCTGACAAACGTACGTGGCAATTGTTATCATCTTACGTTTGAGTACTGGCAGATATCCCCTACTCGTAGGCCACCGTGTGCCATCACAGGCGGGTCTGAGAGTAAAGAGGCGAGGCGTGTGGCATGGATGAGTGGCTACGCACTGTCGCCCTCCAGGTGTTGGAAGTGTGGGGGACGGGATTGCCCCCCACGCGAAAGACCTCCCTTGACTCGGACCAAGGGAGGGTTCGTTCTTGGAAGGTTGAGGTGACAGTGGATTGTCCGCATCGCCACGCAACCGAACTTCCCCCGGTTGGGTCCGAACATTTGTGGGGGCGACACTTGGCAGCCCCACATGCATGCACGAAAATAGCGAGAGTGCAAGCGAATGTTACGAACATTTCGCTACTCGCTATTGTTCCTTGTAACGCACGATTGTCGTTGTGAAGAAACGAACCCGGCAAAGTCCAAAATTGTGAACGTGGACGTCGCGGAAATTGGACGCAATCCTGAGTCCGAATTTCTAGCGAGTCGCGCGCAGATCGATGTTACAATTGTGCTTGCATGGTTTAGCTATAAAATCCAGGGAGCAAAACAGAGAGTTAACTTCAATTCGTAGCTTGTACCCAGCCATGTATAAACAACTATTGTTCTCTCATCTCTTGGGCGATTTCAGTGATCTAAGTTGCTACGCATTGATCCTATTCTCAGCTCCTAACTCGTCAAGTAGAATCTGTGGCGTCGTTAGGAGTGAGACGGTTTCTTTCATGGTATGAGAGCTAGAGTAAGAGTGTTCGCTCAATCATTGCTACGCCATGGGTACCACCGAAACTTCGTCAACGACGAATGTGCCAACAACCCCTTCCTTTCCGACAGACTTTTCGACAACGCCGCATGTTGTCAATATGAGCGCGGTGCCAATTTTTAACGGGGAGCACTCCTCGTGGCGCTTTAAGCTCAAGGTCTACATGATGGAGCGCGACTTGTGGGGCTTCTTCGATGGGTCGGCATCGAAGCCCTCTTCGGCCGCTTCAACCAGGGAAAAGGAAGCGTGGGTGCAGAAGAACAAAAAGGCGTTTGCCTTTCTTGTCTCCAAGCTAAGTCTCCAACTCGTTCCTATCGTGAGCCCTTGCATCGACCGTGAAGGCGCGACTCGTGAAGCGTGGAAACGACTCGAAGGAGAGCACGTCTCCAAGTCACTTCATAGCAAGCTTCAAGCACGCCTTGACTTCTTTACGGTGCGGATGAAGGACGACGAGTCAATGCGCGCGTATGTCAACCGCGTGGAGGAGCTTGGCGAGCGCTTGGTGGAACTCGACACGAGCGTGGAAGACAACGATTGGATCATGATACTCTTCGCGGGGCCTCAGTGAAGCATGGTCAACGGTGATCACGATGTTGGATGGGACGCAAGATACATGGAAGAAGGAGCAAGTGGTGGCATGCCGCACGAAATTGCATGGCGATGCAATTGGTGCGGCACACTTCTCCCGCGATGCGAAGATGAAAGGGACAGGTCTCTTCAAGCGGCGCAACGACGGCAACAACCGCATGAGTTTGAACGGGAGCGCGGCGGCCTCAAGCTCATCACAAGGAGGATCGACCAACGCAAATCAAGCTCGGGCGCGAGAGGGTGCTTGTCGTTTTTGCAAGAAGACGGGACGTTGGTGGCGCGATTGTCCCGTTAAACCGGCAAATTGGAGGCCGTCTTCAAGTGACGACAACCGACGCGTGCATGTGGCAACATGCGACAACAACGACCGGGAGTTCGTCTTCGTTGCAAGTGGCACAACCGTCGGTGGTGTTGACGCGTGGGTACTCGACACGGGTGCTACTCAACACATGACGGCGTGCGCGACGCTTCTCAACAACGTGACAACGGAGGCTCCCGTCAAGCGTGTGATGTTCGGCAACTGTGACAAATTGGATGTCACGGGACAAGGCGACTTGCGGCTCATGGTGGACGGCGGTCCACTCACCGTAAAAAACGTCTTGGTGGTCCCGGGGCTTGGCGCAAACCTCCTTTCGGTTTCTCAATTCACACGCAAAGGAATGCGTGTGAACATTGAGGGAACTATCATGGCGTTGAGCACGACGGATGGTGTTCACATCGGCACGGCGCGCCAAACGGAAGGACTCTTCGTGCTTGACGCTAGCGTGGCATCGGCGCAAGCGGCTACCTCGGCAACCTCACTCTCAACGTGGCATAATCGGCTTGGCCACCTCCACCATGCGGCTATTCAAGCTATGGCAACGAAGGGGATTGTCAACGGCTTGGATGTGGTGCGCTCGGTGGGGACGATGGGAAGTGTGTCGGTTGTCTCGAAGGAAAGATGGCACGCAAGCCATTCCCACCGAGTACCACGCCGAACGCCTCCGAACCACTCAAGCTTGTCCACACGGACTTGTGCGGACCCATCACTCCCGCGTCGAAGGGTGGCGCGCGTTACGTTCTCACGCTCCTCGACGACGCGACGCGGATGGTTTGGATACGGCTTCTCAAGCACAAGGACGCCACGTCAACCGCCATCAAGCAATGGGTAGCGGATATGGAGACGGAAAGCGGCTTCAAGGTGAAGCGCTTTCGCTCGGATGGAG
The DNA here is from genome assembly GCA_947471745.1 of Closterium sp. Naga37s-1. Classification (NCBI taxonomy): domain Eukaryota; kingdom Viridiplantae; phylum Streptophyta; class Zygnematophyceae; order Desmidiales; family Closteriaceae; genus Closterium; species Closterium sp. Naga37s-1. The sequence goes on along the minus strand of CANJKZ010000799.1, from coordinate 577,241 downwards.
GTGGTGAATACACCGCGCATGAGCTCGGCGATTGGTTGAAAGGGCGTGGGACCGCGCAAGGGAGGGTTCGTTCTTGGAATGTTGGGGTGACGGCGGATTGTCCGCGTCTCCACGCAACCGAACTTCCCCCAGTTGGGTCCGAACATTTGTGGGGGCGACACTTGGCAGCCCCACATGCATGCACGAAAATAGCGAGAGTGCAAGCGAATGTTACGAACATTTCGCTACACTCGATATTGTTCCTTGTAACGCACGATTGTCGTCGTGAAGAAACGAACCCGGCAAAGTCCAAAATTGTGAACGTGGACGTCGCAGAAATTGGACGCAATCCTGAGTCCGAATTTCTAGCGAGTCGCGCGCGGTTCGATGTTACAATTGTGCTTGCATGGTTTAGCTATAAAATCCAGAGAGCAAAACAGAGAGTTAACTTCAATTCGTAGCTTGTACCCAGCCACATATAAACAACTATTGCTCTCTCGTCTCTTGTGCGATTTCAGTGATCTAAGTTGCTACGGAATCCTTGCTCCTATTCTCAGCTCCTAACTCGCCAAGCAGAATCTGTGGCGTCACTAGGAGCGAGACGTTTTTTTTTTTCACGAGGCAGATTTGGCACTGCGGTTGGTCCTCTCGTCATGCTGAATGTGTTTGTTTTTATAATTCTAAAAAACAACGTATTGCAGGGATGAGTGGTTACGCACCGTCGCTCTCCAGGCAGATTCTGCACTGCGGTTGGTCCTCGTCTTCTGGCTCCTCTTCATTCCTCATCCCCCCATTCCCTGACACGGCAACACTCCTCACGCTCACATCTAGACAGCTCAACTCGTCTCGTACGTTTCCACCTCTATTCATAAACATTTCCTGCATTCCTCCTAGCCTCGCTGCTCCTCTGGCTCCTCCGTTTCCGTCTCTTCCGTATCCTCCGTCGCTCCCGGTGCCGAGTCCCATCGCATCCCTGCTAATGAGTGGAGCGACTAGGGGAGTTTCCTCGTCGATCACAACCGCCAAATGCTCTCTCTCCGTCTCCATTTCCCCCGCCACCCCACTATCCTTCTCCCTCTCCCTCGTCCTCGGGTATCCTTCCGTGCTCTCTCTCATATCGACATCTTGAGATGATTTCTCTTCCACCTCCCTCGAGTCCTCACGCAACGTATCGGACGGTTCGGACAGAAGCCGGTGCCGAATGGACGACGGAGATCTATCGACGCTTCTATCCTCGGACTCCCGTGTTTCCCGCTGCCGCAGCAAGCTCACGATTTCCCGCGCCGCGGTCTGACGAAAGGGCGTGGTCATCACGACGCCACTAGATATTGTTAGAGGACCCTACTCGTAATCTCGAACGTCGACCGTGTGTTTACTATTTCGTCAGTCAACAGATGGGAGTCGGACGCAGTCGGGTTGGTTCGGGAATTGAGTCTCAGGAGTGAATGCAGTTGGTCAGAAGGTGGGACTGACTGAAACTAAGCGGGAACGTGGCTGCGTGAGGGGCAAGTCACGCAGCACTACTCCCAAAGCGAGTGGTGCTGACTCACAGTTCAATCGGCAGCTAATTTTTCGGTGAACCGTTTTAGATTCTTATTACAGCGTTCTTGACCGCGTGTTAACTCGGCACAAATGAAACATCTGACAATCCCTGAGCTGCCCACTTCGCGAACACCAACGATGTCAGCTCGGCACCAGACAAAAACATTCCAGCCGTGTGGCCTGACCCAAACGCTGCATACCAATCAGAAGCAAGAAGAATCCACGGCGAACCGCTTGGAAACCTGGAAATCAATGCTGATCTGCTAGGCAAGTGTGGCGAAAGCAGGATTGCCGAAAGCTGAGGTAAGAGACCTGTAACACAGCGCACACTTGGACAGCTGCACTAATGACTGTATCTGCTCAAATTAATTGGCAATCGTGCCCAAGTGTTGGAGCTCCAGAATCCATTACGAAATCAATACATGGGGCCATATAGTGATGGATTTTCAATCAGACAGTAGTTACCTTTCGTGTTGCAAAGTCAACATGCATGGTCCAATTGAAACGGAACTTTCAAGCACCTGCATCCAATGCAACTCCCCATCAAATACCGTAGGGACCCTTGTTGCAGCTCCAAACACCACAAGTCGTTTTCTTTGACAGTTCACAGTGTCAGCTCTGCCCATCGCAGTTCGCGAAGCCAAAATTGCGCGTCACAAGGCAAGACGCCACTACTGCCCCCAAGTGAGCACCCCACTGAAGCCCCCTTCCCCTCGAGCTAAACCCATGTCATCTGTGCGCATTCGACTGCCCCACTGAGATCCACAGCATGGCTCTATCCACCAACCACCATGCGCCACACCGCCATCCCCCCTCCCCCTTTCCTTACCCTTTCACTGGTTCATCACCTTCCATTCAGAACACCCCTGCCTGCCTCCTCTCCAACTTCCACCCACTCTGCCCAACCCATGTCATCTATGAGCGTTCTTCCTCTCCTCCTTGATCCACGGCATGGCCCTATCCACCGCCATGTGCCTTACAGCCACCTCCACCTCGCCCCAGTCCCTCACCCGCTCGATCAGCTCGTGGTGCGGCCCGCCGCCCGCCGTCTTGCTCCAGGGGTACTGCAGCAGCCAATCAAAGAGCAGCACCTGGATACCGTGCTCCGCACACTCCATGGCGTATCGCGGGTTGTCGTCGATCAGCACCTCGGCGCCCAGCTCGCTGGTGGAGGGAAGGGAGGGGCGGGCGGGTGGGGGGAACGAGGGATGGCACTGAGACATGCAACGGGAAAAGAGGTTTGCTCTGCGCACTCCATGGCGTACCGCGGGTTGTCGTCTATCAGCACCTCCGCACCCAGCTCGCTGGTGGTGGGAGAGGGAGAGTGAGGGATGGGTGGAGAAAAATAGAGGAAAGGCGTGGATAAGAAGGGGATGAAATGGGAGGGGAGAGCACACAGCACTCCATGGTGTACTGTGGGTTGTCATCTATCAGCACCTCTGCGCCCAGCTCCCTGGTGATGGCGCGTGGAAAGGGGGTTTGGTTTGTTCATTAGCAAGAGTGGACCGGCACATTCCCTCTCACTATAAGCACACGCACCATCCCATCCCCTTTCACTAAAAGCACACACCATCCCATCCTCTCTCACTAAAAGCACACGCACCGGCACATCTCAGACTTGGGGCGGGGCGTGCCCTCGAGGGCGAAGTGGTTGCCAAAGTGCACGGAGGAGAAGACCCCTGGGAAGTGGTTGTCCAACCACTCCAACGTGGGCTCTCGAATCACATGCTGCCGCGACCTGCACTCACACATGCAATGTGACAACAACGAGGGCAGTCCAGTGAGACAAGTGGGAAGAGAGCAGTGAGGGTACGTGGCAAGAGGACAAGCGAGCAAGCGGGGTGAGGGCAAGAGGGCAAGAGAGCAAGCGGGGTGAGGGCAAGAGGGCAAGAGAGCAAGCAGGGTTAGGGCAAGAGGGCAAGAGAGCAAGCGGGGTGAGGGCAAGAGGGCAAGAGAGCAAGCGGGGTGAGGGCAAGAGAGCAAGCGGGGTGAGGGCAAGAGGGCAAGAGAGCAAGCGGGGTGAGGGCAAGAGAGCAAGCGGGGTGAGGGCAAGAGGGCAAGAGAGCAAGCGGGATGAGGGCAAGAGGGCAAGAGAGCAAAGCGAGGCGAGTGTACAAGAGGCCGAGGGAGCTCACGTGACAACAACGAGGTCGGTGAAGTGGGAGAGGCGGCGCAGCGTGTCAAAGGCGCCGGGGATGATGGGGATGCCGTCGTTGAAATGTGCTGACTTGAAAAAGTCGTGCACTCGGTGGTTGGCTGCGAGGGGAGAGATAAGGGAAGGGAGAGGAAGGGGGAAGGGGAGGTGGAGGGGGTTTTGAGATGTCTTGAAGCCAAGAGCTTGGTGATGAGGATGCTGTCGCTCAAGTGTGGCTAAAAACAATGTTATTGAGGCGCCTACAATATAGACTTGGAAAACGTCGTGTGCTCGGTGGTTCGCTGAGAACGGTTCGCGGGTGAAGGAGGGAAGGGAGAGCTAAGAGCTTCTGAGGCGCCTCAACGGGTGTCGGGATCAATGGAATGAAGGAGCGACGGTTGGATGGTGACGGAGTGAGAGAGAGGGAGGGCGCAAGAAGGACGCTCACCTTCCTCCTGGGAGCACTTCCACACCTGCATCACACCGCACCACACCGCACCGCACCGCACCGCACCACACAGTCGCATTTCCAGTGCCATGGGGGTTTGGGCAGCAGGGAAGAGGCACGGGAAGCAGAGAGAGAGGGGAGAGGCGGGCGAGAGGGGGAAGACTGAGTATGTGTGTGTGTGTGTGTGTGTGTGTGTGTGTGTGTGTGTGTGTGTGTGTGTGTGTGTGTGTGTGTGTGTGTGTGTGTGTGTGTGTGTGTGTGTGTGTGTGTGTGTGTGAGGAAGTGGAAGAGTATGTGTGCTTGTGCGCGCGCTTGTGTGTGTGGGGGGAGGGGGAAGGGAGGAGGGGCTCGTTTGTTTGTTTGTGTGCGTGTGTGTGCGTGTGTGTGTGTGTGTGTGTACGCACGCGTTGTGTGTGTGCCTGAGTGTGTGCATGAGTGCGCGTGTGTGTGTGTTAACCCCAATCCCCTGTCCCGTTTCAACCTCTTCACTCTCCGTCCTTTCCCTCTCCCTCTCTACCTCTATCCCTACCTCTCCCTCACCCTCTCCCTCTCCCCTAACACCGCCTTTACCTCCTCCCCTCTCCCTCTCTCCCTGCCTCTGCCTTTCTCTCTACCGATCCCGCTTCCACCCTCCATCATCCCCCTCTCGTCACATTCCTCCCTCTCACTTAACCCTCTGCGACGGCGGTAAACGCGGCTCAAACTCTTGCGCTCGCATCCACGAAATCGCGAAACCGGTCGACTCGCTCCGGCGAAACGGGTTACCAACCTTCATGAAGTCGTAGACGTAGAACTCGTGCAGGTCGTGCCGGACGGAGTACTTCTCGGCGCAGAAGAGGTTCAGCGTCGACAGGAAGCTTCCCAGCACTGGGGAGCGAGACGAGGGAGAAAAGAAGGGTGATGTTGGTTTTGGGCGGGGGAGAGGGGAAGGATGGGGGTGGGAGAGGGGAGAAGGGAGAGGGGGAGGGGGGTGGGCGGGGGGGGAGAGGGTTGCATTAATGCGTGCAGTTATTGTCAGGATCGGGGGAAGGTCACCAGCGTAGCAACTACACCTTGACGCGTCGTCAGATTCTGCGAAATACGAGTCTTAGACTGTCCTATCTTGTTCACCCTACATCTCTCAGTACCGTAAGGAATCTCTCTGCACCCCCCTTATACCTTCAGGCGACTCACTACCGCAAAGCACCAACGCCAATCCCTCTGGACCACTGCACACCCTCGCAAACCCTCCAGTATCACTCTGCACCGCTCTGTACCTTCATCAACGTCGACCGCCACGCGGAGTCTCTGCTGCATGCCCTTCCCCTCGTAGCCAATCAGCTCCTCTCCGCTCCATCCGCTCGTCGCTGCACCGTTCGCTGAGGCCGTGCCGTTGCTGGTCCCGTTCGCTGGCACCACCGACGCGCCGTCAGGTTGCCGGAAGTTAGCCGACACCGCGTCCATTTCCTCCTTCTCTTCGTGAGCGGGCCTCACGCTGCTGACCGCTTGACACGTGGCAAGCGAGTCGTGAAGCGGAGGAGATCGCTTCGACGGCGGCTTGCTGGCCGGCATTCCCGTGTGATGCGAAGAGGCCGTCGCTGACGGCGGCACACGCGGCCCTCTACGTCTCGAGTTAGTGGAGGAAGGTTCCGAGGAGCAAAAAACCCTGGCTGCTGCTACTGCTGCAACGACGGCTCTTGTATCAGATCTACGGGGTTTGGCGGCATTCACAATGAGCGGTAGAGAATTAGATCTGCAAGATTCGGATCTACGAAGAGGCGACGATCCGCAGCGGGCAGCCACCGGATTATGGCGAGAGCTCCGCGGTTCCCGCACGTCGAGAATGAGGCTCGACGTCCCCGTGAGACTCGCTGCGCGAAGAGCCATCGCGCTTTGGTGGGGGCTCACACGCTGGTGAACACTTGAGCAGCGAGGTGTAGGGATATGAGGTTAAGAACGAATGTGGTATGTACACAGTGAACGTTGCAGCGTTACCATTCACCTGATCGTTGCAGCGGTGGCTACGCGGGTTCGTGAAATCCGTCGATGCGAGTGAGCTCCAATAAAGCTCAATGGTAGGAGCAAGGACGCGAAAGCAAGGCAGGAACACGAGACTTCGAATGTGGTGGCTCGAGTAATTGCTGCCAGAAGAGCTAGCTAACTTCCAAGTGGGTGGAAGGTGGGGTTTTCTGCTGGTGGCCTGGACTCTGGAGAAAGGCCATGTGAGGCACAAGGCCACTTTTTGGCGGGAAAACGACACGCCGCCATTCACCATTTCAGTGCTGGAGGATCCACCTCGATATTACCGGAATGTGGTGTCAGAGAATCATGCCACACATGAACCAAAAAGGAAGGAAAGGGCGTCATCGTGTCATGACAGTTCAGTTTCGATCAAACGTACTAAACCGTTGGTGATTCAAGAGAACCGCGGCTTGTATCTCAAACATCTCACCAAACCACATCAAAATGGGAGGTCGTCGTCGGATTGGCGGAGGGTGTTGACGGTGGAGCTGAATTTGCGTGGCTAAAACAAGAAACTGTTGCGCGTGGTGCACTTCCATTGGATGATTTCTCCACCGAGTCGTCTTTTTTAGCAACCCTCGAGTCCTGCCACAAATTGCTGCCAAGGTTTTAGGGTTTCAAGGGCAAAACTTCGTTACAGAATGAACTTTAAACTCGCTACACGAATGGAGGTTATTCTCAAGGGTTTCGTTCATATATTGCCTCTTGGATGAGAGCTGTCCCGTCCCGTGAATTCTTTCGCACATCGTCCAGACTGGTTCGGTGAGCTTCGACACGGTAATAAACGGCTCACATCTTGTACCACTTAAATCTCGCGTCTCACATTTGCTAGTGTTTAACACTTGGTTGGGAAAGTCAGATCCTGATTGGTTTACGAGTAACGATTTTTTTTACGAGCGGGGGAAATATATGGGCGAAGGTGCAAAGTGTTGAGGCCAAAACCACACCTCAAGGGCAGGTTTGGATCGCGTCCGCACCTTGTAGGACAGGTTTGGCTTGAGTGCACTGTACTTTGTGCGACCAACCCTGACGACGGAAACATTGATTGTGCAAGGGAGAAAAGTGGCAGGACCTCGCCTTCCCCCGCCTGCTCTCCGCCAACCTCGCCTGGACTGCCCTCTCCCACCTCCCCGCCCACCCCTCCCTCACCGCCCTCCACCTCTCCCACTGCCCCCTCCTTTCCATTGGCTTCCCTCTCCCCTCCTCCTCCCCCTCTCCCTCCGCCTCCTCTCCTCCCTCCTCTCTCACTCTTCCTCCTCCTCCTCCTCCTCCTCCTCCTCCTCCTCCTCCTCCTCCTCCTCCTCCTCCTCTTCCTCCTTCCCCCTGACCCATCTCGTTCTCTCTGACGCCCTTTTGTTACACCTCGCCCACTCCCTTCCCCACACGGTACGTTAGCTATGTTAGAATTTGAAATGATTGAATAGGATCGTAATACTTAGGATGGTAGCTTCCAGTCGTAGCGGAAGTCTTGTATGAATTAAAGCCAGTTAAGGAGGCTTTGTCTGGACTAGTGAAAGCCCATGTAGTGATATGTTTCAGGATCAATGTCTCTGAAATCAGATATATTATAAAATGACAAACATACAGAATATATAGCTAGAGTAAAGTACCTGTTCGTCTACTGTGCAGTGCTATTCTTGTTCTGAAATGGTACGTGACTTTTCGCGAGGCCTATAGCTACGTGCTGACGTCATCCTAGGGCGCGTAGCGCTTTGCTGACGTCAGCCTATCGGTACTTTACTGTTTCGTGCGAAGTCTCGCACTGTACTACACGAATCCTTGAAGTGCTTAAGTCTTCATATTATCTCAACACTCCCTTCACTTCTAGGAGTTCAGTGTAGTTACCCGGTTGCCTCAGAAACGCCGCTGAGCTGGTTGCAGTGGTGAAATTTCTATCGTGTCAGTTTCTTGGTAAGTGAGTCAGCTGCCATGTCACCAGTGGGACAGTAGACAAGGCGCATCCTCCCCTTGTCGACCGCATCTTTGACGAAGAAGTAACGCAGTGAAATGTGTTTCGTGCGGTTGACGAAGCCAGGTTTGTTGGCGATGGTAATCGCACTCTGGTTGTCGCACTGCAACGTAAACTGATTCGGCGTGACGAACTTTGCTTCGTCGAGCAGTTCCTGTAAGTATAGTCCTTCTCGAGTTGCAGCACACGCAGCAATGAATTCTGCTTCAGCCGAGGAAAGTGACACGAGTTCCTGTTTTGATGAGTTCCACGAGATCGGGCCAATTGGCTCGAGACGAAAAATGTAGCCTGTTCGTGACCGACGATCTGACGTGTCACCAGCGTGGTCTGCGTCAACATATCCGCTGAGGTACATTTTGTCGGTCGGTTTTCCTGTGTTGAAAATCAGCCCGACTGTTGGTGTTGCGACAGAGTAGTGTAGAGCGCGCTGAAGATCGAGATGGTGTTCTTCTTTTGGGCAGCGTAAAAACTGTGCGAGATAGCTTGCGACGTACGCAAGGTCGGGACGACACGTGACTGCTGCGAAGAGAAGGCACCCAAGTTGCTACTGGTACAGTTGTAGACCAGTTGCCGAAAGTTTGGTGTTGTTTAGGATGTGCCCGGTGGGTGTAGATCGATATGGTGTAGCGACGTAATCTGTAGAAATCTTGAAACGCTTAGCGAGTGACTCAGCATATTTCGATGCTGTGAGGTGAATGGTGGAGGAGGTTCGCGAAACGTTTAACCCAAGAAATTGGGTTACTTCGGTGGAGACGGTTAAGTCGAGGGATTTCTTCAGATCTGCTTCGATGCGATCACCCAAGGAAGCCGAAGAACTTACGTAGAGAATATCATCCACATATGCCACGAGTAGCGCGTAGCTCCCCTTGTCGTCTAGTCGATACATTCCGGGATCATGCGGTAGTTGTCGGAACCCAGCTTCTGTAAGTTTCTTGTTCAAATGCTGCTGCCACAGTCGCGGTGCTTGTTTGATACCGTACAGTGACTTCTTGAGCTTGCAGACACTTGGCGGATTTGTCGGATAGGTATGTGGAAATTCGACGTAGATTTCAGCATCGACGTCAGCGTATAGAAATGCGTTGGAAACGTCAATTTGTCGAAGCGGAAAATTCTTCGCAGCTGCTTCGCGGATGACGAGACGAACACTTGTGTGTCGGCTGACCGGGGCGAAAGTTAGCGTGTAGTCTACCCCATGAGTTTGGTCAAAACCGCGAACAACCCACCTTGCCTTATGTTTTTCATAAGAGCCATCAGCTTTCGTCTTCACCTTGAAGACCCATTTTCCGATAAGAATATTTTTATTTGCAGCTTTTTCGATGGGTATGAGATCCCAAGTCTCCCGTTTTTCCAGGGCAGCTAGTTCACGATCCATGGCTTCACGCCATTTTTCGCGATGTGGTCCTGAAAGGGCCTGTCGGGCAGTTTTTGGTTCTGCGACTTCTGTAGAATTGTGCTGTACTGCTGCTGCGGGTCCCAGTATCTGAAGCCCAGTTTGATAGTTAGGACTATCTTCGGTCCGACGTGCGAAATTGACAGGTTCACTCTGTTCACCACTTGCCCCCCCAATTTCGTCAGGATCGACGCGGATGCTGCTGTAAGTTACAGCTGGCATGGGACGTCGTTGATCGTCCACCAGGTAAGTAGGATGAACTTCACGAACATCGTCCGGATGAGCGTCGACGAGAGGAATGAATTCCGGAAATCCGGAAGAGGTGGTTGGTATAGGTGGATCAGGAGCAGCTTCACGTGCACCGTCAATGTCAGGTTCTTCGCTGGCAGCGAGTTCGGCGTCAGCGCTGGCGAATGAACGAACACCGTGGAAAAGTGTAGCAGGGTCACGCTGCGTGGCGAGATACTGTTCGAAGACAGGAAGGGTCAGATTTTCGTAGAAAATACAGTTGCGGGCAGGAATTAAAAGACGACAGCGATAATCCATGATACGCCAGGCAGAAAACTGCTTCTCAAGGGCGAGATGAAGACCCCACTTAGCGCGTTGATCGAACTTTCCGAGCGGAGCGGTGGGAGGACGATATTGTACGACACACCCAAATACTCGAAGATGTTTTGTAGTGCCCAATTTTCCTGTCCACAACAAGTGAGGTGATGCGTTGTTGGGTAGAGCCGATGAAGACAGGAGATTATGCAACAGGGTTGCGTGGTCCATTGCGAAGGGCCAGTAGAGTGGACCGAGTTGAGATTGAGCGAGTAGTGCTCACATCTTTTCTTGCAGAGTGCGATTGAGGCGTTCAGCTACACCGCTCTGTTGGTGAGCGTGAGGAAGTGAGAACAGGCGCCGGATGCCTCTTTCTTGCAGGTACGCTGTAAACTCGAGACTGCGATATTCCCCAGCTCCGTCACACTGGAAGGTTTTGAGTTTAATGTCGGACTCACGTTCTGCGAGAGACAGCCATGTCTGAAACGCTGTGAAGGCAAGAAAAAGGTTAGTCATGTTACCAGTCCAGACATATCGAGTAGAAGCTTCAGTGAACATGATGACGTATTTCTCGCCATTGAAACCCTCCGCAGGTAAGTTTAGAATATAATTGTAAACTTTTTCCATCAATCGATAATCCTCAGCGCCAGGAAAATGAGTCGGGTACGGTTCGTGCGGTAGATTTGCTGCTGGGCGGATCAAGCAGGGTGACGGACGATTAACCGGTTTCATTTCGAGGCCGCCAGGTAAGAGAAGAGAATTTTTGTCGAGAACAGCAGCTTTGATTGTGTTGTTGAGCGTAGACTGCGACGGATGACCAAGACGCTTATGCCACGTGTCTGCAGTTCCTTTGTGACCCTGTGCGCACAGATAATAATCGGCGTTAGCGAAGAAAGATAACAGCAGCCGATGACCGTCAGCGCGAACATGATCTGTGACAGGTGAGATAAACCTGGTAAGGTTAGGTGGTGGAACTTTTATGTCAACGTCGACGTATTCGCCAGGAGAGAGAACTAACTCCCCACTCTCTTGATCTGATGCTGCAGGTTTAGGCTCAATGCCGACAAGTCGTCCGGAGTCAAGGACTTCCATGTCAGCGACACGCTGCTCTGCTTCAGTGAGAAGACGTCGATCACGATCAGCAGGTGTTTCTCCCCAAGTGGTCTCGTCAGGTTCCTGTGCCTCCCAAGTGCCTTCATCCGTGGGCATATTCGTCGTATCTCCCCAACCACCAACGTAAGAAAGATAATCTCGGGAGTTCTGGACGTCGTTCAAGCCTTGATTGTCGAAGGTCAGCATGACAGTGGCAGCCGTGGTTGAAGACGTGGGTACGACTCCTTCACGAGGAACGGTATCATCAGTGTAATCGATGTCATCACGATGTTCCCATGGGCCGAGAGAGAGAATATTGTCGGAGTCGGCAGTGGTACGTTCAGGTACGAAGTTGAGAACGAATACACCGTTCTGTTCGATTGCCGTGCTGAGTTTCCTGTCTCCATATTTTAAAGTAAACTTGCCCGGTTCGCCTAGAAGAGTAATTCCATTCCTCATGAGCTGTGCAGATGACATCAGATTGAAGCCAAGTCGAGGAACGAGAAGTACATCGTTAAGGTGAAGACTGAAGTCTTCTTCAACGGAGTCAAGAATGATGTTACCCATCCAGTGTGCTGTAAGACGTTGATTGTTGGTAACGGTTACACCGCATGGGCTTTGAAGACGACGCTGATTGATGACGAAGCGGTTTTCTGATGAACACATATGCTGGCCGCAACAACTGTCAAGATACCAAGTGTTGGGACCTTCCAAGGTATGTGCAAGGTTGGCGTAGACCTCGGGTGGTATGGGCGTATTGAGTTCATCATTGAAGTTATTGTGAATACGTTCTTCAGCGTCAGGATCGTAAACTGTAGAAACTGACGTCATGCAATTAATAATCTCTTTTGCTTGTGTCTTGGCAGGTGTAGTAGGCGGCTTCGCAGAGTTCGGCTTCGCAGTATTCTGCTTCGCAGCTTCCGGCTTCTCAGCTTCCACCTTCTCAGCTTCACCTGAAGAATCTTTGGTATGGTTTGATGCAGACCGCTTCGAAGATGGTTTATCCTTCGACCAGCATGTATCAATAGTATGACCTGCTTTGCGACAAAAGGAACAAACGGGCTTGTGACGTGGATTAGAATACAAACTGATTGTGTTGTTTACCATCTTTTTCCCTCCTCGAGCGTTGTGCAGGTCCATATCCTGCTGCTCAGCAATGAGAGCGGCACAGAGTGCCCCCTCGGACAACTGTGCTTGCATCCGGAGAATAGAGCGACACTGTCGCCATTCTGGTCCAAGACCCGCGAGTAGCACCGTGTGAAACATAGCGTCGGGGAAGTATCCTCCACACTTCTGAAGTTGGTCGCGCAGATTTCGAGCGCGGTTGATATACTGCGTCACCTTCTCGCCGTTTATCATCTGTATATTTGACAGCTGCGTTAAAATTTTACTCTGGTTGACAGTGTCTTTTGCCATGTAAACTCCTTGCAGGTATAACCAAGCTGCTTCAGCGGGAGCGGCACTGGTACGAAAAGGACGAATACCAAGCTGTTCAGTCGGTGTCAGATTGCGAACGAGAACTGTGTATGCAGTCAGCGACGCTGATCGAAAAGTGGCCTGTTGAAGTGGTGAGCCGTGTGATGGAAAGGGTGCTGTGCCGTCGAACAACTGCCAGAATCCCGCGGTCTGAACAAGAATCTCGAATTCAAAACTCCAGGTATAGAAGTCTTGACCGTTAAAAGGCATTGTCGTTTTAATTTTTGTTGGGTTTGCAGAAGCGGGAAGATAGTTTCCAGCTCCAGCAGCACGCCTCCAGCGCCGGGCAAACCACTCGCGCAGCTCCTGTGAAGAGAGTGGCTCCCGCCGAGACGAAGCACCCGGAGAACCTCCAGGCTCAGCACCGCCAGACGCCACACGAGCACGCCCAGCTCCCTCAGGCTCCGCACCCCCAGGCTCAGCACCTCCAGGCGTAGCACCCCCAGGCTCAGCACCCTCAGGCTCAGCACCCCCAGGCTCAGCACCCCCAGTAGTAGCACCCCCAGGCCCAGCACCCCCAGGCTCAGCACCCCCAGGAGTAGCACCCTCAGGCTCAGCACCCCCAGGCGTAGCACCCACACGCTCAGCACCCCCAGAGTCAGCACCCCCAGGCTCAGCACCCTCAGCAGCACCAGAGTCACCAGTAACCTCGACAGGCTCGACGGCGTCTAGCTGGGACACACCTGAAGGGGCAGGACCCTGAGGGGGGAGGGGGTCTACCGGGGGGGGACCTGGCACAAGGAAGAGCGGTGGCGGGGGGAGGGACGGAGTGCGGTAGGGGAAGAGGCGGTAGTAGGGGACCGACTCGTCAAACGTGACGTCCTGGGAGGACAGAACACGGCGAGAGGTGGGGTGGTAGAACTGCCACCCTGGCGCGTCAGGGGGGAAGCCAAGGAAGACGCAAGGAGCAGCACGAGGGGACAGCTTGTCCGCAGACAAGTCGCGGACAAACGCCCGAGATCCCCAGACACGGAACGCAGACGCATCGCCAACCTTCCCCGTCCACAGCAAAGCTGGGGAGGTCTCCGGCATGGAGACCCTGGGGTGAAGGTTGATCTGATGCGCCGCGTACCGAACCGCAAACGGCCACAGAAAATGGGGGGCAGCCGCATGCATCATGGACGTACGGGCGACGTCCATGACCATGCCAATGCGGCGCTCAGCAATCCCATTTTGCTGTGGAGAGTCCGGAAGCGTGAAGGTCTGGCGGATGCCTCGTGCACGACAGTAGGCTCGCAGAAGGCCAGAGGAGAACTTTCCACCTCTGTCAGAGTGCAGACGCAGAACAGGAAAGTCCGAGCCGAAGCTCTGCCTGAGCTGGAGACGAGCTGCGCGGATCCAGTCGATCAACACCTCAGTGACATCACCCTTGCTGCGCAAGGGGAAGACTGTGGTGTAACGCGAGTAGTCGTCAACCACCAGCAGGAAGTAGCGCTCGTGACCCTGTCCACGGACGCGGGCCGGGCCCCACACGTCCATGTGAAGCGTCTGCAGCGGGGCCTCTGTCGGAGGAAACTGGGAGGAGTGAGGGGCAGCCCGCTGCCGCCCCTCGACACAAGGGACGCAGGTAGGGCCTGGCCCCGGAGGAAGGGGAGGGAGGGACCGGGGAAGACCAGAGACAAGGACACGGGAGGCCATGCCTCGGAGACGAAGCAGGGAGGGGTGACCAAGGCGGTGGTGCCAGAGGAGAGTCTCGTGCGACAGGAGGCGACACGAACAGGGGGCAGACTCAGGACCAGACCTGGACGCTGCAGCAAACACCTGACCCGACGCAGCTACCTGACCAGACGCAGTGACTGGAGGAGACGCAGTGGTCAGTGTGTACAGGCTCGACCCCGGCCGACGTGTAAACGTGGCCAGGTGTCGGCCTGTCCGAGCGTCCGTGCAGTGGGTCACCCGCTGACTCGCAGGAGTGAACTGGTGAACCCCCGCATCCTGTAGGTCAGCACCACTCACCAAGTTCGTAGAGAACGAGGGGAGGTAAAGACCAGACAGGGTGCCAGAGGGGGCCGCCGGACACGGGAGGACAGTGGAGAAGTGAGCAAGGACAGGACCCCCAGAGGGGTCTGCCAGAGAGACTGCAACTGGCCGGCCAAGCGGAGTGAGTGTGGTGCGGTCTCGAAAGAAGGAGCGAGAAGCCCCCGAGTCAAGGGTGAAGGTGTGGGAGGCCGAAGCCGACGCAGTACCTGAGAGAGCAGACTCACCAGCACCTGAGGGAGCAGACACACGAGCACCTAGAGCAGCAGCCTCGCTAGCACCTAGAGCAGCAGCCTCACCAGTACCTAGAGCAGCAGTCTCAATGCCCGGGTCGGGCGGAAAACACCGGTAACAGTCACCCTCATCACTAATAGTCACAGCATACATGGCAGCAAGAATAGCATCAAAGTCAAGGTCAAAGACAGCTACACCCGCCCTAGACAGCTCGCCCCAGCGGGTTATCTCAGTGGCCTCAGGGAACTGGTGACACCAAGCGTCCGTCAGGCGGCCAAAGCAGCGCTGGGTGGAGTGCGCACCCCCGCACTGCTCACCCGCGCGGTCGCCGGTGCGTAGGACGTAGGTGCACGGACCAGTACCCCCACCCCGCTGGCGTGCAGCGTACCACTCACGGAGCTGCCGAGGGGGGGGGATGTCACGAGTGCGCTGCTGCCGCTGCTGCTGCTGCTGCTGGCACTGACCACCACCGGAGCCGACCCTCTGTGCAGCGCCACCCCGACCAGCTCCACCTCCTCCGCCGCCGCCTCCTCCACCGCCGCCACCTCCGCCACCTCCGCTCCCACCGCCACCGCCGCCGCCGCCTCCGCCTCCACTGCCGCCACCGACACCTCCACCCCCGCCACCACTCCCACCACCACCCCCACCCCCTCCACTGCCTCCACCGCCACCTCCGCCACCCCCGCCAACCCCTCCAGCACCCTTGCCCCCCTTGCCCTTGCCGGTGCGGCGTCTCCCGCTCGGGGCAGACGCAGCGCCGACCGACTCGAAACCAACGAGGTCGGCCGCAGCAGCAGAGGCAACAGAGGGCAAAAGGGGGGAGGGGGAACACCCCTCAAAGACGGGGGTGCGAGGGTCACCACGAGAGGCTCCTACAGCGACTATGCTCTTCTCTGCTGCTAGGAGGGCCTTCTCGAGGAGTTCAACGGTGAGAGTGGTGGGGCAAACGGAGAGGAAGTGGTCCCTGACTACGCGAAGGGAGTCAGGGAGCCGGGTGACTATGTAGTAGAGGGTGATGTACATGGGGGGGGGGTTCTTGGCGCAGAATTCAGCAGGAAGCGCAGCGCGGTAGCGAGTGTCACTAGTGCGGAGGTGCGTTTTGAGGTCAGCGACTGTGGGAAAGGCAGCAAGGTCAGGGAAGAGGTACGGTAGCATGAGGCGGCTCAGTGCAGCAGTGGCAGGGGAGGAGTAGCGCGCAACTACAGCGTCGTACAAGGTGTGAGCACTCTTGTACTGGCTAAAGTGCGCACGCTCAGAGGTAGGCAGGTGGCGACGCACAGCAAGACGTGCAGCAGCATCGCGTGTGGCCCACTGTGAGCGAACAGTGGCGTCGGCATCAGCAGCAGGGGCAGGAGAGGCACCAGAGGTGAGGTCAAAGAGGGAGAGACCGTCTGCCCTATCGCACTGTAGGAAAAGCTGCAGGTCATCTACCCAGACGTCAAAGTCAATGGCCCGACCCTCAGCGTCAAAAGCGAGGACACTAGGGGTAGCCATGACAGCAGTGGACTAGCAGCGCGAACAGTAGGGTAAGGGCAGTGCAGTGACAGAGGCGCTGCTCTTACCGGACAGGGCGGCTCGGGCGGCTCGGCGGCTCGGCGGGTCGGCAACTCGGCGGCTCGGGCGGCTCGGGCGGCTCGGCGGTACGGCGGCTCGGCAGCAACTGCGGCTCGGCGACTCGGCGACTCGGGCGGCTCGGGCGGCTCGGCGGTACGGCGGTTCGGCAGCAACTGCAGCTCGGCGGCTCGGCGATTCGGTGGCTCGGGCGGCTCAGGTGGCGCGGCGGCTCGGGCGGCTCGGGTGGATCGGGCGGCTCGGCAGTAGCTCGGCGGCGCCGGCGGCTCGGTGGTGACGGCGGGGCCGCGTGGGGACGGCGGCGGGGCCGGGTGGAGCGGCGGCGAGGCCGGGTGGAGCGGCGTCGGGGCCGGGTGGAGCGGCGTCGGGGCCAGTAGTGGCGGCGCCGGGGCCGGGAAGGACAGCTCCGGGGCCGCAGGGGTAGGCGACGGGGCCAGCAGAGGCGGCGCCGAGGCAGGGAAGGGCGGCGCCGGGGCCGCAGGGGTAGGCGACGGGGCCGCGAGGGCGGCTAGGAGGGGGGGGTCGCGAGGGCGGCTTGAAGAGGCCGCGAGGGCGGCTAGAAAGGGCCGCGAGGGCGGCTAGAAAGGGCCGCGAGGGCGGCGTGAAAGGGCCGCGAGGGCGGCGCGACACGAAGGAGCCGCGAGGGCGGCGGATCGGGGCCGCGAGGGCGGCGCGACGCGGCCGCTAGGGCGGCGCGACGTGAAGGGGCCGCGAGGGCGACGCGACGGGGCCGCAAGCGCGACGCGACGGGGCCGCTAAGGCGGCGCGACAGGGTCGACAGAGGGGAGCGCGACTCGGGCAGTGGAGAGCGCGCTCCGGGCAGGAAAAAAAATGTGGTGGGCCCTAGGAACAGTTCCCACAGGAGAACCTGCTCGATACCATGAGAAACTGAACGAGAATGAATTGACTAAGGGAAAGTTGGGTACAAAATGCAAACCCTAGAAAACTGTACCCCATATGTGCTACCCCACTATAGCCTACAGCAGCTATGTCATATAAATCTGACAGTCGGCTGACTGTAACTGATAAAGTGATGGCATATGTGACCCTTATGGTGCTTGTTGTCCTTGTCCAGCAGGAACAAAGGAGAAGGAGTTATTCGACCCGTCGCTCCCTTGTGGCATTTGTCCATGCTAATAACTGGAGCCATCAAGACTCATAGGAGTTGGAAACATCTGGTTAAGTGACAAGACGGCAGCATTCACACGTTGTTGAAGATTTGTTGGCTGGTAAGCACCTTGATATTGATAAGGTCCAGTCGGTACGAAACTGGACTGTTGTCCTGGTTGACTAGAAGAACCAGTGACTGCAGCTGTAGCTGTTGTGGCTGCTGATGCTGCTGTTGCTGCGGCTGCTATCGATGATGCCGCTGCTGCAGTTGTGTGTACGGGCTGACTGCTCAGTGGCATGCCGTACATCGGTTGTTGCTGATATTGTTGTTGTTGATGTTGTTGCTGCAGATAAGAATTGTCAGCAGCTGGAGACGCTGTTGGGCGTGATGGGCTCGTAACAGAAGAGCCGTTGTTGGATCGTGGAGAGCCAGACATATTGCAAAGTATGTAGTTGGAAGCTTGTAGTATCCTAAGACGCTCGCAATACCATGTTAGAATTTGAAATGATTGAATAGGATCGTAATACTTAGGATGGTAGCTTCCTGTCGTAGCGGAAGTCTTGTATGAATTAAAGCCAGTTAAGGAGGCTTTGTCTGGACTAGTGAAAGCCGATGTAGTGATATGTTTCAGGATCAATGTCTCTGAACTCAGATATATTATAAAATGACAAACATACAGAATATATAGCTAGAATAAAGTACCTGTTCGTCTACTGTGCTGTGCTATTCTTGTTCTGAAACGGTACGTGACTTTTCGCGAGGCCTATAGCTACGTGCTAACGTCATCCTAGGGCGCGTAGCGCTTTGCTGACGTCAGCCTATCGGTACTTTACTGTTTCGTGCGAAGTCTCACACTGTACTACACGAATCCTTGAAGTGCTTAAGTCTTCATATTATCTCAACAATCTCCTCACCACTCTCCCTCACACACCTTGATCTCTCTGGCTCACTCTGTTTCCCCTGCTCATTCTCTTCCCCCCGGCCCACTCTGTTTCCCCTGCTCATTCTCTTCCCCCCAGCCCACTCTGTTTCCCCTGCTCATTCTCTTCACCCCAGCCCACTCTGTTTCCCCTGCTCATTCTCTTCCCCGCGGCCCACTCTGTTTCCCCTGCTCATTCTCTTCCTCCCGGCTTCATTGTTTCTTCCTGTTCACTCTATTTTCCGCTGCTCAGTCTGTTCCCCCTTTCACTCACCCCCATTTCTAGCCGCGCAGGGTACAGGTCCCAGCAAGATGGCCCAGGGTTGATTGCATGCAGTGTAGCAACCAAGAGTGGCCCAAAAACATTACATTTCCTAGCTGTCTTCTTTGTGCCGATACCGTCATCGCCCGGATATAAGACATATATGTCTTATCTCGTACGCTAGAAAAAATGCTTGGGTTATCTTGTATTTGGGGAGGTTTTGGGTGTTTTAAAAGTCTTATAAATGGAAACTTTTTAAACTACTTCGAAATTTTTTCACACATCTTGAAGAGAGTTTCTCATAATGAGTGTGGATGTTGCGAAGGTGCCACTTCGGCAACCATTGTTCGGGAAGCCACGTCATGGAAAATACTTGCAGAGGCAAATTTGGTAGTACCTGAGTCAACACGTGGAAGAATTCGCACATCGCAAGGGTAAAAATGTACGCGGTATTTCAAGTTTCACTATAATATATTGCAGTTTCGATTATACGACACATGTCTTATCTCGTACACACAAATAGGTGTCTTATAATGAGGCTAGCCTATTTATAAGAGACACCCGGATAATAGACAACCCCTGTCTACTATTCAACACTGTCTACTATCCGGGCGATGACGGTAGTCAGTTTCCAAGTACTTCCTTTGTAGTGGTTTGACTAAGGTTGGTTGGGGTACATAAACCTAACCCTAACAGTTGTACCCTCTATAACACATATCACTAAGACTACAACATTTGACACACCCCCATAGTCTAAGTGAGGGGTGTCAAGCAAAACCAAAAGTGTACGGTCACAAGACCAGTCACAAAGAAACAAAGCTCAGGGTGGATCACAACGTCACCACACACTCCGAGCACAAGCAAAAGAGCCACAAGGCTAGTTCAAGAGTTCACAGAGGTATATGTAAAGTGTATAAACAAGGCAAGGAGAGAACTCAAGACTATGCAAGGCGAGAACATGTGTCAACGAGACCTAACTACACACAACACCTCTGGTGGTCACAAGGCGGCAGGGCCTTGGTGAAGATGTCTGCAGTGTTGGCCTCGGACTCAACAAAGTCGAAACTAGCATGTCCACGCCTCTGCAACCCTCGTAGAAGAAATTACCTGACATTGATGTGCTTCACTCTGCTCTCCAGTCGCGGCTCTTGACAGAGGAGAATCGTCGCCTTGTTATCAGTGAACAAGGTCGGCGCAGAGCTCGGCCGCTCACTAAGGCCAGTGAGTAAGAACGTCAGCCAGCGCAGCTCCTGTGCAGCCATAGATCCAGCGTAGATCTCGGCCTCAGCAGTAGAGGTCGAGACCGAGGAGGAACGTGTGGACCTCCACGAAACAGCTCCAGAGCCCAAGCTGAAACAGTACCCCTGAGTAGACCTTTGCGTCTTGGCGTCGTCAGCGTAAGAAGAGTCACAGTGACCAGTAAGCACGACGTCCTGTCTCCCTCCAAGAACCAGCTCCACGCCTGATGTCGTCGCCAGGTACTTTGCCACCCTCACGGCAGCTGTCCAGTGAACTGGACGGTGTCTCCCTGGCGCAACAAAGCGAGCAAGGATGCTGAGAGGGAAGGCGAGGTCCAGGCGAGTAAAAGTCATCAGGTACATGAGGCAGCCTACAAGCTCTGCGTAAGGACCACTAAGCTCGAACGACTCGTCAGGAAAGGGTCCGGTGAGTCTGTGGTCAACGGCAAGAGGTGTGCGCTGTACAGTAGAGTGTTGAAGCTCGAACCGTTGAAGGACCTGCTGCACCATGTGTGACTGTGAGAGTGTAATGGTGCGAGCAGCTCTGTCCCTGGTGATCTGCAGGCCAAGGTAGTGGCGCATATCACCAAGGTCAGTGCAACTGTGTCTCTTCTGTAGTTCGAGCTTCACGTCAGCCAAAGCAACCCTGTCAGCAGTGGCGAAAACCAGGTCGTCGACGTAGACCAGTACAAAGAACGGTGTAGAGCCACGACGAACGAACAGCGACGGGTCGGCAGAAGAAGGCTGGAAACCAAGGTAAGAAAGGGTAGAGCGAAGGGTGTCGTACCACTCACGAGGAGCCTGACGGAGACCATAGACCGGTCGTCTAAGCCTCCACTGGGTCCCAGGAGGGAAAGTGCCAGTGAAGGCAGAGGGACGATGTAACCAGACCTCCTCGTATAGGCTACCCTGAAGGAAAGCAGTGGAAAAGTCAAGAGAGTGTAACTCGTAGTCTCTCTGTGCTGCTACGTGTAGAAACACCCGAAGAGTGGTCATCTTCGGGGTAGGCGCGAAGGTCTGAAAGAAGTCAACTCCCTCGCGCTGACTGAAACCCCTGGCCACATAGCGCGCCTTGAAGACCGGAGGAGATCCTGGTGGCCGCTTCACCTTGAAGATCCACATGCCATCGACTACGTTCGCCCCAAGGGGGGGAACCTCGTCGACGTAGGTGCCTGTGGATCTGTAGGAGGCCATCTCTGAGTCCATGGCACCTCTCCACTGAGAGGCCCAAGGCCTTGACACTGCCTCAGTGTAAGTGCGAGGAGTCGGTATGTCAAGGGCGTCGGGGTCTCCCTCAGGGGCGAGCAGCATGGCACAGAGATGAGGAGAAGCGGCTGCCATGAACTCCAGCTCAAATTGCCTCTCCTCTAGGGCGTCACAGCCAAGGGCAGACTCACCCCCGACGGCCAGAGGACTGGTAGGAGGAGCAGCCACAAGACTGGTGGCGTAGTCAAGGCAGCGAGTAGAGGCAAACTCAGTGGCTGCGGCAGTAAGAGCGGAGACAGAGGACAGAGAAGCATGTGGGTCGGTAACAAGAGAGGCGAGAGCACGAGAGAGAACAGGACGGTACTTGCGGTAGTAGTCTGTGACAGGAGTAGAGAGGGAAGCTGTGAGAGCCGAATCAGGAGGAGAAGGAAGTACAGAAGGAGACAAACGAGGCGGACTAGAACGAAACAGGGCGGTACGAAGGTTAGTGAAGGGAACAGGGGACGAGGGATGAGCACAAGGAGAGCGACGCGAAGAACAAGTGTGAGAAAGAGGAGGGGACAACGGGGGCAGAGGAGGAGGGAAAACAGCAGGGGAGGGGTCAAGAGGAGGAAGCGGAGGACCAGAGACGGGAGGAGAGGGGGGGGAGGTAGGAGAAGGAGAGGGGAGACCGAGGGTCCGAAGACCAGAGACAGGAGGAGGAGGTGGCTGCTGCTGCTGCTGCGGCTGCTCATGCTCCGGCTGCTGCTGCTGCTGCTGCTGCTCCTCCAACCGCTGTAGCTCCAGCTGCTGCCGCTCCAACTCTCTCTCCTCTCGCTCCAACTCCAGCTGCTCCCCACGGGCACAGCGAACACGGGCCTGGTGCCGGGTCGGGTAGGGGTGGGGGGGAGGAGTAGTGTCCGGAGCGGTGGTAGCCCCAGGACCGCTCTCCAAAGAACCAGTCGCACTACCCCTAGAGCCAGCGCTACCAGAAGTAACAGGGTCCGTCCCAGGCTCTCCAGGTCCAGCAGAGGACGCACCCCCATTCGTAGCACTCCCAGGGACAGCTCCACTAACACCAGCTCCCCGAAGACTAGAGTCTCCTGCAGTCGCGGGCTCAGCTCCAACTCCAGCACCCCCAGAACCAGGACCTCGCACAGGTTCGCTCTCTGCTCCAACTCCAGCACCTCTAGAGCTAGTACCTCCAGGGTCCTCGCCACGAAAACCGGCTCCCGCAGGGTCTGCTGTAGGCTGGGAGGAGGACTGCGGGGGAGGAGGCTGCACCTGAGGGGCTACCGAGGGGGGAGGGGTAGCGTGGAACACACCTGGCAAGGCAGACCAAGGGGGGGGAGGCTGTACCGGGGGAGCAGGAGAGGGAGCTGAAGTCAGGAAGAGAGGGGCAGGAGGAACCGGGAGACCTCGACAGGGGTACCTGACGTAGTAGGGGACGGACTCGTCGAAACGGACGTCACGAGAGTCAAAGAACCGGTGAAGGGGACGGTGGTAAAAGGTGTAGTCAGACGAGTTCTCAGGGAAACTAAGGAACACGCAGGGAACATCGCGAGGCAAGATCTTGTCCGCGGAGGTGTCGCGAACAAGTGCCAAGCAACCCCAGACACGAAAACGCGACGCAGCACCAGGGGATCCAGTCGAAAGATT
Source organism: Closterium sp. Naga37s-1 (assembly GCA_947471745.1). NCBI lineage: Eukaryota > Viridiplantae > Streptophyta > Zygnematophyceae > Desmidiales > Closteriaceae > Closterium > Closterium sp. Naga37s-1. Next base: position 554,510 of record CANJKZ010000799.1, on the reverse strand, counting down.
GGTCGGTGAAACCTCTGGCCGAGAGACACGTGGCCAGAGGTTTAGCTGGTGAGCGGCGTACCGAACCGCGTAAGGCCACAGAAAATGGGGGGCACGGGCGTGAGTCCTGGAGGTGCGGGCGATTTCCATGACCAAGCCTATGCGGCGCTCTGCAACCCCATTCTACTGTGGGGACTCTGGAAGCGTCCAGGACTGACAGATGCCCTGCTCGCGATAGATTCCAGCGAGAATGCCAGAGCAAAACTCAACCCCGCGGTCAGAGTGAAGACAGCTGACACGACGACCACGAGTGTCCGCAGTGGTAAGCAACCACCGGATCAGCGTAGAAGTCATGTCGGACTTCTTCGCCAGGGGGAACACTGTAGTGTAGCTGGAGTAGTCGTCAACGACCACGAGAAAGAAACTCTCTCGCTCAGGTGGGGCGGGAGGCGAGGCCCTAGACGTCCAAGTGGAGAGTCTCGAAGGGCTCGGTGGCCGGACGAAGGGAGGAGGATTGAGGGGTGGCGCGCAGCCGACCCTCGAAACAGTGGGGTGGGCAAGCGACCGGCAGGAGCACGACGCAGCAACTGGACCAGACACTAGAACCTGACCAGACACAGCTACCTGGGGAGACGCGACAACCTGTTGAGACGCGGGAACCTGACGGGGGACAGTGACAGGGGTCGGGGGCAGTAGCTGTTGCTGCTGCTGCTGCTGCCGCTGCTGCTGCCCTCGGGGGCCAGTATGAAGTGTGTAGTGACCAGAGTCCAACTCAGCGGTAAAGGTGGCGAGAGGCGCGTACGTGTCTCCGTCGACACAAACTGCAGTCTCGCTAGAAGGCTCAATCCATACACCCACGTGCTGACTCACGAGCGGCCTCACGCCCACCAAGTTCCTCGAGAACGAGGGGACGTGGAAGCCGGTCAGAGAACCGGAGGGAACAGCCGGGCACGGAAGCGTAGTAGTGTAGGGAGTAGTGACTGGTCCCGAAGGGGGATCAGCCAGTGCTACAGAGACCGGCGTAGGAAGCGGGGTAAGTGTCGTGCGGTCGCGGAAGAAACAGTGCGAAGCTCCAGAGTCCAGAGTGAAAGACAGCGAAGCGTTCTCCGGAGCAGCTCCTGGACCAGTGTCTACACAAGTACATACACTAGCAACAGGCACCTCAGCAAGACTAGCACCTTAGCTAACAATGCTTGAGTAAACAGAGTCAGAAGCACTAGAGTCAACAACAGCATACATAGCATGAGGAGTTCCTAAGAGATCAACCAACTGAGAAGCCGACATGCCCCACAGAGCGGGGCCGTACGTCTGAACAAGGGGAATCCAGTGAGGGGCAGGGCCGTCAACATTGTAGGCCAATCGAACCGTGTCAGTAAGCTGAGCAAAGCACTGACCCGGTGGGTGGCTGCGGCGGGCACCTGTCAGAACGTGATAGGTGCAGGGAGGGTGGACGACACCGCGCTGCAGCTGACGCTGTCCTGACCCCTGCCCCGAAACCTGCTGTTGCCGCTGCTGCTGCTGTGGCTGCTGCGAGGGGAGGGGCTGCTGCTCCTGCTGCTGTTGTCGAGTCAGGTACCACGCCGCTGCTCCTCCCCCTGCGGCTGACAGACCAGTGGGTGGCTGACGAACCCGGGCGTCACCTCCACCAGCTGGAGCAGGGGAGTCACCGGCCGCTGTACGAGGCGCTCCTCCAGCGCCTGCACTCCCGCCACCGCCGCTCGCCACGTCACCCTCACCGCCTCCGCCGCCTCCGCCCGCACCCTGACCGCCCCTCCTGCCACTCCTACCCCGAGACCGCAAAGAAGTCGTAAAAGCAGCTGCGGTCACATCAGTAGCGGCAGTGGCGAGGGAGGCAGTAAAGGTGGGCAGCTGAGGGACAGTGCACCCGTGGAACAGTGGAGGGGGCACAACACCAGAGGCAGAGGCTACCGAGCGGAGGTTGCTCTCGACGTCCTTGAGGGCCGACTCAAGGACCTCGATAGTGAGTTTGCTAGGGTGCTTCAGAAGAAGCGCGTCACGAACCGAGCCAAGGCGGTCAGGGAGGCTAGTGGCGATGAAATAGATAGTAATCGCCATGGGGGGAGGGAGCAGTGCAAGCTGTGCGTGAGTGCAAGCAGCGCGGTAGCTAGAATCGAGCGAGTGCAGATGAGTGATCAAGTCAGCAGTGCGCTCAAACGAGGCGAGGTCAGGAAACAAGAACGGAAGGAACACGCGACCAAGAGAGACAGTGGTGGGAGTAGCGTAGCGGGCCTTGATCGTAGTCGAGAATTCACTAGCCGTGCGAACCTGAGTGAAGTGGGTCTCCTCAGACTCAGGGAGGAGGCTGCTGAGGGCGATGTAGGCCGCAGCGTCACGCGATTTCCACGCTGTCACGTCAGCACGCTCGCGTGCATAACGGTCACTGTCTGCAGGTGTGGGGTCAGCTAGCTGCCAAGGGTGCAGGGTCAGCTGGCTCAGGTAAGTCACCGGAAGCGTGCGCCCACAGAGTCTCGTATGCCTGAACCTGGCTCTCTAGGAGGCGGCGCGCACGCAGGAGCCAGACCGAGAACTTGAGCGGCCTACCCTCAGCGTCAAAGCGCAGGACCCTAGGGGTCGCCATAGCGGAAGCGTAGAGGTGGATACTGCTGCTGCCGAAACCCTAAACGCCTAAAGGGCCTGCGTAGGGCATGACAGACAGTGCGGCACGACGGGACGGACGCGATCGGCAGGGACTGGCGCGACAGGCGCGGACGGGCAGGGTGCACGGGGCGCGACGGACGGGCAGGGCGCAGCGGGGGCGCGACGGACGGGCAAGGCACACGGGGCGCGACGGACGGGCAGGGCGCACGGGGCGCGACGGACGGGCAGGGCGCACGGGGCGCGACGGACGGGCAGGGCGCAGCGGGGGCGCGACAGACGGGCAGGGCGCACGGGGCGCGTGCGACGGGAGAGGACGGGAAGCGCGACGCGGACGGGACGGGACGGGACGGACGGCGCGACGCGGCGGGACAGAAGGGGGGCGACGCGACGGGACAGCAGGGACGACGGGACGGGACGAGACAACAGGGACGACGGGACGGGACTGGACAGCAGGGGGCGACGCAACGGGACAGCAGGGGCGACGGGACACCAGGGGCGACGGGACACCAGGGGCGACGGGACAACAGGGGCGACGAGACGGGACGGGACAGCAGGGGCGACGCGACGGCAAGGACGACGGGACGGGACAGCAGGGGCGATGGGACGGGACAGCAGGGGCGACGCGACGCAGGCGCAGCAAGCGCTAGGGCACGAGAGAGCCGAGCGTGAGAGGCGCTAGGGGACAGTACGGACGTAACGGGCACTAGGGTACGGGACAGGCTCGGGCGCTACGGACGTGAACGAGAGGAACGGGATCTTACAGGATCATAACCTAGCTGATACCATGTCAAGAATGAAAGTGTTGGTTTGACTAAGGTTGGTTGGGGTACATAAACCTAACCCTAATAGTTGTACCCCCTATAACACACATCACTAAGACTACAACATTTGACATTCATGTGCACGACTGCTTCTGAGCAAAGTGTTTGTAATATAGCAAAGCATCCAACATCAATATACGGCATCGCCAATCATTGTAGTACTATCAAACAGTCAACACATCACCACAACCAGATGCATAGCAGACCTATATACAAACACAAACCAGGAAATAAGAGCGTGTTCCTACAGGCCTGTCATCAGGGGACCTGATATCAGACTCGGAGGTCCTCGAGGTTTTCGTAATAGAACAGCATTTTGTAGACTGTATCGCACGACAAAAATTCGCGCGGGAAATTGTTCTGACGTGGCACATCGGCGAACCATCTCGAGTCATCACGCTGCAAATCTTTCTGACGCGATATCGATTTCACGTGCAAACAGATCTCTGTTTTGTCGGATGTGGTTTCCTTTTTCAACGCGTGCTGCAGTCGCCTGAAATTTGTTCACAAATGACGGAACGAGTCAATTGAGTAATGTTCACACGTTCCATTTCAAACCTAAATCCACCGAAACTATTTCAAGGCAGAGCAAAAACCAGTCATCCAAGCGTTTTTACTCGCACTCCTCAGGCCACGCGAAAACCACAAATTAAAAGTCGTATTAAGCCGAGATGTAAGTGGTTTGTGCGAGTCTGACTATGTTGTAGAGTACTCTCCTCTACTTTGCAGGAACTGGGAGTTGCACTAAACGATAGAGCACACTGCTGGCTTTCCAACGAGCCGTCAAACACGCGATTCGCCTAAGTAACGAGAGAGTTCTATGCGTTTATGTGCTTGCTAGTGCTCTTAGAACGTAGGATATGAGCTCTCTGGATTTTGTGTCGAGTTGAACCGTGTATAGGAAACTCTGATTTTCAGTATGAAACATGCATACAAAGCTACTAGTTTTATAGCATGCAATCAACATCGAACCACACATGTAACCTCGAACCGCGGTACACTCGAATGTTCGAGTAACATTTCGAAGGGGTGAAATTCGAGTCTCGGATTTCACCGAATCGAATTCTCCCTGAGTCTCGATTCTTCTTGTGCTGCCATGTGGCACCGAAATGCAAGTCTCTCGATGTCAACCTGCACCTTCTCGAGACCTGCAGTGAAGCCAAACTTCTTGGAACACTTGAGAAGCACCGTTCGGTGGTTGGGGGCAAAACCTTGCCTCACTCAACCTCCAACACTCCCCCTTGCACCCAAGCCACTAGGTGCTCAATCCAACACGCTCACAGCATGCACGGAATGAATCCTTAGGGAGTGGTTTAGTGAGGAAGTCCGCGGGTTGAGCTTTGGTGCTCACATAAGTGAGTTTGACCTCACCCTTCTCAACCGCCTCACGAATGAAGTGATGTTTCACTTCGATATGCTTGGTTCGCCCGTGAAGGACGGCATTGTGAGAGAGGCTTATGGCGGCTTGGTTGTCACAAAAGAGAGGAGTTGGGTTGGGTTGAGGATGCCCAAGCTCCGCTAGAAGACGCCGTAACCATATTGCCTCCATGGCACCTTGAGTGAGTGCCATATACTCCGCTTCCGTTAAGCTTAGAGCCACGGTTGGTTGCTTCTTGCTTTGCCAACTCACGGCTGCCCCAAGCAAGGTGAAGACATACCCGGAGGTACTTTTGCGCGTGCTCGGATCTCCCGCGTAGTCCGAGTCGGCATAGCCCTTGAGTTCAATCGGGCCGGCTTCATACACGAGCCCCAAGTTAGGTGTGCCTTGGAGGTAGCGTAGAACGCGTCCTCCCGCGCGCATATGCTCGGTATGAGGGTTGCTCACGACTCGTCCAAGCACCCCGGCGGCGTATGCGAGGTCGGAGCGAGTAGAAACGGCGGCATACATGAGCGAGCCCACTAGCGAATGAAACCGCTTCACTTCGGCTTCGTCGATGGTGGATTCTTCCTCTCCCGTGAGGCAAGAAAATCCCGTAGCTAGTGGTGTTCCCACCGGTTTGCTATCGCCCATGCCGAAGCTCTCCACTATCCCCTTCACATACTTCTCTTGGTGGAGGTGGATGGTCCCGTTGGCTCGGTCACGATCGACGTGCATCCCAAGGTAGTACGTGACCGGCCCCAAGTCCCTCATCGCAAACTCCGCCCCTAGCCGTTGCTTGACCTCCCGAATGAGGTCTTTGGAGTCGGAGAAGAGGAGTAGGTCATCGACGTAGAGAAAAAGCACCAATTGCTTCTCCCCCTCCTTCAACACGTATAAAGCGCTATCGCACTCGCTACGCGCGAAGCCGTGTTGAAGAAGAAAGTCGTCGATGCGCTTGTACCATCCTCGTGGACTTTGCTTCAAGCCGTAGAGGGTACGCTTGAGCTTCCACACCCTTCCGCTACCGTCATCGTACCCCGGGGGTTGCCGCATGTAGACCTCTTCCATGAGAAGCCCGTAGAGGAAGGCGGTGCAAACGTCCAATTGCTCCACCTCGAGGTCGAGAGATGCCGCTAGCGCGAGCAACACCCGAAGAGTTGTAGCCTTAGCGACGGGAGCGAAGGTCTCGCTATAGTGCTCCCCCTCCCGTTGAGTGTAGCCTTGAGCTACAAGCCTCGCCTTGTAGCGTTCGACACTCCCATCGGCTCCCAACTTCTTCTTAAGCACCCATTTGCACCCCACCAAGTAGGCACCCTTCGGCGGGTCGACGAGCTCAAACACGTCGTTCTCTTTGATCGAGGCTAGTTCCTTCTCCATCGCTTGTTTCCATAGTGGCGCATCCGGAGAAGCCAAAGCCTCGGTATGGGTGCGAGGGTCATCACCCAAGGTTGCGAAGCAATATGCCGCACGCTCCTCGTCCAACTCCCCAACGGCTACCATAGCGTAGTCGTTGTACTTCGTGTTGGGGCGACGTATACGTTGCTTGCGGGTCAACGCCAATGGGAGGGAGGAAGGTGTGGAGGAAGTTGCCGCCTCGGTTGGAGGCATCTCCACCATGTCGTTGTCGCTCTCCTCATTCTCTCCCCCTCCATTTTCAGCTTCCTTTTCCACTTGTGATGGAACCTCCACCGCTTCATCCTCCTCTCGTGCGGGAAGGACGACGGTGAGTTGCGGCGTTGGTTGTTCCTTTGTCGGAAACTTGTCTTCGTCGAAGACCACGTCTCGAGACGTGACGACGCGCTTGTCACTCAAGTCCCACACTCGCCACGCATGCTCGTTCGCCGCAATTCCCAAGTAGATCGCCGCACGAGCCTTCGGTTGTAACTTGTGGCGAAGTGGATCCGGTACATGGTAGTAGCAAAGGCACCCAAAGGTGCGTAGGCGTGATAGATTCGGCTTCGTTCCGCTCCATGCTTCGAACGGAGTCGTTCCCGGGAGCACCTTCATCGGCAAACGGTTGCGAATCCACGCCGCTAGCGAACTCGCCTCACCCCACCACTCGCTCCCAAGCTTCCACCAATGTGCGATTAAGCCGCTCCGCCGCTCCATTTTGTTGGGGTGTGTAGGGTGTTGTGACATCGTGCTTGATGCCCTTGCTCTTCATCCATTTCGCAAGCTCGTTGTTCACGAATTCGCCACCACCATCGGTACGAATAACCTTGATCCGCTTCTTGTCGTCGTTGCAAACTTCGAGCGCCCACTCTTGTATTGCCTTGGCCGAGTCGCCCTTAGCCTTCAAGAGTCGGGTCCAACACATCCGCGTCGCGTCGTCGAGCATCACCAAGAGAAACCGCGCTCCTCCCTTTGATGCATGTCGCATCGGTCCACACACGTCCATGTGAACAAGCGCAAGCGAGTCCTTAGCAAGGGGTGACGTTCGGCTACCAAATGGCTTCCGAGCCATTTTTCCTTCGACACACGCCGCGCACACGCCCGTCTCGTCGTCGCCGGCGACCACATCGACTCCCTTCGCAAGTCCTTTGTTTGCCAACTCCTTGACCGAGTCGTAATTGGCGTGCGCAAGTCGATTATGCCACGCCTTGAGAGTCGCCTTGGAACCTTGCGCCACGTTGGATGAAGCCGCTCCCGGGTGCGTCGATTTGCCGCAATAGTGGCACTTGCTCGTGCCGCTCGATGCATTTCCCTTGCCGCGATCGCTTCCTCCGGACGACTTCTTCGTCGCACCTTTGCTCCACGTGGACTTCTTTCCAGAACTCCCTCCGGAGAACATGGCGGCACCCTCGCTCTCATTAGCGAATTGTCGGCGACGCGATTCTTCATGAAGAAGCCGACCGACCACCATTTCCTTCGTCCAAGTGTCTTGCACGCTATCGAGTGTCGTAATCACCGTCGACCACTCTTCCGGAAGGCCGCATAGCAATGTCAAAATCCAATCCTCCTCCGTGACCGTTCCACCGAGGTCCATGAACGTTTCCCCGAGTTCCTCCACACGAGTCGCATACTCGTGCATCGATTCGCCCGCGCGCATCTTCACCGTATAGAATGCATTCCAGGCTAGGATCTTGCCGTGGAGAGTCTTGTTCACGTGGATGGTCTCGAGCCGCTTCCACGCTTCATGCGACGACGCTTCGAGCTTGACGCACATGCGCACCGAGCTCACGAGATTGATGCCGATGCGCGAAATCAACGTAGCGAACGCCTTTTGGTCCTTCTTCCATGCCGCGATGCCGCTCTCATCGTCCGGCTTCTTCTCCGTTCCATCGAAGAAACCCCAAAGTCCCCGCTCCATCATGAGCACTTGGAACTTAGACTTCCACGCGGAGTAATTTTGTCCCGTGAAAATCGGTACCGCCGACGTGTCGAACATCGTCGCGGTTGCCCAGGGTTCGCCGGAATTTACAACGACACCATCCAAGGAAGTGCGGGAGGTCTCGCTTGAAGTCGGCATGCTTGCTCCTTGTCGCGCGCGTAGACTCCTCCGACCAGCTCTGATACCACTGTTGTAGAGTACTCTCCTCTACTTTGCAGGAACTGGGAGTTGCACTAAACGATAGAGCACACTGCTGGCTTTCCAACGAGCCGTCAAACACGCGATTCGCCTAAGTAACGAGAGAGTTCTATGCGTTTATGTGCTTGCTAGTGCTCTTAGAACGTAGGATATGAGCTCTCTGGATTTTGTGTCGAGTTGAACCGTGTATAGGAAACTCTGATTTTCAGTATGAAACATGCATACAAAGCTACTAGTTTTATAGCATGCAATCAACATCGAACCGCACATGTAACCTCGAACCGCGGTGCACTCGAATGTTCGAGTAACATTTCGAAGGGGTGAAATTCGAGTCTCGGATTTCACCGAATCGAATTCTCCCTGAGTCTCGATTCTTCTTGTGCTGCCATGTGGCACCGAAATGCAAGTCTCTCGAAGTCAACCTGCACCTTCTCGAGACCTGCAGTGAAGCCAAACTTCTTGGAACACTTGAGAAGCACCGTTCGGTGGTTGGGGGCAAAACCTTGCCTCACTCAACCTCCAACAGACTAGAGGTTGGCCTGATAACATGCCGTAGGAACACGCTCTAAGATGTGACATGGCTGAGCAGCAGGGATGTATACAAGACAATGATGAAGGACAAGCAGCCAACACGGGAAAGGATAACGCAAGGTCCCTCGATTTATGCTTATAGTTGAAGAGGAACAGAAGAAGGGATGAAAAGAGGAAGGGTGGAATAGAGGGAGGAACTGATGAAGGGAGGAACGGCGGGGAGAAGAACAGGACAGCACTCACCAGCACTGCACTCACCAGCACTGCAATCCCCAGCACTGCAGGGTGGGTGAGTGAGCAGGAAGCGGGAGTGAGCAGGGAGTGGGAGTGAGCAGGGTGTGTGAGTGAGAAGGGTGTGTGAGTGAGAAGGGTGTGTGAGTGAGAAGGGTGTGTGAGTGGGAAGGGTGTGTGAGTTAACGGTGGGTATGGTGTAATGGGGAACGGAAAGATGGTCAAAGAGTGTCAGGTCAGGTGAGACCGGGGCAGAGAAGAGAGGGGAAGGGTAGGAAGAGGGCAAAAGGGATGAACGGGAGAAGGGGAATGAAGGGGCAGACCAGGGGGGAAAGATAGGCGGGGTAAGAGAAGGGGAGGGACATGGGCGAAAGGGAGGGAAGAACAAGGGGGGAAACGGAGGGAAGGAGTAGGGGAAAGGGAGGGAGGGAGAAGGGTGAAATGGAGAAAAGGACCAGGGGAAAGGGAGGGAGAAACAAGGGGGAAAACGGAAGGAACGACACAGGGGATAGGGAGGGAATGACAAGTGTGGAAACGGAGGGAAGGACAAGGGGGAATGAGTATGAGGGAGGGACAAAAGGGGGAAACGGGGAAAGGGAGAGTTGAAAAAGGGGGGAAACGGAGGGAAGGACATGGGGGAAAGGAGGAGAGGGGCTTAGAGGGATTGGACGAGAGAGGCAGAGAGGGGAGTGGCGACGGGGGAAGCAGCGAGGGACGTATGGAGAGGTGCCCACCCCACCTGCCACATGACACCTGGGGGCAGCAGGGACGGGTGTGAGGGAGGGACGGGTGTGAGAGAGGGACGGGTGTGAGAGAGGGACGGGTGTGAGAGGAGGACGGAAGTGAGAGATGGACGGGATTGATTGAGGGAGCGAGAGAGCGCGGTGGCATCGTTCTCGCGTGAGGAGGGTGAGAGAGCAACGGGTGAGAATGCGGGACGACAGTGACTGCGGAACGGGCGGGAGTGACGTGCGCTACGAGGTGAGCAAGGAAGGGAGCAGCGAGGAAAGGAAGGGAGCAGCGAGGAAAGGAAGGGAGCAGCGAGGAAAGGAAGGGAGCAGCGAGGAAAGGAAGGGAGCAGCGAGGAGAGGGAGGGCGCAGCGAGGACCCCCTTCTCCCCCCCTCTGTCCTCTCCTCCTTCCCCCTCTCAGCGCACCTTCTCCCCCCCTCTGTCCTCTCCTCCTTCCCCCTCTCAGCGCACCTTCTCCCCCCTCTATCCTCCCCTCCTCCCCCCTCTCAGAGCTGGCGCTGATTTTGAGTGGACGTGTGGGTTGTTTTTTTTGCGCGCGGCAGTTTTGTAGGCGCGTGGTGCCTACTGCCGTGCTTGCGCTTTTGGGAAAGGGGGTTCGTTGCATTACAGAGGTTTGCGCGCTGATGTTTAGTCGGCTCTTGACTAATGCGGCCGGTGCGCGCACTTATGCCTCGGTGGCGCGTGAAATCACAGTCGCATTCGCGCTGATGCTAAAAAGGCGCCAGATGCCTACAGCGGGGCGCGCGCTGAGGCTCAGGTGGCGCGTGATGCCTACAGCGGATTGGACCCGCTATATTTGATGCTTTTCCCGTGTTCAGGCTGGCGGAATGCGGGGCACGGAATGCGTGCAGGTCTATATGCGCACGGTTTCTTCTTGCAGTTTGATCGCGAGGGAGTTTTCTGTGCTAGCTGTAATATTGGACGTGGCTTGTGTATGGTAAAACACTTGAAATGGTCCCGCATCTGAGCTTTCTGTCATAGAAGAAAACTCTGCGTTTCATATTTCTGAGTGTTGTAAATGCTTGGTCAGTGGGGGAAGTGTGCGACGACTGCCATCACCCCCCTCACCCCTCCCACCCGCCTCACCCGCGTTCCCTGCCAGCCCGCCGCCCTGCACTGGTAATGACTCCTCCTCCCCCATACCCGCCTCTGCATGGGTACCATCGCCTGTTTGAGGCCTCTCACAAGTTGCCTCTGCGCGTGCTTCTTGCCCGCCCACAGCAGAACCATCACCCTCACCATCACCCTCACCCTCACCCTCACCCTCACCCTCATCCTCATCCTCATCCTCATCCTCCTCTTCCGCACCTGCTTCACCCAACCCCATTATGCCATCTGGCCCCTCTGCGACCACTACTGTTGCCACCTGTGCTGCTACCCCGGTTGCCACCACCCCTGCTGCTCCTGCATCCGCTGCGCTCTCTGCAGCAACCCCTTTCCCTGCAACTGCTCCTTTCGTTGCACGTTCATCTATCCCTCCTGCTGGTTCTACCGCCGCAGAGACCTCTTTCCCTGCTGCAGCTTCTCCCTCCACGAAGCCCCCATTCTCTGCTGCCGCCACACTCTCACTGTCTAGCGCAGCTGACGCGGGAACCAGCACTCGAGGCGACTTATCAGTCGCCACAACATTCACCTCTCCCTCTTTTTGACTCGCCTCAGCATCACTCACCTGTACCCCTGCACCACCCTCCCTCCCTGCTGCTGCCTCCTCACTGGCTCTGTCTAGCGCTCGTGACACAGCAGCGAGCACACGCTGCAGCCTCACAGGGGACCCTGGCTGCAACGAGGCTGCAGCTTCGGCAGCAGCCTCGGCCGAAGGCTCGGCAACCGCCATAGCAGCGGCGAAGGTTTGGAATGGAGCCATGGAAGCAGCTTCGGTAATTTCTTTGCTGCCCAGGAAAACCCAATGTGCCCCCACGCCTGCGCCAACGCTTCCCCCGACCTCATTCCCCCCGCCTCCTCCACTCCTTCCCCCTATACTCACGCGTCCGCCACCAGGCGCAGGTAGTTTCACAGGAGGTAATGGTGCTCCGCCTCCCGATAACATCCCCCTTCCCCTCCCCATCCCTCCGCCTGGTTCCCCAAGCCCCCCAATGCCCATTCCCGCCCCCATGCTCCTTCTTTCTCGCAACGCTCCGTCTTCTCCCAATGATAATTCTCCAGCTGACTTGGCGTGCGCGGCTGCCAGCGCTGCAGCGCTGACGTGTCCATTCCCGCTCGTCGCGGGTCCCACGTCAGCGTCGGGAGCGACGCGCCCGTCGGCGTAAGTGGCGGAATCGGACTTGCTGAGGCGCGACGATCCGCGCGAGCCCCTCCGCCTGTGGTGCGCCTTGGACTTGCGCGTACCAGGATGCGCGGAGACGGGCAGATTAGCAGAATCGTACGGTTCCGCCGACTCAACGGAACGAGGGGAGGCAAGGTCAAGGGAGTCAACGGAGCGGGGCGAGCAGATAGATTCGTCGCGGTCAAGCGAGTCAACGGAGTCAACCGAGTCAACGCTATAACTTCTCGCAAGGCTGTTTCCGCCTGGAGGACCGCCCCGCTTGCCGTCACCCGCTCCTTCCGCGTGGTTCTTCCGCCGTTGCTGCTCCGCCTGACGCTCTAGACTCGTTATTTCCGCGGAGGCTGCATCCCCCCCCAGCGCCTTGCGACGCTGTCGCTCTCGTCGCCGTTGCTGGTTACCCTGTTGCCCCTCGTCGCCCTCCTCGTCGGAATCCGAGACGACTAGAATGGACTCGACCGCTCCCATGTTAGCAAGACGACGATGCTAACTCTCTCAAGTATAGTGGAACTGCGTGCAAAGCGGATAAATTCGTGTCACCTCACTGAGTGCTTCAGGAATCAGCTGTTGCGGCGAGAACGAAAATCGCAGCCGATGCTTTCATGTGCTGCGAGCCAGTGTGCGAGTGCACGACGAATCCGCCATGGAACGAACTGGAATGACTGTACAGTGTACTGCAAGGTAACGTCAGGTGGAAACTCCTACGTACGGGAGCCGAAGCTGGTGGTACAACCGAAGCTGGGGTTACTGGCGTCACAGGGGTTACAGGTGTTACTGCTGCGAGTGCTGCTGCAGGTGGCGGAAGAGAAGAAGGTGCATGGCCTTCGGCTTGAGTATCAGCAGCAGCAGGCTTCTCTCCTGGAACTGAGTGGCTAGCAACTGGTGGTGTTACACTGCTTGGGACGGGCGTTTGTTCTGTCGATTTCTGTGACGCATCTGCTGCTGCTGCTGCTTCAGAAGCCTTGGCAGGTTTACCATCATCACCAGCACCTGGCGTGTCAGCTGCAGAAGCAGCAGCAGTGCCAGCAGCTGCAGCAGCAGCACTACCAGCAGCAGCATCAGCAGCCGCAGCGTCACCATCAGCAGCAGGGTCCTCAGCAGTGGCAGGTGCCTCCTTGTCCCCAGCCTTTACCTCTCCCTCCACACCTTTCTCTCCGCCCTCTGCTTGCTTCTCGCCTTCCTCCCGCGCACCTGCCAGCGTCCCATCCTTCTCACCAACGTCCATTTCACCGCTACCACCAGCAGCATTTGCAGCAGCAGCAGAACCAGCAGGAACAGCAGCATCGGCAGCAGCAGAGTCTGCAGCATCAGCATCGGCCATAGGAGCCGCACCCGCCTCGCCAGCAGCCAAAGGAGCTGCACCTGTCTCCCCAGTAGCAGCAGTACCCTGCTGATCCTCTGCTCCTTTCGCCTCTGCCTGTTTGGCGGCCTTCGCACTATCACCCGCAGTGATGTCTGTATCAGACGGACCAACAGCAGCAGTCGGACCAGCAGAAGCAGTCGGACCAGCAGAAGCAGCAGAAGCAGCAGCAGCAGCATCAAGAGCAGGAGGCGCAGCAGCGGCAGTGGTGTCAGCAGCTGCTGACTCCGCCACAGGAGCAGCGGCACCTCCTGGTCCTGCAGCAAGTGCATGTTCCTCCCTAAGCTTCCCATCACCCTCTTCCACCTCCATCCCAACCACCCCCTCCTCCACACCCACATGCCCTCCCCGCTCCCCACCCTCCTCTGCTTTCACCTCCCCACCACTCCGCATCCCCCCTTCCACTCCCCCCTGCCCCCCTCCTCGTTCTCCCTTCCCTGCCATCTCCGTTACCATCAAATCCCAGAAGTGAGATCTCGACCTATTATGCAATGCCACGTCACCAGGCCCAACCCCAAACCTCTTCCTCTTCCTCATCCCCCCAGCACCCCCGCCCGAAGCATACTCCCAAGCCGCCGCCTCAGCCGCGGCAGCCGCAGCTGCAGCTTCGGGCGTGCGAATAATCCCGAGCCTAGCCGCAGGAACACCCACTGCAAACGGCACCTGCCCAGGTGTACCTCCCGAGCCTGTCTCCCCTCCTCCATACCCCGCATACCCGCCTCCCCCATACCCACCTCCCCCATATCCCCCTCCCCCATACCCCCACCCGTACATCGCCTCCATTCTCGCCTGCTCAGCCGCCTGCTCATCCACAATACTCAGCAACTCCTGCAACTCCCGGTCCTCCCGCTCCTCCCTCCCCTCCTCGTCCCCATTCTCCCCAGCATCCCCTTCCTCCCCGCCCCTATCACCCCCCATAGCACTCCCCCCAGAAGCCACCACCCCTAGAACTCCGCTCTTAAGATGCTTGCTGCCGAAGCCCCAGCGCTGCAGGAAGCGGCAGACCCACCCCTTGGAGTAGCGGAATCCAGGTGCTACGCCTAGCAGAGGGCCTATGCGCTTGGCATGGTCCAGAATGGACTGCACTGTTACTGTCCTTGCCACTGCTGGCGCTGCCGCCGCCGCTGCCACTGCTGCTGCTCCTGCTCCTGCTCCTTCCGCCCCCCCTTCTGCTGCTGCTGAAGTCCCAGCAGCACCCTCCTCCCCGCCTTCTCCCCCCGCCGCCCCCGCCCCCTCCGCTCCCTCACTCCCCTTCACACCCTCCCCTCCCTCACCACCCTCACCACCCTCGCCGCCCTCACTCCCCTTCACACCCTCACCCGCCTCACCAGCAGCACGGGCCAGCGCCCGCCTCACAGCCGCCGCCAGCACCTCTTCCAGCTTCGAATTCATGCACGACCTTACCCGGCACGACGCCGCCGCGCCAGCCTGCTGCCACCTCTCGTCATACTTCAAAATCCGCGGCACAGCCGACGGGGGCAAATCCACTCCGTATTTCACCCTCACTGCGTCTATGATCTCCCTGCTAGTGAGCTCAGGCCGTGCTCGTTTCAGCGCACACACCGCCCGTTTCACCTTTACTTGGACCATCCGCCGCCTTCTGATCCCGTCCGCGTCTACATCAAGTGCATCTCCCGGCCCGTCACCGCTCCCAACCGCTCCGAACACCCCGGGACCGTACCGCTGGCGCCTCTCACCCCCGCCTTCCCCTATATCCGTCTCGTCCCCGGTATCCTCCCCTTCGGAAGACCCGCCCTCTCCTGCTCCTCCGCCCTCTCCTGCTCCCCCTTCGGCCCCCTCGCCCCCTTCGCCCCATACAATCGCAGCCCTGGCTGCCTTGCCGCCTGCCTTTTCAATCTCAGCAAGCTGCTCCTCCACCAGACGAAGGAAATTATCCTCGTCACTGTCCGTACCAGTAATGACAAAATCGTGAGAGGATATGATCAGATCGCTACCCGCGTCGCTTCCTGTTGCAGCTGCACCAGCAGCGCCAGCAGCCCCACCTACACCAGCTCCACCAGAAGCTCCAGCGGCCCCAGCCCCAGCAGCAGCAGCAGCACCAGCAGAACTTGCTTCAGCCTCCCCCTCAGCATCAGCAGGCATTAACGCCAGCGGACCCCCACCAGCCCCGGCACCCCCAGCATCCCCAGCAGCAGCCGCCCCTTCAGCACCTCCGTCCCTCGTCGCCGCCTCCCTCTCCTCCCTCGTCTGCAGCCCCCACCGCCACAAAAACCTCGACAGCCACCCCCTGCTATACTTAAACCCCGGCTGAACCCCCAACCCGGGACCGATCCTCTTCGCATGGTCAATCATATCGTCCCTGGTAACCATCGCCTCGCCATGCTTCGCCCGCATCTCCTTCACCCACTCAGCTAGGGTTTCCTCTAGTGCGGCGTTCTCAGGGTCCCGCACGCGTTTGACGGCGTTCGCGTTGGCCTGAGCGCGCATCCAACGGTCGCTGTCCTGGAGAATGCGCGAGACCTGGTGCGTGCCCAGGGAGATCCCCGTGCTCGCGCGCACGGCGTCTATGATGGCGGACGCGCGTAGGCGCGGCTTGGCGCGCTTCAGCACGCAGATGGCGCGCTTCAGCTTCACTGTGATGTTGCGCCGCCGCTGGGGGGGCGGCGGCGAGGGATGGGGAGCGTGGGGAGGCGCGGAAGAGAGGTGGGCGAGGGCAGAGGACGTGTATGGGCCTTGAGAGGCAGAGAAGGTAGTTCCGGATGGCACAAGCATGTGTGAGCCAGGCGCGTATGCACCCGCAGCACCAGCAGCGCCAGAAGCACCAGCAGGAGCTGGCGCCCGTGCTACAGATCCGTCCAGCCCCAGAAGCACCTCCTCCGCTACAGCCTGCAGCTGCCCCTCCCCAACGGACTCTCCCTCACCCCCCATCCCCCCCACACCAGCCCCCCCAGCCCCAGGAGCATAGTGCATGCCGCCCCCCCCAGCTCCCCCAGGTCCAGGAGCATACTGCCCGCCCCTGGATCCTGCCACGGCCACCACGACGCTGCTCCCCACCGCAGGGATGCTCGCCGCGGCGGCTAGAATATCCTCATCTGTCAGCTCAGCGAGCAAATCCGACGGCTCAGATGCGCGGCGAGCAGCTTCCTCCAGATCTAGCTGTTCGTCTGCAAGCTCCATTAGGCTCCTGCTGTCAATGATGTGTGCGGCGCTGTCAGTGCCTCCCCCACCGCCATGAGAGGGGCCCGAGGAGGGGTCTAGGGGGTTGAAATTGGCCTCCCTTGCTGCTTCCACTGCCTTGCGTGTGAGCCCCCAGCGCCTGAGGAAGCGCGAGATCCACCCGCGGCTGTATCTGAAGGAAGCGGGAACGCCTAGGGACGGACCAATGTCCTTCGCATGCTCCAGGATGCGATCGCACGTCACTCGGAAGTCGCCTCGCGCCTTCATATCCCGCACCCACATGGCCAGAGCCTCCTCCAGCCGCACGTTATGCGGCTGCCTCACGCGCTTGAAGTTCGCGGGCGCGCGCCCCCACTTGTGCTCGTCGCGCAGGATGCGCGGGATCTGCGACTCTCGCACGGTGGAGTTACCGTATTTTGCGCGTAGCACCTGGCAGATCCCGGCCGCCGTGATCTTCGGCCGGGCGTTCTTAAGCGCGCAGATCTCCTGCTTGATAATCAGCTCCACAGCCTGCCGGTTCTTGCTGCGGCCGCGAAGCATGATAGTCTCCTCTTCCCCTTCCGACTCGCCTCCGGATATGTCCCCTTGACCGGCGCCGGCGCCGGCGGCCATGGGGTCTCCGTGGGTTGCGACAATGGCGAGATCTTCGTTATGGCCGCCGTGATGTGCGGCGTGATCTCCGTTGTGGTAGCCCCCATGGTGTGCGCTGTGATGGGCTGCTGCGGTTTGGTGTTCTGGCACGGCCGCATGGCCTTCGTGCTGCTGCTGCTGCTGTTGCTGCTCCTGAACTGGTTGTTGATGCTGCTGGTGGTGGTGCTGTTGAATCTGCTGCTGTTGGTACTGTTGCTGCAAAGACTCGTGTTCCGCCATGGCTGCATGGAGGTGGTGTTGGTGGAGGTGTTGTTGGTGATGCATGTGTTGCATCGACGCGTGCTGGTCCTCTCCCGCGTAGTGCTGCATCGGAGGCCGTTCTTGTAGCGAATGGTGCTGTCGCATCGCCGCCGCAGCAGCGGCGTGCTCTTGTAACGCCGCGTGGTGCATCGCAGCGGCGTGTTCTTGCATCGAGGCGTGGTGCATCGCGGCGGCGTGTTCTTGTATCGAGGCGTGCTCCAATGCCGACGCAGCAGCGACAAGCACTCCCTGATTGGTCAAAACGCTTCCGTCAACGGTCACCATTCTCCCATCCGCTGTCATGACGACTTGACCATGCGGAATGCCCCCGGCAGCCATAACCCCCTGTGTAGTCACAATCGCGCCAGGGTGACCGTGAGCCGCGCCCGCTAATCCTCCGCTCGTTAGCATCACCTCGCCGCCGGCATTTCCGAGCATGGCGGCGACGGCGTCGGCTTCAGCTGGAATCATGACCGTTGATTCGTCGAGAGATTGCTGCACCAATCCGGGATGCGCGAGGTGGTGATGGTGCTGCTGTTGCTGCTGCTGCTGCTGCTGGATATGATGGTGATGGTGTTGATGATGCGAAGCGTACGGGTCCATTGCAGGAGCTGGAGCCATGACCATTCCGCCTGGCGTTTGCTGCATCAAGGTCAACTCGTCGACGCCTTGCTGCTGCGCCATGGTCTAAATTACGCGTCAAGAGCTCAATCTGCTGCTCCGATATGGTGCCGTATCGCTCTTCTCTGCGCTAGCTGTTGAGGATAAGGTGGATGGAAGAAACGGAACAGAAAGGTGATGGAACGGAAGGTGGGAAATGGAAGTTGGCAAAACGAGGATGATGCAGAACAAGGGTTTCGTTGGTGAACGGAGGAACGGGATTGGTTGGAGGATTCTAGATGCTAGGGTTTCTATCTCAAACGGGTCCCCAACCAATATCGAAGACCTGTTGTCGCCAGAGCCAATTTTCCTGATGCGACGAAACTTTTCCTAATGGTCAGCGACAAGGGTTACACATGATCGGGCAGAATGACAGCTGGTGGGAATCACAGGAGTCTAATAACCGTCCGATAAGAAAATAGCGGATCGTTTGGTGCGCAGAGCCGCGAGATTCGCTGTGAGCAGTCTTGTGAAAATGGAATATTTTGGTGCCCGCAACCTTCCCATCCCACCAGCCAAATGCACCCCAACATCCTTTCACCCAACAAACTTAGTTAAGAGGCCAAGGCTTTCGACCGCAAACGAACTCCTGTCAGTACCAAAGTTGGACTTCGCGAGAGCCAATCCCCCAGCTGGGTTTGTGCGAGGAGTTACCATTTTGAATACAGGAAGACATGCTCTTTACCGTCCCGACCTGCTTTGTCGTATAACTGTTTTGCCTGGAACATGGGCGTGTTCCCAGCCTCTCCCAACCAACCTTCCAAAACCACCCCATGTGTGCTTTGCGACAATCCATGCTGTTACCGGATTCCAACCGTTTAACACTTGGTTGGAACCCTGAAATTTGAGACGCGAACTTTAAAGCCGGAAGCCCAAATTGCACAAGTTTTAAAAGGATGACGCGAGGGGTTTTTTCTGGTTTGGGTTTTGGCGAGTGATTCCAATTTCGAGCATTTCGTTTTTTTCGCCAAACCTAGCCAGCCCACGTATTTCTCCCTGCAGGTTGTGCCAGCACCCGGAAGTCCCAAATTGCAGGTGTGCTACTTTTCAAAGCTTGCACACTGCACTTCGTCAAGTTTTAAAAGCATGACCCACGCGCCTGGCAATTTGGGACTCGGGTTTTAAAGACCACCACCACACAACATTCACCAAATTTGTGGTTGAGAAAAAACGCAGTTTCCAACTATCAGTGAAGTACAGAAACCGGACTTCAGCACGATGTAACGTACTGAACCGCTCTAATAAACCGATCACACACAACTTTCCCTTCCACATCGATGAAAGCAGTTTTAGCGCCATTCGTGGAACTCCATTTCCAGCAAGGTCCTCGATGAAGGTGCCATGGCGTTGCCTTTCGTTGCCTTTCGCGCTCTGAGCTGATTCGCCGCTAAAGAGGGTGGGAACAGCCCGCGAAATTATTTTGTTCGAAAAGAGCTGGACATGGTTGGGCGCGTTGGCCGGCTCACGGCTACGAAACTCAAAGAACGAGGCCGATATAAGACATTCTTTTTCTCCGCTGACCTGTTCCCCCCGTCACTGCCACGTTCGCTACTGTCACCCTCAGGCAACCAACTCGTTTCAATCGTCCTTCGCACGCCGCATCCGTCGCCCATTACTCCCCCGTCAACCTCCGCGCCCGGCGTCGCGCCGGCGATTCCTTTCCGCCCATGGCTCCTCCCATCGCCATTCTCTTCGGAGACGCCGTCGCTCCTCCGCGAGTTGCATCTGCCCGCCCACATCGCAAGAGTGTGCCGCCCACACAACACACCCCCGCATCACACCCTCCCACGTCACACATTCCCACGCCACGCACTCAACACGTCGTGGCTTACACGTCACACACCCGCTGCTCCACCCACACACACGCGCACCCACATCCCCGCACCTCTCCCCGCGAACACCCGCGCCAATCACGACTCGCCTGCAGGTAGCCCCCACCACCAGGTGCCGCCTCCCCCTCCCCGCCAAGCCGCTCCGATAACGCCTCCCCGCCAAACCAATCAGACAACACCCTCCGTTCCAGACACTCAGATTAGACCTCCCTCGACTGACACTCAATCAAGACCTGGCCATACATCTCACGCCCCGTCAGGGAACGGACGGCAGAGATACGATCCTGAGGCGATCGCGGCGGAGTACAGATGGCGGCCCGTGACAGTAGCGAGGCGCGCTGGTGTGACTATAGCGGAGATGGGGCGCATGTGGTGGCGGAAACAGATGGTGGCGGATGTGAGAGTGCGCGCTAGGAAGGTGTGTAGGAAGATTCGGATGTGAGAGTGTGAGGCGGCAAGGAGACATTGGACAGTGCACTGTATGCATTGAGAGCAATGGACCTTTGCGAACATGCTCCTCCATCCACCAAGTTCGTCGATCTTCCTCTCATCGCCTCTCTGCTCCTCCCCATCCCTCCCTCCGTCAGTTCAGGGAGTCTCTTGTTCGCCTCGGCCCCTTCTATGTCAAGGTATATGCGCAAGCCCTCTTCAATCTCTCCTCAGAAATCGCCTGTTGGTTGACGTCGCCACTTCCCTCCCATGCTATCAAGTTACCCTCCCTTCTTCTACCCCTTCTCGACTTAAAACCTTTTCCAACCCCCACCCCATCCCCAACCTTTCCCCCCTATTCACCTGCCCCCCCCTCCCCCCTCTTCTCCCAACCCCCCAACAGCTGGGGCAGGCCCTGAGCACGCGCCCCGACATCCTGCCGCCAGAGTACTGCGCTGAGCTGGCGCTGCTGCAGGATCGCATGGCGCCCTTCCCCTGCCACGTGGCACTTGCTACAGTGCAGCGCGAGCTGGGAGTGCCGCCCAGCGAGCTCTTTGCTGAGTTCAGCCCGGCTCCTGTGGCTGCTGCATCACTCGGGCAGGTGTATAAAGGTGAGTGGAGTTTGTGACAAGGAGAAGGTTGGTGAGTGGTTTGGGAGAGATTGATTTGATATCGGAAGTTCAGATTTCAACTTTTGAGTCGACTCAAAAGCGGATTGGGATCGATATTGGATGTTCAGGTTTCAATGGAGGTATGTGGCCGTTACTGCCCATCCTCTCTCTCTCTTCTCCCATACACCTTTCTCTCTTCCTCTTCCCTTTTGTATCTCTGGCTCCCCCCTGTGACCCTATCATTTCATTCTTCCTCACACTGCGTCACTCCCCTCCTTTTTTCCTCGTTCCCACCTCCCACTCTCCTCTTCTCTCTGTGCCCTTCTCTCTTTCACCCTCCCCGTTTCAGCGCGCCTCCATTTCAGGCGCACCTCTCCCTCCCGCCTCTCACTCACCACTCCCTCTCTCCTCTCACCTCTTCCTCTCTCCTCAACACGTCTCCGCTCCAGCGAGTGGGTGGAGGTGAAGAATCAACAGCCAGCAGTGCAGCAGCAGATCTGCCTTGACTCCCTCATCCCCCACTCTGTTTTAATCTTTCCCTCTCCCCTCCACTCTCTCTGTTCCCCATCAGCTCGACTGCGATCCGGCGAGTGGGTGGCAGTGAAGATCCAACGGCCTGCAGTGCAGCAGCAGATCGTCCTAATCTCTCTCTTGTCTCTCCTCTCTCCTTCCCCCTGTCTGCCGCTCGTCCCTTCCACCATCTCTCCAGCCCGTCTGCGATCAGGCGAGTGGGTGGCAGTGAAGATCCAACGGCCAGCAGTGCAGCAACAGATCGCCCTGGACTCTCTCGTGGTGCGCCGCGTGGCAGCGCTGCTGCAGCCTCTAGTGCACGGCAGATCTGATCTCGTTGCCATCGCCGACCAGCTGGTGAGTATACAGACAAACGCAGTGAGCTGGTCTGGTTCGGATTTTATTTCGTTCGCGCGTCTCACAAGCTGACTGAAACAAGGCAGAGGAGGTGGAGAGAGGAGTGGAATACCAAGTCAGCTAATTTGTACAGTCGTGTTGACTTCTGAGATTTCTCAGAAGTTATAGTTTTGAGACGTCTCAAAAGAAGTTATCCCAGTGTAGCTCGGTTGCAAGTCAGCTAATCTGTCTAATCGAGTTGACTCTGGAGACAACTCAAAAGTGAGGCGGAGTCTAGTACCAAGTCAGCTAATCTGACTACTCTATCATTTCAATCGAAGCGACCCAGAACAGCAGATTGCAAGGAGAGTTTGTGATTCTTGAGGCGACTCAGAATCAGAACCATCCCAGCCACCTGCTTGGACGTGTCCCACACACTCATTGCCCTGTCCGCCCCCAGGTGTGCCGCATGTTCGATGAGGTGGACTACGAGCAGGAGGGGCGCAATGCAGAGCGCTTCCAAGCGCTCTATGGCGACCATCGGCCCGCCGATCAAGGTTCTATGCTTACCCCTTGGCAGCACTGCCTGTCCTGCCCCGTAGAAAGTGAAGTTTTGAGACATCTCAAAACTTCACGTGGGTTCGTACCCCTTGGCAGCGCTTCCTGTCCTGCCCTGTAGCAAAGGTTGATTGCTCGAGAGATGGGTTATCGTTGACTTGATGTTGCTCTGAACAACCCTAGGTCCCTCCACCGTGCTCTTTGTTTGGCTTGGCTGCATCGCCCTCCGTGTAATTGATCTACTTTACCTTACCATGCCATCCTCTGCGGTTACTTGCCATGCCATGCCATGCCTTTCCGTACCTTGTCTTGCCATCCAAGGACCTCTCACCTGCTGCCTGTCTGCAAGGGCTAAACTTGTTGTTCCGCTCCGCGTGCTCTTGCCTTCCCTCTCTGGCTCCCTCCCAACCCAGGGCAATCGCAATCGCAAACCTCTCAGGGCATGCGCCGCGGCCTTGTGAAGGTTCCAAGAATCTTCTGGAAGTACTCCAGTCGGCGCGTGCTCACAATGGAGGTGCGTGAATAGGATGCTCCTAAAGGTGAGAGTTTTAATAAAATTATTTGCGTGAATTCTTTATTCTGGCTTTGGTTATACTACCACAATGGAAAAACTTTGCTATGCCCTTAAGAATGTGGCTATCATCGATACTTTGAGATATCGAAAATGATGTAATTACACGATATCCTAATTTACTAGCAAAAAGTTGCGAAGCAAGCGTGGCCTCCGGGTGAGCAAAAAAGAGCTTTGCTTGCGAAGGAAGGACTTTTTTGCGAAAGAAAGGGCTTTCTTTCGCAAGAAAGGAAGGAAACAACGACAAATTCATCCACAAAAGAAAGAGTCATATATGGCTGTGATGAAATCGATTGCTGACTATCTATCGGTTAATTTAAGAGTATCACGTCATAATGATAAAAATTATTCGATTGTGGAAGTTTGTAGTTTAACTAAAAAAGATAAATTAGTAGATTATTTAGAAAGATATCCATTATTAACAAATAATCCCTCTTAAAGTGAGGTGAGGGATTTCTGCGAACTCTAAAAAAAAATTCGCAGAAATGTCTCATGAGATTAGGCATATCCTAATGAATGCGTTTCTGGGTCTGCTGTTATACGTGTTCGCAACTTGACTCTGCTTCTCTTCTCGCCTCCCATCTGTTTCGTTGCTGTTTCCTTCGCCGACAGTCATTACTGCTTGCATGCAACCAACCACCATCCAGCCCGTTCCTTGTCATTTTTTCCACCTCCCTCGTTGCTCAACCCCCCCTTGCTGCAACCTCCCTTGTGCGCGACTCCTTTCATCACACTGGCTGTGCGCCTCCCTTGCTGTCCCCAGCTTCACCTGCAGTGGATCGATGGCATAAAGCTCACAGACCGTGCAGCCCTGCTGCAAGCCGGCCTCAACACACCTTTCTGCGCACCTCCCTTGCTGCGCACCTCCCTTGCTGCGCACCTCCCTTGCTGCGCACCTCCCTTGCTGCGCACCTCCCTTGCTGCGCACCTCCCTTGCTGCGCACCTCCCTTGCTGCGCACCTCCCTTGTTGCGCACCTCCCTTGCTGCGCACCTCCCTTGCTGCGCACCTCCCTTGCTGCGCACCTCCCTTGTTGCAAACCTCTCTTGCGTCTCTCCTCCTCCCTTCCCTCACTCACCCCCTCACCCCCTCACCCTGCGGCAGTGGATCGACGGCATCAAGCTCACGGACCGTGCAGGGCTGCTGCAAGCCGGCCTCAACACACAGTTCGTTGTGGACTTGGTAGGCAGGCACTGTGTGACATGTGACATGTGACATGTGTATTGGGGTCACAGTGCATTTAGATAATCGAATATCTCTTTTGAGAGTTCTCAAAGTCATCCCAATTCAGTTCGTCGTGGACCTGGTATGTACCTTGTGACATGTGACATGTATTAGCGTATACGTATATGCAAATATAAATGTCAAATTGAATATATATATATATATATATATATATATATACATGTGTGTGTGCGTGCGTGCAGTCAACACAGTCTGCTCAACCGCAACTCTGCACCCACCCCACCATCCCCCTCCTTTCCTCCCATCACTCCAGGGTGCTCTGCTCGCTGCGCCAGCTGCTAGAGGAGGGATTCTGCCATATACCGATTGGGGTGTTCTGTGTACTATAAATGTTCCCCCCTCACCCCGCCTCCCCTCCACCAGGGCGTGCTCTGTTCGCTGCGCCAGCTGCTGGAGGAGGGGTTCTTCCACGCGGACCCACATCCGGGCAATCTGGTGGTGACACGTGGCGGCCAGCTGGCGTACTTTGACTTTGGCATGATGGGCGAGTTGCCACCTCAGCAGCGAATCAGCATCATCCGCGCCGTGAGTGGGCCAGTCGCAGCGGTAGCAGCTGCAGACGCTCCTTTCCTCCTTTCTTCCCAATGCCCACTCCCTTTGGTGAGCGGAGTGATCGATCCTGAGTGAGGGGATGAGTGAGGGGATGAGTGAGGGGATGAGTGAGGGTCCAGGTGATCATGATAGATCATACATCATCCACCCAGGTGGTGCACTACGAGAATCGCGACACCCAGGCCCTGGCGCATTACTTTCGGGTGCTGCACTGCGTGCCATCCCCCAATGTCCCTTCACAGCCTGTGACAATCTACACCTCCCCCCTCCCTCCCTCCCCTCCCCTCTATCGCCCACCCAGGTGGTGCACTATGTGAATCGCGACGCCCAGGGCCTAGCGCAAGACTTTCGGGCGCTGCACTTCATTCCGCCAGAGGCAGACGTGGCGCCCGTTGCTGCAGCGCTTGCAGAGGTGTTCCGGGAGGGGGAGGCGAGGAAAGGGGACAGCATGAGTGGCAGCACGAGTGGCATGGACTTTCAGGTATGGCTCACGTTATTGACTCCCCTGTGATGGAATGCATTCCATTCCGCCAAAGGCAGGCGCGGGGCCCGTTGCTTCAGCGCTTGCACAAGTGTTCTGCGAAGGGGAGACGAGGAGAGAGGGGAGGCACGTTGGCGGCAGCATGAGTGGCATGGGCTTTCAGGTTTGGTGCCCGTCTTTCCTCGTCCTCATCCTCGTCCTCGTCCTCGTCCTCGTCCTCGTCCTCGTCCTCGTCCTCGTCCTCGTCCTTGTCCTCGTCCTCGTCCTCTTCACTGCACTCTCTTCCCACCTCATCCCCGCCACTGCAACCTTGGCCTTTTCGCCCCCACTGCTTTCCCCATCCTCTCCACTTGTGATTCAGCCGTGTCCATTTTGCCCCCGCCTCTCTCCCTATCGCCAGGGGCTCTGCGCCTCTTGGCAGTGAAGTACCGATTCCGCTTCCGCCTGCCGCCGCGCCGCACATGTCGCATCCTCTCTGCTCCTTTTATCTCGTGTTACCATGCACTCGTTCTCCATCCCATTCTTTTTCCCATCCCCTCCTCTCCCCCACAGGGAGTCATCCTGCGTCTCTCCTCTGTGATGTACCGCTTCCGCTTCAGCCTGCCACCGCACCTCTCCCTCGTTGTGCGCGCCCTTGGCTCGCTAGAAGGCACGGCAACGACTCTCGATCCCAACTTCAAGGTCCGACTTGCCGTGCTGCCCCTTTGACTTGCTGTGCTGCCCCTTTGACATGCCTCACTCTCTCCCCCACTTTCTCACTTCCCCACCCCAATCTTTTTTCCCGTTGCCAGCGAACCACCCTATCAGCTGCTCATGTCTGTTCTCCCCTTGTCGGTTCACTCTCTCCTCCTTCCCTCTTCTCCATCCGCAACCTTGTGACTCGTCCCCAACCAGATGGTGGCAACAGCATACCCTTTCAACATAGCGCGGCTGCTCTCAGACCCCTCGCCGGACATGCGGGCTTTTCTCTTCCCTTTCTATCCTCGTCCCTCTTCCTCACCGCCATCCCCCCCTTTCAACCAGGTGGTGGCAACAGCATACCCATTCATCATAGCGCGGCTTCTCTCAGACCCTTCACCGGACATGCGGGCCATTCTGCGCCAGATGCTGCTCTGGCCCTCGGGTGCCATTCGATGGCAGCGCCTGCAGCGACTGGTGAGCGTGAGGGAGGTGCAAAGTGCAAAGTGAGCGTGGCATAGGACTAGGCACAGACAATCACCTGCTTTGGTCAGCACTTTGCATCTGGACCTGAGAGATTTTCCGCGCTAGATGCAGCTGTGGCCCTCCGAGTAACTGGCAGCGCCTGCAGTGACTGGTGAGCTATAAAGCACAGTAACTGGCAGCGCCTGCAGCTGGCAGCGCCTGCAGTGACTGGTGAGCTATAATGCACCGTAACTGGTGAAATGCAGCGAGTGGTGAGCGTGGGACGTCTGAATGCTACCGTGGGGCGCCGACACATCACTCTCTCTCTCTACATGTCCACTTCTTAGGCCCCTCGAATCGAGGGGTCTTTTGAGTCGACTCAAAAGTCAACTCAAGTCACTTTGGCACATCACCCCATCACCTTCAGGCGTCCGTGCTCTCCAAGCCATCCCCACATTGCTCCTCTGGGGTGGACTCGAATGACATTGTAACTCGGTGATTCTGAGTCGACTCAACAGTCATGTCTCGAACCACATCACCTTCATTGCCCCCCCCACCATCACTTTCAGGCGTCCGTGCTTTCCAAGCCATCCCCACATCCCTCCTCTGGGGTGGACTCGAACCCCCCAAGAGAACCCCAGGAGGGGCGGACAGAAGCGCAGGTTTCAGCAGAGGCAGAGGAGAGGGATGGTGCAAGGGGATCACCTAAGGAAGCGGAGCGGGCAGCGTTGGGTGGAGAGGAGAGGCACGGGGGACAACAGAGGGATGAGCTGAGGGAGGGGGTGGATGAGGCAGCAGTAGTGGCAGCAGCGGGGGAAGACGGGAGGACTGGTTTCAGGGCTTCACTAAAGGACAAGGAGAGAGCAGCAGTGGGTGGGGAGGAGAGGCAGGGGCGGCGACAGAGGGATGAGCTGAGGGAGGGGGTGGATGAGGCAGCAGTGGTGGCAGCAGCGGGGGACTTCGTGGCGTATGTGATGTCTGCTGAGGGCAGCAGCACAAGAGGGTGGCTCGTGCTTGATGCAGTGGCTGCTGGGCAGCAATGGATGGACGAGAGGGTTGTGTTGGCTGGGAGTGGGTTTGGAGAGCGATGGGTGGAGGAGGAGATAGGGAGGAGGGAGGGGAAGGGTGAGCGAGGAGGGGAGGGAGAGTTGAGACAGGAGGAGAGGGGAGAGAGCGGAGGAGAGGGAGAGGTGAGGCAGGAGGGGAGGGAAGGGAGTGGAGGGGAGGGAGGATCGGGGGGTAGCAGGGTGAGTAGATCTGCTGTGGTTGGAGCACGGCAAGAAGCAAGCCATGTGATGGCAGAAGGGAGAGAGAGAGGAGAGCCTGGCGTGAAACATGACAGCAGATCCAGTGCAAGAAAGGAAGAGGTGAGCTCGTACTCTGGTGAGCAAATGACTTCTCATTCAACATAGGTAATGCGAGTGAGCCGATTTATTAGTCGACTCTGAAAAGAAAGGAAGAGTTAAGTTCGTACGCGGATGAAGCTGTTACTTTTGAGAATTCTCAAAAGCGATTCTGACCAAATCCCCGCCACCAATGCCTCACCCATGCGCCCCCAACCCATCACCCTGTTGACCCGCTGGGATTACTGCAAGCAGCTGTGCTGTGTAGTGAGCACAAGAGCCGTAGCTGCCACGGCTCTCATTCATTCCTTCCCCACTCATGCTCTCACTCACCCATGCCCTTCCGCCCCCTTGTGGACCCCTTGGGAGCACTGGCAGCAGCGGTGCAGCATGCACCATAGCTGTGGGTGCCGCTGCTCTCATGGATATCTTCCCCACCCATGTTCTCACTCACCTATACCCCTCACCCACCCATCCCAGGCTCCTCCTGTGGACCCCCTGGGAGCACTGGCAGCAGCGGTGCAGCGAGCACCAGAGCTGTGGGTGCCGCTGCTGGTGGAGACAGCAGGCAGGGCGGAGGCGAGGGAGATGGCCGGCAGGGTGGTGCGAGGGGTGGCCGTTCATGCTGCAGACTCTGCTGTGGAAAATGCGCTGCTTGCCGTGTCTCGATGGCTTCACTCCAAATAGCTTTGTTAAGCTGACTTCAAGCTCGGCAGGGCGGAGGTGTGGAGGCGAGGGAGATGGCCGGCAGGGTGGTGCGTGGTGTGGCCGTTCATGCTGCAGACTCTGCTGTGGAAAGTGCGCTGCTTGCCGTGTCTCGATGGCTTCACTCCAAATAGCTTTGTTAAGCTGACTTTAAGCTCAGCAGGGCGGAGCCGCGGAAGCGAGGGAGATGGCGGGCAGGGTGGTGCGAGGGGTGGCTGCCCCGCGCATGCTGCTGGCTCTGCTGTTGAAAGCATGCTGCTTGCCGTGTCCCGGTGGCTGCACTCTAGGTATTTTTTTTTTGTTGACTTGGAATGAACGCGGAATGGAGGCGAGGGAGATAGGCAGCAGGGATTTTTTCAGACCTTGTTGACACGAACATTGTGTGGCTTCAATGGTGCAAACCACCAGCTGCCGCCGCTGCTGCGGCTGCAGCGTCGTCTGGTTCGGTCGGTATAACCTGGGGCCGGGCAATTCTTGAAACGTCAAGCATGATACAACTTGCAGAATCATCGGCCTCGCCTCGACGTCTCCCTCACCGGCAACACAAGCTTCCGTGCTTCCTTCCTTCCAGTTAGCTTGGATTTCGCGTAGGCAGTAACATGGCATATCTATTCTCTTGTCTGCGGTTTCATTCACAGACGAAGTCCGTATCAGAAGCAGCATAAATGCCAGAAGTAACACATGTTCGTAATGCTAAGAAGCTTGACCGTTAAATCCGCACGGAGCAGCTATTTTCGCGGTTCCATGGAGAACACCACGTGGCAAATGGCGGTGCTGATCTTCGCCTTAACGCTGACGCTTCAGTTGCGATCCGGCCGGGCGTGGTTCCAACCCACCCCGGGTACCACCTTCTACTGGCACGTGACGCTGTAACGCGGACATAGTGTACTGCAGAACACGCCGAACGAATGAGAGGGTATAACAGGGTAACGTTTTTTTTGTTGAAAACGAGTCTGCGTTGTTTTGAGGCTTGTAGTTTCAGGTAGTCGCTCTGAATACCCTAAACGGTGCGACCCTGACTTAGCATGATGTGCGCTTCCTCCTCGCTACATTAAAGGGCAATCCAAACCGCCCCCCCCGCATCCTTTTTCTCCTCTTTCTGTGATCCAAGTGCGTGCCACGCTGCACAGATGAGCACAGCGTTACCCTACATGCCCCTTCCCCACCACAGCCCTCCCCCCCTCTTCCTCTCCCCTTTCCCCTCTTTCCCCTCTCTACCACACGTTTCCTGCCTCGTCCTCCTTGCTTGTTCATTCCACAAAGCTACCTCGCAGAGAGGTGATTGGCATGACTTTTGAATCGACTCAAATTGCAAGCCACCTTGCTGAATCCCAACACCCCCCTTCCCTCCCCCTCTAACGGTCCTTCTCATTGAATATAATAAACGGTACAGCAAGTGTAAGGCATGCATGGACTACGTGCTAGTGGTGGTGTGTAAGCATGTAAGTGGTGTGACATAAGTGGTAAGCTACCTAAGCGACTCTAGAAGCCTACCAAACAGCCTGTAGTAAGCACCCGTAGGTACTGGATTGACGTCTAGCAAGGGGTGGCTGGCCATATTGTTCGCCATGGGCTACTTGCTAGTGCCCTCCCCCTCTCCTCTCCCCCAGGCTCCAATGATATTACTGACCCCGCGGAGGTGTATGACGTGGACGGGTTCAGTCACAGTGTGCCGGCCTTATTGTGCAGCCCTCCTTGCTTCCCCGGCGTCTCCCCCCAGGTTCAATCGACACCACTGACCCTGCGGAGGTGTATGACGTGGACGGGTTCAGTGTGCCGCCCAGCACGATCGCGGCGCTGAAGGCGGGTGGCAAGAAGGTGGTGTGCTACTTCAGCTTCGGCATCTTCGAAAGCTACCGCCCCGACTCTGACAGCTTCCCCAAGCGCGTCAAGAAGGGCCGAGTGTGCCAGGTGAGTGGGAGGCATGGGGGCAAAGAGAAGGGTTGTGTGTAAGGAGGGTGTGTGGTGTGCTACTTCAGCTTTGGCACCTTCGAAAGCTACCGCCCCGACTCTGACAGCTTCCCCATGTGCGTCAAGAAGGGGCGCGTGTGCCAGGTGCGGGGGGCTTGATGCGGGCCATAGGGGTCAAATTGGGGCGCCTGGTTTGAGGAAGAGAGGGGTTGCGTGGGGGGGGGGGGGGGGGAGGGGCCATGGTGTGCTACTTCAGCTTTGGCACGTTCGAGAGCTACCGCCCCGACTCTGACAGCTTCCCCAAGCGCGTCAAGAAGGGCAGAGTGTGCCAGGTGAGTGGGAGGCATGGGGGCAAAGAGAGGGTTGTGTGTAAGGGGGGTGCGTGGTGTGATCCTTCAGTTTCGGCACATTCGAAAGCTACCGCCCCGATGCTGACAGCTTTCCCAAGCGCGTTAAAAAAGGGCGAGTGTGCCTGGTGAGCGCAGAGAGGGGGGGTGTGCGTGGATTTTGGGTTGACTCAACATGCGCTTGAAGGTGGTGTGCTACTTCAGCTTGGCACGTTTCAGAGCTACCGCCCCAACGCTGACAGCGTTCCTATTTGCGTCAAGAGAAGGGGCGAGTGTGTCTGGTGAGTGCAGCGAGGCGAGGAAGTTGTTATTCTACAGTTTCATTTTCAGTATTTATCAAATCTTCTCCGATTTTTTATCCTCCCTAATCCCACTTCGTCCACTTCAACTCCTCGACTCCTTCAACCCAACCCAACCGAATGTCTTCCCCTCACGACTGGTGGTGCCTCAACCTCAAGTGCCTCAAGAAGTCAAAATCCGCAACCGAACCCAACCCAACCCAACCCAACCCAACCGCGTTTGTCCCCCTCAGAACCGGTGGTGCCGCAAGTGGTGGCCGGGGGAGCGATGGCTGGATGTGAAGGACCCGGTGGTGAAGCAAATCATGGAGAAGCGCGTTCAGGTGGGTGCAGTGCAGGTGGGTGCAGTGCAGGTGGGTGCAGTGCAGGTGGGTGCAGTGCAGGTGGGTGCAGTGCAGGTGGGCGTCGCACCTCAAGTGGAAAGAGGTGGATGCAGGTGATTGAAAAGACGAATGGGTGAAGGTGATTGTGGTTCCTCAAGGGGGAGCGGTGGCTGGATGTGAAGGACCCGTTGGTGAAGCGAATCATGGAGAAACGCGTGCAGGTGACTGTAGGGAGAGGTGGGGGCTGGTGACACAGTAGGGAGAGGTGGGGGCTGGTGACACAGTAGGGAGAGGTGGGGGCTGGTGACACAGTAGGGAGAGGTGGGGGCTGGTGACACAGTAGGGAGAGGTGGGGGCTGGTGACACAGTAGGGAGAGACGTGTACTGGTGATCGTAGGGAGAAACGCGTGCTGCTGACTGTAGCAGGGGATGGGGGCAGGCGACTGTAGCGAGGGATGGGAGCAGGTGACTGTAGCGAGGGATGGGAGCAGGTGACTGTAGCGAGGGATGGGAGCAGGTGACTGTAGCGAGGGATGGGAGCAGGTGACTGTAGCGAGGGATGGGAGCAGGTGATGTAGCAAGGAATAGGTGTGGTGATTGTGATGAAGGGACAATGGTTACATGTACGGTAACTGCATAACTGTCGGAAATCCGTCCTCTGTTGCCTCCCATGACCTGCCCTCTCCTCCCAGCACTCATCCTCCCTCACTTCTTCTCTCTGCCCCGTTCCTGTAATACCTTCCCTTCTCTGCCTCAGCCACTACCTGCCCCCTCCAGAGCTCGTGCTCGGGTCTCCCTTGCACGAGGCACTGGACACTCTTGCTGAGGCCAGGGTACTTCTCACCACCGCAGTATTGGTGCTCCCCTGTCTTCGCTCATTCTCTAGCACAGCACCCCCGCACCCCTCAGATCCGTCGCCTTCCTTCTCTGTGTGCCCGGCGCCACTTCCAGAGTATCCTGCTGTTCCTCCCGGAGGTAGACTTCCTGTCCTACTCCTACTGCCGCCTTCGTCCTTCTTGCCGCCCTGCTGCAGCCGCT
Organism: Closterium sp. Naga37s-1; assembly: GCA_947471745.1. Lineage (NCBI taxonomy): Eukaryota > Viridiplantae > Streptophyta > Zygnematophyceae > Desmidiales > Closteriaceae > Closterium > Closterium sp. Naga37s-1. The sequence goes on along the minus strand of CANJKZ010000799.1, from coordinate 522,126 downwards.
GCTCTGGCCTGTGTGCATCTCTCAGCCACACAACTCTCAATCCCTCCTGTTCCCACTGTCTGTGTCATGAGTGTGACTTCCTTCCCCTGCACGCTCATTGCCTCCCCCACCGTCCACTTAGCTTCTTCCTTTGCTGGCCAACCTGCCAAAACCCCCACCACCTCATCCTCCACTTCCGCTTCTGCTGCTGCTGCTACACCCGCAGGTGCCCCCACCTTCTCTTCTTTCCCTTCCCCTTCTGCTGCTGCTGCTACATACGCCTGTGCCCCCACTTTCTCTTCTTTCCCTTCCTCTTTTGCTGCTCCTGCTACACACGCCTGTGCCCCCACCTTCTCTTCTTTTCTTTCCTCTTCTGCTGCTGCTGCTACACACGCCTGTGCCCCCACCTTCTCTTCTTTCCCTTCCTCTTCTGCTGCTGCTGCTACACATGCCTGTGCCCCCACTTTCTCTTCTTTCCCTTCCTCTTCTGCTACTGCTGCTACACACGCCTGTGCCTCCACCTCCTCATCCTCCACTTCTACTTCCGTTGCTGCTGCTACACACGCCTGTGCCCCCACCTTCTCTTCCTTCCTTCCCCTCCGCTTCTGCTAATTCTGGTTTGCACACCTGTGCCCCCACCTTCGCTTCCTTCCTTCCGCTTCCGCTGCCTCTGGTACACCCGCCCATTCCCCCACTTTCTCGTTCTTCCCTTCCGCTTCCGCCGCTGCTGGTACACACGCTTCTGCCCCCACCTGTTCGTCCCACTCCCCCGCTTCCGCTGCTGCTGGTGTTACTAACATACACGCCCATGTCCCCACCTTACTCACTTGCTCCCTTCGCCCGTCCCTGCCCCCACTGCGCAGCTGCATGTCCGCATGGCTACGCAGCACCGCACAGAAGTATTCTGGCTCCTGCTCCTCTTCCTCCTCCACGTACAACCCCGCTTGCCACTGTGTTCTTTCTCCCAGCCCCTGCAGTTGGGCTCGTAACTGTTCGATCTGTTTCTCTATCTCCTCGGGTGATCTCCTTGCCTCCCTTATTTTCTCATAGCAGTCCTTTGCCTGATGCCCATTTTTCCCACACATCTCATAGATCGGTGCATCTGGGCAGTCCCTTCGGCGGTGCCCAGGCTTTCCGCACACATCACAATTCTTGCACTCCCTCCTGAGATGCCCCTCCTGCCCGCACCTGTGGCACGTACGTGTATCTGCTTGTCTCTCCTGCCACTGCTCCTCCCCACCCCCGTCCTCGGTTACCATCGCTGCAGCCCACCTGGGACGCCCTTTCTCTGACACCCTCGGCAGGTACGCCTCGTACCGTCTCTGCTCCTGCTCCACTTTCTCCGCCAGTTCAAACACCTCCTCTAGCGTTGCTTCAACTCCCAACTCATACACTCTCATTCTCAGTCCTCCACTCAGTCGTCCATCTAAACCCCCCAGAAACTTGCTAATCAACATGCTGCTATCCGTGCAGGCCACATCCTCCGCTAGATTAGTGAGCCTCCCAAAGTATGTGAGTAGTGACTCCGCCTTACCCCGCCTAAACTCCTGAAACTCTCGGATACGGTCTGCTGTGTGGCCCGGGAACTGTTTTCTCAGTTGCTCAATGAACAGCGTCGTGGGATCATCTCCATCCTCATCTGCTCGCCTCAGCCACTCCGGCATCTTCATTCGGTACAGCGTTTCAGCTTCGCCCCCCAGCGTATTCAGAAGGCTTAAGAAAAACTCTATCGGGTCCATCCCGCTTCTGTCGCAGCGGTACTTCACACTAATTCTTCAGGTTGGTTCCTGATCCCGCTCCCCCCGTAAAGTGAAGAGGCGATTTTTGAGTCGACTCAAAAATCGCCTGATCCCGCTCCCCCCGTAACGTGAAGAGGCGATTTTGAGTCGACTCAAAAATCGCCTAATCCCGCTCCCCCCGTAAAGTGAAGAGGCGATTTTTGAGTCGACTAAAAAATCGCCTGATCCTGCTCCCCCCGTAACGTGAAGAGGCGATTTTTGAGTCGACTCAAAAATCGCCTGATCCCGCTCCCCCCGTAAAGTGAAGAGGCGATTTTTTAGTCGACTAAAAAATCGCCTGATCCCGCTCCCCCCGTAAAGCGCACTGGCACCTCCACCCGAGGTGGGGCCTGCATACTCCACCTCCCCGTCTCCCAAGTCCCTGAGATCTCCTTATTCCTCTTGCCAGTCTCTCCCTTCCTCTCCCTCATCTCCCTGCTTCTTGACTCTGTCCCATACAGCTCTCGATCATTTCCTTCCCTGGCCGCCCTTGCTCCCCCAGCGCCTACCCCTGACTGCTGCTGCCTTCTCTGCCATGTCGTACTTAGGCTCTTTCCCCCCTCTCTCTCTCGAGCCTCCCCATATCTCTCCGATCCCCACCCTGGTCTCTCCCTCGTTTCAGGGGAATATTCTTCCCAGCGCCCCTCCCTTCGACCTGATTCCTGGCGTGGCTGCCTATCACACTCTTCTCCATCAACGCTCTCTGTGTCATGCATCCTACTCTGTCGCCTATGCTGTCCCTCATCTCTCTTTCTCTGCCCCCTGTTGTTCTGCTTCTCCCTCTTCACATCAAATTCCCTACGTCCCTCTTGCCTTCCCTTGTACCCCTCTTCAGGTACCTTCCTCGTCTCCTTATCCCTCGCTCCTGTCCCATACAGCACGCGGTCGATGCCTTCTCTGGCCGCCCTCGCTTCCTTCGATCCCTCCCATGCCGTTGAATGCCTCCCGTGCCATTCTGGGCTCGGGCTCCTCTTCCTCTCCTTCTTCTCCCATTTCTCCCTCCTCCCTGCAGAGGACCCTTCTCTCCATTTCTCCTGCTCACCATTTTGGTGCCATCTCTGAGCGTACTCTTCCTCTTCTCCTTCACTCCTTGTTTCCCTCTCTGGCAATCTCTCCCTTAGCACGTGCTGCTCCTCACCTCCCCTTCTCTGCCCCCTCTTGTCCGGCTTCTCCCTGACCCCCACACCAGATTTCCTTCGCCCTTCTTGCCTTCCCCTGTACCCCTCTCTCCCTGCAGGGCATAATTCCTTCTCCTGCGTACCCCGGCGGCGCCGATCCAGCCCATGCTCATAGTCCTCCCTTTCACTTTCTCTCCTCCCTTCAGTCGACCTCTCCCCCCTTCTATATTGCTCTTCATCTCTCCTTTTCAGCTTCTGCCTTTCCGCCTTCCCCCTGATTTCCTCCTCAGGTACCTCCCTTGGCAGTGCATTCCGCCCCCGCAGCTCCCGTCTACCCTCTTCCTCTTCTTCGTCCCACGGCTCCGGAGATCGCCGAACTCCCATCGCCATACGCCTCCTCCACTCAGGTTCTCGCTGTAATTCCGGCGAGCGATACGCCCCTGCCGGTGCATGACTTCGCTTGCCTGCATTGTCCCGCCCCTCCGGTGATCGAGTTGCTTCTGCATTTTCACGTCGCCTTATGTCTTCCCCACGCATCAGCTCTGTCGCGCGATCATTCTCCTTGCTCCTGCGGCGCCTCACGCCCCTCCTGCGCAGCTCCTCTGGCGCGCGATCTGCATCCGCGCTGTTCCCCTGGCCCCTCGCGCCACTCCCGCGCACCTCCTCTGGCGCGCGTTCTGCATCCGCGATGTTCCCATGGCACCTCGCATTGCCCCCACACATTTCGTCCGCCGAGCGACCTGCATCCGCGCTCCCGCGGTGCCTTACGCTGTTCCCACGCATTTCGCCCGCCGAGCGACCAGCATCCGCGCTCCCGCGACGTTTTGCCCCGCCTCCGCGCATCCCTACCGGCGAGCCATTTTCGCCTGCGTCGTTGCTCCCTTTGTCGCGCTCTTCTTCCACGACTTCTTCCTCATCACCACCTTCCGAGATCTCTTCTGCTTCCTCGCCGTTGGCCTCCTTTGCCAACTCCGACGAGTCCACCACGTCCGCGTCGTAGGGACGCCTTCCACCCTCTCCTTGCTGGCCACCTGCCAGATTCCAAGGGCTGATGTTGGACGGTTGAGGCCTGGGCTCCGATCCCGCGTGCAGACCTGCCTCGCCTCCATCTCGGCGCCCGTCAAACACCAGCTCCGTGCGGTACGCCGCCCTCCGTGGCGAACGCGTCCGCGATCTCCCACGCACGCACCAAACCCAACTTCTACAGTATTTCTAATAACCCAACTACACCTACTCTAGCAAGTAACTGAATGTATTGCACCTAACAATATATTCTGTGACATAACAGTGAAGGACAAACGTGGAGTGCAGTGAAGGGGAAATCCCTGTTCACCCCTTTTTCTCTGATTCCACTCCACCTCTCCTCATCACAGCTAGCAGCGCGCAAGGGGTGTGTGTGGCAGTGTTTCGCCGGACAACATCGCCACCCACAGCAACAACCACCCCAGCAGTACCCTCCCCCCAGTTCACCAATACGCCTCTCCTCACCGCCTCTCCCTGCTTTGTGCCCACAGCTAGCAGCCAGCTGCGATGGCATAGAGCCTGGCAACGATACCCGCAACAACACCCTCCTCCCATGTCAGCAATTCTCCTCCTCGCCGCGTTTCTCCTCTTCATCCCGCAGCTAGCAGCGAGCAAGGGGTGTGACGGCATAGAGCCAGACAACATCGACGCGTACAGCAACCGCCTCAACGTGTGGCTGCCGCCCTTCTCCAGGAGTGTGCGCATCAGCAAGAATGACCAGATGCGGTACAACTCTTGGATCGCAGACACCGTGCACAGGTGGGTGGGTGGCATGCAGTGTTGAGTGTTAAATCGCTTTCTTATGGGTGACTGCTAGCCTTTGCTAGGCGTGTGCGCATCAGCAAGAATGACTAGCATTGGTGGCTAAGTGCAGAGGAGAGGGTCGCAAAATAATCGCTCACCACCCCTTCCCTCCCTCCCCTTCCCTCCCTCCCCTTCCCTCCCTCCCTTCCCTTCCCTCCCTCCCCTTCCCTCCCTCCCCTTCCCTCCCTCCCCTTCCCTCCCTCCCCTTCCCTCCCTCCCCTTCCCTCCCTCCCCTTCCCTCCCTCCCCTTCCCTCCCTCCCCTTCCCTCCCTCCCCTTCCCTCCCTCCCCTTCCCTCCCTCCCCTTCCCTCCCTCCCCTTCCCTCCCTCCCCTTCCCTCCCTCCCCTTCCCTCCCTCCCCTTCCCTCCCTCCCCTTCCCTCCCTCCCCTTCCCTCCCTCCCCTTCCCTCCCTCCCCTTCCCTCCCTCCCCTTCCCTCCCTCCCCTTCCCTCCCTCCCCTTCCCTCCCTCCCCTTCCCTCCCTCCCCTTCCCTCCCTCCCCTTCCCTCCCTCCCCTTCCCTCCCTCCCCTTCCCTCCCTCCCCTTCCCTCCCTCCCCTTCCCTCCCTCCCCTTCCCTCCCTCCCCTTCCCTCCCTCCCTTCCCTTCCCTCCCTCCCCTTCCCTCCCTTCCCTTCCCTCCCTCCCCTTCCCTCCCTCCCCTTCCCTCCCTTCCCTTCCCTCCCTCCCCTTCCCTCCCTCCCCTTCCCTCCCTCCCCTTCCCTCCCTCCCTTCCCTTCCCTCCCTCCCCTTCCCTCCCTTCCCTTCCCTTCCCTCCCTCCCTTCCCTTCCCTCCCTCCCTTCCCTTCCCTCCCTCCCCTTCCCTCCCTCCCCTTCCCTCCCTCCCTTCCCTTCCCTCCCTCCCCTTCCCTCCCTTCCCTTCCCTTCCCTCCCTCCCTTCCCTTCCCTCCCTCCCTTCCCTTCCCTCCCTCCCCTTCCCTCCCTCCCCTTCCCTCCCTCCCCTTCCCTCCCTCCCCTTCCCTCCCTCCCCTTCCCTCCCTTCCCTTCCCTCCCTCCCCTTCCCTCCCTCCCCTTCCCTCCCTTCCCTTCCCTCCCTCCCCTTCCCTCCCTCCCCTTCCCTCCCTCCCCTTCCCTCCCTTCCCTTCCCTCCCTCCCCTTCTCTCCCGCCTCCCTTCAACAGGCACGGCATGAGTGTGGGTCTCACGAACACCCTCACCATTGCACGGGCGGTCAGTGGCTGCCCCTTCCCTTCCCCGTCCATGTGTCCATCCCCCCCACGTGGAACAGGCACGGCATGAGTGTGGGTCTCAAGAATGCGTTGACTATTGCAGCGGCGCTGGTCTCCAAGTTTGACTGGGCGCTGGTGGAGGAGTGTAACGCGTTCAGTGACTGGAGTGGTGGGGAGTGGTACAAGGGCAAGTACGAGTGTGACTATGTGAATGTGTTTATCAAGGTGAGAGGAGAGAAAGGGGAGGGTTGGAGGAGGGATGGCGGGGAGGGGAGTGCAGCACCTTTTCAGACTGCTCCCCTTTCCTAACTGCATTGGTGGAGGAGTGTAACGCGTTCAGTGACTGGAGCGGTGGGGAGTGGTACAAGGGCAAATATGAATGCGACTATGCCAACGTGTTTGTTAAGGTGAGAGAAAGGAAGGCTGGGAAGGGGGGTGGAGGGGAGGGGGAAGCGTGGGGTGTGTAAGTGGGCGGGTGGTACAAGGGCAAGCACGAATGCGACTATGCCAAAGTGTTCATATAGCTGAGAGGAGGAGGGTGGGAAGGGGGAATGGCTGGGAGAGGAGGGGCATTCCCCCTCCGCTTCTCTCACCTTGATGGCTGGGAGGGGAGGGGCATTCCCCCTCCGCTTCTCTCACCTTGATGGCTGGGAGGGGAGGGGTGGCATGGCATGGGGTTGGGGTAATGATGAGTGCGACGGTGTCCATCGAGGTGAGAGTAGTGGACGGAGAGGAGGGATGGGGGGAAGAGGAGAGTGCAGCACCTTCGCTGACCTCGCTGCTGCAGGAGTAACGCATGAATGTGACTATGCGAATGTGCTTATCAAGGTGATAGTAAGGGGGTTGAGAAGGGTGAATGCCTGGGAGAGGACGGGGAGCAATGGTGGGTTTGTATGTGCCACTCTTGGAGATTCTAGAAGTTGGTAACACGAGTGCGACTGTGCGAACATCTTTGTGAAGGTGAGAGGAGGGGAGGGAGAGGAGAAATGGGGGGAACAAGGTAGAGCGGGGGAGAGCGTGCAGTGGGACCAACCGCTTGCCAACCACCCTAGGACCGCTTGCCTACCACTCTAGGAAGCATTGACAGTTGGGCCAGTACCAGTGTGACTATGCCAATGTGGTTGTTGAGGTGAGAAGGCGAGGGGAGAAAGGGGCTGATGCATGAAGCGTAAGATTCGGGTGCGTACAGGGGGTGGCAATGTTGCCAGCGTTATCAAGGTGGGAAGACAGCTGAAATCGGTCAAGACGTCATGCAAGCAACCACATTGGCACCACCCACCCATGCCTCCCTGCTCCGGCTCCCTTGCGTGCCGTGCAACACTGCCCCTGTGACCATCTGGTCCTCCCACCCAGGCGAACATGTTTGGGTCACTTTTGAAACTTCTCATGAGCGGCTCAACAATAACCCTTGGGCCACCCCAAGACTCCTGCCTCGTAGGCGAACAAGGAAGTGTTAGTGGCGGAGTATACAGCAGCATGCCTTTCTGGGTCCCTCTCTTCTCCCTTCCCCCCCTGTCCCCGCCCTCCCCCTCTTCCCCCATCCACCAGGCGAACAAGGCAGTGTTTGTGGCCGACTACACATCAGTGCGACCTTCTGGGTCCCCCTCCATCCACCCTCCCCCTTTTCACTCCCCCCCACTCACCTCCAGGCGAACAAGGCAGTGTTTGTGGCCGAGTACACATCAGCGTGGGGCACTGCAGCAGGGCGAGCGAACGGCATTTCGTTCCCTCAGGTGAGTGGCTGTGTACCCACGCAGCACTCGAAGCCCTTAGGGAAATGGATCGCCACTTGATGAGTTCCTTCCAGAGGAGCTGGACAGTGCTTGGCTTTGTGCCCCAATTCAGAGGTGCTTCAGAGTTAGTGCCATCCCAGAGAGTGCTTACGGCGTTAAATTGTTTTTTTTTTTTTTTTTTTTTTTTTTTTTTTGCGTGTGATGTGGAACGCAGGCATGTGAGCGACTTCCCCCTCCTTTTTATTAGTCCAAGAGACGTTTCCACATGGTGCTTGTAACATGAGGACTAACCTGCACCACCTCCCACCCTCTCCATACAGCTTCCCCACACGTATGAATTTGACAGACAATGCATGTGCTTCAGCTTCTCCCATTCCATACTTCCCCAATCCATTCCCCCCCTCCCCCCTCCCCCACCCCCCCCCCCCCGCCCACCTTCTCACCTCTCTCCCACCTTCTTCCGCTCACTTTGCGTATGTGTGCAAATCAACAACGTGCACAGTTTTTGCACGTGCCTGGGCTGGCAAGACATGGTTTTGTGTCTCCCTCCCTCATTCTCAGCCCTCCCCTCTCCTCTCCCTTCCTGCACCCCCATCTCTCTCTCAGCGCCTGTGTGCGGACAACAACGCACACGGATTCTCCACGCGTCTCCACGACCTAGACTTGGGTCCCACCAAGTTCCCCTGGGCGGACTGCCTGCAGCACCAGCCAGCGGGGTGCGCTGCTGCTGCCTGGCAGCTGTGCGTGCAGCCCGCTGTGTACGCCGGGTTTAACCAGCGCGGGAAGGGTATGTCCGGTACGGATCAAATAGGACAATGTGTGCGCAGTAAAATATCTAGTTGTACATATGAGTAATTCCTTGTAATTTATTCCTTCATGCAATGCAACGTTCCTCACATCACATGGTATGGTGCTATAGCGTACCGCATTTATATAATCTGTATATATGAACATATGTAGGTTGTACAAGGCCTTAATATGCGGTTTGAGTGTTCCTGGCGTTTGATACCTGATGCCGGTGCATAATGGCTCGAGGCTTGATTTAGAGTAGGAATAAAGAAAAGGATAGAAGTAAGTGTTGCATAATCATAGGGTTATTTTTAGTGGAAAACACACTTGCTTTAGTGAAATATATTTCTTTCTGTAGATTAAGTTTAGCTAGTACATTCCGAATTTTCTGCTCAGCTGGTTTGGCCTACAATTTCGCCCCGAACCACTTGCGAGCTGCCTCCGCACCTTTCGCCGCTTTCCGAGCCTCAAATGTCCCAAGTTCCTCTCCAAGCTAGACTGTGCCTACTTGTAGCTCGTTACTCTTTGTAAGGAATTTTCTCGACATTCCTTACCGCGACCATCAACATCGCGTACAACAGCAGCCGTTGTTCGTCCGTTACTGCTAACGGGGCTTCGCCAACTTCGCGCGCACTGTTTCACCAAACCATGTACCGCTGGCCCGGCCGAGTCGGCCAACACTTCGGGGCTAGCCCTCGATGCCATCCTAGCACTAGCTAGCTCGCACGCACCGCGTAACCGTTGCATGTTTCGCACATAAGTATTCGCTCATGCCTTCACTCATACTTTGCACTCGTTTGAAAACTATGTCAAAATGTTATAATGCTTACATTGTTTAGGCTGTAGTGGGGTAGCCCAAAAGGGGTACAACCCAATTAGGGTTAGTACTTGTACCCAACTCATTCATAGTTCATTCATTCTCGTTCTAGATTCTAACATGGTTTCAGAGCAGGTCCTTCCCTAGGACCGGATTTTTTTAGGGCCCACCATCGAGCTGGCCCACTAGCTGCCCTGCAGCCCTACCCTAATGGCGCGCCGCCCTGCTGGTCGCTGTGCCGCCCCTAGCAGCCCGTCGCGCCGCCCTTAGCAGCCCGCGAGCCGCCCCTGCAGCCAGCGCGCCGCCCCTGCAGCCCGCTCGCCGCCCTTACGGCCCGCTCACCGCCATTGCCGCCTGCTCGCCGCCCGCTTGCGGCCCGCGCGCCGCCCCTGCAGCCCGCTTGCCGCCCGCTTGCGGCCCGCTCGCCGCCCTTACAGCCCGCTCGCCGCCCTTACGGCCCGCTTGCCACCCCTACAGCCCGCTCACCGCTCGCTTGCGGCCCGCGCGCTGCCCCTGCAGCCCGCTCGCCGCCCGCCTGGGGCCCGCTCGCTGCCCTTCGGCCCGCTCGCCGCCCTTGCGGCCCGCTCGCCGCCCTTACGGCCCGCTCGCCGCCCTTGCCGCCCGCTCGCCGCCCGCTTGCGGCCCGCTCGCCGCCCCTGCAGCCTGCTCGCCGCCCGCTTGCGGCCCGCTCGCCGCCCCTTGCAGCCCGTGAGCCGCCCTCTTGCAGCCTGCGCGCCGCCCCTTGCAGCCCGCTCGCCGCCCCTTGCAGCCCGCTCGCCGCCCCTTGCAGCCCGCTCGCCGCCCTCTGGTGGCCCGCTCGCTCCCCCCTTGCAGCCGGCTCGCTGCCCTCTGGCAGCCCACACGCCGCCCTCTGGCATCCCACTCGCCGCCCTTTTGCTGCCTGTGCCGCCCGGCTACTGCCCGCCCCGCTGGCCGCCCTAGCCGTGCGCCGCCCTGCCTTGCTCTGCACGCTGCTCTGCCCGCTATGGCTCCTCTCGGTGTACTCACCGTTGATCATGAGGGCCATCCGATCTAGTTCGATACGTGGCTCGACGACTTACAGCTATGCCTACTGAGCGATTCTAGAGACAGCGTTTCGTTGTTTGACCACACGCCTGGAGCCTCTCTCGCCCCTCCCGCCGCAGCTGACAGTGCGACTCGCTCACAGTGGCATACCCGTGACGCTGTTGCTCACTTAGCCGTTCACAACCACCTGCCGTTAGCCGAACGCGCTCACTTCAGACAGCACAAGACTGCTAAAGCACTGTACGACGCTGTAGTCGTTCGTTACTCCTCCCCTGCCACTGCTGCTCTAGGCCGTCTTCTACTGCCCTACCTCTTTCCCGAGCTGTTCGCCTTTGCCACGGTAGAGGACCTCGTTACCCACCTTCGCACTAGTGACGCTCGCCACCGCGCTGCCCTCCCAGCATAGTTCATTGACAAGAACCCGCCCCCGATGTACATCACTCTCTAGTTCATAATCACCCACCTCCCTGTCTCTCTTCGCGCTGTTAGGGACCACTTTCTCGCACTTGACCCCACAGACCTCAGTGTCGACCTACTCGAGTAGCACCTCCTGGCAGCAGAGACTAGCGTAGTCGTGGCACTCCTCGCACGCTCTTCTTTGAGGGGTGTTCCCCCTCCCCCCTTGCCCCCTCATATGCCTCTGCTGTTGCTGTTGACATCCTTGGTGCTACGGATGTCGGGGCTGCTTCTGCTCTTAATGGTAAGCGCCGCAGCAGCAAGGGCAAGGGTCAAAAGAGTGGTGGCGGTGGCAGCAGGGGTGGTAGTGGGGGCGGCAGTGGAGGTGGTGGAGGTAGCGGAGGTGGTGGCAGCGGTGGGAGTGGTGGCGGGAGTGGGGGCTTTGGTGGCGGCGGTGGTGGCAGCGGTGGGGGTGGCGGTAGTGGCAGCAGTGGGGGTGGTGGCAGTCGGGTTGGATCTGTTCCGAGGGGAGATTTTGGCGGTGGCCAAAGGCAGCAGCAGCAGCGTCGGAGTGAGACCCTTTCTCCCCAGCAGCTTCGTGAGTGGTTTGCTCAGCGTGGGGCGTCTGGGGGTAGTGTTCGCTACCCGTATGTCATTCGCACGGGTGACCGTCCTGGTCAGACATGCGGGAAGCCTAACTCTCAACACCGCTGATTTTCCCGCCTAGACGACGCTTGGAGCGCAGATTTTGGTGACGAGGCTGAGTGCCCCCGCTGGGAAGAGCTGCTTAGGTCTGGAGTTGATATCTTTGCTCTTGACTATGATGCTATCCTTGCTGCAATGTATGCCTTGTCTGTTAGTGCTGAGGGTGACTGTTACCTGTGTGTGCCGCACGACCCATGTATAGAGGCTGCTGCTCTAAGTGCTAGTGAGTCTGCTCTCCCTCGTACTGCGCCCGCTGAGGCCTTGCACACCTTTACACTTGACTCAGGTGCTTCCCGCTGTTTCTTTCGCGACAGTACCACCCTCACTCCTCTCTCTACACCTGTACCAGTCAGACTGGCTGACCCCTCAGGGGGCCCAGTTCTTGCCCGTTCCTCCACTGTTCTCCCGTGTCCGGCGGTTCCGTCCGGCTCACTCTCAGGTCTTCACCTCCCCTCGTTCTCTACGAACTTGGTGATTACCGCTGCCTCCAGGATGTGATGGTCACTACCACCACTCCTGGGGGTTAGTGTGTGTCGATCTGCACGTGTACACGGACGGGCCGTAACCTGGCCACGTTCACCCGTTGACCTGGGTCGAGTCTGTACACACTGACTGCTGAGCCTCCTCAGGTAGCTGCGTCTGCTCAGGTGTCCACGTCAGGTCCGGTAGCAGCCCCCTGCTCGTGTCGCCTCCTGTTGCACCAGCCTCTCTTGTGGCACCACCGCCTTGGTCACCCCTCCCTGCCACACCTTCGTGGCATGCACTCTCGCCTCCTTTTTTCTGGTCTTCCCAGGTCTCTGCCTCCCCTCCCGCCCTCGCCTGCCCCGCCCTGCCTTCTTACGTCGAGGGGCAGCAGCGCGTTGCTCCTCACTCCTCCTCGTTTCCCCCGACGACTGCTCCCCTGCAGAGTCGGGGGATGCTGAGCCTGAGGGTGCGGAGCTTGGGGGTACTGAGTCTGAGGGTGCGGAGTCTGGGGGTGCTGAGCTTAGGGGTATTGCTTCTTCCGGAGGTCCTACGGGTGCCTCGCCTTGACTGTCTTCCCGACCGGAGCCTCTCTCTCCGCAGCAGCTGCGCGAGTGGTTTGCTCAGCGCACATGCCTTAGGAGTGGAGCTGCTGGAGCTAAAGGCTCTACTGTTGGAGGCACTGGAGCTGGAGATGCTGGAGCTACTAGTCTTGGAGGTGCTGGAGTTCCTGCTGGAGCTGGAGGTACTGGAGGTGCTAGAGCTGCTAGTCCTGGAGGTGCTCTTTCTCGGGGTACTGGAGCTGCTGGGGCTGGTGGTGTTGGGGGCGCTGGAGCTAGAGGAGCTGGAGCTGGAGACCCTGGAGCTGGAGGCACTGGAGCTGGAGGCACTGGAGCTGGCGACGCTGGAGCTGAAGGAGCTGGAGCAGGAGACCCTGGCGCTGGAGGCGCTAGAGCTGTTGACCCTGGAGCCGGAGGTGCTGGCGCTGGGGGTGCTGCGTCTGGCGGTACTGGAGCTGGAGGCACTGTGCAGCGGCGCCCGTTTTTCGTTCCTCCGCCACCGTCGTCTCTACCGCCACCTGACTCTGACCTTCGCCAGGTTCTTAGTCTCCCGTCTTCTACTGGCCTTCCTCCTAGCTTACTGAGTCCACCGCCTCGCCAGTTGCAGCCTCAGTTATAGTCAGACTCCCAAGTGCCTGCTGCTTCTCCTTTCGCAGAGCAGACAGACTCTTTTACAAAGCGTCGTGAGCCTGAGTCTCGTCTTGCCTCACCTGTTCGCTCTGCTCGCACTAGACGTGGGGTTCCTCATCCGCGTCCTCCTCCTGTCCCTGGCACTCACGTTATGACACTTCGTCCTTCCTCTGTTCCACTTCGAGTTCCCCTGCCGTCTCCTACTGCGTCCTCTCTTCCTGACGTTCCTGACCCTGTGTCTCACCTAGCTCGTGCTGCGAGTCCTACTGTCCCTCATCTTCTAGCCACTCTTGTCACTGACCCTTTGTTTGAGCCCAATGCTACGTCTTCTCTAGTTGCTGAGCTTGTTGACTTTGCTGTCGCTTGTCGTCTTGACTACGCCACTGCTCTTGTTGCTTAGTCTTAGTCTGACTGTCCTCCGTGCGTCGGGGGTGAGTGTGCTCTTGGCACGGACGTCCTTGAGGACAGGCAGGAGGAATTTGAGTGTCTTGCAGCTACTGTACCTCATCTCATGGCCATGCTGCTTGCACTTGAGGGAGACCCAGATGCACCAGACATCCCGACCACGCGCTCTTACGCAGAGGTGATTACGGGTCCCTACCCCTCTCAGTGGCAGACAGCCATGGACGCAGAGATGGCATCCTGGAAGTCCACAGGCACCTACGTCGACGCATTCCCCCCTTCTGGGGCGAACATAGTCGATGGCATGTGGATTTTCAGGGTGAAGCGGCTGCCAGGTTCTCCGCCTGTCTTCAAGGCTCGTTACATTGCACGAGGCTTCAGTCAGCAACAGGGAGTTGACGTCTTCCATACCTTCTCCCCTACCCCAAAGATGACTACTCTTCGGGTGTTGCTGCACGTCGCTGCTCAGCGTGAATACAAGCTGCACTCTCTTGACTTCAGCACAGCTTTCTTGCAGGGCAGCCTGCATGAGGAGATCTGGTTGCGCCGCCCACCTGGCTTCACTGGGTCATTTCCTGCAGGTACCCAGTGGAGCCTCTGGCGGCCAGTCTACGGTCTTTGACAGGCGCCTCGCGAGTGGCACGACACACTGAGGACTACACTTGCGGCTCTTGGGTTTGCTCCTTCGACTGCTGACCCGTTGCTGTTTCTACGCACCGACACTTCGCTGCTGCCGTTCTACGTTCTCGTGTACGTCGACGACTTGGTCTTTGCCACTGCTGACATTGAGGCACTGGCCCTTGTGAAGTCGGAGCTGCAGAAGAGACACACCTGCACTGACCTGGGTGAGCTGCGCAGCTATCTTGGCTTGCAGATCACCCGGGACAGAGCACGGCGCACCATCACCCTGACTCAATCACACATGGTGCACCAGGTCCTTCAGCGCTTCGGCTTCCAGTACTCCTCGCCACTGTCCACTCCTCTGCCTACTGGTCACTCGCTCTCAGCTCAACCTTCGGACGAGTCCGTCGAGCCGAGTGGCCCGTATCCAGAGCTTGTGTGCTGCCTCATGTGCTTGATGACCTGCACTCGACCTGACCTTGCCTACCCTCTTAACATCCTGGCTCGCTATGTTGCGCCCGGGAGACACCGACCAGAGCACTGGGAGGCCGCTAAGAGGGTGTTGCGCTACTTGTGCAGTACTTCGGGCATGGGGCTCGTGCTTGGAGGACGGGGTCTAGTTGTCCTCACTGGACATGCAGGCGCTTCTTGGGTTGACGACTTGGCTACGCAGCGGTCGTCACAGGGTTACACTTTTAACCTTGGCTTCGGCTCAGTTTCTTGGCAGTCTACCCGCTCGACTTCTGTTCTCAGTTCAAGTTGTGAGGCTGAGATCTACGCAGGGGCCATGGCTGCACAGGAGTTACGCTGGCTCACCTACCGGTTGACCGACTTGGGAGAGTGGCCTCGTTCTTCTCCAGTTCTGTACGTAGACAACAAGGCCATGATTGCCTTGTGTCAGGAGCACAGACTGGAGCACCGAACGAAGCACACCGCTCTGCGTTACTTCATTTCTCGAGAGTTGCAGGAGCGTGGTCAGCTTCGTCTTGCTTACGTGACCAGTCGGGCCAACACTGCTGATATATTCACCAAGGCACTTCAGTCTGGTGATCATCAGTGTTTCTGTACTGTTTTAGGCCTTGTGCCTACTTTGCCTCACTTGCTCACTACTTGACTTGCTTGTACTGTGAACTATATATATACCTGCATGCTTACACTTGCTAGGGTATGATCAATGTACTGTTTGTTCTCTTTTATATAACTCTGCATATGAACTGACCTTGTGGCCATTTGTTTGTGCTCAGAATGTGTGGTGACTTCGTGATCCACCCTGAGCTTGCTTTGCTTTTCTTGACTGGTCTTGTGACCACTTGTTCTCCCCCACTTTGCCTATGGGGGTGTGTCAAAATGTTATAATGCTTGCATTGTTTAGGCTGTAGTGGGGTAGCCCATAAGGGGTACAACCGAATTAGGGTTAGTACTTGTGCCCAACTCATTGATAGTTTATTCATTCTCGTTCTAGATTCTGACAACCTAGTGCAGTCCTCGTTATCTCGTTCCATTGCACCCATAACACTTGGTATTCATGGCCTCTTTCTTTTCGGACCACGCATCCCCACACCCCATGAAGTCAACCTTGGATTTTTTCTCAAAGGAACTCACGCCCCTTAGCACCTAGGAGCCGATGTCCTCGCGTTCTCTCGTAAACGCGTGCAGTCACGACTACGCCTAGAACTAAGATTAGCCGACACCCTTCGACATGGCTGAGCACATCGACGTCACGAGTCTCACGCAGCAGCGTCTGAATGAACTACTGTAGCAACTGCGCGAAAATTCTGAGGAAATCGCGGCACTGACGGTAAAACGAACGTCCATGCAAAACGACGATTCAAGCATGGCACGCGCCGACAAACTTGACTGAGTTGCAGAGTTTTTTGGGGTTCATCAACTACATGCTTTGGTTCGTCCCCAACATGGCGAAGTTGACTGCCCCGTTGACCGACCTGCTGAAGAAGGGGGTTGAGTAAACATGGGGGGAGAAAGAGCAGGCTGCCTTCTCGGCCCTCAAAAATATTTTTTGCTCACCGCCTGTGCTTCACATCGCAGATCCACACCGTCCGTTCGAGCTCGTCACCAACGCAAGTAACATCGGTGTGGGAGCAGTACTGTTGCAGGACTTCAGGAACGGCCTTTAGCCAATCGCGTACAAGTCCTGCAAGCTTCACCCGCCCGAGCGCAAATACCCGATACATGACCGCGAAATGTTGGCGATCGTGCACGCGTTCAAGGTGTGGCGGTGCTATCTGACAGGAGCCGACGTGACAATACGGACAGACCAGAGATCACTACAGTACTTTCGCGCCCAACCGAATCTCAATCCGTGACAGATCTGCTGGTTGGACTACTTGGAGTCCAACTTCAACTAAACCGTCATGCACAAAAAGGGGGCATCGAACATCGCCGACGCACTCACCCGCCCCACCGCCCAACTTCACGCCATCCTACTCGCCCGAACCAACCCACTTTTAACAGGCCTTTTCACCCATGGTATCGCACCAACCCATTTTTCACGACCGGAAATTCACAGCAACTGGCAAAAGTAAAAGGATTCTATCATGTAAAAACAGGCACCAACTGCATCTGGCTACCCGCGTACTCACTACTGAGGGAATTGCTACTGCAGGAGGCACACGACGGGGTTACCTTAGGTCATTTTGGGGTAGAAAAAACGCGACAGGAACTGTAGCGGTATTAATACTTGCCGGAGCTGTTGACCGACGTACAGCACCACGTGGGCTCGTGTCCTATGTGTCAGGTGATGAAGAGCTCGCGAAAAAGAAAGGCGGGTCAGTTGCAGCCGATTCCACCGCCCGAGTGCGCCTGGCAGCAGGTTACCATGGATTTCGTCACGGGGTTACCTTCAAACCCTGGGGGTAACGGCACGGTTATGGTCGTCGTTGACAGACTGGCGAAAATGGCTCACTTCGCTGCGTGCAGGAATTTGATCTCAGCCGAAGAAATCGCTCGCCTGTTCATCGCCACCATCGTTCGACTCTACGGGATACCAGCCGCGAAAATCAGCGACCGCGACACGAAGTTAACCAGCATTGGAAGAACTTTTGGGAGCAATTCGGGACCAGACTACAGTTCAGCTCGTCGTACCACCCCGAGACTGACGGCCAAACGGAGCGAACGAATCAAACCATGGAGCAGCTAAAATGTGCCACGTGCGACGACCCAACAACATGGGAATAGGAGCTGCCTGTCAAAATGTTATATTGCTTACTTTGTGTAGGCTATAGTGGGGTATCCCATAAGGGGTACAACCCAATTAGGGTTAGTACATGTACCCAACTCTTTCATAGTTCATCCATTCTCGTTCATTCTTCTGACATGGTTTCAGAGCAGGTCCTTCCCTAGGACCGTTATTTTTTTAGGGCCCACGATAGCGCTGCCCTACTGGCTGCCCGTCGCGCCGCCCTTTGCAGCTCGCGCGCCGTCGTTAGCAGCTTGCGAGCCGCCCTTGCAGCCCGCGCGCCGCCTCTGCAGCCCGCGCGCCGCCTTTGCAGCCCCGCGCGCCGCCCTTGCAGCCCCGCGCGCCGCCCTTGCAGCCCCGCGCATCGCCCCTGCAGCCCCGCGCACCACCCCTGCAGCCCGCGCGCCGCCCATGCAGCCCCGCACGCCGCCTCTGCCGCCCGCGAGCCGCTTGCCTGCGGCCCGCTCGCCGCCCCTGCAGCCCGCGCGCCGCCCGCTTGCGGCCCGCCCGCCGCCCCTGCAGCCTGCGCGCCGCCCACTTGCGGCCCTCCCGCCGCCCCTGCAGCCCGCTCGCCGCCTGCCTTCGGCCAGCTTGCCGCCCCTGCAGCTCGCTCGCCGCCCCCCTGCAGCCCATCTGCTGCCCCTTTGCAGCCCGCGAGCCGCACCTCTTGCAGCCTGCGCGCCGCCACTTGCAGCCCGCTCGCCGCCCCTTGCGGGCAGCTTTCCGACCCCCCCCCTGCTGCTTGCACCGCCCGGCTCCTGCCCGCCCTGCTGCTGGCCACCCTAGCCGTGCGCCGCTCTGCTCTGCCTGCGTGGTGCTCTACTGGTAGCGCGCCAACCTCCTCTGCCCGCTGTGGCTTCTCTCCGTGTCCTCACGTTCGATCATGAGGGCCGTCCGATCCAGTTCGACATGTGGCTCGACGACTTACAACTGTACCTACAGAGCAACTCTAGAGACAGCGTTTTGTTGTTTGGCCACACGTCTGGAGCATCTCTCGCCCCTCCTGCCACAGCTGACAGTGCGACTCGCTCATAGTGGCTTACCCGTGACGCTGCTGCTCGCTTAGCCATTTGCAACCACCTGCCGTTAGCCGAATCTGCTCACTTCGGACAGCACAAGACTGCTAAAGCATTGTACGACGCTGTCGTCGCTCGTTACTCCTCCCCTGCCACTGCTGCTCTAAGCTGTCTTCTACTGCCCTACCTGTTTCCCGAGCTGTCGTCCTTTGCCACGGTCGAGGACCTCGTTACCCACCTTTGCACTAGCGACGCTCGCTACCGCGCTGCCCTCCCGGCAGAGTTCCTTGATAGGAACCCACCCCCGATGTACATCACTCTCTACTTCATAGTCACCCGCCTCCCTAGCTCTCTTCGCGCTGTCAAGGACCACTTTATTGCACTTGACCCCACAGACCTCACTGTTGACCTGCTCGAGCAGCACCTCCTTGCAGCTGAGACTAGTGTAGTCGCTGTAGGTGCCGCTCGTGGCACTCCTCGCACCCCCTTCTTTGAGGGGTGTTCCCCCTCCCCCCTTGCCCCCTCCTACGCCTCTACTGCTGCTATTGACGTCCTTGGTGCTGAGGATGTCGGGACTGCTTCTGCTAGTGGGAAGCGTCGTAGCAGCAAGGGCAAGGGTGGCAGGAGTGGTGGAGGTGGCAGCAGGGGTGGTAGTGGGGGCGGCAGTGGAGGTGGTGGAGGTAGTGGAGCTGGTGGCACCGGTGGGAGTGGTGGCGGGAGTGGGGGCTTTGGTGGTGGTGGTGGTGGCAGCGGTGGGAGTGGCGGTAGTGGCGGTAGTGGGAGTGGTGGCAATCGGAGTGGAGCTGTTCAGAGGGGAGGTACTGGCAGTGGCCAGCGGCAGCAGCAGCAGCGTCGGAGCGAGACCCCTTCGCCCCAGCAGCTTCGTGAGTGGTTTTCTCAGCGTGGGGCGTCTGGGGGTAGTGGTAGCTGCCCGTATGTCATTCGCACGGGTGACCGTGCTGGTCAAACATGTGGAAAGCCTCACACTCAGCACCGCTGCTTCTCCCGCCTAGACGACGCTTGGCGCGCAGAGTTTGGTGACGAGGCTGAGTGCCCCCGCTGGGAAGAGCTGCTTAGGTCTGGAGTTGGTATCTTTGATCTTGACTATGATGCTATCCGTGCTGCTATGTATGCCTTCTCTGTTGGTGCTGAGGGTGATTGTTACCCGGGTGTGCCGTCCGACCCAGGTATAGAGGCTGCTGCTCTAAGTGCTAGTGAGTCTGCTCTCCCTGATATTGCCCCTGCTGAGGCCTTGCACACCTTTACACTTGACTCAGGTGCTTCCCGCTGTTTCTTTCGCGACACCACCACCCTCACTCCTCTCTCTGCACCTGTACCGGTCAGACTGGTTGACCCCTCCGGGGGCCCACTCCTTGTCCGTTCCTCCACTATTCTCCCATGTCCGGCGGTTCCATTCGGCTCACTGTCAGGTCTTCACCTCCCCTCGTTCTCTACGAACTTGGTGAATACCGCTGCCCTCCAGGAAGCGATGGTCACTACCACCACTCCTAGGGGCCAGCATGTGTTGATCTTCACGTGTACACAGACGGGCCGTCACCTGGCCACGTTCACCCGTCGGCCTAGGTCGAGTCTGTACACCCTGGCTACCAAGCCTCCTCAGGTAGCTGCGTCTGCCCAGGTGTCCGCGTCAGGTCCAGTAGCACCCCTCTGCTCGTGTCGCCTCCTGTCGCACCAGAATCTCCTCTGGCACCACCACCTTGGTCACCCCTCCCTGCCGCGCCTTCGTGGCATGCACTCCCACCTCCTTGTCTCTGGTCTTCCCAGGTCTCTGCCTCCCCTCCCGCCCTCGCCTGCCCCGCCTTGCCTTCCTTGCGTCGAGGGGCGGCAGCGTGCCACTCCTCACTCCTCGTTTCCCCCGACGACTGCTCCCCTGCAGACTCTCCACATGGAGCTGTGGGGCCCAGCCCGCGTCACTGGACAGGGCCGCGAGCTCTACTTTCCGCTGGTTGTTGACGACTACAAGCGTTAAACCACGTTCTTCCGCTTGTGCAGCAAGGGAGAGGTCCTTGATGTCTTGATCCCTTTGATCCGCGCAGTGTGTCTCCAGCTCCGCGAGCGGTTCCGCCAGGACCTTCCTGTCCTGCGTCTGCACTTTGATAGAGATGGTGAGTTCTCCTCCGACCTCTTGCAGGACTTTTGTTGTGGGGAGAGCATTCTCCCGTCGTTCACGCTTCTGGCCTCCCCGCAGGAAAATGGGATTGCTGAGCGCCGCATTGGCTTAGTCATGGATGTGGCTCGTACCTCCATGATCCATGCGGCTGCTCCCCATTTTCTGTGGCCGTTTGCAGTCCGGTACGCTGCGCATCAGCTCAACCTCTGGCCCCATGTCTCCTTGCTGGAGACCTCACCTACACTGCGTTGGACGGGGAAGGTTGGCGATGCGTCGGTATTACGAGTCTAGGGTTCTCGTGCCTTTGTTCGCGATACGTCCGCGGACAAGCTCTCTGCCCGCGCTATTCCCTGCGTCTTCCTTGGCTTTTCCCCTGACGCGCCTGGGTGGTAGTTTTACCACCCCACCTCGCGCTGTGTCCTCCCCTCTCAGGACGTCACGTTTGACGAGTCGGTTCCCTTTTACCGTCTCTTCCCCTACCGCTCTGCCCCTCTCCCCCCCCGCCGCTCTTCCTCACTCCAGGTCCCCCTGCGGTAGACCCCCTCCCCCCTCAGGGTCCTTCTCCCTCAGGTGTGTCTCAGGTAGACCCACTCCCCAGGGCTATGCCTGTCGAGGTCATTGTAGAC
This sequence comes from Closterium sp. Naga37s-1, assembly GCA_947471745.1. Lineage (NCBI taxonomy): Eukaryota > Viridiplantae > Streptophyta > Zygnematophyceae > Desmidiales > Closteriaceae > Closterium > Closterium sp. Naga37s-1. The sequence goes on along the minus strand of CANJKZ010000799.1, from coordinate 501,130 downwards.
TCAGGTGCTGCTCGAGGTGCTGCGTCTGGGGGTGCTGAGCATGCGCGTGCGGAGCTTGGGAGTGCTGAGCCTGAGGGTGCGGGGTCTGGGGGTGCTGAGCCTGGGGATGCGGGGCCTGGGGGTGCTGAGCGTGAGGGTGCAGAGCCTGGGGGTACTAAGTCTGAGGGTGCAGAGTCAGGGGGTGCTGAGCCTGAGCGTACTGAGCCTGCGAGTACTTTGTCTACTGGAGGTCCTCCGGGTGTCTTGTCGCGGCGAAGCCTCTCTCTCCACCGCAGTTGTGCGAGTGGTTTGCTCGGCGCACCCGCCTTCGGAGTGGCGCTACTGGACCCAGGAGATTTACCGCTGGAGGCACTGGAGCTGGAGCTGCTGCAGGTACTCGAGCCGCTGGTCCCGAAGGTGCTTGTACTGGAGGTACTGGAGGTGCTGGAGCTGGTGGTGCTGCAGGAGTTGGAGCTGCTGGACGTACTGGAGCTGGAGCTGCTGGAGGTACTGGAGCCGCTGGTCCCAGAGGTGGTCTTACTGGAGGTACTGGAGCTGCTAGAGCTCGTGGTGCTGCAGGAGTTGGAGCTGGAGGCACTGGAGCTGGAGCTGCTGGAGGTACTGGAGCCGCTGGTCCTGGAGGTGCTTGTACTGGAGGTACTGGAGCTACTGGAGCTGGTGGTGCTGCGGGCGTTGGAGCTGGGGACCCTGGAGCTGGAGACACTAGAGCTGGAGGCGCTGGCCCTGGGGGTGCTGGTGCTGTTGGTGTTGGTTCTGGAGACACTGGACCGCCGCGACCGTACTTCGTTCCCCTGCTTTAGCTGGTTCTTGGTCTCTCGTATTCTCCTGGCCTTACTCCTCCCTTACTGTGTCCACCGCCTGACCAGACGCAGCCGCCGTTACAGCCAGCCTCCCCACTGCCTGCTCCTTCTCCTTACACCGAGCAGACCGGAGGTCTTTCAGAGCGCCGTGAGCTTGTGTCTCGTCCTGCCTTTCCTGTTCGCGCTGGTCGTTGTGTTCCTCATCAGCGTCCTCCTCCTGTCCTCGGCATGCACCATATGACACTTCGTCCTTCCTCTTTTCCACAGCGTGTCCCCCTGACGTCTCCTCCTGCGTCCTCTCTTGCTGACGGTCCGGACCATGAGTCTGACTTAGTTCGTGCTGCCAGTCCTACTGTCCCATGTCTGCTAGCCACTGTTGTCACTGACCCTTCGTTTGAGTCTGCTGCTGCGTCTTCCCTAGTTGCAGAGCTTGTTGACTTTGTTGCCGCCTGTCGTCTCGACTACATCGCTAGTCTTGTTGCTGAGTCTGGGTCTGGCTGTCATCCGTCCGTCGGGGGTGAGTGTGCTCTTAGCACGGACGTCCTTGAGGACAGGCAGGATGACTTTAAGTGTTTTGCAGCTGCTGTAACTCATCTCATGTCCATGCTGATTGCACCTGAGGGAGACCCGGATGCACCAGACATCCCGACCCCACGCTCTTACGCAGAGGCGATTACGGGTCCCTACTCCTCTTAGTGGCAGACAGCCATGGACGCAGAGATGGCATCCTGGAAGTCCACAGGCACTTACGTCGACGCAGTTCCCCCTCCTGGGGCGAACATAGTCGATGGCATGTGGATTTTCAGGGTGAAGCGGCCGCCGGGTTCTCCGCCTGCCTTCAAGGCTCGTTACGTTGCACAAGGCTTCAGTCAGCAGTAGGGAGTTGACTTCTTCCAGACCTTCTCCACTACCTCGAAGATGATTACTCTTCGGGTACTACTGCACGTCGCCGCTTAGCGTGACTACGAGCTTCACTCTCTTGACTTTAGAATAGCTTTCTTGCAGGGCAGCCTGCACGAGGAGATCTAGCTGCGCCACCCACCTGGCTTCACTGGGTCGTTTCCTGCAGGTACCCAGTGGAGCCTCCGACAACCAGTCTACGGTCTCCGCCAGGCGCCTCGCGAGTGGCACGACACACTGAGGACTACACTTGCGGCTCTTGGTTTTGCTCCTTCTACTGCTGACCCGTTGCTGTTTCTACGCACCGACAAATCGCTGCCGCCGTTCTACGTCCTCGTGTATGTCGACGACTTGGTCTTTGCCACTACTAACACTGAGGCATTGGCCCTTGTGAAGTCGGAGCTGCAGAAGAGACACACCTGCATAGACCTGGGTGAGCTGCGCAGCTATCTTGGCTTGCAGATCACCCGGGACAGAGCACGGCGCACCATCACCCTGACTCAGTCACACATGGAGCACCAGGTCCTTCAGCGCTTCGGCTTCCGGTACTCCTCGCCATAGTCCACTCCTCTGCCTACTGGTCACTTGCTCTCAGCTCCACCTTCGGACGAGTCCGTAGAGCCAAGTGGCCCATATCCAGAGCTTGTGGGCTGCCTCATGTACCTGATGACCTGCACTCGACCTGACCCTGCCTACCCTCTTAGCATCCTGGCTCGCTACGTTGCGCCCGAGAGACACCGACCAGAGCACTGGGAGGCCGCTAAAAGGGTGTTGCACTACTTGTTCAGTACGTCGGGCATGGGGCTCGTGCTTGGAGGACGGGGTCCAGTTTTCCTCATTGGACACGAAGACGCTTCTTGGGTTGATGACTTGGCTACGCAGCGGTCGTCACAGGGTTACACTTTCAGCCTTGGCTTCGGCTCTATTTCTTGGCGGTCTACCCGCTCGTCTTCTGTTCTCAGTTCCAGTTGTGAGGTTGAGATCTACGCAGGGGCCATGGCTGCACAGGAGTTACGCTGGCTCACCTACCTGTTGACCGACTTGGGAGAGCGGCCTCGTTCTTCTCCAGTTCTGTACGTAAACAACAAGGCCATGATTGCCTTGTGTCAGGAGCACAGACTGGAGCACAGAATGAAGCACATCGCTCTTCGTTACTTCCTTGCTCGAGAGTTGCAGCAGCGTGGTCAGCTTCGTCTTGCATACGTGGCCACTCGGGCCAACACTGCTGATACATTCACCAAGGAACTTCAGTCTGGTGATCATCAGCGTTTTAGTACTGTTTTAGGCCTGGTGCCTGCTTTGCCTCACTTGCTCACTGTGTGACTTTGCTTGTACTGTGATCTATATATATACCTGCATGCTCACACTTGCTAGGGTATGACCACTGTACTGTTTGTTCTCTTTTATAACTCTGCATGTGAACTGGCCTTGTGGCCTTTTCTTGTGCTCGGAATGTGTGGTGACTTCGTGATCCACCCTGAGCTTGCTTTGCTTTTCTTGACTGGTCTTGTGACCACTTGTTCTCCCCACTTTGCCTATGGGGGTGTGTCAAAATGTTATATTGCTTAATTTGTATAGGTTATAGTGGGGTAGCCCATAAGGGGTACAACCCAATTAGGGTTAGTACTTGTACCCAACTCATTCATAGTTCATCCATTCTCGTTCATTCTTCTGACTCTTCCGCTGATCGAGTTCGCCTACAACAACGCAACGTCAGCGACAACGCGGTAGTCCCCGTTTTACCTGAACTACAGGTAAAATCCAACAGTGCCCATGACGTCGAGTCCGGACAACCCAACGCCACGTGCACAACAATTTGCCGAGATTCTGCAAGCTTCCCGCACCAGAGCCGTACAAGCGATTTAAAAAACAAACGCTATCGCTAAAAGAAATGCTGACCACCACCGGTGCCCAGTGACGTACCAGTCCGGAGACTACATACTGCTTGACACACAGAACTTAAGACTGCCCATCGTACCAAAACTTCGACCGCGATACTGTGGACCGTTCCAAATCAGCCACATGATCACCCCAGTTACCGCCCATTTACTGTTGCCGACAGACTGGTACATCAGACCATCGTTCCACGTCAGCCTACTTCGCCCTTACATCCCAACCACGAGCCAACTGCCTCGTCACCGCCCGCCATCCATGACTCGCCCTGCATCGGAGCCAATCGTTGAGCCTAAGAAAATTTTGAGCCATCGGATTCGACACCTCACTGGCATCAAGAGGATCGCGTTCTTCGTTCGCTGGAAGGACCGCACCCCAACTGAGGATAGCTGGGTGCCCCTGGCCAACATTGAAAACCACCCTGCCCTGCAAGTGTACCTGAGGAGCCGGGTTTTCCGCGATATACACGCACTCGCGTAGCGGAGGGGGCTTCTTGAGGAGGGAGGGGAGGGGGTAATGTAAGGAATTTTCTCGACATTCCTAACCGCGACCATCAACATCGCGTACAGCAGCAGCCTTTGTTCATCCGTTACTGCTAACGGGGCTTCGCCAACTTCGCGCGCACTGTTTCACCAAACCATGCGCCGCTGGCCCGGCCGAGTCGGCCTACGCTTCGAGGCTAGCCCGAACCTCGATGCCAGTCTAGCACTAGCTAGCTCGCACGCACCGCGTAACCGTTGCATGTTTCGCACATACCGTATTACCCCGGATAGAAGCGCAACTGCGCTTATAATGAAGCAGAGTTTTTTAGGGGGGTGCGCTTCTAATTGAGTCATTTTTATAAGCGCATGCGTTTATATAATGACAGATACATATATATATATATATATATAGCATCAAAATGTACATCTCAGTCGTACCATTCCAATCGAGGTGAAATTTTATAGCACCAGGAATCAGAATCGCGCGCTACCGATTTTTTTCCAACACACAGGGGCAAAGACACGTAAATTTGCCCCTATGCCAGCACATCTTGACCTGACGCGTAGCTTCTGAGGTCTTCGCGAGCCAAACGAAGCGATTAAGAAATTATGCTCGCTTCAATTTTGAAAATCGTTACTGTGTTTAGCAGGCTTTAAATAAATAATTATGCATGCGCTTATAATAAAACAGGGTTTTACAGGGGGTGTGCTTATAATTGAGGATCGGCCATAAGCGCATTGCTCCAGATAGGCCCGCGCTTATATCTGGGGCGATACGGTAAGTATTCGCTCATGCCTTTTCTCATATTTTGTACTCGTTTGACACCTAGTGCAATCCTCTTTATCTAGTTCCATTGCACCTGTAACACTCTTCCATTCATTACTCTTCAATAGTAATCTCTGAAGTTTTCTACCTTGAGTGCATCTCAGTTCGTTTGCGAAACCCGTCTACCCACATCACTTCTTCAGGTTACGCGGATACCTGCTTTCCTTCGTCGCTACAGTCGCTTGCCACTCCCTCTCTCTAACAAGTTCCAACTTCGAACCTGTCATCAATTGCTCCTTGTGCAAAGGAGATCGCACATCAATACCTTTTCCTCAAATTCTCCACCTAGTTTCCCGCTTTACTTGCTGACCAGTTCACCTCGATTCCTCTCCCTTGGTCTCTCTCCTCGTCGCACGCTGTCTCCTGTTTTCCGCCCATCTCCCCCCTCTTCCCCGCATGGTAGCGACCGCCGCAATGAGCGCGAGAGCCGCCATCACTGCACGCGCCGTCAATGCTGCCGCACCACGCGCAATGTCCGCCTCGCCCGCACTTAGCGGCATGGGTTCGAGATGCGCCGTGACCGCAGCCGCCTGCTGCCGGCCGCGCCGCTGCTTCCATGGTGCCGCTGCGCGCCGATCTCTGCCGGCCCGCGAAGCCGTCATCGTAGCCGTCTGTCCGCACGAGAACGGACGGTCGATGCCGCTGGGAACAGGCCGAAGCGGCAAGGCAGCGCAATTCCCGGCGCGGATCGCGGGGATTACGGAGCCACATAGCCTAAGCACAGCTGCTTCGAGTTACTCTCAAGCAGGAGCGTTGAGCGGTGGAGAACGGTGCAGGACGGTTCGGGTGCGAGCAGAGAATACAGAGACGGGAGGGGGAAGCGGTGGAGGGGGAATGGGCGGCGGGGAAGGCGGAAAAGGAGGGGGAGGAGGAGGGGGAGGGGGAGGGGGAGGGGATGGCAATGGAGATAATAAAAACTCGGTTTGGGGAATGTGAGTGTCATGTACGGCATGTGAGGGCGATATAAGTTTTTAACCAAATGTGACATGCGGGTTGGTGTGACGTGGCATGCGCACTCTGTTAGACACTCAGCAAGCATGGGGCAGGGTATCGCGCCTGTGCCCCGCTCCCCATCACGTGCCCCTCCCCCTCATCTGCTCCTCTCCGCCTGCCCTGTCAACCCCATGCAGGTACCTGCATTTACTGGACCGCCACCCCCTGGCGGTGAAGGCGGGCACGTCCATGCTGCTCAACCCCGCGTCCCTCACCCCCACCCCTCACCTTCCGCATCTCCTCTTTTCGTCCCCCCGTCAACCCCATGCAGGTACCTACATTTACTGGACCGCCACCCCCTGGCAGTGAAGGCGGGCACGTCCATGCTGCTCAACCTGCTGGGAGACCTCTTCTGCCAGGTGTGCGCATGGGGCGAGGTAAAGTATGGGTAAATGGAGGGAGGTAAAGTATGGGTAAATGGAGGGAGGTAAAGTATGGGTAAATGGAGGGAGGTAAAGTATGGGTAAATGGAGGGAGGTAAAGTATGGGTAAATGGAGGGAGGGAGATTGGGGCATGTTGCAGTGCACGTGGTGTTCAGCAGAGTGGATGGATGCCAGTGAATGCTATCTTAAAGCCAGCCAATGCTGTTAAAAGCCAGTCAGTGCCACCTGTTGGCATGGCAGAGGAGCCCTGATGTGGCATATTGCTCAATTCTTGATGATGTGGCGTGACGTGTGTGTTTCTCTCTTGCCATGCCATGCTTCATGCCATACCATGCCATGACATGCCATGCTTCATGCCATACCATGCCATGACATGACATGCTTCATGCCATACCATGTGTGACCCCATGGCGATTAACACAGCTGGTGGTGGAGGGAGGGCACGGGGTGGATGCGAGGAGGGCAGCCACCATCTCCCTGCTGGGGCTGCTGCTAGTGGGGCCCACGCTACACGTCTGGTAACCACCCTGCACGTCTGGTAACCACCCTGCACGTCTGGTAACCACCCTGCACGTCTGGTTACCACCCTGCACGTCTGGTAACCGCACTGCACACACCGCATGTCTGGTTACCACGTGGTGCTTTTGATTTCGCTTTTCTCCCAGCGTCCTCTCTTTTCATTTGGCACATATTCATGCGTCAGGTGTGTGGCTGGTATGATTTCCCTCCATGCCCCATGTTCCAGATCTGCCAAGTCCTAAAAAGGCACACTGCATCAATGTCCCAACTTCCTTACGCCCTCCTTCCTTACGCCCTCCTTGCTTACGCCCTCCTTGCTTACGCCCTCCTTGCTTACGCCCTCCTTGCTTACGCCCTCCTTCCTTACGCCCTCCTTGCTTACGCCCTCCTTGCTTACGCCCTCCTTGCTTACGCCCTCCTTGCTTACGCCCTCCTTGCTTACGCCCTCCTTGCTTACGCCCTCCTTGCTTATAACCTCTTGTTGCACTCTCCCTTGAACGGCATGGTTTGGTATGGCATGGAGTGGGATGGGATGGCATGGTATGGCACTCTTCCCCGCACCACATGACATGGGCATGGGATGGCATGGTATGGCAATGCATGGGCAATGACACGCAATGGCACATGCAGGTACTCACTGCTGTTCCGCATGGTGACAGTGCAGGGCACTCCGGGCACTCTCATCCGCCTCGCTCTCGACCAGGTCAGGCTCCTCCCCACGTGCATACTTCTACCCTACTCCCATGTTCCTTAACCACGCCCATGCCTCTCCCACACGCTCATGCCTCTCCCACGCGCCCATGCCTCTCCCACGCGCTCATGCCTCTCCCACACGCCCATGCCTCTCCCACGCGCTCATGCCTCTCCCACACGCCCGTGCTTCTCCCGCACGCCCATGCTTCTCCCACACGCCCATGCTTCTCCCACGCGCCCATGCCTCTCCCACACACCCATGCTTCTCCCACACGCCCATGCTTCTCCCGCACGCCCATGCTTCTCCCACACACCCATGCTTCTCCCACACGCCCATGCTTCTCCCGCACGCCCATGCTTCTCCCACACGCCCATGCTTCTCCCACGCGCCCATGCCTCTCCCACACGCCCATGCTTCTCCCGCACGCCCATGCTTCTCCCGCACGCCCATGCTTCTCCCACACGCCCATGCTTCTCCCGCACGCCCATGCTTCTCCCACACACCCATGCTTCTCCCACACGCCCATGCTTCTCCCGCACGCCCATGCTTCTCCCGTACGCCCATGCTTCTCCCACACGCCCATGCTTCTCCCGCACGCCCATGCTTCTCCCACACGCCCATGCTTTTCCCACACACCCATGCTTCTCCCACACGCCCATGCTTCTCCCGCACGCCCATGCTTCTCCCACACGCCCATGCTTCTCCCGCACGCCCATGCTTCTCCCACACACCCATGCTTCTCCCACACGCCCATGCTTCTCCCGCACGCCCATGCTTCTCCCGTACGCCCATGCTTCTCCCACACGCCCATGCTTCTCCCGCACGCCCATGCTTCTCCCACACGCCCATGCTTTTCCCACACACCCATGCTTCTCCCACACGCCCATGCTTCTCCCGCACGCCCATGATTCTCCCACACGCCCATGCTTCTCCCGCACGCCCATGCTTCTCCCACACACCCATGCTTCTCCCACACGCCCATGCTTCTCCCGCGCGCCCATGCCTCTCCCACACACCCATGCTTCTCCCACACGCCCATGCTTCTCCCGCACGCCCATGCTTCTCCCGCACGCCCATGCTTCTCCCACACACCCATGCTTCTCCCACACGCCCATGCTTCTCCCACACACCCATGCTTCTCCCACACGCCCATGCTTCTCCCGCACGCCCATGCTTCTCCCGCACGCCCATGCTTCTCCCACACGCCCATGCTTCTCCCGCACGCCCATGCTTCTCCCGCACGCCCATGCTTCTCCCACACGCCCATGCTTCTCCCACGCGCCCATGCCTCTCCCACACACCCATGCTTCTCCCACACGCCCATGCTTCTCCCGCACGCCCATGCTTCTCCCGCACGCCCATGCTTCTCCCACACGCCCATGCTTCTCCCGCACGCCCATGCTTCTCCCACACGCCCATGCTTCTCCCGCACGCCCATGCCTCTCCCACACGCCCATGCCTCTCCCACACACCCATGCTTGTCCCGCACGCCCATGCTTCTCCCACACACCCATGCTTCTCCCACACGCCCATGCTTCTCCCGCACGCCCATGCTTCTCCCACACGCCCATGCTTCTCCCGCACGCCCATGCCTCTCCCACACGCCCATGCCTCTCCCACACACCCATGCTTCTCCCACACGCCCATGCTTCTCCCACACGCCCATGCTTCTCCCGCACTCCCATGCCTCTCTCACACGCCCATGCCTCTCCCACACACCCATGCTTCTCCCACACGCCCATGCTTCTCCCACACGCCCATGCTTCTCCCGCCCTATGCTTCTCCCACACGCCCATGCTTCTCCTACACGCCCATGCTTCTCCCACACGCCCATGCCTCTCCCACGCGCCCATGCCTCTCCCACACACCCATGCTTCTCCCACACGCCCATGCTTCTCCCGCACGCCCATGCTTCTCCCACACGCCCATGCTTCTCCCACACGCCCATGCTTCTCCCACACACCCATGCTTCTCCCACACGCCCATGCTTCTCCCGCACGCCCATGCCTCTCCCACGCGCCCATGCCTCTCCCACACACCCATGCTTCTCCCACACGCCCATGCTTCTCCCGCACGCCCATGCTTCTCCCACACGCCCATGCTTCTCCCGCACGCCCATGCTTCTCCCACACGCCCATGCTTCTCCCGGACGCCCATGCTTCTCCCACACGCCCATGCTTCTCCCGCACGCCCATCCTTCTCCCACACGCCCATGCTTCTCCCGCACGCCCATGCTTCTCCCACACGCCCATGCTTCTCCCGGACGCCCATGCTTCTCCCACACGCCCATGCTTCTCCCGCACGCCCATCCTTCTCCCACACGCCCATGCTTCTCCCGCACGCCCATGCTTCTCCCACACGCCCATGCTTCTCCCGCACGCCCATGCTTCTCCCACACGCCCATGCTTCTCCCACACGCCCATGCTTCTCCCACACACCCATGCTTCTCCCACACCCCCATGCTTCTCCCGCACGCCCATGCCTCTCCCACGCGCCCATGCCTCTCCCACACACCCATGCTTCTCCCACACGCCCATTCTTCTCCCACACACCCATGCTTCTCCCACACGCCCATGCTTCTCCCGCACGCCCATGCTTCTCCCACACGCCCATGCTTCTCCCACACGCCCATGCTTCTCCCACACACCCATGCTTCTCCCACACGCCCATGCTTCTCCCGCACGCCCATGCCTCCCCACGCGCCCATGCCTCTCCCACACACCCATGCTTCTCCCACACGCCCATTCTTCTCTCACACACCCATGCTTCTCCCACACGCCCATGCTTCTCCCACACACCCATGCTTCTCCCACACGCCCATGCTTCTCCCGCACGCCCATGCTTCTCCCACACGCCCATGCTTCTCCCACACGCCCATGCTTCTCCCACACACCCATGCTTCTCCCACACGCCCATGCTTCTCCCGCACGCCCATGCCTCCCCACGCGCCCATGCCTCTCCCACACACCCATGCTTCTCCCACACGCCCATTCTTCTCTCACACACCCATGCTTCTCCCACACGCCCATGCTTCTCCCGCACGCCCATCCTTCTCCCACACGCCCATGCTTCTCCCGCACGCCCATGCTTCTCCCACACGCCCATGCTTCTCCCGCACGCCCATGCTTCTCCCACACGCCCATGCTTCTCCCACACGCCCATGCTTCTCCCACACGCCCATGCTTCTCCCACACGCCCATGCTTCTCCCGCACGCCCATGCCTCTCCCACGCGCCCATGCCTCTCCCACACACCCATGCTTCTCCCACACGCCCATTCTTCTCCCACACACCCATGCTTCTCCCACACGCCCATGCTTCTCCCGCACGCCCATGCTTCTCCCACACGCCCATGCTTCTCCCACACGCCCATGCTTCTCCCACACACCCATGCTTCTCCCACACGCCCATGCTTCTCCCGCACGCCCATGCCTCCCCACGCGCCCATGCCTCTCCCACACACCCATGCTTCTCCCACACGCCCATTCTTCTCTCACACACCCATGCTTCTCCCACACGCCCATGCTTCTCCCACACACCCATGCTTCTCCCACACGCCCATGCTTCTCCCGCACGCCCATGCTTCTCCCACACGCCCATGCTTCTCCCACACGCCCATGCTTCTCCCACACACCCATGCTTCTCCCACACGCCCATGCTTCTCCCGCACGCCCATGCCTCCCCACGCGCCCATGCCTCTCCCACACACCCATGCTTCTCCCACACGCCCATTCTTCTCTCACACACCCATGCTTCTCCCACACGCCCATGCTTCTCCCGCACGCCCATGCTTCTCCCACACGCCCATGCTTCTCCCGCACGCCCATGCTTCTCCCACACGCCCATGCTTCTCCCGGACGCCCATGCTTCTCCCACACGCCCATGCTTCTCCCGCACGCCCATCCTTCTCCCACACGCCCATGCTTCTCCCGCACGCCCATGCTTCTCCCACACGCCCATGCTTCTCCCGCACGCCCATGCTTCTCCCACACGCCCATGCTTCTCCCACACGCCCATGCTTCTCCCACACACCCATGCTTCTCCCACACGCCCATGCTTCTCCCGCACGCCCATGCCTCTCCCACGCGCCCATGCCTCTCCCACACACCCATGCTTCTCCCACACGCCCATTCTTCTCCCACACACCCATGCTTCTCCCACACGCCCATGCTTCTCCCGCACGCCCATGCTTCTCCCACACGCCCATGCTTCTCCTGCACGTCCATGCTTCTCCCACACACCCATGCTTCTCCCACACGGCCATGGTTCTCCCACACGCCCATGCCTCTCCCACACGCTCATGCCTCTCCCACACGCCCATGCTTCTCCAACCATTTCCTTGCCCGCATCCTCTTTTAAGCTGCTTCTCAACCTCCAGCCCGAAATTCCTAGTCCACCGCTCATAGACCTCCCCTTCCCTTGCTCCTCCTGTCACCACCTGTGGCATGGCCGCTCAATTCTCATCAGCTGCTCTTCATCTCCACCTTCTTCTCCACCCTTTCCACTCAACCTCTGTGTCCATCAGCTGCCATCCCTGACGTGCTAAAGCAGGTCAGTGCTGCAAATCTTTGAAAGAAGTTTATTGGAACAGTCCTTCAACAAAGCGATCACCTCAGACACGTGCATGCCTGAAGCAGGTCAGGGGCCACAACAGAGGTGGCTGGCATCTGCTTCCTGTGCTTCCTCTGCTTCCTGTTCTGCATGCTCTTTGCAGGAACCTTGTTGAATCGAGTAAGGCAGTGGTGTTTCTTAGTCTGCCTGCCACCTTCGCTTTTCCCTTCCCCCATCAGGAGTGGGCCAAGGCGGTGGTGGCCAACTGGAAGGTGTGGATCCCCTTTCAGTTCCTCAACTTCCGCTTCGTGCCGCTGCACCTTCAGGTGCGCGCTTACCAAGGCAAATGCATTTCTCACTTTTTGCTACAGGGCAAGTGCACTAGGCACTGTTACCTATGAATTTCCACGCTGGAAGCAGACTGGTTCATCAATTGCTTTTACACTCAGAGATTTTATGGCTCGCAAAACTAGATAGCAACTACTGTTCCATCCTACAATGTTGTATTTCCTTGCATGCCGTATACGGCACGCATTGTTGCATAACGCGGGGTAGAACAGCCTTATTGCAGGCTGAAGCAGATCTGTCTCTGCTTTTGGTTAACGTGGTGGCTGTGTGCTGTGCTGCTTTGGGTGCATTGGATGTTGGCAGGTCGCAGCATCCAATGTGATCGCGCTGCTGTAGAATGTCTACCTCTCCTTTGCAAGCCATCGCGGTGTGAAGGAGATGTAAATAGGACACTTATAGTGTTGCAGCTTCAGTGCTGCTGCGTCTTCGGAACGGTCCACGCACGTTGTGTGTTGATTAACACAATTTTTGCCATTTTTCTTATGTATGCTATATCATGTAGCCCTTTCTAATACCGTTTATGTGAGAAAGCGGTATTTCAAAAACTGAACGGAATAAATGTTGCATATCTATCATGATTGTCCTGAACTAGGCAGCCTGAAACGGGAGATGATCCACAAGAAGGGATGGTTTGAAAGTATGTAACAAAAAATACCTTTTCAGGTGTACCTCATGTTAACATTTCACAGATACTACGATTGAATTTTCCGCTCAACCCCATCTAGTTGAATTGCAACGGCTGAGCTGTGTCGTTTTGCTAGACGAGGTGCCTGTTAGTGCGGCCCATCTAGTCATCTACATACAGTATCCCTTGAGCACGTCGCACCTTGATGCCGACTTCACGTCGTCCAATCCTGGCGCTCTTCGTGACCCTGGAAGCGCCCGTCAGAACGAAACGCGCTTAGCCGAGATCTAGCGAGCGCGCACACGAGTCACATCACAACTTGTCAATTCTCAGCTCATCACGCTCCGAATCGGCCGCATCGCGTGATTTTAATCTGGAGTCTTCTAATCAGGCAGCATAACCGACTATCACCAGCCTTCACCGTAATGTATCCCGTTTTGTGATCTCGTATCACTTGTGAAAGTCTGTATAGCCGTTTTCCTTGCTGCCACTGTACTGCTGTCTGTATGCCTCCTGGCCCTGGTTCCATCTCACCCCCTCTTTCTTCCCCCTTGCATTCGTGATCAGTTGCTTTTGTATGCACCTGTTTCAGCTTCAGCTCTGCCGAACCAGATGGCATTCTAGTCGAGCCGAACGTGGTTGAAGGCGGTCGTAACGGCTTGGCCGTGGCTCTGCGCAAAAACCAACCAACCATTCCTCATCGTCCACCCTGCCGCTACTGCCGGTCTGCTGACGAAGCTAACCAGGAACCTCGGGCAAAGGCTTTATACTCGTCATTGCCTATCGTGCTGTACTTTTCCAACATAGGCAGGCAGGCACACTTGGCCCCTCCTTCCCTCCCTTGCGTCGTTGAGTCCTTATCACTTGTTTCCGTGTCAATTCTCACCCCTCGCCCAACACTTGTAGTAGTCGATTCTCTGTCCAGTCCCATAGTTGCCTCGTGTGGCTGTAACGATACGGCCACTCGAGCTTTTTACCCCCTTCCTCTTGGCGTGACTCTATGTCACCTTGTAGTCATCATCGCCTTAGCTCCCTATTCTCTGGAACAATCCAGTGAGTAGCGCAAGTGCGTGAATTTACCTTCTTTACAGAAGTCTCTTAGTGCACACGCAACACACCAGCAAACGAACAGTAGCGTGCAGACCCATTGCCAGTGTGCCGAGGGGAAACTAGCGTCTGCATCGTCTGCAGCACCTACTTACTCCTAGTAGCATAGTGCTACAGTAGCTCTCTCTCGAGAGAATCTGTCCGACGCGATGGGGCATCCCGAATCTCATCCTCTCCTCTCTCCCTCGCTGAACGCCAACGCCGCACCGCAGGCCTTACCTCAGAATCTAGAGCATTTCAGACTGGTCGGATACGAGTCCCCCTCCAAGCCCCTCGTCGTCGCCCGTCACCCGGCGGTTGCGAGCTTTCGTTTCGTTCATCGTTCTATCAGCCATCTTCCTCATCGTCTTTCTTTTCAACTTCACCTTTATCGCGTCCAGCGTATCCCCGTTAGTGACTTACCTCGATAAAGCCACGGATTTAGAGGGCCCCGAGAAGGCCGGCGCGTCGTATTTAGGCAATGTGATGGTGGAGTACAGTCAAAAGAAACAGCAGCCGCCGCAACAGCCGGGAAAGCAGTCACCTGCACAGCAGCAACAGCAGCCGCAGCGGCGGCCGTGGAGGAAACAGCCTGGAAAGATCGCGTTCCTGTTCATGACACGTGGCCCGCTGCCTCTAGCCCCGTTGTGGGAAAAGTTCTTCAAGGTAGGGTGGGTGGGGGGAGTGGGTGGGGGTTGGGCACGCGGTGGGTAGGCGCACGGAGGGTGGCGCGCATGGGGCTGGCGGGTGGAGTTGGCAGGTCCAGGACCCGAGGTGAGGGCGGGAGTGTGTAGAAACTGCTGTCACTGACAGGGTTGCACCGCTGTGCGAAATCACCGTTATCGTGCGATGCGAAATCATGTGTGGCGGGAATGCGGATGCGAAGGTGCCCAGTGTGCGGGGAACGAGGCGTAGTGATTGGCGGCGGGTAGGGGTCTCAATGCGACAGGTCACAGGCCTCAGTGCGACAGATTCTAGCCCGACAGATGTCAGTGCGACGTATTCTAGCGCGCCAGTCCTTGTGCGACAGAATTCAGTGCAGGAGGGAATCAGACACACGATTGGGAGGGACCGCTGACTTAGAACGGATCCACGAGAAGCCGTCGTTATGAGATTCCTTAGCTTTCTATGATTCGGAAAAGCTCACTAAATTCATGGACTAAGCGTTGAGTAGCGTCCAGCCAGTACAAGTGAAGCGGCGGTGTCTCGCACCTCAGGTTCGTTCTGAAATTTCTTAAGGTTTAATCCAGTGTTGCTTGCTGATTGGTTGCTATGCCGCTCCCCATAGCCAGTCGAGGTTTTGTTCGGTTTGGAGAGGTTACTTTAAATCGGCGAACCACTCCAACAGTTACCAGCCGAAGAACAGGTCATTTGGCGACGGCGCATCGCGTCGCCGCGAGGCCGGCGACGACAGGAAGCGCAGTGTGTGTTTACGGACGCACACCTCGATGCGCGATAATTAGAGAGGCGCGACAGCTATTGCTAGAATAAAGGACCACCCGTGGGACGGCTTGGGAATCTCGGGTGGTTAGAACGCCAGGCCAACGCTTCTAGTCGTCCTGATATTCCCCTAACCAGTACGCATCATTGCCGCTAACTCGGCGCGAGGCGCGGCGGGAATCATCTTCGTTGATCCGAATTCGAAATGCGCTTCGAAACGACTAATTAGACGAGTCCATCAGACCGCTTCGATTCAGGTCGCCGCGGTCAATCGAAGGCGGTTTTTGCGAAATTCCGAAAAAAACGTCTGCGACAACAAGGGTCCAGAATCCACGTGTGCTTTGAGTGGACGTCGGATTCCAGATAAGCATCCATTTAGGTCGCCTCGCGTCAGGTCGCCGCGGCCAACGCAGGTCCATTTAGGAGGTCTCGCGAGATGTCTTTTTGAGAATTCGCACAAGTCCGCGATTTTCCCGCCGCGAATCTCGAGGAATTTTGCAAGTCGCGTCAGCTCGTCGCGATCTCGCTTAACGTCCCCCGTTTCCGCATCCGCGCGCGTTTCTGCGGCCCCCAGGGCCACGAGGGGCGCTTCTCCATCTACATCCATGCGGCGCGTGGCATGCGCCACAACCTATCTCTTTTCCCCCCTACCCGCCCATCCTCTTCACCCCCCGTTCCACCCCTCCCCCCAGGGCCACGAGGGGCGCTTCCCCATCTACATCCACGCGGCGGAGCTCTCCCGCCTTCTCTTCCCGCTCATCCGCTCATCCACTCCCACTTGCCGCATCTTCTCCCACCTCCTCTCCCTCCTGCCCAGGGCCACGAGGGGCGCTACTCCATCTACATCCATGCGGCGGACCTCTCCCCCCTCCCTTTTCCCCCATCCGCAACCTTCCCCCTCCCTTTCCCCACCCCCTCCACCACCGCAGGGCCACGAGGGGCGCTACTCCATCTACATCCACGCGGCGGACCTGTCCTTCCGCTTCCCGCGCAACTTCTCCACGCTCTTCCGCGACCGCATCATCAAAAGCGGCAAGGTGAGCGCCGTAGCGGCAAGGTGAGCGATGTAGCGACTGCAGCGGCAATTGCGGCGCCTCAAAAGGCTTCTCCGCGCTCTGACGCGACCGCATCATCAAAAGCGGCAAGGTGAGCGCTGCAGCCCCCGCAGTGGGGCAACGTGGGCACTGCAGCGTGTGTGTCGCCTCGTACGCTGTATTCCTCATGGGTCCATAGAACCATCATTGCACCCGGAGATGCGTTTAGCGAGGTACTAAAACCTTACTGAACGCGTAAGGACTAGTGCATGTTGTGTACTACGTATGACAGGTATCGCTGTAACATTATTGATATTTTTCAACCGACTCTGCGCCACTCTCAGCAGGTGCGGCGGCGCGAGATGGCCATGGTTGACGCGGAGATGCTTCTAACGAGTACTGGAGTACTTTATTCCAACCTTGTTTTCTTTAAAATTCTCCTCTGCGCCACAACAAGAGGCAGGTGGCATGGGCGAGTTGTCCACGGTGGACCAGAGATGTATCAAAGGAGGTGCTACAGTATCTTATGTAACCTTCTTGTGTTTTATGTAACCCTCCTGTTTCATGAAATTCGGTCCTATACCTCTGGCTGGCTGTGCAGGTGGCGTTGGGCGAGATGCCCTTGGTGGATGCGGAGCGGCTACAGTAACGGGGTACTACAGTAGCTTATCTAACTCTATTACACTGCCTTATATGACGAAAATGCTCTTCCACCGGCTGTGCAGGTGGCGTGGGGCGAGATGTCCATGGTGGATGCAGAGAGGCGGCTGCTGGCGGCGGCTCTCAAGGAGCGAACCAACCACCAATTCGTGCTGCTCTCAGAGGCGTGAGTGCTGCTCTCAGAGGTGTGAGTGCTGCTCTCCCAGGCGTGAGTGCCGCTGTGAGAAGCGTGGGTGCTCACTGCTGCTCTGAGAGGCCTGCTGAGTACATCAACTCAATTCAACATCCGTCTTCTCATTTCCCCTTCGCTGACGCCCATTCCCCTCATCCCCTTCTCCCTGTGCATGCGTGCTGCTGCGTCCCATCCCCCCAGGTGCATACCGCTGTGGGACTTCGACACCATCGCCACCTACATCAACTCAACTGCCATCTCATTCGTTGACGCGTGAGTGCCACCTGTGGGGCGTGGCGCATGGGACACGGGGGGCGCAGGGCGCAGGGCGCGGGGCATGGGGCGTGGGGCGCGGGACGCGGGGCATGGGGCGTGGGGCGTGGGGCAGGGGGCAGGGGGCAGGGGGCAGGGGGCAGGGGACAGGGGACAGCAGGTATGCAGCAAGGTAACAGATGAAAGCGCTGTGCTGCGACAAGTCAGTGTCCTTGTGCTTGACCACAAGCGCCTCTCAGTTCTCCCCACTTCCCCTCCTCTCCCTCTTCCCCTCCCCCCCATCCCCCACCCCCCACCCCCCTTCAACCCCCCATTCCCATGCAGGTGCTACGAACCAAACAACAAGTCAGTGTGCTTGACCACAAGTGCCCCTTGATGTGATTCTCCCCACCTTCTCACCCTTCTCTCCCCTCACGCCCCCATCCCCCCCACCATGCAGGTACTACAACCCGTACAACAAGTCGTTTGACTGGCATCTGGCACACCTACATGCCCATTATAAGGCCATCGAAACAGGAACCCTTCTGCTGCCTCGCTCCCCTCAACGATTCTCCCCTCTCTCTCTCTCTCTCTCTCTCTCTCTCTCTCTCTCTCTCTCTCTCTCTCTCTCTCTCTCTCTCTCTCTCTCTCTCTCTCTCTAATGGCCCGTTCATTGATAGTCAGGGTGTACATGCATGCATGACATACGTGAACGTGGTCACGTGGCTAGTACAGAATAAAGTTCCTATCCACCCATCCGCCCAACACCCTCTAAGTGAGATCCAGTGCAGGATCAAGAACCGAGAGGCAGTCCCCAAGGGACGGGGCCTCTCCCACTGCTTCTAGTAGCGGGTTTTCAACCGCTGCTGCTATGTTGCACTTTTCCAGGTACCCAATCGACTGCCCACGCTGAAGAGCCACCGACCACCGCTGCCGGTATTGGTGTAAGAGCTTGGCAGCTTGGTAGGAGGTTGGCTCGGCGTTGAAAAACCGCCGTGCAGCTGTTTCCGCGAGTAGTTTCAGGAAGTCAACTGACTCTGGGCAAGGGCACCCATATGTCTCGACCGCTAGCGGGAAGAACTTCACCCATTCTGGGCGGTCCTTGTAAAGGCCGTGTTTCTTATCCGCTGCCTCCCGTGCCGCCCACCCCCTCCCCTTGGTGGCGTTCTCATCGCGGGTGCTGATGGGGTCCGTTACCGTCACATCGCAGATATAGACGGCGCCAGTGGAGCGGCAGCGTAAGGCCAGGTCTGCCTTCTTCTCCTCCACTGGGCTGAAGGCGGCCGTCTCTATATGCACCATGAAGCCTGCGTCTTGCGCCATCCGTGCGCACTCGTCCCTAAGTTCATTGTGTGTGTTTGTGCGCCCCCCCCCTGTTCCGCATCGTAGCAGGTGGTTCGGGAGCCGCTTATCCGGGATCTCCACCTTTTTCGAGCAGTTGCAAACCCCAGGAGCCGCAAATGGGAGCCCCAGCCTAAACTGGAGCGCGTTGGCAAAGTGGGGAGCCTCAAGGCGGAGCGAGGAGTGGATAGGCACTGCGTTTAACCAATCCCCCGCCCCATATCCCGACAGGGACAGCATCCGCTGCGTGTGACCGTTGTTGGGGTTCGGGCTCATCCCCCGCACCTCGTCCACCTGCACGGCATAGCGCTGGCCCTGGATAGCCATGGCCAACCCGGGCTGCAGTTTCCCCGCAGTTGGAGCCGATCTCTCAGCCTGAAGAACTTCTTGGGCTGGAAGTGGGAGTTCCCCTTCGCATTCCGCCAGCCACTCGGTCAGGGGGGAGGACTCGGTGTAGGGGCCGCGCATCAGCTCGCGCGTGACTTCCAAAGGGCCAGAGCACTCGCTGTCCAAGGAGTCGAGTAAGAGCTGCGCCTGCGTGTAGCTGGCGAGGAAGCTGTAGCTTCCTTCCACGGAAGGGTCCGTCAGCCCCAGGCCACCGAGCGATATGGGTAGTGAGGCTTGCGCCCACGTGCGAGAAGTTTCCTCATCCCCCCGCGGGTGGTTAATGCCACATGCTGTAAGGAGCGTTTCCAGCAACCGCCTTCCCCATTCAGACCACTCCTCCTTGGGCAGGAAAGGCAGAGGTGTTGTGCGGGCTAAGTATGACACCCGCCGTGAGATGCAGCGGGACAGCAGTAGTCCCGCCAGCTGCGGCTCCATGCGCTCTATCAACCCCAGCGGCGCGCTCATCGCCTCCAAGCTGGAACGAACGAAGGCAGAGGTTGCCGAGGAGGAGCCGATGTAGCTCCCCAGCACTTTCAAGCCTTCGCTGCTCGGTGGTATTTGTTAGAAGATAGTACTGCACGAGAATGAATGAACTAGAAAAAAGTTGGGTACAAGTATGAAACCCTAAGTTTGTTGTACCCTCTAAGGCTAAACCCACTATAGCCTACACAATATAGACATATAATGTTTGACACACCCCCATAGGCTAAGTGGGAGACAACCAGATGGTCACAAGACCAGTCAAAGCAAAGCAAAGCAAGCTCAGGGTGGATCTCAAGGAAACCACACAAATTCTGAGCACAAGCAAGTGGTCACAAGACCAGTTCACATGCAGGTTGATAATATAACAAGAGATACAGTGATCACAACCTAGCAAGAGTAAACATGCAGGTATATATATAGAGATCACAGTACAAGCAGAGTCAAGAAGAAAGCAAGTGAGGCCCAGTAGGCACGAGGCCTAGAACAGTACAGAAGCGCTGATGGTCACAGGGCTGAAGCGCCTTGGTGAACACATCAGCAGTGTTGGCCCGAGTGGCCACGTAACGCAGACGAAGCTGACCGCGCTGCTGCAGCTCTCGAGCAAGAAAGTAGCGCAGAGCGATATGCTTCGTTCTGTGCTCCAGTCTGTGCTCCTCACACAAGGCAATGGCAGCCTTGTTGTCGACGTACAGCACTGGAGGAGAACGAGGCCGCTCTCCCAGGTCGGTCAGCAGGTAGGTGAGCCAGCGTAACTCCTGTGCAGCCATGGCTGTGGCGTAGATCTCAGCCTCACAACTGGAGCTGAGAACAGAAGACGAGCGTGTAGAACGCCAAGAAACTGAACCAGAGCCAAGGCTGAAGGTGTAACCCTGAGACGACCGCTGAGTAGCCTGGTCGTCTGCCCAAGAAGCGTCTGAGTGCCCAGTGAGTACAACTCGGTCTCGCCCTCCAAGCACTAGCCCCATGCCCGACGTACTGCACAAGTAGCGCAACACCCTCTTAGCAGCACCCATGTGCTCCTTCCGGTGACGACCAGGAGCGACATAGCGTGCAAGGATGCTAAGAGGGTATGCAAGGTCAGGCCGAGTGCAGGTCATCAGGTACATGAGGCAACCCACAAGCTCTAGATACGGGCCACTCGGCTCTACGGACTCATCCGAAGGCAGAGCTGAGAGCGAGTGACCGGTAGGCAGAGGAGTGGCCTGAGGCGAGGAGTACGTGAAGCGGAAGCGCTGAAGGACCTGCTGCACCATGTGTGACTGAGTCAAGGTGATGGTGCGCTGTGCTCTGTCCCGGGTGATCCGCAAGCCAAGATAGCTTGTCAGTTCACCCAGGTCTGTGCGCGTGTGTCTCTTCTGCAGCTCCGACTTCACGTGAGCGAGTGCCGTAGTGTCAGCAGTGGCAAAGACCAAGTCGTCGACGTACACGAGGATGTAGAACGGCGGCAGCGAAGTGTCGGTGCGTAGAAACAGCGACGGGTCAGCAGTAGAAGGAGCGAACCCAAGAGCCGCAAGTGTAGTCCTCAGTGTGTCGTGCCACTCACGCGGCGCCTGGCGGAGACCGTAGACTGGCCGCCGGAGGCTCCACTGGGTACCAGGAGGGAACGACCCAGTGAAGCCAGGTGGACGGCGCAGCCAGATCTCCTCGTGCAGGCTGCCCTGTAGGAAAACAGTGCTGAAGTCAAGCGAGTGGAGCTCGTAGTCACGCTGAGCGGCGACGTGCAGCAGAACCCGAAGAGTGGTCATCTTCGGGGTCGGGGAGAAGGTCTGGAAGAAGTCAACTCCCTCTCGCTGACTGAAGCCTCGTGCAACGTAACGCGCCTTGAAGACAGGCGGAGAACCCGGCGGCCGTTTCACCCTGAAAATCCACATGCCACTGAGAATTTTCGCCCCAGGTGGGGGAACGTCGTCGACGTAGGTGCCTGTGGACTTCCAGGAAGCCGTCTCTGTGTCCATGACTGTCTGCCACTGAGAGGAGTACTCACCCGCGATCGCCTCAGCGAAAGAGCGCGGGGTCGGGATGTCTGGAGCATTCGGGTCTCCCTCAGGGGCAACCAGCATGGACACGAGATGAGGTAAAGCAGCGGCAAAGCACTCAAACTCCTCCTGCCTGTCCTCAAGGACGTCCGTGCGAAGAGCACACTCACCCCCGACGGACGGAGGATAGACAGACTCAGACTCAGCGACAAGGCTAGCGGCGTAGTCTAGACGACAAGCGGCAGCAAAGTCAACTAACTCAGCGACTAGAGCAGACGCAGCAGAGGACTCAAAGGAAGGGTCAGTGACAACAGTGGCGAGGAGACGCGTGACAGTAGGACTGGCAGCACGAAGGGAGTCAGACTCCGGGTCAGCAAGAGCAGGAAGAGAGGACGTAGGAGGATACGGCAGAGGGACACGCTGAGGAGCAGTGGAAGGACGAAGCGTCATCTGGTGAGTGCCTGGGACAGCAGGAGGACGCTGACCAGTGTGAGCAGCACGAACAGGCGACGCACGACGAGACTCGGGCGACGCAGGACGAGACTCAGGCTCACGACGCTCTGTAAGACCTCCAGTCGGACCAGTGTAAGGAGAAGGACCAGGGAGTGGTAAGGCAGGAGGCAACCGTGACTGCGACGGGACTGGCGGAAGACACTCTAAGGAGGGAGCAGGACAAGGAGGAGGCGACTGACCAAGAACCTGCTGAAGGAGCGGAACGAAGTACGGCTGCGGCCGCGTAGCGCCGCCAGAACCAGCAGAGAGACCACCAGTAGCCTCAGCTCCAGGGCCACCAGCGACAGCGCCCGCAGGACCACCAGTAGCTCCACCAGCGTCAGCACCAGCAGCAGCTCCAACTCCAGGGTCCTCAGCACAAGCAGTAGCTCCAACTCCAGGGTCCGCAGCACAAGCAGCAGCTCCAACGCCAGGGTCCGCAGCACCAGCAGCAGCTCCAACGCCAGGGTCCGCAGCACCAGCAGCAGCTCCAGCGACCGGGTCCTCAGCACCAGCAGCAGCTCCAACTCCAGGGTCCGCAGCACCAGCCGCAGCTCCGACTCCAGGGTCCTCAGTACCAGCAGCAGCTCCAGCTCCAGGGTCCTCAGCACCAGCTGTAGCTCCAACGCCAGGGTCCCCAGCACCAGCAGCACCACTCCGGAGACTGCAGCGCCGAGCGTACCACTCTCGGAGTCGCTGGGGAGAGGGTAGCTCCCGCCGAGGCGGGGAACCACGAGCACCAGCTGCAGCAGCACCTCTCCTGAGGCTGCAGTACCGCGAGTACCACTCACGCAGCTGCTGGGAAGAAGGAGGGTCTCCAGGCGTCGAACGCCCAGGAGTAGCACCCCCAGGCTCAGCACCCTCAGTCGCAGCACCCCCAGGCTCAGCACCCTCAGACGTAGCACTCTCAGGTCCAGCACCCCCAGGCTTCGCACCCCCAGGCTCCGCACCCCCAGGCTCCGCACACTCAGGCTCAGCACCCCAAGCAGGACGAGAGTCGACAGCTACCTCGACAGGCTCAACCGGGTCTACCTGGGACACACCTGAGGGAGCGGCACCCTGAGGGGGGAGGGGGTCTACTACAGCAGCACCTGGAGCGAGGAAGAGAGGCGGGGGGGAGAGCGGGGCAGTGCGGTAGGGGAAGAGGCGGTAGTAGGGGACGGACTCGTCAAAAGTGACGTCCTGAGAGGGCAGGACACGACGCGAGGTGGGGTGGTAAAACTGCCAACCAGACGCGTCCGGGACAAAGCCAAGGAAGACGCAAGGAACAGCGCGGGAGGAGAGCTTGTCCGCGGACGTGTCGCGAACAAAAGCTCGAGATCCCCAGACCCGAAAACGCGACGCATCACCAACCTCTCCCGTCCAACGCAGTGTCGGCGAAGTCTCCGGAACGGAGACACGGGGCCAGAGGTTGAGCTGATGCGCAGCGTATCGGACCGCAAACGGCCACAGAAAGTGGGGGGCAGCCGCATGGATCAAGGAGGTACGAGCGACCTCCATGACCAAGCCAATGCGGCGCTCAGCAACCCCATTCTGCTGTGGAGAGGCTGGAAGCGTGAACGACTGTTCAATGCCCTGCCCCTGACAGTAGGCCCTCAAGAGGTCGGAGGAAAACTCCCCACCTCTGTCAGAGTGCAGACGCAGGACAGGAAAGTCCGAGTGGAACCTCTCGCTGAGCTGAAGACGGGCAGTGCGGATCCAAGGGATCAAAACATCAGGGACTTCACCCTTGGTGCGCAATGGGAAGACCGTGGTGTAGCGCGAGTAGTCGTCAACAACTATCAAGAAGTACCTCTCCTGACCCTGTCCACGGACGCGGGCTGGGCCCCACACGTCCAAGTGGAGCGTCTGCAAGGGAGCAGTCGTCGGGGGAAACGAGGAGGAGTGAGGAGCGGCGCGCTGCCGCCCCTCGACACAGGGAAGACAGGGAGGAGCAGGAGAGGGCGGGAGGGGAGGGAGTACCCGGGGAAGACCAGAGACAAGGTACCGTTTGTGCATGCCACGAAGGCGCTGCACTGACGGGTGACCAAGGCGGTGGTGCCAGAGGACGGTCTCGTGTGCTAGAGAGCGACACGAGCAGGGGGCAGACAGCTGACCTGAAGCAGACGCAGACGCAGCGACCTGAGGGGACTCAGTGGTCAGTGTGTACAAGTCCGACCCCGGCTGCCGAGTGAAGGTAGCCAGGTGACGACCCGTCCGAGCGCACGTGCAGTGTGTCACGCGCTCGTAGGCAGGGGTGAACTGGTGGACACCCCCGTCCTGGAGCGCACTACCCGCCACCAAGTTCGTGGAGAACGAGGGGAGGTAGAGACCTGACAGTGTGCCCGACGGGACCGCAGGACAAGGGAGGACAGTGGAGGAGGTCGCAATGACCGGACCCCCAGAGGGGTCAGCGAGGGAGACAGCAACTGGTCGAGCAAGCTGCTCAAGGGCAGTGCGGTCACGAAAGAAACAGCGAGAAGCACCTGAGTCCAGTGTGAAGGTGTGCAGTGCCTCAGTAGACGCAGCGGGCGCAGACTCGCGAGCACCTAGAGCAGCAGCCTCACCAGCACCTGGGGCAGCAGACACACTAGCACCTAGAGCAGCAGCCTCACTGGTCCTAATGCCCGGGTCGGGCGGGACACACAGGTAACAGTCACCCTCTCCACTAGTAGACATCACATACATGGCACCAAGGATAGCATCAAAGTCAAGAGCATAGACATCAATGTTTTTCTTGATCAGATCAAACCAACGAGGCAGCTCAGTAGCAGCCGGAAACTGGGTGCGCCAGGCGTCGTCGAGGCGGGAGAAGCAGCGCTGCAGGGTGTGCGCCCTCCCACACGGCTGACCAGCGCGGTCACCTGTGCGGATGACGTACGGGCAGCTAAGGCCACCCCCCCCACGCTGAGAGTACCACTCACGGAGTTCCTGGGGCGACAGGGTCTGCTGCTGGCGCAGGCCACCGCCCGAGCTGCCACGAGCTCCACTGCCTCCGCCGCCCCCACGACCACCACTGCCACCGCGGCCGCCGCCGCCACCACCACTGCCCCAACCCCGGCCACCTCCTCCACCACTGCCGCCACCACCCCCGCCGCTGCCGCCACCACTCCCGCCGCTGCCGCCACCACCCCCGCCGCTGCCATCACCACCCCCGCCGCTGCCACTGGCCCCTCCAGCCCCGCCACCACCCCCACCGCCCCCACCGCCCCAACCACCGCCGCCCCCATCATCACCGCCGCCCCCCTTGCACCCTTTGCCCTTGCCGCTACGGCGCCTCGCACTCGCAGTAGACGCAGTCCCGACCTTCTCAGCACCGAGAAGGTCGACAGCAGCAGCAGAGGCAACAGAGGGAAGAAGAGGGGAGGGGGAACACCCCTCGAAGAAGGGGGTGCGGGGGTCGCCTCGAGACGCACCGACAGCTACTGTACTAGACTCGGCTGCCAGCAGGTGCTTCTCAAGCAGGTCAATGGTGAGTTCGGTGTGGCACATGGCAAGGAAGGTGTCCCTGACCGCTCGAAGGGAGTCAGGGAGACGGGTGACCAGGTGGTAAAGAGTGAGCCACAGCGGGGGGGGGTTCTTGGCAAGAAACTCAGTAGTGCGGAGGTGAGTAATGAGGTCGGCAACGGTAGAGAATGTGGCCAAGTCTGGGAACAGGTAGGGCAGTGAGAGGCGGCCTAGCGTAGCAGAGGTAGGTGAGGAGTAGCGAGCAACGACAGCTTTGTACAGTGACTGAGCAGTCTTCTGCTGGCTAAAGTGCTCGCGTTCATCTAACGGCAGGGAGTTGCGAATGGCGAAGCGAGAGTGGGCGTCACGAGTCTGCCACTGTGAGCGGGTAGTACTATCAGCTGTCTCAGTAGGGGCAGGAGCGAGGCCTAACGCATGGTCATACAGTGAGATATCCTCCTTAGCAGTGAGCTGGAGGAAGAGATGGAGGTCATCGAGCCAGGTGTCAAAACGGATCGGGCGGCCCTCAGCATCGAAAGCTAGAACTGCAGGACTAGCCATAGTTTCAGTAGGAGCAGTAGGAACAGTAGGAAGAGTAGGAACAATAGGTACAGTAGTAGCAGTGTGACAGCACAGTGCGGCTCGGGCAGGGCGGCGCGGCGCGGCTCGGGCAAGGCGGCGCGGCGCGGCTCGGGCAGGGCGGCGCGGCGCGGCTCGGGCAGGGCGGCGCGGCGCGGCTCGGGCAGGGCGGCGCGGCGGCTTGCCCTTGCGGCTGTGCGCGTGACTGCACGCACCCCCTAGCGCGGAGCTATGCGTGCGGTTGCGTGGGCGGCCGTGCGCTTGCAGCTGTGTGTGCTGCCGTGCGTGCGGTCGTGCTTGCGGCCGAGCGTGCAGCTGCGCGTGCGGCTGTGCAGGCGGCCGCGCGCGGCTGCGCTAGCTGCTGCGCGTGCTGTCGTACGTGCGGCTGCGCGTGCGGCCTATCGTGCGGCTGCGCGTGCGGCGGAGTAGGCGGCTGCGCGTGCGGCTGACGGGCGGCTCGTGCGGCTGTGCTAAGGGCGCACGACGACGCTAGGAAGAGGGGGGGGGGCTCGACGGCGCGAGGAGGAGGGGCGCACGATGGCGCTAGGAGAGGAGGCGCGCGACGGCGCTAGGAAGCGAGGCGCTCGACGGCGCGGCGGAACGGTGGGCCCTACCGAACGTGGGTCCTAGGTCCTAACCTAGGCGTCGGATACCATGTTAGAAGATAGTACTGCACGAGAATGAATGAACTAGAAAGAAGTTGGGTACAAGTATGAAACCCTAAGTTTGTTGTACCCCCTAAGGCTAAACCCACTATAGCCTACACAATATAAACATATAATGTTTGACAGTATTCCCTCGGGAAGGCGATAATCCGTGGGCGTCCTTTCTGACCAAGCCCCGCATTTGGCAGGATTGTGGCTGAGCCCTATTTCAGCCAAGCGGCTTGTGAAGTGATTAAACGCAGCCGCGCACGACGACGGTTCCCCCAAGAAGGTCACGTCATCTGCGTATGCCAAGCAGATGACCTCGGGGTGCGCCTCCGCAGCTGCCTTCAGAGCCGGTTGCATGGCGGCGGCAAAAAGGAGGGGGCCGAGAGGGTCCCCTTGGCGGACTCCTGTTTCGCTGAGCAGGGGCGGATGGTCGAAGGCCGCGTCTAGGTGCAGTATTGAAGGCTGGCCGTATGAGAAGTGTACCAGTGGCAGTAGTGGTTCCAACTGTGAGTCTTTCAAGGCCGTCGCCATGGCGTGGCGGTCAACACTATTGAACGCATTGGCCAGGTCAGCCTGTAAGACCAAGGCGTCCTTGTTGGCCGCAGTGAAAGTGCGAACGATATGAATGACTGCTTCGGCACCTCCAGGCACGGCCACTCCAAACTGTAAAGGTAGGAAAAACTCTCGGGCTGCTTCTGCTAGCTGGGTAAGCGCTGCTTTGGCTGCCAATCGGAGGACGCACTCTCCTATGGCGATCGGCCTGGTCCCCCCATCGGGCTTGTCTAGGGCTATCAAACGTGATGCTGTGAGGAGCTTCCCTACTTCCTGACATAACTTCCCTCTCAGGATTGTGTTGACCAACGCATGTAAGTGATACCCAACAGTGGCGTGTATCAGGGCAGCTTCGCGCAGGTGCTCGAACGTTGTGCCCGAGGGACCTGCGCCTACCCCATTCTCACACCGCGAGAGGAGCTTCAGAAAAACTTCCCGCGAAACTGCCAGGTATGAGTCCGGTTCAGGCTGGGGCCACGGTGTGCCAGGGCGCGGGGCACTTGGATGCTTGGCGCGGAGGGATTCCAGAACCGCCGGTGATGGCTTGCTGACTGGGGTGGCTTCCAGTGCCATGACTGCTCTGCGTAAGCTGCCTCGTCACGCCAGACCCTCTGCCCTTGATATTACCCCCAGGTCGTCTGGCTGGTGTCTAGGTGGCTGAGGGGACTCCAACGAATCAACCGTTTCCTGGTACAGTGCCTCCCACTCCCCTCGCAGGAATTTACGCAATCTTTCCCTGGTCGCCTTCCAGTCAGGGTGCCTCGGCGAATGCTGACGCAGCGTCAGGCGAGCCGCGAACAGCAGAATCGTCCAGGCCGGGATGGAGTCTGGGTCGTGTGCGAGTCGTAGCAGTGGTGTCAGCATAACCATAGCGAAAAGTAGGCGCAATTTTTCCGGCAGGCGACGTGCCAGCGGAGCGTTGCGACTATCGCGTAGCTTATCCATATTCCAGGTACTGACGTTCGCGAATAGTGTGTCGTCCTTGGCGAGGGCTTCGGGCGATTTTTTGGGGGGGGGGCTGTGGTTGCTGTTGGTTACCCCTCGCTGCAGTTCGCGGTGCATTTGCAGGTGGCGAAGTCAGGTTCGGTTGGGCGGGATGGTTGGCAGTGGTGGCAGGGGGGCGGGAAGCGGTTTGAATCTGTGGTGAGGGTCGCGGCTGGGTGAATGTGTTTCTGAAATTTGATGACGCGCTTCGGGCATGGGTTGAGCTGATTCTCCCCCGAGCTGGAGTTTGTGACTGGGCCTCCTCCGAGGCATTCGAAGTTGAGGGTGCGCCTTCTTCTCCCTCCTCCGCCTCATAAATACTCCCCGATACTTCTACTTCTTCGTTAGTTCTAGCTAATTCAGTTAAAGCCCTTCGCGCCGCTGCCTGGAACGCGTTCTCCGGACCTCCTTCACGAGTGCCTCTACCACGTCCGCGACCTCCGGCTCGACCCCCTCGTGCCCGCGCACTGGCCGCGGTCAGCTGGGGATTTCCGCGACTACCTACTCCCGCGTTCTGACGCAGC
Organism: Closterium sp. Naga37s-1; assembly: GCA_947471745.1. NCBI lineage: Eukaryota > Viridiplantae > Streptophyta > Zygnematophyceae > Desmidiales > Closteriaceae > Closterium > Closterium sp. Naga37s-1. The sequence goes on along the minus strand of CANJKZ010000799.1, from coordinate 472,076 downwards.
CGTGCGTCCTCGATCACCTGCTGTCGGCGCGTTCGCCGCAATGGCGACTGAAGCGGAGAAGTCAGCGGTGGATCAAGGTCGCACCGCTGAGAGCGCGATTGCTCCGCCTCCGGCCCTTGTTGCTGGTGTAGCTGTTGGTGCTGCTCCCTTTGCCCCCCCGGCTCCTCCTGTTGCTGTTGCGGCGTCCTCTGTTCCAGTCCCGCCGGTGTCGGCTCCCCCTCCGAGCCTTCCACACGTTGATCCCACGTCCGGCGCGCCGGTTCCCGTCGCGCAGCCGTCGCTTGTGGCCGCGCTGTCTGTCCAAGCTGCCGCCGGGGGCCCTGCGCCGGGGACAGCGGTGGGCGCCGGCCCCGACTCTGCCCGCCTGGTGGCCCCTGCGGCTGCGCCGGTGCATCCCGTCGCGCAGCGGCACGCGGAGTCTCAGATTCACGGTGCCGCGGGGGGCAATGCGGCGCATCGGGGGCGAGGTTCTCCTCGGCGACGCCCCTCCTCGTCGTACCGGTCAGCGCACCGCGGAGGCCGCGGTGGCTGGTGGGGAGGTCACGGTCGCGGGCGCGGTGGGCCAAGCGAGATGCAGCAGCTGCGCGAGGATTTCCCGGGGATGTTAGCTGCGGCGATGCGCAGTGCCCTGAGTGGCGCACCGAATCTTGGAAACTCTCTGGCTCCCGCCGCTCCTGCGTCCGCCCCCGCTCCTGTGAATGCGCAAGCTCCGACCGCGCCCCTTGCTGCTCCTGCGCCACCCGCATTGGCGTACCCGCGGGTTCCCGCTCCTGGCGCTGATCGTGCTCCGCGTGCATCCTTGTGTCCTGTTTCTGCTGCGCCATATCCCCTGCTGCCATGGATTCCTCCTCTTCCAGACACGGGATTTGTGGGGGCGGGAGGCGGAGGGGCGAGGGTGGCCTTCGTCCCTCCGCGGCAGCGTGCTGATGTTCCATCAGTGCAGCCCCCGCCCCCTCTTCCTGCTCCGGCCGCGCTACTGACCACTGGGCTGGCCCAAGTTCCCACGGCGACTCTCGCCCAGTTGTGGCGATTGGTGGAGTGTCAGTAGGCCCTGACACTGATTCTGGTGAACTCACATTTTGCCATTCTCCGGTACCCAGGGAGCACTCTTGATCGTGATGCGCGAGCTGATTGCATGGCGGCTGCTGCCCAGCTTGCCTTCCTCCTCCTACCCGTGCTGGGAGCGCCCGCGCTGGGAGACGTAGCGGTCTCGCAGCTGGACGAGACGGTCCAGGGTCTGACAGCACACCTCCGCGATGGAGGCGCGATTGAAGCTGTCGGCGCGACCGCGTTAGTGGTCCAGCAGTTGTGGAGGACCATGCGCGGTATCCTTGCGGCACTGGATGCCCACTTGATGTAGCCTCAGGCACCCGCCGTATGTAGACCTGTTGCATCTCGGTGTCTAGAAGGTGGGCACATTGCCCATAGTTGTCTTGCCGTGTGTGCCTATATCTGTCCTACCTCTAGTCTTTGCCACCCAAAAGCACGCGGCCGCAGGCCGCGCACGCGAGTGCTGGCGGCCGAAGGCCGCCAACGCGAGCGCCTACGAAAACTGGAACCAAATGAACTAATGAAAAAAAGAGGTCTCCACGGGACACTTATATAGCTAGGGACAGAGGGCAGAGGCAGAGGGCAGAGGCTAAGTCCTCTCTCTCTCTCTCACTCTCTCCGCCTACGAAAACTGGAACCAAATGAAATTGAACTCCACACAACAAGTCGTTTGACTGGCATCTGGCACACCTACATGCCCATTATAAGGCCATCGAAACAGGAACCCTTCTGCTGCCTCGCTCCCCTCAACGATTCTCCCATCTCTCTCTCTCTCTCTCTCTCTCTCTCTCTCTCTCTCTCTCTCTCTCTCTCTCTCTCTCTCTCTCTCTCTCTCTCTCTCCCCTTCCCCCCCGTGCAGCTACCACGACCCGTACAACAAGGCGTTTGAGCGCTACCTATGGCACATCTACATGCCCGTTATAAGGCGACGAGACTTCGTTAAAGGCAACCAGGTGAGGGCTCGTTATAAGGCAACCAGGTGAGGGCTCGTTATAAGGCAACCTGGTGGACTGATTTGCACCCCGCAAGACACATGTGTGCGCCGTTTACTCGCCTATCTCTCCCCATGTTCCCCATCCCGTGTGGGTATGTGGCTTTATTGTGGGTATGTGGCTTTATTGTGGGTATGTGGCTTTATTGTGGGTATGTGGCTTTGTTGTGGGTATGTGGCTTTATTGTGGGAATGTGGCTTTATTGTGGGAATGTGGCTTTATTGTGGGTATGTGGCTTTATTGTGGGTATGTGGCTTTATTGTGGGAATGTGGCTTTATTGTGGGAACGTGGCTTTATTGTGGGAATGTGGCTTTATTGTGGGAATGTGGCTTTATTGTGGGAATGTGGCTTTATTGTGGGAATGTGGCTTTATTGTGGGTATGTGGCTTTATTGTGGGAATGTGGCTTTATTGTGGGAATGTGGCTTTATTGTGGGTATGTGGCTTTATTGTGGGAATGTGGCTTTATTGTGGGAATGTGGCTTTATTGTGGGTATGTGGCTTTATTGTGGGTATGTGGCTTTATTGTGGGCTGTGTAGCTGTGTCGTGCTTGTACCTGTCAGCCCATTCTCCCCCCTCCCGGCGCAGGGAATTAGAGTAGCGGCTGTTTTCATAGAATTCCAAACATACAGCTGTCGTGTTGTGCCGTGCTGTGCTGTGCTGTGCCGTGCTGTGTCGTGCTGTGTCGTGCTGTGTCGTGCTGTGCCGTGCTGTGTCGTGCTGTGTCGTGCTGTGTCGTGCTGTGCCGTGCTGTGTCGTGCTGTGCCGTGCTGTGCTGTGCCGTGCTGTGCCGTGCTGTGTCGTGCTGTGTCGTGTTGTGTCGTGCTGTGCCGTGCTGTGTCGTGCTGTGCCGTGCTGTGCCGTGCTGTGTCGTGCTGTGTCGTGCAGTGTCGTGCTGTGCCGTGCTGTGTCGTGCTGTGTCGTGCTGTGCCGTGCTGTGTCGTGCTGTGTCGTGCTGTGCTGTGCTGTGCTGTGCCGTGCTGTGCCGTGCTGTGTCGTGCTGTGCCGTGCTGTGTCATGCTGTGCCGTGCTGTGCCGTGCTGTGTCGTGCTGTGTCGTGCTGTGTCGTGCTGTGCCGTGCTGTGTCGTGCTGTGTCGTGCTGTGTCGTGCTGTGTCGTGCTGTGCCGTGCTGTGTCGTGCTGTGTCGTGCTGTGCTGTGCCGTGCTGTGTCGTGCTGTGCCGTGCTGTGTCGTGCTGTGTCGTGCTGTGCCGTGCTGTGTCGTGCTGTGTCGTGCTGTGCCGTGCTGTGTCGTGCTGTGCCGTGCTGTGTCGTGCTGTGCCGTGCTGTGCCGTGCTGTGTCGTGCTGTGTCGTGCTGTGTCGTGCTGTGTCGTGCTGTGTCGTGCTGTGTCGTGCTGTGCCGTGCTGTGTCGTGCTGTGTCGTGCTGTGCCGTGCTGTGTCGTGCTGTGTCGTGCTGTGCTGTGCTGTGCTGTGCCGTGCTGTGCCGTGCTGTGTCGTGCTGTGCCGTGCTGTGTCGTGCTGTGCCGTGCTGTGCCGTGCTGTGTCGTGCTGTGTCGTGCTGTGTCGTGCTGTGTCGTGCTGTGCCTGATAGAATTGGAACTGAACTGATTGCTTGATAAGGAAGGCACTAGGCCTTAAGTACAAACAGGGTTGGGTTGAGCAAAGCTAGGGAAAGGATGGGATGGGAATCCTAGCAAATCTCCAATTGGTGAGTTGGCAGATTTGCAGGATTACGAGGGAATCCCAACCAGATAGGGTTGGGATTACAAATCTACACCCAACCTACAAAGTAACCTAACCGATATAGAATATAGTACAAAGTTTTGACTGACTATTTCTAACAGTGCCCTGCTGTGTCGTGCTGTGTCGTGCTGTGTCGTGCTGTGTCGTGCTGTGCCGTGCTCTGTCGTGCTGTGTCGTGCTGTGCTGTGCTGTGCTGTGTCGTGCTGTGCCGTGCTGTGTCGTGCTGTGTCGTGCTGTGCCGTGCTGTGTCTTGCTGTGTCGTGCTGTGCCGTGCTGTGTCGTGCTGTGCCGTGCTGTGTCGTGCTGTGCTGTGCCGTGCTGTGCCGTGCTGTGTCGTGCTGTGCCGTGCTGTGTCGTGATGTGTCGTGCTGTGCCGTGCTGTGCCGTGCTGTGTCGTGCTGTGTCGTGCTGTGTCATGCTGTGCCGTGCTGTGTCGTGCTGTGTCGTGCTGTGCCGTGCTGTGTCGTGCTGTGTCGTGCGGTGCTGTGCCGTGCTGTGTCGTGCTGTGCCGTGCTGTGTCGTGCTGTGTCGTGCTGTGCCGTGCTGTGTCGTGCTGTGTCGTGCTGTGCCGTGCTGTGTCGTGCTGTGCCGTGCTGTGTCGTGCTGTGCCGTGCTGTGCCGTGCTGTGTCGTGCTGTGTCGTGCTGTGTCGTGCTGTGTCGTGCTGTGTCGTGCTGTGTCGTGCTGTGCCGTGCTGTGTCGTGCTGTGTCGTGCTGTGCCGTGCTGTGTCGTGCTGTGTCGTGCTGTGCTGTGCTGTGCTGTGCCGTGCTGTGCCGTGCTGTGTTGTGCTGTGCCGTGCTGTGTCGTGCTGTGCCGTGCTGTGCCGTGCTGTGTCGTGCTGTGTCGTGCTGTGTCGTGCTGTGCCTGATAGAATTGGAACTGAACTGATTGCTTGATAAGGAAGGCACTAGGCCTTAAGTACAAACAGGGTTGGGTTGAGCAAAGCTAGGGAAAGGATGGGATGGGAATCCTAGCAAATCTCCAATTGGTGAGTTGGCAGATTTGCAGGATTACGAGGGAATCCCAACCAGATAGGGTTGGGATTACAAATCTACACCCAACCTACAAAGTAACCTAACCGATATAGAATATAGTACAAAGTTTTGACTGACTATTTCTAACAGTGCCCTGCTGTGTCGTGCTGTGTCGTGCTGTGTCGTGCTGTGCCGTGCTCTGCCGTGCTGTGTCGTGCTGTGCTGTGCTGTGCTGTGTCGTGCTGTGCCGTGCTGTGTCGTGCTGTGTCGTGCTGTGCCGTGCTGTGTCTTGCTGTGTCGTGCTGTGCCGTGCTGTGTCGTGCTGTGCCGTGCTGTGTCGTGATGTGTCGTGCTGTGCCGTGCTGTGCCGTGCTGTGTCGTGCTGTGTCGTGCTGTGTCGTGCTGTGTCGTGCTGTGTCGTGCTGTGTCGTGCTGTGTCGTGCTGTGCCGTGCTGTGTCGTGCTGTGCCGTGCTGTGCTGTGCCGTGCTGTGCCGTGCTGTGTCGTGCTGTGTCGTGCTGTGTCGTGCTGTGCCGTGCTGTGTCGTGCTGTGCCGTGCTGTGCCGTGCTGTGTCGTGCTGTGTCGTGCTGTGTCGTGCTGTGTCGTGCTGTGCCGTGCTGTGTCGTGCTGTGTCGTGCTGTGCCGTGCTGTGTCGTGCTGTGCCGTGCTGTGCCGTGCTGTGCCGTGCTGTGTCGTGCTGTGCCGTGCTGTGCCGTGCTGTACCTAGGGCCTAGGCTTAGTAGCCTAGACCAAGGGAGTGTCGAGTAGTTTGTGCCAAGGAGAATCGAGAATGAGTTATGTTCACTATAGAACCAAAGGTACAAATAGCAAACTAACAAGGGTGCACCACCAATGTTTCAAAGGCATAGCTACACTAAAGCTAACGCTACAGGCAGTTATACATACATATAAAATATATAACGCAACACACCCCCTTAACTGCCTGCAGCACATAGCTAGAGTAAGTCACACCCCCTGAAAGGGTATTGCAGGCGTTGAGAAAGACGGTAGAGAGGTGAGGAGGAGGAGGCGAGAGAGAGACAGGGGAGGAGAGGAGATAAGAACAAAGGAGGAGGTGAGTGAGGGATGAGGAGAGGAGGTGGGGGGGTGGCCGCGGCATCCCCTCTTACTAACCCCCTTTTACACAGGGGAGGTTGAGTGGGGGATGAGGAGTGGAGGTGGGGGGGTGGCCGCAGCGTCCCCTCTTACTAACCCCCACATCCCCACCCTCAATCAACCAACCCCCTGTAACCTCACCCCCCATTTCAACCGTCCCCTGGAACCGCACTCCCTCCCTCCTGTTCTTCCTCCAGACCCCTCCCCACCCACGATGGTCCCTGTCCAGTTCTTCACAGGTGGGGCTGCTGGTCACAGGTGGGGCTGCTGGTCACAGGTGGAGCTGCTGGTCACGGGTGGGGCTGCTGGTCACGGGTGGGGCTGCTGGTCACAGGTGGGGCTGCTGGTCACAGGTGGGGCTGCTGGTCACATGTGGGGCTGCTGGTCACAGGTGGGGCTGTTGGTCACAGGTGGGGCTGCTGGTCACAGGTGGGGCTGCTGGTCACAGGTGGGGCTGCTGGTCACAGGTGGGGCTGCTGGTCACAGGTGGGGTTGCTGGTCACGGGTGGGGCTGCTGGTCACAGGTGGGGCTGCTGGTCACAGGTGGGGCTGCTGGTCACAGGTGGGGCTGCTGGTCACAGGTGGGGCTGCTGGTCACAGGTGGGGCTGCTGGTCACAGGTGGGGCTGCTGGTCACAGATAGGGCTGCTGGTCACAGGTGCCTGGTGCTGGCGGCTGGCGCTGGTGCTGGTGCCTGGTGCTGGCGGCTGGCGCTGGTGCTGGTGCCTGGTGCTGGTGCCTGGTGCTGGTGACTGGCTTCGGTGCTGGTGCTGGTTCCTGGTGCTGGTGGCTGGCGCTGGTGCTGGTGCCTGGTGCTGTTCCGCCGCCACTCCCTTCCCCCTTGTCCTCTCTCCCCCACAGCATTCCGCCGCCACTCCCTTCCCCCTTTCCCTCTCCCACCCGCAGCGTTCCGCCGCCAATCCCTTCCCCTCCTCCCTCTCCCACCCACAGCGACCGCAGCTGCACACGCGAACAGTCGCGACGGGGGAGGGGGGGGGGTGACGAGCAGGGGGCCGGGGGAATGCGACGGGCGGAGCGAGGCGAAGGGAAGGAAGAAAACGGGACGGGGGGGAAAGGGCCGCGACGACCGCCACCGTCGCCGTCCCCTTCATTCCCGATGCCGTCCCCCCCCCTTCCCCACTCTCGCGCAAACTCGGCAGCAGGCGTAGGCGCGGGCAGAGGTGGTGAGGGTGGGGAAATGCGACGGGCTGACGACGGGGGAAACGCGACGCGCTGGCGACGTGGGAAACGCGATGAGCTGGCGATGGGGGAAACGCGACGGGCTGGCGACGGGGGGAAAACGCGACGGGATGGCGACGGGCAGGCGACGAGGGAAAAAACGACGGGCTGGCGACGAGGGAAACGCGGCCGGCTCGCCGCCGCGCCCGTCGCAGCGAGCGCTGTGCCACGAATAGGTGGGCCCATTAACTTAGGTCAGGAACTTAATCGCTCTATACCATGTCACAATACTAACGTAGCTAGGAACCGGGGTTTACCTAGGGCCTAGGCTTAGTAGCCTAGACCAAGGGAGTGTCGAGTAGTTTGTGCCAAGGAGAATCGAGAATGAGTTATGATCACTATAGAACCAAAGGTACAAATAGCAAACTAACAAGGGTGCACCACCAATGTTTCAAAGGCATAACTACACTAAAGCTAACGCTACAGGCAGTTATACATACATATAAAATATATAACGCAACAGTGTCGTGCTGTGCCGTGCTGTGCCGTGCTGTGCCGTGCTGTGTCGTGCTGTGTCGTGCTGTGTCGTGCTGTGCCGTGCTGTGCCGTGCTGTGCCTTGCTGTGTCGTGCTGTGTCGTGCTGTGTCGTGCTGTGTCGTGCTGTACCGTGCTGTGCCGTGCTGTGTCGTGCTGTGTCGTGCTGTGTCGTGCTGTATCGTGCTGTGTCGTGCTGTGTCGTGTTGTGTCGTGCTGTGTCGTGCTGTGCCGGGCTGTGCTGTGCCGTGCTGTGTCGTGCTGTGTCGTGCTGTGTCGTGATGTGTCGTGCTGTGTCGTGCTGTGCCGTGCTGTGCCATGCTGTGTCGTGCTGTGTCGTGCTGTGTCGTGCTGTGTCGTGCTGTGTCGTGCTGTGCCGTGCTGTGCCGTGCTGTGCCGTGCTGTGTCGTGCTGTGTCGTGCTGTGTCGTGCTGTATCGTGCTGTGTCGTGCTGTGTCGTATTGTGCCGTGCTGTGTCGTGCTGTGTCGTGCTGTGTCGTGCTGTGTCGTGCTGTGCCGTGCTGTGTCGTGCTGTGCCGTGCTGTGCCGTGCTGTGCTGTGCCGTGCTGTGTCGTGCTGTGTCGTGCTGTGTCGTGCTGTGTCGTGCTGTGTCGTGCTGTGCCGTGCTGTGTCGTGCTGTGCCGTGCTGTGCCGTGCTGTGCCGTGCTGTGTCGTGCTGTGCCGTGCTGTGCCGTGCTGTGTCGTGCTGTGTCGTGGTGTGTCGTGCTGTGCCGTGCTGTGCCGTGCTGTGTCGTGCTGTGCCGTGCTGTGTCGTGCTGTGTCGTGCTGTGTCGTGCTGTGTCGTGCTGTGTCGTGCTGTGCCGTGCTGTGCCGTGCTGTGCCTTGCTGTGTCGTGCTGTGTCGTGCTGTGTCGTGCTGTGTCGTGCTGTGCCGTGCTGTGCCGTGCTGTGTCGTACTGTGTCGTGCTGTGTCGTGCTGTGTCGTGCTGTGTCGTGCTGTGTCGTGCTGTGTCGTGCTGTGCCGTGTTGTGTCGTGTTGTGTCGTACTGTGTCGTGCTGTATCGTGCTGTGTCGTGCTGTGTCGTGCTGTGTCGTGCTGTGTCGTGCTGTGTGGTGCTGTGTCCTGCTGTATCGTGCTGTGTCGTGCTGTGTCGTGTTGTGTCGTGCTGTGTCGTGCTGTGACGTGCTGTGTCGTGCTGTGCCGTGCCGTGCTGTGTCGTGCTGTGTCGTGCTGTGTCGTGCTGTGTCGTGCTGTGTCGTGCTGTGTCGTGCTGTGTCGTGCTGTGCCGTGCTGTGCCATGCTGTGTCGTGCTGTGTCGTGCTGTGTCGTGCTGTGTCGTGCTGTGCCGTGCTGTGTCGTGCTGTGTCGTGCTGTATCGTGCTGTGCCGTGCTGTGTCGTGCTGTGTCGTGTTGTGTCGTGCTGTGTCGTGCTGTGCCGTGCTGTGTCGTGCTGTGCCGTGCTGTGCTGTACCGTGCTGTGTCGTGCTGTGTCGTGCTGTGTCGTGCTGTGTCGTGCTGTGTCGTGCTGTGCCGTGCTGTGTCGTGCTGTGCCGTGCTGTGCCATGCTGTGTCGTGCTGTGTCGTGCTGTGTCGTGCTGTGTCGTGCTGTGCCGTGCTGTGTCGTGCTGTGCCGTGCTGTGCCGTGCTGTGCCGTGCTGTGTCGTGCTGTGTCGTGCTGTGTCGTGCTGTGCCGTGCTGTGTCGTGCTGTGTCGTGCTGTGTCGTGCTGTGTCGTGCTGTGTCGTGCTGTGTCGTGCTGTGCCGTGCTGTGTCGTGCTGTGTCGTGCTGTGTCGTGCTGTATCGTGCTGTGTCGTGCTGTGTCGTGTTGTGTCGTGCTGTGTCGTGCTGTGCCGGGCTGTGCTGTGCCGTGCTGTGTCGTGCTGTGTCGTGCTGTGTCGTGATGTGTCGTGCTGTGTCGTGCTGTGCCGTGCTGTGCCATGCTGTGTCGTGCTGTGTCGTGCTGTGTCGTGCTGTGTCGTGCTGTGTCGTGCTGTGCCGTGCTGTGTCGTACTGTGCCGTGCTGTGCCGTGCTGTGTCGTGCTGTGTCGTGCTGTGTCGTGCTGTATCGTGCTGTGTCGTGCTGTGTCGTATTGTGCCGTGCTGTGTCGTGCTGTGTCGTGCTGTGTCGTGCTGTGTCGTGCTGTGCCGTGCTGTGTCGTGCTGTGCCGTGCTGTGCCGTGCTGTGGTGTGCCGTGCTGTGTCGTGCTGTGTCGTGCTGTGTCGTGCTGTGCCGTGCTGTGTCGTGCTGTGCCGTGCTGTGCCGTGCTGTGTCGTGCTGTGCCGTGTTGTGCCGTGCTGTGTCGTGCTGTGTCGTGGTGTGTCGTGCTGTGCCGTGCTGTGCCGTGCTGTGTCGTGCTGTGTCGTGCTGTGCCGTGCTGTGTCGTGCTGTGTCGTGCTGTGCCGTGCTGTGTCGTGCTGTGCCGTGCTGTGCCGTGCTGTGCCGTGCTGTGTCGTGCTGTGTCGTGCTGTGTCGTGCTGTGTCGTGCTGTGCCGTGCTGTGCCGTGCTGTATCGTGCTGTGTCGTGCTGTGTCGTGCTGTGTCGTGCTGTGTCGTGCTGTGTCGTGCTGTGTCGTGCTGTGCCGTGTTGTGTCGTGTTGTGTCGTACTGTGTCGTGCTGTATCGTGCTGTGTCGTGCTGTGTCGTGCTGTGTCGTGCTGTGTCGTGCTGTGTCGTGCTGTGTGGTGCTGTGTCCTGCTGTATCGTGCTGTGTCGTGCTGTGTCGTGTTGTGTCGTGCTGTGTCGTGCTGTGACGTGCTGTGTCGTGCTATGCCTGTCAACATATATTTTATATGTGTTGTTTAGGTTAGTCTAGGTGTTACATTTCTACTTACTTGCATGATTAGGGTTTGCTATATCTAGGGTTGTACTTCACATTTTCTATCAATTCATTCTTATCGTAACATGGTATAGAGCTAGGTTTCCCTTAGGCGATTTTTCCCCTAGGCGATTTTATCCCTTAGGCGAAATTTCTCTCGATAGTCTATGGGCCCACCACCCGCGCGCCTCGTAGCGACCCATAGCCCGAAGCGCCCTGCCCCGTAGAGCCCGAGTAGGTCGCGCCCCCCGTCGACATCGCGCGTCACCCGTTTCTGCCCTGCGCCCCACCCGTTTTTTGCCGCGCGTCACTCGGTTTTTAGCCCCGCGCCCCACTCGTTTTACCCCGCGTGTTGCTCCCCAGTCCTCTAGCGCGCAGCAGACGAACGCACGTAGCTGCGCGCGCAGCCTTAGTCGCACCCGCAGCTCCGCGCTAGTACGTCGTAGCCGCGCGCACGTGCAGCCCACCGTCGTAACCGGCCCCCAGACCTGAAATCCCCCTCAGAACCGCACAGAACCGCCGCCTTAACAGCTTCCCCACCTGAAAACCGCCGCCCCAGACCTGACAACCGCTGCCCCACCTGGAAACCTGCTGCCCCACCCGTTCCAGGCACCTCACCCGGGATCAGCCGCCCCACCCAGTCCTCTCCACCGCATTGAACCGCACAGAACTGCACATAACTGCACAGAACCGCACAGAACCGCCGCCTTAACAGCTTCCCCACCTGAAAACCACCGCCCCAGACCTGACAACCGCCGCCCCACCTGGAAACCTGTTGCCCCACCCGTTACAGGCACCTCACCCGGAATCAGCTGCCCCACCCAGTCCTCTCCACCGCATTGAACCTCACAGAACCGCACAGTACTGCACATAACCGCACAGAACTGCACAGAACCGCCGCCTCACCCGTAGCCCGCTGCCTTAACAGCTTCCCCACCAGAAACCTGCCTCCCCACGATCTACCACACCCGCCGTCAGTAGCCCCAGCCGATTACACTGCCGCCAGCTACACCAGCAGCAGCATAGGCTGCCCCCAGCGCACCAGCAGCAACGTAGGCTGCCCCCAGCAGAACCAGCAGAACCAACAGAACCAGCAGAACCAGCAGAACCAGCAGAACCAGCAGAACCAGCAGAACCAGCAGAACCAGCAGAACCAGCAGCAGCATAGGCTGCCGCCAGCACACTAGCAGCAGCATAGGCTGCCCCCAGCGCACCAGCAGCAGCGTAGGCTGCCCCCAGCAGAACCAGAAGCGGCATAGGCTGCCACCAGCGCACCAGCAGCAGCATTGGCTGCCCCCAGCAAAACCAGTAGCAGCTAAGGCTGCCCCCAGCAGAGCCAGAAGCAGCATAGGCTGCCCCCAGCGAACCAGCAGCAGCATAGGCTGCCGCCAGAGCACCAGCAGCAGCAGCATAGGCTGCCCCCAGCGAACCAGCAGCAGCATAGGCTGCCCCCAGCGCACCAGCAGCAGCTTAGGCTACCGCCAGCGCACCAGCAGCAGCTTAGGCAACTGCCAGCGCACTAGCAGCAGCATTGGCTGCCCCCTGGAGAACCAGTAGCAGCCTAGGCTGCCTCTCAGCAGAACCAGAAGCAGCACAGGCTGCCCCCAGCGCACCAGCAGCAGCTTAGGCTGCCCCCAGCAGAACCAGCAGCAGCATAGGCTCACATGGCATGTACTAGGGTTCTACAGCAGCAGGGCCAGCCGCAGCACTCCCGTCAGTGGGGGCCTGCGGGTCCAAAGTGTGGCGCCCCCAGCAGTGGCTCAGCTAGCAGTGGGCGAGACGTCGGCCCCTGCGGGTACCGGGCCCTGACAGGCCCTGGTGCTGGCACTACCTGCTGGAGTCCTGACCACACTGCGTCCAGCTGCTACCGTCGACTCGACGACCTCCACCGTGAGCGTTTTGGTCCTCACGCTATTACACCGCACTGGCCTTCGCGCCTTCGCCAGCGCACTACTGCACCAGTTGAGTCTCACCTGCCTGGTCTAGGACCCTTTCCGGCTGCACGAGTAGAGACCTGTGTTTCCAGTCTTGGTGCGTGTGTTGTTTCCAGTCCCGGCGCTTCTGAGGGTCTTTGTGTAGAAGCTGCAGCTACCACTAGTCTAGCACTAGCCTTTGTAGCTGGTTCGGGTGCGACCCCACAGACTGCACAGCTTTCCTTCACCCTAGATTCTGGAGCGTCCAGCTGTTTCTTTCGCGACTGTACCGACCTCACACCACTGCGCACTCCAGTCACTGTCGCCTTGGCTGACCCCTCTGTGGGACGTGTAGTTGCTAGCAGCACCACCACTCTTCCGTGTCCGGCGGCTCCCTCAGGTTTTCTTACAGGTTACTACACCCCCTCGTTCTCTAGGAACCTGGTGGGTGTCAGTCACCTTCACGACCTAGGCGTAGTCACTACTTTCCCATTGGACGAGCCTGTTGCCTCCTGCACTGTCGGTGCCACTGGGGCGCCCCTGGCCACATTCCACAGAGAGCCGGGATCTGGTCTGTACTCACTACACACTGGGTCCCACCACACTGAGTCGGGTCAGGTCAGGTCAGGTCAGGTAGCTGCTGTGTCGTGTGACTGTCGGTCCCTCACCCACCCGTCGATCCTCTGGCACCACCGTCTAGGTCACCCGTCGTTCCTGCGTCTCAGTAGGATGGCACGTTACCGTCTGGTCTCAGGTCTCCCAGGGTCGCTTGCACCGCTTCCCCGCTCGCCTGCGCCGCTGTGCACTCCTTGCGTCGAGGGTCGGCAGCGCGCTGCCCCTCACTCCTCCTCGTTCCCCCCCACCACGGCTCCCTTCGAGACCCTGCACTTGGACGTCTGGGGCCCCTCTCCGGTCCTTGGCCCACGTCAGGAGCGCTACTTCCTGATTGTGGTGGACGACTACTCCCGCTACACCACGGTTTTCCCCTTGCGACGGAAGGCCGACGTGCCTACCGTCCTCGAGCCGTGGCTACTAGCGTGGGGTGGCGCCCAGGGCCTGTGTGGGCTTCGCCTACACTCGGACCGTGGTGGTGAGTTTTCTTCCACTCGTCTGGAGACGTTCTGTCAGGGTCGGGGGATCATCCAGTCTTACACGCTACCAGCATCACCGCAGCAGAACGGGGTAGCCGAGCGACGCATCGGCCTGGTCATGGAGGTTGCCCGGACCTCCATGTGCCATGCCGGTGCCCCCCAGTTCTTGTGGCCCCAGGCAGTCCGCTACGCCGCGCACCAGCTGAACCTGTGGCCCAGTGACGCACGGCCAAGGGTGACGCCGGTCTCCCTTTGGACAGGTTCTCCGGGCGTAGCAGCTGACTTCCGCGTCTGGGGTTGTCTGGCTCACGTTCGCGCCCCTGGCGCGAACAAGTTGTCTCCGCGCACTCGTGCCTGCGTCTTTCTTGGCTTCCCTTTGGACGCCTCCGGCTGGGTGTTCTACGACCCGGTCACCTACCAGTTCTTCGCTTCGCAGGACGTCACGTTCGACGAGTCTGTCTGTTACTACAGGAGTCGCCCCCACCGAGGTACTGAGGCATTTTCCCCCCCGCTGTTCCTCACCCTTGAGCCCCCACCAGTCGCCCCTGTAGCCCCCCCCCCTTCGCGTCCTGCCCCGTCAGGTGTGTCGCACGTCACTCCGCAGTCTTCCCCCCCGCAGCGTCCAGTCCCTGTCGTGTCTGGGGGTGCGGGAGGTGCAGTTGCGGAGGGTGAGGGTACTGGGGCTGCAGGAGCTGGTGGTGTCGGCCCTGGGGGTGCAGGGGTTTGTCAACATATATTTTATATGTTTAGTTTTTGTTAGTCTAGGTGTACCATTTCATATTCCTAGGGTTAGCTATATCCTCTTGTATCTCGTTTCCCTTAGTCAATCTTTTCACCCGTTCTAGTCTCGACATGGTATAGAGCTAGTCGACCCTATGGGCCCACCGCCCCGTGCCCCGACCTAGGAACGTAGCCACTTAATACCCGAAGCGCCCTGCTACCCCCCCCCCTTAGCTCGCGCGTCACCCGTAGTGCCCTGAGCGCGTCATCCGTTTAGCCCAGAGCGTCACCCGTTTTTTTTCACCCGCGCCTCACCCGTTTTCTGCCCCGTGCGTAGCTCGCCAGCCCGCTAGCGCGCAGCAGGCCCATGCGCATGTGCAGTCGTAGCCGCACATGCGACCGCGCGCACGCGCAGCATTAGCCGCACGCACGTGCAGCATTAGCCGTACGCACGCGCGGCATTAGGAGCACGCACGCGCGGCATTAGCAGCATGCACGCGCGGCCATAGCTGCACGCACGCGCAGCAATAGCCGCACGCACGCACAGCCCGCCAGCTGCGGTACCGTCTCACCCGTCCCCGCTGACCCACCTGGTGCCCGCTGTACCACCCGTCCCAGCCGCCCCACCAGTTACTCTCCCCCGCCCAGAACCGTACAGCACCGCGTAGAAACGCACAGAACCGTGCGACACCGCCCAGAACCTTACCTGCTGACCCATCCGCACCAGCCAGAGCTGCTACCCCACCCCGTACTCTCCACCGCACTGAACCGTGCAGAACCGCGCAGAACCGGGCAGAACCGCACTGAACCGTGCAGAACCGCGCAGAACCGGGCAGAACCGCACAGAACTGCGCAGAACAGCACAGAATCGTGCGGCGCCGCCCAGAACCTTACCTGCTGACCCACCCACACTAGCCAGAGCTGCTACCCCACCCGATACTCTCCCTCGCACAGAACGGTGTAGCACCGCACTGAACAGGGCAGAACTGCACAGAACCACGCAGCACCGCACAGAACTGCACCCACTGCCCCACCTGTACCAGCCAGAGCTGCTGCCCCACCCGTTCCCGTCACCACACCAGTAACCAGCCGCTATCCACCTCACTGAACCACCTGGTACCGCTCTCAAACGTACTAGACCCCACCCGAGCGTGCCCGTTCATTGCCCTCGCGCCAGGGCCTCCTCCCATGGCCACTTCTCGTATTCTCACGTTTGATCCTGAGGGTAGGCCGGTAGACTTCCCAGGATGGCTCCGCAAACTCAAGCTTTTCCTAGGGAGTAGGATCGAGAACGACGTTCGCCTTCTGGACCATGCCACGGGCAAACTCGTAGCCCCGAAGGAACCCGACCCCTTAGGTTCCTCCCCGTCGGACGAAGAGGAAGCTCGCTTTGAGAAGCTGCAGCTGGCGGCCAGTCGGTGGGCGGCGCGGGACGACGCCACAGTGCTCGCCATCACCGATCTCCTGCCCCTGACAGAGCAGCAGCACTTCGAGCAGGAGGTGACGGCCAAGGGCCTGTTTGATGCTGTCGTCAAACGTTATTCCACCCCAACCACTGCTTCCCTCGGTCGGCTTGTACTGCCCTTCCTATTTCGTGACCTGCCCTCGTTTCACCGCGTCCCTGACCTTGTGCTGCACTTGCGCTCGCTTGATGCCCAGCTCCGTTCTGCTGCCCCTGATGATGCCCTACTTGCCGCCAACCCCCCCCCGATGTGGATGACACTGTACCTGCTGTCCACCCGCCTCCCTGACCGTTTTGCTACAGCCCGTGACCACTTTCTCACTGTTAACCCCATGTCCCTCACCATTGACCTCTTTGAGAAGAGGCTCACTGCTGTTGAGGACCTTGCCCGTTCCCTTGCTGCTGCCTCCGGTACTGCCCTCCCCCCCATCTTTGAGGGATGTGCTCCGTCCTTCCTAGCTTCCCCTGTCGATTCGGCGTCTGTTGCCACTGTACCAGAGGTGGCAGCCGTTGCCCTTGGCAACAAAGGGGGCAAGAAGGGGGGTAAGAAGGGAGGAGGTGGTGGCAGTGGTGGGGGTGGCGGAGGGGGCGGTGGTGGGGGTGGCGGAGGGGGCGGTGGTGGAGGTGGCGTAGGGGGTGGTGGTGGAGGAGGTGGAGGGGGTGGGAGTGGTGGAGGAGGCGGAGGAGGAGGCAGTGGAGGTGGAGGTAGTGGGGCCCCCCAGCAGCAGCAGCCTCACCAGCAGCAGCCGCAGCAGCCGCAGCCACAGCAGCAGCGGCAGCAGCAGTTCCAGGGCCAGCGCCAGCAGACGCCGCAGCAGCAGTGGAGGTCCCCTGGACCCGGGAGCTCTGTCAGCAGCAGCGGCCCGCCCAGCTGGACGTCGCGTGGTCCAGCCCAGCACCCCCCCTGCCAGTATAGGGTGCTGACTGGGCCGCGTGGAGGCTACCCTTGTGGCCGCTTCCACCCCCCGGGTCAGTGCTTTGCACAGCTCACTGACCGCTACCGTGCGCAGTTTGGCCCCACCCGCACTGTCCCCGATTGGGCCTCACTGGCTCGTTCTGTTGGCCCGCAGTTGTATAGCATGACTGCACCTCAGTTAGATGAGGCTGTGCGTTCTATGTCTGTGATGTATGCCGATGACTCTATTGTTGATGATTTTGCGTACTATTCCTGTTTCTCTAGCTTAGGTGCTGTAGAGGTTGCTAGTGCTTTCCCTGCTAGCGTAGCTTGTCCAGGTTCGACCACCGAGACTGCGTCCCTGTCGTTCACACTCGACTCTGGGGCGTCCAGCTGTTTCTTTCGTGACCGCGCCGACCTCACACCACTACGCACCCCCGTCACTGTTGCCTTGGCCGACCCCTCTGTGGGACCTGTGGTTGCTCGCAGCACCACCACTCTCCCGTGTCCGGCTGCTCCCTCTGGGGTCCTTACAGGTTACTACACCCCCTCGTTCTCTAGGAACCTGGTGGGTGTCAGCCACCTCCACGACCTCGGAGTAGTCACCACTTTTCCCTTAGAGGAGTCAGTTGCCTCCTGCACAGTCGGTACCACTGGGGCCCCTCTGGCCACCTTTCGCAGGGAGCCGGGCTCTGGTCTGTACTCACTACACACCGGGTCCCACCACACTGGGTCAGGTCTGGCCAGGTCAGGTCAGGTAGCCGCTGTGTCGTGTGACTGTCGGTCCCTCACCCACCCGTCGGTCCTCTGGCACCACCGTCTAGGTCACCCGTCGTTCCCACGTCTCAGTAGGATGGCACGTCACCGTCTGGTCTCAGGTCTCCCAGCGTCGCTTGCCCCGCTTCCCCGCTCTCCAGCGCCGCCGTGCACTCCTTGCGTCGAGGGTCGGCAGCGCGCTGCCCCTCACTCCTCCTCGTTCCCCCCCACCACGTCTCCCTTCCAGACCCTGCACTTGGACGTCTGGGGCCCCTCCCCGGTCCTTGGCCCACGTCAGGAGCGCTACTTCCTGATTGTGGTGGACGACTACTCCCGCTACACCACAGTTTTCCCTTTGCGACGGAAGGCCGACGTGCCTACCGTCCTCGAGCCGTGGCTACTAGCGAGGGGTGGCGCCCAGGGCCTGTGTGGGCTCCGTCTACACTCGGATTGTGGTGGTGAGTTCTCTTCCACTCGACTGGAGACGTTCTGTCAGGGTCGGGGGATTATCCAGTCTTACACGTTACCAGCCTCGCCGCAGCAGAACGGGGTAGCCGAGCGACGCATCGGCCTGGTCATGGAGGTTGCCCGGACCTCCATGTGCCATGCCGGTGCCCCCCAGTTCTTGTGGCCCCAGGCAGTCCGCTACGCCGTGCACCAGCTGAATCTGTGGCCTAGTGACGCACGGCCACGGGTGACGCCGGTCTCCCTTTGGACAGGTTCTCCGGGCGTAGCAGCTGACTTCCGTGTCTGGGGCTCTCTGGCTCACGTTCGCGCCCCTGGCGCGAACAAGTTGTCTCCGCGCACCCGTGCCTGCGTCTTTCTTGGTTTCCCTTTGGACGCCTCCGGCTGGTTGTTCTACGACCCGGCCACCTACCAGTTCTTCGCTTCTCAGGACGTCACGTTCGACGAGTCTGTCTGTTACTACAGGAGTCGCCCCCACCGAGGTACTGAGGCCTTTTCCCCCCCGCTGTTCCTCACCCTTGAGCCCCCCCCAGTCGCCCCGGTAGCCCCCCCCCCTTCGCGTCCTGCCCCGTCAGGTGTGTCGCACGTCACTCCGCAGTCGTCCCCCCCGCAGCGTCCAGTCCGTGTCGTGTTTGAGGGTGCGGGAGGTGCAGTTGCGGAGGGTGAGGGTACTGGGGCTGCAGGAGCTGGTGGTGTCGGCTCTGGGGGTGCAGGGGTTGTGGGTGTGGAGGTCACTCCCGTGGAGGACACGGCAGCCTCGAGCCGGCGGCCTCGCCCCGCGTCACCCCCTGGCTTCCCGTCCGTCCCGCAGTTCCCTCCTCGTTCTTCTCTGCGGCTGGTTTCTGCGGAGCCCGGGGGTGCTACTGCGGGAGGCACTGGAGGCTCCGGGGGTGTCGACGGTGGAGGTGTTGGTTCTGGGGGTGCTGGAGCTGGAGGCACTGGCACTGTGGCGCCTACACCGCGCACTGTACGTTTCCTGACCCGTGAGCAGCGTCTCTTCCAGTTGGAGAGGGAGGAGCGTGCGCGGTTTGAGAGGGCACAGCAGCAGCAGCAGCAGCAGCACGAGAGAGTAGAGGAGGAGTCACAGCCGCAGCAGGAGAGGGTAGAGGAGGAGTCACGGCCGCACCAGGAGAGGGTAGAGGAGGAGTCACGGCCGCACCACCCGCAGCAGCTTCTACCCTCCTGGTGCGGCCGTGACTCCTCCTCTACCCTCTCCTGCTGCGGCTGTGACTCCTCCTCTACTCTCTCGTGCTGCTGCTGCTGCTGCTGCTGTGCCCTCTCAAACCGCACACGCTCCTCCCTCTCCAACTGGAAGAGACGCTGCTCACGGGTCAGGAAACGTACAGTGCGCGGTGTAGGCGCCACAGTGTCAGTGCCTCCAGCTCCAGCACCCCCAGAACCAATACCTCCACCGTCGACACCCCCGGAGCCTCCAGTGCCTCCCGCAGTAGCACCCCCGGGCTCCGCAGAAATCGGCCGCAGAGAAGAACGAGGAGGGAACTGCGGGACGGACGGGAAGCCAGGGGGTGACGCGGGGCGAGGCCGCCGGCTCGAGGCTGCCGTGTCCTCCACGGGAGTGACCTCCACACCCACAACCCCTGCACCCCCAGAGCCGACACCACCAGCTCCTGCAGCCCCAGTACCCTCACCCTCCGCAACTGCACCTCCCGCACCCTCAAACACGACACGGACTGGACGCTGAGGGGGGGACGACTGCGGAGTGACGTGCGACACACCTGACGGGGCAGGACGCGAAGGGGGGGGGGCTACCGGGGCGACTGGGGGGGGCTCAAGGGTGAGGAACAGCGGGGGGGAAAAGGCCTCAGTACCTCGGTGGGGGCGACTCCTGTAGTAACAGACAGACTCGTCGAACGTGACGTCCTGAGAAGCGAAGAACTGGTAGGTGGCCGGGTCGTAGAACAACCAGCCGGAGGCGTCCAAAGGGAAACCAAGAAAGACGCAGGCACGGGTGCGCGGAGACAACTTGTTCGCGCCAGGGGCGCGAACGTGGGCCAGAGAGCCCCAGACACGGAAGTCAGCTGCTACGCCCGGAGAACCTGTCCAAAGGGAGACCGGCGTCACCCGTGGCCGTGCGTCACTAGGCCACAGGTTCAGCTGGTGCGCGGCGTAGCGGACTGCCTGGGGCCACAAGAACTGGGGGGCACCGGCATGGCACATGGAGGTCCGGGCAACCTCCATGACCAGGCCGATGCGACGCTCGGCTACCCCGTTCTGCTGCGGCGAGGCTGGTAACGTGTAAGACTGGATGATCCCCCGACCCTGACAGAACGTCTCCAGTCGAGTGGAAGAGAACTCACCACCACGATCCGAGTGTAGACGGAGCCCACACAGGCCCTGGGCGCCACCCCTCGCTAGTAGCCACGGCTCGAGGACGGTAGGCACGTCGGCCTTCCGTCGCAAAGGGAAAACCGTGGTGTAGCGGGAGTAGTCGTCCACCACAATCAGGAAGTAGCGCTCCTGACGTGGGCCAAGGACCGGGGAGGGGCCCCAGACGTCCAAGTGCAGGGTCTGGAAGGGAGACGTGGTGGGGGGGAACGAGGAGGAGTGAGGGGCAGCGCGCTGCCGACCCTCGACGCAAGGAGTGCACGGCGGCGCTGGAGAGCGGGGAAGCGGGGCAAGCGACGCTGGGAGACCTGAGACCAGACGGTGACGTGCCATCCTACTGAGACGTGGGAACGACGGGTGACCTAGACGGTGGTGCCAGAGGACCGACGGGTGGGTGAGGGACCGACAGTCACACGACACAGCGGCTACCTGACCTGACCTGACCAGACCTGACCCAGTGTGGTGGGACCCGGTGTGTAGTGAGTACAGACCAGAGCCCGGCTCCCTGCGAAAGGTGGCCAGAGGGGCCCCAGTGGTACCGACTGTGCAGGAGGCAACTGACTCCTCTAAGGGAAAAGTGGTGACTACTCCGAGGTCGTGGAGGTGGCTGACACCCACCAGGTTCCTAGAGAACGAGGGGGTGTAGTAACCTGTAAGGACCCCAGAGGGAGCAGCCGGACACGGGAGAGTGGTGGTGCTGCGAGCAACCACAGGTCCCACAGAGGGGTCGGCCAAGGCAACAGTGACGGGGGTGCGTAGTGGTGTGAGGTCGGCGCGGTCACGAAAGAAACAGCTGGACGCCCCAGAGTCGAGTGTGAACGACAGGGACGCAGTCTCGGTGGTCGAACCTGGACAAGCTACGCTAGCAGGGAAAGCACTAGCAACCTCTACAGCACCTAAGCTAGAGAAACAGGAATAGTACGCAAAATCATCAACAATAGAGTCATCGGCATACATCACAGACATAGAACGCACAACCTCATCTAACTGAGGTGCAGTCATGCTATACAACTGCGGGCCAACAGAACGAGCCAGTGAGGCCCAATCGGGGACAGTGCGGGTGGGGCCAAACTGCGCACGGTAGCGGTCAGTGAGCTG
The DNA here is from genome assembly GCA_947471745.1 of Closterium sp. Naga37s-1. Taxonomy (NCBI): domain Eukaryota; kingdom Viridiplantae; phylum Streptophyta; class Zygnematophyceae; order Desmidiales; family Closteriaceae; genus Closterium; species Closterium sp. Naga37s-1. The sequence continues at coordinate 451,003 of CANJKZ010000799.1, read as the reverse complement.
TGCAAAGCACTGACCCGGGGGGTGGAAGCGGCCACAAGGGTAGCCTCCACGCGGCCCAGTCAGCACCCTATACTGGCAGGGGGGGTGCTGGGCTGGACCACGCGACGTCCAGCTGGGCGGGCCGCTGCTGCTGACAGAGCTCCCGGGTCCAGGGGACCTCCACTGCTGCTGCGGCGTCTGCTGGCGCTGGCCCTGGAACTGCTGCTGCCGCTGCTGCTGTGGCTGCGGCTGCTGCGGCTGCTGCTGGTGAGGCTGCTGCTGCTGGGGGGCCCCACTACCTCCACCTCCACTGCCTCCTCCTCCGCCTCCTCCACCACTCCCACCCCCTCCACCTCCTCCACCACCACCCCCTACGCCACCTCCACCACCGCCCCCTCCGCCACCCCCACCACCGCCCCCTCCGCCACCCCCACCACTGCCACCACCTCCTCCCTTCTTACCCCCCTTCTTGCCCCCTTTGTTGCCAAGGGCAACGGCTGCCACCTCTGGTACAGTGGCAACAGACGCCGAATCGACAGGGGAAGCTAGGAAGGACGGAGCACATCCCTCAAAGATGGGGGGGAGGGCAGTACCGGAGGCAGCAGCAAGGGAACGGGCAAGGTCCTCAACAGCAGTGAGCCTCTTCTCAAAGAGGTCAATGGTGAGGGACATGGGGTTAACAGTGAGAAAGTGGTCACGGGCTGTAGCAAAACGGTCAGGGAGGCGGGTGGACAGCAGGTACAGTGTCATCCACATCGGGGGGGGTTGGCGGCAAGTAGGGCATCATCAGGGGCAGCAGAACGGAGCTGGGCATCAAGCGAGCGCAAGTGCAGCACAAGGTCAGGGACGCGGTGAAACGAGGGCAGGTCACGAAATAGGAAGGGCAGTACAAGCCGACCGAGGGAAGCAGTGGTTGGGGTGGAATAACGTTTGACGACAGCATCAAACAGGCCCTTGGCCGTCACCTCCTGCTCGAAGTGCTGCTGCTCTGTCAGGGGCAGGAGATCGGTGATGGCGAGCACTGTGGCGTCGTCCCGCACCGCCCACCGACTGGCCGCCAGCTGCAGCTTCTCAAAGCGAGCTTCCTCTTCGTCCGACGGGGAGGAACCTAAGGGGTCGGGTTCCTTCGGGGCTACGAGTTTGCCCATGGCATGGTCCAGAAGGCGAACGTTGTTCTCGATCCTACTCCCTAGGAAAAGCTTGAGTTTGCGGAGCCATCCTGGGAAGTCTACCGGCCTACCCTCAGGATCAAACGTGAGAGTACGAGAAGTGGCCATGGGAGGAGGCCCTGGCGCGAGGGCAATGAACGGGCACGCTCGGGTGGGGTCTAGTACGTTTGAGAGCGGTACCACGTGGTTCAGTGAGGTGGATAGCGGCTGGTTACTGGTGTGGTGACGGGAACGGGTGGGGCAGCAGCTCTGGCTGGTACAGGTGGGGCAGTGGGTGCAGTTCTGTGCGGTGCTGCGTGGTTCTGTGCAGTTCTGCCCTGTTCAGTGCGGTGCTGCACGGTTCTGTGCGAGGGAGAGTACCGGGTGGGGTAGCAGCTCTGGCTAGTGTGGGTGGGTCAGCAGGTAAGGTTCTGGGCGGCGCCGCACGATTCTGTGCTGTTCTGCGCAGTTCTGTGCGGTTCTGCCCGGTTCTGCGCGGTTCTGCACGGTTCAGTGCGGTTCTGCCCGGTTCTGCGCGGTTCTGCACGGTTCAGTGCGGTGGAGAGTACGGGGTGGGGTAGCAGCTCTGGCTGGTGCGGATGGGTCAGCAGGTAAGGTTCTGGGCGGTGTCGCACGGTTCTGTGCGTTTCTACGCGGTGCTGTACGGTTCTGGGCGGGGGAGAGTAACTGGTGGGGCGGCTGGGACGGGTGGTACAGCGGGCACCAGGTGGGTCAGCGGGGACGGGTGAGACGGTACCGCAGCTGGCGGGCTGTGCGTGCGTGCGGCTATTGCTGCGCGTGCGTGCAGCTATGGCCGCGCGTGCATGCTGCTAATGCCGCGCGTGCGTGCTCCTAATGCCGCGCGTGCGTACGGCTAATGCTGCACGTGCGTGAGGCTAATGCTGCGCGTGCGCGCGGTCGCATGTGCGGCTACGACTGCACGTGCGCATGGGCCTGCTGCGCGCTAGCGGGCTGGCGAGCTACGCACGGGGCAGAAAACGGGTGAGGCGCGGGTGAAAAACGGGTGACGCTCTGGGCTAAACGGATGACGCGCTCAGGGCACTACGGGTGACGCGCGAGCTAAGGGGGGGTAGCAGGGCGCTTCGGGTATTAAGTGGCTACGTTCCTAGGTCGGGGCACGGGGCGGTGGGCCCATAGGGTCGACTAGCTCTATACCATGTCAAGACTAGAACGGGTGAAAAGATTGACTAAGGGAAACGAGATACAAGAGGATATAGCTAACCCTAGGAATATGAAATGGTACACCTAGACTAACATAAACTAAACATATAAAATATATGTTGACAGTGTCGTGCTGTGTCATGCTGTGCCGTGCTGTGTCGTGCTGTGCCGTGCTGTGCCATGCTGTGTCGTGCTGTGTCGTGCTGTGTTGTGCTGTGTCGTGCTGTGTCGTGCTGTGCCGTGCTGTGTCGTGCTGTGCCGTGCTGTGCCGTGCTGTGTCGTGCTGTGTCGTGCTGTGTCGTGCTGTATCGTGCTGTGCCGTGCTGTGTCGTGCTGTGTCGTGTTGTGTCGTGCTGTGTCGTGCTGTGCCGTGCTGTGTCGTGCTGTGCCGTGCTGTGCTGTGCCATGCTGTGTCGTGCTGTGTCGTGCTGTGCCGTGCTGTGTCGTGCTGTGCCGTGCTGTGCCATGCTGTGTCGTGCTGTGTCGTGCTGTGTCGTGCTGTGTCGTGCTGTGTCGTGCTGTGCCGTGCTGTGTCGTGCTGTGCCGTGCTGTGCCGTGCTGTGTCGTGCTGTGTCGTGCTGTGTCGTGCTGTATCGTGCTGTGTCGTGCTGTGTCGTGCTGTGTCGTGCTGTGTCGTGCTGTGTCGTGCTGTGCCGTGCTGTGTCCTGCTGTGTCATGCTGTGCCATGCTGAGTCATTTCCGCCAGCCCCTCGCCCCTCCCCACCCACCCTCCGCGCCAGTGGTTCATCCTGCAGCGGCCCTGTGTCATGGTTGTCTCCGCTCAACCTATCCCGCCGCTCACCCCTCCTCCTTCCATGCAGTGGATCACAGGTTCAGGTTCAGGTTCAGGTTCAGGTTCAGGTTCAGGTTCAGGTTCAGGTTCATCCTGCATCTCTCCCTTTCAACCACTCCCCCCCATCCCACCGTCCCGCAGTGCTTCATACTGCAGCGCCGCCATGCACAGATGGTGGTGTGTGGTGGTGGGTTCTCAATATTCCATCACGCCCCTTCTCCCATTCCCCTCTCCCCCTCCCACCCTCCCCCAGTGGTTCATACTGCAGCGCCGCCATGCACAGATGGTGGTGGCGGACAAGGAGCACTACGATGTGCACAACCGCACATGCGCTGTGAGTCATGCGCTGCTATGCTGTGGTGTGGTCTGCTATGCTGTGGTGTGGTGTGGTGCGGTGAAGTGTGAAGTGTGATGTGCTAAGGTGTGGTGGCGGACAAGGAGCACTACGACGGGCACAACCGCACATGCGTTGTGAGTGAGACCAAGCTGTGATGTGATGTCATGCGCTGCTATGGTGCGGTGCAATGCGGTGCGGTGCGGTGAGGTGCAGTGTGGTGCCGCGTGGTGTGGTGTGGTGTGATGTGGTGTCGGTTGGTTTGGTTTGTTGACGGACACGGAGCCCAATGACATACACAACCGCACCTGCGCTGTGAGAGCCTGCTGTTGTGCGGTGCTGAGTGGTGCCATACTGTGTAGTAGTGTCATGTGCTGTATGGCACTGTGCTGTGGTGTGCTCTGTGGCGCAATGCTGTGCCGTGTCGCCCTTTGCTGTGTGGTGTCATGCTGTGCTGTACTGTGCTGTGCTGTGCATGTTGACTCGCATCACAGCACCGCACGGCAGTACCGAAGAATGCAGCTGAAGAATATGAGGACAAGGGGTTCGAGTTGCCATCTCTTTCTCCTCAAACTCTTCAACTCACATACCGGTCGTCCCGATGCTTTCCAAGACTGGTAACCACTCTTCCATCGCCTGCAAGGTACTTCAGGCAGCTCTGTCTGTCTGCAGGTACTGAGCTATGTCTGGATCTCGAAGGTACTTATTCCCCACACACGCTGCCCTGCCTTGCGCCCTCTGCTTGCTTGCAGTTCCGGATGCAGTGGGGGCGCTACTGCTGTGCTGATGAGCACTACATCCAAACGCTGCTGCATGTAAGTGTGACTGTATCCAATCTCGTTACACACCACCGGTGAGTGTGACTATGTCTCCCTGCCCCATGCCACGTACGCCCCTCGTATTAACCCCTCCCTCACCTGACACCAGCGTCTCCCTGCCCCTGTGCCTGTGCCTCTTGTATCCGCCGTCACACGGGACAGGAGCCCACATAAAGGACCGGCCACCCATATCGCACTACCCCACCACCGTCACCTCTTCTCGTGTGTCCCCTCAGACCACCCGTTTCCCCTCCACCTTACCCCTCATTCTCTCCCTTCCCTCAACATGTGCCTTCAGATAAAGGACCGGCGAGGCATATCGCACTACCCCACCACCTTCACGGACTGGCGGCTGAACCAATACCACCCCATGCTGTACCATCGCCAGAAAATCTCTGCCAATATGATTCCCCTTGCCACATGCGTCCCTCACACTACGTGTCTCCCCTTCTCCATGCCCCGGTATGCCCCTCAACATGTGCCTTCAGATAAAGGACCGGCGAGGCATATCGCACTACCCCACCACCTTCACAGACTGGCGGCTGAACCAATACCATCCCATCCTGTACCACCGCCAGAACACCACTGCTAAGATGATCAAATACATGAAGGTATGGTGCACCAGCGTAGAAACTAGGGAAAAAAAAGGCTATTCCTTATGTCGTGGTATAGATCATCATCACCAGTGAAACCTAGTGCTTGCATGATGCACTGCACCCACGCTGCTGCCACTGCACAAAACGGATAATGTGGTGTAGTCGTGTCATCCAGTTAATTGAATCAGCGCCCACGTTGCGCCACACCTCTCACACCTACCAAATCTCAGTGCATTGTCCCCTCCACTCTCTATTTTTGAATCGACTCAAAAATAGCCTCTCACACCTACCGGATTTCAGTGCATTGCCCCCTCCACACTCTCTCTCCATGCGTCGACAGCCACCCGGGTCCTTTCTCTACCATCTGCCCACCCTTGCCTGCCAGTGCCACCCATCCATGTCTTGTGCTTTTGAGAATTCTCAAAAGTGTTTCCCATGTGCCCACCTTCCGTACCTGCTGTATCCACATCTCGTGCTGGCAAGGGCAGAGCAGCTGCTTCCTTCACGGGCCTTCGTTTCTCAACGTCTTGTGGTTTCTCTCCTCTCCCTCGTCCCCACAACCCCCCCCCCCTCGCTCCCATCGCATGTTGCATCTCCACTGCCCGCGACAGACAACTCAGCAATACATCCAGTTCCGGTCCTTCTGGCGGGAGTTCAAGAGTAACTACACTTATGTGAGTTGCAGTCGGTACACTTGAGCAAACAGCATATGCATGTGTGAACAATACATTGACTTTGGACCCTCAGGGCGTGATTTGCTTGCATTTATGTGCTGTCAGCACCTCATCGCACCTTCGCACCCTTTTATTGCATGCCATGTAGTTTGTGGAGATTGCATTCGCTTCTGTGAAAAAATATAACTGTTGACGAATCTGTTTTTTCACTTGTATTTTTTGCAGATATTTAACACATCAGAACCACAACCCCCAAAGGTGAGATTGCTATTCAAATATACAGCTTCACGTTATTGTCGCTGGATGCAAGGTGGTTCTTTGATAAGCCTCATTTCATCCATACAACACTCAGAGCATCCCTTTTCTCCCCTCCCCAAAAACCTGTTTGGCAGACGACTCAAAATGGGTATTGTGTCCTACAAAGAAAGCCACGCAACTTCTTCTTGTTTGCACGGAAGTTTCATGTCTCTTCACTTCGTTTTCTACTTAAGAAATCCAAAGAACTATTAGGGTACTAGTTTGGTGTGGTACATTATTAGCAAAAAAAAAAAGGTATTCTTTTTTCTCTCGACATGGGTTGGTCGCTAGTTGTTGATTGTTTAATGATGTCACAGAATGAATTTGATGTACCGTATTGAGAAAAGGAGAAAGCGAATGGATGAACTATGAATGAAGTGAGTACATATAGGAAACCCTAATTGGGTTGTACCCCCTATGGGATACCCCACTATAGCCTACACAACAGCATAAGCTATATGTATGTTCTGACACACCCCCATAGGCAAAGTGGGGGAGAACAAGGGGTCACAAGACCAGTCACACAAAGCACAGCAAGCTCAGGGTGGATCACAAAGTCACCACACAGTCCGAGCACAACGACAAGGCCACAAGGCCAGTTCACATGCAGGAGTGCACACATATATATATAGAGCTAGACAAGCAAGAGCAGGTATATATATGTGACAGTACAAGCAAGGTCAAGAGGAGAGCAAGTGAGGCAAGACAGGTACAAGACCCAGCTGAGTGCAGAAGCGCTGATGGTCACAAGGCGCAAGTGCCTTGGTGAACACATCAGCAGTGTTGGCCTGAGAGGCCACGTACGCAAGTCGCAACTGACCACGCTGCTGCAGCTCACGAGCAAGAAAGTAACGGAGAGCAATGTGCTTCGTTCTGTGCTCCAAGCGCTGCTCTCGACACAAGGCCAGCATGGCCTTGTTGTCTACGTACAGCACTGGAGGAGAACGAGGCGGCTCTCCAAGGTCAGTCAGCAGGTAGGTGAGCCAGCGAAGCTCCTGTGCAGCCATGGCCCCGGCGTAGATCTCAGCCTCACAACTGGAGCCGAGAACAGAGGACGAGCGTGTAGCCCGCCACGAGACAGAGCCGGAACCAAGACTGAAGGTGTAACCCTGCGACGACCGCTGCGTAGCCTGGTCGTTTGCCCAAGAAGCGTCCGCGTGCCCAGTGAGGACCACTGGACTCCGCCCTCCAAGCACTAGCCCCATGCCCGACGTACTGCACAAGTAGCGCAACACCCTCTTCGCTGCAGCCATGTGCTCTGGTCGGTGTCTCCCAGGAGCAACATAGCGTGCAAGAATGCTAAGAGGGTATGCAAGGTCAGGTCGTGTGCAGGTCATCAGGTACATGAGGCAACCAACAAGCTCTGGGTACGGGCCACTCGACTCTACGGACTCATCCGAAGGCAGAGCTGAGAGCGAGTGGCGAGTAGACAGAGGAGTGGCCTGAGGCGAGGAGTACGTGAAGCCGAAGCGCTGAAGGATCTGCTGCACCATGTGTGACTGAGTCAAGGTAATGGTGCGGCGTGCTCTGTCCCGAGTGATCTGCAAGCCAAGGTAGCTGCGCAGTTCACCCAGGTCTGTGCACGTGTGTCTCTTCTGCAGCTCGGACTTCACGTAGGCTAGTCCAGCAGTGTCAGCTGTGGCAAAGACCAAGTCGTCGACGTACACGAGGATGTAGAACGGCGGCAAAGAAGTGTCGGTGCGCAGAAACAACGACGGGTCAGCAGTAGAGGGAGCAAACCCAAGAGCCGCAAGCGTAGTCCTCAGTGTGTCGTGCCACTCACGCGGTGCCTGGCGGAGACCGTAGACTGGCCGTCGGAGGCTCCACTGGGTGCCAGGAGGGAAAGTCCCAGTGAAGCCAGGTGGACGGCGCAGCCAGATCTCCTCGTGCAGGCTACCCTGCAAGAAAGCAGTGCTGAAGTCAAGAGAGTGGAGCTCGTAGTCGCGCTGAGCGGCTATGTGCAGTAGCACCCGAAGAGTGGTCATCTTCGGGGTGGGAGAGAAGGTCTGAAAGTAGTCAACTCCCTGCCGCTGACTGAAGCCACGAGCGACGTACCGCGCCTTGAAGACAGGTGGAGAGCCCGGCGGCCGCTTCACCCTGAAGATCCACATGCCACTGACGATGTTCGCCCCAGGAGGGGGAACCGCGTCAACGTAGGTGCCTGTGGACTTCCAGGACGCCATCTCTGCATCCATAGCTGCCTGCCACTGAGAGGAGTAGGGACCCTCTACGGCCTCCGCGTAAGAGCGCGGAGTCGGGATGTCTAGTGCATCCGGGTCTCCCTCAGGGGCAAGTAGTACGGACGCGAGATGAGGTGAAGCAGCAGCCAGACACTGGAACTCCTCCTGCCTGTCCTCAAGGACGTCCGTGCCAAGAGCACACTCACCCCCGACGGACGGAGGACAGACAGACGCAGACTCAGCAACAAGACCGGCAGCGTAGTCTAGACGACAGCGAGCAGCAAAGTCGACGAGCTCAGCAACAAGCGCAGACGCAGCAGTGGACTCAAAAGAGGGGTCAGTGACGACAGTAGCAAGGAGACGTGTGGCAGTAGGACTAGCAGCACGAAGAGAGTCGGACTCTGGGTCGGTAAGTGCAGGAAGGGAGGACTCAGGAGGAGAAGGCAAAGGGGCACGCAGAGGAGCAGTGGACGGACGCAAAGACATCCGGTGCGTGCCAGGGACAGGAGGAGGACGCTGACGCGAACCGCGACCACTAGCGCGAGCAGCACGAACAGGCGACGCAGGACGAGACGCAGGCTCACGACGCTCAGCAAGACCTCCAGTGGGACCAGTGTAAGGAGAGGGAGCAGGAAGTGGGGAGGCGGGCTCTAACTGGGACTGTGACTGAACAGGCGGTGGACACGCTGCAGGAGGAGAAAGACCAAGAACCTGCTGTAGGAGGGGAACGAAGTACGGCCGAGGCCGCGCGGCGACTCCAGACACAGCAGGGACAGCACCCTCAGCAGCAGCACCAGCGCCAACCGCACCTCCAGCGGGAGGACCTCCAGCAGCACCAGCAGCACCCGCAGCAGGGCCACCGCCAGGAAGGACAGCAGCAGTCTCAGCACCAACACCCGCAGCAGCTCCAGCTCCAGGCGGACCCGAGGGCCCAGCAGCTCCGGGACCAGCGGCACAAGTACCCTCAGCAGCCGAAGGAGCTCCAGCTCCAGCAGTACGTCTCCAGCGGCGAGCAAACCACTCGCGCAACTCCTGTGGAGAGAGGGGCTCCCGCCGAGGCGAAGCACCCGGAGAACCGCCAGGTCCCGCACCGCCAGACGCCACAAGGGGAGGTCCAGTGGCCGCAGGCTCCGCAGCTCCAGGCTCAGCAGCTCCAGACGCAGCACCCCCTGGCTCAGCACCCCCAGTCGCAGCACCCCCAGGCTCAGCACCCCCAGACTCCGCACCCCCAGGCGCAGCACCCCCAGTCGCAGTACCCCCAGGCTCAGCACCCCCAGACTCAGCACCCCCAGGCTCAGCACCCCCAGGCTCAGCACCCACGCGCGTAGCACCCCCAGAGTCAGCACCCCCAGGCTCAGCACCCGCAGCAGGACCAGAGTCACCAGCAACCTCGACCGGCTCGACCGCGTCTACCTGGGACACACCTGAAGGGGCAGGACCCTGAGGGGGAAGGGGGTCTACCGGGGGGGGACCTGGCACAAGGAAGTGCGGTGGCAGGGGGAGGGAAGGAGTGCGGTAGGGAAAGAGGCGGTAGAAGGGGACTGACTCGTCGAACGTGACGTCCTGGGAGGACAGAACACGACGAGAGGAGGGGTGGTAGAACTGCCACCCTGGGGCGTCAGGGGGGAAGCCGAGGAAGATACAGGGAGCAGCACGAGGGGACAGCTTGTCCGCAGACAATTCGCGGACAAACGCCCGAGATCCCCAGACACGGAACGCAGACGCATCGCCGACCTTCCCCGTCCACAGCAGAGCTGGGGAGGTCTCCGGCCGGGAGACCCTGGGGTGAAGGTTGATCTGATGCGCCGCGTACCGAACCGCAAACGGCCACAGAAAATGGGGGGCAGCCGCATGCATCATGGACGTACGAGCGACGTCCATGACCATGCCAATGCGGCGCTCAGCAATCCCATTTTGCTGTGGAGAGTCCGGAAGCGTAAAGGTCTGGCGGATGCCTCGTGCACGACAGTAGGCTCGCAGAAGGCCAGAGGAGAACTCTCCACCTCGGTCAGAGTGCAGACGCAGAACAGGAAAGTCCGAGCCGAAGCTCCTCCTGAGCTGGAGACGAGCTGCGCGGATCCAGTCGATCAACACCTCAGTGACATCACCCTTGCTGCGCAAGGGGAAGACTGTGGTGTAACGCGAGTAGTCGTCAACCACCAGCAGGAAGTAGCGCTCGTGACCCTGCCCACTGACGCGGGCCGGGCCCCACACGTCCATGTGAAGCGTCTGCAGAGGAGCCTCTGTCGGGGGAAACTGGGAGGAGTGAGGGGCAGCCCGGAGCCGCCCCTCGACACAGGGGACACAGGAAGGTCCGGGTCCCGAAGGAAGGGGAGGGAGAGACCGGGGAAGACCAGAGACAAGGACACGGGAAGCCATGCCCCGAAGACGAGGCAAGGAGGGGTGGCCAAGACGGTGGTGCCACAGGAGGGTCTCCTGAGACAGGCGGCGACACGAGCAGGGGGCAGACTCAGGACCAGACCTGGACGCAGCAGCAAACACCTGACCCGACGCAGCTACCTGGCCAGACGCAGGGACAGGAGGAGACTCAGTGGTCAGGGTGTAGAGACTCGACCCCGGCCGACGCGAAAACGTGGCCAGGTGTCGGCCTGTGCGGGCGTCCGAGCAGTGGGTCACCCGCTGACTCGCAGGAGTAAACTGGTGAACCCCCGCATCCTGCAGGTCAGCACCACTCACCAAGTTCGTCGAGAACGAGGGGAGGTACAGACCAGACAAGGTGCCCGAGGGGGCAGCCGGACACGGGAGGACAGTGGAGAAGTGAGAGAGGACAGGACCCCCAGAGGGGTCAGCCAGGGAGACTGCAACCGGCCGGCCAAGCGGCGTGAGTGTGGTGCGGTCTCGAAAGAAGGAGCGAGAAGCCCCTGAGTCAAGCGTGAAGGTGAGGGAGGCCGAAGCCGACGCAGTACCTGAGAGCGCAGCCTCACCAGTACCTGAGAGTGCAGACGCACTGGCACCTAGAGCAGCAGCCGCAGAAGTACCTAGCGCAGCAGTACCAATGCCCGGGTCGGGCGGGAAACACCGGTAACAGTCACCCTCCTCACTAATAGTCACAGCATACATGGCAGCAAGGATAGCATCAAAGTCAAGATCAAAGATAGCTACGCCAGCCCTAGACAGCTCTCCCCAACGGGGAATCTCACTAGCCTCGGGGAACTGCTGACGCCAAGCGTCCGTCAGGCGGCCAAAGCAGCGCTGGGTGGGGTGGGCACCCCCACACTGCTCACCCGCGCGGTCGCCGGAACGAAGGACGTAGGTGCACGGACCAAAACCCCCACCCCGCTGACGCTGCGTGTACCACTCACGGAGCTGCTGGGGCGGGGGGATGTCCCGCGAACGCTGCTGCTGCTGCTGCTGCTGACGCTGGCCACCACCAGAGCCGCTACGCTGCGGGGCACCACCCCGACCAGCTCCACCCCCTCCGCCACCGCCGCCTCCACCTCCACCACCACCGCTGCCTCCGCTCCCACCGCTGCCGCCACCACCGCCTCCTCCTCCGCTGCTGCCACCGCCACCACCGCCCCCGCCACCACTCCCACCGCCACTCCCACTCCCTCCGCCGCCTCCACCGCCACCTCCACCACCCCCTCCAGTTCCACCCGCGCCCTTGCCCCCCTTGCCCCTGCCAGGGCGGCGTCTCCCGCTAGGGGCAGACGCCGCGCAGACCGACTCAAGACCAAGCAGGTCGGCAGCAGCAGCAGAGGCAACAGAGGGCAGCAGGGGGGAAGGAGAACACCCCTCAAAGATGGGGGTGCGAGGGTCACCACGAGAGGCTCCTACAGCGACGATGCTCTTCTCCGCCGCCAGGAGGGACTTCTCGAGGAGATCGACAGTGAGAGTGGTGGGACAGACTGAGAGGAAGTGGTCCCTGACTACGTGAAGGGAGTCAGGGAGGCGTGTGACTATGTAATAGAGAGTGATGTACATGGGGGGGGGGTTCTTGGCGCAGAACTCAGCAGGAAGGGCGGCGCGGTAGCGAGTGTCACTAGTGCGGAGGTGCGTAATGAGGTCAGCGACAGTGGGAAAGGCAGCAAGGTCAGGAAAGAGGTACGGTAGCATGAGGCGGCTCAGGGCAGCAGTGGCAGGGGAAGAGTAGCGCGCAACTACAGCGTCGTACAAGGTCTGAGCACTCTTGTACTGACTAAAGTGCGCGCGCTCAGTGGTAGGCAGGTGGCGACGCACAGCAAGACGTGCAGCAGCATCGCGGGTGGCCCACTGAGAGCGAACAGTGGGGTCAGCATCAGCAGCAGGGGCAGGAGAGGCGCCAGAGGTGAGGTCAAAGAGGGAAAGACCGTCCGTCCTATCGCACTGTAAGAACAGCTGCAGGTCGTCGACCCAGACCTCAAAGTCAATGGCTCGACCCTCAGCGTCAAAAGCGAGGACACTAGGGGTAGCCATGACGACGACAGTGTAGCAGTGCAAGCAGTAGGGGAGGGGCACGCAGTAACAGTGGTGCTGTGCTCACCAGGCAGGGCAGGTCGGGCGGCTCGGCAGTAGGGTGGCCCGGCGGCTGGGCGGCTCGGCGGCTCGGCTGCTGGGCGGCTCGGCTCCCGGGCGGCTCGGCGGCAGGGCGGCTCGGCGGCAGGGCGGCTCGGCGGCTCGGCTCCCGGGCGACTCGGCGGCAGGGCGGCTCGGCAGCAGGGCGGCTCGGCTCCCGGGCGGCTCGGCTGCTGGGCGGCTCGGCGGCAGGGCGGCTCGGCGGTCGTAGGCGGCGGGGCCGGTGAGGATAGGCGGCGGGGCCGGTGAGGATAGGCGGCTGGGCCGCGAAGTGGGGCGGCGGGGCCGCGTAGGTGAGGGCGGCGAGGCCGCGAAGGCAAGGGCGGCGAGGCCGCGTAGGTGAGGGCGGCGGGGCCGCGAAGTGAGGGCGGCGGGGCCGCGTAGGCAAGGGCGGCGAGGCCGCGACGTGAGGGCGGCGAGGCCGCGAAGGCAAGGGCGGCGAGGCCGCGTAGGTGAGGGCGGCGGGGCCGCGAAGTGAGGGCGGCGGGGCCGCGAAGGTGAGGGCGGCGGGGCCGCGTAGGCAAGAGCGGCGAGGCCGCGTAGGTGAGGGCGGCGGGGCCGCGAAGTGAGGGCGGCGGGGCCGCAACGTGAGGGCGGCGGGGCCGCGCAGGTGAGGGCGGCGGGGCCGCGTAGGCAAGGGCGGCGAGGCCGCGACGTGAGGGCGGCGGGGCCGAGACGTGAGGGCGGTGGGGCCGCGTAGGTGAGGGCGGCGCAACGGGCCGCTAGGGGCGACACGGAGGGTCGCTAAAAAAAAGAAAGCGCGCCTCGGGGCGCGCTTCGGTGGGCCCTAGAAACAGTCCCTAGGAGGGGACCTGCTCTGATTCCATGAGAAAAGGAGAAAGCGAATGGATGAACTATGAATGAAGTGAGTACATATAGGAAACCCTAATTGGGTTGTACCCCCTATGGGATACCCCACTATAGCCTACACAACAGCATAAGCTATATGTATGTTCTGACACGTATGGCCCCGGATATAGGCGCCGTCTGATTAAAGGCGCCGGCGCCTCTATCTGGAGCATGGCGCTTATGGCCGGAACTCGATTATAAGCGCACCCCCTGAAAATTCTATCCTTATTATAAGCGCATCCCTTAACCTTTCATTGGAGGCATTACAAAAGAATTTACTAAATTGTCACTTTTTTCTAAGTAACATCAAATTAAGCTAGATCTCCTAACAAGTTTAGCCGGGGTACTTCTACCTACGGTAACATGGATCATACAGTAACCCTCCTACTCCTCCTCGTCAGATTCGGGCTCCTGGCAGTTGTTGCCAAAAAAACCATCAGCGATGATGTCATCGTCGACATCCACTTCAGCTGTCAGCTGGCTCCGCCTGTGCGCCATGGCGAGTCCGTCCTCACTGCCGTCAAGATGGTTGCTGATGCCACAGGTGAGGAAGGCATGCTTGATGAGGTCGGCGGGCACTGCCTTCGAGGCTTGTGATACCCACCGCAGGACGACCTCTGGTGAAGGCTTCTTCAGGTTCCCTGAAACATTACGGGAGAACGGTGGAAAGCAGTTAGTGCAACAACAAAGAATTCGGGGGGGGGGGGGGGGGGGGGGGGGGGAGGTGGAATACTGTACTCATGCCATACCTGCTGCCGTCAGCTGCTCTTGCCCCTCTGCCTCAAACCACCTCTGGTACTGCTGGCGGACCGACGCCTTAAAGCTCTTGTTGATGCAGACATCGAGCGGCTGTACCTCCGCCGTACAGCCCGACGGGATGATCGCCGGCACGCAGTTCATCTCGCGGAGCTTCTCCTTCACCTCCTCGGTGAGGTGACCGCGGTAAGAATCCAGCACCAGCATCGAGTTCTTGGCGTGTCTGCCGAACCGAGGCTTCAGGAACGGCTTCACGCACTCCTCAAGCCAGCGAACGACGCCAGGGGAGTCCATCCACCCGTTCTCGTGGCAAGCCACGGCCACATCTGCATGAAACACGCATGGGTGGTTAGAATTCAAACTCTGAAAGGAACTCAGTGACCGAGCCGTGCACCTCTTTACTTACCGGCAGGGAAATCGCCCTTCGGCAAGGTTTTGCGCTTGATGAACACCCACGGCTTCAGCTTCCTTCCGTCCGCCGTGCACGCCAACATCACGGTCACTCTCTGCTTCTGATACCCCGCGCTCCTGATAGGCACCGAGCGAACACCCGTTTCCTCCACGGTGGTGGTGGCGGGCATCTCCAGCCAGAGCGGCGTCTGGTCCGCGTTGATGATCCACGCGGTGTCGATGCCGCGCTCACGACGCTTGGCACGCACGAACTGCCAGAAGCTCTTGCACTGATCAGCGACATCTGCACGGCGGTGGAAGAGACGTCGGACACAGACGGAGGGCGTTAGTACAATTAAAGAAAATCAACGTGCCAAATTGAACGGGGTAATTCTCACGCGCTGCGGTTTTCTGGGCAACCCGGGTCTTCATGCGGACGCTCAGATTCCATCGCCGTCGAAAGCGCTCCGACCACCTCTGGCTTCCTTTCCACTTCTTGTCCGGGTACAGAAGCTTCATGAACTCCCGCGACCACTCCTGCAAGCGGCCGACTGACACGGCGGTTCCCTTGCGGCGCCACTCGAGTAGCTTCTCGTACACCTTCAACTCCATCGGCCGGTACCACGACGCTCGCCCGCGGCCGTGCATGCGCTTCCGAGAGGAGTGAACATCCTTGAGGAATTCCGCCGCCCGCTTCCAGTTGGTGAGACACTTCCGGTGGATTCCGCTCTCGCGAGCCAAGGCGCGCACCGACACCGCCAAGTCCATCAGAGCAACCCACTTCAACTTCTCCGCGGCGGTGTAACCTTGCCGCTTGTGGTCGGTGAGCTTGTGCCTGGGAGAGGGGGGGCGGGCATCACGGTTCTGTGAAGAGGGGTGGGGTCGCTTGCGATTATTCGGAGGATAGGTTGGTATGGGCAGTTTCTCGGGTAGCCCGTCGCGTGACCAGTACTCAACGTCGTCGTCGTCAGCGTCGCCCGTAACACCTTCTGGAAACACATCGTCAGCGGTGCCGCCCTGGGCGCCGCCCCCGGCGGAAGCCTCCGTGCCACCCTCGACGCCGTCAGCGCCGCTCGCTTCCTCTGCGTCAGCAACATCATCGTCGGCGCCGACCGCAGATTCGTCCCAAGGGCAATCGTCGGGCTGTCCCCAACGTCCTCCAGGAAAGTGTTCCACTTCCACGTACTCATCTTGCGCCTTGTTAGACTCCGGTTCGGAGAGGTATTCGTCGAACGCCGATGGGAGCAGTATCGTGAGCACGGGCTGATTGCCAGTGAGTTGCGGAGACACAGGACCCAGAGGCGGAGGAGCAAGAGGAACAGGAGGCGCAGGAGGTGCAGGAGGCGAAGGAGGAGCAGGAGGCGCAGGAGGCGCAGGAGGCGCAGGAGGCCGTGGTGGCTCTGGTGGTTCTGGTGGGATACGGGAGTACCACCCGTCAGCGTCTACTCTAAACGCGGGCCTTCGCGTAGGCTTTTTCTTGAACAAGAAGTGGGTGCCGCTGAATCCCGCCATGGCGGCGGCAGCCAGGCGAGAACTACCAAGAAACCGAACGAGAAACTGAGAGAGATGGAGAACAAATGAGAGATTCAAAGGGACCCCTTCTGGTTAGCGCCTCGGGGTCCTCGTCGGGGAGAGACGGGTACCCCCTGTCTGAACCCGGAGAGGAGGTTATCGCGGCACGAAGATGCTGCGCTGGCAGGGCATTCCAACCCCTTCTCGATGGTTCGGGTGAAATGCAGCTGCCTGCCAGCGCATGAAAGCCTGATTGGGCCGCAAGGCAACTTTCACGTCAGCGCTGGCAGGTGCGCTGCTCGTGGACGGGATTTGTGCGGTCGGGAATCGAAGCGCAGCAGTTTTCGGCGGGATTACATGCATTATCCCACGCGCATGTTACTCGATTGTGTTCGCCTTATTGCGGGCTTCGATTTGGTACATAAAAATAACAAATTCATTTTTGCCATGATATAAGCGCCGGCGCTTATGGCCGTTATTCAATTACAAGCGCCACCCCTAAAAAAAATGATTTTATTATAGGCGCATATGCGCCTATATCCGGGGTAATACGGTATATTATCTGAATGCTCTATGGCATGGAGCTGAAGCTTTCATTTAGTGCCCATGCAAGATCCTTCCCATTTTACTGTACCTCGAACCTACTCAATCTTCAAACCGTGGCTTCCCGTCGACCAATAAGGAATCCCTTCACAGCACCTAGCTATCGCTTGCTCACCAGCGTACGAAACACTGACGCGCGATGTTGCTTGTCGGGGATTGGTGTACGACCGCTTGGCGACTGTCAGCCGTTCGCAATAGCCATCTCTGTCCCCCCCATAGCCCACCACTCATCCGCTCTACGACAACCACCACCGCGCAGCCTGTCTTCCTCGTCGCTCTCCACAGCATATGCGCGCAGCGCACGCTTCACTGAGGCGACCCTCCCTCCCCACGCCTGCCACACCATTCAGAACCCCGACCGATTCTGAATCAGATGCGTCTTGGCTCGGCTCAGCCTGCTCCACCGCCACCACTGTCAACACAAACACCCGACTTGCACAAATCTTCCAGCGGACTGACACTCCCCTCCCCCGTCATTGCTTCGCCTGGCTGCCTACCGCAAATGCCCCTCCGCGCAGAATTCCGCCTCGCCTCCTCCGCTAACGCCAATAGTTCCCGCTGACGCCGCCTCGTCAATCTCGCGACTCCTCCCCCTCCGCCTCCGCCTCCTCCCCCTCCTCCGCCACCGGAGGAGAATCTTTCACCAGCTGCCACGACTACCGCCGAGTCGCATCCTGCAGCGACACGCCGAGCCCGCAACGTTTAATTAAACGACTTACGTCCTGAGCTGAGCGAGTCATTATGCCGCCGCATGACGAACCGCAAAGCAACGATCACAATTTGCCATACGATCACGAAGCAGCGGACGAAGGAATGCTAGCCACCCGCACCGCCTCCGCCGCCGCCGCCGCCGCCGATAGTGCTGACACTCCAGTGCCCGTGACGCGGCGCGAAGAGTGGGGGTGGTACCTGTACGACGCGGCGGTGTCCGCGTTTTACTCGGTGGCGCTGCCCGTGTTCTTCCCGCTGCTCCTCAACCAGCTCGCCGCCGACGCCGCGTGGCAGCAGGCGGGGCAGCCGCGCCCGCCCGACTGCGGCGTCGACGGCGTCGCCGTGAATTGCGCGCAGTGCGTGCCGGGCGAGGGAATGCAGCTGCTGACGTCATCTGGGTAGGTGAGAGAGCGGACGCGCTGCGACGGATGGAGGCGGGGACTCGAAAAGAGGGTTACTGGCGGGGGAAGGGGAAGATGGGGGAATGGGGACGAGTGGGATGGCTGAGCTTATTGGGGACGCAGCGTGTGGAATTGAGGTTTGTGGGGGAGCACTGTGTTGGGGTGACGTGGGGATGACGTTGGGGTGACGTCGGGGTGACGGAGGGGTGACGTCGGGGTGACGTCGGGGTGACGGAGGGGTGACGTCGGGGTGACGGAGGGGTGACGGAGGGTTGGCGGAGGGGTGACGGAGGGTTGGCGGAGGGGTGATGGAGGGCAGTGTGTTAGGAGGTGGAGATGGCATGATAGTATGCGCTGCTCGCCATCCCCACACCTCATGGGACGGTGACCGCACTCCCGTTCCCCATCCCTCGCTCCCCACCTCCCGTCCGCACCCTTCTCCCCACCGCCCTTTCCATCACTCTTCTCTCCCTCAATCCCCGTCCGTTGCCACCCTTCCCCCCTTCTCCCCTCTCCCCCCATTCCCCGTTTTCCCCCCAGCTACTCGCCGCTGCCGAATCCCAAGGTGCAGATGGGGGCGGCGAGCATGGATCCAGTGGCATTCGCTACAGTCACATTGGGGCTGTCCGTGGTGTGCCAGGTGGCGGCCTTCATCACCCTCGGGCCCCTCGCTGACTACGGCATGGGGCGCATGCGGGTGAGTGGGGATGTGGGATGTGGGACATGAGGGTGGGCGGATGGGAGGGTGGGAGTGTGGGGGTTTGCTGATGGGAGGGTGGGAGTGTGGGGGTTTGCTGATGGGAGGGTGGGCCTAGGAGGACAAGTGGAGGATGCAGGTGGGCGGGGGATGCAGGTGGGCGGGGGATGCAGGTGAGCGGGGGATGCAGGTGGGCGGGGGATGCAGGTGGGCGGGGGATGCAGGTGGGCGGGGGATGCAGGTGGGCGGGGGATGCAGGTGGGCGGGGGATGCAGGTGGGCGGGGGATGCGGGTGGGCGGGGGATGCGGGTGGGCATTGTGTGACCCTTATTGAAGCAGTGTTGCACTCCCTCCTTGCAAGGATAATAGCCCTCGCAAGGTGATGAGGCGTTGCAAGGTGGTGGGTGGGGGATGAGGGCGGGTTGAAGGTGCAAAGATGGGGGACAGCAAGCTGATGTGTCGTTGGCATAGATGCATCTATGATGGACACGCGCTGGACCCATGGTCTGGATGACATGTGCATGCCATGCCATGCCACGCCATGCCATGCCTTGCTCCTCTGTGCCCGCCTCTCCCCATCCCGCCTCTCCCCATCGCGCCTCTCCCCATCGCGCCTCTCCCCATCCGGCCTCTCCCCATCCGGCCTCTCCCCATCGCGCCTCTCCCCATCCGGCCTCTCCCCATCGCGCCTCTCCCCATCGCGCCTCTCCCCATCGCGCCTTTCCCCATCGCGCCTCTCCCCATCCCGCCTCTCCCCATCGCGCCTCTCCCCATCGCGCCTCTCCCCATCGCGCCTCTCCCCATCGCGCCTCTCCCCATCCAGCCTCTCCCCATCCGGCCTCTCCCCATCCGGCCTCTCCCCATCCTGCCTCTCCCCATCCGGCCTCTCCCCATCCGGCCTCTCCCCATCCCGCCTCTCCCCATCCGGCCTCTCCCCATCCGGCCTCTCCCCATCCCGCCTCTCCCCATCCGGCCTCTCCCCATCCGGCCTCTCCCCATCCCGCCTCTCCCCATCCCGCCTCTCCCCATCCGGCCTCTCCCCATCCGGCCTCTCCCCATCCGGCCTCTCCCCATCCGGCCTCTCCCCATCCCGCCTCTCCCCATCCGGCCTCTCCCCATCCGGCCTCTCCCCATCCCGCCTCTCCCCATCCGGCCTCTCCCCATCCCGCCTCTCCCCATCCGGCCTCTCCCCATCCGGCCTCTCCCCATCCGGCCTCTCCCCATCCGGCCTCTCCCCATCCGGCCTCTCCCCATCCGGCCTCTCCCCATCCGGTCTCTCCCCATCCGGCCTCTCCCCATCCGGCCTCTCCCCATCCGGCCTCTCCCCAACCCTCCATACTTTCGAGTTGACTCAGCACATCCCCCTTCGCTTCCCCGTCCGCTCCCCCGTAACAGCTGCTACAGGGTGGCACAGCCATGGGCATAACAGCGTGTGCTCTCTGCATGGCGCTGGTGTCACCATCCCTGTGGTGGCTCTCAGGGGTGCTGCTCATCACGGCCAATGTGGGCTATGGTCTCGCCATTGTCGCCTACTACAGGTGTGTGGGTCCCGTATGCATGACTCTCCCTGCTACTACACATATGACTCTACCTGCTACTACACATATGACTCTACCTGCTACTACACATATGACTCTACCTGCTACTACACATATGACTCTACCTGCTACTACACATATGACTCTACCTGCTACTACACATATGACTCTACCTGCTACTACACATATGACTCTACCTGCTACTACACATATGACTCTACCTGCTACTACACATATGACTCTACCTGCTACTACACATATGACTCTACCTGCTACTACACATATGACTCTACCTGCTACTACACATATGGCTCTACCTGCTACTACACATATGACTCTACCTGCTACTACACATATGACTCTACCTGCTACTACACATATGACTCTACCTGCTACTACACATATGACTCTACCTGCTACTACACATATGGCTCTACCTGCTACTACACATATGGCTCTACCTGCTACTACACATATGACTCTACCTGCTACTACACATATGACTCTACCTGCTACTACACATATGACTCTACCTGCTACTACACATATGACTCTACCTGCTACTACACATATGACTCTACCTGCTACTACACATATGACTCTACCTGCTACTACACATATGACTCTACCTGCTACTACACATATGACTCTACCTGCTACTACACATATGACTCTACCTGCTACTACACATATGACTCTACCTGCTACTACACATATGACTCTACCTGCTACTACACATATGACTCTACCTGCTACTACACATATGACTCTACCTGCTACTACACATATGGCTCTACCTGCTACTACACATATGGCTCTACCTGCTACTACACATATGACTCTGCTACTACACATATGACTCTACCTGCTACTACACATATGACTCTACCTGCTACTACACATATGACTCTACCTGCTACTACACATATGACTCTACCTGCTACTACACATATGACTCTACCTGCTACTACACATATGGCTCTACCTGCAACTACACATATGACTCTACCTGCTACTACACATATGACTCTACCTGCTACTACACATATGACTCTACCTGCTACTACACATATGACTCTACCTGCTACTACACATATGACTCTACCTGCTACTACACATATGACTCTACCTGCTACTACACATATGACTCTACCTGCTACTACACATATGACTCTACCTGCTACTACACATATGACTCTACCTGCTACTACACATATGACTCTACCTGCTACTACACATATGACTCTACCTGCTACTACACATATGGCTCTACCTGCTACTACACATATGACTCTACCTGCTACTACACATATGACTCTACCTGCTACTACACATATGACTCTACCTGCTACTACACATATGACTCTACCTGCTACTACACATATGGCTCTACCTGCTACTACACATATGGCTCTACCTGCTACTACACATATGACTCTACCTGCTACTACACATATGACTCTACCTGCTACTACACATATGACTCTACCTGCTACTACACATATGACTCTACCTGCTACTACACATATGACTCTACCTGCTACTACACATATGACTCTACCTGCTACTACACATATGACTCTACCTGCTACTACACATATGACTCTACCTGCTACTACACATATGACTCTACCTGCTACTACACATATGACTCTACCTGCTACTACACATATGACTCTACCTGCTACTACACATATGACTCTACCTGCTACTACACATATGACTCTACCTGCTACTACACATATGGCTCTACCTGCTACTACACATATGGCTCTACCTGCTACTACACATATGACTCTGCTACTACACATATGACTCTACCTGCTACTACACATATGACTCTACCTGCTACTACACATATGACTCTACCTGCTACTACACATATGACTCTACCTGCTACTACACATATGACTCTACCTGCTACTACACATATGGCTCTACCTGCAACTACACATATGACTCTACCTGCTACTACACATATGACTCTACCTGCTACTACACATATGACTCTACTTGCTACTACACATATGACTCTACCTGCTACTACACATATGGCTCTACCTGCTACTACACATATGGCTCTACCTGCTACTACACATATGGCTCTACCTGCTACTACACATATGGCTCTACCTGCTACTACACATATGACTCTACCTGCTACTACACATATGACTCTACCTGCTACTACACATATGACTCTACCTGCTACTACACATATGACTCTACCTGCTACTACACATATGGCTGTACCTGCTACTACACATATGACTCTACCTGCTACTACACATATGACTCTACCTGCTACTACACATATGACTCTACCTGCTACTACACATATGGCTCTACCTGCTACTACACATATGACTCTACCTGCTACTACACATATGACTCTACCTGCTACTACACATATGACTCTACCTGCTACTACACATATGACTCTACCTGCTACTACACATATGACTCTACCTGCTACTACACATATGACTCTACCTGCTACTACACATATGACTCTACCTGCTACTACACATATGACTCTACCTGCTACTACACATATGACTCTACCTGCTACTACACATATGACTCTACCTGCTACTACACATATGACTCTACCTGCTACTACACATATGACTCTACCTGCTACTACACATATGACTCTACCTGCTACTACACATATGACTCTACCTGCTACTACACATATGACTCTACCTGCTACTACACATATGACTCTACCTGCTACTACACATATGACTCTACCTGCTACTACACATATGACTCTACCTGCTACTACACATATGGCTCTACCTGCTACTACACATATGGCTCTACCTGCTACTACACATATGACTCTACCTGCTACTACACATATGACTCTACCTGCTACTACACATATGACTCTACCTGCTACTACACATATGACTCTACCTGCTATGACTCTACCTGCTACTACACATATGACTCTACCTGCTACTACACATATGACTCTACCTGCTACTACACATATGACTCTACCTGCTACTACACATATGGCTCTACCTGCAACTACACATATGACTCTACCTGCTACTACACATATGACTCTACCTGCTACTACACATATGACTCTACTTGCTACTACACATATGACTCTACCTGCTACTACACATATGGCTCTACCTGCTACTACACATATGGCTCTACCTGCTACTACACATATGGCTCTACCTGCTACTACACATATGGCTCTACCTGCTACTACACATATGACTCTACCTGCTACTACACATATGACTCTACCTGCTACTACACATATGACTCTACCTGCTACTACACATATGACTCTACCTGCTACTACACATATGGCTGTACCTGCTACTACACATATGACTCTACCTGCTACTACACATATGACTCTACCTGCTACTACACATATGACTCTACCTGCTACTACACATATGACTCTACCTGCTACTACACATATGACTCTACCTGCTACTACACATATGACTCTACCTGCTACTACACATATGACTCTACCTGCTACTACACATATGACTCTACCTGCTACTACACATATGACTCTACCTGCTACTACACATATGACTCTACCTGCTACTACACATATGGCTCTACCTGCTACTACACATATGACTCTACCTGCTACTACACATATGGCTCTACCTGCTACTACACATATGACTCTACCTGCTACTACACATATGACTCTACCTGCTACTACACATATGACTCTACCTGCTACTACACATATGACTCTACCTGCTACTACACATATGACTCTACCTGCTACTACACATATGACTCTACCTGCTACTACACATATGACTCTACCTGCTACTACACATATGGCTCTACCTGCTACTACACATATGGCTCTACCTGCTACTACACATATGACTCTGCTACTACACATATGACTCTACCTGCTACTACACATATGACTCTACCTGCTACTACACATATGACTCTACCTGCTACTACACATATGACTCTACCTGCTACTACACATATGACTCTACCTGCTACTACACATATGACTCTACCTGCTACTACACATATGGCTCTACCTGCTACTACACATATGGCTCTACCTGCTACTACACATATGACTCTACCTGCTACTACACATATGACTCTACCTGCTACTACACATATGACTCTACCTGCTACTACACATATGACTCTACCTGCTACTACACATATGACTCTACCTGCTACTACACATATGACTCTACCTGCTACTACACATATGACTCTACCTGCTACTACACATATGGCTCTACCTGCTACTACACATATGGCTCTACCTGCTACTACACATATGACTCTGCTACTACACATATGACTCTACCTGCTACTACACATATGACTCTACCTGCTACTACACATATGACTCTACCTGCTACTACACATATGACTCTACCTGCTACTACACATATGACTCTACCTGCTACTACACATATGGCTCTACCTGCAACTACACATATGACTCTACCTGCTACTACACATATGACTCTACCTGCTACTACACATATGACTCTACCTGCTACTACACATATGACTCTACCTGCTACTACACATATGACTCTACCTGCTACTACACATATGACTCTACCTGCTACTACACATATGGCCACTGCACACGGTGCTACCTGCCCTCCCAGTCCCTCTGGTGGCTCTCATGGCTGCTCCTCATCGCCACCATCCTTGGCTACTACACGTGTGTCAATGCTGAGATACCGCTTCCCCTGCACACGCCATTGAGTGCTACAGGTGTGACCTGCACACACACATATCGGTGCAGTGTGCACACATAGCTGTGCTTTCTCGCCTCGCCCGTGTAATGAGTCGTGTTTTGAGTCGACTCAAAACACTTGCTCGCCTCACCCACACGTGAACGCCTGCTGGCTCACAGCTGCCACTGCACCACATCTTCCCCTCCCCATTCCCACCCCCCTCCTCCCTGCCCCCACTTCCCCCCACCTGCTACCTGCCTGTGCTGGTGTACCCGGCTCCTCCGTTGCTGCTTGCACCACAGCTTGCAGTGAACGCCCAAACAGCAGAGCTGCAGGTGCTGAGTCTATTTTTCAGTCGACTCAAAAGCAGACTCATCAAACGCCCAAACAGCAGAGCTGCAGGTGCTGAGTCTATTTTTCAGTCGACTCAAAAGCAGACTCATCAAACGCCCAAACAGCAGAGCTGCAGGTGTTGAGTCTATTTTTCAGTCGACTCAAAAGCAGACTCATCAAACGCCCAAACAGCAGAGCTGCAGGTGCTCCTCATTCAACCCGTTCCTTGTCCCCACGCCTCCCTTTCCCTCCACTCCACCTCCTCCCTTGCCCTCCACTCCACCTCCTCCCTTGCCCTCCACTCCACCTCCTCCCTTGCCCTCCACTCCACCTCCTCCCTTGCCCTCCACTCCACCTCCTCCCTTGCCCTCCACTCCACCTCCTCCCATGTCCCTACCTCCCCTCACCAGCTACCTGCCTGTGCTCGTGGATGCGGCTCCTCCAGTGCTCCTCGCAGCACAGCTTGCAGCGAGCGCCCATGCAGAGCTGTCTTGTGCTGCCTCTCTCACTGCTGCTGCTGCCCGTGTGCCTGGTGCGGTGGAGGCGGGGAAAGCAGCGGAGACAGAGGCGGGGGCGGATAGGCCAGCAGAGAGGGAAGCAGAGGAGGCCACAGAAAAGGCACCAGTGCAAGTTGGTAAAGAATACGAGCAGGCAGGGATGGGAGAGCAGGAATTGATGGGGAAGCAGGCGTGGGCGGCTGCAGAGGCGCACACACATGCAGGCGTGGAGAGCAGTGGCGAGGCATTCGTTGCCGTGGACTCGTGTGCGAGAGACTCGTGTCGGGCGGATAAGGGGGACCTGTACACACCGCTTCTCGTCGCCCGGGACCAGGTGACCCCTGCATGCTGCTTCTTGAGAGTGGCGAAAGTAGTGTTTTGACACATCTCAAAAAACACTGCTTCTATCATAAGGGTGACCTGTACACACCGCTTCTTGTCGCCCGGGACCAGGTGTGGTGTGAACTGAATCTTTAGCTGCGACTTGATAGTTGCGAAATACCCATGTTGCACTGTTGGGTGGTGTGAACTGAATCTTTAGCTCATGCCTGGTGGCAGAGGCAGGAGGGAAGAGCAGGGACAACGTTTTCTAGTGCAGCTCACTTTGCCTTCTTTTCTCCCACAACATTGACATTCTCCCTCCTGCTATTCCCCCCTTCCCCTCTCTCCATTCCGTCCACTCCCCCTACCCCTCCCCTAGCTCCAGGAGAAGAACCACACGCATGTCACTCACAGGCAGGAGTCGCCTGTTCCAGCATCACAACGCTGCTCTCTCAACCCACCAACTCCCTCAAGCTCCCTCCCTCATTTCTTTCCACCCCCTCCTTCTCTGCCCACCAGGAGGAGAATCGCATGTCACTGTCAGGGGTGGCCTGTGCCAGCATCGCCTCCTCACCACGCTCCTTTCCACCCACCAACTCCCATGCTCTCTCCCTCATCTGCCCCCAACCCTCCTCCCCTCCCACCAGGAGGAGAATCGCATGTCACTGACAGGGGTGGCCTGTGCCAGCATCGCCTCCATCCTCGCCACGCTCCTCTCACCCCACCATTCCTATGCTCCCCTCATCTTGCCCTCCACCACTGCCTTCCCCCATCCCCCCAGGAGGAGAATCGCATGTCACTGACAGGAGTCGCCTGTGCCAGCATCGCCTCCATCCTCGCAACGCTCCTCTCCTTCGCAGCCACGCTCCCCGTCTCCTCCGACTCCCTCAAGCTGCGCCTCGCCCTGCTCGCCTGCGCCCTCTGGTGGCTCCTCCTCTCCCTCCCCACCTTCCTCTGGCTCCTCCCGCGTCCCGGCCCACCCTTCCCCCCTCCACCCCCCCTCCCCTCCTCCTCCCACTCCTCCGCATGCCACCGCACCGCATCCCACCTCGCCGCACGCCTCGCCTCCGCCCTCTCCTCTGCCTTCTCCGGCTGGCGCCACATGGGGCGACTCTTCTCCGAAGCCCGCCGCTACCGCTCTGCCTTTGCCACGCTCTGCACGCCGCTGCTCTTCTACCTGCAGCGCTGGATGCACCCCGTGCTGACCAACAAGGCCATGGTCATGCTTATGCTCGCCGGCATGCTGCCGCTGCCGCTCTGGGAGTTACTGGGCTACCTCACGTCGCCGCAGTCCATAGGGCTGAAGGCCCCTTGGGAGCTGTTTGTGTTTGCGTGCTGGTTTGGGTTCTTTCTGGGCGGGCTGAACGCGTACTCGAAGACGCTGTTCATTGACATGATTCCAGTCGGGCGCGAGGCGGCATTTTTCTCGCTCTACTCTGTGAGCGACAAGGGCTCGTCGTGGCTGGGGCCGTTCATCGTTGCAATCATTGTGCAGGTGGGTCTGCTTGTCCTCCGCTTCCTCCGACTTCTCCTTTCTCTTTTCTTCCCACTTCTCCACCTCTCCCTAGTCATGCCTTGCCCTGCCGTGGCCACATGGCACCCTCACTGCATCACACCACACCTTACCAGACAAGCCAACTTGCATTCACATGCTCACAATGGCTATCTCAATTGTCTCATTACAATCACATTGAACTGCCTCCCTGCCTGCCTGTGCCATTGCAGATTACGGGTGAGCTCCGCCCCAGCTTCCTCTACGTCTTCCTCGTCATCCTCATTCCCTTAATCTGCCTGCACTTCTTTGTCAACCACCAGCAAGGCATTGTGGATGCCGGTAGGGCCGCACACCAACTGCATCAGGTGGCAAACCATGACGACCAATGAATGAACATGGAATAGCTTGGTCTGATATATGAGGAAATGTGATCTTTCATCATGCAAAAACTGAGAATTGTGATTAGGGCACAGCTCACCAAAAGAGCAGACGGTGCCGTGAACCTGAGAATCAAATACAGCACTGAAGGACTTCGTGCCTAGTCACCATGGTAAACTCTCAATTGAAATGTAGCTGTTTTACGAGTATGTAACGAGGGTGACAAACGTTTTCTGATTTCGCTTCGCAAACCTACGCAACCGTCTTACTATCAAAACCGTTCTAAAGAAAACACTTTCTTGTTGGTGAATGTACGGTGGGTGAGGTGGCACGGTGCCCAGGCGATGCATCTTGTCGTGCCAGAATTGTATCGCGAGCCACGTGGGACAATTGTAGCCGTTTGTTTCGTGACACTCGAGGTCGAGGGCACAAATGGGTGGTCAGATTAGCGAAGGGTTACTTGATTACAGGTGACGAATCAATCCGTGTGACCGCATTCGCTGAAGTGTAGGAGAATAAGCTCTAGGAATTCCTGGTCCGCAAGTTCTGGCTTGCATTGCAGTTTCAACAAGACGCACCCTGCTCGTCGTGTCGCCTGACAACCAATTTTAGCAGTTGTTGATAAGCGCAGTATTGTACGCGAAACACAGTAATTAATAAATTCGCCTTCCATGTCGCCCTCTGTCGCTTCCGTGCTGCCAGAGCGACTCGCCATGCCGGCCGCCGCTTCAGCCGCTACCTGCGCCCCTGCGGCAACTTCAAGGCGGCTAGCCACTGCACCGAGCATCGTTTCGTGCCGCCACCGTCCCGCACTGCGCCGCCAGAACTCGCTGCAGCGAGCGATCGGGCATTCCGCACGATCAGCTGGTTCCAGACCGTCGCCTACGACGCCGGCGACGTCGCCCAGGGCGAGCAGCTCCGCCGCGTCGCCGTCGCCAGCGTCGCCACCGTCGCCCGCCGTGACGCGGCCGAGTCGCACGCCGCACAGCGGGTACCACTACGCGCCGAGCAGCAGTAGCAGCAGCGGCGGCGCTGATAAGCCATTCTTCGAGGGGTGGTACTTCAAGGTGTCGCTTCCCAACTCGCGCGACTCGTTCGCATGGATGTACTCCGTTGAAAATCCCTCCGCTCCGCCCCCCGCAGCCCCCTCCGCGGCTTCCCCCGGAGCGCCATCCGCTTCCCCCGCCGGCGAGCAGGCGGAGCGCGCGAAGGGGGGGCTGCCGTGCGTGATGATGCAGGCGATGGGGCCGGCGGTGGACAGGCAGGCGGAGTGGGGGCGCGGTGACGCGGGCGCGGAGGGCGGGGGAGATGCGAGGGACTATGTGTACCAACAAACGGCGGACACGGGACGATTCTGGGGAGGTGAGCGCGGGGGAAAGGAGTAGGCCGGTCAGGGAAGGTCGTGTTCCTCCCCCCTCCTCCTCTCCCGGCCTAGGTAGTATCCCAGGCGGAGTGTTTCTCCCCTCTTGTTCCCTGGCGCCTCTTCTCCTACTGCCCCCGAGAACCTACCCTAGTCCTCTCTTCGCGTAACCCTTTCTGAGCCCCATCGTCCCCTATTCTCTCATCTCATGTCAATTACCCATCCCCTTCTCCTTACTCCATTCCCTTTCCTCCGCTCCATCTCCCCCCTTACTTTCGGCCCACTCCCCTCTAAAGTGCGGCACGAGTTGGCTCTAGGCACATGCTTCCAGCCCAGGGAGGGGCAGGTGTCGCCTCTGGGGGAGGTGTCACCTCAGGTGGGTGGTACTGGCAGCAGGGGAGGTGCCGCCTCAGGTGGGTGGTACTGGTAGGAAGGGAGGGTTGATCGGTACGCTGAGCTTATTCACCACATACTTATGCACACTCTATATTGTGTAAATGTAAACCACAGGTTTAGTTTTGAGTCGACTCAAAACTTGCTGAGCTTATTCGCCATACTTATGCACACTCTATATTGTGTGAATGTAAACCACAGGTGTCCACCGTTCTTCCAGACACATGTTTATGCCCCATTTGTATTCCACGTTTACGCAACACGCTTGTTCAACGTATCCACATACCACATCTATATACCTGATCCGTAGTACTTACACACCGTCTTACAGGGCTATTGGTACCTTGAGCGGCTTAAGGGGGGGAGGAGAGATGCGCATGGATGAGAGGGAAAGGAAAAATAGGGGAGTGAGAAGGAGCATAGATGTGAGAAGGGCAGGGCGAGTGTGGTTGAGTGGGTTGGGGCATCCACTGGGTTGGGGCATCCACTGGGTTGGGCCTTGGAAGGGTAGGCACATGTGGGCATGAGTGAGAGTGACTGGGTTCGGTATGCTGTAAGGCGCCTGAAAACACGTGGGTGGTGTTGTGTGCTGCTGTGTGCGTGTTGGTGTTTGAGCTTGCTGTGTGCGTGGGGGCTGTATTTGCTGCGGCTGACATAACAAGTGCGCATGCCTTGTCCTTACATGTGTCTTGTGAGCAACAGGAGTTTGAGGCACGGGTGCAGTATGGATTTCAGGTCACGCCCTTCCTGCACCTAGGCACGCTCAAGAACCAAGATGATGGCAGGTGATGATGGCAGGTGATGATGGCAGGTGATGATGGCAGGTGATGATGGTGGTGGTGGTGGTGATGGTGGTGATGATGGTGATGATGGTGGTGATGATGGTGATGATGGTGGTGATGATGGTGGTGATGATGGTGATGATGGTGGTGGTGATGATGGTGATGATGGTGGCGATGGTGATGTTGATGGTGGTGATGATGGTGGTGATGATGGTGGTGATGGTGATGTTGATGGTGGTGATGATGGTGATGATGGTGGTGGTGATGATTGTGATGATGGTGGTGATGGTGATGTTGATGGTGGTGATGGTGGTGATGATGGTGGTGATGGTGATGTTGATGGTGGTGATGGTGGTGGTGATGGTGGTGGTGATGGTGATGTTGATGGTGGTGGTGATGGTGATGATGGCAGGTGATGATGGCAGGTGATGGTGGTGGTGATGGTCGATGGTGCTACGTTGCTGGATGCTATGCTACACACTGGTTGTGGGTGTCGCCTCTTCCCCTCTGACTCTCACCGGGCCTCATCCCATCCCTTACCGTGTTTCTGATGTTTCAATCACCATTTCACCCATTTCATCCCCATGTATCTTTCATATGATCCTCAAACGCCATTCCAACCACCCACCACTCCAACCCCAACCCAACCCCTATCCACCTGCTATGTTTCTTAAGAATTCTAATAAAAGTCCAACCCCTACCCAATCCCGATCCACCTGCTCTGCACCTCCTTCCCATCCTCCCGAGCAGCATAGTGAGGTGGCGCTACGAGGTGACGCCCATCGATGGCTGGGGGCCCAGGGGCGGCACACAGCTGTCAACCGCTGGTTGGCTCTCTGCGCTGCCCGCTTTTGAACCGCACTGGCAGGTGAGGGTGACGTGGCAGGTGATGCTGACGTGGCAGCTGGGGAGCCAGGACTGGAGATTCTGAGTGTGTTTCTAGTCGTCTCAAAAGACTGCAGTTGCAGATGCAGCTGATGTGGCAGCTGATGTGGCAGCTGATGAGCCGTCGCCTTGTCATTACGGCATACACCAACCATGTCCCCACACGCCCCGCATCCCCGCCCCTTCCCCCACAGGTGTGCATGGGCATGGGCGAGCCAGGGTGTGGGGGGATTGCCGGGGCCTGGGGACCACCGATGAGATCGCTGCTCCCTTTTGAGTCATCCGAGAGACTCTATCGTCGCCCCCCATCACCCCCCATCGTCCCCCAGCACCCCCCATCACCCCCCAATGCCCCATCACGCCCCATCACCCCCAAACGCCCTCCATCACCCCCCATCGCCCCACGCAGGTGTGCATGGCGATGGGGCGAGCAAGCGGGTGGGTGGAGTGGCAAGGGCACCGCGTTGACTTCACAGACGCCGTCACCTACTCTGAGAAGAACTGGGGGGGCGCCTTCCCGCTCAAATGGTTCTGGGTATGACACAGACGCCAATGTTGAGGGGGGTCGGCTGGGTTCAGAGTAACGCAGAGCAGAGACGTCTCAATCCTGCTGCGCGGAGTCGCTTTAAAACCCGCGGGGCAAGAACCTCCAAATTGGTTCAACCTTCCTAACTTCGGTTGAGTGTGACCCTGTCACCCAAAATCCTGGCCGATTGCGTCTCTCGCCCCAACCAGCCCTCCTAGCTTTGAGCAATTTGGCCCGCGGGGTTTTAAGTCTGTAGGGCAGAGAAGGTCAGGTGCAGGCAGTTTAGTGCCTGGTTTACCTCTCCTGTGATCGCATCCTATCCGTGCCATCCGCTGCTTCCCACCTCTCCTTCCCTTCCCTATTTTCTCCCCGCTTCCCACCTCTCCTTCCCTTCCCTATTTTCTCCCCGCTTCCCACCTCTCCTTCCCTTCCCTGTTTTCTCCCCGCTTCCCACCTCTCCTTCCCTTCCCTATTTTCTCCCCGCTTCCCACCTCTCCTTCCCTTCCCTATTTTCTCCCCGCTTCCCACCTCTCCTTCCCTTCCCTATTTTCTCCCCGCTTCCCACCTCTCCTTCCCTTCCCTATTTTCTCCCCGCTTCCCACCTCTCCTTCCCTTCCCTATTTTCTCCCCGCTTCCCACCTCTCCTTCCCTTCCCTATTTTCTCCCCGCTTCCCACCTCTCCTTCCCTTCCCTATTTTCTCCCTGCTTCCCACCTCTCCTTCCCTTCCCTATTTTCTCCCCGCTTCCCACCTCTCCTTCCCTTCCCTATTTTCTCCCCGCTTCCCACCTCTCCTTCCCTTCCCTATTTTCTCCCCGCTTCCCACCTCTCCTTCCCTTCCCTATTTTCTCCCCGCTTCCCACCTCTCCTTCCCTTCCCTATTTTCTCCCCGCTTCCCACCTCTCCTTCCCTTCCCTATTTTCTCCCCGCTTCCCACCTCTCCTTCCCTTCCCTATTTTCTCCCCGCTTCCCACCTCTCCTTCCCTTCCCTATTTTCTCCCCGCTTCCCACCTCTCCTTCCCTTCCCTATTTTCTCCCCGCTTCCCGCCTCTTCTTCCCTTCCCTACTTTCTCCCCGTTTCCCACCTCTTCTTAATCAAATTTTATCCCCGTTTCCCACTTCCTTACCTCCCTGTCTCCCCCCCTCAGATTCAGTGCAATGTGTGGTCGCACGTGTCACTGGGGTCCGCGGTGGCGCTCACAGTGGCAGGAGCGAAGCGGCAGCTCAACCTGCCTCTGCTCGCCAACTCCGTTGAGGAAGTGGGCATGGTGAGCCGCGGGGATACACTGAGAGAGGCAGGGAGTATACGGTTGGGGTGCCTCAAAATGGCGCTCACAGGGGCAGGGGCGAAGCGGCAGCCTCTGCTGGCCACCATGCTGGTGAGGCATGGTGAGGCATGGTGAGGCATGGTGAGGCATGGTGAGATGAAGGTGGGCATGGTGACATCGTTTTCTCCCAACCTTTTCCTCCCACTTACCCTCCACTTTCGCCCCTTATCTTGTCCAAACCATGCAGGTGGGGCTGCACTGGCAGGGGCAGTTCATCGAGTTTGTGCCCAACAGAGGGGTGGTGGAGTGCCAGTCACTCCCAAAGTCCTCCCTTCCTTTGAGGCCCTCTTGAATCCCCACATACCAGCCTTCTCTTTGGCTCTCTTTGCATACAGGTAGGGCTGCACTGGCAGGGGCAGTTCATCGAGTTTGTGCCCAACAGGGGGGCCGTGGAGTGGAAGGTGCAGCCGTGGGGCAGCTGGCACATGCACGCTCACAACGAGCAGTACGAGGTGAGGAGGAGTGGTGAGAGGTGAGGCGGAGTGGTGTGAGGTGAGAACGAGCTGTATGAGGTGAGATCGAGCAGTACGAGGTGACGGGGATTGGTGTGTGGTGACATTGAGGAGAAAGTTCGCAGTTTTTTTTCACTCTCGTTTTCAGTTTCCCTCACTGTTCCTCACTGTTCCTCACTGTTCCTCACTGTTACCTGAGAGCACCGTCACATGCCCCATCTGCCCCCCTCGCTTCCCCCACTGCTCCTCGCCCTCCCCTCCTGCCAGGTAACAGTGGAGGCGCACACACTCCCGGGCGACAACGGCATGTGAGGTGCCTTAAAAGTCCTCACCTTGCTCTTCCCCCTTTCCACCCCCTCCCCCTCTACCAGGTAACAGTGGAGGCGCACACACTCCCGGGCGACAACGGCATGTGAGGTGCCTTAGAAGTCCTCACCTTGCTCTTCCCCCTTTCCACCCCCTCCCCCTCTACCAGGTAACAGTGGAGGCGCACACACTCCCGGGCGACAACGGCATGTGAGGTGCCTTAGAAGTCCTCACCTTGCTCTTCCCCCTTTCCACCCCCTCCCCCTCTACCAGGTAACAGTGGAGGCGCACACACTCCCGGGCGACAACGGCATGTGAGGTGCCTTAGAATTCCTCACCTTGCTCTCCCCCCTTTCCACCCCCTCCCCTCTACCAGGTAACAGTGGAGGCGCACACACTACCGGGCGACAATGGCACGCCTCTGAGGGCGCCAACAGCGGAGGGCATGAGGTTTTTCTGCAAAGACTCGTTTGACGGCCGGGTCAAGCTGGAGCTGCGCCAGCGGTACTCGGGGCAGGTGAGGCTCTCCCGACTCAAAAGAAAAATCACAGTAGTGACTGGATATAAATTTCTCTGTTGCGACACAAAAAAAAAATCTCTAACGTTACTCGGATGGGGCAGGTCCGGCAGGACTTTTGAGTCGACTCAAAAGTCAACTCGGATGGGGCAGGCCCGGCAGGTGGGGTATGTGAAGCTTCATGGATGCTTGGAGAGATGCGTCCGTGCTTGCTGCTGCTTTGGTCATTCCCCATCTGGACCACTCGCCTCTTCTTTACTTCTAGCTCCTTCTCCCCTCCCTCGCTACCCCACCTCTCAATGCTCATATATTTTACGGCCGCGGATAAGTGTAGAGCAGCAGCAGAGGGAACTGTACCCATTGGACGCGTACATTTCCACTCTGAGACAGCAGAGGGCACAGTAACTGTCGTGTTGAGTTTTGAGACGTCTGAAAACTAAGGCAGCAGTGGGCCGAATAAATGTCACTTCATTTTTGAGGCGTCTAAGAAAGAGTAGCAGGCAGAGAGCATTGAGGACCTTGAAATAGCACATCCCGATTCGGAAAACTGTCACTCTTCTTTTGCACATCCTTCAATTGATCCATCTAGCCGCCCCTCCCACCCACTCCCACCAGCTTCTCCTGGCGCCACGGACAGCAGCAAGGCAGCTCCTTCAAAGTGTTAATTTTGCCTTTCTTACAGAAAGTGTTAATCCCGCATGCAATCGTATCGTGCCCCCTCTTGCTCCCACCAGTTCCTTTTGGAGGCACGAAACACTTGAGCAGCGGTGGCGGTCCTTGAAAGAATTGCTTCTCTCCATTTGTACAATGTTTCCCTTGCTCAGGCCATTACCCCCCTCCCCCACTCCCACCACTTGTTCCTAGAGACGGGGAGCAAGGCAGCAGCAAGGCAGAAACCCCTGAACTGAAAGTCGGTTGATTCTCCATTGTATTGTAATTGAACCCCCCATGCCATCACACACACCCCCTCCTCCCTCCAGTTACTCCTGAGGGCGGAGAGCACAGCAGCAGCGGTGGAGGTGGGAGGCGGGCCGTGGTGGGAGGCATGGGAGCAGAGGAGCCGCATGAACCCCGCCCAGAGCGCTGTTATCTCGCTGCCTCTCAACCTCTCCTCCCTGCTCCCGCCCTCCCTGCAACCTCCGGGCCTGTGACTCAACCGTGTGCCATCATGCCGGCCCGTGCCATCATTATGCCTGTCCTTCCCTGAAGCTGTCACATCGTGCAGCACATGAACGCACTCATTATTCTGTACTGTATAATGTCAGGGTTTGTTCTTCATGTCAGTACCATTGTTGCACTGCACAGGGTTGAAATGGAATGGAGAGCATCACCTGTGGGCTGTAATGGATACCACAAGGTGCTCCGATTAACAGTGTTACCGTACCGTAAAATTCTATTTGTATAGTTTCCCTCGTTACCCACCTTCACACTAGCAACACTCGCTACCGCGCTACCCTCCCAGCCGAGTTCCTAGAGAGGAACCCGCCCCCGATGTACATCACTCTCTACTTCATAGTCACCCGCCTCCCTGACTCTCTTCGTGCAGTCAGGGACCACTTTCTCGCACTTGACCCCACAGACCTCACTGTGGACTTGCTTGAGAAGCACCTCCTTGCAGGCCCCTCGTGGAAAACCACATCCCTGCTTTCCACCACCCGCTGATCCGCCACAATCCACAACATCCAAGCCTTACTCCTTTCCGACACCCCAGTGAAAATGCCACATTGTGCCTTGGGTCCGGTTCAGCCGCTCCGCTGCCCCATTTTGCTGCGGCGTGTAAATAACAGAAAGCTGGTGGGTGATGCTCTTGTCTTCAAGCCAACCATTCCCATGTGAGGAAGATTAAGGTACCGTATCACCCCAGATAGTAGCGCATATGCGCTTATAATAAAATCAGTTATTAAGGGGGGCGCTTGTAATTGAGTATCGGCCATAAGCGCCGGCGCTTATAGAATGACAAAATACAGAAATACAACTTAAACGCACCAAATTGTACATTTCAATCGAATCGAAATTTTACAGCGTCCAGAATCAGAATCAAGTGTCAAACATATATGCTTAGTTATATCTAGGCTTAGTTCATGTGTTTACATTTGTCTAGGCTATAGTGGGTTTAGTCTTAGGGGGTACAGAATTCTCTCGACATTCTACTTGTACCCTTCCTTGCTTCCTAGTCATCCATTCTCGCCTAAGATTCTAACATGGTATCAGAGCAATTAAGTCTTAGGACCTAATCTCAATGGGCCCACCACCTACTGCACTGCCCGTACCTAGCCCGTCGACTTCGTCGCCCGCGCCCGGCCCGTACCTAGCCCGTCGCCCGGCCCGTATCTAGCTCGTCGCCTCGGCCCCGCTGGCCCCGTCGACTTCGTCGCCCGCGCCCGGCCCGTACCTAGCCTGTCGCCCGGCCCGTACCTAGCCCGTCGCCCAGCCTGTACGTAGCCCGTCACCTCGGCCCCGCTGGCCCCGTCAATTTCGTCGCCTGTGCCCGGCCCGTACCTAGCCTCGCGCCAGGTCCCTTACCTGCCCAGCGCCCGGCCCCATACCTGCCCAGTGCCTGGCCCCGTCCCAGCCCAGCACCTGGCCCTGCAAGTGCCCAGCGCCAGGCCCTGTACCTGCTTTGGCCCCTCGGCCCCCTAGGCCCCTTGTTTGGCCCCTCGGCCCCCTAGGCCCCTCGGCCCCCTCCTAGGCCCCTCAGCCTCTTGTTTGGCCCCGCGGCCCCTAGGCCCATCGGCCCCACCTCAGAGACCGGCGCCTCGCCCCCCCCCCCCCCCCCCCCCCGGCCCCTTGTTTGGCCCCTCGGCCCCCTAGGCCCCTCGCCCCCCCCCCCCTAGGCCCCCCGGCCCCCTGTTTGGCCCCGCGGCCCCTAGGCCACTCGGCCCCACCTCAGAGACCGGCGCCCGGCCCCCCCGGCGCCTTGTTTGGCCCCTCGGCCCCCTAGGCCCCTCGGCCCCCCCTAGGCCCCCCGGCCCCCTGTTTGGCCCCGCGGCCCCTAGGCCACTCGGCCCCACCTCAGAGACCGGCGCTCGGCCCCCCGGCCCCTTGTTTGGCCCCTCGGCCCCCTAGGCCCCTCGGCCTCCTGTCTGGCCCCGCGGCCCCGCGGCCCCTCGGCCCCACCTCAGAGACCGGCGCCCGGCCCCCCGGCCCCTTGTTTGGCCCCTCGGCCCCCTAGGCCCCTCGGCCCCCCCCTAGGCCCCCCGGCCCCCTGTTTGGCCCCGCGGCTCCTAGGCCACTCGGCCCCACCTCAGAGACCGGCGCCCGGCCCCTTGTTTGGCCCCTCGTCCCCCTAGGCCCCTCGGCCCCCCCTAGGCCCCCCGGCCCCCTGTTTGGCCCCGCGGCCCCTAGGCCACTCGGCCCCACCTCAGAGACCGGCGCCCGGCCCCCCGGCCCCTTGTTTGGCCCCTCGGCCCCCTAGGCCCCTCGGCCCCCCCCTAGGCCCCCCGGCCCCTTGTTTGGCCTCGCGGCCCCTAGGCCACTCGGCCCCACCTCAGAGACCGGTGCCCGGCCCCCCGGCCCCTTGTTTGGCCCCTCGGCCCCCTAGGCCCCTCGGCCCACCCTAGGCCCCCCGGCCCCCTGTTTGGCCCCGCGGCCCCTAGGCCACTCGGCCCCACCTCAGAGACCGGCGCCCGGCCCCCCGGCCCCTTGTTTGGCCCCTCGGCCCCCTAGGCCCCTCGGCCCCCCCCCTAGGCCCCTCGGCCCCTTGTTTGGCCCCTCGGCCCCCCTAGGCCCCTTGGCCCTCCCTAGGCCCCTCGGCCCCTTGTTTGGCCCTGCAGCCCCTAGGCCCCTCGGCCCCACCTCGGAGACCGGCGCCCGGCCCCCCCGGCCCCTTGTTTGGCCCCTCGGCCCCCTAGGCCCCTCGGCCCCCCCCTAGGCCCCCCGGCCCCTTGTTTGGCCCCGCGCCCCCCAGGCTCCTCTGCCCCTATGGCTTTGCTTCGAGTTCTCCCGTTCGACCCAGAGGGTAGACCTGTAGCATTTGACACGTGGCACGACGATCTGCAACTGTACCTACTGAGCGACAGTCGGGACAGTGTCTCGCTGTTTGACCTCGTGTCCGGTGCCGCTCCAGTCCCTCCCGCCCCAGGGTCCTGCTCCCTCGGGAGTGTCTCAGGTAGACCCTCTCCCTGGTACTGCGCCTGTTCAGGTAGCTGTCGTCTCAGGTGCTGCTCCAGGTGCTGCGTCTGGGGGTGCTGCGTCTGGGGGTGCGGAGCCGGGGGGTGCGGGGTCTGAGGGTGCTGGGTCTGGGGGTGCTGAGCCTGAGGGTGCTGGGTCTGGGGGTGCTGAGCCTGAGGGTGTTGAGCCTGGGGGTGCTGAGTCGGAGGGTGCGGAGCCTGAGGGTGCTGAGTCGGAGGGTGCGGAGTCAAGGGGTGCTGAGCCTCGGGGTGCTGCTTCGTCTGGAGGTCCTGCTGGTGCTTCACCGCGACTGTCCTCGCAGCAGCTGCGTGAGTGGCTTGTTCAGCGAGCACACCGACGGAGTGGGGCTCCCGGAGCTGGCGAGCCTGGAGACGCTGGAGCTGGAGGTGCTGCTGTTACTACTGGAGCTGGAGACCCTACGGAGCCTGGAGTAGCTGGCGTCGGAGGCGCTGGAGCTGGTGTAGCTGGAGCTGTTGACCCTGGTGCTGGAGGCACTGTGCGGCCGCGCCCGTACTTCGTTCCCCTGCTTCAGCAGGTTCTTGGTGTCCCGTCTTCTCCTGGTCTTCCTCCTCCCTTCCTGTGTCCACCGCCTGACCAGTCGCAGCCGCCGTTACAGCCAGCCTCCCCACTGTCTGTTCCCTCTCCTTACGCTGAGCAGTCTGGAGGTCTTACAGAGCGTCGTGAGCCTGCGTCTCGTCCTGTCTCGCCTGTTCACACTGCTCGTCGTGCTCCTCGTCCTCGTCCTCCTCCTGTCCCAGGCACACACACCATGGCACTCCGTCCTTCCTCTGTTCCACTGCGTGTTCCTCTACCTGCTTCTCCTGAGTCCTCTCTTCCTGCGGTCCCTGACCCTGAGTCTGACCGAGCGCGTGCTGCCAGTCCCACTGTCGCTCGTCTCCTTGCCACTACTGTCACTGACCCGTCCTTTGAGTCTGCTGCTGCTTCTGCTCTCGTTGCTGAGCTACTTGACTTTGCTGCTGCCTGCCGTCTCGACTATGCCTCTGCTCTAGTTGCTGAGTCTGTGCCTGCCAGTCCTCCGTCCGTCGGGGGTGAGTGTGCTCTTGGCACGGACGTCCTTGAGGACAGGCAGGAGGACTTTGAGTGTCTTGCAGCTGCTGTACCTCGTTTTGCCTCCTTGCTGCTTGCCCCTGAGGGAGACCCGAATGGTCCTGACATCCCGACCCCGCGCTCTTACGCAGAGGCGATTACGGGTCCTTACTCCTCTCAGTGGCAGGCAGCAATGGATGCCGAGATGGCATCCTGGAAGTCCACAGGCACTTACGTCGACGAGGTTCCCCCACCTGGGGTGAACATAGTCGATGGCATGTGGATCTTCAGGGTGAAGCGGCCGCCGGGTTCTCCACCTGCCTTCAAGGCGCGCTACGTTGCTCTAGGTTTCAGTCAGCGACAGGGAGTTGACTACTTCCAGACCTTCTCCCCCACCCCGAAGATGACTACTCTCGGGAATTGCTGCACGTAGTTGCTCAGCGTGACTACGAGTTACACTCCCTGGACTTCAGTACTGCTTTCCTGCAGGGCAGCCTGCACGAGGAGATCTGGCTGCGCCGACCACCTGGTTTCACTGGGTCTTTTCCTACAGGTACCCAGTGGAGCCTCCGCCGGCCAGTCTACGGTCTCCGCCAGGCGCCTCGCGAGTGGCACGACACACTCAGGACTACACTTGCGGCTCTTGGGTTTGTTCCTTCTACAGCAGACCCGTCGCTGTTTCTACGCACCGACACCTCGTTGCCGCCCTTCTACGTCCTAGTGTACGTCGACGACCTCGTCTTTGCCACGACTGACACTGAGGCACTGACCCTAGTGAAGTCCGAGCTGCAGAAGAGACATACCTGCACTGACCTGGGTGAACTGCGCAGCTACCTTGGCCTGCAGATCACCCGGGACAGAGCACGGCGCACCATCACACTGACTCAGTCACACATGGTGCACCAGGTCCTTCAGCACTTCGGCTTCCAGTACTCCTCGCCACAGCTCACTCCTCTGTCTACCAGCCACTCGCTCTCAGCTCCACCTTCAGACGAGTCCGTAGAGCCGAGTGGTCCGTACCCAGAGCTTGTGGGTTGCCTCATGTACCTGATGACTTGCACTCGACCTGACCTCGCGTA
This sequence comes from Closterium sp. Naga37s-1, assembly GCA_947471745.1. Lineage (NCBI taxonomy): Eukaryota > Viridiplantae > Streptophyta > Zygnematophyceae > Desmidiales > Closteriaceae > Closterium > Closterium sp. Naga37s-1. The sequence continues at coordinate 410,469 of CANJKZ010000799.1, read as the reverse complement.
CCCTCTCAGCCTTCTGGCTCGCTACGTGGCTCCCGGTTGGCACCAAAAGGTGCACTGGGATGCTGCGAAGAGGGTGCTGCGTTACCTGTGCTGTACGTCTGGCATGGGGCTTGTGCTTGGAGGACGGGGTCCTGTTGTCCTTACTGGTCACGCAGACGCCTCCTGGGTTGACGACTCAGCTACGCAGAGGTCGTCGCATGGTTACACCTTCAGCCTTGGGTCCGGCTCGGTTTCTTGGCGGTCTACCCGCTCGTCTTCAGTTCTCAGCTCCAGCTGTGAGGCTGAGATCTACGCCGGAGCCATGGCTGCTCAGGAGCTACGCTGGCTCACCTACTTGCTGACCGACTTGGGAGAGCAGCCTCGTTCGCCTCCAGTCCTGTACGTAGACAACAAGGCCATGATAGCCTTGTGTCAGGAGCACAGACTGGAGCACAGAACGAAGCACATCGCTCTGCGATACTTCCTTGCTCGAGAGTTGCAGCAGCGTGGTCAGCTTCGTCTAGCGTACGTGGCCACTCGGGCCAACACTGCTGATGTCTTCACCAAGGCACTTCCGCCTGGTGACCATCAGCGCTTTGTTACTGTGTTAGGCCTTGTGCCTACTTTGCCTCACTTACTTACTGCCTGACTCTGCCTGTACTGTGATCTATCTTGTTAGAATCTTACGGGAAAGTTGTTTGTCGACTATGGAAAGGGAAAGATACAAAGGAGAAACCTAAGGGGTTGTACCCCACAGTGAGTACCCCACTAAGCCAAACCAAACTATAACAAATATACACATATGTTTGACACACCCCCATAGGCAAAGTGGGGGAGAACAGAGGGTCACAAGACCAGTCAAGAAGTGCAAAGCAAGCTCAGGGTGGATCACAACGTCACCACGCAGTCTGAGCACAAGCAAGAAGGCCACAAGGCCAGTTCACATGCAGAAACATATATGTAACAACAACAGTACAGTGATATCTACCTACAAGAACAAGCATGCAGGAATACATATCAATCATGGTACAAACAAGGCCTACAGCAAGTGAGGAAGAGTGGGCACAAGGCCTAACAAAGTGCAGAAACGCTGATGATCACCAGGCGGAAGCGCCTTGGTGAATATATCAGCAGTGTTGGCCCGAGTGGCCACGTAGGTAAGACGAAGCTAGCCACGCTGCTGCAGCTCTCGAGCAAGAAAGTAACGGAGAGCGATGTGCTTTGTTCTGTGCTCCAGTCTGTGCTCCTGACACAAGGCAATGGCGGCCTTGTTGTCGACGTACAGAACTGGAGGAGAACGAGGCCTCTCTCCCAAGTCGGTCAGCAGGTAGGTGAGCCAGCGCAGCTCCTGTGCAGCCATGGCTGTGGCGAAGATCTCTGCCTCACAGCTGGAGCCGAGAACTGAAGACGAACGTGTAGAACGCCAGGAAACTGAACCAGAACCAAGGCTGAAGGTGTAACCCTGTGACGACCGCTGCGTAGCCTGGTCGTCAACCTAAGAGGCGTCCGAGTGACCTGTGAGGACAACGTCACCCCGTCCTCCAAGCACGAGCCCCATGCCCGATGTACTGCACAAGTAGCGTAGTACCCTCTTGGCAGCATCCATGTGCACCTTTCGGTGCCGACCAGGAGCCACGTAGCGAGCCAGAAGGCCAAGAGGGTACGCAAGGTCAGGACGAGTGCAAGTCATCAGGAACATGAGGCAGCCCACTAACTATGGGTAAGGACCACTCGGCTCTACGGACTCGTCCGAAGGTGGAGCTGAGAGCGAGTGACCTGTAGCCAGAGGAGTGGCCTGTGCTGAGGACCAGGTGAAACCGAAGCGCTGAAGGACCTGCTGCACCATGTGTGACTGAGTCAAGGTAATGGTGTGCTGTGCTCTGTCCCGAGTGATCCGCAAGCCAAGGTAGCTGCGCAGTTCACCCAGGTCTGTGCACGTGTGTCTCTTCTGCAGCTCCGACTTCACCAGGGCGAGAGCCTCAGTGTCAGCAGTGGCAAAGACCAAGTCGTCGACGTACACGAGAACGTAGAACGGCGGCAGAGAAGTGTCGGTGCGCAAAAACAGCGACGGGTCAGCAGTCGACGGAGCAAACCCAAGAGCCGCAAGTGTCGTCCTCAGTGTGTCGTGCCACTCACGTGGCGCCTGGCGGAGACCGTAGACCGGCCGCCGGAGGCTCCACTGGGTACCAGGAGGGAACGACCCAGTGAAGCCAGGAGGGCGGCGCAGCCAAATCTCCTCGTGCAGGCTGCCCTGTAAGAAGGTTGTGCTGAAGTCAAGAGAGTGAAGCTCGTAGTCACGCTGAGCGGCAACGTGCAGCAGCACCCGAAGAGTGGTCATCTTCGGGGTGGGGGAGAAGGTCTGGAAGAAGTCAACTCCCTCTCGCTGACTGAAGCCTCGAGCCACGTACCGAGCCTTGAAGCCAGGCGGAGAACCTGGCGGCCGCTTCACCCTGAAAATCCACATGCCACTGACAATGTTCGCCCCAGGAGGGGGAACCTCGTCGACGTAGGTGCCTGTGGACTTCCAGGATGCCATCTCTGCGTCCATGGCTGTCTGCCAATGAGAGGAGTACTCACCCGCGATCGCCTCAGTGTAAGAGCGCGGGGTAGGGATGTCTGGTGCATTCGGGTCTCCCTCAGGGGCAAGCAGCATGGATACGAGATGAGGCGCAGCGGCTGCAAGACACTCAAGGTCCTCCTGTCTGTCCTCAAGGACGTCCGTGCCAAGAGCACACTCACCCCCGACGGACGGAGGACAGACAGACTCAGACTCAGCAACAAGACTGGCGGCGTAGTCGAGACGACAGGCAGCAGCAAAGTCAACAAGCTCAGTGACTAAGGCAGACGCAGCAGCAGACTCAAACGACGGGTCAGTGACAACAGTGGCAAGCAGACGCGTGACAGTAGAGTGCTGAGCACGAAACTGGTCAGACGCAGGGTCAGCAACGACAGGCAGAGAGGACGCAGGGGGAGACGGCAGAGGAACACGCAGCGGAGGAGAGGAAGGACGACGAACTACAAGGTGAGAGCCGGAGACAGCCGGCTGCCGCTGACGAGGAACACGACGACCGGAACGACCAGAACGGACAGGTGAGACAGGACGCGACGCAGGCTCACGACGTTCAGCAAGGCCCCTAGTCTGCTCTGTGTACGGAGAAGGAGCAGGCAGCGGTGAGCCAGGCTGTAACGGAAGACCAGTAGACGAGGGAAGACTGAGAACCTGACGAAGTGCAGAGTCAGGTGGTGGCTGAGACGACGGAGACGGCGGAGCGAAGAACAGGCGCTGCTGAGCAGTGCCACCAGCACCAGCAGCTCCAGCACCTCTAGCAGCTCCAGCACCTCCAGCAGCTCCAGCACCTCCAGCAGCTCCAGCACCGCCAGTAGCTCCAGGACCCTCAGCAGGTCCAGCACCTCCAGCAGCTCCAGTACCCTCAGCAGCTCCAGCACCGCTAGTAGCTCCAGTACCCTCAGCAGCTCCAGCACCGCCAACACCTCCAGCAGCTCCAGTACCTCCAGCAGCTCCAGCACCCTCTGCAGCGCCAGTACCCTCAGTCACAACACCGCCAGCCCCAGCAGCTCCAGTACCCTCAGTATGAGCACCGCCGGGACCAGCGACACCAGCAGAAGAACCCCCAGCAGTAGAGCCCTGAGGTGCAGAAGCGCGACGCTGACGGCGACCGTACCAGTCGTGCAGCTGCTGGGAGGTGAGGGGCACACGCGGACGAAGATGGCTACTCCAAGGAGACCGCGGAAAAGCAGTCGCAGAACCCTCAGGCGACTCACCCCCAGACTCAGCACCCCCAGGCTCCGCACACGCAGGCTCAGCACCCCCAGGCTCCGCACACGCAAGCTCAGCACCCCCAGACGCAGCACCTCCAGACGCAGCACCCCCAGGCTCCTCACGCTCAGCGCCCCCAGACTCAGCACCCCCAAGCTCCGCACCCCCAGGGACAGCACCACTCGCAGCAGGACCGGAGTCACCAGTGACCTCAACAGGCGCAGGCGCGGGGGGGTCTACTTGAGAGACACCTGAAGGAGCAGGACCTGGCGCGGGGAGGGGGTCTACCTGGGGAGGACCTGGGGCGAGAAAGAGCGGCGGGGGGGGGGGGGGGGAGGAGCAGTGCGGTAGGGGAAGAGGCGGTAAAAGGGGACGGACTCGTCAAAGGTGACGTCCTGAGACGCGAAGACACGGCGCGAGGCGGGGTCGTAAAACTGCCAGCCAGGCGCGTCAGGGACAAAGCCAAGAAAGACGCAAGGAATGGCGCGAGGGGAGAGCTTGTCCGCGGTGGTATCGCGGACAAAGGCACGAGCACCCCAGACCCGGAAACGCGACGCGTCGCCAACCTTCCCCGTCTACAGTAGTGTGGGCGAGGTCTCCGGCAAGGAGACACGGGGCCAAAGGTTGAGCTGATGCGCGGCGTACCGGACTGCAAACGGCCACAGAAAATGGGGGGCAGCCGCATGGATCATGGAGGTACGAGCGACCTCCATGACTAAGCCAATGCGGCGCTCAGCAACCCCATTCTGCTGAGGAGAGGCCGGAAGCGTGAAAGTCTAGCGGATGCCGTGCTCCGCACAGAAGGCTGCCAAGAGGTCTGAGGAGAACTCACCACCTCTGTCAGAGTGCAGACGCAGGACAGGAAAGTCCGACTGGAACCGCTCGCGGAGCTGGAGACGAGTAGCGCGGATCCAGGGGATCAAAACATCAGGGACATCCCCCTTGCGCTGCAAGGGGAAGACCGTGGTGTAGCGCGTGTAGTCGTCGACAACCAGCAGGAAGTACCGCTCGTGGCCCTGTCCACGGACGCGGGCTGGGCCCCACACGTCCAGGTGGAGAGTCTGCAGTGGAGCCTCTGTGGGAGGGAACGAGGAGGAGTGAGGAGCGGCGCGCTGCCGCCCCTCGACGCAGGGAATGCAGGGCGGCGCAGGCGAGGGAGGGAGGGCAGGCAGAGACCTGGGAAGCCCAGAAACCAGGAGGCGGGAGTGCATGCTGCGTAGGCGAGGCAGGGAGGGGTGACCAAGGCGGTGGTGCCACAGGAGAGTGTCGTGCGACAGCCGGCGACACTCACACTGTGTAGCTACCTGAGCAGACGCGTGCAACCGGGGAGACAAAGGGGCGGAGCGTGACGCAGTGGTGAGGGTGTACAGACTGGACCCCGGCGCACGAGCGAACGTGGCCAGGTGGCGACCAGTCTGGGAGCACGTGCAAATCGCCACACGCTGCCGGCCAGGGGTGAAGGTGTCAACCCCCGCATCCTGGAGGACAGCGTTACTCACCAAGTTCGTAGAGAACGAGGGGAGGTGGAGACCAGACAGCTCACCAGACGGGACCGCCGGACACGGAAGCACAGTGGAAGACCGTGCAAGCACTGGGCCCCCAGAGGGGTCAGCCAGTGAGACAGGAACAGGTGCAGGGAGGGGAGTGACTGTGGTACTGTCGCGAAAGAAACAGCGGGAAGCACCAGAGTCAAGTGTAAAGGTGTGCAAAGCCTGTGCAGGCGCAGTACCAAGGGGAGCAGACTCACAAGCACCTAGTGCTGCAGGGGCTATACCAGGGGTTATACCAGGATCCGGCGGCACACACAAGTAGCAGTCACCCTCAGCACGAACAGACAAGGCATACATAGCAGTGAGAATAGCAGCATAGTCAAGAGCATATATATCTACCCTCTGCCCAAGCAGCTCCACCCAGTCGGGGAGCTCAGCCTCGTCGCCAAACTCGGTACGCCAGGCGTCACTCAGACGGGCGAAGCAGCGGGACTGGGTGTGACTAAGCGTCCCACAAGTCTGACCCGTCCGATCTCCTGTGCGAATGACGTACGGGCAGCGAACGGTACTCAAGGACCCTCTACTCTGAGCGTACCACTCGTGAAGCTGCTGGGACGTAAGTGTCTTGCGTGGACGCGGCTGCAGCTGCAGCCAGCCACCGCCAGACGTTCCCAACTGACCAGCTCTAGGGCGATAGCTACGACGACTACCGCCACAACCCCAACTAGCGTACCACTCACGAAGCTGCTGGGGCGTGAGAGACTCGCGCGGACGTCGCTGGAGCTGCATCTGGCCACCGCCAGTACCAGTAGCAGTAGCCTAGCAGAGCAGGCGCGGCAGGCAGACAGGCAGGCAGGCAGGTAGGTAGGCAGACAGGTAGACAGGCAGGCAGGCAGGCAGGCAGGCAGGCTGGCAGGCAGGCAGGCAGATGGCGCGGCAGCGCGCTAACAAGGCAGGTGCTCACCAGTGTCGGGTAGAGCAGGCGCTCGCCGGGCGAGCAGGGCCGGCGCTCGGCGGGCGGCTGCACGGGGTCCAGGGGCGGCGTCGCGGGTCCAGGGGCGGCGTCGCGGGATCCAGGGGCGGCTGCACCAGGGGCGGCTGCTCTTGGTCCAGGGGCGGCTGCACCAGGGGCGGCTGCTTCAGGGGCCAGGGGCGGCTGCTCTGGGTCCAGGGGCGGCTGCTCGAGGGTCCAGGGGCGGCTGCACCAGGGGCGGCTGCTTCAGGGGCCAGGGGCGGCTGCTCGGGGTCCAGGGGCGGCTGCTCGAGGGGCGGCTGCTGCAGGGGCCAGGGGCGGCTGCTCTGGGTCCAGGGGCGGCTGCTCGAGGGTCCAGGGGCGGCTGCACCAGGGGTGGCTGCTTCAGGGGCCAGGGGCGGCTGCTCTGGGTCCAGGGGCGGCTGCTCGAGGGGCGGCTGCTGCAGGGGCCAGGGGCGGCTGCTCTGGGTCCAGGGGCGGCTGCTCCAGGGGCGGCTGCTGCAGGGGCCAGGGGCGGCTGCTCTGGGTCCAGGGGCGGCTGCTCGAGGGTCCAGGGGCGGCTGCTCGAGGGGCGGCTGCTGCAGGGGCCAGGGGCGGCTGCTCTGGGTCCAGGGGCGGCTGCTCGAGGGTCCAGGGGCGGCTGCACCAGGGGCGGCTGCTTCAGGGGCCAGGGGCGGCTGCTCTGGGTCCAGGGGCGGCTGCTCGAGGGGCGGCTGCTGCAGGGGCCAGGGGCGGCTGCTCTGGGTCCAGGGGCGGCTGCTCCAGGGGCGGCTGCTGCAGGGGCCAGGGGCGGCTGCTCTGGGTACAGGGGCGGCTGCTCGAGGGTCCAGGGGCGGCTGCTCAAGGGGCGGCTGCTGCAGGGGCCAGGGGCGGCTGCTCTGGGTCCAGGGGCGGCTGCTCCAGGGGCGGCTGCTGCAGGGGCCAGAGGCGGCTGCTGTAGGGGCGGCTGCTCCAGGGGCAAGGGGCGGCTGCTGCAGTGGCGGCTGCTCCAGGGGCCAGGGGCGGCTGCTGCAGGGGCGGCTGCAGCAAGTAGCAGCAGCGGCAGCAAGTAGAAGCAGCAACACAGGCGCAGTGCAGCGTGTAGGCGTGGCGTGGGCTGTACTGGCCGCGTGCGGGCCTGACGTGGCCTGTACGGGCTGCGCGAATGCCTAGCGCGGACTGTACGGGCCGCTCTCGGGCCTGACTCGGCCTGTACGGGCTGCGCTAACGCCTAGCGCTGACTGTACGGGCCGCGCGCGGGCCTAACGTAGGCTATACGGGCCGCGCGCGGGCGTGGCGCGGGCTGTACGGGCGGCGCGAAGGCCAGACGGGGGCTGTACGGGCTGCTCGCTGGCTACGCGCGACAGGACAGGGCAGGGCCGCGGGGCAGCGAAAATCGATGCACCTAAGGGCGCATTTCGGGCAGAAAAAAGCAGAGAACGAGATTCGGGCAGGAACACGGAAGGTTTAACGGTGGGCCCTAAAAAAAAAATCGTCCTAGGCTAGGAACGTCCTAGCTCTTAATACCATGTTAGAATCTTACGGGAAAGTTGTTTGTCGACTATGGAAAGGGAAAGATACAAAGGAGAAACCTAAGGGGTTGTACCCCACAGTGAGTACCCCACTAAGCCTAACCAAACTATAACAAATATACACATATGTTTGACATATCTATATACCTGCATGCTTGCACTTGTTAGGGTATGATCACTGTATTGTTTGTTCTCTTTATATAACTCTGCATGTGAACTGTCCTTGTGGCCCTTTGCTTGTGCTCGGACTGTGTGGTGACTTTGTGATCCACCCTGAGCTTGCTTTTCTTTTCTTGACTGGTCTTGTGACCATTACTTGTTCTGGCTATCCCCCACTTCGCCTATGGGGGTGTGTCAAACATATATGCTTAGTTATATCTAGGCTTAGTTCATGTGTTTACATTTGTCTAGGCTATAGTGGGTTTAGCCTTAGGGGGTACAGAATTCTCTCGACATGTACTTGTACCCTTCCTTGCTTCCTAGTCATCCATTCTCGCCTAAGATTCTAACATCAAGCAGAGGAGATTCTCTGACGGTGCACAGAGCATTGGCACGTCTCTTTGCCCGCGTGCCAGCTCATCCTGACTGGACGCACAACTAGTGAGGCCCTCGAAAGTCAAACAAAGTGAAAATGGGTGTTGACTCGCTGGAAAATCGAATTTCGTTACCGTTTTAATCAGGACTGAAAAATAAAATTATGCATGCGCTTATGATAAATCAGGGTTTTACAGGGAGACCGCTCATAATCGAGTTCCGGCCATAAGCGCCATGCTCCAGAGTAACCAGCACTTTCTTAGAAGTGACTTTGCAGTCACATTCATAACTTGTTAGGTAGCATGCATGTACAGAGTGCCTAGCGAACCCTAGTGTCAGCGCATTGTGTCAGGATGACAGTCCAGCCCTCCTGACACAAGGCTCTGACACCAGGCTGCATGAATCTAATCTAAGTAGGTAAGCTGCAGGGAACCCTACTAGGTACACTGTCCTTCAACCTCACGTGGCAGGGTTGGTGCTGTCAGTAGCCCTTAGGGAGATCCAGTCATTAGCCCTTAAGGAGATGCAGTCAGTAGCCCTTGGGGCGGAAGAACACGGAGAGGCCATGCGCCTTGAGGAACTTGCCCGTGTAGAGATCGGGAAAGAGCACCACCCCCTGCACGGCAGCAGTCGCGTTCCGCGGGCCCAGCACTGCCTTCCCAGCGTTAGCGCCCACAGAGAGGTAGCGCTGCAGCAGGTCGGTGGGCGCCTTGGTGCGCAGCAGCGTGTTGGGCTTAAGATTTCGCAGCTGTGCGGCGGTGAACTGGCGCTGCAGCACGTTGAACTTGCCGATGGCCTCCATGGCCGTTGTGTTCTGCAGCGTCTTCATCCCCACGCCGTACACCGCCTTGTTCGTCGGCACCAGCAGCGTCGTGTTGAACAGCTGCGGCAGCTGCGCGTCGGGGTACTTGACTGTACAAAGGGGAGAGGGAGGGATGGGTTGAGGAGGAGAGAAGGGAGAGGAGAGAATGAGTGGATAGGCGAGAGCTGGCGAGGCGGTGTCACGGGTCGTGTCTGATTTGTGGCCAGTATCTGCACTTGGGCTATGTTTGTGTACCTCGGTTCATCACTCAAAAGAAACCCTAACCGAACGACCGATATGAACTCAAACTGAGAGCGTGGGAGAAAGGGTCCGCTTATTAGAGAAGCGACGACTCGCAGTAGAAAATCGAAGGGAGCAGTACTCACGCATTTTATCGACGCCTTTCCCGAACGCCGAGTATTCCTTCGTCTTGACCAACACCGCCTTCAGCGCGTTGAGTTCCGCCCGGAATTGCGCCACCGTCGGTGCTGCGTCCGCGTGGCAAGCGGCGAGCAGCAGCAGCGCCACGATGAGAGAAAACGTGTGTGAGCGCGAAATTGCCATGATAGCTTCGGTGCTGCAGTTAGCAAATAATAGGATCTGCGTGGCTATAGAGTGCACGAGGCGTCGCGTTATTGGGAGATGCTGTGAGATTCAAACAGGCAACGTTGACTTCCCACAGCTAGAGCTGTCCAGTTGATCAGCGAGATGGCAGATATAAGGAGCGATGCTATAGATACTCTGGAAGTTGATGAAAGGTCGCTATATAGAGCCTTGTAATGTAGGGGACTCTGTAGGGAACTTGTGTGAGCAATGTAATCTGGAGAAAGCCTTGCCATGCGGGCACTATTTGTAGTTGTGTCATTGCGGCTAGGGGGAAAGTGGTTTGGCTAGGCCTGGCTTGGTGGTGCATAGGCCATTGGTGTTGTTCCCTGTTCCCTGCTTGGTGGGCTGCAGTTGTTCGTGTGCGACTGGGAAGAACAGACGGACGGGCAGGGGGAGTTGACGGCCGGTGCCTGCCAAGCCAGTGAAACGATGGCTGTAGGCGAGCGGTGCCCGTGAGGGATCGTTGACTCCACAAATGTGGGGCCAAGTGAGAAACCGGGCGGTTCGATCACGCCGACGAGACGCGTCTGTCCCGCGTAGCGCGGGTCACTCCCACTCCGCCAAGCGAGGAAGCTTCCGTCTGTTTTTCAGCTTTGTCATCTTACAATGAGACGCGCTGTCGTTTAGTGGGTTTGAACATGCCTGGTGTCGTAAGAAGATGTTTTTGACAGAATTGAGAGTTGTTAGTCCTCACAAAAACTTCCCCAAGTCCCTCTTCCTATCTCCCCCATATGAGGTACATGTTCACCGTACAACCACATGTTCCAGGGTGAAAGATCGCTTGCTGTCTTTATGGCTCCTCCAAAGTGTAATAACAGACAAATCATCACTTGTAACCCTTGAATTGGGCGCGCTGCTCTGCAGCAAGTATTCCACGTATTTAAATCCATTAGCAGTTGTCCCCATACGCCACGAATCTGTACCGTTGCTCGTAGTCGGCACTGAACTCGAGCTCAGCTAAGAACCACCGTGGGAAGCATACCAAGTCACCCGCTGCTAACTCCATGCTCTCCTCACACTCCTGCCATGGACCGATGCAGGGGTGGAGCATGGATGGCAGTGCAGAAAGATAGAAAGAGCAAGGGATGAAAGTTTGTTGGTAGATGAAACTAACAGTCTCTCGTCACACTCGTGCCGTGGATGCATTCAAGAGCATTCAGTGGAACTGGTAAGGGGCAAGATCTGTGGATAGAGGATGCATCGCAAACAGCATAAAGACACAGGAAAACCAAGGGGTGGCTCCCAGCGTGCTACATGTCACATCATGATTCACACTCCAGTGAATGTGCCTTCGAGAGTGTCACGTGTCACAATCACGGTGACTCACATCAGGAGTGACTCTGAGAGTGCCACGTGTCACCAGCACCTGCTCCTCCACGCGCCAGTCCCACCGGTAGGCACATGGCCCGGGCGTCCACCACCGCTGCCACCTCTCCGCCCCAAGCTCCTGCAAGCAGCAGGCATGGTTCAGAATCAAAGATACGAATCAATGGCAGGCACGGTTCTGATTCAAACCTGGGGAATGAGTAACACAATTGCGATATGGGCCACATGTGCTGGTCACACAGCCCCGCTAGTCACATCAATGTCGCCACCCATCCGCCTCGACCCCCTTCAAACAGCAGGCATGGGTCAGCAGGCATGACACACAAAGCTGGGGCACAATAGCTGGGGATAGGTGGTGGTTACACATGCCCCTCTGCCCGCAGCGCCCGAAAACAGCAAGCACAGGCGAGGAGCGGTGTGGAGAGGTTAAACCCTGAACCCTGTACCCCTACCCACGGGTAGCATGGGTAAGTGGGAGAATCACTGGGTTTTTTATGAAATCCCTCTATCGGGGCCATGGCTTGCTATTTAGTCGACCTAGGTTATAGGGTGAGCGGCGAGGGTGAGGGTGAGTGCAGGAACCATAGGGTCACCGCACCCTATGACCCTGCGCTACAGGGTTGCTGTAGAAGCACTATATGGGGCCATCATAACTTGTGGGTGTGGTAGGAGGTGATGGGTGGTGGTGTCCCATTTGAGGCGGCAGTGGCAAGACGGCGTGCTGATCGCACGATCTTGCGCTCGTCGCCCCGCGCGCGCTTCCACCCAGCCTCCTCCCACCCCAACGTAACTCAAAATATCCCGTCATTAGCGTCGCATATCGAGTGCCCTGCCGGTGCGCTATCTCCATTTGAGGCGCCTACAAAGCCCCCCCCTCCCTGTTTCAGAGCATCCTCCTAGAACCCATTTATTCGCTACTGCACGCCTGCGCGGGTGCGATGGCCAGTGCGCGCTACCTCGATTCTGTCGGCGGAAATGTCTCTTTCCACGCGCACGCCGTATCGCTCCGCCAGCGGCGCTCGCCGCCGAACGTTCAGCTCCCACTCCGTGCGCGCGGCAACCCCCGCGCTCAGCCCCGCGCGCGCTGACTCCGCGGTTTCCGTGAAGCTTGCGCGCGGACCCCATGCGCCATGACGTGCGCGCGCGCCAAAACCAACGGAAAGGCGGGTGTTTGTGAGGGGGAACTGCCGATATGTGCGCCTAAGGGGTTGTAGCGTGGTGGGTTGGGAGAAGTCGTCGCTTGGGGGTAGGAGAGGCGTAGCAGTGTGAATCGCGCGAAATGCTGACGCAGATATCGCCATGCGAACAGCGAGCGACAGATGAGAGGGTGGCCCGAAGCGCAGATATAGCGATTATGGAGGACTTAAAGCGACGGTGCACATTTGCCACCCAAAACCCAGAACCCTGGCGAACTGTTACTGCGGATGGAAAGTGTCCGCACGAAATCCTGGTTTCGCCAGCCAGCACTTTCGCGCTGGCAAGCCTGGTTCAAAAAAAAAACTTCTGAACCCAACACTGCCAAAAGTTGCCCGTCGCTTTAAAATGCTTGGTGCGGCAGACGGACGTTCTGGGTTCCGCGTATGTAGCATGTGACAAGCATTCGTAGATCGATGCTTGATCAAGCATTCCCGTCCAGCTAGCTCCCGAGGGATTTTGTATTGATAAAAAGAGAACGGTGGTGTTGCACTGGGTTCTGGCCATTGTATATCTGAATGAATACATCTTTTTCTTGAACCCACGTAGTGGAAAATGCTAAGATTTCGCTTACCGTAAGCCCCCGGATAGTAGCGCCACTGGGGCTGGGGGTATAAAAAAACACTGTTTTTTAGGGGGTGCGCTTATAATCGAGGATTTTTATAAGTGCCGGCGCTTATATAATGACATTTAGGAAATGCGTATTTCTTACACCAAATTGTAGATCACGTTCTTGCAATTTGAATTGAGTCGAAACTATACAGGGCTGGAATTGAGAATCTCACGCCAGTTGGCAGGGAATGATTCCCTGCCAACACACACAGTCAGAATGAATCAACTTACGCTGCCGACAGCTCATTCTGACTGGACGCGCAGGCACTGAGCCGAGCGAGGTGAAGGGCTTCGAAATTCAATCATGTGGGAATGGAAAATGTGAGTTTCGTTACAACGATTTCAGAACAATTATAGCAAAACAAAACAGAGGGTGGCGCTTATAATCCGTAAGCCTTCAGGGGTGGGCTTATAATTGTTGGGCTGAGAAGGCCCTTAGGATCTTTGCAGGATAGAATTCAAGAGTAGGATGATGTAGTAGCGGAAGCGTTTAATAAAGGATTGTGAACCACCTTGCGCTTGTATGTGAGGGCAAAGTAAGTTGATAAAACAAAAGAGATGCAAGCTTTTATAAGAATACAAAGGAATATGAAGAGATACAGTTGCTAACTGTTTTACTGTTGCTATTGCGGTTCGATACAGTGTCGACTCGGGAAACTGCTCGGTATCGAGACATTTGTTTGTCCTTGCTGTCGCGCTGCATTTGTCAGGTCAAAGGTCGCTGACCTTTGACTTTCGCGTAACCTCCCAGCAGTTGTTCAACCTCCGAGGGTTGACTCACTGATGTTTCGATACGATCTGCTTCGCTTCTGTCTTGGTGTTTCGACACGACAGAGGCGCTTAAATCAGTTGTTTCCAACACTCCCCTTCGCTTCTGGAGTGTCGCTGCAGGTGACGTGGCTCTGTCCAGTCAGCAGCATGCAATATTCGAACTTCGACTTTCCGAGCTTCTTGGTCAAGTAATCAGCTGCCATCTCGGATGTGGGGCAGTAAGACAGTTCAAGTCTCCCCTTCTCGATCTCGTCCTTTACGAAGAAATATCGCAGAGCGATATGTTTCGTCCTGTTCGCAAATCCATTTTTGTTGGCGATGCGAATTGCCGACTGGTTGTCGCAGAATAGGGAGAAGCTGGGTAACTGGGCCAGCTTCGCTTCCTCCAGAAGTTCGCGAAGGTACAATCCTTCCTTGGTGGCTGAGCAGAGTGCGATATATTCAGCTTCAGCTGAGGAGAGGGCGATTAATTCCTGTTTGCTCGACTGCCACGAAATAGGTCCGATAGGCTCGAAACGGTAGATATAGCCTGTGCGCGAGCGTCTGTTGTCAGGATCTCCGGCGTGGTCGGCGTCGACGTAGCCGATTAGCTTGGGCGTTGTAGTTATATTCTTGTAGTAGATTAGGCCGATCGTCGGGGTGCTTACGAGGTAGTGTAAAGCGCGATCGAGCTCCTTCATGTGTTCGTCTCCAGGTCTTTTGAGGTAGGTGGCGAGTTGGCTTGCTGAGTATGATAGGTCTGGACGGCAGGTGACGGCCGCGAAGAGAAGGCATCCTAGCTTTCTCTGGTAGTTGCGTATGCCGGCGGGTTTCAGTGGAGCAGATTCTGCCTTGTCATTTCCTGCCGTGTAGCGGTATGGCGTAGAGATGGTAGTTGGCATGAGTGCGAACCGTTTGGCGATGGTGTCGGCATATTTTGCGGCGTTGAGATAGATCGCGCCTTCTTCTTCTTGAATGTTGAGGCCGAGGTACTGCGTGACGGTAGATGAAACCGTGAGCGTAAGATCTCTCTGTAACTCCCCTTCGAACCAAGTAGTGACACTGTCGGTTGACCCGATGTAAAGCAGATCGTCTACGTAGACGATTAGTAAAATGTAGTCGTCGCCTTTCGTGAATCGGTACATGCCTTGGTCGTGCGGCAGCTGCTTGAATCCGATGCGAGTGAGCCGAACGTGTAAGTACTGCTTGTGAGAATAGTAGGTAGAGTTAGGAGCCATAGCTAGGTAAATCCCTAGCTAGGCAAGAGAAGTTTAGGCAAAAGAGGGGGTTCACTAGCAGGAATGAGGATACAAATAGCAAACCCTAGAAGGGTTGTACTCGCTATAGAGCACCCCACTACAGGCTAGAGCATAACATTCTGACACACCCCCATAGCCAAAGTGGGGTGTAATCAGCAGAGCAAGCAAAGCAGAACAAGCTCAGGGTGGATCACAATGTCACCACACATTCTGAGCACAAGTACAAGAAGCAATAGTTTAAAGTTCACAATTATGAGCAAAGCTAGAGGCTATCGCAGAGGGCAAGTGAGGAGGAGGAGGCGAGACTGTAAGAGGAGAGGAGATAGGAGGCGACGACTGAAGCTGCAGACACACGGGCAACAGGAGGCACACTGGCACAGCGGCTACCGGAACAGCGCTCCGGACTACTGGAGTAACTGGCCCCGCGGCTAAAAGTAGCGGCAGACGAGCAACGGACCCACGGGCGACTGGCACAGGTGGCTGCGACTGGGCTACCGGAGCAACTCCCCGGACTACAGGTGCTGCTGGCGACACGACGGCAACCTTCGTTCAACCTCCCCAAACAGTCCCACCCCCCCTGACACACACCCCCTGCTTCACCCCTAGCTCCACTCCCCCTTCACCCCCCTTAGTACCACTCCGACGGCTCCAACAGGTCCACCCCCCTCAGCGGCAGCTGCAGCACTGGGAGACGGAGGAGGAGGAGGAGCAGGGGACGGCACACAGAAGCTGCACCCCCATGCCCCCCACCCCCAAACCCTAATTCAGGAGAACGGGCAGTAGCAGGGGTGGGGCGCCATCAGAAGCACGGGGGACAGCGGGCAGCGCAGGGGCAGCGAAGAACGGGCCGCCCACGGGCCTGGCACAGCCGCCCGAACCGCGCGCAGGCGGCCCGAGCCGCGCGCGGGCCTGGCGCAGCCCGTACGGGCCGCGCGCGGGCCTGGCGCAGCCCGTACGGGCCGCGCGCAGGCCTGGCGCAGCCCGTACGGGCCGCGCGCGGGCCTGGCGCAGCCCGTACTGGCCGCGCGCGGGCCTGGCGCAGCCCGTACGGGCCGCGCGCAGGCTGTACGGGCCGCGCACAGGCCACGACGGGTGACGGGGGGCGACGCGCGGGTCCCCGTCGCCCGTCGCAGCGCCTCCCGGGAGCGACGCGCTGCGTGACGGGGCAGAAACCCGCCGCGCGCCTCGGGGCGCACGGCGGGCAGAGAACCGCCGCGCGCCTCGGGGCGCACGGCGGGCAGAAAACCGCCGCGCGCCTCGGGGCGCACGGCGGGCAGAAAACCGCCGCACGCTCCGAGCGCGTGGCGGGATGAAAAATCCGTCGCACGCCACGGGGCGTGCGACACAGAGAGTGGCAGTAGCAGCGGAAGCAGTGAGGTGGTGAGCCCACCCACAGGATCGACCCAAGGGGATCGACCTGCTCTGATAGCATGTGAGAATAGTAGGTAGAGTTAGGAGCCATAGCTAGGTAAATCCCTAGCTAGGCAAGAGAAGTTTAGGCAAAAGAGGGGGTTCACTAGCAGGAATGAGGATACAAATAGCAAACCCTAGAAGGGTTGTACTCGCTATAGAGCACCCCACTACAGGCTAGAGCATAACATTCTGACACTGCTGCCACAGTCTCGGGGCCTGTTTAATCCCGTACAGAGATTTTTGCAGCTGACAGACTTGATTGGGTTCTCCGTGAGAACCGTGTGGAAGTTCGACGTAGATTTCTGCGTCGACAGGTGCGTAGAGAAAAGCATTGGCGACGTCGATTTGCCGCAGCTTCTTTTTCTTCATAGCGGCGACCGCGAGAAGAATCCGTAGTGAAGTGTGTCTGCTGACCGGAGCAAATGTCTCGGTAAAGTCACGTCCATGCTCTTGATCGAAGCCGCGTACGACCCAGCGTGCCTTGAACTTGTCGATGGTGCCATCTGCTTTCGTCTTCACACAGAAGACCCACTTCCCGGTGAGTATTGTCTTGTTTCATGCTACGCCGATAGGAACAACTTTCCAGGTGTTGCGCTCTCGTAGTGCTTTCAGTTCCTTGTCCATGGCTTCACGCCATTTTTCCTTATGCTCCCCCCCCAGAGCCTGCTGAACTGTGGCAGGCTCCTTAGGAGTATTCGTGCCGTGGACCGCGGTGACGAGACCAAGTATCTGAAGACCACTCTGTGTGTAGCGGGGGTGTGTTGTGTCCGCGGGATAAGCTGCTTCGTCACCTGCTTCTGGGTCAGGTATGAAATTGGGTCCTATGCGTTCTGCTTCGTTGGTGTTGACTTCTGCAGGTGTAACGTAACCAGTGTCGGCGAGGTCGAAATAAGTTTCGGCATTGACGCTTTCGCGAGGATTTTCGTCATCCATCGGGATGGGCACGGAGCAGTAAGGGAGTGGTCCTGCTTCTTCCGCGTTATCCACGTTCTGCTCATCCCAGTCAGCTTCGTCTGCTGCCGAGGCGAAGTGTCGGTCACCATGGAAGCCACCTGTGGGATCCCGATTTTCTTCCAAGTTGGCAAGATACGTCGGAAGGGTGAGTCGTTCGTAGAAAATGACATCACGTGCTGCCACTGTTTCTTTGGAGTGGACGTCGAAGATCTTCCACGCGTTGTAATTCTTTTCGATGCCCAGGTGTAGTCCCCACTGTGCTCGTTGGGAAAAACGGCCGGCTCGTGCAGATGGGGGTCGGTACTGTACCATGCAGCCGAAAACTCTTAACATTTTTGTGCTGCCCTGTTTTCCTGTCCACAGCAGATGCGGTGATGCGTTGTTCGGTAGTGACGACGACGAAAGCAAGTTGTGCAGCATGACAGCGTGGTCCATCGCTTCAGGCCACTGGTGATTGGGCAGTCGCATGCCACGCAGTAATTTACGCATGGTGTTCTGGAGAGTTCGGTTCATCCGTTCCGCCACGCCTTGCTGCTGATGGGCGTAAGGAAGCGAGATGAGTCTCTTGATTCCCTTTTCTGCCAAGAACTGCTTGAACCTCTGTGAGGTGTATTCTCCTCCTCCGTCTGACTGAAAGCTCTTCAGTTTCTCGCCCGATTCTCGTTCTGCTACTGGAAGCCAAGCGAGGAAGGCTTCGAAGGCCATGTCCTTGCTCGGAAGATTGAGGTGCCAAACGTAACGTGTAGCTGCATCGATGAACGTGATGGTATAACTGTATGCTCCTTGTCCGGGTTCGCGATTGTACAGGATATCGCTGTACACCTTCTCAAGTGGTGCGTAAGCTGGTGCGCTGGGATTGTGGTGAGAAGTGAAAGGTCGATGCGGTAAGTCAGCTTCGGGGCAGGTAAAACACGTTCCTCGTGCTCGTCGAAGTTCACTTCCGTCGGTTAGAAGCAGTGAATCTTTGTCGAGAACGCCTGCTCTTATTGTGTTGTTTAACACTGTATTGCTTGGATGTCCCATTCGTGCGTGCCAGATGTCTTCGCTAGCGCGATGTCCGGGTGAACGACGATACAGGTCGGAGTTGGAGTAAAAGGCGGCGGTGAAGTTGGCGCTTCTGTGAACTTCGCGAGGAGTGGGAGTTAGCTGCTGCGCAGGAGTCGGTGAAGTATTGTCGATGTGTGGCGATGTTGAAGAACTTGCGACTGGTGTTGTAAGTGTTGTTGGTATTTTTGATGGTTCTGCTGCTGCCGATGTTGTTTTTGCTGCTGCTGATGTTGTTTCTGCTGCTGCTGATGTTGTTTCTGCTGCTGCTGATGTTGTTTCTGCTGCTGCCGAGTGTTGAATCGTTGCTAATGCTCTTGTTCGTTCTGCTTCAGGGATGGTGTGCGAGTACCAGAAGCCTTCTGGACTGAAGTCGGGGTCAAGATCCGGTGGATGTGTCCAAGAGGTGAAGGTGACAATCCCGTCGCTGTCGGCGGTGCCGAGATCTGGAACAAAGTCGAGGACGAATACGCTGTTTTTCAAGACTGCTTTTCCGATGTAGAGACCACCCTTGCCGTGGTATAATTTAAACTCCGAGTGGTGCTGTCTGCTTCGAGGTGTATGCCCTTCGCCATCAGCTGACTGACGCTCAGTAGGTTGTAACCGAGTCCTTCTGCTATCAAAACCTTTGACATCTGCAGTATGACGTTTGTTTCTCGTGACTGAAGTTGCACTACGCCTTGTCGTCGTGTGCGCAGGTTCTGATTGTTGGCGACGGTGATAACGACTTCACGTTGAAGTTGGTGTTCACGTTGAACAAAGCGTCCTGAGGAGCACATATGCTGTCCACAGCAACTGTCCAAGAACCACGTATCCTTCCCGGATGGCTCGCTTTGTGCGATGGCTGCGTATGTTGGATTTGGTTGAAGTGACTCGCGGCGAGGCGTGCTGTTGTCGAGTTGTTCTTCCGGTGAGTAATGTGGTGGAGACTCGGTGATGCAGGAATCGGTCAGCCGTGTCATACAACTGACGATATTTCTTGTTTCTTGCGCAGGTTGTCCCGTCGATGTTGTTGAGACTTGTACTTGGGATGTCGGATTTACTTGCGTTGAGGCAACTTGACTGCTTGAAGGCCGAAGCTGCCGTTGCGTCGGTGCTGATTGTTGTCGGTTAGGGCAGTGTGAGCGAGGATGCCCTGTCGTTTTGCAAAGATGACAGAACGGAGGTACTGATTTCGGTTGATGCCGATTGGTGTTGTTGTAGCGTCGTTGAGTGTGGAATGCAAATTCGGGCACTGATGCCTTCTTCCTGTGTCATTCCTCTTGCAGGTCCATATCTTGCTGCTCAGCATGGATTTCGGCGCAGAGTGCTGCTTCTGATATCTTTCCATGTGCTCGGAGTATGGCGCGGGTGGAGCGCCACTGAGGACCAAGGCCACCGATGATGACTGTGACGAAGGCGTCTTCTGAAATCGACCCTCCGCATCGAAGGAGTTTGTCGCGCAATTCGCGACAACGGCTGATATACGCCATCCCTTTTTTGCCTGGTTTCATTTCGACTGTCGTCAGTTGCGCCATTAACCGACTTTGATTTACGCTGTCTGTTGCTTGATACAGGTTCTTCAAGTGGTTGTACGCGAGCTCTGCAGAGTTGCCGTAACCCTGGTAAGACCGTATGTTCTGTTGCTGACTTGGAGTGATGTTTCTCAGCAGTATTGTGTACGCCATCATTGACTGATAAGTGTACTGCTGCTTGTCGTACTGTGTGCCGTGTATCGGATATGGCAGGGACCCGTCGAAGAAGCCAAGAATCTGCGCGCCTTCCATCATTAACTCGAATTCGAATGACCAAGTAAAGAAATCCTTTCCGTCGAAAGGCCTTGTCGTCTGCAGTTTTAAGACGTGCGCGAACTGCGACTGAACTTGAAGTGCATCCAATGTCTTTTCTTTTCCGGATGCAGGCTGCGGGTGTGGCATAAAGCTGACGGAGCCACGTTGGGGCTCATACGGGGCAAAGGTAGGCCGTTGCTGTTGATTTCCACATGCGTAGGATGAACCATCGAGGCTTATCAGTGTTGCGTTGTTGTTGCTGTTATTTGACTGTGCAGGTGCCCCTTGCTGGTGTTGCTCGTAGAAGGACATAAAGGAGAAGAACTTCTCCATCATGTCTGGATCGAAGGCCGCAGCTTGATTTGCAGGAGTTTCCGAAGACGATGCCCTTGGTCTTGTTGCCGTGCCCTCCTCTGTCTGTAGGCCAGAGGCAGGAGGTGGAGTAGGAGTAGTGCCAAGAGAGCCGTTAGAGGAGCTTCTCTCCTTCTGTGTTGCCATATCTTGCGATGTCGTAGATATCTTGATCGTAGTTGAATTTTTCCTGACTGCTCTTATACCATGTTGGGCTGAGAAGGCCCTTAGGATCTTTGCAGGATAGAATTCAAGAGTAGGATGATGTAGTAGCGGAAGCGTTTAATAAAGGATTGTGAATCACCTTGCGCTTGTATGTGAGGGCAAAGTAAGTTGATAAAACAAAAGAGATACAAGCTTTTATAAGAATACAAAGGAATATGAAGAGATACAGTTGATAACTGTTTTACTGTTGCTGTTGCGGTTCGATACAGTGTCGACTCGGGCAACTGCTCAGTATCGAGACAGTTGTTTGTCCTTGCTATCGCGCTGCATTTGTCAGGTCAAAGGTCGCTGACCTTTGACTTTCGCGTAACCTCCCAGCAGTTGTTCAACCTCCGAGGGTTGACTCACCGATGTTTCGATACGATCTGCTTCGCTTCTGTCTTGGTGTTTCGACACGACAAAGGCGCTTAAATCAGTTGTTTCCAACAATAATCGAGGACCGGATATAAGCGCCTGTTAGAATACTAAGCACCTAGGAAACTAGGTGCATGCTTAGGAGGCTTAGGAGCCATAGCTAGGGTGAAGTGTCGAGAGGGTTGGGTTGAGGAAAATCGAGAAGGAAGAAGGTGATTCACTATGGAAAGTTGGGATACAAATAGCAAACCCTAAATTGGGTTGTACTCACTACAGAGTACCCCACTGCAGGCTAGACAGCAAATACATTCTGACACACCCCCATAGTCAAAGTGGGGTATAATCAGCAGAGCAAGCAGTCATAGAGCAGGTTCACCAGTACAAGCAAAGCTAGAGGCATTCACAAAGGGCAAGTGAGGAGGAGGAGGCTAGACTGTGAGAGGAGAGGAGATAGGAGGCGACGGCTGATGTTGCAGACACACGGGCAACAGGAGCGGCGCGCACGGTGGCTACCGGAGCAAGGGCCCCGGACTACAGGAGTAACTGGCTCTGCGGCTAACTCTGAGCGGCAGGAGCAACGGACCCACGGGCGACAGGCGCAGCAGGCTCTCTGAGCTACCAGCAGTAGAGCCCCGGACTACAGGTGCTGCGGACGACAAGACGGCAGCCTCCGTTCAACCTCCCCCAACTGTCCCACCCCCCTTTCACACACCCCTTGCTGCACCCCTAGCTCCACTCCCACATCACCCCCCTAGCACCACTCCCTTGGCTCCCACACACCCACCCCCCTCAGCGGCAGCTGCAGCAGTGGGAGACGGAGGAGGAGGAGGAGCAGGGGACGATTCACACACCCGCCACCCCCATACCCTCCCCCACTGCTGCACCTGCAGCAGGGGATGGAGGAGAAGGGGGGGGGGGGGGGCGGGGGGGGGGCTGGTGCTGCAGATCCCCTCCCCCCCACTGCTGCACCCGCAGCAGGGGGATGTAGGAGAAGGGAGAGGGAGGGGGGGGGGGGGGGGGCGGGGGGGGGCTGGTGCTGCAGATCCCCTCCCCCCCACTGCCGCACCCGCAGCAGGGGGATGGAGGAGAAAGGGGGGGGGCAGGGGGGGGGGGGGGGGGCGGTGCAGGAGCCGCTCGGGCGACAGCAGGACGCGCCACACCCGCCACCCCCATACCCTCCCCCCCACTGCTGCACCCGCAGCAGAGAGATGGAGGAGAAGGGGGGGCGGAGGGGGCTGGTACTGCAGATCCCCTCCCCCCCACTGCCGCACCCGCAGCAGGGGGATGGAGGAGAAAGGGGGGGGGCAGGGGGGGGCGGTGCAGGAGCCGCTCGGGCGACAGCAGGACGCGCGACGGGCATGAACCCGATGTGCGCCACACCCACTACCCCCATACCCTCCCCCCAACTGCTGCACCCGCAGCAGAGAGATGGAGGAGAAGGAGGGGGGGGGGGGTGGAGGGGGCTGGTACTGCAGATCCCCTCCTGCCTCCCACATCCGCCACCCCCTCACACCCTCTCCCCCCCATCCCCACGGAGGGGGGGGAAGGGGGGGAGGAGGGCGGGGGCGGAGCTGCGCGTGCGACTGCAGGGCACGCGGGCAGGAGGAACCCCCTCTTGCCACCCCCTTACCCTTCATGACTCGACAGGGCACCGGGGCCGCGGCTAGGGGCAACGGGTCGCGAGGGGCCGAGGCGAGAGGCGACGGGGCCACGGTGAGGGGCTGCAGGTCGCGAGGGGCCATAACTAGAGGCGACGAGGCCAGTGGGGCCGAGGGGCGCGGCTAGGTACGGGGCCGGGCGCTGGGCTAGGGACGGGGCCGGGAGCTGGGCAGGTACGGGGCCGGGCGTTGGGTGCGGAACGGGGCCGGGCGCGAGGCTAGGTACTGGGCCGGGCGTGGGCTAGGTACGGGGCCGGGCGCTGGGCTAGGGACGAGGATGGGCGCAGGGCAGGTACGGGGCCGGGCGCTGGGTTAGGGACGGGGCCGGGCGCTGGGCAGGTACGGGGCCGGGCGCGGGCTAGGTACGGGGCCGGGCGCTGGGCTAGGTACGGGCCGGGCGCGGGCTAGGTACGGGGCCGGGCGCTGGGCTAGGTACGGGCCTGGCGTGGGCTAGGTACGAGGCCGGGCGCTGGGCGAGGGACGGGGCCGTGCACTGGGCAGGTACGGGGCCGGGCGCGGGCTAGGTACGGGGCCGGGCGCTGGGCTAGGTACGGGGCCAGGCGCTGGGCGAGGGACATGGCCGGGCGCGGGCTAGGTACGGGCCGATCGCGGGCTAGGTACGGGCCGGACGCGGGCGAGGTACGGGGCCGGGCGCTGGCGAGGGACGGGGCCGGGTGCGGGCTAGGTACGTGCCGGTCGCGGGCGAGGTACGGGGCCGGGCGCTAACGAGGGACGGGGCCGGGCGCTGGGCTAGGTACGGGCCGGGCGCGGGCTAGGTACGGGCCGGGCGCGGGCTAGGAATGGGCCGATCGCGAGCTAGGTACAAGCCGGGCGCGGGCGCGAGACGGGGCCGGGCGCGGGCTAGGTACGGGCCGATCGCGGGCTAGGTACGGGCCGGGCGTGGGGCGACGGAGTCGACGGGGCCAGCGGGGCCGAGGGGCACAGCTAGGGGCGACGGGGCCAAGGGGCCGAGCCTAGGGGCTAGGGGCGGCGCCAAAGGGCGACGGGCCGGGGCCTAGGCTAGCAGGGCATTAGGTGGTGGGCCCATTGATGTGAGGTCCTGGGAACGACCTACTATGATAGCATGTTAGAATACTAAGCACCTAGGAAACTAGGTGCATGCTTAGGAGGCTTAGGAGCCATAGCTAGGGTGAAGTGTCGAGAGAGTTGGGGTAAGGAAAATCGAGAAGGAAGAAGGTGATTCACTATGGAAAGTTGGGATACAAATAGCAAACCCTAAATTGGGTTGTACTCACTACAGAGTACCCCACTGCAGGCTACACAGCAAATACAATCTGACAGCGCCGTCATCCTTCTATAAGCGCCGGCGCTTATCCGAGGCCTGCGCTTATATCCGGGGGCTTACGGTATCACATCAGACAAGAAAGTGCTATAGAAGGGTGTCAGAACATTATAGCTTATACATTTGTGTAGGCTGTAGTGGGGTAGCCCATAAGGGGTACAACCGAATTAGGGTTAGTACTTGTACCCAACTCTTTGCTAGTTCATTCATTCTCATTCGTTATTCTAACATGGAATCAGAGCAGATTTCTTGGGCCCACCAACTACTATGCTACTAGTACCCCCCCCCTAGGCCTGTCGCTCCTAGCCTACGCGGCTCGTCGACCCCTAGCCCGCGGCCCGTCGGCCCCTAGCCCCGCGCCCGGCCCCGTTCCTAGCCCGCGCCCGGCCCCGTCTCTTGCCTGCGCCTGGCCCCGTAACCAGCTCGCGCCCGGCCCGTACCTAGCCAGCGCCCGGCCCGTACCAAGCCCGTGCCTGGCCCCGTCCCTCGCCCAGCGCCCGGCCCCGTCTCTCGCCCACGCCCGCCCGTACCTAGCCCGCGCCCGGCCCGTACCTAGCCCGCGCCTGGCCCCGTCCCTCGCCCAGCGCCCGGCCCCGTACCTAGCCCGCGCCCGGCCCGGTCCCTAGCCCAGCGCCTAGCCCCGTACCTAGCCCGCGCCCGGCCCCGTCCCTAGCCCAGCGCCCGGCCCCGTACCTAGCCCGCGCTCGGCTCCGTCCCTAGCCCAGCGCCCGGCCCCGTACCTAGCCCAACGCCTGGCCCCGTCCCTAGCCAGCGCCCGACCCCCCCCCCCCCCCCCCCCCCCCCCCCACTGTCACTGCTGCTACTGCTACAGCTGCTACTGCTGCTACTGCTATCCTGCGTGCTGCATGGCTTCGCTTCGTGTTCTCGCGTTTGATCATGAGGGCAGACCGGTTCAGTTTGACACGTGGCTAGACGACCTCCAGCTGTACCTACTGAGCGATTCTAAGGACAGTGTCTCGCTGTTTGACCTAGCGTCAGGCACTGCTACTGCCCCTTCCGCCACAGCTGACAGTTCGACTCGCTCACAGTGGCTTACTCGTGACGCTGCTGCCCGCTTAGCCATTTGTAACCACCTGCCATTAGCTGAATGCGCTCACTTCGGACAGCACAGGACAGCGCAGGCACTGTACGACGCTGTAGTCGCTCGCTACTCCTCCCCTGCCACTGCTGCTCTAGGCCGCCTTCTTCTGCCCTACCTGTTCCCCGAGCTGTCCGCTTTCGCCACAGTCGAGGACCTTGTTTCCCACCTTCGCGCTAGTGACGCTCGCTACCGCGCTGCTGTTCCTGCTGAGTTTCCTTGACAGGAACCCGCCCCCGATGTACATCACTCTCTACTTTATAGTCACCCACCTCCCGGACTCTCTTCGCTCTGTCAGGGACCACTTCCTCTCTCTTGACCCCACCTCCCTCACTGTTGACCTCCTCGAGCAGCATCTCCTCGCAGCTGAGACTAGTGCAGTTGCTGTAGGTGCTGCTCGTGGCACTCTGCGCCTGCCCTTCTTTGAGGGGTGTTCCCCCTCCCCCCTTGCCCCCTCCTACGCCTCTGCTGCTGCTGCTGCAGACGTCTCTATTCCTGAGGACGTCGGGGCTGCTTCTGCTAGTGCGAAGCGCCGCAGCAGCAAGGGCAAGGGTGGCAGGGGTGGTGGAGGTGGCAGCGGCGGTGGTGGAGGTGGCAGCGGGAGTGTTGGTGGGGGCAGCAGTGGAGGTGGTAGCGGCGGTGGGACTGTTGGCGGGAGTGGGGGCTCTGGTGGCGGTGGTGGAGGCAGCGGTGGGAGTGGCGGCAGTGGAGGCGGTGGGACTGGTAGCGGTGGGACTGGCGCTCGGCCTGTCGGTACTGGGGGTGGCCAGCCTCAGCAGCAGCAGCGTCGGAGCGAGACCCCGTCTCCCCAGCAGCTTCGTGAGTGGTTTCTGCGTGGGGCGTCTGGGGGTAGTTGCCCGTATGTCATTCGCACGGGTGACCGTGCAGGTCATACTTGCAGGCGGCTCCACACTCAGCACCGCTGCTTCTCCCGTCTCGATGATGCTTGGCGTGCTGAGTTTGGTGACGACGTCGAGCTCCCTCGCTGGGCAGATCTGCTTAAGTGTAGGATTGCTATCTTTGACCTAGACTTTGATGCTATTCTCTCTGCTGTATATGCTTTGTCTGTTAGTGCTGATGGTGACTATTACCGGTGTGTGCCGCCTGACCCAGGTATAGCCGCTGCTACTCTAGGTGCTAGTGAGTCTCGTACTCTCCCTGGTACTGCGCCTACTGAGGCCTTGTACACTTTCACGTTGGACTCCGGCGCCTCGCGCTGTTTCTTTCGTGACAGCACCACCCTCACTCCTCTTCCTACACCTGTCCCGGTCAGACTGGCTGACCCCTCCGGGGGCTCGGTCGTGGCCCGTTCCTCCACTGTCCTCCCGTGTCCGGCGGTTCCGTCCGGCTCACTATCAGGTCTTCACCTCCCCTCGTTCACTACAAACTTGGTGAGTACCGCTGCCCTCCAGGATGCGATGGTCACTACCACCACTCCTGGGGGTTAGCGTGTGTCGATCTGCACGTGCACACGGACGGGGCGTCACCTGGCCACGTTCACCCGTCGGCCAGGGTCGAGTCTGTACACACTCGCTACCGAGCCTTCTCAGGTAGCTGCGTCTGCTCAGGTGTCCGCGTCAAGTCAGGTAGCCGCCTCTTGCTCGTGTCGCCTCCTGTCGCACCAGACTCTTCTGTGGCACCACCGCCTGGGTCACCCCTCCTTGCCTCGCCTTCGTTGCGTGCACTCTCGTCTTCTTGTCTCTGGTCTCCCCAGGTCTCTGCCTCCCCTGCCGCCCTCGCCTGCCCCGCCCTGCCTCCCTTGCGTCGAGGGGCGGCAGCGCGCCGCTCCTCACTCCTCCTCGTTTCCCCCGACGACTGCTCCCCTGCAGACTCTCCACATGGACGTCAGTGGACAGAGCCGCGAGAGCTACTTTCTGCTGGTCGTTGACGACTACTCGCGGTACACCACGGTCTTCCCCTTGTGCAGCAAGGGTCAGGTCGTTGATGTCTTGATCCCTTGGATCCGCACAGTCTGGCTCCAGCTCCGCGAGCGGTTCGGCCAGGACCTTCCTGTCCTGTGTCTGCACTCTGACAGAGGTGGTGAGTTCTCCTCCAACCTCTTGCGGGACTTTTGTCGTGGGGAGGGCATTCTCCAGTCATTCACGCTTCCAGACTCCCCTCAGCAAAATGGGATTGCTGAGCGCCGCATTGGCTTAGTCATGGAGGTCGCTCGTACCTCCATGATCCATGCGGCTGCTCCCCGTTTTCTGTGGCCGTTTGCGGTCCAGTACGCTGCGCATCAGCTCAACCTCTGGCCCCGTGTCTCCTTGCCGGAGACCTCGCCTACACTGCGTTGGACGGGGAAGGTTGGCGATGCGTCGGTGTTCCGGGTCAGGGGTTCTCGTGCCTTTGTTCGCGATACGTCAGCGGACAATCTCTCCCCCCGCGCTATCCCCTGCGTCTTCCTTGGCTTTGTCCCCGACGCGCCTGGCTGGCAGTTTTACCACCCCACCTCGCGGCGTGTCTTCCCTTCTCAGGACGTCACGTTTGACGAGTCGGTTCCCTTGTACCGTCTCTTCCCCTACCGCTCTGCCCCTCTCCCACCCCCGCCGCTCTTCCTTGCTCCCGGTCCCCCTCCGGTAGACCTCCTCCCGCCCCAGGGTCCTGCTCCCTCAGGTGTGTCTCAGGTAGACCCTCTCCTTGGTCCTGCGCCTGTTCAGGTAGCTGTCGACTCAGGTGCTGCTCGAGGTGCTGTGTCTGGGGGTGCTGCGTCTGGGGGTGCGGAGCCTGGGGGTGCGGAGTTTGAGGGTGCTGAGACTGGGGGTGCTGAGCTTGGGGGGGTTGAGACTGGGGGTGCTGAGCCTGGGGGTGTTGCGACTGGGGGTGGTGAGCCAGGGGGTGCTGAGCCTGAGGGTGTTGAGCCTGGGGGTGCGCAATCTGGAGGTGCGGAGCCTCAGGGTGCTGCTTCGTCTGGAGGTTCTGCTGGTGCTTCGCCGAGCCTGTCTCCGCAGCAGTTGCGTGAGTGTTTTGTTCGGCGTACGCGCCTTCGGAGTGGAGCTACTGGCTCTGCTGGAGCTGGAGGTACTGGAGTTGCTGCTAGAGCTGGTGTTACTGGAGGTGCTGCGACCACTAGTCCTGGAGGTGCTCGTACCCGGGGTACTGGAGCTGCCGGGACTGGTGGTGTTGAGGGTGCTGGAGCTGGAGACCTTACGGAATCTGGTGCTACTGGCGCTGGTGGCGCTGGAGCTGGAGGAGCTGGAGTTGGTGGCCCTGGCGCAGGAGGCGCTGAGGTTGGAAGCCCTGGTGTTGAAGGTGATGGAGCTAGAGGAGCTGGAGCTGTTGACCCTGGTGGCGCTGTGCGGCCGCGACCGTACTTCGTTCCCCTGCTGCTGCAGGTTCTTGGTACCCCGCCTTCTGCTGCCCTTACTCCTCCCCTCCTGTGTCCCCCGCCTGACTTCTCGCAGCCGCAGTTACAGCCGGCTTCTCCACTGCCTGCTCCTTCTCCTTACACTAAGCAGTCCGGCGGTCTTACCGAGCGTCGTGAGCTTGCGTCTCGTCCTGTCTTGCCTGTTCGCACTGCTCGTCGCGTTCCTTGTTCCCGTCCTCCTCCTGTCCCTGGCACGCACGCTATGACCCTTCGTCCTTCCTCTGTTCCTCTATGTGTTCCTCTGCCTGCTCCTCCTGAGTCCTCTCTTCCTGAGGTCCCTGACCCTGAGTCTGACCGCGCTCGTGCTGCCAGACCCGCTGTCTCTCGTCTCCTCGCCAGTGCTGTCACAGACCCTTCGTTTGAGTCTGCTGCTGCGTCTGCTCTCGTTGCTGAGCTGCTTGACTTTGCTGCTGCCTGCCGTCTAGACTACGCCACTGCTCTTGTTGCTGAGTCTGCGTCTGCCAGTCCTCCGTCCGTCCGAGGTAAGTGTGCTCTTGGCACGGACGTCCTTGAGGACAAGCAGGAGGACTTTGAGTGTCTTGCAGCTGCTGTACCTCGTTTCGCTTCCATGCTGCTTGCCCCTGAGGGAAACCCGGATGCTCCAGACATCCCGACCCCGCGCTCTTACGCAGAGGCGATTACGGGTCCTTACTCCTCTCAGTGGCAGACAGCCATGGATGCCGAGATGGCATCCTGGAAGTCCACAGGCACCTACGTCGACGAGGTTCCCCCACCTGGGGCGAACATAGTCGATGGTATGTGGATCTTCAGGGTGAAGCGGCCGCCAGGTTCTCCGACTGCCTTCAAGGCGCATTACGTTGCTAGAGGCTTCAGACAGTGACAGGGAGTTGACTACTTCCAGACCTTCTCCCCCACCCCGAAGATGACTACTCTTCGGGTGTTGCTGCACGTCGCTGCTTAGCGTTACTACGAGTTGCACTCTCTGGACTTCAGCACAGCTTTCCTGCAGGGCAGCCTGCACTAGGAGATCTGGTTGCGCCGCCCACCTGGTTTCACTGAGTCTTTTCCTGCAGGTACTCAGTGGAGTCTTCGGCGGCCAGTCTACGGTCTCCGTCAGGCGCCTCGCAAGTGGCACGACACACTGAGCACTACACTTGCGGCTCTTGGGTTTGCTCCTGCTACTGCTGTGTCAAACTTATATCTACTATAGTCTGCTTAGGCTGTAGTGGGGTAGTCCTTAGAGGGTACAACACTTTTGTGTTTCCTACTTGTACCCTTCTGCTTCCTAGTTCAATCATTCATTCCTCAATTCTCACATGGTATCAGAGCTAGATTCGATTTTTCCTAAGGGCCCACCACTGAAAATATTTTTTGTTTCCTTACCTGCCCGACGCGCGCGTCGCGCCTGCCCTTCACGGCCCGTAGTGGCCCCCCTTGAGGCCCGTAGCGGCCCCCCTTAAGGCCCGTAGCGGCCCCCTTGAGGCCCGTAGCGGCCCCCCTTGCGGCCCGTTAGGCCCCCTTGCGGCCCGTAGTGGCCCCTTGCGGCCCGTTAGGCCCCTTCGCGGCCCGTCACGGCCCCCTTTGCGGCCCGTCGCGGCACCTTCACGGCCCGTAGTGGCCCCCTTGAGGCCCGTAGCGGCCCCCTTGAGGCCCGTAGCGGCCCCCCTTGCGGCCCGTTAGGCCCCCTTGCGGCCCGTAGTGGCCCCTTAGCGGCCCGTTAGGTCCGTCGCGGCCCCCCATTCGCGGCCCGTTAGGTCCGTTGCGGCCCCCCCTTCGCGGCCCGTTAGGCCCATTCGCGGCCCGTTAGGTCTGTCGTGCCCCCCCCTTCGCGGCCCGTTAGGCCCATTCGCGGCCCGTTAGGTCCGTCGCGGCCCCCCTTCGCGGCCCGTTAGGCCCCTTCGCGGCCCGTTAGTCCCGTCGCGGCCCCTTCGCGGCCCGCCCAGGCCCTTCCCCGGCCCCATTCGCGGCCTGTTAGGCCCCGTCGCGGCTTGTCGCGGCCCCTTCGCGGCCCGTTAGGCCAGTTGCGGCCCCCTTCGCGGCCCGCCCCGGCCCTTCCCCGGCCCCGTCCCGCCCCTGTCCCGGACCTGCTCCGACCCCGGCCCTGCCCCGACCCTGTCGCGGCCCCGTCCCGGACCTGCCCCGACCCCGGCCCTGCCCCGACCCTGTTACGGCCCCGTCCCGGACCTCCCCCGACCCTGCCCCGGCCTCGTCGTGGCCCCGTCCCGGACCTACCCCGACCCTGTCGCGGCTCTGTCCCGGACCTGTCGCGGCCTCGCCCCGGCTCTGCCCCGGCCCTGCCCCGACTCAGCCCCTGCCCTGCTCCTGTGCTGTCGCGGCCCTGCCTCGGCCCGGCCCCGGATCTCTTGCGGCCCGGCCCCGGCCCTACCCCGGACCTGTCCCAGTCCTGCCCCGACCCTCCCCCGGCCCTGCCCCGGCCTCGCCCCTGGTAAGCGCACCGCCGAGCCGACCCGCGCTACCGAACCGCACTGCTCCACCCTGCCAAGCCGCGCTGCCCTGCCTAGCCTGCTTAACTGAGTTGCACTGCTGCTGCTGCTAGCCTACTGCTGCTGCTGTCATGGCTAGTCTCAGTGTCCTTGCTTTTGATGCTGAGGGCCGGGCAGTTGACTTTGAGGTCTGGCTAGATGATCTGCAGCTTTTCCTACAGTGCGATAGCAAGGACGGTCTCTCACTGTTCGATCTCACGTCTGGCGCCTCTACTGCCCCTGCTGCTGATGCTGACAGTACTGTTCGCTCGCAGTGGACCACGCGCGATGCTGCTGCCCGCCTTGCTGTGCGTAGTCACCTACCGTCTACTGAGCGCGCGCACTTTAGTCAGTACAAGAGTGCTAAGACTCTGTACGACGCTGTAGTTGCACGCTACAGCTCCCCTGCCACTGCTGCCCTCAGCCGCCTCATGCTGCCGTACCTTTTTCCTGACCTTGCCGCCTTTGCCACAGTTGCTGACCTGGTTGCTCACCTTCGCACCAGTGACGCCCGCTACCGCGCTGCCCTTCCCACTGTGTTCCTTCCCACGAACTCCCCCCCCATGTACATCACCCTTTACTACCTAGTCACCCGCCTCCCTGACTCTCTCTCTTCAGTCAGGGACCACTTTCTCTCCCTTTGCCCCACCGAGCTGACTGTCGACTTGCTAGAGGAGCGCTTTGCTGCAGCTGAGAAGAGTATCTTAGCTGTAGGTGCTTCTCGCGGCGACCGTCGCACCCCCTTCTTTGAGGGGTGTTCCCCTGTCCCCCTTCTCCCCTCTGTTGCCTCTGCTGCTGCTGTCAACCTCGTTGGCACTGAGGAGGTCGGCACTGCGTCTGCCTCTAGTGGGCGACGCCGCACCGGCAAGGGCAAGGGAAGCAGGGGTGGTGGAGGGGGCGGTGGGGGAAGCGGTGGAGGCGGTGGAGGTGGTGGAGGTGGTGGTGGGGGTGGTACAGGGAGTGGGGGAGTCGGTGGCGGCAGTGGAGGCCGTGGCGGCGGTGGCGGAGCGAGTGGAGGCGGCGGCAGCGGTGGTGGAGGTAGCGGAGGAGGTGGTGCTGGTCGCGGTGCAGCCACGCAGCGTGGAGGCCTTGGTGGCATCCAGCGCCAGCAGCAGCAGCGCACCCGTGAGATCCCGTCGGTTCAGCAGCTTCGTGAGTGGTACGCTGGGCGTGGGAGGTCTGGGGGTGCGGGTCCCTGCTCTTACGTTCTTCGCACCGGCACTCGGAGTGGGGAGGTGTGTGGTCTCCCACACACCACGCAGCGCTGCTTCGGCCGCTTGACTGACGCTTGGCGTGCCCAGTTTCCTGACGCCGTTGAGCTTCCTCGTTGGCATGATCTGCTTCTGCAGAATGTACCTATCTTTGAACTAGACTTTGATGCTATCCTTGCTGCCATGTATGCTTTTGCTGATATTACTGAGGGTGACTGTTACCTGCGTGTCCCGCCCGACCCGGGCACTGTGGCTGCTGCTCTAGGTGCTAGTGCAGCTGCTGCTCTAGGTGCTAGTGCGTGTGCTGCTCCAGGTGCTGGTACGTCTCCCCTCTCTGGTACTGCACCTACTGAGTCCCTTCACACTTTCACACTTGACTCTGGTGCTTCGCGCTCTTTCTTTAGAGACAGCACCACGCTCACGCCGCTCAGTCGGCCTGTTGCGGTCTCCCTTGCTGACCCCTCCGGGGGCCCAGTCCTTGCACACTCCTCCACGGTTCTACCGTGTCCTGCGGCCCCGTCGGGCTTGCTGTCGGGACTCCACCTCCCCTCGTTCTCTACGAACTTGGTGAGTGGAGCTGACCTCCAGGACGCGTGGGTTGACCAGTTCACCCCTGGAGGTCAGCGTGTGACCCACTGCACTTGCTCTCGGACGGGCCGCCACCTGGCCACGTTCACCCATCGGCCAGGGTCGAGTCTGTACACACTGACTACTGCGCCTCCTCCGGTCCCTGCGTCTGGTCAGGTAGCTGCGTCCACTCAGGTGTTTGCTGCCGCGTCCAAGTCTAGTCCTGCGTCTGCCCCCTGCTCGTGTCGTCCTCTGACGCACGAGACTCTCCTTTGGCACCACCGCCTTGGTCACCCCTCCCTGCCTCATCTTCGAGGTATGGCCTCCCGTGCTCTTGTCTCTGGACTCCCCAGGTCCCTCCCTCCCCTTCCTCCGGGGCCTGCCCCCACCTGTGTTCCTTGTGTCGAGGGCCGACAGCGCGCCGCTCCTCACTCCTCCTCGTTTCCTCCGACTGAGGCCCCTCTGCAGACTCTTCACATGGACGTGTGGGGCCCAGCCCGCGTCCGTGGACAGGGTCACGAGCGTTACTTCCTCCTGGTCGTTGACGACTACTCGCGTTACACCACAGTCTTCCCCTTGCGCAGCAAGGGTGAGGTCACTGATGAGTTGATCGACTGGATCCGCGGTGCTCGTCGCCAGCTTAGTGAGAGTTTTGGCTCAGACCTTCCTGTTCTGCGTCTGCACTCAGACAGAGGTGGGGAGTTTTCCTCCGACCTCCTGAGAGCCTTCTGTCGTTCTGAGGGCATCCGCCAGACGTTCACGCTTCCGGCCTCCCCGCAGCAAAATGGGATTGCTGAGCGCCGCATTGGCATGGTCATGGACGTCGCTCGTACGTCCATGATCCATGCGGCTGCTCCCCATTTTCTGTGGCCGTTCGCGGTTCAGTACGCTGCGCATCAGATCAACCTTCAGCCTCGTGTCTCCTTGCCGGAGACCACACCTACTCTGCGGTGGACGGGGAAGGTTGGCGATGCGTCCGCGTTCTGTGTCTAGGGATCTCGAGCTTTTGTCCGCAATACTACAGCGGACAAGCTGTCCTCCCGTGCCGTTCCCTGTGTCTTCCTTGGCTTCCCTCCTGACGCACCCGGGTGGCAGTTCTACCACCCCACCTCGCGTCGTGTTCTGTCCTTTCAGGACGTCACGTTCGACGAGTCGGTGTCGTACTACCGTCTCTTTCCCTACCGCACTGCCTCTCCCCCCCCCCCGCCGCTCTTCCTGGCACCAGGTACTCCCCTGGTACACCCCCTCCCCCCCCAGGGTCCTGCCCCCTCAGGTGTGTCCCAGGTAGACCCTGCCGAGCCGGTCGAGGTAGCTGTCGACTCAGGTGCTGCTAGGGGTGCTGACCCTGCGGGTGCGGGGACTGGGGGTGCTGAGTCTGGGGGTGCTGAGTCTGGGGGTGCTGAGACTGGGCGTGCTGAGCCTGGGGGTGTGGCGCCTGAGGGTACTGTGTCTGGAGGAGCTGAGCCTGCGCGTGCTGAGTCTGGAGGTGCTCTAGGTGTCCCGTCGCGGCGGGAGCCCCTCTCTCCACAGCGGCTTCGTGAGTGGTACTCTCGGCGCTGTCGGGTTGCTGCTGGGGGTACTGCTGGTGCTGGCGCTGCTGGAGGTGGTGCTGGTGCTGGAGTTGCTGGAGGTGCTGCTGATGCTGGAGCTGCTGGAGCTGCTGGAGCTGCTGGAGGTGCTGGTGCTGCTGGAGGTGGTGCTGGTGCTGGAGCTGCTGGAGGTGCTGCTGGTGCTGGAGGTTCTACTGGAGCTACTGGAGGTGCTGGCCCTGCTGGAGGTGGTGCTGGTGCTGGAGCTGCTGGAGGTGCTGCTGGTGCTGGAGCTGCTGGAGGTGCTGCTGGGACTGGAGACCCTGAGGCTGAGGGTACCGGTTCTGTCTCTGCTGTTTCTGGAGGCACTGCGCGGCCGCGGCCGTACTACGTTCCGCTCCTTCAGCAGGTTCTTGGCTCCCCGCCTTCTCCTGGTCCTCCTCCTCCTTTCCTGAGTCCACCGCATGTCCAGTCTCAGTCGCAGTTACAGCCGGCCTCTCCCCTGCCTGGTCCTTCTCCTTACTCTGGTCCGACTAGAGGTCTTACGGAGCGTCGTGAGCCTGAGTCTCGTCCTGTGTCGCCTGCGTCTCGTTCTGCGTCGCCTGTCCGTACTGTTCGCGCTGGTCGTGTTTCGCGTCCGCGTCTTCCTCCTGTCCCAGGCACTCACTCTATGACAGTGCGTCCTTCTACTGCTCCACAGCGTGTCCCTCTGCCCTCTCCTCCTGCGTCCTCTCTTCCTGACGGTCCGGACCCGGAGTCTGACTCCCTTCGTGCTGCTAGTCCTACTGTCACGCGCTTTCTGGCCACTGCTGTCACTGACCCCCTGTTTGAGTCCTCTGCTGCGTCTGCTCTTGTTACTGAGCTTGTTGACTTTGCTGCAGCCTGTCGCCTCGACTACGCCGCTAGTCTTGTTGCTGAGTCTGCGTCTGTGTCTGTCTGTCCTCCGTCCGTCGGGGGTGAGTGTGCACTTGGCACGGACGTCCTTGAGGACAGGCAGGAGGACCTTGAGTGCTTTGCCGCTGCTTCACCTCATCTCGTGTCCATGCTGCTTGCCCCTGAGGGAGACCCCGCGCTCTTACGCAGAGGCGATAGAGGGTCCCTACTCCTCTCAGTGGCAGGCAGCCATGGACGCAGAGATGGCTTCCTGGAAGTCCACAGGCACCTACGTAGACGAGGTTCCCCCGACTGGGGCGAACATCGTCAGTGGCATGTGGATCTTCAGGGTGAAGCGGCCGCCGGGTTCTCCGCCTGACTTCAAGGCGCGTTACGTTGCACGAGGCTTCAGTCAGCGACAGGGAGTTGACTTCTTTCAGACCTTCTCCCCTACCCTGAAGATGACCACTCTTCGGGTACTGCTGCACGTTGCTGCTCAGCGTGACTACGAGCTCCACTCGCTTCACTTCAGCACAGCCTTCCTACAGGGCAGCCTGCACGAGGAGATCTGGCTGCGCCGCCCACCTGGCTTCACTGGGTCGTTTCCTCCTGGTACCCAGTGGAGCCTCCGGCGGCCAGTCTACGGTCTCCGCCAGGCGCCCCGTGAGTGGCACGACACGCTCAGGACGACTCTTGCTGCTCTTGGTTTTGCTCCCTCCACTGCTGACCCTTCTCTAATTTTACGCACTGACTCTGCTCTGCCGCCGTTCTACGTTCTTGTGTACGTAGACGACCTTGTCTTTGCTAATGCTGACACGGAGGCACTCGCCCACATGAAGTCCGAGCTGCAGAAGAGACACACGTGCACAGACTTGGGTGAGCTGACAAGCTATCTTGGCTTGCGGATCACCCGGGACAGAGCACCATTACCTTGACTCAGTCACACATGGTGCAGCAGGTCCTTCAGCGCTTCGGCTTCACGTACTCCTCGCCACAGTCCACTCCTCTGCCTACTGGTCACTCGCTCTCAGCTCCACCTTCGGACGAGTCCGTAGAGCCGAGTGGCCCGTATCCAGAGCTTGTGGGCTGCCTCATGTACCTGATGACTTGCACACGACCTGACCTCGCATACCCTCTCAGCCTTCTGTCTCGCTACGTGGCTCCCGGCAGGCACCGAAAGGTGCACTGGGATGCTGCGAAGAGGGTGTTGCGATACTTGT
The DNA here is from genome assembly GCA_947471745.1 of Closterium sp. Naga37s-1. NCBI lineage: Eukaryota > Viridiplantae > Streptophyta > Zygnematophyceae > Desmidiales > Closteriaceae > Closterium > Closterium sp. Naga37s-1. The sequence continues at coordinate 374,274 of CANJKZ010000799.1, read as the reverse complement.
GCACTACATCGGGCATGGGGCTCATGCTTGGAGGACGGGCTCGAGTTGTCCTCACTGGTCACGCTGACGCTTCCTGGGTTGACGACTTGGCTACGCAGCGGTCGTCACAGGGTTACACCTTCAGTCTTGGCTCCGGCTTTGTCTCTTGGTGGTCTACCCGCTCTTCTTCTGTTCTCAGCTCCAGTTGTGAGGCTGAGATCTACGCTGGAGCCATGGCTGCACAGGAGCTTCGCTGGCTCACCTACCTGCTGACCGACTTGGGAGAGGCGCCTCGTTCTCCTCCAGTTCTGTACGTCGACAACAAGGCCATGCTGGCCTTATGTCAGGAGCACAGACTGGAGCACAGAACGAAGCACATTGCTCTGCGCTACTTCCTTGCTCGAGAGTTGCAGCAGCGTGGCCAGCTTCATCTTGCTTACGTGGCCTCTCAGGCCAACACTACTGATGTTTTCACCAAGGCACTTCAGCCTTGTGATCATCAGCGTTTCTGTATTGTGTTAGGCCTTGTACCTACAGTGCCTCACTTGTTGACTTCTTGACTCTGCTTGTACTGTAATCTATATACTTATACCTGCATGCTTACACTTGCTAGGTTGTGTTCACTGTATTGTTTGCTTTCCTTTATATAACTCTGCATGTGAACTGGCCTTATGGCCTGTTGCTTGTGCTCAGACTGTGTGGTGACTTTGTGATCCACCCTGAGCTTGCTTTGTCTTTCTTGACTGGTCTTGTGACCCCTTGTTCTCCCTCACTTTGCCTATGGGGGTGTGTCAAACTTATATCTACTATAGTCTGTTTAGGCTGTAGTGGGGTAGTCCTTAGAGGGTACAACACTTTTGTGTTTCCTACTTGTACCCTTCTGCTTCCTAGTTCAATCATTCATTCCTCAATTCTCACATGCTGACCCGTCGTTGTTTCTACGCACGGACACCTCGCTGCCGCCTTTCTACGTCCTTGTCTACGTGGACGACCTCGTCTTTGCCACTACTAGCACTGAGGCACTGACCCTTATGAAGTCGGAGCTGCAGAAGAGACACAACTGCACTGACCTGGGTGAACTGCGCAGCTATCGTGGCTTGCAGATCACCCGGGACAGAGCACGGCGCACCATTACCCTGACTCAGTCACACATGGTGCACCAGGTCCTTCAGCGCTTCGGCTTCCAGTTCTCCTCGCCACAGCCCCCTCTTCTTTCTACCGGCCACTCGCTCTCAGCTCCACCTTCGGACGAGTCCGTAGAGCCGAGTGGTCCGTACCCAGAGCTTGTGGGTTGCCTCATGTACCTGATGACGTGCTCGACCCGACCTCGCGTACCCTCTCAGCCTCCTGGCTCGCAAGGTGGCTCCCAGCAGACACCGAAAGGTGCACTGGGATGCTGAGAAGAGGGTACTGCGTTACTTGTGCAGTACGTCGGGCATGGGGCTCGTGCTTGGAGGTCGGGGTCCACTTGTCCTCACTGGTCACGCAGACGCTTCTTGGGTTGACGACTCAGCTACGCAGCGGTCGTCACAGGGTTATGTCAGACATATATGCCTTAGCCTATGTAGGCTGTAGTGGGGTAGACACTAAGGGGTACAGCTTTCATATTTGTATCTCACACTTTCCTAGTTCATCCATTCCTGTTTCATTCTTCACATGGTATAGAGCGGGTTACCACATGGGACCGTTCCTTCCTAAGGGCCCACCATAAGTAACATTTTTTTTTAGCTGCCCGAAGCGCGTCGCGCCCTGCCCTAAAACTTTTCGCGGCCCCCTAGCTGCCCCTACGCGATTCCTACGCGGCCCCTACGCGGCCCCTACCCGGCCCCTACGTGGCCCCCTGCGCGGTCCCTAATCCGCCCCTGACGCGGCCCCTAAGCCGCCCCTGACGCGGCCCCTACGCCGCCCCTGACGCGGCCCCTACCGCCGCCCCTACGCGGCCCCTACGCCGCCCCTGACGCGGCCCCTACGCCGCCCCTGACGCGGCCCCTAAGCCGCCCCTGACGCGGCCCCTGCGCCGCCCCTGACGCGGCCCCTACGCCGCCCCTACGCGGCCCCTACGCCGCCCCTGACGCGGCCCCTACGCCGCCCCTGCCGTGGCCCCTACGCCGCCCCTGACGCGGCCCCTACGCCGCCCTTGACGCGGCCCCTAAGCCGCCCCTGACGCGGCCCCTACGCCGCCCCTGACGCGGCCCCTACGCCGCCCCTACGCGGCCCCTACGCCGCCCCTAACGCAGTCCCTACGCCGCCCCTGACGCGGCCCCTACGCCGCCCCTAAAACGGCCCGGCCCGGCCCTGTCCCTGACGCGGCCCCTACACGGCCCCTCCGCCGCCCCTAAAAGGCCTCGGCCTCGACTCTGTCCCGGACCTGCCCCGGCCCCCACCCCGTCCCGGACCTGCCCCGGCCCCGACCCTGTCCCGGCCCCGTTGCTGCTCCGTCCCGGACCCTGCTCGGCCCCGACCCTGTCCCGGACCTGCCCCGGCCCCGACCCTGTCTCGGCCCCGTTGCTGCCCTGTCCCAGACTCTGCTCGGCCCCGACCCTGTCTCGGCCCTGTTCCGGCCCCGACCCAGTCCCGAACCTGTCGGCTCTGCCCCTGGTAAGAGCCTAGCCGGGCCGAGCCGTGCGGCCGAGCCCCACAGCGCTGCCGAGTCGCCCTGCCGAGTCGCACTGTCCTGCCTAGCTCAGTTGCACTGCTGCCGCTGCTAGTCTGCTGCTGCTCCTATCATGGCTAGTCCTAGTCTTCTCACCTTTGATGCTGAGGGTCGAGCGGTTGCCTTTGATGTCTGGCTAGATGATCTGCAGCTTTTCCTTCAGTGCGATAGCAAGGATGGCCTCTCCCTGTTTGACCTTACGTCGGGCGCCTCTACTGCCCCTGCTGCTGATGCTGACAATACCGTTCGCTCGCAGTGGCTCAGGCGCGATGCTGCTGCCCGCCTTGCTGTGCGCAGTCACCTACCATCTACTGAGCGCCCGCACTTTAGTCAGTACAAGAGTGCTAAGACTCTGTACGACGCTGTAGTTGCACGCTACTCTTCCCCTGCCACTGCTGCGCTCAGCCGCCTCATGCTACCGTACCTGTTCCCTGACCTCGCTGCCTTTGCCACACTCACTGACCTCATTACGCACCTCCGCACTAGTAACACTCGCTACCGCGCTGCGCTTCCTGCTGAGTTCTGCGCCCAGAACCCCCCCCCCATGTACATCACCCTCTACTACCTAGTCACTCGACTCCCTGACACTCTCCGCTCTGTCAGGGACCACTTCCTCTCTCTTTGCCCTACCACCCTCACTGTCGACCTCCTCGAGGAGCGCCTCCTTGCAGTAGAGACTAGTATTACCGCTGTAGGTGCCTCTCGTGGTGACCCCCGTACCCCTTTCTTTGAGGGGTGCTCCCCCGTTCCTCTTTTGCCCTCTGTTGCCTCTGCTGCTGCTGCTGTCGACCTTGTTGGCACCGAGTCGGTCAGCGCTGCGTCTGCTCCTAGTGAGAGGCGCCGCATCAGCAAGGGCAAGCGGGGCAAGGGAGCTGGAGGAGGTGGTGGGGGCGGCGGTGGTGGCGGTGGAGGCGGAGGAGGGGGTGGGGGTGGGGGTGGTGGCAGAGGTGGGGGCTTTGGAGGCAGCGGTGGAGGTGGAGGCGGCGGTGGCGGTGGCGGGAGGGGTGGAGGCGGCGGAGGCGGCGGCGGCGGCGGTGGAGCTAGCAGAGGCGGAGCTGTGCAGCGGGAACCCCAGCAGCAGCAGCGCTCTCGTGAGACCCCTTCACCCCAGCAGCTTCGTGAGTGGTACGCGGGGCGCCAGGGGTCTGGAGGTACTGGTCCCTGTACATACGTCCTGCGCACCGGCGACCGCACTGGAGAGCAGTGTGGCGGCCTGCACGCCACCAAGCACTGCTTCGGTCGCCTGACGGACGCCTGGTGTGCCCAGTTCCCGGACGCCACTGAGATCCCTCGTTGGAGTGATCTGCTCAGGTCGGGGGTAGCTATCTTTGATCTTGACTTTGATGCTATTCTTACTGCCATGTATGCTGTGTCTATTAGTGCTGAGGGTGACTGTTACGTGTGTGTTCCGCCTGACCCTGGTATTGAGGCTGCTGCTCTAGGTGCTAGTGAGTCTGGTGCTCCAGGTACTCGTGAGTCTGCTCCTCTAGGTGCTGGTCAGTCTGCTCTCTCAGGTACCGAGTCGGCTCAGGTCTTTCACACCTTCACCCTCGACTCGGGTGCTTCCCGCTCCTTCTTTCGAGACCGCACCACCCTTACGCCGCTCAGTCGGCCGGTTGCGGTCTCCCTGGCAGACCCCTCTGGGGGTCCTGTCCTTGCTCGCTACTCCACTGTCCTCCCGTGTCCGGCGGCACCGTCAGGCTCCCTGTCTGGTCTCTACCTCCCCTCGTTCTCCACGAACTTGGTGAGTGGTGCTGACCTTCAGGATGTCGGTGTTGACCAGTTCACTCCTGCAGGTCAGCGAGTGACCCACTGCACGTGTGCTCAGACGGGCTGCCACTTGGCCACGTTTACCCGTCGACCGGGGTCGAGCCTGTACACACTGACCACAGAGTCTCCTCCGGTTGCTGCGTCTGGTCAGGTAGCTGCGTCGAGTCAGGTGTTTGCTACAGCGTCTCGGTCAGGTCATGAGTCTGCCCCCTGCTCGTGTCGCCTCCTGTCCCACCAGACCCTCCTCTGGCACCACCGCCTTGGTCACCCCTCCTTGCCTCGTCTCCGAGGCATGGCCTCCCGTGTCCTTGTCTCTGGTCTCCCCCGGTCCCTCCCTCCCCTTCCCCCGGGGCCTGCCCCTACCTGCGTTCCCTGCGTCGAGGGGCGGCAGCGCGCCGCTCCTCACTCCTTCGAGTTTCCCCCGACAGAGGCTCCGCTGCAGACTCATCACATGGATGTGTGGGGCCCAGCCCGCGTCCGTGGACAGGGTCACGAGCGTTACTTCCTGCTGGTGGTTGACGACTACTCGCGTTACACCACTGTCTTCCCCCTGCGCAGCAAGGGTGAGGTCACTGAGGTGTTGATCGACTGGATCCGCGTTGCTCGTCTCCAGCTCAGAGAGCGTTTCGGCTCGGACTTTCCTGTTCTGCGTCTGCACTCCGACAGAGGCGGAGAGTTTTCCTCCGACCTTCTGCGAGCCTTCTGTCGTGCGGAGGGCATCCGCCAGACGTTCACGCTTCCGGCCTCTCCACAGCAAAATGGGATTGCTGAGCGCCGCATTGGCATGGTCATGGATGTCGCTCGTACGTCCATGATCCATGCGGCTGCTCCCCATTTTCTGTGGCCGTTCGCGGTTCAGTACGCGGCGCATCAGATCAACCTTCAGCCCCGGGTCTCCCTGCCGAAGACCTCCCCTACTCGCGGTGGACGGGGAAGGTTGGTGATGCGTCTGCGTTCCGTGTCTGGGGATCTCGAGCTTTCGTCCGAGACTTGTCTGCGGACAAGCTGTCCTCCCGTGCTGTTCCTTGCGTCTTCCTCGGCTTTCCCCCTGACGCGCCTGGTTGGCAGTTTTACCACTCCACCTCGCGTCGTGTTCTGTCCTCCCAGGACGTCGTTTGACGAGTCGGTTCCGTACTACCGTCTCTTCCCCTACCGCACTGCCCCCCTCCCCCCCCCGCCGCTCTTCCTCGCTCCCGGTCCTCCCCCGGTAGACCCCCTCCCCCCTCAGGGTCCTGCCCCTTCAGGTGTGTCCCAGGTAGATGCAGTCGAGCCTGTCGAGGTAGCTGCTGACTCTGGTGCGTCTGGGGGTGCTGAGCCTGAGCGTGCGGAGCCTGGGGGTGCTGGGTCTGGGGGTGCTGAGCCTGAGCGTGCGGAGCCTGGGGGTGCTGGGTCTGGGGGTGCTGAGCCTGAGCGTGCGGGGCCTGGGGGTGCTGCTTCTGGGGGTGCTGAGCCTGGGGCTGCTGGGAGTGGGGGTGTGGAGCCTGTCGGTGCTGGACCTGGCGGTCCTTCGGGTGCTTTGTCCCGGCGGGAGCTTCCCTCTCCACAGGAGCTGCGCGAGTGGTTTGCTCGCCGCTGGAGCCGTGCTGCTGGAGCTGGAGGTGCTGCCGGTGCTGGAGGTTCTGCTGCTGCTGGAGGTTGTGGAGCTGGAGGTGCTGCTGGAGCCGGTACTGGAGGTTCTGCTTCTGCTGGGGGTGCTGGAGCCACGGGTCTTGGAGGTGCTCGTACTGGAGGTACTGGAGCTGCTGGGCCTGGTGGTGCTCCTGGTGCTGGAGCTACTGGTGGAGATGGAGCTGGTGGTGCTGCTGGAGTGGGTGCTACTGGAGGTACTGGAGCCGGAGCGTCTGTGTCTGCTGGTGGTCCTGCTGGAGCTGGAGCTGCTGGAGGTACTGGAGCTGGTGGTGCTGCTGGAGTTGGGGCTGACGCTGGGGGTACTGGTGTTGTCCCTGCTGGTTCTGGAGGTGCTGCGCGGCCGCGGCCGTACTTCGTTCCGCTCCTTGAGCAGGTTCTTGGTCTTCCGCCTTCTCCTAGTCCTGCTCCTTCCTTAGAGTGTCCTCCGCCTGTCCAGTCGGAGTCACAGTTACAGCTGGTCTCCCCTCTGCCTGCTCCTTCTCCCTACGCTGGTCATACTGGAGGTCTTGCTGAGCGTCGTGAGCCTGAGTCGCGTCCTGCGTCGCCTGTTCGCACTGCTCGCACTAGTCGTCGTGTTCCACGTCCGCGTCCTCCTGCAGTCCCGGGCACGCATCAGATGGCACTGCGTCCTTCCACTGCGCCACAGCGTGTCCCTTTGCCGTCTCCTCCAGAGTCCTCTCTTTCTACTCTTGCTGACCCGGCGTCTGACTCCCTTCGTGCTGCCAGTCCTACTGTCACGCGTTTCCTAGCCACTGTTGTCACTGACCCTTCCTTTGAGTCCACTGCTGCGTCTGCCTTAGTTACCGAGCTTGTCGACTTCGCTGCTCACTGTCGTCTAGACTGCGCCGCTAGTCTTGGTGCTGAGTCTGCGTCTGCGTCTGTCTGTCCTCCGTCCGTCGGGGGTGAGTGTGCTCTTAGCACGGACGTCCTTGAGGACCGACAGGAGGAGTTCCAGTATTTTGCTGCTGCTTTACCTCATCTCGTGTCCACGCTGCTTGCCCCTGAGGGAGACCCGGATGCACCAGACATCCCGACCCCGCGCTCTTACGCAGAGGCGATAGAGGGTCCTTACTCCTCTCAGTGGCAGGCAGCCATGGACGCAGAGATGGCTTCCTGGAAGTCCACAGGCACCTACGTCGACGAGGTTCCCCCACCTGGGGCGAACATCGTCAGTGGCATGTGGATTTTCAGGGTGAAGCGGCCGCCGGGTTCTCCGCCTGTCTTCAAGGCGCGTTACGTGGCTCGAGGCTTCAGTCAGCGGCAGGGAGTTGACTACTTTCAGACCTTCTCCCCGACCCCGAAGATGACCACTCTTCGGGTTCTGCTGCACGTTGCTGCTCAGCGTGACTACGAGCTTCACTCCCTTGACTTCAACACTGCTTTCCTACAGGGCAGTCTGCACGAGGAGATCTGGCTGCGCCGCCCACCTGACTTCACTGGGTCGTTTCCTCCTGGTACCCAGTGGAGCCTCCGGCGGCCAGTCTACGGTCTCCGCCAGGCGCCACGAGAGTGGCACGACACACTGAGGACTACGCTTGCGGCTCTTGGGTTTGCTCCTTCCACTGCTGACCCGTCGCTGTTTCTTCGCACCGACACTTTGCTGCTGCCGTTCTACATCCTCGTGTACGTCGACGACTTGGTGTTTGCTACAGCTGACACTGCTGGACTCGCCCACGTGAAGTCCGAGCTGCAGAAGAGACACACGTGCACAGACCTGGGTGAACTGCGCAGCTATCTTGGCTTGCAGATCACCCGGGACAGAGCACGGCGCACCATTACTCTGACTCAGTCACACATGGTGCAGCAGGTCCTTCAGCGCTTCGACTTCACGTACTCCTCGCCTCAGGCCACTCCTCTGTCTACTCGCCACTCGCTCTCAGCTCTGCCTTCGGATGAGTCCGTAGAGCCGAGTGGCCCGTACCCAGAGCTTGTTGGCTGCCTCATGTACCTGATGACCTGCACTCGACCTGACCTAGCATACCCTCTGAGCATCTTGGCACGCTATGTTGCTCCTGGGAGACACCGACCAGAGCACATGGCTGCAGCGAAGAGGGTGTTGCGCTACTTGTGCAGTACTTCGGGCTTGGGGCTAGTGCTTGGAGGGCGGAGTCCAGTGGTCCTCACTGGTCACGCATTCGCGTCTTGGGTTGACGACCTGGCTACTCAGCGGTCGTCACAGGGTTACACCTTCAGCCTTGGTTCCGGCTCTGTTTCGTGGCGGTCTACTCGCTCGTCTTCTGTTCTCAGCTCCAGCTGTGAGGCTGAGATCTACGCAGGGGCCATGGCTGCACAGGAGTTACGCTGGCTCACCTACTTGCTGACTGACCTGGGAGAGCCGCCTCGTTCTCCTCCAGTTCTGTACGTAGACAACAAGGCTATGCTGGCCTTGTGTCGGGAGCACAGACTGGAGCACAGAACGAAGCACATTGCTCTTCGCTACTTCCTTGCTCGTGAGCTGCAGCAGCGTGGTCAGCTGCGCCTTGCTTACGTGGCCTCTCAGGCCAACACTGCTGATATCTTTACCAAGGCACTTCAGCCTTGTGATCATCAGCGTTTCTGTACTATGCTCGGTCTTGTGCCTACTTGGCCTCACTTGCTTACCTCTTGAGTTTGCTTGTACTGTGATCTCTATATACCTGCACTTGCTTGTTTACCTTTATATATAACCTTGCATGTGAACTGGCCTTATGGCCTTTGAACCTGTGCTCAGACTGTGTGGTGACGTTGTGATCCACCCTGAGCTTGCTTTGCTTTGCTTTGCTTTGCTTGACTGGTCTTTTGACCCCTAGTTCTCCCCCACTTTGCCTATGGGGGTGTGTCAGACATATATGCCTTAGCCTATGTAGGCTGTAGTGGGGTAGACACTAAGGGGTACAGCTTTCGTATTTGTATCTCACACTTTCCTAGTTCATCCATTCCTGTTTCATTCTTCACAGGTTACACCTTTAGCCTTGGCTCTGGCTTTGTCTCCTGGCGGTCTACCCGCTCGTCTTCGGTTCTCATCTCCAGTTGTGAGGCTGAGATCTACGCTGGGGCCATGGCTGCACAGGAGCTATGCTGGCTCACCTACCTGCTGACTGACTTGGGAGAGCAGCCTCATTCGCCTCCAGTTATGTACGTAGACAACAAGGCCATGATTGCCTTGTGTCAGGAGCAAAGACTGGAGCACCGAACGAAGCACATCGCTCTGCGATACTTCCTTGCTCGAGAGTTGCAGCAGCGTGGCCAGATTCGTCTTGCGTACGTGGCCACTCGGGCCAACACTGCTGATATATTCACCAAGGCACTTCCGCCTGGTGATCATCAGCGTTTTGCTACTTTGTTAGGCCTTGTGCCTACCTTGCCTCACTTGCTGACTGTGTGACTCTGCTTGTACTGTGATCTATATATATACCTGCATGCTTGCACTTGCTAGGGTATGATCACTATATTATTTATTCTCTTTATATAACTCTGCATGTGAACTGGCCTTGTGGCCCTTTTCTTGTGCTCGGACTATGTGGTGACTTTGTGATCCACCCTGAGCTTGCCTTGCTTTTCTTGACTGGTCTTGTGACCGCTTGTTCTCCCCCACTTTGCCTATGGGGGTGTGTCAGAACATTATAGCTTATACATTTGTGTAGGGTGTAGTGGGGTAGCCCATAAGGGGTACAACCCAATTAAGGTTAGTACTTGTACCCAACTCTTTGCTAGTTCATTCATGCTCATTCGTTATTCTAACAAAGGGAACCGAGTGAACGGAAAAAGTATTAAACGAAGCATATAATACTGGTGAGTACGAGAGAGCAACAATCTGTACATTATTCCCCCTATCATGGAGGCAGGTGCCAGTACTAATTTTTTATACCCACCCCATGCATAACACCCCCATCCATCTGACCAGCAACCCATCAGCTGAGGTGCGAACACCATACTGGTTTCACTTAGCGGGTACGAGGATAAAACCGGTGCCTGCCGATCCACTTCCGATAATTCTCAGAAGTGATACAGTACCGTCAGCCCCTGGATAGAAGCGCCCCTGGGGGTATAAAAAAACACTGTTTTTTAGGGGGTGCGCTTATAATCGAGGTTTTTTTACAAAGCGCCGGCGCTTATATAATGACATTTATGAAATGCGTATTTCTTACACCAAATTGTAGATCATGTTTTTGCAATTTGAATCGAGTCGAAACTATACAGGGCTGGAATTGAGAATCTCGCGCCAGCTGGCAGGGAATGATTCCCTGCCAGCTCACACAGTCAGAATGAGTCAACTTACGCTGCCGACAGCTCATTCTGACTGGACGCGCAGGCAATGAGCCGAGCGAGGTGAAGGGCATCGACATTCAATAATATGGGAATGGAAAATGTGAGTTTCGTTACAACGATTTCAGTACAATTATAGCAAAAACAAACAAAGGGTTGCGCTTATAATCCGTAAGCCTTCAGGGGTGGGCTTATAATCGAGGACCGGATATAAGCGCCGTCATCCTTTTATAAGCGCCGGCGCTTATCCAAGGCCTGCGCTTATATCCGGGGGCTTTCGGTACCGTATGAGCAAAGTTAAGCAAGCGGGTTATGTTGGGCTGAGAAAAGCCCTTAGGATCTTTCAAGGCTAAGATCTAGAGTAGAAATGTTGTAATTGCGGAAGCGTATAGAAATAATTGTTGAGCTGTTGAACCACCTTGCACTAGTATGTGAGAGCAAGATGAATTGATTGAAGTAAAGAGATACAAGAATATATATATGATTACAAGGAATACGAAGAGGTGCGATTTAAATGTTTTTGCTGTTGCGGTTCGATACAGTGACGACTCGAGCAACTGCTCAATACCGAGTCAGTTGTTTGTCCTTGCTGTCGCGCTGTATTTCGTCGAGTCAAAGGTCGCTGACCTTTGACCTTCACGTAACCTCCAGCTGTTACTTTCTATCAACCTCCTCGGTTGACTCGCCGTTGCTCCGCTGTGATTTGCCTCGTTTGTAGTCTTTATTGTTTCCAACACTCCCCTTTGCCTCTGGAGTGTCGCTGCTGATGACGTGGCCTTGTCCAGTCAGCAGCATGCAGTACTCGAACTTCTGCTTTCCGAGTTTCTTGGTCAAGTAATTGGCTGCCATCTCGGATGTGGGACAATAGGATAGCTCAAGTCTCCCCTTCTCGATTTCGTCTTTTACGAAGAAATACCGGAGGGCGATGTGCTTCGTTCGGTTCGCAAACCCGTTCTTGTTCGCTATGCGAATGGCCGATTGGTTGTCGCAGAACAGGGAGAAGCTGGGTAACTCAGCCATCTTTGTTTCTTCCAGTAGTTCGCGAAGGTATAATCCTTCCTTCGTGCTGAGCAGAGTGCGATATATTCTGCTTCAGCTGAGGAGAGAGCAATTAGCTCTTGCTTGCTCGACTGCCATGAGATAGGGCCGATAGGTTCGAGTCGGTAGATGTAGCCGGTGCGCGATCGCCTGTTGTCTGAGTCGCTGGCGTGGTCAGCATTCACATAGCCGATTAGTTTGGGCGTCGTAGTTCCAGTCTTGTAGTAGGTTAGGCCGATCGTCGGGGTGCTGACGAGGTAGTGAAGTGTACGGTCGAGCTCCGTCATGTGATCTGCTTCAGGTTTCTTAAGATGGGTGGCGAGTTGACTAGCTGAGTAAGATAGATCTGGTCGGCAGGTAACGGCTGCGAAGAGTAGACAGCCTAGCTTTCGTTGGTAGTCGCGAATGCCGGCGGGTTTGAGTAGGGCGGAGGCTTCCTTGCGATTTCCGTCGGTGTAGCGATATGGCGTGGTGATGGTAGCTGGAGTTAGTCTGAAACGTTTGGCGATGGTGTCGGAGTATTTCGCGGCACTGAGGTAGATTGCGTTTTCCCCGTCTTGTATGTTGAGTCCTAGGTATTGTGTCACGGTAGACGAGACGGTGAGTGTGAGGTCCCGCTGTAGCTCCCCTTCAAACCAGGTCGTGACGTCATCGGTAGAGCCGACGTAGAGTAGGTCGTCCACATAGACTATGAGTAAGATGTAGTCGGTACCCTTTGTAAGACGATACATCCCTTGGTCGTGCGGTAGTTGCCAGAATCCGATGCGGATTAGTCGGGCGTGAAGATGCTGCTGCCACAGTCTCGGGGCTTGCTTGATACCGTACAGTGATTTTTCCAGCTGACAGACTTGATTGGGGTCTGCGTTGAATCCGTGTGGTTGTTCGACAAAGATCTCAGCGTCGACGGGAGCATATAGAAAAGCGTTGGCGAAGTCGATTTGGCGAAGCTTCTTCCGCTCCATGGCGGCTATCGCGAGGAGAATCCGCAGTGAGGTGTGTCGCCTAACTGGCGCGAATGTTTCGGTGAAGTCTCGTCCGTGCTCTTGGTCGAAGCCGCGCACGACCCAGCGTGCCTTGATTTTGTCTATTGTTCCGTCGGCTTTCGTTTTCACGCGGAAAACCCATTTTCCCGTGAGGATGGTCTTGTTGCATGCCACTCCGATAGGCACGACTTTCCAGGTGTTGCGTTCTTGCAGTGCCTTTAATTCTCTGTCCATGGCTTCGCGCCATTTTTCTCTGTGTTCCCCCCCCAGAGCCTGCTGAAAGGTGGCAGGCTCTTTAGGTGGTGCCGCTCCGTGGACAGCGGTGACGAGTCCCAGTATCTGCAGTCTACTCTGTGTGTAGCGGGGGAGATTTGCGTCCTCGGGATAAGCTGCTTCATCTCCCGCTTCTGGATCGGGTAAGAAGTTGGGCCCTATGCGTTCAGAGACGTTGGTGTCGACAGGTTGGGGTGTAACGTAACCGTTGTCGGCAAAGTTGTAGTAAGTTTCGGCATTGACACCGTCGCGAGGGTTTTCGTTATCCATTGGGATGGGCACGGAGCAATATGGGAGTGGTCCTGCTTCCTCGGATGCGCCGTCCACGTTTTGCTCGTCCCAGCCAGCTTCGTTAGCTGGTGTGGTGAAGGCTCGGTTGCCACGAAAGCCGCCAGTGAGGTCTCGATCTGCTGCTAGGTTGTCGAGGTACATTTGAAGGGAGAGTCGTTCGTAGAAAATGACATCACGTGCTGCTACTGTTTCCTTCGAGTGGACGTAAAAAATCTTCCATGCGTTGTAATGCTTTTCGATGCCCAGGTGTAGCCCACACTGTGCGCGTTGTGAAAATCTTCCGGCCCTTGCAGTATGCGGACGGTACTGTACCATGCACCCGAAAACTCGTGACATTTTTGTGTTGCCCAGTTTTCCTGTCCACAGCAGGTGCGGTGATGCGTTGTTCGGGAGAGATGATGACGAAAGCAAGTTGTGCAACATTACAGCGTGGTCCATCGCCTCGGGCCACTGGTGGTTGGGCAGTCGCATGCCGCGTAGCAGTTTGCGCATGGTGTTCTGGAGGGTCCTGTTCATTCTTTTTGCCACGCCTTGCTGTTGATGGGCGCAGGGAAGCAAGATGAGTCGCTTGATGCCTCGTTTTGCTAGGTACTGCTTGAACCTCTGTGACTTATATTCTCCTCCCCCGTCTGACTGGAAGCTTTTTAGCTTTACTCCTGATTCTCGTTCTGCCACAGGTAGCCAGGCGACAAAGGCTTCGAAGGCCATGTCGCGACTCGGTAGGTTGAGATGCCAGACGTATCGGGTGGCGGCGTCGATGAAGGTGATGACGTAGTTATATGCTCCCTGTCCGTGTTCGCGTGTATACAAGTTGTCGCTGTTGACTTTCTCTAATGGTGCGTAAACTGGCGCGCTTGGGTTGTGGTGAGAGACAAACAATTGATGAGGTAAGTCGGCTTCGGGGCAGGTAAAACATGTACCTCAGACTCGTTGGAGTTCTCTGCTGTCGGTAAGAAGTAGGGAGTCTTTGTCGAGTACTCCTGCCTTGATAGTGTTGTTTAACGTTGTGTTGCTTGGGTGACCCAGTCTTTCGTGCCACAGTGATTCACTCGCGCGGTGTCGTGGTGAGCGCCTGTATAGGTCGGAGCTGGAATAGAAGCTGGTGATGAAGTTGGCGCTTCTGTGGACTTCTCGTGGAGTGGGAGTCAACTGCTGAGCAGAAGTTGGTGGCATGTCGTCGATTGGAACCGGTGTTGTTGAAGGACCAGCCAGTGGTGTTGTAGTTGTTGTTGCTGCTACCGATGTTTGTTGAATTGTTACTAATGCTCTCGTTCGTTCTGCTCCAGGTATAGTGTGTGAGTACCAGAAGCCTTCTAGACTAAAGTCAGGGTCGAGATCTGGCGGGTGTGTCCAGGAGGTGAAATTGACGATGGCGTCGCTATCGGTGGTGCCTTGGTCTGGAACGAAATCAAGAACGAAGACATTGTTCTTCAGGACTGCTTTGCCGATGTAGAGTCCACCCTTCCCGTGGTACAACTTGAACTCCTGAGTGGTGCTGTCTGCTTCGAGATGAATTCCTTTCGCCATTAGTTGACTGACGCTGAGTAAGTTGTAGCCGAGTCCTTCTGCGATTAAAACCTTCAACATTTGTAGAATGACGTTGGTTTCTCGAGATTGAAGTTGAACTATCCCCTGTCCTCGTGTGTGCAAGTTCTGGTTGTTGGCGACGGTGATTACGACTTCGCGCTGAAGTTGGTGTTCTTGTTGAACGAAGCGACCCGAGGAGCACATGTGCTGTCCGCAGCAGCTGTCCAAGAACCAGGTGTCTTTCCCGGATGGTTCGCTCTGGGCGATGGCTGCATACGTCGGGTTGGGTTCCAGTGATTCGCAGCGAGGAGTGCTTTTGTCGAGTTGTTCTTTAGGTGAATAGTAAGGTGGCAATCCGGTGATGCAGGAGTCTGTCGTTCTTGTCATGCAGCTCACGATGTTTCTTGTACCTTGTGCAGGTGTTGTAGTCGATGTCGTTGAGGACTGTACTTGAGTGGTGGGATGCGCCTGTGTAGAAGCCACTTGACTGCTTGAGGGCCGGAGTTGACGTTGCGGCGGCGTTGACTGCTGCTGATTTGGGCAGTGTGTGCGAGGGTGTCCTGACGTCTTGCAGAGATGGCAGAATGGTGGTACGTATTGTTCAGTTTGATGTTTGTTATGTCGATTGTTGTTGTTGTTGTAGCGCCGTTAAGTGTGAAAAGCGAACTTTGGTGCTGACGCTTTCTTCTTGTGTCGTTCTTTGTGTAGGTCCATGTCTTGTTGTTCAGCGTGAATTTCAGCACAGAGTGCCGCTCCGGAGATCTTCCCGTGAGCTCGGAGAATAGCTCGAGTGGAGCGCCAATGAGGACCGAGGCCAGCGACGACAACTGTCACGAAGGCTTCTTCGGATATCGATCCTCCGCATCGAAGGAGTCTGTCGCGCAGTCCACGACAACGGCTGATACACGCCATCCCTTTTTCGCCGGGTTTCATTTCCACTGTTGTCAGCTGTGCCATGAGACGACTTTGATTAACACTGTCTGTTGCTTGATACAGGTCCTTCAGGTGGTTGTATGCAAGCTCGGCGGAGTTGCCGTACCCTCGATAAGACCGGATGTTCTGCTTTTCGTTCGGAGTTATGTTCCGCAGAAGAATTGTATACGCCATCAGTGACTGATACGTGTAGTGTTGCTTGTCGTATTGCGTCCCGTGTGTTGGATATGGAAGGGACCCGTCGAAGAATCCAAGAATTTGCGCGCCCTCCATCATCAGCTCGAACTCGAATGACCAGGTATAGAAGTCTCATCCGTCAAAGGGTGTCGATGTCTGCAGCTTCAAAACGTGTGCGAACTGTGATTGAACCTAAAGCACGTCCAGTGTCTTCTCTTATCCAGGGGAAGGCTGTTGGTGTGGCATGAAGCTGATGGAGCCACGTTGAGGTTCGTAAGGGGCAAAGGTAGGTTGCTGCTTGTTTCCGCGCGCATAGGATGAACCGTCAAGGCTCATTGGAGTAACCCCATTGTTGTTGTCGCTGTTGTTTGATTGCGCAGGTGCTGCTTGTTGATGCTGCTCGTAGAAGGTCATGAAGGAGAAGAACTTCTCCATCATGCTTGGGTCGGGGCCTGTTGTTTGATTTGCGGGAGTTTCGGTACACCTCCATGTTGGGCTGAGAAAAGCCCTTAGGATCTTTGAAGGCTAAGATCTAGAGTAGAAATGTTGTAATTGCGGAAGCGTATAGAAATACTTGTTGAGCTGTTTGAACCACCTTGCACTAGTATGTGAGAGCAAGATGAATTGAATAAAGTAAAGAGATACAAGAATATATGTATGATTACAAGGAGTACAAAGAGGTGCGATTTAACTGTTTTTGCTGTTGCGGTTCGATACAGTGACGACTCGAGCAACTGCTCAATACCGAATCAGCTGTTTGTCCTTGCTGTCGCGCTGTATTTCGTCGAGTCAAAGGTCGCTGACCTTTGACCTTCGCGTAACCTCCAGCTGTTACTTTCTGTCAACCTCCTCAGTTGACTCGCCATTGCTCCGCTGTGATTTGCCTCGTTTGTAGTCTTTATTGTTTTGACACAACAGGAGCGTTAAATTACTTGTTTCCAACAGGTTATGTCAAACTTATATTCTATAGTCTGTTTAGGCTGTAGTGGGGTAGTTCTTACAGGGTACCACACTTTTAGGTTTCCTATATGTACCCACCTGCTTTCTAGTTCAATCATTCCTCTCATTATTCTCACATGGTATAGAGCGGGTTCCCTAGTGGGACTGGTTTTTTTTTTAAGGGCCCACCACAACGAATTCTTTTTTTTTTCTTACTTGCCCGAAGCGCGCTTCGCGCTTGTCTTAGCTGCGCCCCGCGCGCTCTGCCCTTAGCGGCCCGCCCTTAGGGCCCTCCTCGTCGCGCCCCTCACGGCCCCCCTTTGCGGCCCTTCGAGGCCCCTTTGCGGCCCTTTGCGGCCCGTCGCGGCCCTTCGCGGCCCCCTTTGCGGCCCTTCGCGGCCCGTCGCGGCCCTTCGCGGCCCCTTCGCGGCCCTTTGCGGCCCTTCGCGGCCCTTCGCGGCCCCTTGCGGCCCCTTTGCGGCCCTTCGCGGCTCTTCGCGGCCCCCCCTTTGCGGCCCTTCGCGGCCCCTCTTCCAGCCCTTCGCGGCCCCTTTGCGGCCATTCGCGGCCCCTTCAGCAGCTGCCGTAGCCCCTGCCAGCCCCTACTAGCGCGCCCCTTCCGTGCCCCTGCTGACGCGCCCCTACCGGCCTCTGCTGGCGAGCCCCTGCTGGCCCCTGCTGGCGAGCCCCTGCCGGCCCCTGCTGGCGCGCCCCTGCTGGCCCCTGCTGACGCGCCTCTGCCGGCCCCTGCTGGCGAGCCCCTGCCGGCCCCTGCAGGCGCGCCCCTGCCGGCCCCTGCTGACGCGCCTCTGCCGGCCCCTGCTGACGCGCCCCTACTGGCGCGCCCCTGCCGGCCCTTGCTGACGCGCCCCTGCCGGCCCCTGCAGGCGCGGCCCCTCCATTCACTGCCCGCCCCTGCACCCGTCTCTGGTAAGCCGAGCCGCGCCGCCCAGCCGAGCCGCGCCGCCCAGCCGAGCCGCGCCGCCCAGCCGAGCCACGCCGCCCAGCCGAGCCGCGCCGCCCAGCCGAGTCGCGCCGCTCAGCCGAGCCGCGCCGCCCCACCGAGCCGCACTGCCCTACTGAGCCGCACTGCCCTACCGAGCCGCACTGCCTTGCACTGCCTTACTGCCTCTGCTTCTACTACTGCTACTCTTGCTACTGCTCCTACTGCTGCTATGGCTAGTCCTACCCTTCTCACCTTTGACGCTGAGGGACGTGCAGTTGACTTTGACGTATGGGTTGACGACCTACAGCTCTTTCTTCAGTGTGATTCTAGGGATGGGGTATCCCTTTTCGATCACACGTCCGGTGTTTCTACTGCTCCTGCTGCCACTGCTGACAGTACGGTTCGCTCGCAGTGGACCACTCGTGACGCTGTTGCTCGTCTTGCTGTTCGTAGTCACCTGCCGCCTGCTGAGCGCGCGCATTTTGGCCAGTACAAGACTGCTCAGTCTTTGTACGACGCTGTAGTTGCGCGCTAATCCTCAATGTTCTTACCTTTGATGCTGAGGGTCGGGCTGTTGACTTTGAGGTCTGGCTAGATGATCTGCAGCTTTTCCTACAGTGCGATAGCAAGGATGGTCTCTCACTGTTCGATCTCACTTCTGGCGCCTCTACTGCCCCTACTGCTGATGCTGACAGTACTGTTCGCTCGCAGTGGCTCACGCGCGATGCTGCTGCTCGTCTTGCTGTGCGCAACCACCTGCCGTCTACTGAGCGCGCGCACTTTAGTCAGTACAAGAGTGCTAGGGCTTTGTACGACGCTGTAGTTGCA
Source organism: Closterium sp. Naga37s-1 (assembly GCA_947471745.1). NCBI lineage: Eukaryota > Viridiplantae > Streptophyta > Zygnematophyceae > Desmidiales > Closteriaceae > Closterium > Closterium sp. Naga37s-1. The sequence goes on along the minus strand of CANJKZ010000799.1, from coordinate 356,063 downwards.
CGCTACTCCTCCCCTACCACTGCTGCCCTCAGCCGCCTCATGCTGCCGTACCTTTTCCCTGACCTTGCTGCCTTTGCCACAGTCGCTGACCTAGTTGCTCACCTTCGCACTAGTGACGCCCGCTACCGCGCTGCCCTTCCCACTGAGTTCTGTGCCAAGAACCCCCCCCCCATGTACATCAACCTTTACTACCTAGTCACTCGCCTCCCTGACTCCCTTTCTTCAGTCAGGGACCACTTTCTCTCACTTTGCCCCACCGAGCTGACTGTCAACCTGCTAGAGGAGCGCCTTGCTGCAGCTGAGAAGAGTATCTTAGCTGTAGGTGCTTCTCGCAGCGACCGTCGCACCCCTTTCTTTGAGGGGTGTTCCCCTGTCCCCCTTCTCCCCTCTGTTGCTTCTGCTGCTGCTGTCGACCTTGTTGGCACTGAGGAGGTCCGAGCTGCGTCTGCCCCTAGTGGGAGACGCTGCAACAGCAAGGGCAAGGGGAGCAAGGGTGGTGGAGGGGGCGGCGGGGGAAGCAGTGGAGGAGGTGGAGGAGGCGGAGGTAGTGGCGGCGGTGGAGGTAGTGGCGGCGGTGGCGGAGGTGGTGGAGGCAGCGGCGGCGGTGGTGGAGGTGGCGGTGGCGGTGGTGCTGGTCGAGGTGCAGCCGCGCAGCGTGGAGGCTTTGGTGGCAGCCACCGCCAGCAGCAGCTGCGCTCCCGTGAGACCCCATCGGTCAAGCAGCTTCGTGAGTGGTACGCTGGGCGTGGGAGGTCTGGGGGTGCTGGTCCCTGCACTTCCGTTCTTCGCACCGGCACTCGTAGTGGGGAGGTGTGTGGGCTCCCACACACTACGCAGCGCTGCTTCGGTCGCTTGACTGACGCTTGGCGTGCCCAGTTTCCTGACGCCGTTGAGCTCCCTCGCTGGCATGATCTGCTTCTGCAGAATGTGCCTATCTTTGATCTTGATTTTGATGCTATCCTTGCTGCCATGTATGCTATTGCTGATAGTGCTGAGGGTGACTGATACCTGAGTGTCCCGCCCGACCCGGGCATAGCGGCTGCTGCTCCAGGTGCTAGTGCGTATGCTGCTCCAGGTGCTGGTGCGTCTGCTCTCTTTGGTACTGCACCTACTGAGTCCTTGCACACTTTCACACTTGACTCTGGTGCTTCGCGCTCTTTCTTTAGAGACGACACCACGCTCACGCCGCTCAGTCGGCCTGTTGCAGTCTCCCTTGCTGACCCCTCAGGGGGCCCAGTCCTTGCACACTCCTCCACGGTTCTACCGTGTCCTGCGGCCCCGTCGGGCTTGCTGTCGGGACTCCACCTCCCCTCGTTCCCTACGAACTTGGTGAGTGGAGCTTACCTCCAGGACGCGTGGGTTGACCAGTTCACCCCTGGAGGTCAGCGTGTGACCCACTGCACTTGTGTTGGTGCAACCCTACGGTTTGCACTCGGCTTGTTGTCCGTGTGCGTGAATGTGTGTGTGTATGGAATGGTATGAGGGCATGGGATAATATATATTTCATGCTTATAATTGTGTGTAAATGTTGAGTCATGATGTCGAGTGTGTGTGTCGAGTCAATAGCGAAATATCGCTAGACGCGTGTTACGCGGTCGTTTGTGTCTCGCGCGCGGTTTCTATTTTGTCGTGCGCGGTTTCTATTTTGTCCTGTGTCGAACGTTCGGCGTGTCGCAGGTGTGTGCAGCAGACCCATCAAGAACTCAAGGATGAGTTTGTGATGAAGAGCCCGAGCCTTGGTGTCAAGCCTCAAGTGATTTCGAAGCTTGCCAAAAGGGTACACCTCAAGATATTGAAGATAGTTACATTACTTTGTGTAGTGTAACATTTCACTTGGTGTAGGCCCTAGTGAAGGGTAGTTTCGAGACCCTTCGTGTTTGGGGACAGTGTGGCACTGTTACACATCACTGTACCTCGGCTCTTGGGGTTTGTAGGAGCTGGGAGTCATTCCCAACTCGTAACTCTTCCTATCTTGTGTTCTAAGACTATAGTGGCTGCCATAGTACCGTTCGTTCAAACCGACGCTGTATCGTCAATTCTTTATCAAATCGTGCAATCTAAATTACTAATTGTAGACGACGTAAAGACGCTCCAGATCCAATTTGAATCAAGTCTTTTGCAGCTGTGAGCAAAACGCTATCAACGTTTGAATCCGCTGTGCAGAAATCCGTCTGTGCTCTCTATCTTTCGTTTTAGGCACATTCAAGCCTATTGTGACTATAACAAGTGGTATCAGAGCCCCTTGGAGCAGTTTCGACAATGTCTGGACCTGAGGAAAGGGGTGGCAGAGGTGCTGGTGGCAGTGGAGAAGCTCAAGCTCAAGGCCAACCCCGTGATTCAGCCATGGCGCCCATGCAACCAAGTCTTGGCCCACCTATGGATGAGCCTAGGGTGTTTGGGCTTGACAAGTTCAACGGTGACAACTTTGCTGAATGGTCCTTCAAGATGGAGAACATCTTTGACCACTATGACCTGCTGGAGGTGATGGAAGGAACGGAGAAGCGCCCCGAGAACGACCCGGAGAAGAGCCCGTGGGTGCGGAAGAGCGCACAAGGCTATCTCTTACTTGGGCAAGCGTTGGGGAGCAGTCAGATCCGTCACATCAAGCCATTCCAGCGTGAACCAGAGAAAGGACCAAAGGCATGGGCTGCTCTCAAGGGTGTACATGCTCCTGCAACAGCGGCGGTAGCGGTGGTGTTGGAACGGCAAATGGCGGCACTACGAATTGAAGAAGACGAAGCGGTTGAAGAAGGGGTGCAGAAATTCTTCAACTTGTTGACGCGGCTTGAGGGAGCTGATTTGAACTACAGTGAGCTCCAAAAGAAAACCAAGTTGCTGGCCTTACTCCCAGAGTCATGGTCCTCGCTCATCATCAACCTTAATCGCGACTTGCCCCGCCTCTCGCTTGAAGACGTGAAGCGAGCTATCCTTCAAGAGGATTTCCGCCGCCGTGAGTTGGCGAGTGCGGATGGCGCTGGGGCAGCGAGCATCGGCCGTGGATATGGTCGAGGAAGAGGCAGAGGACGAGGGGGAGGAAGGTTTGGTGGCAGCAACATCGGCGGAGGCCGCAGGAGTGGCGGTTACGGCAGCGACGACAAGAGCTACGGACGCGGTCGCGGCCGATTCGACGGCGAGTGTCACTATTGCCACAAGAGCGGACACATGTGGCGCGACTGCTACAAACTCCCTGATGGTTGGACCCCTGCTCAAGGCCAAGAGGGTAGAGGAGCAGGAGGAGGGAGAGGACGAGGCCGTGGAGGCCGTGGCGGTCGCGGTGGCGGAGCTGCAAACATGAAGAGCGGAGACAACGACAAGGACCCGAGCGACGATCGATACCCGGGTCTATTCTACTTCGTGTCGACGCAAGTACCGGCTGGTCCAGAGAAGGATGAAGGCTTTGAGGAGCCAGCAGCTGTGGGGAAGGTGACCCTACACCCCCTGGACTATTGGGTGATTGATAGTGGCGCTACCTATAGCATGACACCTCGCCCGGACTTGCTCACCGAACTCGAGCCGTCACCGGTGAAGCATGTCACATCGGCTTTGGGGCAGCGAGCAGAGGTGAAAGGCATGGGCAAGGCCATGTTCAAGGGTGCTGATGGGAAGATGGTGGGCCTCAAGAACGTGCTTTGGGTGCCCAGCCTTGCTGCAAACCTGATTTCCGTGCGGCGGTTGGCAAAGGCCGGCATGGACACGAACTCGAAGGGAGCCAAGACCTACACCGCAAGGCTTGGCGATCGAATTCTTTGGGACCTTCATGAGGACAGGGATGTCTACAACGAGATGTGGCAGATCCCAGTGGTCCCTATGCCTAAGGAGAGGCAAGTGGCAGCAAGCATCAGCACCAAGGATGGAGCGGTCGGTAGCGACGATGGCGCGAACGGTCGCGCTAAGGAGAATGAGCTCAAGAAGAGCAAACCTGGAGGGACCAGCAAGTTCAGTGAACCTAAGGAGAGTGATGCAGCAACCAAGGAGCAGCAAAAGGGTGAGGAGAACCCAGAGGCAGCAGCAGAGGAGGACTACGGAGAGAGTATGTGGGGCGCTATTGCGAGCGCGGCATTCTCCAATCCAACTTCGGCTACGGGGGAGTGTGATTGGCTCACCTTGCATCGGCGCATGGGGCATGTGGCCCTGCCCATCTTGCAGCAGCTAGTGAAGAATGAGATGGTTGCTGGCATACGTGTGAAGGGGGAGCCCGATGAGGTGCTTGGCTGCCCGACGTGCATTCAAGCCAAGTTCACCCGGTTTCCGTTCCCTAGTTCGGAGGCAACGGCAAAGGCACCGCTTGATGAGGTGGTGATGGACGTGGTGGGCCCCCTGAAGCTTGGAGCTGCTGGAGCTGAGTATTTTCTCACCATTGTCGACGTCTACACCCGCATGACTTGGGTGTACGTGCTGGCCAAGAAGAGCGACGTGGCTGAAACGTTGAAGACGGATTGGTTCCCGATGGTGGAGCGGCAACAAGACCGTCTAGTCAAGTCAATCCGCACCGATCGAGGGGGAGAGTTCCTGAGCAAGGAGTTTGGGTTGTGGCTGAAGAAGAATGGTATTCGGCACTCCCTCACCATGCCATACTCCCCTGCAATGAACGGCATCGCCGAGCGAGCGAACCGCACAATCACGGAGGCGGCACGCGGGTTGCTCATTGAAGCCGGGCTACCCGACTATTTCTGGCCTGATGCGGTGCGGAGCGCGTGTGTGGCCAAGAACAGAGCCTTGACTCATGTGGGAGCAGACAAATGGGTGCCCTATGTGGAGTGGCTAGGAAGGAAGCCAAAGGTGGATATGCTTCGGGTGTTCGGGTGCATGTGCATGGCGCTCGTGCCTAAGCATCTTCGGCACAACAAGCTTGGTGCCAAGGCGGTGTGGGCCGTGCACTTGGGCATGGCTCAAAACAGCAAGGGATGGCTTCTTTGGGACCCATTCACCAAGAAGTTCTTGGTGAGCAGGGACTGCAAGTTCATGGAGAACTTCATGTACAAGGATTGGAAGGCGGAGAATGAGGCGAAGATAGGCGTGCGGTTTGGGGAGGTGAAGAGTTCCGGTTTGGAGCATGTGGAGCTGCCTTTGGAGCTGAGCAGCGGCAGCACAACTACAAGGCAATCCTCCCTTGTGAATGGGGGAGAGGAGGCCAATGATGCAGAGGAAGAAGAGGAGGAGGTGCAGCAAGTGAGCGAGCGTGCACCGTCACTCCCTTCCCGTACTACGAGTGCTCCACGGATTCGAGCCACACCGCAGCAACGCCAAGGCCTTCAAGTCCCTGCAGCTGAGGAGGAAGGAAGGGGGAAGAGGAGAGTTCAACCCCCTAATAGGCTGACCTATGATGCGCCGGGAAAGCAGGGCAAGACAGCCCTGGCCGGAGCGGCAATGATGGTCGGAGACGACGAGGAGAGTGACTACGAGGAGTGTGCCTTCGCGTTCTTCTCTCCGGTGGAGATGCCGGGAGAACCAGCAACTCTCAAGGAGGCTTTGGAGAGTAGTGATGCTGAGGAGTGGAAGAAGGCCATGGAGAGTGAGCTGAAGAGCATCGAGGAGAATGACACGTTTGAATTGGTGGAGCTACCGGAGGGGCGTACGGCGATAACGTCCAAGTGGCTCTTCAAAATCAAGTCGGATGCCGACGGCAAGATCGAGCGCTACAAGTCTAGGCTTGTAGCCAAGGGGTACCAGCAGAAGGAGAAGGTGGACTTCAAGGAGCTGTTTGCCCCTGTGGTGAAGCCGACGACGCTGCGAACCCTATTCGCGGGAGCCGCCATCAAAGGATGGGTAGTAAAGCAAATGGACATCGTAACGGCATTCCTTAACGGCATCCTTGAGGAGGAGATATTTATGGCGCAGCCAGAGGGGTTTGATGATGGTAGTGGCAGAGTGTGGAAGCTGAAGAAGGCCCTCTATGGGCTGAAGCAGGCCCCTAGGCAATGGTACATGAAGCTGCGCGAAGTGTTGGAGGGGATCGGCTTCACTCCCTCAACGGCCGATCACTCCTTGTTCATGCTTGGCGAGGGGGAGCAGAGGAGTTTCATGGTGGTTTATGTGGATGACATCCTCATTTTCTCACCCTCTTCTGACCTTGTGAAGGAGGTGATGCTGAAGCTTCAAGACAAGTTCAAGTGCAAGGCCCTTGGTGACGTGAGCTTCTACCTTGGGCTCCACATCGAACGAGATGTGGAGAAGCGGTGCATGCGGGTGCATCAACGAAAGTACCTGGAGGCATTGGCTGCCAACTTTGGGCAGAGTGAAGGCCATGTGGCTACACCCTTTCCCTCTGGGTTCAAGTGTGTGAAGGGACCAGAGGAGGAGAGCGTTGGTGAAGAGGAGAGGCGCCGATTTCACTCGTTGGTGGGCAGCCTCATGTATGCGGCGGTAAACACCCGACCGGACGTCGCGTTTGCTACCGGGCAGCTGGCTAGGGTTGTGCAATGCCCTAATGAGGAGCAGGTAGCAGCTGGAATGAGGGTGGCCAATTATCTTGGCCAAACACCGACCGTTGGGCTGCAATACTCGGCGGCGGCGCAAAGGCGCCAAAAGGGCGCGGATGGTGTTGAACCCGGGCGTTTGTTCCTCACCGCATTCTCGGATGCTTCTTTTGCATCAGAACCAGAGGACATGACAAGTGTTGGAGGGTTCATTTGCTGTGTTGGTGGAGGCCCAACTGCTTGGGAGAGCAAGAAGCAGGTTGACCAAGCTTTGAGCTCGGTGGAGTCCGAGTACATGGCACTCTTCCGTGCCGTACGGGAGATTGTGTGGCAGCGGCGTTTGTTGGCTGAATTGGGGGAGGAGCAGCAAGGACCTACCCCACTGTACTGTGACAGCCAGGGTGCTATTGCTCTTGCTAAGAACCCTGTGTTGCATGGACTCACGAAGCACATGAGGGTGAAGTGGCATTGGACGAGGAGCATGGTAACCGCGGGTGAAGTTGAGTTGCGCTACGTGAAGACCACGGGGCAGCCGGCTGACATGATGACCAAGAGGCTGGTGGAGCAGCAGCATTGGAAGTGTTGCAAGCTGGCTGGGATGGCTCTGAACTGAGAGAGCAACATATCCTAAGGCCAACAATCCGAGGGGGAGTTTGTTGGTGCAACCCTACGGTTTGCACTCGGCTTGTTGTCCGTGTGCGTGAATGTGTGTGTGTATGGAATGGTATGAGGGCATGGGATAATATATATTTCATGCTTATAATTGTGTGTGAATGTTGAGTCATGATGTCGAGTGTGTGTGTCGAGTCAATAGCGAAATATCGCTAGACGCGTGTTACGCGGTCGTTTGTGTCTCGCGCGCGGTTTCTATTTTGTCGTGCGCGGTTTCTATTTTGTCCTGTGTCGAACGTTCGGCGTGTCGCAGGTGTGTGCAGCAGACCCATCAAGAACTCAAGGATGAGTTTGTGATGAAGAGCCCGAGCCTTGGTGTCAAGCCTCAAGTGATTTCGAAGCTTGCCAAAAGGGTACACCTCAAGTTATTGAAGATAGTTACATTACTTTGTGTAGTGTAACATTTCACTTGGTGTAGGCCCTAGTGAAGGGTAGTTTCGAGACCCTTCGTGGTTGGGGACAGTGTGGCACTGTTACACATCACTGTACCTCGGCTCTTGGGGTTTGTAGGAGCTGGGAGTCATTCCCAACTCGTAACTCTTCCTATCTTGTGTTCTAAGACTATAGTGGCTGCCATAGTACCGTTCGTTCAAACCGACGCTGTGTCGTCAATTCTTTATCAAATCGTGCAATCTAAATTGCTAATTGTAGACGACGTAAAGACGCTCCAGATCCAATTTGAATCAAGTCATTTGCAGCTGTGAGCAAAACGCTATCAACGTTTGAATCCGCTGTGCAGAAATCCGTCTGTGCTCTCTATCTTTCGTTTTAGGCACATTCAAGCCTATTGTGACTATAACAACTTGCTCTCGGACGGGCCGCCACCTGGCCACATTCACCCGTCGACCAGGGTCGAGTCTGTACACACTGACTACTGCGCCTTCTCCGGTCTCTGCGTCTGGTCAGGTAGCTGCGTCTAGTCAGGTGTTTGCTGCCGCGTCCAGGTCTAGTCCTTCCTCTGCCCCCTGCTCGTGTCGTCCTCTGTCGCACGAGACTCTCCTTTGGCACCACCGCCTTGGTCACCCCTCCCTGCCTCGTCTTCGAGGTATGGCCTCCCGTGCCCTTGTCTCTGGACTCCCCAGGTCCCTCCCTCCCCTTCCTCCGGGGCCTGCCCCCACCTGTGTTCCTTGTGTCGAGGGCCGGCAGCGCGCCGCTCCTCACTCCTCCTCGTTCCCTCCGACAGAGGCTCCTCTGCAGACTCTTCACATGGACGTGTGGGGCCCAGCCCGCGTCCGTGGACAGGGTCACGAGCGTTACTTCCTACTGGTCGTTGACGACTACTCGCGTTACACCACAGTCTTCCCCTTGCGCAGCAAGGGTGAGGTCCCTGAGGTGTTGATCGACTGGATCCGCGGTGCTCGTCGCCAGCTCAGTGAGAGTTTCGGTTCAGACCTTCCTGTTTTGCGTCTGCACTCAGACAGAGGTGGGGAGTTTTCCTCCGACCTCCTGAGGGCCTTCTGTCGTTCAGAGGGCATCCGCCAGACGTTCACGCTTCCGGCCTCCCCGCAACAAAATGGGATTGCTGAGCGCCGCATTGGCATGGTCATGGACGTCGCTCATACGTCCATGATCCATGCGGCTGCTCCCCATTTTCTGTGGCCGTTCGCGGTTCAGTACGCTGCGCATCAGATCAACCTTCAGCCTCGTGTCTCCTTGCCAGAGACCACACCTACTCTGCGGTGGACGGGGAAGGTTGGCGATGCGTCCGCGTTCTGTGTCTAGGGATCTCGAGCTTTTGTCCGCAATACTACAGCGGACAAGCTGTCCTCCCGTGCCGTTCCCTGTGTCTTCCTTGGCTTCCCTCCTGACGCACCCGGGTGGCAGTTCTACCACCCCACCTCGCGTCGTGTTCTGTCCTCTCAGGACGTCACGTTTGACGAGTTGGTGTCTTACTACCGTCTCTTTCCCTACCGCACTGCCTCTCCCCCCCCCCACCGCTCTTTCTAGCACCAGGTACTCCCCCGGTAGATCCCCTCCCCCCCCAGGGTCCTGCCCCCTCAGGTGTGTCCCACGTAGACCCTCCCGAGCCGGTCGAGGTAGCTGTCGACTCAGGTGCTACTAGGGGTGCTGAGCCTGCGGGTGCGGGAACTGGGGGTGCTGAGCCTGAGCGTGTGGAGCCTGGGGGTGCTGAGTCTGGGGGTGCTGAGTCTTGGGGTGCTGAGCCTGGGCGTGTGGAGCCTGAGGGTACTGTGTCTGGAGGTGCTGAGCCTGCGCGTGCTGAGTGTGGAGGTGCTCTAGGTGTCCCGTCGCGGCGGGAGCCTCTCTCTCCACAGCAGCTTCTTGAGTGGTACTCTCGGCGCTGTCGAGGTGCTGCTGGTGCTGCTGCTGCAGGAGCTGCTGGTGGAGCTGCTAGAGTTGCTGGAGGTGCTGCTGGTGCTGGAGGTGCTGCTGGAGCTGCTGGAGGTGCTACTGGTGCTGGAGCTGCTAAAGGTGCTGTTGGTGCTGGAGCTGCTGGAGGTGCTTCTGGTGCTGGAGCTGCTGGAGCTGCTGGAGGTTCTGCTAGAGCTGCTGGCGGTGCTGCTGGTACTGGAGGTGCTGCTGGTGCTGGAGCTGCTGGAGGTGCTGCTGGTGCTGGAGCTGCTGGAGCTGCTGGAGGTGCTGCTGGGACTGGAGACCCTGGGGCTGAGGGTACCGGTTCTATCTCTGCTGTTTCTGGAGGCGCTGCGCGGCCGCGGCCGTACTACGTTCCGCTCCTTCAGCAGGTTCTTGGCTCCCCGCCTTCTCCTGGTCCTCCTCCTCCTTTCCTGAGTCCACCGCCTGTCCAGTCCCAGTCGTAGTTGCAGCCGGCCTCTCCACTGCCTGGTCCTTCTCCTTACTCTGGACCGACCAGAGGTCTTACGGAGCGTCGTGAGCCTGAGTCTCGTCCTGTGTCGCCTGAGTCTCGTTCTGCGTCGCCTGTCCGTACTGTTCGCGCTGGTCGTGTTTCGCGTCCGCGTCCTCCTCCTGTCCCTGGCACTCACTCTATGACTCTGCGTCCTTCCACTGCTCCGCAGCGTGTCCCTTTGCCGTCTCCTCCTGCGTCCTCTCTTCCTGCCGGTCCGGACCCTGCGTCTGACTCCCTACGTGCTGCTAGTCTAGCTGTCACGCGTTTTCTGGCCACTACTGTCACTGACCCTTTGTTTGAGTCCACTGCTGCGTCTGCTCTTGTTACTGAGCTTGTTGACTTTGCTGCAGCCTGTCGCCTAGACTACGCCACTAGTCTTGTTGCTGAGTCTGCGTCTGTGTCTGTCTGTCCTCCGTTCGTCGGGGGTGAGTGTGCTCTTGGCACGGACGTTCTTGAGGACAGACAGGAGGAGTTTGAGTGCTTTGCTGCTTCTGTACCTCATCTCGTGTCCATGCTGCTTGCCCCTGAGGGAGACCTGGATGCACCAGACATCCCGACCTCGCGCTCTTACGCAAAGGCGATAGAGGGTCCCTACTCCTCTCAGTGGCAGGCAGCCATGGACGCCGAGATGGCTTCCTGGAAGTCCACAGGCACCTACGTCGACGAGGTTCCCCCGACTGGGGCGAACATCGTCAGTGGCATGTGGATCTTCAGGGTGAAGCGGCCGCCGGGTTCTCCGCCTGTCTTCAAGGCGCGTTACGTTGCACGTGGCTTCAGTCAGCGACAGGGAGTTGACTTCTTCTAGACCTTCTCCCCTACCCCGAAGATGACCACTCTTCGGGTACTGCTGCACGTAGCTGCTCACCGTGACTACGAGCTCCACTCGCTTGACTTCAGCACAGCCTTCCTACAGGGCAGCCTGCACGAGGAGATCTGGCTGCGCCGCCCACCTGGCTTCACTGGGTCGTTTCCAGCTGGTACCCAGTGGAGCCTCCGGCGGCCAGTCTACGGTCTCCGTTAGGCACCCCGTGAGTGGCACGACACACTCAGGACGACTCTTGCTGCTCTTGGTTTTGCTCCTTCCACTTCTGACCCTTCTCTGTTTTTACGCACTGACACTACTCTGCCGCCGTTCTACGTTCTCGTGTACGTAGACGACCTCGTCTTTGCTACTGCTGACACTGAGGCACTCGCCCACGTGAAGTCCGAGCTGCAGAAGAGACACACGTGCACAGACCTGGGTGAGCTGACAAGCTATCTTGGCTTGCGGATCACTTGGGACAGAGCACAGCGCACCATTACCTTGACTCAGTCACACATGGTGCAGCAGGTCCTTCAGCGCTTCAGCTTCACGTACTCCTCGCCACAGTCCACTCCTCTGCCTACCGGTCACTCGCTCTCAGCTCCACCTTTGGACGAGTCCGTAGAGCCGAGTGGCCCGTATTCAGAGCTTGTGGGCTGCCTCATGTACCTGATGACTTGCACACGACCTGACCTCGCATACCCTCTCAGCCTTCTGGCTCGCTACGTGGCTCCCGGCAGGCACCGAAAGGTGCACTGGGATGCTGCGAAGAGGGTGTTGCGATACTTGTGCAGTACATTGGGCATGGGGCTCGTGCTTGGAGGACGGGCTCGAGTTGTCCTCACTGGTCACGCTGACGCCTCCTGGGTTGACGACTTGGCTACGCAGCGGTCGTCACAGGGTTACACTTTCAGTCTTGGCTCCGGTTCTGTCTCTTGGCGGTCTACCCGCTCTTCTTCTGTTCTCAGCTCCAGCTGTGAGGCTGAGATCTACGCTGGAACCATGGCTGCACAGGAGCTACGCTGGCTCACCTACCTGCTGACCGACTTGGGAGAGGCGCCTCGTTCTCCTCCAGTTCTGTATGTCGACAACAAGGCCATGCTGGCCTTGTGTTAGGAGCACAGAGTGGAGCACAGAATGAAGCACATTGCTCTGCGCTACTTCCTTGCTCGAGAGTTGCAGCAGCGTGGCCAGCTTCGTCTTGCTTACGTGGCCTCTCAGGCCAACACTGCTGATGTTTTCACCAAGGCACTTCAGCCTTGTGATCATCAGCGTTTCTGTACTGTGTTAGGCCTTGTACCTACTGTGCCTCACTTGCTTTCTTCTTGACTCTGCCTGTACTGTACTCTTTATACATATACCTGCATGCTTACACTTGCTAGGTTGTGTTCACTGTATTGTTTGTTCTCCTTTATATAACTCTGCATGTGAACTGGCCTTGTGGCCATTTGCTTGTGCTCAGACTGCGTGGTGATTTTGTGATCCACCCTGAGCTTGCTTTGCCTTTCTTGACTGGTCTTGTGACCTCTTGTTCTCCCCCACTTTGCCTATGGGGGTGTGTCAAACTTATATTCTATAGTCTGTTTAGGCTGTAGTGGGGTAGTTCTTACAGGGTACAACACTTTTAGGTTTCCTATATGTACCCACCTGCTTTCTAGTTCAATCATTCCTCTCCTTATTCTCACAGGTTACTGGGTGGGATGGGATGGGAACAACCAGGTGCAATTCCACCAAGGAGCTGTACGTGCACTTCCGGGGGCTCTGAGTCTCTCGCTCGAGCAGCTGGACATTTCTTGAGGCGCGTGAACCATGTTGTTCCTAGCAAGGGGGTTGCTAGGCGGGAACCAAGTGCAGTTCCACCAGTACTTGTACGAGCTGTACGTGCACTTGCGGGGGCTTTGGTTCCAGCAGCTGGACGGCGCCAGGCACGTGCTCATGCTGCACGGCACTCTAGCGCAGCACATGCACTGGCTGTAGCACGAGTCGTAGTTCAACTGCATTTTAGTCGTCGTGCCGCCCAGCGTGTCCCGCGTCGCGCGACACACATTCTCACAGACAGTCTGCTCCACCACACAGCATTTCCCCGGCGTGTCGCCCTGCAGAACGGTGCAGTCGCAGTCCAGTGGCTTCCAGTTGGGGTAGGGGCACGTGCTCCACGTGCATCCGTACCCCCCGGCGGGGGCCAGGCCGGTGCGCCCGGTGCAGGCGGCGTTGCAGCCGGTGCAGACGCCGTCTTGAATCACCGGCAACGCGTAGTTGCAGAGCGCGTCGCAGTACGACGGGTACATGATGTAGTCCGCGCCGCACACCGGGAGGGACTGCGCACAGCCGCAATCGAGGATCCCCACGCGCACATCGCACGGGATGATGAGCTGGGTGTTGGCTACTAGAGGGGAGGTTTCCACGATGTTGTTGGCGGCGGCGATGGCGGCGGGGGAGACGTAGGAGGTGGTGCAGCGCATGATGAACCTGGAGGAGATGAGGGCGAGGGAGTCGTTGGGATGCACGGTGTAGAGCGAGAAGGAGGTGCTGGATGCGGTGAGGAGGGATGCGAGGAGTGGGGAGTTGATGCAGACCTTCTGGCCCACTTGGAGGTAGGGGGCTTGGCACTGCAAGGGGGATGGGGTGTAGGGGACAGGGGAGCATGAATGATGAGCAGATGAACTGTGTGGGAGGAACGACAGATCATGGAGCAACGAAGCAGCGTTTGCTGAAGAAGGGAGGAAGGGAAGTGATGCGAGAGAGTGGCGAACCAGAGCATGGATGAAGGCGCAACGGCTTGTGTTGCCTTGTGTTGCCTTGTGTTGCCTGAATCCAAGAACCTTAGAGGTGAAAGTGGAGGCTAGAATTGGTGGCTCACCCGGATGCCAGGGTTGATTGCAAGGAAGGTGGACTCAGTGAGGTTGGCGGCGTTCCAGATGTTGGGGCAGTTGTCTCCCTACAGCACCACATACCATGATGTGCAGTTCACTGTCATCTGTCATGGGGAAGGAAAGAGAGAGAGCAGCAAGAGAGGGCGAGGTAGTGAGACAGCAACCCTGTAGCACCATGCGTGCCATTTCGTGCAGCTCACCAAGGCATGCAGGGGAAGGCATGGCGCAAGAGGCAAGCGGAAAATTCCAACGGAGGAAAGTGCCCAAACAAAACTCGAGCCAGAGGAGAGAACCTGCAGCGCGGATTCCTGAGCTGCGTACTGCCTGGCAGTCCTGGGCTAAGTGACGAAATATACTTTTGCCTTTAAGCGTATAGCGTTTATCCGCTTGCGTATACACGCAAAACGCTATACGCTAACGAATACGCAATACGCTCGGGGGTTTTTTTGGGGCAGCCTGAAATTGATTTTTTTTTAGTACATCTGAAAAGTTTCGTCTTCTCACGCGAAGAAGATGCCGTGCTCGAAATGCACGTTCGAGATCTACCCTGGCCTGGACGTGGCTTCAATGTGTGGAGGTGAGTTGGTTTCCATGCTTTCAAATCGCGGCGCCGCGATTGTGAGTTGGGTTACGTGGCTCCAATGTTTGGAGTTGCGATGTCCTTAACATTTCACATTGGAGTTCCACCAATTTGTACCGCTCTCGATCTAAAACTTCTCTCCACCAATCCATCCCACGCTACTTAACAAGCAGGTTTTGTTCTATCTCGTCAATTCATCCTCCTGTTTACTTCACAGAGCTTTTTAGAATGGCTTATGCAGTTGTTAACCCGACCCAGTCCACTCCCCCTCCTGATACCGGCACGGCCAGTCCTGATCGTGCGGCGCGATTTTACCTTCCGGATGTCGACCATGAGGTGTTCAAGCATTTCCGCCTCATAAAGGTGGACGAGGGGAAATTGCAGCAGTACGAGTGCAGGTACTGCTGCAATGTTTTTTCTGGTGCCGCCATCCGCTGCGCGCAGCACTTGGCGAGTTGGAGGAAGATGAAGCGCTGCGAAGTGGCGCTATGTAAGGAAGCCCCCACTTCAGCGCGGGCTGCCATGCGGAAGAAGTACGAGGCTAAGGCTGCAGCGGCGGCTCAGCGCCGTCAGGCGACATCGGATGCCATCGCGTCGGTCACCAGCAGCGGCAAGAAGAGCCGCATTACTGACTACTTGGAGACGGATGCGGCAGCTGGGAAGCGCGATGCACATGATGCGTTGGCGCTCATGTTCGCGGGGTGTCGCATCCCGGAGCGCGTCGTGGAGCACCCTCTCTTCATCAACGCCGTTTGTGCCATTAGGGACACCGGCACAGGATACGTCCCACCAAAGAGGGGGTTCATCGGCGGGGCGGGCTTGCAAATGTGCTGCGACAACATCGACAGGGGGCTTTCTGGAGTGAAGGCGAGCTGGAAGCGGACCGGCGCGACAGTTGCTTCTTAAATGATGATCGATAAGAACGGTCGCCCCCAGGCGAACGTGTTTCTCGTCAACGACAGTGGCGCGGCGTTCAAGAGGTAAGCACATGAGGCAGAGTAGGCACAGGAACCAGAGCAGTGCAGAAACGCTGATGATCACCAGACCCTAGTGCCTTGGTGAAGATATCAGCACTGTTGGCCTGTGAGGCCACGTAAGCAAGGCGAAGCTGACCACGCTGCTGCAGCTCTCGAGCGAGGAAGTAACGCAGAGCGATGTGCTTCATTTTGTGCTCTAGTCTCTGCTCCCGACACAAGGCAATCATGGCCTTTTTTTCAACGTACAGGATTGGAGGAGAACGGGGCCGCTCACCCAAGTCGGTCAGTAGGTAGGCCAGCCAGCGTAGCTCTTGAGCAGCCATGGCCCCCACGTAGATCTCAACCTCAAAATTGGAACTGAGAACAGAAGACAAGCAGGTGGACCTCCACGAGACAGAACCAGAGCCAGGACTGAAAGTGTAACCCTGTGACTACCGCTGAGTCTCCTGGTCGTCTGCCCAGGAAGCGTCTGAGTGCCAGTGAGCACAAGTGCACCCCGTCCTGCAAGCACAAGCCCCATGCCTGATGTACTGCAAAAGTAATGTAATATCCTCTGCGCAGCTGTCCAGTGCTCCTTCCTGTGTCTCCCGGGTGCAACCAAGCGAGCAAGGATGCTGAGAGGGTACGCAAGGTCAGGTCGTGTGCACATCATCAGGTACATGAGCCGGCCCACAAGCTCTGGATACGGACCACTCGGCTCTACGGACTCGTCCGAAGGTGGGGCTGAGAGCGAGTGGCTCTTAGGTAGAGGAGTGG
Source organism: Closterium sp. Naga37s-1 (assembly GCA_947471745.1). Lineage (NCBI taxonomy): Eukaryota > Viridiplantae > Streptophyta > Zygnematophyceae > Desmidiales > Closteriaceae > Closterium > Closterium sp. Naga37s-1. The sequence goes on along the minus strand of CANJKZ010000799.1, from coordinate 340,163 downwards.
GCAATGGCGAGGAGAACCAAAAGCCGAAGCGCTGAAGGACCTGCTGCACCATGTGTGACCGAGTCAGTGTGATGGTGCACCTTGCTCTGTCCCGGGTGATCTGCAAGCCAAGATAGCTGCTCAGCTCACCCAAGTCAGTGCAAGAGTGTCTCTTCTGCAGCTCTGCCTTCACAAGGGCTAGTGCCTTAGTGTTAGCAATAGCAAAGACCAAGTCGTCGACGTACACGAGGATGTAGAACGGCGGCAGAGAAGTGTCGGTGCGTAGAAACAACGACGGGTCAGCAGTCGAAGGAGCAAACCCAAGAGCCGCAAGCGACATCCTCGGTATGCTGTGCCACTCGCGAGGCGCCTGGCGGAGACCATAGACTGTTCGCCGGAGGCTCCACTGGGTACCCTCAGGAAACGACCCAGTGTAGCCAGGTGGGCGGCGCAACCAGATCTCTTCGTGAAGGCTGCCCTGCAGGAAGGTTGTGGAGAAGTCAAGCGAGTGGAGCTCGTAGTCACGCTATGCTGCAACGTGCAGTAATACCCGAAGAGTGGTCATCTTCGGGGTGGGTGAGAAGGCCAGGAAGAAGTCGACCTCCTCACGCTGACTGAAGCCTCGTGCAATGTAGCGCGCCTTGAAGACACGCGGAGAACCCGGCGGCCGCTTCGCCATGAAAATCCACATGCCATCGACTATGTGCGCTCCAGGTGGGGGAACTGCGTCGACGTAGGTGCCTGTGGACTTCCAGGAAGCCATCTCTGCGTCCATGGCTATCTGCCACTGAGAGGAGTACGGGCCCGTGATCGCCTCTGCGTAAGAGCACGGGGTCGGGATTTCTGGTGCATCTGGGTCTCCCTCAGGACAAAGTAGCATGGAAGCAAGATGAGGTGCAGCAGCCGCTAGGTACTCGAGCTCAAACTGCCTATCCTCAAGGACGTCATAGCCAAGGGCAAGCTCACCCCTGACGGACGGAGGACAGTCAGATTCAAAGAGAAGACTCGCAACGTAGTCAAGGTGGCACAGAGCAGCAAAGTCAACGAGCTCAGCGACTAAGGTAGACGCAGCAGCGGACTCAAAAGTAGGGTAAGTGACAAGTGTGGCTAGAACAAGCGTGACAGTAGGACTAGCAGCACGAGTAAGGTCAGACTCAAGGTCAGGAATGTCAGGCAGAGAGGACGTTGGCCGTGACGGCAGGACCGGACGCTGTGCAACAGAGGAAGGACGAAGTGCCATGGTGTGCGTGCTAGGGACAGGCGGTGGATGAACACGGCGAGCACGACAAACAGCGCGAATATGCGAGGCAGGACGAGACGCAGGCTCACGATGCTGTGTCAGGGAGTTTGTCTGCTCAGTGTAAGGTGAAGGAGCAAGCAGAGGAGAGTTAGGCAGTAACTGTGGCTGAGACGGGTCAGGTGGTGGACACAGTAGGGGAGGAGTAAGGCCAGTAGAAGACAAGAGACTGAGAACCTGGTGAAGCGCCGAGCCAGCTAGTGCCAGCGACGACTCCAGCGGAGGCCAGAACAACAGTCTTTGCTGCACAGTCTGCGCAGCACCCCCAGCACTAGAAACTCCAGTGTCCCCGGCCCCAGCACCTCCAGCAGCAGTGCCTCCAGCTCTAGCACCTCCAGCACCAGCAGTCCCTGTCCCAGTACCAGTAGCACTGGAACCCCCAGCACCTCCAGCTCCTGTGCCCCCAGCTCCAGTACCTCCAGCACCAGTACCTCAAGTGCCTCTAGCTCCAGAGTCAGCAACCGCAGGCTTAGGACCTCCAGTGGCAGCACCCCCACGCTCAGCATCCCTAGAATCAGCACCTGCAGAGGCAGTACGGCGACTGACCACCCACACACGCAGCTGCTGCAGCGAGAGAGTCTCCTGCGGACTCGGCAGGTGTCCACCTCCAGATGCAGCACCCCCAGGCTCAGCACCCTCAAGCTCAGCACCCCGAGAACCAGCACCTCCAGCGTGAGCACCCTCAAAGCCCACACCTCGGGCGCCACCACCTCCAGAAGTACTGGAGTCCACAGCGACAGGCAGCAGAGGCGGCGAAGACGACCGAGGCGGAAAGCCAGGAGGGGTCTCCAAGCGCGGGGAGCGGCTAGTGGTCACAGTGTCGTTAGCAAAAGGGTCACCCCCCTCAGCCGGGCCAGAGGAGACCTCCAAAGGCTCAACCAAACGGGGTGGTGTGACCTGAGACACACCTGACGGAGCAAGACGCGAGGGGGGGTGGGGGTCTACTGGGGGGTAACCTGGAACCAAGAAGAGGGGCGGCGGGGGGACAGGAGAAGACACGTGGGGGAGGAGACAGTAGTAGCAAACCGACTCGTCAAAGGTGACGACCTGAGAGGACAGGACACGACGCGTGGTGAGAGAGTACGACGGCTTTGCTGGACTTTACTTGCTTGATTCCGCTTTATTATGCATTATCTAGCTTAGATTTATTTTATCTTGCATGCATTCGCTTGATTTCCTAGGTTCGTTGCTTTACTATATTTATTATTGTTATAGGCACCGAACTAGGTTGAGTGCACCGAATTCTAGGCTTTTTGGTTGCCACCAAATTGCCTTCTACCAAATTGGAGAAGGACCCGTTCCAGACGCTTCGCGACCCGCAGAACCTTTTATTAATGTTATGTGATGCTATCATTTGCATTCATGTCTGTCTGCCTCCCATCATATGCTCGTGTGTTGCATGCGTGGTGTGAGCGTATGCAAGAATTTGTGTTTGGTGTTGTTTGGATTTTCTGAGTGTGTGTGAGTGTTATTTTCCTTGATCAGATATCTGAAGTGACTCCTCTGCTCGAGAGCTTTCCGACGAACCGAGAATCGCCGCGATCGGAGCAAGAACGAGAAAGATATGATCGTTCGAAGTTTTGGTTGAGATGCGACGACTATGGGAATTTGCGGGTTGACTCAATATGGGGTACAGACTTTTGGGGGTTGGGAAATTCGTCACCATCACTGTAGATGATGTCAAGTGGTTGGGAGAAGCCAAACCAGGCTGGCAAGTGTGGCCAAGTTGGGTGAGGTGGATGGCATGGGTTGGGAAAGTGACAAATGTCAAATTGGGGTGCCAAAAAAGAGGGGAATTGTGTGGTATGGGGTTTCCTTGGTTGGGGACTCCCTTGGGACCTTCCCTCTCGTCCTCCTCATCCCCTCCTACCTGGTTCAATTGCTACTCCAACTTTCTTGTGTGAAATTGTGAGACAACTTTGTGATTAAGTTTTTATGGCAGCATACCCCCTAGTGCGCCGAAATTCATAACTCAAGCTATAATCTATATTTTGATACTATTCAAGTTGGGAAAGATAGCCACGGTCAAGGGCTACAACATACTCGAGTTTGAGAGAATTCTGACAGAGCGTGTTTTGTCGAAGATGTTTCTTGTGACGAGAACGTTTCTGTCCAAAATTATAGTTGACGATTTTGAGATATTTTGGCCCTTAATCTTTATAGACTCCGTCCTTAGTCTCTAAAAAGTGGTATCAGAGCTGATCAAGAACTTTGTGGAGAGTCTACTGGAGTGTGAAGACCCTCATAGACCCACCATGGCCTGTGGGTGTGCCTAAGTGGAGTTCTGGAGGTTGCATGTGACTTCCGCTAAGGGGAAACTCTGCCGAAATTTCGTTGGCGCCGACACTTGTGGAAATTGAGTGGGAATTCGGTGTGGAGAGCAAAGGGGGAGCTGGAACCTGTGTTTGGGAGCAGAGGAAATGAGTCAAGTGAGTGGAGATGCAACTGAGAAGAGAAATGAGCCGCCACCATCCAAGATCGAGGCATTGGATGGATCAAACTATGAGGAATGGAGCGGGCGGATGCGGAGTACATTCAAGCGCTACAAGCTGCTGAAACTTGCAATGGGTGAAGAGAAGATGCCGGAGGAAGGAGATGCCCGCGATCGGTGGATTAAGAAGAGTGCGGTGCTGTACGACCTAATCCTCCAATCGGTCAACAACGATATGTTCCAACACGTCAAGGATTTGGTGGAGTTGGATGATTCCGGGCCATAGGCGTGGAAGCTATTGCGCGACGTGATTCAGCCCAACACGCTGCCGATGGTGATTGTGTTGGAGAAGAAGCTGGCTGCCCTCTCCATGCGACCGGGCAATGATGTGAAGCCGGTCCTTGACAAGATCAAGGACACCTATGCGAGGATGGCAGCGGCGGGCAGCAATGTGTCGCAGATGCAGCAGTGCACCAAGATCATCTCGGTGCTCGACAACTCGTGGGACAACCTCATCCCCACCTTCAACACTCAGCAGGACCAGTGGACACCTGAGAGGCTACGGCAGCAGATTCTGCAGGAGGACTTCCGCAGGCACCACACGGGTGGTGGTGCTGCCAACAAAACTGCTGAGGGGTATGGAGCTGCAGGAGGCAGCAGAGGAAGAGGGGGAGGGAGAGGCCGAGGCCGTGGGAGAGGCTTTGGCAGAGGGAGAGGCCGAGGTGACTATAACGAGGGGCATGGGAGCTCTGGTGGCAGGGGGAGTACCCGAATGGAGGGAGCGTGCTGGTACTGCAAGAAGGCTCGACACCCGTGGTTTAAGTGTTTCAGCCGGCCTGAGGGATGGGCACCCCCAGGCATGAAGCCGCCAAGTGGTGAACGTGCACGAGGTGGCGCTGTGCAAGGTTCAGGTGCACAAGGTGATGGTGCACACGGTAAAGCCGACCCTGGGATGTTCCTCATGGTTGAGGATGTGAAAGGGAGTGAGGGTGATGTGGGCTCAGTTGGGAAGATTGTGATGCACCCCTTCACTCACTGGGTGATAGATTCAGGTTGCACAAGTCACATGACCCCACGAGCAGATTTGCTTGACGAGGTGAAGCCCCCCGGAAAGATAAAGTTTGTGGCTGCCGCTTCAGGTGCTTTGCTCCCTGTGATTGGTGTCGAGAATGCCAAGGTAATGGGAGCCAATGGGGGGCTTGTGGGGCTGGGGAATGTGCTGTTGGTTGAAGGCTTGTCCGCTAACCTTCTTTCTGTGCGCCGGCTGCAGAAGAGCAAGGCTAAAGTTACCTTCGGTCCAACCAGCTGCCGTGCAAAGCTTGGGAAATTGCTGCTGTGGGATTTGGAGGAGAAGAGCAGCTGCATCAAGGACCTATGGCAGCTGCCCATTATCCCTTGGAACGGGAAACTACCAGCAATGGCAGCAGCAGCAGCAACGGCAAAGGCAACTGCAGGAGGAGAGGAGACTGCACCATCCGATGGGGCTCTGGATGCAGTCAAGAAGGTGCAGCAGCCACAGCAGCCACATGGTGAGGTGCTTGCTGGTGTGGATGCGACAGCTGCATGGGCAAAGGCTTCATCTGGGAGTGGTGAGGCTGATTGGGAAACGTGGCACAAGATGCTGTGTCATGTGAATTTTCCTATGCTGCAGAAGTTGGTGAAGGATGGGAGCTTGAAGGGGTTGGAGGTGAAAGGGGCAGTGAAGGAGATTGGGAGCTGCCCTACATGCCTTGAGACCAAGTTCACAAAGTTTCCCTTCAGCAGCGGCACGGGACCAGCCAAGGCCCCGCTCGCGCTTGTGCACATGGATGTGGTGGGCCCTACAAGGGCCCCTTCTCTCTCGGGCAGCCGCTACTTCTTAACCAGGAGAGCGGACACAAGGTGAAGGTGATCCGCACTGACAACGGGGGAGAATTCATTGGCGCTGATTTGGAGGCGGTGCTGAAGAAGAAGGGGATCCAGCATCAGCTCACGGTGCCCTACAACCCTCAGCAGAACGGCGTGGCTGAGCGCTTCAACCGGACCCTGCAGGAAGGTGCTCACACTCTCCTTGGGCGTGCAGGGCTGCCGGGTCCGTTTTGGGTGACTACACTGCGGCAGGTCGCCCTTGTGAAGAACAGGGTGTTGGCGACTGTGGGGGACAAGCAGTGGGTCCCCTACACCAAGTGGTATGGGAGTGCACCAGCAGTCAGCATGCTAAGAGCCTACGGCTATATGGTGGTGTTTCATGTGCCTAAGGAGAAGAGGGGAAAGTTGGAGGCTTCTGGGAGATGGGGTGTGCACTTGGGGATTGCCAAGGATCACAAGGGCTGGTTGGTGTGGGACTTGACCAGCCAGAAGCTGATTGTTTTGAGGGATGTGAAGTTCCTTGAGTCCTTGAACTACAAGGAGTGGAAGCAGCAGCAGTAGAAGCTTCCTACTACACCGCTGATCATTGAGGCTGATGAGGTGCAGCGGCCTTCGAGGCAAGTGCAGGTCACTGTCTCAGATGAGGAGATCTCTGGGGTGACTGAGGATGGGAGAGAACCTGAGGTGGAGGAGCAGCAGCAGCAGCAGCAGCAGCAAGATGCTCCACCACGTACCCAACGTCCGCCAGACTGTCCTAGGAGGGATATGCGCCCTCCTAACAGGCTGACCTATCCTAGTTTTGGAAAGCCAAAGGTGGTACGGGCTGGGAGTGTGGCTGAGCAGTGTGATGAGGATGAGATAGCACATTGCTAGTGGGCAGCCGTCCGTGAGCTCAAGACGCTAGCTGAGGCTTTGAGTGGGCCCGATGCTGAGAAGTGGAAGCAGAGTGTGAAGGAGGAGTATGACTCTCTGCTGGAGAATGAAACGTGGGAGTTGTGTGAGCTGCCTCCTAGGAAGAAGGCAATTTCTTCGAAGCTGATCTTCAGGCACAAGTATGGACCTGATGGGGAGCTGACCCGCTACAAGTCAAGGCTTGTGGCTAAGGGGTTCCAGCAGACAAAGGGGAAGGACTTTGACGAGATCTTTGCTCCTGTGGGGAAAGGGACTCCACTAAGGGTGATGTTGGGAACGGCTGCAAACCGTGGATGGAGGATCAAGCAGATGGACATCACAACTGCTTTCCTCAATGGGATCATCCTAGAGGAGCTGTACATGCTGCAGGCTGAGGGGCTGGATGATGGGAGCGGCATGGTGTGCAGGCTCAAGAAGGCCATCTATGGCTTGAAGCAGGCTCCTCGCGCATGGTACCACAAGCTGGAGGAGACACTGCTGGCTGGGGGTTTCAAGAAGAGCGAGTGTGATCACAGCTTGTTCTTGTTGCAAGAGAAGAAGCATTTCCTCATGCTCCTGATGTATGTGGATGACATCCTTCTCTTCTCTGAGTCGTCTGCAATGATTGAGCGTGTGGAGGAGATGCTGGAGATGCAGTTCAAGCGCTCGAAGAAGGGAGATGTGAAGTATTACCTTGGGATGCATGTGGAGAGAGACCTTGACAAGGGAGTGTTGAGGTTGCACCAGAGGAAGTACTGTGAGGGGCTGGCTGAGAAGTGTGGGCTGCAAGATGGAGGAAAGCCAGCCACCCCACTACCTTCGGGTTTCACTGTGGAGCCCTGTGCTGATGAGGAGGTGGTGTGTGAGAGTGACAGGAAGCTGTTTCATTCCATGGTTGGGGCACTCAACTATGCGGCTAACCACACGCGGCCTGACATTGCCTTTGCTACATCCAGGCTTGCCAGTGTGGTCTCACGCCCCATTCATGAGCAGCTAGAAGCGACCAAGAGGTTGGTCCGCTATGTGAGTGCTACAGCATCTATGGGTTTGGAGTACAGTGCTATGAGGCAAAGGCAGCAATGGGGTGCTGCTGATTTGGGCAAGGGGGAGATGCTCTTGACTTGCTACACCGATGCCAGCTTCAACTCTGTGAAGGCGGATGGCACCAGCATTGGAGGTTATGTGTGCCTATTTGGAGGTGGTGCAGTAAGCTGGCGCGGCAAGAAGCAGAATGAGGTGGGGCTGTCCTCGTGTGAGACAGAGTACATTGCTGTGCATCATGGGGCTAAGGAGGTGGTGTGGCTTAGGCGTTTGTTGGTGGAGATCGGAGTGTGCCAGAAGGAGCCGACTGTGATTTTTTGTGACAATGAGTCGGCTGTGAAGCTTGCAAAGAATGCTTGTCTTCATGGCCTAACAAAGCACATCAGGCCAAAGTGGCATTGGACGAGGAGGCTTCTGGACAAGGAGGTGCGGCTGGAGATTGTGAAGACCCAGCAGCAGGCGGCAGACATTCTCACCAAGCGCCTGGCTGAAAATGAGCATTGGAAGGGGATGAAGCTTGCTGGAATGAGTGTGCATTGAGGGTGCATGCTTGAGCTATGGCATGTGGGATGATGGTAGGTAGCCAGAGGGGGAGTTTGTTATGTGATGCTATCATTTGCATTCACGTCTGTCTGCCTCCCATCATATGCTCGTGTGTTGCATGCGTGGTGTGAGCGTGTGCAAGAATTTGTGTTTGGTGTTTTTTTGGATTTTCTGAGTGTCTGTGAGTGTTATTTGCCTTGATCGGATATCTGAAGTGACTCCTCTGCTCGAGAGCTTTCCGACGAACCGAGAATCGCCGCGATCGGAGCAAGAACGAGAAAGATATGATCGTTCGAAGTTTTGGTTGAGATGCAGCGACTATGGGAATTTGCGGGTTGACTCAATATGGGGTACAGACTTTTGGGGGTTGGGAAATTCGTCACCATCACTGTAGATGATGTCAAGTGGTTGGGAGAAGCCAAACCAGGCTGGCAAGTGTGGCCATGTTGGGTGAGGTGGATGGCGTGAGTTGGGAAAGTGACAAATGTCAAAGTTGGGGTGCATATAGAGAGGGGAATTGTGTGGTATGGGGTTTCCTTGGTTGGGGACTCCCTTGGGACCTTCCCTCTCGTCCTCCTCATCCCCTCCTACCTGGTTCAATTGCTACTCCAACTTTCTTGTGTGAAATTGTGAGACAACTTGGTGATTGAGTTAAGTTTCTATGGCAGCATACCCCCTAGTGCGCCGAAATTCATAACTCAAGCTATAATCCATATTTTGATACTATTCAAATTGGGAAAGATAGCCACGGTCAAGGGCTACAACATACTCGAGTTTGAGAGAATTTTGACTGAGATTGTTTTGGTCGAAGACGTTTCTTGTGACGAGAACGTTTCTGTCCAGAATTATAGTTGACGATTTTGAGATATTTTGGCCCTTAATCTTCATAGACTCCGTCCTTAGTCTCTAAGAATTAACACCCGGGTTACTGCCTTTGTGTCGAGCCTATGTATTGCCTCGCCTAATACACAGGTGATCATATTATAATTTCTGAACCAGTTCCTTCGATCCTCATATGTGGCTGGGTGGTAGAACTGCCAGCCAGGCGTGTCTGTGGGAAAACCAAGGAAGACGCAGCGAACGGTGCGAGAAGAGAGTTTGCCCGCGATGGTTTTACAGACATGGGCCATTGAACCCCAGACTCAAAACGCCGACGCATCGCCAACCTCCACCGTCCAACGCAATGTAGGTGAGGTCTCTGGCTCGGAGACACGGGGCCAGAGGTTGAGCTGATGAGCGGCGTATTGGACCGCAAACGGCCACAGAATATGGGGAGAAGCCGCATGGATCATGGAGGTGCAAGCAACATCCATGATCAAGCCAATGCAGCACTCAACAATCCCATTCTGCTTTGGAGAATCCGGAAGCGTGAACGACTGGGTGATGCCCTCGTCACGAAAAAAGCTGGGGTAATTGTGTGGTATGGGGTTTCCTTGGTTGGGGTAAAGCTCACCTCCACGGTTAGGAGTACTGGGAGGTCCTGAGGGAACCGTGCGCTCAGCTGGCAACAAACAGTGCGAATCCAAGGGATCAGAACAAGACGGGCGTCACCCTTGCGCCGCAAGGGAAACACCGTGGTGTAGCTCGTGTGGCCGTCAACGACCAGCATGAAGAAGCGCTCCCGGCCCGACCCAGGGACGGGGGTGGGGCCCCACACGTCCATGTGCAGGGTCTGCAGAGGAGCAGTGGTCGGAGGGAATGAGGAGGAGTGAGGAACGGCGCGCCGCCGCCTCTCGACGCAAGGAGTGCACAGCGGTGCAAGCGACGGCGGCAGCGGGGGCAAGGACCTTGGAAGGCTAGAGACAAGAAGACGGGAGTGCATGCAATGCAAACGCTGTAGGGAGGAGTGACCAAGACGGTGGTGCCAGAGGAGGGACGGGTGCGTGAGTAACCGACACGAACAAGATGCAGCTACCTGACCGGACGCGGCGAAGTGTGCAGACTCAATGTGCAGTGTGTACAGACCAGACCCAGGCCTCCGAGTGAATGTGGCGAGGTGATCGCCAATCACTGAGTCCGTACAGATCGCCACAAGCTTGCCTCCAGGAGTGGTGGTAGTGACCAAGTGATCCTGGAGGACAGAGTTACTCACCAAGTTTGTAGAGAACGAGGGGAGGTGGAAACCTGTGAGTGAACCAGAGGGGACTGCTGGACATGGGAGAACAGTGGTACAACATGCAACGATTGGGCCAGAGGAGGGCGAGCAGCCTCGTTCGCCTCCAGGTCTGTACGTAGACAACAAGGCCATCATTGCCTTGTGTCAGGAGCACAGACTGGAGCACAGAACGAAGCACATCGCTCTGCGACACTTCCTTGCTCGAGATTTGCAGCAGCGTGGCCAGTTTCATGTTGCGTACGTGGTCACTAGGGCCAATACTGTTATAGTCTAGAGTCCACTTAGGGGTCGCGGATGCCCTTGAAACCGCCTAAGCAGAATCTGATGACTTCGAACCGCCTCTGTTCAAAACGCCGTCACGATCAGCTCCAAAAACATACGAGGCTGAAACTTGAAGGAAAGTTTGCTTCAAGTGTCTGCTTTCTAACGGTGTATTGCTTGCTTTCATCTGAGGTGTATGCGCTACGCAGTGAACGAAACGTAAGCTCGGCTGAAAAACGTGTAGCTAAATTGATGCAAGGAAGAGGTGAGTACAACATTGCCTAGGGGACTCTTAAGGGGTAGGGACCATCCTGGGAACTCAGAGAAGGTTGACTCCTAGAGGAGAAAATCTAGAGAAGGATGGGAAACGTCCTAGCTAGGTCAGCGAAGCCAACCACACTTGGATGTTCAGAGTTGTACTCAAGGCTACCAATAGTGAGTCAAGCCAACCATGAGTCAGCTTGTCTTCCCACTTGCACCCTCTTGCAAGCTGCTTCCAGGAAGACCACACTTCTCAAAAGGAGGGTGGTAGAGTCCCACTTGACCACCTGTACTTCTTGTCTCATTCTCTATCCCTGCACCATTGGCATGACAACAATGAAAGGGTGGCAAGGGAAATGCTGCCAACAGTGCACCATGACTACGGAACAGTAACTTTCGACAGCTGTCACGTGCTGCTCCGATGATGGGTTGTCCTGAAACTCAGTGATCACCTTCACAACATGGCAAAGGACTGCAAAACCGATTTTCAGACCAATCAGAGCTTGGTAGATGAGTCAGCAGCCGAAATGGTGAAATCGGGTGTTACCAAAAAAGAGTAACACACACTTCCGGGATGCCATAAGTCTTGAAAGTAAAAAATGTTGCCATGCCTTGTAAACTGCTTCAAAAACTCTGAAACTTTGAGGGTCTGAAGAACACATGTTGAAGCACCTCCCCACAAAATTCCAGAAGCTGAGCAGGCTTGTATGCTGAATGGGAGTGCGATGACCGTGCCACTATAGTGCTTTGGCACAACAAACTCCCCCTCATCGTGCTCTCATTCATCCCTTAGCTGCTCCCTGAAGCTGCCTCCCTTATTTGAAGGACATGCCATACAAGGTGGCACAGCTCCAATGCTGATGCTCTGCAAGCCGCTTAGTTAAGAAATCCGCAGGTTGCTTGGTAGTGTTGACGTAGTGCAAGGAGATGGTGCCCTTCTTCACCTCCTTCCTCACCCAATGCCACTTGATATGCATGTGCTTGTTCAGCCCATGGAGCACAGCATTACGCGCCATTGCAATTGCTCCTTGGCTGTCACAAAACACAGGTGTAGGAACCTCTTGCTCCTGCCCCAACTCCTCAAGCAACCTCCTCATCCAAACCACCTCCTTCACTCCATGAAACAACGCCATGTACTCGCTCTCCGGTGATGAGTGAGCTATCTCTCCTTGCTTCTTAGACTTCCAGCTCGCTGGACTCCCTCCAACACAGCATATATAGCCACCATGGGATGTAGCATCACTGATGTCACTTGCCCAGGTAGCATCGGTGAAACACGAGAGGTACAAGTGCCCACGCCTTGCAGGTGCACCAGTCTTTGTGCTCACCTCCTCCACTCCCTTTTGCTTCAGCTGCCCATGCACTGAATATTGCAGTACCTCACCAGCCTCTCTGCTGCATCCAGGTGCTCTTGAAGGGGCCTAGACACCACACGAGCGAGCTGTGAAATTGAAAACGCAATGTCGGGGCGAGTGTTGACCGAAGCGTACACCAAGCTCCCCACCATTGACTGGAACCGACGCTGCAACTCGTACTCCAACACCTCACCCTCCTCTTCATCAAGGTGCAGCTGAAACCCTGAGGGTAGAGGAGTCATCACACTCCTCCCTTCCTCCAGCCCATACTTCTCCCCCATCGCTGCAAGGTACTTGTGTTGGTGAAGCCTCAACCATCCCTTCACCTCGTCCCGCTCCACGTGAAGACCAAGGTAATACCCCACTGGTCCAAGGGCCTTGCATCGAAAGGTCTCCTTTAGCTTCCCTTGCACCTTCTTGATCCTCTCTAGGCATGGAGAGAAGAGGAGGATGTCATCGACGTAGACAAGGAGAAATACCTTCTCCTCCCCCTCGGCCATGAAGAGACTCTCGTCGCACCCGCTAACTTTGAAGCCAAGAGCCTCCAACGCCTCCACCAGCCTTGCATACCAGCACCTTGGAGCTTGTTTGAGGCCATAGATAGCCTTGTTGACCCTGCAAACATGTCCGCTCCCATCATCATACCCCTCTGGCTGCTTCATGTATATCTCCTCATCTACCACGCCATAGAGGAACGCCGTCTTCACATCCATTTGCTCCACCTTCCAACCACAAACGGCAGCGGCTGCTAGCAACAACCGGAGGGTAGGAGCCTTGGCAACAGGAGCAAACACCTCTTGAAAGTCGATCCCCTCCCTCTGCTGAAAGTCTTTGATCACAAGCCTTGTCTTGCGCCTCTCCAACCTCCCCTCCGCATCGGTCTTCACACGTAACACCCACGTGCAGTCCAATGCCTTCCTTCCTGGGGGCAGATTGGTAAGGGTCCACGTTTCATTCTCCATGTGGCTCTGGAAATCATCCTCTCTTGAAGCCAGCCATGCCTCTTGATCATCTCCAGCGAGAGCTTCCTCCATTGACGCCGACTCATGAGGTAAGTTGACGCCAAAGCAACAAATCTGCTCCATCTCCCCCTCGGCTCCCTTCTCCTCCTCATCTTCCTCCTCCTGGACCAGCAATGCCTTGGGAACCCCAAGCCTTTCATACTTGAGGAAATCCCTTGGGTGGGCAGCTCTCTTGGGCCTCTCCTTGGCTGCTCCTTCCTTGGCTCCACCACGGACAGCATCACGCTTCCCTTGGGTTGTGCGCCTTGGTGGAAGCTTAGGGGATGGTGTAGGCTGCTGCACCTCCTCCTCGGTATCACCTCTCTCAGCTACAGGGGCCTCCCCTTGCTGCAGTACTTCTTCCACATCTGCTGCCTCCCCTTCAACACCTTCCAAGTCATGTGACACCTCTGTCAACTCTGAAGATGAGGACAACTCGATGGGAATGAGAAGTGGGTCGTTCGTTCCCACCTCTATTCCAAGCGGAATGGTGACCTTGCTCCTCCCCCGCTCTGACCACTCCTTGAACATGAGCCCCTCCATGAACTTGGCATCTCTGGTGGTGAAGATGGTGTTGGATTTTGGGTCCCACATGAGCCAGCCCTTGCTCCCCCGTGCAAGACCCAAATGAACAGCCCACACCGCCGCCGCTTGAAGCTTGTCACGCCTCTCCTTAGGGACATGCACGAGCCCCATGCACCCAGACACGAAGCATATCAACCAGGGGCTTCTTGCCACTCCACTTCTCCATAGGGACCCAATGCTGACCTCCCACATGAGTCAATACCCGGTTCTTGATGACGGTAGCATGACGAATAGCGAAGGGCCAGAACCGCAACGGTAGACCCGAGTCCACCAATATCGTTCTCCCGCCCTCTATGATGGTCCGGTTCGCTCTCTCTGCCACGCCGTTGGACTGAGGGGTGTAGGCCGTGGTGAGCTGCTTCTTGATGCCGTGCCGCTTCAACCAGCTCCTGAACTCCGCTCCCAAAAACTCCCCACCACGGTCGCTACGAATCGCCTTCACCCGCTTGCCGCTCTCTCGCTCCACCATGGGCAGCCACTCTTCAATGATGACCCTTGCAGCATCACTATTCTTTGCAAGTGGAAACGACCAGATGAGCCTTGTGTAATCATCCACCATACTCATGGAATACAGGGCCCCACCATCTCCCTTTACCTTCATGGGCCCCACAAGATCCACATGCACGAGCTCCACCGGGTCACTTGACTACCCCACCGCCGAATGGAAGGGAAACCGTGAGAACTTGCTGGTCAAGCAAGTCTCACATGAGCCCACCTTCTTGGGCTCCCCTTTTATCCTCAGCCCCTTGACTCTTTCCTCCTTAAACAGCTGCTGTAACTGAGGTAGCGCCACCTGGCCAAAGCGACGGTGTGCGGTGAGCCAATCCGTCTCACCCGTGCTAGGAGTTACACTTGGTAGAGCACCCCCCCCATGCACAAGCAGCCCACCATCACTGCCATCACCACCTCCTCCACTGGTTACGTGGCTTGCATGCCCTCCTCTTACAGCTTCAGCAGCCAAGCGCGCAGCCGCCTCCTTCCATGGCAGCACCGGTATCTCCCACATGGACCGGTGCATGTCCTTGCCGCCTCGGAGGTCCCACAACACGCGCCCATCCAGAGTTGCCTTGAACACCTTTGTGCCCATCATCTCCATCTTCATCCCTGCCTCACTCAATGCTTTGGTAGAGAGAAGGTTGGCATATAGTCCAGGGACAAGGAGAACACGCTTCAGCCCCACAAGCCTCCCATCCGCACCCATAAACGTGGCTCTCCCCTCGCCACGCACGGGTACAACTTGGCCGGTGGCTGAAACGACGGTGGCTGCCTTTGATGGCCTGACTTCATCCAGCAGATCCTCTCGATTGGTCATGGTCATGAAGGCTCCCGTGTCAATGACCCAAAGAGAGGAGCGGTGAAGAGCAACCTTGCTGGACGGTACAACCATGTCCTCGGAGCATGCCTCTCCTACATGGTAGAACATGCCGCCATGTCCGCCGGCACCTCCATCGCCCTCCTCACTGCCCATGCCTTCTCCCATAGCTCCATGAACACCCTTATAGCCTTCAATTGATGGCCGACCAGGCCTCCAACCGTCAGGTAGCTTGCGACACTTAAACCATGGGTGACCTTCCACATGGCAATACCAACACTTGCCGCCACACCGCTTGCCTCCCTTGTTGCTACGCTTCCCTCCCGAATACTGCTCCCCTCCAGAGCCTTCCTTGGCCTTGCCTTTCTTGCTGCCACGTCCCTTGAAGCCTTTCATGCCGTAGGCAGAGCCTCCACCTTCACCGGCAGCGGCAGTCAGCTCCTTCCTCCGAAACTCCTCTTGAAGGACTTGAGCACGAATCCACTCAAGGGACCATTAGTCCTTCATGCCATTGAGGTTGACCACCAAGGGGCCCCACGACTCTAGCAGCAGGGAGAGAGCCTTGTAGCACTTGATCTTTTCAGGGTAGTCCACACCAGCAGCAGAGAGCTTTATATAGAGGTCCCGGAGTTGATCGAACGCTCCTTGCACGGCATCACCCTCGTTGATCTTCACCGCATGGAGTTGTCGTTCGAGCACCACCACCATTGCTTCGCTGCTGGGGGCATGGACATCCTTCAATATTTTCCATGCCTTGGGACCACACTGGATATCCTTGATGAGATGCTTGACATGGTGCAGCTGGTTGGATGAGAGGCATTGAGAGAGAAGGAAGAATCCATCCTTGGATCGGCGATCCCATTCTTTGGTCGCTCCTTCGCTCGCAGGCCTCTTCAATTCTCCATCCATCACTTCAAGCAGCCCATAATGGTTAAATAGGAGCTCCATCCTGAAGTTCCATGATGCCCAATCCTCCCCATAGAACTTCTCTAGGTTGAATGCCTTCACATCATCCTTGGCTGGTGATGAAACGGATGCTATTGGTGCAGATCCGCCAGCAACGCCTCTTCCCTTCCTCCGGGGCCTGCCCCTACCTGTGTTCCTTGTGTCGAGGGCCGGCAGCGCGCTACTCCTCACTCTTCCACGTTCCCTCCGACTGAGGCTCCTCTGCAGACTCTTCACATGGACATGTGGGGCCCAGCCCGCGTCCGTGGCCAGGGTCACGAGCGTTACTTCCTGCTGGTCGTTGACGACTACTCGCGTTGCACCACAATCTTCCCCTTGCGCAGCAAGAGTGAGGTCTCTGAGGTGTTGATCGACTGGATCTGCGGTGCTCGTCGTCAGCTCAGTGAGAGTTTCGGCTCGGACCTCCCTGTTCTGCGTCTGCACTCAGACAGAGGTGGTGAGTTTTCCTCCGACCTCCTGAGGGCCTTCTGTCGTGCGGAGGGCATCCGCCAGACGTTCACGCTTCCGGCCTCCCCACAGCAAAACGGGATTGCTGAGCGCCGCATTGGCATGGTCATGGACGTCGCTCATACGTCCATGATCCATGCGGCTGCTCCCCATTTTCTGTGGCCATTCGCGGTTCAGTACGCGGCGCATCAGATCAACCTTCAGCCTCGTGTCTCCTTGCCGGAGACCACACCTACTTTGAGGTGGACAGGGAAGGTTGGCGATGCGTCTGCGTTCCGTGTCAGGGGATCTGGAGCTTTTGTCCGCGATACTTCAGCGGACAAGCTGTCCTCCCGTGCCGTTCCCTGTGTCTTCCTTGGCTTCCCCCCTGACGCACCCAGGTGGCAGTTCTACCACCCCACCTCGCGTCGTGTTCTGTCCTCTCACGACGTCACGTTTGACGAGTCGGTGTCTTACTACTGTCTCTTTCCCTACCGCACTGCCTCTCTCCCCCCCCCCGCCACTCTTCCTAGTACCAGGTACTCCTCCGGTACACCCCCTCCCCCCTCAGGGTCCTGCCCCCTCAGGTGTGTCTCAGGTAGACCCTGCCGAGCCAGTCGAGGTAGCTGTCGACTCAGGTGCTGCTAGGGGTGCTGAGACTGCGGGTGCGGGGACTGGGGGTGCTGAGACTGGGGGTGCTGACTCTGGGGGAGCTGCGTCTTGGGGTGCTGAGCCTGCGTGTGCTGAGTCTGGAGGTTCTTCGGGTGTCCCGTTGCGGCGGGAGCCCCTCTCTCCGCAACGGCTTCGTGAGTGGTACACTCGACGCTGTCGCCGTGCTACTAGTTCTACTGGTGCTGGAGCCGCTGGTCCTGGAGGCGTTCGTACTGGCGGTACTGGAGCTGCTGGTGCTGGTGCTTCTGGAGGTGCTGCTGGTGCTGGAGCTGCTGGAGGTACTGCTGGTGCTGGAGCTACTGGCGGTGCTGCAGGTGCTGGTGCTGCTGGAGGTGCTGCTGGTGCAGGAGCTGCTGGAGGTGCTGCTGGTCCTGGAGCTGCTGGAGGTGCTGCTGGTGCTGGGGCTACTGGAGGTGTTGCTGGTTCTGGAGCTACTGGCGGTGCTGCTGGTGCTGGTGCTGCTGGAGGCGCTGTTGGTGCTGGAGCTGCTGGAGGTGCTGCTGGTGCTGGAGCTCCTGGAGGTGCTGCTGGTGCTGGTGCTGCTGGAGGTGCTGGAGGAGGTACTGGTGCTGTCTCTGCTGTTTCTGGAGGCGCTGCGCGGCCGCGGCCGTACTACGTTCCGCTCCTTCTGCAGGTTCTTGGTCTACAGCCTTCTCCTGGTCCTACTCCTCCGTTACTGAGTCCACCGCCTGTCCAGTCACAGTCGCCGTTACCGCCGTCCTCTCCACTGCCTGGTCCTTCTCCTTACTCTGGACCGACTAGAGGTCTTACGGAGCGTCGTGAGCCTGAGTCGCGTCCTGTGTCGCCTGTGTCTCGTGCTGCGTCGCCTGTCCGCACTGCTCGCGCTGGTCGTGTTTTGCGTCTGCGTCCTCCTCCTGTCCCTGGCACTCACTCTATGACTCTGCGACCTTCCACTACTCCACAGCGTGTCCCTCTGCCCTCTCCTCCTGCATCCTCTCTTCCTGACGGTCCGGACCCGGAGTCTGACTCCCTTCGTGCTACTAGTCCTACTGTCACGCGCTTCCTGGACACTGCTGTCACTGACCCTCTGTTTGAGTCCACTACTGCGTCTGCTCTCATTGCTGAGCTTGTAGACTTTGCTGCAGCCTGTCGCCTAGACTACGCCACTAGTCTTGTTGCTGAGTCTGCGTCTGTGTCTATTTGTCCTCCGTCCGTCGGGGGTGAGTGTGCTCTTGGCACGGACGTTCTTGAGGACAGACAGGAGGAGTTTGAGTGCTTTGTCGCTGCTGTACCTCATCTCGTGTCCATGCTGCTTGCCCCTGAGGGAGACCCGGATGCATCAGACATCCCGACCCCGCGCTCTTACGCAGAGGCGATAGAGGGTCCCTACTCGTCTCAGTGGCAGGCAGCCATGGACGCCGAGATGGCTTCCTGGAAGTCCACAGGCACCTACGTCGACGAGGTTCCCCCACCTGGGGCGAACATCGTCAGTGGCATGTGGATCTTCAGGGTGAAGCGGCCACCGGGTTCTCCGCCTGTCTTCAAGGCGCGTTACGTTGCACGTGGCTTCAGTCAGCGACAGGGAGTTGACTTCTTCCAGACCTTCTCCCCTACCCCGAAGATGACCACTCTTCGGGTACTGCTGCACGTTGCTGCTCAGCGTGACTACGAGCTCCACTCGCTTGAATTCAGCACAGCCTTCCTACAGGGCAGCCTGCACGAGGAGATCTGGCTGCGCCGCCCACCTGGCTTCACTGGGTCGTTTCCTGCTGGTACCCAGTGGAGCCTCCGCCGGCCAGTCTACGGTCTCCGCCAGGCACCCCGTGAGTGGCACGACACTCTGAGGACCACTCTTGCTACTCTTGGTTTTGCTCCTTCCACTGCTGACCCTTCTCTGTTTCTACGCACTGACACCACTCTGCCGCCGTTCTACGTTCTCGTGTACGAAGACGACCTTGTCTTTGCTACTGCTGACACTGAGGCACTCACCCATGTGAAGTCCGAGCTACAGAAGAGACACACGTGCACCGACCTGGGGGAGCTGACAAGCTATCTTGGCTTGCGGATCACCCGGGACAGAGCACAGCGCACCATTACCTTGACTCAGTCACACATGGTGCAGCAGGTCCTTCAGCGCTTCGGCTTCACGTACTCCTCGCCACAGTCCACTCCTCTGCCTACCGGTCACTCGCTCTCAGCTCCACCTTTGGACGAGTCCGTAGAGCCGAGTGGCCCGTATCCAGAGCTTGTGGGCTGCCTCATGTACCTGATGACTTGCAAACGACCTGACCTCGCAAACCCTCTCAGCCTTCTGGCTCGCTACGTGGCTCCCGGTAGGCACCGAAAGGTGCACTGGGATGGTGCGAAGAGGGTGTTGCGCTACTTGTGCAGTACATCGGGCATGGGGCTTGTGCTTGGAGGACGGGCTCGAGTTGTCCTCACTGGTCACGCTGACGCCTCCTGGGTTGACGACTTGGCTACGCAGCGGTCGTCACAGGGTTACACCTTCAGTCTTGGCTCCGATTCTGTCTCTTGGCGGTCTACCCGCTCTTCTTCTGTTCTCAGCTCCAGTTGTGAGGCTGAGATCTACGCTGGGGCCATGGCTGCACAGGAGCTACGCTGGCTCACCTACCTGCTGACCAACTTGGGAAAGGCGCCTCGTTCTCCTCCAGTTCTGTACGTCGACAACAAGGCCATGTTGGCCTTGTGTCAGGAGCACAGACTGGAGCACAGAACGAAGCACATTGCTCTGCGCTACTTCCTTGCTCGAGAGTTGCAGCAGCGTGGCCAGCTTCGTCTTGCTTACGTGGCCTCACAGGCCAACACTGCTGATGTTTTCTCCAAGGCACTTCAGCCTTGTGATCATCAGCGTTTCTGTACTGTGTTAGGCCTTGTACCTACTGTGCCTCACTTGCTTTCTTCTTGACTCTGCCTGTACTGTACTCTTTATACATATACCTGCATGCTTACACTTGCTAGGTTGTGTTCACTGTATTGTTTGTTCTCCTTTATATAACTCTGTATGTGAACTGGCCTTGTGGCCCTTTGCTTGTGCTCAGACTGCGTGGTGACTTTGTGATCCACCCTAAGCTTGCTTTGCCTTCTTGACTGGTCTTGTGACCTCTTGTTCTCCCCCACTTTGCCTATGGGGGTGTGTCAAGCTTATATATGCTATAGTCTGTTTAGGCTGTAGTGGGGTAGTTCTTATAGGGTACAACACTTTTAGGTTTCCTACTTGTACCCACCTGCTTCCTAGTTCATTCATTCCGTTCCTTATTTTAACAGTTATGGGCGCACTGACCCGCAACTTAATAAGCCATTTTATCCCAGTGGTCTAGCGACTAGGACTCTGACAGGAAACATGGGCAAGAACGACCCAACCGCTAAGCGAGGGTTGAAGAACGTCATGGGAGCAGATTAAAAGCCGGTGGAACCGATCTGCGGCCTACTTCGCCCAAACCTCACCATCCCCACCAAGTCCTGGTTCTGACTCATGCAGTCAATCTACATGGCCGAATAACGGGGGTGAACAAGCGCCTACCCTGTGCTGGTTAAAGACACTTGGATTGGTGTTCGTTCGACAGCTATACAAAAAAGAAAAAAGAAAGTGGAGCTCACGGCACTGTTTGACTCCGACAAAAGCGGGCTGGGTGAACGGCACGCAAAAAAATCGTTGCACCGGAGGGACAACATTGGTGCAGTTTACGGATTTCTCCTTGTCAAAGTAACGAACGAGAATGAATGAACTAGCAAAGAGTTGGGTACAAGTACTAACCCTAATTGGGTTGTACCCCACTACAGCCTACACAATGTAAGCTATATATCAGTTTGACACACCCCCATAGGCAAATTGGGGGAGAACAAGTGGTCACAAGACCAGTCAAGAAAAGCAAAGTAAGCTCAGGGTGGATCACAAAGTCACCACACAGTCCGAGCACAAGCAAACGGCCAAAAGGCCAGTCCACATGCAAAGGGATATATAAGAGAACAAACAATACAGTGATCATACCCTAAGCAAGTGCAAGCATGCAGGTATATATAAAGATCACAGTACAAGCAGAGTCAAGTAGTAAGCGAGTGAGGCAAAGTAGGCACAAGGCCTAACACAGTAGAGAAGCGCTGATGATCATCAGGCGGAAGTGCCTTGGTGAATATATCAGCAGTGTTGGACCTAGTGGCCACATACGCAAGACGAAGCTGGCCACGCTGCTGCAACTCTCGAGCAACGAAGTATCGCAGAGCGATGTGCTTCGTTCTGTGCTCCAGTCTGTGCTCCTGACACAAGGCAATCATGGCCTTGTTGTCTACGTACGGAACTGGAGGCGAACGAGGCTGCTCTCCCAAGTCAATTAGCAGCTAGGTGAGCCAGCGTAGCTCCTGTGCAGCCATGGCCCCGGCGTAGATCTCAGCCTCACAACTGGAGCTGAGAACCGAAGACGAGCGGGTAGACCACCAGGGAACAGAGCCGGAGCCGAGACTGAAGGTGTAACCCTGTGACGACCGCTGCGTAGCTGATTCGTCAACCCCGAAAGCGTCTGCATGACCGGTGAGGACAACTGGACCCCGTCCTCCAAGCACGAGCTCCATGCCCAACATACTGCACAAGTAACGCAGTACCCTCTTTGCAGCATCCCAGTGCACCTTTCGGTGCCTACCGGGAGCCATGTAGCGAGCCAGGAGGCTAAGAGGGTACGCGAGGTCAGGTCGTGTGCACGTCATCAGGTACATGAGGCAACCCACAAGCTCTTGGTACGGACCAATCGGCTCTACGGACTCGTCCGAAGGTGGAGCTGAGAGCGAGTGGCTGGTAGACAGAGGAGTGGGCTGTGGCGAGGAGAACTGGAAGCCGAAGCGCTGAAGGACCTGGTGCACCAGGTGTAACTGAGTCAGGATGATGGTGCGCCGTGCTCTGTCCCGGGTGATATGCAAGCCAAGATAGCTGTGTAGTTCACCCAGATCAGTGCAGGTGTGTCTCTTCTGCAGCTCCGACTTCACAAGGGTCAGTGCCTCAGTGTCAGCAGTGGCAAAGACTAGGTCGTCCACGTACACGAGGATGTAGAACGGCGGCAGCGAGGTGTCGGTGCGTAGAAACAGCGACAGGACAGCAGTAGCAGGAGCAAACCCAAGAGCCGCAAGTGTAGTCCTCAGTGTGTCGTGCCACTCACGAGGCGCCTGGCGAAGACCGTAGACTGGCCGGCGGAGGCTCCACTGAGTACCTGCAGGAAACGACTCAGTGAAGCCAGGTGGGCGGCGCAGCCAGATCTCCTCGTGCAGGCTGCCCTGCAAGAAAGCTGTGCTGAAGTCAAGAGAGTGCAACTCGTAGTCACGCTGAGCAGCGACGTGCAGCAACACCCGAAGAGTGGTCATCTTCGGGGTGGGGGAGAAGGTTGAAAGTAGTCAACCCCCTATCGCTGACTGAAGCCTCGAACAACGTAACGCGCCTTGAAGGCAGGCGGAGAACCCGGTGGCCTTTTCACCCTGAAAATCCACATGCCATCGACTATGTTCGCCCCAGGTGGGGGAACCTCGTCGACGTAGGTGCCTGTGGACTTCCAGGATGCCATCTCGGCATCCATGGCTGCCTGCCACTGAGAGGAGTAAGGACCCGTAATCGCCTCAGTGTAAGAGTGCGGGGTCGGGATGTCTGGTGCATCCGGGTCTCCCTCAGGGGCAAGCAGCATGGAAGCGAAACGAGGTATAGCAGCTGCAAGATACTCAAAGTCCTCCTGCCTGTCCTCAAAGACGTCCGTGCCAAGAGCACACTCACCCCCAACGGACGGAGGTCTGGAAGACGCAGACTCAGCAACAAGAGTAGTGGCGTAGTCTAGACGGAAGGCAGCAGCAAACTCAAGAAGCTCAGCAACGAGAGCAGACGCAGCAGCAGACTCAGAGGAAGGGTCAGTGACATCAGTGGCGAGGAGACGAGCAACAGTAAGAATGGCAGCACGAGCGCGGTCAGACTCAGGGTCAGGGACCTCAGGAAGAGAGGACTCAAGAGGAGCAGGCAGAGGAACACGCAGTGGAACAGAGGAAGGATGGAGTGCCATAGCGTGCGTGCCGGGGACAAGAGGAGGACGCGAATGAGGAACGCGACGAGCAGTGCGAACAGGCGAGACAGGACCAGACGCAGGCTCACGACGCTCTGTAAGACCGCCGGACTGCTCAGTGTAAGGAGAGGGAGCAGGCAGTGGAGAGGCCGGCTGTAACGGCAGCTGCGTCTGGTCAGGCGGTGGACACAGGAGGGGAGGATTAAGGCTTGTAGAAGACGGGACACCAAGAACCTGCTGAAGCAGGGGAACGAAGTAAGGTCACGGCCGCACAGTGTCTCCAGCACCTCCAGCTCCAGGGTCAACAGCTCCAGCTCCTGCAGCTCCAGCGCCTCCAGCTCCAGCGCCACCAGCGCCAGTGCCTCCAGCTCCAGCAGCTCCAGGCTCCGTAGGGTCTCCAGCTACAGCGCCCTCTATACCAACAGTCCCGGCAGCTCCAGTACCCCTGGTACGAGCACCTCCAGGACCAGTAGTCACGGCGCCTCTAGCACCACCAGCTCCAGAAGTAACTCCAGCACCTCCAGCTCCAGCGTCTCCAGCGCCTCCATCTCCGGTAGCTCCACTCTGAAGATGTGGGCGCCGAACAAGTCGCTCACGCAGCTGCTGCGGAGACAGTCGCGGCGAAGCACCAGCAGGCCCTGCAGACGAAGCAGCACCCCGAGGCTCAGCACCCCCAGACTCCGCACCCTCCGACTCTGCACCCCGAGGCTCAGCACCCTCAGGCTCCACACCAATAGGCTCAGCACCCCCAGGCTCCTCACCCCCAGGCTCAGCACCCCCAGACCCAGCACCCTCAGACTCCGCACCCCCCGGCTCCGCACCCCCAGACGTAGCACCCCCAGATGCAGCACCTCGAGCAGCACCTGAGCCGACAGCTACCTCAAGAGGCGCAGGACCAGGGAGAGGGTCTACCTGAGACAAACCTGAGGGAGCAGGACCCAGGGGCGGGAGGGGGTCTATCGGAGGGGGACCGGGAGCAAGGAAGAGCGGCGGGGGCGGGGGAGGGGCAGAGCGGAAGGGGAAGAGATGGTAAAAGGGAACCGACTCGTCAAACGTGACGTCCTGAGAAGGGAAGACATGGCGCAAGGTGGGGTGGTAAAACTGCCAGCCAGGCGCGTTAGGGACAAAGCCAAGGAAGACGCAGGGGATAGCACGAGGGGAGAGCTTGTCCGCAGACGTATCGCGAACAAAGGCACGAGAACCCCAGACCCGGAACACCGACGCATCGCCAACCTCCCCCGTCCAACGTAGTGTGGGCGAGGTCTCCGGCAAGGAGACACGGGGCCAGAGGTTGAGCTAATGCGCAGCGTACTGGACCGCAAACGGCCACAGAAAATGAGGAGCTGCCGCATGGATCATGGAGGTACGAGCGACCTCCATGACTAAGCCAATGCGGCGCTCAGCAATCCCATTTTGCTAAGGGGAGTCCGGAAGTGTGAACGACCGGAGAATGCCCTCCCCACGATTAAAGTCCCGCAAGAGGCTGGAGGAGAACTGACCACCTCTGTCAGAGTGCAGACGCAGGACAGGAAGGTCCTGGCCGAACCGCTCGCGGAGCTGGAGACGGACTGTGCGGATCCAAGGGATCAAGACATCAACGACCTGACCCTTGCTGCGCAAGGGGAAGAATGTGGTGTACCGCGTGTAGTCGTCAACGACCAGCAGAAAGTAGCGCTCGCGGCTCTGTCCACTGACGCGGGCTGGGCCCCACACGTCTATGTGGAGAGTATGCAGGGGAGCAGTCGTCGGGGGAAACGAGGAGGAGTGAGGAGCGGCGCGCTACCACACCTCAACGCAAGGAAGGCAGGGCGGGGCAGGCGAGGGCGGCAGGGGAGGAAGGGACCTGGAAAGACCAGAGACAAGAAGACGAGAGTGCATGCCACGAAGGCGTGGCAGGGAGGGGTGACCCAGGCGGTGGTGCCACAGAAGAGTCTGGTGCGACAGGAGGCGACACGAGCAAGAGGCGGCTACCTGACCTGACGCGGACACCTGAGCAGACGCAGCTACTTGAGGAGGCTCGGTAGCGAGTGTGTACAGACTCGACCCTGGCCGGCGAGTGAACGTGGCCAAGTGACGCCCCGTCCGTGTGCACGTGCAGATCGACACACGCTGACCCCCAGGAGTGGTGGTAGTGACCATCGCATCCTGGAGGGCAGCGGTAATCACCAAGTTCGTAGAGAACGAGGGGAGGTGAAGACCTGACAGTGAGCCGGACGGAACCGCCGGACACGGGAGGACACTGGAGGAACGGGCCACGACCGGGCCCCCGGAGGGGTCAGCCAGTCGGACCAAGACAAGTGTATAGAGAGGAGTGAGAGTGGTGCTGTCACGAAAGAAACAGCGCGAGGCGCCTGAGTCCAGCATGAAGGTGTGCAAGGCCTCAGCAGGCGCAGTACCAGGGAGAGTACCAGACTCACTAGCACCTAGAGCAGCAGCAGCTATACCTGGGTCAGGCGGCACACACCGGTAACAGCCACCCTGGGCACTAACAGACAAAGCATACATAGCAGAAAGAATAGCATCAAAGTCTAGGTCAAAGATAGCAATCCTAGACCTAAGCAGATCTGCCGAGCGAGGTAGCTTGACGTCGTCACCAAACTCAGCACGCCAAGCGTCATCGAGGCGGGAGAAGCAGCGGTGCTGAGTGTGGATCCGCCCGCAAGTCTGACCAGCACGGTCACCCGTGCGAATGACAAACGGGCAACTACCCCCAGATGCCCCACGCAAAAACCACTCACTAAGCTGCTAGGGCGACTGGGTCTCGCTCCGACGCTGCTGCTGCTGACGCTGGCCACCTCCAGAACCAACACACTGAGCGCCAGTCCCACCGCCACCAGTCCCACTGCCGCCACTGCCACCACTCCCACCGCTGCCTCCACCGCCGCCACCAGAGCCTCCACTCCCTCCACCAGTCCCACCGCCGCCACCACCTCCACTGCTGCCCCCACCACTACTCCCGCAGCCACCTCCACCATCACCGCTGCCACCTCCACCACCCTTGGCACCCTTGCCCTTGCTGATGCGGCGCTTCGCACTAGCAGAAGCAGCCACGACGTCCTCAGCAACAGAGACGTCTGCAGCAGCAGCAGAGGCGTAGGAGGGGGCAAGGGGGGAGGGGGAGCACCCCTCAAAGAAGGGCGGGCGCGGAGTGCCACGAGCAGCACCTACAGCAACAGCACTAGTCTCAGCTGCAAGGAGATGCTGCTCGAGGAGGTCAACAGTGAGGGAGGTGGGGTCAAGAGAGAGAAAGTGGTCCTTGACAGAGCGAAGAGAGTCAGGGAGGCGAGTGACTATGAAGTAGAGGGTGATGAACATCGGGGGCTGGTTCCTGTCAAGGAACTCAGCAGGGACGGTAGCGCGGTAGCGAGCGTCGCTAGTGCGCAGGTGGAAAACCAGGTCCTCGACTGTGGCAAAATCTGACAGCTCGGGGAACATGTAGGGCAGTAGCAGTCGGCCTAGAGCAGCTGTGGCAGGCGAGGAGTAGCGAGCTACGACTGAGGCATACAATGCCTGTACTGTCCTGTGCTGTCCGAAGTGAGCGCATTCAGTTTAATGGCAGATGGTTGCGAATGGCTAAGCGGGCAGCAGCGTCGTGAGTAAGCCACTGTGAGCGAGTCGCACTGTCAGCTGTGGTGGGAGGGGCAGTAGCAGCGCCTGACGCTAGGTCAAACAGCGAAACACTGTCCTTAGAATCGCTCAGCAGGTACAGCTGCAGATCATCAAGCCACATGTCAAACTGAAGCGGTCTGCCCTCATGATCAAACGCTCGAACTCGAAGCGAAGCCATTGGGGCACACTACGTAGGAGCAGCAGTGGCAGCAGTAGCAGTAGAAGCAGCAGCAGCAGTAGTAACAGCAGGGACAGAGAGTCCAAGGGGCCGAGGGGCCTGGGGACTAGAGGCCGAGGGGTCGATGGGCGGGGCCGAGGGGCCTAGGGGCCGAGGGGCCTGGGGTCTAGGGGCCGAGGGGCGGGGCCTAGGGGCCTAGGGGCCAAGGGGTCAAACACGAGCGGTGGGGGCCTAGGGGCCGAGGGGCCAAGGGGCCTAGGGGCCGAGGGGCCGAGGGGCGGGGCCGAGTGGCGTAGGGGCCGAGAGGCCAAGGGGCCTAGGGGCCAAGGGGCCGAGGGGGGGGGGGGGGGCTAGGGGCCGAGGGGCCAAGGGGCCGAGGGGCCAAACACGAGTGGTGGGGGCCTAGGGGCCGAGGGGCCGAGGGGCCTAGGGGCCAAGGGGCCGAGGGGTGGGGCCGAGGGCCCTAGGGGCCGAGGGGCCAAACACGAGTGGTGGGGGCCTAGGGGCCGAGGGGCCAAGGGGCCTAGGGGCCGAGGGGCGGGGCCGAGTGGCGTAGGGGCCGAGAGGCCAAGGGGCCTAGGGGCCAAGGGGCCGAGGGGTCTAGGGGCCGAGGGGCCGAGGGGCGGGGTCGAGGGGCCTAGGGGCAGAGGGGCCTGGGTCGTGGGTCGCGGGTCGCGGTTCACGGGTCGCTAGGGGCCTTGGCTAGGGCGACGGGGCGACGGGGCCACATCTAGGGGCGACGGGTCGCGGGTCGCTAGGGGCCGAGGCTAGGGCAACGGGGTGACGGGGCGACGGGGGGCGACGGAGCCTAGGAGCCTAGGGGCCGAGGGGCCTGGGTCGCGGGTCGCGGGTCGCTAGGGGCCGAGGCTAGGGCGACGGGGCCGCGGCTAGGGGCGACGAGGCGACGGGCCCGCGGCTAGGGGCGATGGGGCAACGGGTCGCGAGTTGGGCAACGGGGCGACGGGTCGCTAGGGGCCGCGGCTAGGGGCGACAAGGCAACGGGGCGACGGGGCCAAGGGGCCGCGGTTAGGGGTGACGGGGCCAAGGGGCCGTGGCTAGGAGTCGCGGCTAGGGCGACGGGGCGACGGGGCGACGGGTCGCTAGGGGCCGTGGCTAGGGCGACGGGGCTACGGGGCCAAGGGGCAGTGGCTAGAGGCGACGGGGCCAAGGGGCCATGCTAGGGGCGACGGGTCGCGGGTCGCTAGGGGCCGTGGCTAGGGCGACGGGGCGATGGGGCCAAGGGGCCGTGGCTAGGGGCGACGGGGCCAATGGGCCGAGCTAGAGGCGACGGGTCGCGAGGGTGGCTAGCAGGGCAGCAAGTGGTGGGCCAAAAAAAAAAACGGTCCTAGTAGGGACCTGCTCCGAAACCATGTCAAAGTAACGAACGAGAATGAATGAACTAGCAAAGAGTTGGGTACAAGTACTAACCCTAATTGGGTTGTACCCCTTATGGGCTACCCCACTACAGCCTACACAATGTAAGCTAAATATAAGTTTGACACTCCTGACCCGGACGTCTACACGAATTGA
Organism: Closterium sp. Naga37s-1; assembly: GCA_947471745.1. Taxonomy (NCBI): domain Eukaryota; kingdom Viridiplantae; phylum Streptophyta; class Zygnematophyceae; order Desmidiales; family Closteriaceae; genus Closterium; species Closterium sp. Naga37s-1. Next base: position 311,853 of record CANJKZ010000799.1, on the reverse strand, counting down.
CGGCGCAGAGGCGAAGCTGAGACCGGGAAGCTGTTAAATTTTCGTGGTGTGATAGGTACGGTAGGCTGCAAAACGGTTGGCAAGAAACACAGCGGCGAGGATACCTAGAACCCACTGGTGTTTAAACGTACACCGCGGGAAATTCTTCAGCAAAAAAGGAGCGTGGGAGCAGCCGAGGTTTCAGGATTTACCTGCCGACGACGAGCGATCGGTGAGACATCTGCAAAGCGCCAGTGGGAGTTTGCATGTTACTTTGTTAAAACATCATTGGCGGGAGCAGTTTCGACGACGGGGTCAACAACGTTGATGCCTCTAGGATCCGTGAAAGTCGGTCTCGGAATACCCAGGTCTAGTCCCCAGTTCCAGATTATGCCCCCAGATGGGTTCTGGTAAACTGACGGAAACAGCTGGTGACCAAGTCCCAGCTATATTACGACCGAAGATTTCGGAGGAGAACTGCACCTGCAACTGCGGATTTTACGGGGTTGTTTTCGAGCGACAATTTCGGAGTTTGACTAAGGACTTACCGGTTTTCCGGCGAGGAGCGCCGACATTTTCGTGGCAGTACTTCGACGTTTGGTTAAACGCATGCAACAACAACGTTTGCGCGACATCGCGGGACTACACGAAGTTTTCAATGGGTACGAACGACTTACGACGATCTGAAGAAGGCGGCATCAACAGTTAAGGGGGGGAGAGACAGCTGTAAAATTTCATCCCTGCCCACAAACCATTGGCGCATTACGACAAAAATCTCGGAGAAACCATTCCAACTCTGCTATTGACAACTCGCCTTCGACCCGCCCATGACAACTTCATTAAATCTCAACCACGTCAGGTGCTGCCAGCTGCAACTGCTGAAGATATCGGTTGATTCTGGCAACATGAAGACAAAAAAGGCTCAGTTCGAGTATTCGATAATTTGAGTTTCAGTTTTCGGGCTACATCAACTGGTTCGCCCTTGAAGATTTTTGGGGCACGTAATACCTGGGTTTCATCATCGATTTTCCACACCGACACGTTTTCACCTGGACATATACGCTCAACGCTCTTCTTCGTGGGACTTAACACCTGGATTTTTGTTGGTTTTCATCTCGGCGCTGTTGTGAAACATTTCCTGGTGTGTTTTCTTGGAGGGGGGGAGAAAGTGCGTTGCACTGTTTCCTTTCCTTGGCATTTTTGTCAGAACATTATAGCTTATACATTTGTGTAGGCTGTAGTGGGGTAGCCCATAAAGGGTACAACCCAATTAGGGTTAGTACTTGTACCCAACTGTTTGCTAGTTCATTCATTCTTGTTTGTTATTCTCACATGGAATCAGAGTAGGTTACTTGGGCCCACCACCTGCTACACTGCGACTACCTCGTTCCTAGCCCCGCGCCCAGCCCGTACCTCGCCCGCAATAGGCCCGTACCTAGCCCGCGCTCGGCCCCGTCTCTTGCCCGCGCCTGGCCCGTACCTAGCCCGCGATAGGCCCGTACCTAGCCTGCGCTCGGCCCTGTCTCATGCCCGCGCCCGGCCTGTACCTAGCCCGCGATTGGCCTGTACTTAGCCCGCAACCCGGCCCCGTACCTAGCCCGCGCCCGGCCCCTTGTTTGGCCCCTCGGCCCCAGTTCAGAGCCCAGCGCCCGGCCCCGTCCCTAGCCCGCGCCCCCCCCCCCCCCCCCCCCCCCCTGTTGGGCCCCTCGGCCCCACCCCTCGGCCCCTTGGCCCCTAGCCTCGGCCCCTAGGCTCGGCCTCCTCGGCCCTCGTGTTTGGCCCCTCGGCCCCCTAGGCCCCTCGGCCCCTCAACCCACTTGTTTGGTCCCTCGGCCCCCCTAGGCTCGGCCTCCTAGGCCCTCGTGTTTGGCCCCTCGGCCCCCTAGGCCCCTCGGCCCCAGTTCAGAGCCCAACGCCCGGCCCCGTACCTGCCCAGCGCCCGGCCCCGTACCTAGCCCACGCCCGGCCCCGTACCTAGCCCGCGCACGGCCCCTTGTTTGGCCCCTCGGTCCCCTAGGCCCCTCGGCCCCTCGACCCTCTCGTTTGGCCCCTTGGCCCCCTAGGCCTCTCGCCCCCCCCCCCCCCCCCCCCCCCAGGCCCCTTGGCCCCTCGGCCCTCGTGTTTGGCCCCTCGGCCCCCTAGGCCTCTCGGCCACCTAAGCCCCTTGGCCCCTCGGCCCTCGTGTTTGGCCCCTCGGCCCCCTAGGCCTCTCGGCCACCTAAGCCCCTCGCCCCCTCGGCCCTCGTGTTTGGCCCCTCGGCCCCCTAGGCCTCTCGGCCACCTAGGCCCCTCAGCCCCCCCTCGGCCCCCTAGGCCTCTCGGCCCCCTAAGCCCCTCGGCCCCTCGGCCCCCCCCTTGTTTGGCCCCTCGGCCCCTAGTCCCCTCGGCCCCGCCCCTTGGCCCCTTAGCTACTGCTACTGCTACTCCTACTGCCACTGCTGCTCCTGAGTCCTGCGCCACTATGGCTTCGCATAGAGTTCTCTCGTTCGACTCGGAGGGCAGACCTGTAGCATTTGACACGTGGCACGAAGATCTGCAACTGTACCTACTGAGCGATCTTAAGGACAGTGTCTCACTGTTTGACCACGTGTCCGGTGCCGCTCCAGCCCCTCCCACCACAGCTGACGTTTCGACTCGTTCCCAGTGGCTGTCTCGTGACGCTACTGCCCGCTTAGCCATTCGCAACCACCTGCCCGTGACCGAATGTGCTCACTTTGGAGAGCACAGGACAGCACAGGCCCTGTACGACGCTGTCGTTGCTCGCTACTCCTCCCCTGCCACTGCTGCTATTGGTAAGCTGCTACTTCCCTACCTGTTCCCTGAGCTGTCGGGTTTTGCCACAGTAGCGGACCTGGTTACCCACCTGCGCACTAGCGACGCTCGCTACCGCGCTGCCGTCCCTGCTGAGTTCCTTCCCACGAACCAGCCCCCCATGTTCATCACCCTCTACTTCATAGTCACTCGCCTCCCTGACTCCCTTCGCTCTGTCAGGGACCACTTCCTCACCCTCGACCCCACCTCCCTCACTGTTGACCTCCTCGAGCAGCATCTCCTCACAGCAGAGACTAGTGCAGTTGTTGTAGGTGCTGCTCGTGGCACTCCGCGCTCACCCTTCTTTGAGGGGTGCTCCCCCTCCCCCCTTTGCTCCTCCTTCGCCTCTTCTGCAGCTGCAGACGTCTCTGTTCCTGAGGACGTTGGTGCTGCTTCGACTAGTGCGAAGCGCCGCAACAGCAAGGGCAAGGGTGGCTGGGGTAGTGGAGGAGGCGGCGGTGGTGGTGGAGGTGGCAGTGGGAGCGGTAGTGGGGGCAGCGGTAGAGGAGGTGGAGGCGGTGGAGGTGGTGGCGGCGGTGGGACTGGTGGTGGCGGTGGAGGCTCTGGTGGCGGCGGTGGAGGCAGCGGAGGGAGTGGCGGCAGTGGAGGCGGTGGGACTGGTGGTGGTAGGTCTGGACCTCGGCGTGGACGCCCTGGTGGTGGTCAGGGCCAGCAGCAGCAGCGTCGGAGCGAGACCCAGACGCCCCAGCAACTCCGTGAGTGGTTGGTTCAGCGTGGGACGGATGAGGGTAGTGAGACCTGCCTGTATGTCATTCGCACGGGTGTCCGTGCGGGCCGGACATGCGGGAAGTTTCACACTGAGCGCTGCTGCTTTGCCCGCCTTGACGACGCCTGGCGTGCTGAGTTTTGTGACGACGTCGAGCGCGCTCACTGGGCGCAGTTGCTTCAGGCAAGAGTTGCTATCTTTGACCTAGACTTTGATGTTATTATCTCTGCCATGTATGCTTTGTCTTTTAGTGCTGAGGGTGACTGTTACCGGTGTGTGCCCCCTGACCCAGGTATAGCGGCTGCTGCTCTAGGTGCTAGTGCGTCTGGTACTCCCCCTGGTACTGCGCCTGCTGAGGCCTTGCACACTTTCACGTTGGACTCCGGCGCCTCGCGTTGTTTCTTTCGTGACAGCACCACTCTCACTCCTCTCCCTGCACCTGTCCCAGTCAGACTGGCTGACCCCTCTGGGGGCCCGGTCGTTGCCTGTTCCTCCACTGTCCTCCCGTGTCCGGCGGTTCCGTCCGGCTCACTGTCAGGTCTTCACCTCCCCTCGTTCTCTACAAAATTGGTGAGTACCGCTGCCCTTCAGGATGCGATGGTCACTACCACCACTTCTGGGGGTCAGCTACTTCAGGACCTCCCTGTCCTACGTCTGCACTCTGACAGAGGTGGTGAGTTCTCCTCCGACCTCTTGCGGGAATTTAATCGTGGGGAGGGCATCACCCCATCGTTCACGCTTCCGGACTCCCCTCAGCAAAATGGGATTGCTGAGCGCCGCATTGGCTTAGTCATGGAGGTCGCTCGTACCTCCATGATCCATGCGGCTGCTCCCCATTTTCTGTGGCCGTTTGCGGTCTGGTATGCTGCGCATCAGCTCAACCTCTGGCCGCGTGTCTCCTTGCCGGAGACCTCGCCCACACTGCGTTGGACGGGGAAGGTTGGCGAAGCGTCAGTGTTCCGGGTCTGGGGTTCTTGTGCCTTTGTTCGACGAGTCGTCCGTGGACAAGCTCTCCGCCCGCGCCATTCGCTGCGTCTTCCTTGGCTTTGTCCCTGATGCGCCTGGCTGGTAGTTTTAACACCCCACGTCACGTTCGACGAGTCGGTTCCCTTCTACCGTCTCTTCCCCTACCGCTCTGCCCCTCCCCCGCTCCCGCTGCTCTTCCTTGCTCCCGGTCCACCTCCGGTAGACCCCCTCCCGCCCCAGGATCCTGCTCCCTCGGGAGTGTCTCAGGTAGACCCTCTCCCTGGTCCTACGCCTCTTGAGGTAGCTGTCGGCTCAGGTGCTGCGTCTGGGGGTGCTGCGTCTGGGGGTGCTGCGTGTGGGGGTGCGGAGCCGGAGGGTGCGGGGTCTGAGGGTGCTAGGTCTGGGGGTGCTGAGCCTGAGGGTGTCGAGCCTGGGGGTGCTGAGTCGGAGGGTGCGGAGTCTGGGGGTGCTGAGCCTCGGGGTGCAGCTTCGTCTGGACGTCCTGCTGGTGCTTCGCCGCGACTTTCCTCGCAGCAGCTGCGTGAATGGCTTGTTCGGCGCCCGCACCGTCGGAGTGGGGCTCCCGGAGCTGGAGGGGCTGGAGACACTGGAGCTGGAGGTGCTCCTGTTCCTACTGGAGCTGTCGGGACTGGTGGTGTTGGGTGCGCTGGAGCTGGAGACCCTACGGAGTCTGAAGCAGCTGGCGCTGTAGGCGCTGGAGCTGGAGTAGCTGGAGTTGGGGGCCCTGGTGCAAGAGGCGCTAGAGCTGCAGGAGCTGGAGTTGGAGGCACTGGCGCTGGAGGCGCAGGATCTGCGGGAGCTGGAGCTGTTGACCCTGGAGCTGGAGGTGCTGGAGACACTGTGCGGCCGCGACCGTACTTCGTTCCCCTGCTTCAGCAGGTTCTTGGTGTCCCGTCTTCTTGTCTTCCTCCTCCCTTCCTGTGTCCATCGCCTGACCAGTCGCAACCGTCGTTACAGCCAGCCTCCCCACTGCCTGCTCCCTCTCCTTACACTGAGCAGTGCGGAGGTCTTACAGAGCGTAGTGAGCCTGCGTCTCGTCCTGTCTCGCCTGTTCGCAGTGCTCGTCGCGCTCCTCGTTCGCGTCCTCCTCTTGTCCCCGTCACACACACTATGGCACTCCGTCCTTCCTCTGTTCCACTACGTGTTCCTCTGCCTGCTCCTCCTGAGTCCTCTCTTCCTGAGGTCCCTGACCCTGAGTCTGACCGAGCGCGTGCTGCCAGTCCCACTTTCGCTCGTCTCCTTGCCACTGCTGTCATTGACCCGTACTTTGAGTCTGCTGCCGCGTCTGCTCTCGTTGCTGAGCTGCTTGACTTTGCTGCTACCTGCCGTCTCGACTACGCCACTGCTCTCGTTGCTGAGTCTGTGTCTGACAGTCCTCCGTCCGTCGGGGGTGAGTGTGCTCTTGGCACGGACTTCCTTGAGGACAGGCAGGAGGACTTTGAGTGTCTTGCAGCTGCTGTACCTCGTTTCGCTTCCATGCTGCTTGCCCCTGAGGGAGACCCGGATGCTCCAGACATCCCGACCCCGCGCTCTTACGCAGAGGCGATTACGGGTCCTTATTCCTCTCAGTGGCAGGTAGCTCTGGATGCCGAGATGGCATCCTGGAAGTCCACAGGCACCTACGTCGATGAGGTTCCCCCACCTGGGGCGAACATAGTCGATGGCATGTGGATTTTCAGGAGAAGGGGCCGCCGGGTTCTCCGCCTGCCTTCAAGGCGCGTTACGTTGCTCGAGGCTTCAGCCACCGACAGGGAGTTGACTACTTCCAGACCTTCTCCCCCACCCCGAAGATGACTACTCTTCGGGTGTTGCTGCATGTCGCTGCTCAGCGTGACTACAAGTTGCACTCCCTGGACTTCAGTACAGCCTTCCTGCAGGGCAGCCTGCACGAGGAGATCTGGCTGCGCCAACCACCTGGTTTCACTGGGACGTTTCCTGCAGGTACTCAGTGGAGCCTCCGCCGGCCAGTCTACGGTCTCCGCCAGGCGCCTCGCGAGTGGCACGTCACACTGAGGACTACACTTGCGGCTCTTGGGTTTGCTCCTTCTACAGCAGACCCGTCGCTGTTTCTACGCACCGACACCTCGCTGCCGCCGTTCTACGTCCTAGTGTACGTCGACGACCTCGTCTTTGCCACTACTGACACTGAGGCACTGACCCTTGTGAAGTCCGAGCTGCAAAAGAGACCCACCTGCACTGACCTGGGTGAACTGCGCAGCTATCTTGGCCTGCAGATCACCCGGGACAGAGCACGGCGCACCATCACACTAACTCAGTCACACATGGTGCACCAAGTCCTTCAGCGCTTCGGCTTCCAGTACTCCTCGCCACAGCTCACTCCTCTGTCTACCATCCACTCGCTCTCAGCTCCACCTTCGGACGAGTCCGTAGAGCCGAGTGGTCCGTACCCAGAGCTTGTGGGTTGCCTCATGTACCTGATGACTTGCACACGACCTGACCTCGCGTTCCCTCTCAGCCTTCTGGCTCGCTACGTGGCTCCCGGTAGGCACCGAAAGGTGCACTGGGATGCTGCAAAGAGGGTACTGCGTTACCTGTGCAGTACGTTGTGAGAATGATAGACGAAAGAATGGATGAACTAGAAATGAGATGGGTACATATGGGAAACACATAAGTGTTGTACCCACTAAGAGCTACCCCACTACAGCCTAAATAGACCATAGCAGATATAAGTTTGACACACCCCCATAGGCAAAGTGGGGGAGAACAAGAGGTCACAAGACCAGTCAAGAAAAGCAAAGCAAGCTCAGGGTGGATCACAAAGTCACCACACAGTCTGAGCACAAGCAAAGGGCCATAAGGCCAGTTCACATGCAGAGTTATATAAAGGAAAGTAAACAGTACAGTGAACACAACCTAGCAAGTGTAAGCATGCAGGTATAAGTATATAGAGTACAGTACAAGCAGAGTCAAGAAGTCAACAAGTGAGGCACAGTAGGTACAAGGCCTAACACAGTACAGAAACGCTGATGATCACAAGGCTGAAGTGCCTTGGTGAAGACATTAGCAGTGTTGGCCTGAGAGGCCACGTAAGCAAGACGAAGCTGGCCACGCTGCTGCAACTCTCGAGCAAGGAAGTAGCGCAGAGCAATGTGCTTCGTTCTGTGCTCCAGTCTGTGCTCCTGACACAAGGCCAGCATGGCCTTGTTGTCGACGTACAGAACTGGAGGAGAACGAGGCGCCTCTCCCAAGTCGGTCAGCAGGTAGGTGAGCCAGTGAAGCTCCTGTGCAGCCATGGCCCCAGCGTAGATCTCAGCCTCACAACTAGAGCTGAGAACAGAAGAAGAGCGGGTAGACCGCCAGGAGACAGAACCGGAGCCAAGGCTGAAGGTGTAACCCTGTGACGACCGCTGCGTAGCCAAGTCGTCAACCCAGGAGGCGTCAGCCTGACCAGTGAGGACAACTCGAGCCCGTCCTCCAAGCACGAGCCCCATGCCCGATGTACTGCACAAGTATCGCAACACCCTCTTCGCAGCATCCCAGTGCACCTTTCGGTGCCTGCCGGGAGCCACGTAGCGAGCCAGAAGGCTGAGAGGGTATGCGAGGTCAGGTCGTGTGCAAGTCATCAGGTACATGAGGCAGCCCACAAGCTCTGGATACGGGCCACTCGGCTCTACGGACTCGTCCGAAGGTGGAGCTGAGAGCGAGTGACCGGTAGGCAGAGGAGTGGACTGTGGCGAGGAGTAGGTGAAGCCGAAGCGCTGAAGGACCTGCTGCACCATGTGTGACTGAGTCAAGGTAATGGTGCGCTGTGCTCTGTCCCGGGTGATCCGCAAGCCAAGATAGCTTGTGAGCTCACCCAGGTCTGTGCACGTGTGTCTCTTCTGCAGCTCGGACTTCACGTGGGCGAGTGCCTCCGTGTCAGTAGTAGCAAAGACAAGGTCGTCTACGTACACAAGAACGTAGAACGGTGGCAGAGTAGCGTTAGTGCGTAGAAACAGAGAAGGGTCAGCAGTGGAAGGAGCAAAACCAAGAGCAGCAAGAGTCGTCCTGAGCGTGTCGTGCCACTCACGGGGCGCCTGGCGGAGACCGTAGACTGGCCGCCGGAGGCTCCACTGGGTACCAGCAGGAAACGACCCAGTGAAGCCAGGTGGGCGGTGCAGCCAGATCTCCTCGTGCAGGCTGCCCTGTAGTCAAGCGAGTGGAGCTCGTAGTCACGCTGAGCAGCAACGTGCAGCAGTACCCGAAGAGTGGTCATCTTCGGGGTAGGGGAGAAGGTCTGAAAGAAGTCAACTCCCTGTCGCTGACTGAAGCCACGTGCAACGTAACGCGCCTTGAAGGTAGGCGGAGAACCCGGCGGCCGCTTCACCCTGAAGATCCACATGCCACTGACGATGTTCGCCCCAGGTGGGGGAACCTCGTCTACGTAGGTGCCTGTGGACTTCCAGGAAGCCATCTCTGCGTCCATGACTGCCTGCCACTAGGAGGAGTAGGGACCCTCTATCACCTCTGCGTAAGAGCGCGGGGTCGGGATGTCTAGTGCATCCGGGTCTCCCTCAGGGGCAAGCAGCATGGACACGAGATGAGGTGAAGCAGCAGCAAAGCACTCAAGGTCCTCCTGCCTGTCCTCAAGGACGTCCGTGCCAAGAGCACACTCACCCCCGACGGACGGAGGACAGACAGACACAGACGCAGACTCAGCAACAAGACTAGCGGCGTAGTCTAGGCGACAGGCTGCAGCAAAGTCAACAAGCTCAGCAACAAGAGCAGACGCAGCAGAGGACTCAAACAGAGGGTCAGTGACAGCAGTGGCCAGAAAGCGCGTGACAGTAGGACTAGCAGCACGAAGGGAGTCAGACTCCGGGTCCGGACCGTCAGGAAGAGAGGACGCAGGAGGAGAGGGCAGAGGGACACACTGTGGAGCAGTGGAAGGACGCAGAGTCATAGAGTGAGTGCCAGGGACAGGAGGAAGACGCGGACGCGAAACACGACCAGCGCGAACAGAACGGACAGGTGACGTAGAACGAGACGCTGGCGACACAGGACGCGACTCAGGCTCACGACGCTCCGTAAGACCTCTAGTCGGACCAGAGTAAGGAGAAGGACCAGGCAGCGGAGAGGCCGGCTGTAACTGCGACTGAGACGGGACAGGCGGTGGACTCAGGGAAGGAGGAGGAGGACCAGGAGAAGGTGGGGAGCCAAGAAAATGCTGAAGAAGCGGAACGTAGTACGGCCGCGGCCGCGCAGCGCCTCGAGAAACAGCAGAGACAGAACCGATACCCTCAGCCTCAGGGTCTCCACTCCTAGCAGCACCTCCTGTAGCTCCAGCACCAGCACCACCTCCAGTAGCACCAGCACCTCCAGCAGCTCCAGCAGCTCCAGCACCAGCACCACCTCCAGCAGTGCCAGCACCTCCAGTAGCTCCAGTAGCACCTCCAGCACCAGCAGCACCTCCAGAAGCTCCAGCACCAGCAGCACCTCCAGCAGCTCCAGCACCAGCACCACCTCCAGCAGCGGCAGCACCTCCAGCAGCATCCGCACCAGCAGCACCTCCAGCAGCAACCCGACAGCGCCGAGAGTACCACTCACGAAGCCGCTGTGGAGAGAGGGGCTCCCGCCGCGACGGGACACCCAGAGAACCTCCAGACTCAACACGCGCAGGCTTAGCACCTCCAGACACAGTACCCTCAGGCGCCACACCCCCAGACTCAGCACGCCCGGTCTCAGCACCCCCAGACTCAGCACCCCCAGTCTCAGCACCTCCAGTCCCCGCACCCGCAGGGTCAGCACCCCCAGCAGCACCTGAGTCGACAGCTACCTCGACCGGCTCGGCAGGGTCTACCTGGGACACACCTGAGGGGGCAGGACCCTGGGGGGGGAGGGGGTCTACCGGAGGAGTACCTGGGGCAAGGAAGAGCGGCGGGGGAGGGGGAGAGGCAGTGCGGTAGGGAAAGAGACGGTAGTACGACACCGACTCGTCAAACGTGACGTCCTGAGAGGACAGAACACGACGCGAGCTGGGGTGGTAGAACTGCCACCCGGGTGCGTCAGGAGGGAAGCCAAGGAAGACACAGGGAACGGCACGGGAGGACAGCTTGTCCGCTGTAGTATCGCGGACAAAAGCTCGAGATCCCCAGACACGGAACGCGGACGCATCGCCAACCTTCCCCGTCCACCGCAGAGTAGGTGTGGTCTCCGGCAAGGAGACACGAGGCTGAAGGTTGATCTGATGCGCAGCGTACTGAACCGCGAACGGCCACAGAAAGTGGGGAGCAGCCGCATGGATCATGGACGTATGAGCGACATCCATGACCATACCAATGCGGCGCTCAGCAATCCCATTTTGCTGCGGGGAGGCCGGAAGCGTGAACGTCTGGCGGATGCCCTCCAAACGACAGAAGGCTCTCAGAAGGTCGGAGGAAAACTCCGCGCCTCTGTCTGAGTGCAGACGCAAAACAGGAAGGTCAGAGCCGAAACTCTCACTAAGGTGGCGACGAGCACCGCGGATCCAGTCGATCAACACCTCAGTGACCTCACCCTTGCTGCGCAAGGGGAAGACTGTGGTGTAACGCGAGTAGTCGTCAACGACCAGCAGGAAGTAACGCTCGTGACCCTGTCCACGAACGCGGGCTGGGCCCCACACGTCCATGTGAAGAGTCTGCAGAGGGGCCTCAGTCGGAGGAAACGAGGAGGAGTGAGGAGCGGCGCGCTGCCGGCCCTCGACACAAGGAACACAGGTGGGGGCAGGCCCCGGAGGAAGGGGAGGGAGGGACCTGGGGAGTCCAGAGACAAGAGCACGGGAGGCCATACCTCGAAGACGAGGCAGGGAGGGGTGACCAAGGCGGTGGTGCCAGAGGAGAGTCTCGTGCGCCAGAGGACGACACGAGCAGGGGGCAGACGAAGGACTAGACCTGGACGCAGCAGCAAACACCTGACTGGACGCAGCTACCTGACCAGACGCAGGGACCGGAGGAGGCGCAGTAGTCAGTGTGTACAGACTCGACCCTGGCCGACGGGTGAACGTGGCCAGGTGGCGGCCCGTCCGAGAGCAAGTGCAGTGGGTCACACGCTGACCTCCAGGGGTGAACTGGTCAACCCACGCGTCCTGGAGGTCAGCTCCACTCACCAAGTTCGTAGAGAACGAGGGGAGGTGGAGTCCCGACAGCAAGCCCGACGGGGCCGCAGGACACGGTAGAACTGTGGAGGAGTGTGCAAGGACTGGTCCCCCGGAGGGGTCAGCAAGGGAGACCGCAACAGGCCGACGGAGCGGCGTGAGCGTGGTGCTGTCTCTAAAGAAAGAGCGCGAAGCACCAGAGTCAAGTGTGAAGGTGTGAAAGGACTCAGTAGGTGCAGTACCAGAGGGAGGAGACGTACCAGCACCTGGAGCAGCAGACGCACTAGCACATAGAGCAGCAGCCGCACTAGCACCTAGAGCAGCAGCCACAGTGCCCGGGTCTGGCGAGACACGCAGGTAACAGTCACCCTCAGTAATATCAGCAAGAGCATACATGGCAGCAAGGATAGCATCAAAATCTAGATCAAAGATAGGCACACTCTGCAGAAGCAGATCATGCCAACGAGGAAGCTCAACAGCGTCAAGAAACTGGGTACGCCAAGCGTCAGTCAAGCGGCCAAAGCAGCGCTGCGTGGTGTGTGGGAGACCACACACCTCCCCACTACGAGTGCCGGTGCGAAGAACGTACGCGCAGGGACCTGCACCCCCAGACCTCCCACGTCCAGCGTACCACTCACGAAGCTGCTGAACAGACGGGGTCTCACGGGTGCGCAGCTGCTGCGGACGCTGGCTGCCACCAAGGCCTCCACGCTGCGTGGCCGCACCGCGACCAGCACCACCTCCTCCGCTACCTCCACCACCGCCGCCGCCGCCGCCACCTCCTCCACCACCGCCGCCACGGCCGCCACTGCCGCCACCACGAAGGGGGTGCGACGGTCACTGCGAGAAGCACCAACAGCTAAGATACTCTTCTCAGCTGCAGCAAGGCGCTCCTCTAGCAAGTCGACAGTCAGCTCGGTGGGGCAAAGGGAGAGAAAGTGGTCCCTGACTGAAGAGAGAGAGTCAGGGAGGCGGGTGACTAGGTAGTAAAGGGTGATGTACATGGGGGGGGGGTTCTTGGCACAGAACTCAGTGGGAAGGGCAGCGCGGTAGCGGGCGTCACTAGTGCGGAGGTGAGCAACTAGGTCAGCGACAGTGGCAAAGGCAGCAAGGTCAGGGAAAAGGTACGGTAGCATGAGGCGGCTGAGGGCAGCAGTGGCAGGGGAGGAGTAGCGTGCAACTACAGCGTCGTACAGAGCCCTAGCACTCTTGTACTGACTAAAGTGCGCGTGCTCAGTAGACGGCAGGTGGTTGCGCACAGCAAGACGAGCAGCAGCATCGCGCGTGAGCCACTGCGAGCGAACAGTACTGTCAGCATCAGCAGTAGGGGCAGTAGAGGCGCCAGAAGTGAGATCGAACAGTGAGAGACCATCCTGGCTAACGCACTGTAGGAAAAGCTGCAGATCATCTAGCCAGACCTCAAAGTCAACAGCCCGACCCTCAGCATCAAAGGTAAGAACATTGAGACTAGCCATGACAGGAGAAGCAGGCTAGCAGTGGCAGCAGTGGAACTCGGCTAAGCAGGCTAGGTAGGGCGGCGCAGCTCGGCAGGGCGGTGTGGCTCGGCAGCGCGGCGCTCTTACCAGGGGAGAGGCTGGGGCAGGGCCGGGGTAGGGCCGGGGCAGTCCAGGAGCAGGGCCGGGGCAGGGCCGGGGCAGTTCAGGAGCAGGGCCGGGGCAGGGCCGGGGCAGTTCAGGAGCAGGGCCGGGGCAGGGCCGGGGCAGTTCAGGAGCAGGGCCGGGGCAGGGCCAGGGCAGAGCCGGGCCAGGGCCGGGGCAGTTCAGGGGCAGGGCCGGGGCAGGGCCGGGGCAGAGCCGGGGCAGTTCAGGAGCAGGGCCGGGGCAGTGCAGAAGCAGGGTCGGGGTAGTTCAGGGGCAGGGCCGGGGCAGAGCCGGGGCAGGGCCGGGGCAGGGCCTGGGCAGAGCCGGGCCAGGGCCGGGGCAGTTCAGGGGCAGGTCAGGAGCAGGGCCGGGGCAGTGCAGAAGCAGGGCCGGGGCAGTTCAGGAGCAGGGCCGGGGCAGCGTCGGGGAAGAGCTGCGACAGGGCCGCAGCAGGGCCGGCTGGGCCTGAAGGGGCCTCTAACGGGGCCTGACTGGGCCTATAACGGGGCCTATAACGAGGCCTGACGAGGCCTATAACGGGGCCGAACGGGGCCTATAACGGGGCCTGACGGGGCCTATAACGGGGCCGTACGGGGCCTATAACGGGGCCGTGCGGGGCCTATAACGGGGCCTGACGGGGCCTATAACGGGGCCGTACGGGGCCATACGGGGCCTATAACGGGGCTTGACGGGCCTTACAGGGCCTGAAACGGGGCCAAATGGGGATTGACGGGGCCGAACGGGGCCTATAACGGGGCCTGACGGGGCCTATAACGGGGCCTGACGGGCCTTACGGGGCCTCTAACGGGGCCTGACGGGCCTTACGGGGCCTTAAACGAGGCCAAATGGGGCCTGACGGGGCCGTACGGGGCCTCTAACGGGGCCGTACGGGGCCTCTAACGGGGCCTGTCGGGGCCTAACGGGGCCTTAAACGGGGCCGAACGGGGCCTGACGGGGCCTTACGGGGCCTTACGGGGCATAACGGGGCCTTACGGGGCCTTAATCCGCGCCCTAAACGGGGCCTAAAGGGGCCTTACGGGGCCTAACGAGGCCTTAAGGGGCCTTACAGGGCGGGCGCAGGCTCTAAGGGCGGGCGCAGGGGCCGTGACGGGCCTCGAAGGGAAGGCGCGAAGCGCGCGGCAAGTAGGCAGGGGAGAAATTTCAGTGGTGGGCCCTTTTAAAAAAATCTCGAAACTAGCTCTATACCATGTGAGAATGATAGACGAAAGAATGGATGAACTAGAAATGAGATGGGTACATATGGAAAACACATAAGTGTTGTACCCACTAAGAGCTACCCCACTACAGCCTAAATAGACCATAGCAGATATAAGTTTGACATACGTTGGGCATGGGGCTTGTGCTTGGAGGACGCGGTCCAGTTGTCCTCACTGGTCATGCAGACGCCTCCTGGGTTGACGACTCAGCTACGCAGCGGTCGTCACAGGGTTACACCTTCAGCCTTGGGTCCGGCTCTGTTTCTTGGCGGTCTACCCGCTCGTCTTCGGTTCTCAGCTCCAGCTGTGAGGCTGAGATCTACGCCGGAGCCATGGCTGCTCAGGAGCTACGCTGGCTCACCTACTTGCTGACCGACTTGGGAGAGCAGCCTCGTTCGCCTCCAGTCCTGTACGTAGACAACAAGGCCATGATTGCCTTGTGTCAGGAGCACAAACTGGAGCACAGAACGAAGCACATTGCTCTGCGATACTTCCTTGCTCGAGAGTTGCAGCAGCATGGCCAGCTTCGTCTTGCGTACGTGGCCACTTGGGCCAACACTGCTGATGTCTTCACCAAGGCACTTCCGCCTAGTGATCATCAGCGCTTTGCTACTGTGTTAGGCCTTGTGCCCACTTTGCTTCACTTGCTCACTGCTTGACCCTGCCTGTACTGTGATCTCTATATATACCTGCATGCTTGCACTTGCTAGGGTATGATCACTGTATTGTTTGTTCCCTTTATATAACTCTACGTGTGAACTGGCATTGTGGCCCTTTGCTTGTGCTCGGACTGTGTGGTGACTTTGTGATCCACCCTGAGCTTGCTTTGCTTTTCTTGTCTGGTCTTGTGGCCACTTGTTCTCCCCTACTTTGCCTATGGGGGTGTGTCAGAACATTATAGCTTATACATTTGTGTAGGCTTTAGTGGGGTAGCCCATAAGGGATACAACCCAATTAGGGTTAATACTTGTACCCAACTGTTTGCTAGTTCATTCATTCTCGTTTTTTATTCTCACAGTTTTCTCGGCTTTCTTTTTTACTTTTGTCAGGATGCGTCAGCACGACAGACGATCGCGATCACACAGACAAGATCAACGGTTTCTGCTACATCGCGATTGAATTTCACGTTAGCAGGTTCCCTCCCTTTTCGCGCCAGTCTTCGACCGTCAGATCTACAGCTGCTCGATCTACGGCCCACATTTAAAATTTCAATTCATTTGGGCCAGTTCATTGTCGACCGTCAGATCGACATCTGACTTCATCAACGGCCGACATTCCAACCTTTCTTCAAAATTGTTGAAGACATTTCCAGCCGTCGGATTCAGCTGATGAGGAGATCTACGGCATCCTTGCTACCATGGGACTTATTTCAGTACAGAGCTGCCTTATTTAGAAGGTGGGAAAGTGTAAGGATTTACAAATCCTTACTGAGGCACTCGTTAGCGAGGCCATCCCGAGGGTCACGCGACGAACCTGTTCGGCCTATTTCGTTGCACTGAACCACCCCCGAGTCGGCCTCCGCCCCAATCGCAACATCACCGAGCCATCCATTCCCTACCTCTCCACCTAGCTAGATTTTCCCCTATTTAGGTCTCGTCACTTTCATTGTATTCAACCATCCTCGCTATTCGTTATTCTGCGCACTCTGCAAGTTCATTCATAACAATATGGGTGCTTCTTTGCACTCATATTCCACCAGTGACCAGCGGGGACGTAAGGGGACCAGCGGGGGTCTTTCCTAAACGGGATGAAAAGGACCTGCAGGGGTATTAGTTGAGCGCGATGACAAGGGACCCGCGAGGGCCTGAAAGGAGCGACGGGAGAGGCATACGGGGCGTGCTAGGCTAGGAGACAGGGACTAGAACGTGCTAAGGGACAGGAGTGACACGGAAGCTTGGGAAGGGAATTTTTCGCGATATCCATGTGAAGAATGTAACATAACTAGAATGAGCTATGAAATACGAAATACAATGTGTTGGAATAACCGACTGGTTATTAAAGCTGCGGTCTACATACTTCGAGCGGGAGGCAAAGGTTTATCACTTGAAAACAGGGTAACCCAGCCTCCACAAGTACCCCTTTGCGGAGTAAACGAACAATGGAAGCGGATGGAGGGCTGGGGGTGGGGGATCGAAAACCAACGGCGGAAACACTCCGCTTTCGCTAGTTTAGAACTTGACCCACTTCGACTGAGTTTGTAAGGAATTTTCTCGAATTCCTTATCGGGGTTGACTGCTTCGCGTACAGCCCCGATTTTCAGACTCTGCACGTTTGGCCGACATCAACGATGCCGAGCCTCCTCGCGTCGCCTTCGGCTTTTCTCTTCGCCCAACCTGCACCCAACCTCACTCACCCGAAGTTCCCTCCTAGCTAGCCTACTCACTATGTAAGCATGTACCTTCATTTTATAATCAGTCTGTTCAATCACTTCTCGCTATTCGTTAAACTGCGCACTCTCTTTTACAACTCATAACACCTGGTATCAGAGCTACTTTCCTAGTTCACCCCGCTTTTTAGAGGGTAGTTTGGTGGCACGGGTTGGCTGGTATAAGTTGACTACACGACGGTTGGCCGCAAGGTTTGTTAACTCAAACCTGCCCGACTCCGTTAGTTCGTATTTTCCACTTTACCTGAAGGCCACGGAGACCCGCTTGTCCACCCGACGAAGTGCCCGATGTCAGAATGTATTTGCTGTTTAGCCTGCAGTGGGGTACTCTGTAGTGAGTACAACCCAATTTAGGGTTTGCTATTTGTATCCCAACTTTCTATAGTGAATCCTCCTCATTCTCCTTTCCAATTCTCTCGACACTCAACTCTCTCGACACTCACTACCCATGGCTCCTAAGTCACGCTAGTATTCTAACATGCTATCAGAGTAGGTCGTTCCTAGGACCTAACATCAATGGGCCCACCACCTAATGCCCTGCTAGCCTAGGCCCCGGCCCGTCGCCCCTTGGCATAGCCCCTAGCCCCTAGGCTCGGCCCCTTGGCCCCGTCGCCCCTAGCTGTGCCACTCGGCCCCGTTGGCCCCGTCGCCCCTAGCCGCGCCCCTCGGCCCCGCTGGCCCCGTCGACTCCGTTGCCCCGCGCCCGGCCCGTACTTAGCCCGCGATCGGCCCGTACCTAGCCTGCGCTCGGCCCCGTTCCTAGCCCCGCGCCCGGCCCGTACCTAGCCCGCGATAGGCCCGTACCTAGCCCGCGCTCGGCCCTGTCTCACGCCCGCGCCGGCCCGTACCTAGCCCGCGATCACCCCGTCGACACCCGCGCCCGGCCCCGTACCTAGCCCGCGCCCCGTCGACGCCCGCGCCCGGCCCGTACCTAGCCCGCGACAGGCCCGTACCTAGCCCGCGCCCGGCCACGTCTTACGCCTGCGCCCGGCCCCGTCCCTCGCCAGCGCCCGGCCCGTACCTAGCCCGCGCCCGGCCCCGTCTGTCGCCAGCGCCTGGCCCCGTACTTAGCCCGCGCCCCGGCCCCGTACCTAGCCCCGCGCTCGGCCCCGTACCTAGCCCGCGCCCAGCCCAGTACCTAGCCCGCGCCCGGCCCCGTTCCGCGCCCAGCGCCCGGCCCCGTACCTGCCCAGCGCGCGGCCCCGTACCTGCCCAGCGCGCGGTCCCGTACCTGCCCAGCACCCGGCCCCGTACCTGCCCAGCGCCCAGCCCTGTACCTGCCCAGCGCCCGGCCCCGTACCTGCCCAGCGCCCGGCCCCGTACCTGCCCAGCGCCCGGCCCAGTACCTGCCCAGCGCCCGGCCCCGTACCTGCCCAGCGCCCGGCCCCGTACCTGCCCAGAGCCCGGCCCCGTACCTGCCCAGCGCCCGGCCCCGTACCTGCCCAGAGCCCGGCCCCGTACCTGCCCAGCGCCCGGCCCCGTACCTGCCCAGCGCCCGGCCCCGTACCTGCCCAGCGCCCGGCCCCGTACCTGCCCAGCGCCCGGCCCTGTACCTGCCCAGCGCCCGGACCCGTACCTGCCCAGCGCCCGGCCCTGTACCTGCCCAGCGCCCGGCCCCGTCCCTGCTGAGCGCCCGGCCCCGTACCTGCCCAGCGCCCGGCCCCGTACCTGCCCAGCGCCCAGCCCCGTACCTGCCCAGCGCCCGGCCCCGTACCTGCCCAGCGCCCGGCCCCGTCCCTGCCCAGCGCCCGGCCCCGTACCTGCCCAGCGCCCGGCTCCGTACCTGCCCAGCGCCCAGCCCCGTACCTGCCCAGCACCCGGCCCCGTACCTGCCCAGCACCCGGCCCCGTCCCTAGCCCAGCACCCGGCCCCGTACCTGCCCAGTGCCCGGCCCCGTCCCTAGCCATGGCCCCGTCGCCCCTAGCCATGGCCCCTCGCGACCTGCCGCCCCTAACCGCGGCCCCGGTGCCCTGTTGCAACATGGTGGGTGAGGGGGTGGCAAGAGGGGGTTCCTCCTGCCCGCGTGCCCTACAGTCGCACGCGCAGCTCCGCCCCCGCCCCCCTCCCCCCCCTCCCCCCCCTCCATGGGGATGGCGGGGAGAGGGTGTGAGGGGGTGGCGGATGTGCCTCAGCAGCAGCAGCTGCCGCCACGCCTCCTCCTCTCTCTCTCCCTGCCGCACCTTGTGTTGGGAGAGGGGGGGGAGCTTGGAGGTTCAGGGGGAGGCAGGAGGGGATCTGCAGCACCAGGCCCCCCCACCCTTCTCCTACCTCCCCCTGCTGCGGGTGCAGCAGAAGGGGGGAGGGGATCTGCAGCACCAGCCCCCCCCCCCCCCCCACTTCTCCTCCATCCCCCTGCTGCGGGTGCAGCGGTGGGGGGGAGGGGATCTGCAGCCCTGCGCGCCCTGTGCTGTCCTGCTGCCCTGCGCGCACTGCAGCCCTGCGCGCCCCGCACGCCCTGCTGCCCTGCAGCCCTGTGCGCCCTGCTGCCCTGCAGCCCTGTGCGCCCTGCTGCCCTGTTTGCCCCTCTCGCCCTGCTGTCCTGCTGCCCTGCGCGCCATGCGCGCCCTGCAGCCCTGCGCGCCCCGCGCGCCCTGCAGCCCTGCGTGCCCTGCGCGCCCTGCTGTCCTGCTGCCCTGCGCGCCCTGCGC
The DNA here is from genome assembly GCA_947471745.1 of Closterium sp. Naga37s-1. Lineage (NCBI taxonomy): Eukaryota > Viridiplantae > Streptophyta > Zygnematophyceae > Desmidiales > Closteriaceae > Closterium > Closterium sp. Naga37s-1. Next base: position 292,425 of record CANJKZ010000799.1, on the reverse strand, counting down.
GCACTGCAGCCCTGCGCGCCCCGCGCGCCCTGCTGCCCTGCAGCCCTGTGCGCCCTGCTGCCCTGCAGCCCTGTGCGCCCTGCTGCCCTGCTGCCCTGTGCGCCCCGCGCGCCCTGCAGCCCTGTGCGCCTCGCGCGCCCTGCTGCCCTCTGCACGCGCCATGCACAACCCCACCCCCCCCCCCCGCCCCCCCCCCCCCCCCCCCTTCCCTTCTCCTACCTCCCCCTGCTGCGGGTGCAGCAGTGGGGGGGAGGGGATCTACAGCACCAGCCCCCCCCCCCGCCCCCCCCCCCCCCCCCCCTTCTCCTCCATCCCCTGCTGCAGGTCCAGCAGTGGGGGGAGGGTATGGGGGTGGCGAGTGTGGGTGCAAGTGCGGGGTGGCGGGTATGGGGGTGGCGGGTGTGTGAACCGTCCCCTCCTCCTCCTCCACCGTCGTCTCCCACTGCTGCAGCTGCCGCTGAGGGGGGTGGGTGTGTGGGAGCCGAGGGATTGGTGCTAGGGGGGTGACGTGGGAGTGGAGCTAGGGGTGCAGCAAGGGGTGTGTGTAAGGGGGGTGGGACAGTTGGGGGAGGTTGAGCGGAGGCTGCCGTCTTGTCGTCCGCAGCACCTGTAGTCCGGGGCTCTGCTTCTGGTAGCTCAGAGAGCCTGCTGCGCCTGTCGCCTGTGGGTCCGTTGCTCCTGCCACTCAGAGTTAGCCGCAGAGCCAGTTACTCCTGTAGTCCGGGGATACGGCCCTGGTAGCCACAGTGCGCGCCGCTCCTGTTGCCCGAGTGTCTGCAGCATCAGCCGTCGCCTCCTATCTACTCTCCTCTTACAGTCCAGCCTCCTCCTCACTTGCCCTTTGTGAATGCCTCTAGCTTTGCTTGTACTTGTGAACCTGCTCTATGACTGCTTGCTCTGCTGATTATACCCCACTTTGACTATGGGGGTGTGTCAGAATGTATCTGCTGTTTAGCCTGCAGTGGGGTACTCTGTAGTGAGTACAACCCAATTTAGGGTTTGCTATTTGTATCCCAACTTTCTACAGTGAATCCTCCTCATTCTCCTTTCCAATTCTCTCGACACTCAACTCTCTCGACACTCACTAGCCATGGCTCCTAAGTCATGCTAGTATTCTAACACCCGACACATGGATCAAGAAGCGGTTAACAGACTCATGGCGCAAGTGGCAGAAATGCAAGAGGGCATGAAGACATTAATGGCGGAAGTGACAACACTACGTGGAGAAAATGCCGAGCTACGCCAGGCGCGAGGTGAAGTGTCAGATTTATATGACATAGCTACTGTAGGCTATAGTGGGGTAGCACATATGGGGTACAGTTTTCTAGGGTTTGCTTTTTGTACCCAACTTTCACTTAGTCATTTCATTCCTGTTTTCTTAATTCACATGGTATAGAGCGGGTTCCTACATGGGACCGTTCCTTCCTAAGGGCCCACCATAACGAAATTTTTTTTTAGCTGCCCGACGCGCATTGCGCCCCTGCCCTAAATTTTTTTTTTTTAGCGGCCCCCCCCTAGCGGCCCCTACGCGACCCCTACGCGGCCCCTACGCGGCCCCTACGCGACCCCTACCCGGCCCCTACGTCGCCCCTGACGCGGCCCCTACGCGGCCTCTGGCGCGGCCCCAACGCGGCCCCTGACGTGGCCCCTACGCGGCCCCTGACGCGGCCCCTGACGCGGCCCCTACGCCGCCCCTGACGCGGCCCCTGACGCGGCCCCTGACGCGGCCCCTGACGCGGCCCCTGACGCGGCCCCTGCCGCGGCCCCTGCCGCGGCCCCTGACGCGGCCCCTGACGCGGCCCCTGCCGCGGCCCCTGCCGCGGCCCCTGACGTGGCCCCTGACGCGGCCCCTTCGCCGCCCCTGCCGCGGCCCCTACGCCGCCCCTGACGCGGCCCTCTCCTGCACCTGACGCGGCCCCTAGCGGCCGGCCGCTGCCGTCCCTGAGGCAGCAGCCGCCGCCGTCTCTGCAGCAGCAGTCGCAGCCGAACGGCCGAGCCGCCGAGCCGCCGAGCCGCCCAGCAGCCGAGCCGCCCAGCCGCCGAACCGCCCAGCAGCCGAGCCGCCCAGCAGCCGAGCCACCGAGCCGCCCAGCAGCCGAGCCGCCGAGCCGCCCAGCAACCGAGCCGCCGAGCCGCCGAGCCGCCCAGCAGCCGAGCCGCCGAGCCGCCCTGCAGCCGAGCCACCCGAGCCGCCCTGTCCGGTAAGAGCAGCGCCCCTTTCACAGCACTGCCCTCACCCTACTGTTTGCGCTGCTAGTCTACTACTGTCATGGCTACCCCTAGTGTCCTCGCTTTTGACGCTGAGGGTCGGGCCATTGACTTTGATGTCTGGATAGATGACCTGCAGCTTTTCTTACAGTGCGACAGGGCAGACGGCCTCTCCCTCTTTGACCTCACTTCTGGTGCCTCTCCTGCCCCCGCTGCTGATGCTGACGTCACTGTTCGCTCACAGTGGGCCACGCGCGATGCTGCTGCACGTCTTGCTGTGCGTCGCCACCTGCCTACCTCTGAGCGTGCGCACTTTAGCCAGTACAAGAGTGCTCAGACCTTGTACGACGCTGTAGTTGCGCGCTACTCCTCCCCTGCCACTGCTGCACTGAGCCGCCTCATGCTACCGTACCTCTTCCCTGACCTTGCTGCCTTTCCCACAGTCGCTGACCTCATTACGCACCTCCGCACTAGTGACACTCGCTACCGCGCTGCGCTTCCTGCTGAGTTCTGCGCCAAGAACCCCCCCCCCATGTACATCACCCTCTACTACATAGTCACCCGGCTCCCTGACTCCCTTCGCGTAGTCAGGGACCACTTCCTCTCAGTTTGCCCCACCACTCTCACCGTTGACCTCCTCGAGAAGTCCCTCCTAGCAGCAGAGAAGAGCATAGTCGCTGTAGGAGCCTCTCGTGGTGACCCTCGCACCCCCATCTTTGAGGGGTGTTCCCCCTCCCCCCTTTTGCCCTCTGTTGCCTCTGCTGCTGCGGCCGACCTCGTTGGGCTTGAGTCGGTCGGTGCGGCGTCTACCCCTAGCGGGAGACGTCGCCCTGGCAAGGGCAAGGGGGGCAGGGGCACTGGAGGAGCTAGCGGGGGCGGTGGAGGCGGAGGTGGAGGCGGTGGAGGGGGTGGGGGTGGAGGTGGGGGTGGTGGCGGGGGTGGAGGTGTCGGTGGCGGCAGTGGAGGCGGAGGCGGAGGCGGAGGCGGCGGTGGCGGTGGGAGCGGAGGTGGCGGCGGTGGAGGAGGAGGCGGCGGAGGAGGTGGAGCTGGTCGGGGTGGCGCTGCGAAGAGGGTCGGCTCCGGTGGTGGTCAGCGCCAGCAGCAGCAGCAGCAGCAGCAGCAGCAGCAGCGCACTCGTGACATCCCCTCCCCTCAGCAGCTCCGTGAGTGGTACACTGCACGCCAGAGGGGTGGGGGTACTGGTCCGTGCACCTACGTCCTCCGCACCGGCGACCGCGCGGGTGACCAGTGCGGGGGTGCGCACTCCACCCAGCGCTGCTTTCGCCGCCTGACGGACGCTTGGCGTCACCAGTTCCCTGAGGCCACTGAGATCCCCCGCTGGGGTGAGCTGTCTAGGGCGGGTGTAGCTGTCTTTGACCTTGACTTTGATGCTATTCTTGCTGCCATGTATACTGTGACTATTAGTGATGAGGGTGACTGTTACCGGTGTTTTCCGCCTGACCCGGGCATTGAGACTGCTGCTCTAGGTACTGGTGAGGCTGCTGCTCTAGGTGCTAGTGAGGCTGCTGCTCTAGGTGCGTCTGCTCCCTCAGGTGCTGGTGAGTCTGCTCTCTCAGGTTCTGCGTCGGCTTCGGCCTCCCACACCTTCACCCTTGACTCGGGGGCTTCTCGCTCCTTCTTTCGAGACCGCACCACACTCACGCCGCTTGGCCGGCCAGTTGCAGTCTCTCTGGCAGACCCCTCTGGGAGTCCTGTCCTTGCTCACTTCTCCACTGTCCTCCCGTGTCCGGCGGCCCCCTCTGGCACCCTGTCTGGTCTTTACCTCCCCTCGTTCTCTACGAACTTGGTGAGTGGTGCTGACCTACAGGATGCGGGGGTTCACCAGTTCACTCCTGCGAGTCAGCGGGTGACCCACTGCACGGACGCTCGGACAGGCCGACACCTGGCCACGTTTACACGTCGGCCGGGGTCGAGCCTGTACACACTGACCACTGCGTCTCCTCCGGTCACTGCGTCTGGTCAGGTAGCTGCGTCAGGTCAGGTGTTTGCTGCAGCGTCCAGGTCTGGTCCTGAGTCTGCCCCCTGTTCGTGTTGCCTCCTGTCTCACGAGACTCTCCTCTGGCACCACCGCCTTGGTCACCCCTCTCTGCTTCGTCTCCGAGGCATGGCCTCCCGTGTCCTTGTCTCTGGTCTTCCCCGGTCCCTCCCTCCCCTTCCTCCGGGGCCTGGCCCTACCTGCGTCCCCTGTGTCGAGGGGCGGCAGCGGGCTGCCCCTCACTCCTCTCAGTTTCCTCCGACAGAGGCCCCGCTGCAGACGCTTCACATGGACGTGTGGGGCCCGGCCCGCGTTCGTGGACAGGGTCACGAGCGCTACTTCCTGCTGGTGGTTGACGACTACTCGCGTTACACCACAGTCTTCCCCTTGCGCAGCAAGGGTGATGTCACTAAGGTGTTGATCGACTGGATCCGCGCAGCTCGTCTCCAGCTCAGGCAGAGCTTCGGCTCGGACTTTCCTGTTCTGCGTCTGCACTCTGACAGAGGTGGAGAGTTCTCCTCTGGCCAGACCTTCACGCTTCCGGACTCTCCAGCAAAATGGGATTGCTGAGCGCCGCATTGGCATGGTCATGGACGTCGCCCGTACGTCCATGATGCATGCGGCTGCCCCCCATTTTCTGTGGCCGTTTGCTGTTCGGTACGCGGCGCATCAGATCAACCTTCACCCCAGGGTCTCCATGCCGGAGACCTCCCCAGCCTTGCTGTGGACGGGGAAGGTTGGCGATGCGTCTGCGTTCCGTGTCTGGGGATCTCGGGCGTTTGTCCGCGACTTGTCTGCGGACAAGCTGTCCCCTCGTGCTGCTCCTTGCGTCTTCCTTGGCTTCCCCCCTGACGCGCCAGGGTGGCAGTTCTACCACCCCACCTCTCGCCGTGTTCTGTCCTCCCAGGACGTCACGTTTGACGAGTCGGTCCCCTACTACCGCCTCTTCCCCTACCGCACTCCGTCCCTCCCCCCGCCACCGCTCTTCCTTGTGCCAGGTCCCCCCCCGGTAGACCCCCTCCCCCCTCAGGGTCCTGCCCCTTCAGGTGTGTCCCAGGTAGACGCAGTCGAGCCTGTCGAGGTTACTGGTGACTCTGGTGCTGAGCGTGTGGGTGCTACGCCTGGGGGTGCTGAGCCTGAGGGTGCTACTACTGGGGGTCCTGAGCCTGGGGGTGCTGAGCCTGGGGGTGCTACGCCTGGAGGTGCTGAGCCTGGGGGTGCGGAGCTTGAGGGAGCTGGGCCTGCTCGTGTGGCGTCTGGAGGTGCTGAGCCTGGAGGTTCTCCGGGTGCTTCGTCTCGGCGGGAGCCACTCTCTCCACAGGAGCTGCGCGAGTGGTTTGCCCGGCGCTGGAGGCGTGCTGCTGGAGCTGGAGGTTCTTTGACTGCTGCGGGTGCTGGTGCCGCGGGTCCCGGAGGTGCTCGTACTGGGAGTACTGGAGCTGCTAGGCCTGCGGGTACGACTGGAGCTGGAGCTGCTGAGGGTGTTGGCGCTGAGGCTACTGCTGTCGGTCCTGGAGGCGGTCCTGCTGGGGGTGCTACTGGTGCTGCTGAAGGTACTGGAGCTGGAGGTGCTGCTGGCGCTGGTGCTGCCGCTGGGGGTACTGGTGCTGTCCCTGCTGTGTCTGGAGTCGCCGCGCGGCCTCGGCCGTACTTCGTTCCGCTCCTTCAGCAGGTTCTTGGTCTCCCGCCTTCTACTGGTCCTCCTCCTCCCTTAGAGTGTCCACAGCCTGTCCCGTCACAGTTACAGTTACAGCCGGCCTCCCCACTGCCTGCTCCTTCTCCCTACACTGGTCCTACTGGAGGTCTTGCTGAGCGTCGTGAGCCAGCGTCTCGCCCTGCGTCGCCTGTCCGTGCTGCTCGCACTAGTGGTCGTGGTTCGCGTCAGCGTCCTCCTCCTGTCCCTGGCACGCACCGGATGTCTCTGCGTCCGTCCACTGCTCCTCTGCGTGCCCCTTTGCCTTCTCCTCCTGATTCCTCTCTTCCTGCTCTTCCTGACCCGGAGTCGGACTCTCTTCGTGCTGCCAGTCCTACTGTCACGCGTCTCCTTGCTACTGTCGTCACTGACCCTTCCTTTGCGTCCACTGCTGCGTCTGCCCTAGTTGCTGAGCTCGTCGACTTTGCTGCTCGCTGTCGTCTAGACTACGCTGCTTGTCTTGTCGCTGAGTCTGAGTCTGTCTGTCCTCCGTCCGTCGGGGGTGAGTGTGCCCTTGGCACGGACGTCCTTGAGGACAGGCAGGAGGAGTTCCAGTGTTTGGCTGCTGCTTCACCTCATCTCGTGTCCGTACTGCTTACCCCTGAGGGAGACCCGGATGCACTTGACATCCCGACTCCGCGCTCTTACGCGGAGGCGATAGAGGGTCCCTACTCCTCTCAGTGGCAGGCAGCTATGGACGCAGAGATGGCTTCCTGGAAGTCCACAGGCACCTACGTTGACGAGGTTCCCCCGCCTGGGGCGAACATCGTCAGTGGCATGTGGATTTTCAGGGTGAAGCGGCCGCCGGGTTCTCCGCCTGTCTTCAAGGCGCGTTACGTGGCTCGTGGCTTCAGTCAGCGGCAGGGAGTTGACTACTTTCAGACCTTCTCTCCCACTCCGAAGATGACCACTCTTCGGGTACTGCTGCACATAGCTGCTCACCGCGACTACGAGCTGCACTCTCTTGACTTCAGCACTGCTTTCTTGCAGGGCAGCCTGCACGAGGAGATCTGGCTGCGTCGCCCACCTGGCTTCACTGGGTCTTTTCCTCGTGGCACCCAGTGGAGCCTCCGGCGGCCAGTCTACGGTCTCCGCCAGGCACCGCGTGAGTGGCACGACACACTGAGGACTACACTTGCGGCTCTTGGGTTTGCTCCCTCTACTGCCGACCCGTCGCTGTTTCTACGCACCGACACTTCTTTGCCGCCGTTCTACATCCTCGTGTACGTCGACGACTTGGTCTTCGCCACAGCTGACACTGCTGGACTCGCCCACGTGAAGTCCGAGCTGCAGAAGAGACACACGTGCACAGACCTGGGTGAACTGCGCAGCTACCTTGGCTTGCAGATCACCCGGGACAGAGCACGCCGCACCATTACCCTGACTCAGTCACACATGGTGCAGCAGGTCCTTCAGCGCTTCGGCTTCACGTACTCCTCGCCTCAGGCCACTCCTCTGCCTACTCGCCACTCGCTCTCAGCTCTGCCTTCGGATGAGTCCGTAGAGTCGAGTGGCCCATACCCAGAGCTTGTTGGCTGCCTCATGTACCTGATGACCTGCACACGACCTGACCTTGCGTACCCTCTTAGCATTCTTGCACGCTATGTTGCTCCTGGGAGACACAGACCGGAGCACATGGCTGCAGCGAAGAGGGTGTTGCGCTACTTGTGCAGTACGTCGGGCATGGGGCTTGTGCTTGGAGGGCAGAGTCCAGTGGTCCTCACTGGGCACGCAGACGCTTCTTGGGCTGACGACCAGGCTACGCAGCGGTCGTCATAGGGTTACACCTTCAGCCTTGGTTCCGGCTCTGTTTCGTGGCGGGCTACCCGCTCGTCTTCTGTTCTCGGCTCCAGTTGTGAGGCTGAGATCTACGCCGGGGCCATGGCTGCACAGGAGCTTCGCTGGCTCACCTACCTGCTGACTGACCTCGGAGAGCCGCCTCGTTCTCCTCCAGTGCTATACGTAGACAACAAGGCCATGCTGGCCTTGTGTCGAGAGCAGAGACTGGAGCACAGAACGAAGCACATTGCTCTCCGCTACTTCCTTGCTCGTGAGCTACAGCAGCGTGGTCAGCTGCGGCTTGCGTACGTGGCCTCTGAGGCCAACACTGCTGATATCTTCACCAAGGCACTTGCGCCTTGTGATCATCAGCGCTTCTGTACTCAGCTTGGTCTTGTGCCTACCTTGCCTCACTTGCTCACCCCTTGACCTTGTTTGTACTGTTGCATATATATATACACCTGCTCTTGCTTGTCTAGTCTTATATATATATATATGCAATCCTGCATGTGAACTGGCCTTGTGGCCTTGAACTTGTGCTCGGAATGTGTGGTGACTTTGTGATCCACCCTGAGCTTGTTTTGCTTTGCTTGACTGGTCCTGTGACCCCTTGTTCTCCCCCACTTTGCCTATGGGGGTGTGTCAGATTTATATGACATAGCTACTGTAGGCTATAGTGGGGTAGCACATATGGGGTACAGTTTTCTAGGGTTTGCTTTTTGTACCCAACTTTCACTTAGTCATTTCATTCCAGTTTTCTTAATTCACATGAAGCGCGTCACGAGTCGCCCGATGACGAAGGCGAGGGCAACAGTCAAGCGGTGAGCAACCCGTTGGACGCGCTCACACGTGACTTCGAAGAAGAGGACAGGCAGCGAGCGGCATCAGCACCAGTTGCAGTAACGACGATCAAGATTAAACCTGCCAACCCGCCCCCGTTTAATCCTATGGACAAGACGATTACGGTGAAAGGGTGGTTGTTTGGAGTCGAAGTCTTTTTCACTGCAGCAGGAGTAACCGATGATGCCATCCGCATTAATTATGCCGTTTCTCTTCTCCGAGGTGCAGCGCTTGAGTGGTGGCGCCGAACCCTAGAAACGGGGACCCCGATAGGTGTGACACATGTGGCAGACGGGACCTCAACAGTGACTAATCAAGTGGCAGAGTCGATCTTCGGAGTGACCAAGATACGCACATGGAGAGAGTGGGGCGCAGCCTTACGAGATCGCTTCGAGCATGTATCTGCCTCGGAGCAAGCTCGCATGAAGCTGCGTGCCTGGTCGCAGATGGCATCTGTCCAAGACTACACAGCGTCATTTATGGGCCTCGCCGACCAAGTGGATGACATGTCGGAAGCGGAACGGTTGGATAAATACATCAGCGGCCTAAAATATGAAATACAGTACGAAGTCCGCAAAAGCCGCCCGACAACATTCCTGGAAGCAGTACGGCTGGCAGAATCCATTGATGCGCTGATGCAGTATGCGAGAACGGCTTCCCGGGAGGGAATCCGTCTTTGTGGCCAGACCCATCGGGCCACAATCAACGTCGTCCATACACCCGACCGCCCTCCTATGGGACCATGTTATCGGTATGGGAAGATGGGTCACTTAATGCGCGACTGCCACGAGAAAACGCCGCTGATGGGGAACGACAGGAAGGAGCAGGGAAATGGGAAAAGTCAGTAATTAGCGGGCCCCTTACTGACTGTGCTCCGTCGCCCGAACACCGCCATCCCCACCGAGTCGTGGTTCCGATTCATGCAATCGATCGCACTCGGCCGAATAACGGGGATACTCATGTGGATCACCCTGTACTGGTCGCTGGCAAGGTGTTAAAATATAACTTAAAAATGTTCGTCGATGGAGGGGCCAGCCATAGCCTCTTCAACTTGGCGACAGCAAAAAAATGCAAGCTGCAACTTGACAGGTGTCTGCCCGAAATTGACGCTCGACTTGTGGATGGGACACCTCTGGCGATATTGGAAGAAACACGGATGGTCCGGATTGAATGCGGCGACAATTTCGCCTTCACCATGAAGTTCCTCGCGATGACACTGGATGGCTGCGACGTGCTGTTGGGACGTGATTGGTTGCGACGGCACAACCCCGTCATCGACTGGACAACGGGATCGTGCTGCATCAGCAAGCACGAGGGGCTAATTAAGCTGCCTGCATGGACACCTGACTACATCCAAGCCCCTTGCGTCAAAGCTGTCACTATAGCTCGACACTTCAACAAGGGCGCACAGCTTTTCGCTGTTTGCTTTCGCGAGTTGACGGTGGACACCGACGGAAAGGACATCGAGAAGCTGTGTGCAGCTGTACCACCGGACTTAGCGGAGCTGATTCGACAGTACCCCGACATTTTCCCCAACGACCTGCCACCTAGACTACCACCCGAGCGACCTAAGGACCACAAAATCCAGCTGGAGCCTGGCGCGCAGCGGACTGCTCGGACACAATGGCGGTTGACCCAACCGGAACTCGAGGAGTTGCAAAGTCAAATCGATGCACTGTTGGAGAAAGTGTTCATCCAAGCCAGTACATCTCTCTTCGCAGCGCCGATCCTCTTCACTCCGAAAAAAGATGGCGGGCTTCGCATGTGCATCGACTATCGTGCGCTAAACCGGGTGACAATCAAGTCTCGCTACCCAATCCCACGCACCGATGACCTCCTTGATCAACTTCGCGGAGCTCGTTATTTCTTGAAGATTGACTTACGAGGCGGTTACCACCAAATCCGAGTCTTCGCCGACGATTGCCAAAAGACTGCATTTCGCACCCGCTACGGCAGTTACGAATTCACCGTGATGCCTTTCGGCCTCACGAACGCGCCCTCAAATTTTCAATTAACCATGAACAGGATTTTTTGGGACCTGCTCGACCGATGCGTCATCGTCTACTTGGACGATATCCTGATTTTTAGCAAGACACGGGAGCACCACCTCCGTGACCTCGACGCAGTGTTTAAACGGTTGTAGGAGAATCGACTCATCACCAAGGGCTCTATGTGCGAATTTTTTAAGCAAGAGTTGGAGTTTTTGGGACACGTTGTCTCACGCGACGGCATTAAAATCGACCCGGCGAAAATCAAGACCATACAGGAGTGGAAGTCCCCGACGAATATCACGGAGCTGCAGAGTTTTCTGGGATTCGTGAATTACGTCCGGCGGTTTATCCTGAATATGGCGGGGATAACCGGCCCGCTAACCAGTACTACTCCAGGATTTTGGGAACGGACTGCAGCCGATAGCTTACGAGTCACGCAAGCTGCAGGCAGCCGAACGCAACTACCCGATCCACGACAAAGAAATGCTCGCAATTATCCACGCATTCAAACTGTGGCGATGCTACCTGGTGGGCGCCGACGTTACTGTTCGCACGGACCACAAGTCCCTCCAATATCGGAGAGCCCAACCCAACCTCAACCCGCGACAAATTCGGTGGCTGGATTACATGGAAAGCCACTTCACCTATCGCATCACGTACAAGAAAGGGGCAAATAACATTGCCGACGCTCTGACACGACCGACAGTACAATCCGCTGCAGTACCCATTCACCATTCGAACCCGTTACTTACCGGACTCTTCACCCACGGCTACACTACGGACCCATTCTTCGCGACTGGGAACCACCAGCAAGCCACGACGCAGAAAGGAGATTACTACCTAAAAGCCGGAACTGACCGGATTTGGGTTCCAGCTTACCGGATGCTGCGTGAACTACTTATCCAAGAAGTCCACGATTCAAACTTCTCCGGACATTTCGGGGTTGATAAAACCCAGAAATAACTGCACCGTCACTATTATTGGCCTGACTCCTCTAACGACGTGCAGCGATATGTGTCCTCATGCAGGGTGTGCCAGGCCATGAAATCGACACGTCAACGGCCAGCCGGACTGCTGCAACCCCTCGAGCCACCCGAACGACCGTGGCAACAAGTGACAATGGATTTTGTCACGGGGATGCCAGCTGGACCGTCCGGCAACGACGCCGTTCTCGTCGTCGTCGATCGCCTCACGAAAATGGCACACTTTGCACCGTGTCGTACGACAATCACAGCCGAAGCAACTGCGCGTCTATTCATATCAACGGTCGTGCGACTGCACGGAATTCCATCGGCGATCATCAGCGACCGACACCTGAAGTTCACGTCCAAATTTTGGAAGGAGACGTGGGCACAGTACGGCACGAAACTACAGTTCTCCTCCGCATACCACCCACAGACGGATGGCCAGACTGAGCGGACCAATCAGACAATGGAGCATACCCCTCGTCACTTCCTAGTAAACCATTCTTGCCTATTATTCTCACATGGTATTAAGAGCACTACCTTCCTAGGATCCTAAAAATAATGGGCCCACCACCTAAGTAACTGCTAGCCTAGGCCCCGTGGCGTCGCCCATAGCCCCTAGGCTCGGCCCCTTGGCCCGTCGCCACTAGGCTCGGCCCCTTGGCCCGTCGCCCCTAGCTCGGCCCCCCTCGGCCCCGTCGCCCCGTCGATTTCGTCGCCCGCGCCCGGCCCGTTCCTAGCCTCCCGATCGGCCCGTACCTAGCCTCGCGCACGGCCCCGTTCCTAGCCCCGTGATCGGCCCGTACCCGCCCCGCGATCGGCCCTTACCCTTCCCGCGCTCGGCCCCGTTCCTAGCCCCGCGCCCGGTCCGTACCTAGCCTCGCGACCGGCCCGTACCTTGCCCGCGCACGGCCCCGTCTCTCGTCCGCGCTCGGCTCGTACCTAGCCCGCGCCCGGCCCTGTCTGTCGCCAGCGCCTGGCTCCGTACCTAGCCCGCGCCCGGCCCAGTACCTAGCCCGCGCCCGGCCCCGTACCTAGCCCCACGCCCGGCCCCATTCCGCGCCCAGCGCCCGAGCCCGTACCTGCCCAGCGCCCGGCCCCGTACTTGCCCAGCGCCCGGCCCAGTACCTGCCCAGCGCCCGGCCCCGTACCCGCCCAGCGCCCGGCCCCATACCTGCCCAGCGCCCGGCCCCGTACCTGACCTGCGCCCGGCCTCTTGTTTGGCCCCGTGGCCCCCAGGCCCCTTGTTTGGCCCCGTGGCCCCCAGGCCCCTTGTTTGGCCCCTCGGCCCTCTAGGCCCCTCGGCCCCCCCACCTAGGCCCCCCGGCCCCTTGTTTGGCCCCGCGGTCCCTGATTTGGCCCCTCGCCCCCCCCTAGGCCCCCCGGCCCCCTGTTTGGCCCCGCGGTCCCTAGGCACCTCGGCCCCACTTCACAGCACGACGCCCGGGCCCCCAGGCCCCTTGTTTGGCTCCTCGGCCCCCTAGGCCCCTCGGCCCCCCTAGGCCCCCCGGCCCCTTGTTTGGCCCCGCGGCCCCTAGGCTCCTCGGACCCACTTCACAGCACGGCGCCCGGGCCCCCAGGCCCCTTGTTTGGCCCCTCGGCCCCCTAGGCCCCTCGGCCCCCCTAGGCTCCCCCCGGCCCCTTGTTTGGCCCCGCGGCCCCTCGGCTCCTCGGCCCCACCTCACAGCACGGCGCCCGGCCCCCCCGGCCCCTGGTCTGGCCCCTCGGCCCCCCTAGCCCCCCCGGCCCCTTGTTTGGCCCCGTGGCCCCTAGGCTCCTCGGCCCCACCTCAAGGCACGGCGCCCGGCCCCCCCGGCCCCTGGTTTGGCCCCTCGGCCCCCCCTAGGCCCCCCGACCCCTTGTTTGGCCCCGCGGCCCCTAGGCTCCTCGGCCCCACCTCACAGCACGGCGCCCGCACCCCCCCCGGCCCCTTGTTTGGCCCCTCGGCCCCCTAGGCCCCTCGGCCCCCCCCTAGGCCCCCCGGCCCCTTGTTTGGCCCCGCGGCCCCTAGGCCCCTCGGCCCCATCTCAGAGCCCGGCGCCCGGCCCCCCGTCCCCTTGTTTGGCCCCTCGGCCCCCTAGGCCCCTTGGGCCTCCCTAGGCCCCCCCGGCCCCTTGTTTGGCCCCGCGGCCCCTAGGCTCCTCGGCCCCACCTCACAGCACGGCGCCCGCCCCCCCCGCCCCGGCCCCTTGTTTGGCCCCTCGGCCCCCCTAGGCCCCTCGGCCCCCCCTAGGACCCTCGGCCCCTTGTTTGGCCCCTCGCCCCCCTAGGCCCCTCGGCCCCCCTAGCCCCCCCCCCCCCGGCCCCTTGTTTGGCCCCGCGGCACCTAGGCTCCTCGGCCCCACCTCACAGCACGGCGCCCGGCCCCCCCCCGGCCCCTTGTTTTGCCCCTCGGCCCCCTAGGCCCCTCGGCCCCCCCCCTAGGCCCCCCAGCCCCTAGGCCCCTAGGCCCCCCGGCCCCCCCCGCGGCCCCTAGGCCCCTCGGCCCCACCTCAGAGCCCTGCGCCCGGCCCCCTGTTTGGCCCCTCGGCCCCTATGGCGTCGCTTCGAGTTCTCCCGTTCGACCCGGAGGGCAGACCTGTAGCATTTGACACGTGGCACGACGATCTGCAACTGTACCTATTGAGCGATAGTCGGGACAGTGTCTCACTGTTTGACCACGTGTCCGGTGCCGCTCCAGCCCCTCCCGCCACAGCTGACGTTTCGACTCGTTCCCAGTGGCTGTCTCGTGACGCTACTGCCCGCTTGGCCATTCGCAACCACCTGCGCGCAACAGAATGTGCTCACTTTGGCGAGCACAGGACAGCACAGGCCTTGTACGACGCTGTCGTTGCTCGCTACTCCTCCCCTGCCACTGCTGCTATTGGCAGGCTGCTACTGCCCTACATGTTCCCTGTGCTGACGGCTTTTGCCACAATAGCCGACCTGGTTACCCACCTGCGCACTAGCGACGCTCGCTACCGAGCTACCGTCCCTGCTGAGTTCCTTCCCACGAACCAGCCCCCCATGTTCATCACCCTCTACTTCATAGTCACTCGCCTCCCTGACTCCCTTCGCTCAGTCAGGGACCACTTCCTCACCCTCGACCCCACTTCCCTCACTGTTGACCTCCTCGAGCAGCATCTCCTCGCAGCAGAGACTAGTGCAGTTGCTGTAGGTGCTGCTCGTGGCACCCCGCGCTCACCCTTCTTTGAGGGGTGCTCCCCCTCCCCCCTTTCCTCCTCCTTCGCCTCTATTGCTGCTGCAGACGTCTCTGTCCCTGAGGACGTCAGTGCTGCTTCGACTAGTACGAAGCGCCGCAACAGCAAGGGCAAGGGTGGCCGGGGTACTGGAGGAGGCAGCGGTGGTGGTGGAGGTGGCAGTGGGCGTGGTAGTGGGGGCAGCGGTAGAGGAGGCAGAGGCGGTGGAGGTGGTGGCGGCGGTGGGACCGGTGGCGGAGGTGGAGGCTCTGGTGGCGGCGGTGGAGGCAGCGGAGGGGGTGGCGGCAGTGGAGGCGGTGGGACCAGTGGTGGTCGGTCTAGACCTCAGCGTGGAGGCCCTGGTGGTGGTCGGGGCCAGCAGCACCAGCGTCGGAGCGAGACTCAGACGCCCCAGCAGCTCTGTGAGTAGTTGGTTCAGCGTGGGGCGGGTGAGGGTAGTGAGACCTGCCTGTATGTCATTCGCACGGGTGCCCGTGCGGGCCGGACATGCGGGAGGTTTCCCACTGAGCGCCGCTGCTTTGCCCGCCTTGACGACGCTTGGCGCACTGAGTTTGGTGATGACGTCGAGTGCCCTCGCTGGGAGGAGTTGCTTAGGTCGGGAGTTGCTATCTTTGACCTAGACTTTGATGTTATTATCTCTGCCATGTATGCTTTGTCTTTTAGTGCTGAGGGTGACTGTTACTGGTGTGTGCCGCCTGACCCAGGTATAGCCGCTGCTGCTCTAGGTGCTAGTGCGTCTGGTACTCCCCCTGGTACTGCGCCTGCTGAGGCCTTGCACACTTTCACGTTGGACTCCGGCGCCTCGCGCTGTTTCTTTCGTGACAGCACCACTCTCACTCCTCTCCCTGCACCTGTCCCAGTCAGACTGGCTGACCCCTCTGGGGGCCCGGTCGTTGCCTGTTCCTCCACTGTCCTCCCGTGTCCGGCGGTTCCGTCCGGCTCACTGTCAGGTCTTCACCTCCCCTCGTTCTCTACGAACTTGGTGAGTACCGCTGCCCTTCAGGATGCGATGGTCACTACCACCACCCCTGGGGGTCAGCGTGTGTCGGTCTGCACGTGCACATGGACGGGGCGTCACCTGACTACATTCACTCATTGGCCAGGGTCGAGTCTGTACACACTGGCTACCGAGCCTCCTCAGGTCGCTGCGTCTGCTCAGGTGTCCGCGTCAGGTCAGGTAGCCGCCTCTTGCTCGTGTCGCCTCCTGTCGCACCAGACTCTTCTTTGGCACCACCGCCTGGGTCACCCCTCCCTGCCACGCCTTCGTGGCATGCACTCCCGTCTCCTTGTCTCTGGTCTCCCCAGGTCTCTGCCTCCCCTGCCGCCCTCGCCTGCCCCGCCCTGTCTTCCTTGCGTCGAGGGGCGGGAGCGCGCCGCTCCTCACTCCTCCTCGTTTCCCCCGACGACTGCTCCCCTGCAGACCCTCCACATGGACGTGTGGGGCCCAGCCCGCGTCTGTGGACAGGGCCGCGAGCGCTACTTTCTGCTGGTAGTTGACGACTACACGCGGTACACCACAGTCTTCCCCTTGCGCAGCAAGGGTGAAGTCTCTGCTGTCTTGATCCCTTGGATCCGCATGTCAAACTTATATGCTATAGTCTGTTTAGGCTATAGTGGGGTAGTTCTTACAGGGTACAACACTTCTAGGTTTCCTATATGTACCCACCTGCTTTCTAGTTTAGTCATTCATTCGTTCTCATTCTAACATGGTATTCTGAGCAGGTTCCCTAGTGGGAACGTCTTTCTTTGGGCCCACCACGAATTTTTTTTTCCTACCCGAAGCGCGCCTCTCGCCTGTTTCACCTGCGCCGTTATGCGCTCTGCCGTTGTGCCGCCCGTAGTGGCCCTGCCTTAGCGGCCCGTCGTGGCCCTGCCTTAGAGGCCCGTCCCGGCCCCTCCCTAGAGGCCCGCCCCGGCCCCGCCCTAGAGGCCCGTCGCGGCCCGTTCCTAGAGGCCCGTCGCGGCCCCGCCCTAGAGGCCTGCAGCCGCCCGTAGCCGGCCCGCTGCCGCCCGTAGCCGGCCCGCTGCCGCCCGTAGCCGGCCCGCTGCCGCCCGTAGCCGCGCGTCGCCGGCCCGCTGCCGCCCGTAGCCGGCCCGCTGCCGCCCGTAGCCGCCCGTCGCCGGCCCGCTGCCGGCCGTCGCCGGCCCGCTGCCGCCAGTCGCCGGCCCGCAACCGCCCGTAGCCGGCCCGCAGCCGCCCGTCGCCGGGCCGCTGCTGCCCGTAGCCGGCCCACTGCCGCCCGTCACCGGCCCGCAGCCGCCCATCGCCGGCCCGCTGCTGCCCGTCGCCGGCCCGTCGCCGGCGCGCTGCCGCCCGTCCCCGGCTGTCGCTGGCCCGCTGCCGCCCGTCGCCAGCCCGTTGCCGCCCGTTGCTGGCCCGTCACTGGCCTGTCGCGGCCCTGCCTGCACCGCCAGTAGCGGCCCTGCCCCCCCGTTGCCGCCCCAGTTGCGGGCCTGTCTGCACTCTCCCCTGGTAAGCACCCGCGCCGCCAGGAGCCGAGCTGCGCCGCCCAGCCGAGCTGCGCAGCCGAGCCGCGCCGCCCAGCCGAGCCGCGCCGCCCCACCGTGTCGCCCTACCCTACCGAGCCGCACTGCTGTGCACTGCCCTACTGTCTCTGCTCCTACTTCTGCTACTGCTGCTTTTTGCTGCTACTGCTGCTACTCTTGCTACTGCTTCTACTGCTGCTATGGCTAGTCCTACCGTTCTTACCTTTGACGCTGAGGGACGTGCAGTTGACTTTGACGTGTAGGTTGACGATCTCCAACTCTTTCTTCAGTGTGATTCTAGGGATGGGGTGTCCCTTTTTTATCACACGTCCGGTGTTTCTACTGCTCCTACTGCCACTGCTGACAGTACGGTTCGCTCGCAGTGGACCACTCGTGACGCTGTTGCTCGTCTTGCTGTTCGTAGTCACCTGCCGCCTGCTGAGCGCGCGCATTTTGGCCAGTACAAGACTGCTCAGTCTTTGTACGACGCTGTAGTTGCGCGCTACTCCTCCCCTGCCACTGCTGCCCTCAGCCGCCTCATGCTGCCGTACCTTTTCCCTGACCTTGCTGCCTTTGCCACAGTCGCTGACCTAGTTGCTCACCTTCGCACTAGTGACGCCCGCTACCGCGCTGCCCTTCCCACTGAGTTCTGTGCCAAGAACCCCCCCCCCATGTACATCACCCTTTACTACCTAGTCACCCGCCTCCCTGACTCACTTTCTTCAGTCAGGGACCACTTTCTCTCCCTTTGCCCCACCGAGCTGACTGTCGACCTGCTAGAGGAGCGCCTTACTGCAGCTGAGAAGAGTATCTTAGCTGTAGGTGCTTCTCGCGGCGACCGTCGCACCCCTTTCTTTGAGGGGTGCTCCCCTGTCCCCCTTCTCCCCTCTGTTGCTTCTACTGCTGCTGTTGACCTCGTGGGCACTGAGGAGGTTGGAGCTGCGTCTGCCCTTAGTGGGAGACGCCGCAACAGCAGGGGCAAGGGGAGCAAGGGTGGTGGAGGGGGCGGCGGGGGGGGTGGTGGAGGAGGTGGTGGAGGCGGAGGGGGTGGCGGTGGAGGTGGGGGTGGTACCGGGAGTGGGGGCTTCAGTGGCGGCGGAGGAGGTGGTGGAGGCAGCGGCGGAGGTGGAGGAGGCAGCAGCAGCGGTGGTGGAGGTGGCGGCGGTGGTGGTGCTGGTCGAGGTGCAGCCACGCAGCGTGGAGGCTTTGGTGGTAGCCAGCGCCAGAAGCAGCCGCGCTCCCGTGAGACTCCATCGGTCCAGCAGCTTCGTGAGTGGTACGCTGGGCGTGGGAGGTCTGGGGGTGCTGGTCCCTGCGCTTACGTTCATCGCTCCGGAACTCGTAGTGGGGAGGTGTGTGGACTCCCACACACTACGCAGCGCTGCTTCGGTCGCTTGACTAACGCTTGGCGTGCCCAGTTTCCTGACGCCGTTGAGCTCCCTCGCTGGCATGATCTGCTTCTGCAGAATGTGCCTATCTTTGATCTTGACTTTGATGCTATCCTTGCTGCCATGTATGCTCTTGCTGATAGTACTGAGGGTGACTGTTACCTGAGTGTCCCGCCCAACCCGGGCATTGCGGCTGCTGCTCTAGGTGCTAGTGCGTCTTCTGTTTGTTCTGGTGCGTCTGCTCTCTCTGGTACAGCACCTACTGAGTCCTTGCACACTTTCACACTTGACTCTGGTGCTTCGCGCTCTTTCTTTAGAGACAGCACCACGCTCACGCCGCTCCGTCGGCCTGTTTCGGTCTCCCTTGCTGACCCCTCAGGGGGCCCAGTCCTTGCCCACTCCTCCACGGTTCTACCGTATCCTGCGGCCCCGTCGGGCCTGCTGACGGGACTCCACCTCCCCTCATTCTCTACGAACTTGGTGAGTGGAGCTGACCTCCAGGACGCGTGGGTTGACCAGTTCACCCCTGGAGGTCAGCGTGTGACCCACTGCACTTGCTCTCGGACGGGCCGCCACCTGGCCACGTTCACCCGTCGGCCAGGGTCGAGTCTGTACACACTGACTACTGCGCCTCCTCCGGTCCCTGCGTCTGGTCAGGTAGCTGCGTCCAGTCAGGTGTTTGCTGCTGCGTCCAGGTCTAGTCCTTCGTCTGCCCCCTGCTCGTGTCGTCCTCTGGCGCACGAGACTCTCCTCTGGCACCACCGCCTTGGTCACCCCTCCCTGCCTCGTCTTCGAGGTATGGCCTCCCGTGCTCTTGTCTCTGGGCTCCCCAGGTCCCTCCCTTCCCTGCTTGTGTCTTCCTCCGGGGCCTGCCCCCACCTGTGTTCCTTGTGTCGAGGGCCGGCAGCGCGCCGCTACTCACTCCTCCTCGTTCCCTCCGACAGAGGCCCCTCTGCAGACTCTTCACATGGACGTGTGGGGCCCAGCCCGCGTCCGTGGACAGTGTCACGAACGCTACTTCCTGCTGGTCGTTGACGACTACTCGCGTTACACCACAGTCTTCCCCTTGCGCAGCAAGGGTGAGTTCACTGAGGTGTTGATCGACTGGATCCGCGGTGCCCGTCGCCAGCTCAGTGAGAGTTTCGGCTCAGACCTTCCTGTTCTGCGTCTGCACTCAGACAGAGGCGGGGAGTTTTCCTCCGACCTCCTGAGAGCCTTCTGTCGTTCGGAGGGCATCCGCCAGACGTTCACACTTCCGGCCTCCCCGCAGCATAATGGGATTGCTGAGCGCCGCATTGGCATGGTCATGGACGTCGCTCGTCATCCATGATCCATGCGGCTGCTCCCCATTTTCTGTGGCCGTTCGCGGTTCAGTACGCTGCGCATCAGATCAACCTTCAGCCTCGTGTCTCCTTGCCGGAGACCACACCTACTCTGCGGTGGACGGGGAAGGTTGGCGATGCGTCCGCGTTCCGTGTCTGGGGATCTCGAGCTTTTGTCCGCGATACTACAGCGGACAAGCTGTCCTCCCATGCTGTTCCCTGTGTCTTCCTTGGCTTCCCTCCTGACGCCCCCGGGTGGCAGTTCTACCACCCCACCTCGCGTCGTGTTCTGTCCTCTCAGGACGTCACGTTTGACGAGTCGGTGTCGTACTACCGTCTCTTTCCCTACCGCACTGCCTCTCCCCCCCCCCCCCCGCCGCTCTTCCTGGTACCAAATACTCCCCCAGTAGTCCCCCTCCCCCCCCAGGGTCCTGCCCCCTCAGGTGTGTCCCAGGTAGACCCTGCCGAGCCGGTCGAGGTAGCTGTCGACTCCGGTGCTGAGTCTGGGGGTGCTGAGCCTGCGGGTGCGGGGACTGGGGGTGCTGAGTCTGGGGGTGCTGAGTCTGGACATGTGGAGCCTGAGGGTACTGTGTCTGGAGGTGCTAAGCCCGCGCGTGCTGCATCTGGAGGTGCTCTCGGCGTCCCGCCGCGGCGGGAGCCTCTCTCTCCACAGCAGCTTTGTGAGTGGTACTCTCGGCGCTGTCGGGGTACTGCTGGAGCTACTGGAGGTGCTGCTGGTGCTGGAGGTGCTGGAGATGCTGCTGGTGCTGCTGGTGCTGGAGCTGCTGGAAGTGCTGCTGGTGCTGGAGCTGCTGGAGGTGCTGGAGGTGCTACTGGCGCTGGAGCTACTGGAGGTACTGCTGGAGCTTCTGGAGGTGCTGCTGGTGCTGGGTCTGCTCGAGGTGCTGCTGGGACTTCTGGAGGTGCTGCTGGTGCTAGTGCTGCTGGTGCTGGAGCTGCTGGAGGTGCTGGAGGTGCTGCTGGTGCTGGAGCTGCTGGAGGTGCTGCTGGGACTGGAGACTCGGGGCTGAGGGTGCCGGTTCTGTCTCTACTGATTCTCGAGGCGCTGTGCGGCCGCGGCCGTACTACGTTCCGCTTCTTCAGCAGGTTCTTGGCTCCCCGCCTTCTCCTGGTCCTCCTCCTTCTTTCCTGAGTCCACCACCTGTCAAGTCCCAGTCGCAGTTGCAGCAGGCCTCTCCACTGCCTAGTCCTTCTCCTTACTCTGGACCGACTAGAGGTCTTACGGAGCGTCGTGAGCCTGAGTCTCGTCCTGTGTCGCCTGAGTCTCGTTCTGCATCGCCAGTCCGTCCTGTTCGCGCTGTTCGTGTTTCGCGTCCGCGTCCTCTTCCTGTCCCTGGCACTCACTCTATGACTCTGCGTCCTTCCACTGCTCCACAGCGTGTCCCTTTGCTGTTTCCTCCTGCGTCCTCTCTTCCTGCCGGTCCGGACCCTGCGTCTGACTCCCTACGTGCTGCTAGTCCAGCTGTCGCGCGTTTTCTGGACACTGCTGTCACTGACCCTTTGTTTGAGTCCACTGCTGCGTCTGCTCTTGTTTCTGAGCTTGTTGACTTCGCTGCAGCCTGTCGCCTAGACTACGCCACTAGTCTTGTTGCTGAGTCTGCGTCTGCGTCTGTCTGTCCTCCGTCCGTCGGGGGTGAGTGTGCTCTTAGCACGGACGTTCTTGAGGACAGACAGGAGGAGTTTGAGTGCTTTGCTGCTTCTGTACCTCATCTCGTGTCCATGCTGATTGCCCCTAAGGGAGACCCGGATGCACCAGACATCCCAACCCCGCGCTCTTACGCAGAGGCGATAGAGGGTCCCTAGTCCTCTCAGTGGCAGGCAGCCATGGACGCCGAGATGGCTTCCTGGAAGTCCACAGGCACCTACGTCGACGAGGTTCCCCCACCTGGGGCGAACATCGTCAGTGGCATGTGGATTTTCAGGGTGAAGCGGCCGCGGGGTTCTCCGCCTGCCTTCAAGGCGCGTTACGTTGCACGTGGCTTCAGTCAGCGACAGGGAGTTGACTTCTTCCAGACCTTCTCCCCTACCCCGAAGATGACCACTCTTCGGGTACTGCTGCACGTTGCTGCTCAGCGTGACTACGAGCTCCACTCGCTTGACTTCAGCACAGCCTTCCTACAGGGCAGCCTGCACGAGGAGATCTGGCTGCGCCGCCCACCTGGCTTCACTGGGTCGTTTCCTGCTGGTACCCAGTGGAGCCTCCGGCGGCCAGTCTACGGTCTCCGCCAGGCACCCCGTGAGTGGCACGATACACTCAGGACGACTCTTGCTTCTCTTGGTTTTGCTCCTTCCACTGCTGACCCTTCTCTGTTTCTACGCACTGACACTACTCTGCCGCCGTTCTACGTTCTCGTGTACGTAGACGACCTCGTCTTTGCTACTGCTAACACTGAGGCACTCGCCCACGTGAAGTCCGAGCTGCAGAAGAGACACACGTGCACAGACCTGGGTGAGCTCACAAGCTATCTTGGCTTGCGGATCACCCGGGACAGAGCACAGCGCACCATTACCTTGACTCAGTCACACATGGTGCAGCAGGTCCTTCAGCGCTTCGGCTTCACGTACTCCTCGCCACAGTCCACTCCTCTGCCTACCGGTCACTCGCTCTCAGCTCCACCTTCGGACGAGTCCGTAGAGCCAAGTGGCCCGTATCCAGAGCTTGTGGGCTGCCTCATGTACCTGATGACTTGCACACGACCTGACCTCGCATACCCTCTCAGCCTTCTGGCTCGCTACGTGGCTCCCGGCAGGCACCGAAAGGTGCACTGGGATGCTGCGAAGAGGGTGTTGCGATACTTGTGCAGTACATCGGGCATGGGGCTCGTGCTTGGAGGACGGGCTCGAGTTGTCCTCACTGGTCACGCTGACGCCTCCTGGGTTGAAGACTTGGCTACGCAGCGGTCGTCACAGGGTTACACCTTCAGTCTTGGCTCCGGTTCTGTCTCTTGGCGGTCTACCCGCTCTTCTTCTGTTCTCAGCTCGAGTTGTGAGGCTGAGATCTACGCTGGGGCTATGGCTGCACAGGAGCTACGCTGGCTCACCTACCTGCTGACCGACTTGGGAGAGGCGCCTCGTTCTCCTCCAGTTCTGTACATCGACAACAAGGCCATGCTGGCCTTGTGTCAGGAGCACAGACTGGAGCACAGAACAAAGCACATTGCTCTGCGCTACTTCCTTGCTAGAGAGTTGCAGCAGCGTGGCCAGCTTCGTCTTGCTTACGTGGCCTCTCAGGCCAACACTGCTGATGTTTTCACCAAGGCACTTCAGCCTTGTGATCATCAGCGTTTCTGTACTGTGTTAGGCCTTGTACCTATTGTGCCTCACTTGCTGACTTCTTGACTTTGCTTGTACTGTTATAGTCACAATAGGCTTGAATGTGCCTAAAACGAAAGATAGAGAGCACAGACGGATTTCTGCACAGCGGCTTCAAACGTTGATAGCGTTCTGCTCACAGCTGCAAATGACTTGATTCAAATTGGATCTGGAGCGTCTTCACGTCGTCTACAATTAGCAATTTAGATTGCACGATTTGATAAAGAATTGACGACACAGCGTTGGTTTGAACGAACGGTACTATGGCAGCCACTATAGTCTTAGAACACAGAGATAGGAAGAGTTGCGAGTTGGGAATGACTCCCAGCTCCTACAAACCCCAAGATCCGAGGTACAGTGATGTGGAACAGTGCCACACTGTCCCCAACCACGAAGGGTCTCGAAACTACCCTTCACTAGGGCCTACACCAAGTGAAATGTTACACTACACAAAGTAATGTAACTATCTTCAATATCTTGAGGTGTACCCTTTTTGGCGAGCTTCGAAATCACTTGAGGCTTGACACCAAGGCTCGGGCTCTTCATCACAAACTCATCCTTGAGTTCTTGATGGGTCTGCTGCACACACCTGCGACACGCCGAACGTTCGACACAGGACAAAATAGAAACCGCGCACGACAAAATAGAAACCGCGCGCGAGACACAAACGACCGCGTAACACGCGTCTAGCGATAACTCGCTATTGACTCGACACACACACTCGACATCATGACTCAACATTCACACACAATTATAAGCATGAAATATATATTATCCCATGCCCTCATACCATTCCATACACACACACATTCACGCACACGGACAACAAGCCGAGTGCAAACCGTAGGGTTGCACCAACAAACTCCCCCTCGGATTGTTGGCCTTAGGATATGTTGCTCTCTCAGTTCAGAGCCATCCCAGCCAGCTTGCAACACTTCCAATGCTGCTGCTCCACCAGCCTCTTGGTCATCATGTCAGCCGGCTGCCCCGTGGTCTTCACGTAGCGCAACTCAACTTCACCCGCGGTTACCATGCTCCTCGTCCAATGCCACTTCACCCTCATGTGCTTCGTGAGTCCATGCAACACAGGGTTCTTAGCAAGAGCAATGGCACCCTGGCTGTCACAGTACAGTGGGGTAGGTCCTTGCTGCTCCTCCCCCAATTCAGCCAACAAACGCCGCTGCCACACAATCTCCCGTACGGCACGGAAGAGTGCCATGTACTCGGACTCCACCGAGCTCAAAGCTTGGTCAACCTGCTTCTTGCTCTCCCAAGCAGTTGGGCCTCCACCAACACAGCAAATGAACCCTCCAACACTTGTCATGTCCTCTGATTCTGATGCAAAAGAAGCATCCGAGAATGCGGTGAGGAACAAACGCCCGGGTTCAACACCATCCGCGCCCTTTTGGCGCCTTTGCGCCGCCGCCGAGTATTGCAGCCCAACGGTCGGTGTTTGGCCAAGATAATTGGCCACCCTCATTCCAGCTGCTACCTGCTCCTCATTAGGGCATTGCACAACCCTAGCCAGCTGCCCGGTAGCAAACGCGACGTTCGGTCGGGTGTTTACCGCCGCATACATGAGGCTGCCCACCAACGAGTGAAATCGGCGCCTCTCCTCTTCACCAACGCTCTCCTCCTCTGGTCCCTTCACACACTTGAACCCAGAGGGAAAGGGTGTAGCCACATGGCCTTCACTCTGCCCAAAGTTGGCAGCCAATGCCTCCAGGTACTTTCGTTGATGCACCCGCATGCACCGCTTCTCCACATCTCGTTCGATGTGGAGCCCAAGGTAGAAGCTCACGTCACCAAGGGCCTTGCACTTGAACTTGTCTTGAAGCTTCAGCATCACCTCCTTCACAAGGTCAGAAGAGGGTGAGAAAATGAGGATGTCATCCACATAAACCACCATGAAACTCCTCTGCTCCCCCTCGCCAAGCATGAACAAGGAGTGATCGGCCGTTGAGGGAGTGAAGCCGATCCCCTCCAACACTTCGCGCAGCTTCATGTACCATTGCCTAGGGGCCTGCTTCAGCCCATAGAGGGCCTTCTTCAGCTTCCACACTCTGCCACTACCATCATCAAACCCCTCTGGCTGCGCCATAAAAATCTCCTCCTCAAGGATGCCGTTAAGGAATGCCGTTACGATGTCCATTTGCTTTACTACCCATCCTTTGATGGCGGCTCCCGCGAATAGGGTTCGCAGCGTCGTCGGCTTCACCACAGGGGCAAACAGCTCCTTGAAGTCCACCTTCTCCTTCTGCTGGTACCCCTTGGCTACAAGCCTAGACTTGTAGCGCTCGATCTTGCCGTCGGCATCCGACTTGATTTTGAAGAGCCACTTGGACGTTATCGCCGTACGCCCCTCCGGTAGCTCCACCAATTCAAACGTGTCATTCTCCTCGATGCTCTTCAGCTCACTCTCCATGGCCTTCTTCCACTCCTCAGCATCACTACTCTCCAAAGCCTCCCTGAGAGTTGCTGGTTCTCCCGGCATCTCCACCGGAGAGAAGAACGCGAAGGCACACTCCTCGTAGTCACTCTCCTCGTCGTCTCCGACCATCATTGCCGCTCCGGCCAGGGCTGTCTTGCTCTGCTTTCCCGGCGCATCATAGGTCAGCCTATTAGGGGGTTGAACTCTCCTCTTCCCCCTTCCTTCCTCCTCAGCTGCAGGGACTTGAAGGCCTTGGCGTTGCTGCGGTGTGGCTCGAATCCGTGGAGCACTCGTAGTACGGGAAGGGAGTGACGGTGCACGCTCGCTCACTTGCTGCACCTCCTCCTCTTCTTCCTCTGCATCATTGGCCTCCTCTCCCCCATTCACAAGGGAGGATTGCCTTGTGGTTGTGCTGCCGCTGCTCAGCTCCAAAGGCAGCTCCACATGCTCCAAACCGGAACTCTTCACCTCCCCAAACCGCACGTCTATCTTCGCCTCATTCTCCGCCTTCCAATCCTTGTACATGAAGTTCTCCATGAACTTGCAGTCCCTGCTCACCAAGAACTTCTTGGTGAATGGGTCCCAAAGAAGCCATCCCTTGCTGTTTTGAGCCATGCCCAAGTGCACGGCCCACACCGCCTTGGCACCAAGCTTGTTGTGCCGAAGATGCTTAGGCACGAGCGCCATGCACATGCACCCGAACACCCGAAGCATATCCACCTTTGGCTTCCTTCCTAGCCACTCCACATAGGGCACCCATTTGTCTGCTCCCACATGAGTCAAGGCTCTGTTCTTGGCCACACACGCGCTCCGCACCGCATCAGGCCAGAAATAGTCGGGTAGCCCGGCTTCAATGAGCAACCCGCGTGCCGCCTCCGTGATTGTGCGGTTCGCTCGCTCGGCGATGCCGTTCATTGCAGGGGAGTATGGCATGGTGAGGGAGTGCCGAATACCATTCTTCTTCAGCCACAACCCAAACTCCTTGCTCAGGAACTCTCCCCCTCGATCGTTGCGGATTGACTTGACTAGACGGTCTTGTTGCCGCTCCACCATCGGGAACCAATCCGTCTTCAACGTTTCAGCCACGTCGCTCTTCTTGGCCAGCACGTACACCCAAGTCATGCGGGTGTAGACGTCGACAATGGTGAGAAAATACTCAGCTCCAGCAGCTCCAAGCTTCAGGGGGCCCACCACGTCCATCACCACCTCATCAAGCGGTGCCTTTGCCGTTGCCTCCGAACTAGGGAACGGAAACCGGGTGAACTTGGCTTGAATGCACGTCGGGCAGCCAAGCACCTCATCGGGCTCCCCCTTCACACGTATGCCAGCAACCATCTCATTCTTCACTAGCTGCTGCAAGATGGGCAGGGCCACATGCCCCATGCACCGATGCAAGGTGAGCCAATCACACTCCCCCGTAGCCGAAGTTGGATTGGAGAATGCCGCGCTCGCAATAGCGCCCCACATACTCTCTCCGTAGTCCTCCTCCGCTGCTGCCTCTGGGTTCTCCTCACCCTTTTGCTGCTCCTTGGTTGCTGCACCACTCTCCTTAGGTTCACTGAACTTGCTGGTCCCTCCAGGTTTGCTCTTCTTGAGCTCATTCTCCTTAGCGCGACCGTTCGCGCCATCGTCGCTACCGACCGCTCCATCCTTGGTGCTGATGCTTGCTGCCACTTGCCTCTCCTTAGGCATAGGGACCACTGGGATCTGCCACATCTCGTTGTAGACATCCCTGTCCTCATGAAGGTCCCAAAGAATTCGATCGCCAAGCCTTGCGGTGTAGGTCTTGGCTCCCTTCGAGTTCGTGTCCATGCCGGCCTTTGCCAACCGCCGCACGGAAATCAGGTTTGCAGCAAGGCTGGGAACCCAAAGCACGTTCTTGAGGCCCACCATCTTCCCATCAACACCCTTGAACATGGCCTTGCCCATGCCTTTCACCTCTGCTCGCTGCCCCAAAGCCGATGTGACATGCTTCACCGGTGACGGCTCGAGTTCGGTGAGCAAGTCCGGGCGAGGTGTCATGCTATAGGTAGCGCCACTATCAATCACCCAATAGTCCAGGGGGTGTAGGGTCACCTTCCCCACAGCTGCTGGCTCCTCAAAGCCTTCATCCTTCTCTGGACCAGCCGGTACTTGCGTCGACACGAAGTAGAATAGACCCGGGTATCGATCGTCGCTCGGGTCCTTGTCGTTGTCTCCGCTCTTCATGTTTGCAGCTCCGCCACCGCGACTGCCACGGCCTCCACGGCCTCGTCCTCTCCCTCCTCCTGCTCCTCTACCCTCTTGGCCTTGAGCAGGGGTCCAACCATCAGGGAGTTTGTAGCAGTCGCGCCACATGTGTCCGCTCTTGTGGCAATAGTGACACTCGCCGTCGAATCGGCCGCGACCGCGTCCGTAGCTCTTGTCGTCGCTGCCGTAACCGCCACTCCTGCGGCCTCCGCCGAAGTTGCTGCCACCAAACCTTCCTCCCCCTCGTCCTCTGCCTCTTCCTCGACCATATCCACGGCCGATGCTCGCTGCCCCAGCGCCATCCGCACTCGCCAACTCACGGCGGCGGAAATCCTCTTGAAGGATAGCTCGCTTCACGTCTTCAAGCGAGAGGCGGGGCAAGTCGCGATTAAGGTTGATGATGAGCGAGGACCATGACTCTGGGAGTAAGGCCAGCAACTTGGTCTTCTTTTGGAGCTCACTGTAGTTCAAATCAGCTCCCTCAAGCCGCGTCAACAAGTCGAAGAATTTCTGCACCCCTTCTTCAACCGCTTCGTCTTCTTCAATTCGTAGTGCCGCCATTTGCCGTTCCAACACCACCGCTACCGCCGCTGTTGCAGGAGCATGTACACCCTTGAGAGCAGCCCATGCCTTTGGTCCTTTCTCTGGTTCACGCTGGAATGGCTTGATGTGACGGATCTGACTGCTCCCCAACGCTTGCCCAAGTAAGAGATAGCCTTGTACGCTCTTCCGCACCCACGGGCTCTTCTCCGGGTCGTTCTCGGGGCGCTTCTCCGTTCCTTCCATCACCTCCAGCAGGTCATAGTGGTCAAAGATGTTCTCCATCTTGAAGGACCATTCAGCAAAGTTGTCACCGTTGAACTTGTCAAGCCCAAACACCCTAGGCTCATCCCTAGGTGGGCCAAGACTTGGTTGCATGGGCGCCATGGCTGAATCACGGGGTTGGCCTTGAGCTTGAGCTTCTCCACTGCCACCAGCACCTCTGCCACCCCTTTCCTCAGGTCCAGACATTGTCGAAACTGCTCCAAGGGGCTCTGATACCACTTGTTATAGTCACAATAGGCTTGAATGTGCCTAAAACGAAAGATAGAGAGCACAGACGGATTTCTGCACAGCGGCTTCAAACGTTGATAGCGTTCTGCTCACAGCTGCAAATGACTTGATTCAAATTGGATCTGGAGCGTCTTCACGTCGTCTACAATTAGAAATTTAGATTGCACGATTTGATAAAGAATTGACGACACAGCGTCGGTTTGAACGAACGGTACTATGGCAGCCACTATAGTCTTAGAACACAAAGATAGGAAGAGTTACGAGTTGGGAATGACTCCCAGCTCCTACAAACCCCAAGAGCCGAGGTACAGTGATGTGGAACAGTGCCACACTGTCCCCAACCACGAAGGGTCTCGAAACTACCCTTCACTAGGGCCTACACCAAGTGAAATGTTACACTACACAAAGTAATGTAACTATCTTCAATATCTTGAGGTGTACCCTTTTTGGCGAGCTTCGAAATCACTTGAGGCTTGACACCAAGGCTCGGGCTCTTCATCACAAACTCATCCTTGAGTTCTTGATGGGTCTGCTGCACACACCTGCGACACGCCGAACGTTCGACACTGGACAAAATAGAAACCGCGCACGACAAAATAGAAACCGCGCGCGAGACACAAACGACCGCGTAACACGCGTCTAGCGATAACTCGCTATTGACTCGACACACACACTCGACATCATGACTCAACATTCACACACAATTATAAGCATGAAATATATATTATCCCATGCCCTCATACCATTCCATACACACACACATTCACGCACACGGACAACAAGCCGAGTGCAAACCGTAGGGTTGCACCAACATGTACTGTACTCTATATACTTATACCTGCATGCTTACACTTGCTAGGTTGTGTTCACTGTATTGTTTGTTTTCCTTTACATAACTCTGCATGTGAACTGGCCTTGTGGCCCCTTGCTTGTGCTCAGACTGCGTGGTGACTTTGTGATCCACCCTGAGTTTGCTTTGCCTTTCTTGATTGGTCTTGTGACCTCTTGTTCTCCCCCACTTTGCCTATGGGGGTGTGTCAAACTTATATGCTATAGTCTGTTTAGGATATAGTGGGGTAGTTCTTATAGGGTACAACACTTCTAGGTTTCCTATATGTACCCACCTGCTTTCTAGTTCAGTCATTCATTCGTTCTCATTCTAACACCGCACAGTCCGTCTCCAGCTGCGCGAGCGTTTCGGCCAGGACTTTCCTGTCCTGCGTCTACACTCTGACAGAGGTGGTGAGTTCTCCTCCGACCTCTTGCGGGACTTTTGTCATGGGGAGGGCATCACCCAGTCGTTCATGCTTCCGGACTACCCTCAGCAAAATGGGATTGCTGAGCGCCGCATTGGCTTAGTCATGGAGGTCGCTCGTACCTCCATGATTCATGCGACCGCTCCCCATTTTCTGTGGCCGTTTGCGGTCCGGTACGCTGCGCATCAGCTCAACCTTTGGCCCCGTGTCTCCTTGCCGGAGACCTCGCCCACACTGCGTTGGACGGGGAAGGTTGGCGATGCGTCGGTGTTCCGGGGTTCTCGTGCCTTTGTTCGCGATACGTCCGCGGACAAGCTCTCCGCCCGCGCCATTCCCTGCGTCTTCCTTGGCTTTGTCCCTGATGCGCCTGGCTGGCAGTTTTACCACCCCACCTCGCGCCGTGTCCTCCCTTCTCAGGACGTCACGTTCGACGAGTCGGTTCCCTTCTACCGTCTCTTCCCCTACCGCTCTGCCCCTTCCCCGCCCCCGCCGCTCTTCCTTGCTCCCAGTCCACCTCCGGTAGACCCCCTTCCGCCCCCGGGTCCTGCTCCCTCGGGAGTGTCTCAAGTAGACCCTCTCCCTGGTACTGCGCCTGTTCAGGTAGCTGTCGTCTCAGGTGCTGCTCCAGGTGCTGCGTCTGAGGGTGCTGGGTCTGGGGGTGCTGAGCCTGAGGGTGTTGAGCCTGGGGGGTGCTGAGTCGGAGGGTGCGGAGCCTGGAGGTGCTTAGTCGGGGGGTGCTGAGCCTCGGGGTGCTACTTCGTCTGGAGGTCCTGTTGGTGCTTCACCGCGACTGTCCTCGCTGCAGCTGCGTGAGTGGCTTGTTTGGCGCGCACACCGTCGGAGTGGGGCTCCCGGAGCTGGCGAGCCTGGAGACGCTGGAGCTGGAGGTGCTGCTGTTATTATTGGAGCTGGAGACCCTACGGAGCCTGGAGCAGCTGGCGCCGGAGGCGCTAGAGCTGGTGTAGCTGGAGTTGGAGGCCCTGGCGAAGGAGGCGCTGGAGCTGCAGGAGCTGGAGCTGTTGACCCTGGCGCTGGAGGTGCTGGAGGCACTGTGCGGCCGCTCCCGTACTCCGTTCCCCTGCTTTAGCAGGTTCTTGGTGTCCCGTCTTCTACTGGTCTTCCTCCTCCCTTCCTGTGTCCACCGCCTGACTAGTCGCAGCCGCCGTTACAGCCAGCCTCCCCACTGCCTGTTCCCTCTCCTTACACTGAGCAGTCCGGAGGTCTTACAGAGCGTTGTGAGAATGTGTCTCATCCTGTCTCGCCTGTTCGCACTGCTCGTCGTGCTCCTCGTTTGCGTCCTCCTCCTGTCCCAGGCACACACACCATGGCAATCCGTCCTTCCTCTGTTCCACTGCGTGTTCCTCTGCCTGCTCCTCCTGAGTCCTCTCTTCCTGAGGTCCCTGACCCTGAGTCTGACCGAGCGCGTGCTGCCAGTCCCACTGTCGCTCGTCTCCTTGCCACTGCTGTCACTGACCTGTCCTTTGAGTCTGCTGCTGCTTCTGTTCTCGTTGCTGAGCTACTTGACTTTCCTGATGCCTGCCATCTCGACTACGCCACTGCTCTCGTTGCTGAGTCTGTGTCTGTCAGTCCTCCGTCCGTCGGGGGTGAGTGTGCTCTTGGCACGGACGTCCTTGAGGACAGGCAGGAGGACTTTGAGTGTCTTGCAGGTGCTGTACCTCGTTTTGCTTCCTTGTTGCTGGCCCCTGAGGGAGACCCGGATGCTCCTGACATCCCGACCCCGCGCTCTTACGCAGAGGCGATTACGAGTCCTTACTCCTCTCAGTGGAAGGCAGCTATGGATGCCGAGATGGCATCCTGGAAGTCCACAGGCACTTACGTTGACGAGGTTCCCCCACCTGGGGTGAACATAGTCGATGGCATGTGGATCTTCAGGGTGAAGCGGCCACCGGGTTCTCCGCCTGCCTTCAAGGCGCGTTACGTTGCTCGAGGTTTCAGTCAGCGACAGGGAGTTGACTACTTCCAGACCTTCTCCCCCACCCCGAAGATGACTACTCTTCGGGTGTTGCTGCACGTAGCTGCTCAGCGTGACTACGAGTTACACTCCCTGGACTTCAGTACTGCCTTCCTGCAGGGCAGCCTGCACGAGGAGATCTGGCTGCGCCGACCACCTGGTTTCACTGGGTCGTTTCCTACAGGTACCCAGTGGAGCCTCCGCCGGCCAATCTACGGTCTCCGCCAGGCGCCTCGCGAGTGGCACGACACACTCAGGACTACACTTGCGGCTCTTGGGTTTGTTCCTTCTACAGCAGACCCGTCGCTGTTTCTACGCACCGACACCTCGCTGCCGCCCTTCTACGTCCTCGTCTACGTCGACGACCTCGTCTTTGCCACGGCTGACACTGAGGCACTGACCCTAGTGAAGTCCGAACTGCAGAAGAGACATACCTGCACTGACCTGGGTGAACTGCGCAGCTACCTTGGCGTGCAGATCACCCGGGACAGAGCACGGCGCACCATCACACTGACTCAGTCACACATGGTGCACCAGGTCCTTCAGCGCTTCGGCTTCCAGTACTCCTCGCCACAGCTCACTCCTCTGTCTATCAGCCACTCGCTCTCGGCTCCACCTTCGGACGAGTCCGCAGAGTCGAGTGTTCCGTACCCAGAGCTTTTGGGTTGTCTCATGTACCTGATGACTTGCACACGACCTGACCTCGCGTTCCCTCTCAGCCTTCTTGCTCGCTACGTGGCTCCCGGTAGGCACCGAAAGGTGCACTGGGATGCTGCGAAGAGGGTACTGCGTTACCTGTGCAGTACGTCGGGCATGGGGCTTGTGCTTGGAGGACGGGGTCCTATTGTCCTCACTGGTCACGCAGACGCCTCCTGGGTTGACGACTCAGCTACGCAGCGGTCGTCGCAGGGTTACACCTTCAGCCTTGGCTCCGGCTCGGTTTCTTGGCGGTCTACCCGCTCGTCTTCAGTTCTCAGCTCCAGCTGTGAGGCTGAGATCTACGCCGAAGCCATGGCTGCTCAGGAGCTACGCTGGCTCACCTACTTGCTGACCGACTTGGGAGAGCAGCCTCGTTCGCCTCCAGTCCTGTACGTAGACAACAAGGCCATGATAGCCTTGTGTCAGGAGCACAGACTGGAGCATAGAACAAAGCACATCGCTCTGCGATACTTCCTTGCTCGAGAGTTGCAGCAGCGTGGTCAGCTTCGTCTAGCGTACGTGGCCACTCGGGCCAACACTGCTGATGTCTTCACCAAGGCAGTTCCGCCTGGTGACCATCAGCGCTTTGTTACTGTGTTAGGCCTTGTGCCTACTTTGCCTCACTTACTTACTGCCTGACTCTGCCTGTACTGTGATCTATCTATATACCTGCATGCTTGCACTTGTTAGGGTATGATCACTGTATTGTTTGTTCTCTTTATATAACTCTGCATGTGAACTGGCCTTGTGGCCCTTTACTTGTGCTCGGACTGTGTGGTGACTTTTTTATCCACCCTGAGCTTGCTTTGCTTTGCTTCTTCTCTTGACTGGTCATGTGACCATTACTTGTTCTGGCTATCCCCCACTTCGCCTATGGGGGTGTGTCAAACATATATGCTTAGTTATATCTAGGCTTAGTTTATGTGTTTACAGTTGTCTAGGCTATAGTGGGTTTAGCCTTAGGGGGTACAGTTTTCTCTCGACATTCTACTTGTACCCCTCGTCACTTCCTAGTAAACTATTCTCGCCTATTATTCTCACAGCAGCTGATACGGACCAACTGCTCTGATCCTACTCGCTGGGAAGACTCGCTCGCCATGTTGGAGTTCGCCTTCAACAATGCCCCGTCCTGTTAGAATGTGAACGAATGAATGACTGAACTAGAAAGCAGGTGGGTACATATAGGAAACCTAAAAGTGTTGTACCCTATAAGAACTACCCCACTACAGCCTAAACAAACTATAGCATATAAGTTTGACACACCCCCATAGGCAAAGTGGGGGAGAACAAGAGGTCACAAGACCAGTCAAGAAAGGCAAAGCAAGCTCAGGGTGGATCACAAAGTCACCACGCAGTCTGAGCACAAGCAAAGGGCCACAAGGCCAGTTCACAAGGAAAACAAACAATACAGTGAACACAACCTAGCAAGTGTACACATGCAGGTATAAGTATATAGAGTACAGTACAAGCAGAGTCAAGAAGTCAGCCAGTGAGGCACAGTAGGTACAAGGCCTAACACAGTACAGAAACGCTGATGATCACAAGGCTGAAGTGCCTTGGTGAAAACATCAGTGTTGGCCTGAGAGGCCACGTAAGCAAGACGAAGCTGGCCACGCTGCTGCAACTCTCGAGCAAGGAAGTAGCGCAGAGCAATGTGCTTCGTTCTGTGCTCCTGATACAAGGCCAGCATGGACTTGTTGTCGTCGTACAGAACTGGAGGAGAACGAGGCGCCTCTCCCAAGTCGGTCAGCAGGTAGGTGAGCCAGCGTAGCTCCTGTGAAGCCATGGCCCCAGCGTAGATCTCAGCCTCACAACTCGAGCCGAGAACAGAAGAAGAACGGGTAGACCACCAAGAGACAGAACCGGAGCCAAGACTGAAGGTGTAACCCTGTGACGACCGCTGCGTAGCCAAGTCGTCAACCCAGGAGGCGTCAGCGTGACCAGTGAGGACAACTCGAGCCCGTCCTCCAAGCACGAGCCCCATGCCCGATGTACTGCACAAGTATCGCAACACCCTCTTCGCAGCATCCCAGTGCACCTTTCGGTGCATGCCGGGAGCCACGTAGCGAGCCAGAAGGCTGAGAGGGTATGCGAGGTCAGGTCGTGTGCAAGTCATCAGGTACATGAGGCAGCCCACAAGCTCTGGATACGGGCCACTCGGCTCTACGGACTCGTCCGAAGGTGGAGCTGAGAGTGAGTGACTGGTAGGCAGAGGAGTGGACTGTGGCGAGGAGTACGTGAAGCCGAAGCGCTGAAGGACCTGCTGCACCATGTGTGACTGAGTCAAGGTAATGGTGCGCTGTGCTCTGTCCCGGGTGATCCGCAAGCCAAGATAGCTTGTCAGCTCACCCAGGTCTGTGCACGTGTGTCTCTTCTGCAGCTCGGACTTTACGTGGGCGAGTGCCTCAGTGTCAGCAGTAGCAAAGATGAGGTCGTCTACATACACGAGAACGTAGAAAGGCGGCAGAGTGGTGTCAGTGCGTAAGAACAGAGAAGGGTCAGAAGTGGAAGGAGCAAAACCAAGAGCAGCAAGAGTCATCCTGAGTGTGTCGTGCCACTCACGAGGTGCCTGGCGGAGACCGTAGACTGGCCGCCGGAGGCTCCACTGGGTACCAGCTGGAAACGACCCAGTGAAGCCAGGTGGGCGGCGCAGCCAGATCTCCTCGTGCAGGCTGCCCTGTAGGAAGGCTGTGCTGAAGTCAAGCGAGTGGAGCTTGTAGTCACGCTGAGCAGCTACGTGCAGCAGTACCCGAAGAGTTGTCATCTTCGGGGTAGGGGAGAAGGTCTGAAAGAAGTCAACTCCCTGTCGCTGACTGAAGCCACGTGCAACGTAACGCGCCTTGAAGACAGGCGGAGAACCCGGCGGTCGCTTCACCCTGAAGATCCACATGCCACTGACGATGTTCGCCCCAGGCGGGGGGACCTCGTCGACGTAGGTGCCTGTCGACTTCCAGGAAGCCATCTCGGCGTCCATGGCTGCCTGCCACTGAGAGGAGTAGGGACCCTCTATCGCCTCTGCGTAAGAGCGCGGGGTCGGGATGTCTGGTACATCCGGGTCTCCCTCAGGGGCAAGCAGCATGGACACGAGATGAGGTACAGAAGCAGCAAAGCACTCAAACTCCTCCTGTCTGTCCTCAAGAACGTCCGTGCCAAGAGCACACTCACCCCCGACGGACGGAGGACAGACAGACACAGACGCAGACTCAGTGACAAGACTAGCGGCGTAGTCTAGGCGACAGGCTGCAGCAAAGTCAACAAGCTCAGTAACAAGAGCAGACACAGCAGTGGACTCAAACAAAGGGTTTGTAACAGCAGTGGCCAGAAAACGCGTGGCAGCTGGACTAGCAGCACGTAGGGAGTCAGACGCAGGGTCCGGACCGGCAGGAAGAGAGGACGCAGGAGGAGACGGCAGAGGGACACGCTGTGAAGCGTTGGAAGGACGCAGAGTCATAGAGTGAGTGCCAGGGATAGGAGGAGGACGCGGACGCGAAACACGACCAGCGCGAACAGGACGGACAGGCGACGCAGAACGAGACACAGGCGACACAGGACGAGACTCAGGCTCACGACGCTCCGTAAGACCTCTAGTCGGTCCAGAGTAAGGAGAAGGACTAGGCAGTGGAGAGGCCTGCTGCAACTGCGACTGGGACTTGACAGGTGGTGGACTCAGGAAAGAAGGAGGAGGACCAGGAGAAGGCGGGGAGCCAAGAACCTGCTGAAGAAGCGGAACGTAGTACGGCCGCGGCCGCACAGCGCCTCGAGAATCAGTAGAGACAGAACCGGCACCCTCAGCCCCGAGTCTCCAGTCCCAGCAGCACCTCCAGCAGCTCCAGCACCAGCAGCACCTCCAGTAGCTCCAGCACCAGCAGCACCTCTAGCAGCTCCAACAGCTCCAGCACCAGCAGCACCTCCAGCAGCTCCAGCACCAGCAGCACCTCCAGCAGCACCAGCACCAACAGCACCTCCAGAAGCTCCAGCAGCACCTATAGCACCAGCAACACCTCCAGTAGCACCAGCACCAGCAACACCTCCAGAAGCTCCAGCAGCACCTCTAGCACCAGCAGCACCTCCAGCAGCACCAGCACCAGCAGCACCTCCGGAAGCTCCAGCAGCACCTCCAGCACCAGCAGCACCTCCAGCAGCACCAGCACCAGCAACACCTCCAGAAGCCCCAGCAGTACCTCCAGTAGCTCCACTAGCACCCTGACAGCGCTGAGAGTACCACTCACGAAGCTGCTGTGGAGAGAGAGGCTCCCGCCGCGGCGGGACACCTAGAGCACCTCCAGACGCAGCACGCGCAGGCTCAGCACCTCCAGACACAGTACCCTCAGGCTCCACAAGCCCAGGCTCAGCACCCCCAGTCCCCGCACCCGCAGGCTCAGCACCCCCAGACTCAGCACCTGAGTCGACAGCTACCTCGACCGGCTCGGCAGGGTGTACCTGGGACACACCTGAGGGGGCAGGACCCTGGGGGGGGAGGGGGTCTACCGGGGGAGTACGTGGTGCCAGGAAGAGCGGCGGGGGGGGGGGGGAGAGGCAGTGCGGTAGGGAAAGAGACGGTAGTACGACACCGACTCGTCAAACGTGACGTCCTGAGAGGACAGAACACGACGCGAGGTGGGGTGGTAGAACTACCACCCGGGTGCGTCAGGAGGGAAGCCAAGGAAGACACAGGGAACGGCACGGGAGGACAGCTTGTCCGCTGTAGTATCGCGGACAAAAGCTCGAGATCCCCAGACACGGAACGCGGACGCATCGCCAACCTTCCCCGTCTACTGCAGAGTAGGTGTGGTCTCCGGCAAGGAGACACGAGGCTGAAGGTTGATCTGATGCGCAGCGTACTGAACCGCGAACGGCCACAGAAAATGGGGAGCAGCCGCATGGATCATGGACGTACGAGCGACGTCCATGACCATGCCAATGCGGCGCTCAGCAATCCCATTTTGCTGCGGGGAGGCCGGAAGCGTGAACGTCTGGCGGATGCCCTCCGAACGACAGAAGGCTCTGAGGAGGTCGGAGGAAAACTCCCCGCCTCTGTCTGAGTGCAGACGCAGAACAGGAAGGTCTGAGCCGAAACTCTCACTGAGCTGGCAACGAGCACCGCGGATCCAGTCGATCAACACCTCAGGGACCTCACCCTTGCTGCGCAAGGGGAAGACGGTGGTGTAACGCGAGTAGTCGTGAACGACCAGCAGGAAGTAGCGCTCGTGACCCTGTCCACGGACGCGGGCTGGGCCCCACACGTCCATGTGAAGAGTCTGCAGAGGGGCCTCAGTCGGAGGGAACGAGGAGGAGTGAGGAGCGGCACGCTGCCGGCCCTTGACACAAGGAACACAGGTGGGGGCAGGCCCCGGAGGAAGGGGAGGGAGGGACCTGGGGAGCCCAGAGACAAGAGCACGGGAGGCCATACCTCGAAGACGAGGCAGGGAGGGGTGACCAAGGCGGTGGTGCAAAAGGAGAGTCTCGTGTGCCAGAGGACGACACGAGCAGGGGGCAGACGCAGGACTAGACCTGGACGCGGCAGCAAACACCTGACTAGACGCAGCTACCTGACCAGACGCAGGGACCGGAGGAGGCGCAGTAGTCAGTGTGTACAGACTCGACCCTGGCCGACGGGTGAACGTGGCCAGGTGGCGGCCCGTCCGAGAGCAAGTGCAGTGGGTCACACGCTGACCTCCAGGTGTGAACTGGTCA
This sequence comes from Closterium sp. Naga37s-1, assembly GCA_947471745.1. Lineage (NCBI taxonomy): Eukaryota > Viridiplantae > Streptophyta > Zygnematophyceae > Desmidiales > Closteriaceae > Closterium > Closterium sp. Naga37s-1. Next base: position 253,889 of record CANJKZ010000799.1, on the reverse strand, counting down.
ACCCACGCGTCCTGGAGGTCAGCTCCACTCACCAAGTTCGTAGAGAACGAGGGGAGGTGGAGTCCCAACAGCAAGCCCAACGGGGCCGCAGGACACAGTAGAACCGTGGAGGAGTGTGCAAGGACTTGGCCCCCGGAGGGGTCAGCAAGGGAGACCGCAACAGGCCGACTGAGCGGCGTGAGCGTGGTGCTGTCTCTAAAGAAAGAGCGCGAAGCACCAGAGTCAAGTGTGAAAGTGTGCAAGGACTCAGTAGGTGCTGTACCAGAGAGAGCAAAGGCACCAGCACCTGGAGCAGCAGACGTACCAGCACCTGGAGCAGCAGACGCACTAGCACCTAGAGCAGCAGTCACAATGCCCGGGTCGGGCGGGACACGCAGGTAACAGTCACCCTCAGCACTATCAGCAATAGCATACATGGCAGCAAGGATAGCATCGAAATCAAGATCAAAGATAGGCACATCCTGCAGAAGCAGATCATGCCATCGAGGGAGCTCAACGGCGTCAGGAAACTGGGCACGCCAAGCGTCAGTCAAGCGACCGAAGCAGCGCTGCGTAGTGTGTGGGAGCCCACACACCTCCCCACTACGAGTGCTGGAGCGAAGAACGTAAGTGCAGGGACCAGCACCCCCAGACCTCCCACGCCCAGCGTACCACTCACGAAGCTGCTGGACCGACAGAGTCTCACGGGAGCGCGGCTGCTGCTGGCGCTGGCTACCACCAAAGCCTCTATGCTGCGCGGCTGCACCTCGACCAGCACCACCACCGCCGCCACCTCCACCACCGCTGCTGCTGCCTCCTCCACCTCCGCCGCTGCCTCCACCACCTCCACCGCCGCCACTGAAGCCCCCACTCCCGGTACCACCCCCACCTCCACCGCCACCCCCTCCGCCTCCTCCACCTCCTCCACCACCCCCCCCGCCACCCCCTCCACCACCCTTGCTCCCCTTGCCCCTGCTGTTGCGGCGTCTCCCACTAGGGGCAGACGCAGCTCTGACCTCCTCAGTGCCAATGAGGTCAACAGCAGCAGCAGAAGCAACAGAGGGGAGAAGGGGGACAGGGGAACACCCCTCAAAGAAAGGGGTGCGACGGTCGCCGCGAGAAGCGCCTACATCTAAGATACTCTTCTCAGCTGCAGTAAGGCGCTCCTCTAGCAGGTCGACAGTCAGCTCGGTGGGGCAAAGGGAGAGAAAGTGGTCCCTGACTGAAGAAAGTGAGTTAGGGAGGCGGGTGACTAGGTAGTAAAGGGTGATGTACATGGGGGGGGGGGGGTTCTTGGCACAGAACTCAGTGGGAAGGGCAGCGCAGTAGCGGGCGTCACTAGTGCGAAGGTGAGCAACTAGGTCAGCGACTGTGGCAAAGGCAGCAAGGTCAGGGAAAAGGTACGGCAGCATGAGGCGGCTGAGGGCAGCAGTGGCAGGGGAGGAGTAGCGCGCAACTACAGCGTCGTACAAAGACTGAGCAGTCTTGTACTGGCCAAAATGCGCGCGCTCAGCAGGCGGCAGGTGACTACGAACAGCAAGACGAGCAACAGCGTCACGAGTGGTCCACTGCGAGCGAACCGTACTGTCAGCAGTGGCAGTAGGAGCAGTAGAAACACCGGACGTGTGATCAAAAAGGGACACCCCATCCCTAGAATCACACTGAAGAAAGAGTTGGAGGTCGTCAACCCACACGTCAAAGTCAACTGCACGTCCCTCAGCGTCAAAGGTAAGAACGGTAGGACTAGCCATAGCAGCAGTAGGAGCAGTAGCAAGAGTAGTAGCAGTAGCAGCAAAAGCAGCAGTAGCAGCAGTAGGAGCAGAGGCAGTAGGGCAGTGCACAGCAGTGCGGCTCGGTAGGGCAGGGCGGCGCGGTGGGGTGGCGCGGCTCGGCTGGGCGGCGCGGCTCGGCTGGGCGGCGCGGCTCGGCTCCTGGCGGCGCGGGTGCTTACCAGGGGCGGGTGCAGACAGGGCCGCAACTGGGGCGGCAGTAGGGGACAGGGCCGCTACGGGCGGTGCAGGTAGGGCCGCGACAGGCCAGTGACGGGCCAGCAACGGGCGGCAACGGGCTGGCGACGGGCCGGCTACGGGCGGCCGCGGGCCGGCGACGGCCGGCGACGGGCGGCAAAGGGCCGGCGACTGGCCGGCGACGGGCGGCAACGGGCCAGCGACAGCCGGCGATGGGCGGCAACGTGCCGGCGACGGGCCGGCGGCGGGCGGCAATGGGCCAGCGACTGCCGGCGACGGGCGGCAATGGGCCGGCGACGGGTCTGCGACGGCCGGCGACGGCCGGCGACGGGCGGCAACGGGCCGGCGACGGGCTGGAACGGGCCGGGAAAGGCCGGCGACGGGCCGGGGCGGGCCGGGCCTCTAAGACAGGGCCACGACGGGCCTCTAGGGAGGGGCCGGGACGCGACGGGACGGGCCTCTAGGGAGGGGCCGAGACGGGCCGCGACGGGCCTCTAGGGCGGGGCCGGGGCGGGCCTCTAGGGAGTGCCGCGACGGGCCTCTAGGGAGGGGCCGGGACGGGCCTCTAAGGTAGGGCCACGACGGGCCGCTAAGGCAGGGCCACGACGGGCGGCACAAGGGCAGGGGGCGCGACAGCGCAGGTGAAACAGGCGCGAGGCGCGCTTCGGGTAGGAAAAAAAAAATCGTGGTGGGCCCAAGAAAAAGACGTTCCCACTAAGGAACCTGCTCAGAATACCATGTTAGAATGTGAACGAATAAATGACTGAACTAGAAAGCAGGTGGGTATATATAGGAAACCTAAAAGTGTTGTACCCTGTAAGAACTACCCCACTATAGCATATAAGTTTGACACGTCCAGCACGACTAATCACTCCCCGTTCTTTTTGAATTACGGGATGGACCCGATGGTGCCTACCACAACTACACTCGACAATCCGGTCCCGCGGTCACAAACATTCGTGACGGAACGACAGGAAGTCCGCGAAAAAGCTACAAACGCAAATCGCAAGGCGACTTCCCGAAAATACGCCGACCTTTTCCGACGGGAACTCATCTTGACAGCTGGGCAATTAGTCCTCCTCGACACGAAGAACCTGCGCTTGCCAGGCCCATCGAAATTGCGGCCACGATTCTGCGGACCTTTCAAAATTATCAAGATGGTGACACCTGTCACCGCAAAGCTGCTGCTACCCGACGACTGGCGCATTTACGATGCCTTCCATGTCAGCTTACTTCGCCAGTTCGTGCCAGCCACGACCGACATCGCTCGGCAACAAGCTGCACCAACGGCACGCCCGGTGCCCGAACCGACCCTTGACCCGTCCAAGATCTTGGCGCATCGTGTTCGCCTGGATGCCACCGGCCGCCACGTGGATTTTTTAATCCGCTGGACTGACCGCACCAGTGAGGACGACACATGGGTACCATTCGCTTCGCTTGCAGACTCTTCGCTTGTTGGTGATTACCTCGCCCGCAAGCGTGCAGCGGATATTGACCACCTTGCTTAAAGGGGGGGGTAGTGTAAGGAATTTTCCTGAATTCCTTATCGGGGTTGACTGCTTCGCGTACAGCCCCGATTTTCGGACTCTGCACGTTTGGCCGACATCAACGATGCCGAGCCTCCTCGCGTCGCCTTCGGCTTTTCTCTTCGCCAAACCTGCACCCAACCTCACTCACCCGAAGTTCCCTCCTAGCTAGCCTACTCACTATATAAGCATGTACCTTCATTTTATAATCAGTCTGTTCAATCACTTCTCGCTATTCGTTAAACTGCGCACTCTCTTTTACAACTCATAACAGAGTTTGTGTACCAAAACTCTCACGCCCATGAGAGCCCAAGTTCATTCCATCTTCTCTCACGTAGTTATGCCGAAGCTGAGATAAGAGTAGCTCATAACAACCTGTGCCGCCCAGCTCCACCAGTGCGTTCTTGCGACATTGCCCGCGTCGGCCGCTAATCAGACGCGCATTCAAGTACACCGTTGCCTTCTGCTCCGCGCTCGGTGCCGCGTTTTGCCCTGCGCTTGCCACCGCGTTTTGCTCCGCGCTCGGTTTCGCATTTTGCTCCGCGCTTGCCACCGCGTTTTGCTCCGCGCTCGCCGCCACGTTCTGCTCTGTGCTCGTCGCCGTGTCCTGCTCGCCTCGTCGCTGCGTTTAGCTCGCCTCATCACCGGAACTGCTCCTCGTTTTCCGCTTTCCGCTCATCGATTTCCGCTCTTCGTTTTCCGCTCCTCGGTTTCCGCTCCTTGCTTTCCGCTCCCCGTTTCAGCGTTGCCACTCCTCGCGGTTCCGCTCGATGCTCGCCGTTTCCCCTGCTTCGTTCCGTTTTCCCTCCATCACCGGTCTGTATCCCCCCACCGTTTCCCCCCATGCCTCCCCCATAAATACCCTTGGTTTCCTCACCTGCTTAATCTTTGTTTCCCCCCTGCTTACCGTTTGTTTCCCCCCTTTCTTACCCTTTTCTTCCCCCCTGCTGTCCGTTTGTTTCCCCCTTCCTCCCCTCTCTCCTTTGCTCAACTATTTCCATTCACTTTCTCCACTATCTCCCCTCCCTGCCCTTCTTTCTCAGTCCTCTCTTCACTCCATGTCCTCTCTTCCCTCCCTGTCCTCTCTTCCCCCTCTTCCCTCCCTGTCCTCTCCCCCCTCTTCCCTCCCTGTCCTCTCTTCCCTCCTTGACCTCCCTTATTTCCCCCCTGCTCACTCTTTCTTTCCCCCCTGCTTACCCATTGTTTCCCCCTTACGCACTCTTTCTTTCCCCCCTGCTTACCACTTGTTTCCCCCTTGTTCCACCTGCTTACCCTGTGTTCGTTCCCTGTGGGAGGGCAGGGAGAGAGGAGGACAGGGGGGAGAGAGGAGGACAGGGGGGGAGAGGAGGACAGTGGGGGAGAGGGGGGGGACAGGACAGGGGGGAGAGAGGAGGACAGGGGGGAGAGAAGGGGACAGGACAGACGGGAGAGAGGAGGACAGGGGGGAGAGGGGGGGACAGGACAGGGGGAGGAGAGGAGGACAGGGGGGAGAGAAGGGGACAGGACATGGGGAGAGAGGAGGACAACGGAGGCGGTAAGAAGAGAGGCGGACACAAAGGAGAGTGGGGAGGCGAGGCGGCGATGAGGAGGCGAAGTAACGGTGGAGGTGACACGGCCAGGATGGGAAGCAGCGCGGAGGCGACTTTGGCGAGGACGCGAGAGGGTGAGGAGGATGCGACGAGGGCGGTGTGGCAGATTGCGCCGATGAGGCGACGTGGCGCGTAGGTTGCGTCGTTCGCGATACGGCGAGGTGGCAGCGAGGCTGCTACGTGACGAATGGGTCGCTCACATGGCGACGCGACGAGCAGGCGTTGACGCAGTGAGGATGCCGCAATGTGGCGAAGAGACTGCGACGTAGCCGGGTCGGCCGCGATGTTGCAAAGAGACGTGAGAGGCAACGCTACGGGCGGCTTCGTGGAGGTGCGACGGGGGCGGATTAGGAGATGCGATGATGGCGGATTGGGAGATGCGACGAGGGTGGACTAGGAGATGCAACGAGGGCGGATTAGGAGATGCGACGAGCGCGGATTGGGAGATGCGCCGAAGGCGGCATGGGCGGCCCGGAATGAGCGTATCAAAATCATGCTCTATCCGTGGCCTCCCTGGGCTACTCTAATACATCAACTTGCACGCCTTGTCGGCCCTGCAGCTCAGAACTTGCTGTGCTGTGTTCGCCACAGTCGCCTACGTCCAGGAGCGCACATCGTGCTGTGTTAGGCTTTTCAGCGCGTGTTGAAAGATCTGTAAGTAGGTTCTAGTGGATGGTGTGTGAAGTGAAGTAGAACTTGAAGTGTGAGGTTATGCGCTGCTATTCCTTCCCCTCCGCCTTTCCTTCCCCCAACCCAACCTTCTCACGAAATTGGTTGGACTCGCTATCCTTGTTCGACTACGTCGCACTGGTGTTTGAAGGATACGCTCACTTCGCTTCCCAATGAACACACGCCAAAGGGTTAGCACTACAATTGCCCCCAAAAGTCACTGTAGAAGAGCAAGAATCAGAGTCACTGTAGATATCCCTGTATTATAGTTATAATAACGGAATCCACCCCTTAGAGTACATGGCTAGTTAGATCTATTTATTGTGTGTAATTTTCTCTTTTGATCAATCTTGTCATCTGCATTCACTATGCACAAGGTTCCTACCACTACTGCAAGATATCCGCTACCAAACTCTAGCAGGCTTATTCTATCCAAGGATCCTTCTTCTAACATGGTATGAGAGCTAGTTTGGATTATAAGATATGCTAAAAATTGAGGAGATTCACTCTACAACGGTAGTGAGCTAGACCACGGGGGTTGGCACGAACTACTAGGAGTGATCGTAGCTTTGCCTAGTTCCTTAGTGCTTGCACAATCACGGGAGAAATCGGCAAGAGTTTCCACTAGCAAAGTCGAAATTACAGAATTGTTGAAGAAGCAATGACAACAATGACTACATCACGCACCTAGGAACTCTGCAGCTAGCCTGGTCGACTGACAGCACAGCATGGTCGACCGCCTGCCAGCGTTGCGTAGAGGAGCCGCGCCAACATGTCAAATGTTGTTATTTGTGATAGGCTGTAGTGAGGTGCTCCTTAATGAGTACAACTCAGTTAGGGTTTGCTATTTGTATCACCCACATTCCTAATCTCATCATTCCGTTGCATTCCTAATTTGAGATGGTATCACGAGTAGGTTAGTTCCTCGTTCCTTCCTACCACGCGCCCTCCGCGCCCTCCGCGCCTTAGCCTCCGCGCCCTCCGCGCCCTCTCCGCGCCTTAGCGCCCTCCTCCTCCGTGCGTCAGCGCCCTCCGCGCCCCTAGCCCATCGCCCTAGCCTGTCGCCCAGGCCCACGCCCTAGCCCGACGCCCAGGCCAGCGCCCTAGCCCGTCGCCCAGGCCCGCGCCCTAGCCCGTCGCCTAGGCCCGCGCTCCAGCTTGACGCCCAGGCCCGCGCCCTAGCCCGTCGCCCAGGCCCGCGCCCCAGCTCGTCGCCCTAGCCTGTCGCCCAGGCCCGCGCCCTACCCGTCGCCCTAGCCCGTCGCCAACACCCACGCCCTAGCCCGTCGCCCAGGCCCGCGCCCCAGCCTAACGCCCAGGCCCGCGCCTTAGCCCGACGCCCAGGCCCGCGCCCCAGCCCGTCGCCCTAGCCCGTCGCCCAGGCCCGTCGCCCTAGCCCGTCGCCCTAGCCCGTCGCCCAGGCCCGCGCCCCAGCCCGACGCCCAGGCCCGCGCCCTAGCCTGATGCCCAGGCGCGCGCCCTAGCTTGTTGCCCAGGCCCGCGCCCTAGCCCGTCGCCCAAGCCCGCGCCCTACACGTCGCCCTAGCCCATCGCCCAGGCCCGCGCCCCAGCCCGACGCCCAGGCCCGCGCCCTAGCCTGTCGCCCAGGCCCGCGCCCAGGCCCGCGCCCTAGCCCGTTGCCCAGGCCCGCGCCCTAGCCCGTCGCCCAGGCCCGCGCCCCAGCCCGTCGCCCAGGCCCGCGCCCCAGCCCGTCGCCAAGGCCCTCGCCCTAGCCCGTCGCCCAGGCCCGCGCCCTGCCCTCGCACCAGCCCGAGCCCCAGGCAGCGCCTAGCCCGCCCTCTGCCCACGCCCTTTCCCCCTGTTAGCATTAGCCTTCACCCCTCCACCTGTTGGTGCAACCCTACGGTTTGCACTCGGCTTGTTGTCCGTGTGTGTGCATGCGTGTGTGCATGGAATGGTATGAGAGCATGAGATAATATATATTTCATGCTTACAATAGTGTGTGAATGATGAGGCATGATTTTTGAATGTATGTGTTGAGTCAATAGCGAGTTATCGCTAGTCGCGTGTCACGTCGTCGTTTGCGTGTCGTGTGCGGTTTTCTGTTTTGTCGTGTGTGGAACGTTCGGCGTGTCGCAGGTGTGCGCAGCAGACTTCCAAGAACTCAAGGAAGAATTTATCTTGAAGAACCAGAGCCTTGGTTTCAAGATTCAAGTGATTTCGATGCACTCCAAAAAGGTAAACTTCAAGATAGTGAGAAGAGTTACATTACAATGTGTAGTGTAATATTTCTCTTGGTGTAGGCCCTTGTGGAGGGTATTTTCGAGACCCTTCGTGGTTGGGAACAGTGTGGCAATGTTCCACATCACTGTACCTCGGCTCTTGGGGTTTGTAGGAGCTGGGAGTCATTCCCAACTCGCAACTCTTCCTAATTTGTGTTCTAAGACTATAGTGGCTGCCATAGTGCCGTTCGTTCAAACCAACGTTGCGTCATCAATACTTAATGAAATCGTGCTATCAAAATTGCCTAATGTAGGCGACGTTACGACGCTCCAGATCCAATTTGAATTAGGTCATTTGGAGTTGTGACTAGAACGCTATCAACGTTTGAAGCCGCTGTGCAGAAATCCGACCGTGCACAATATCTTTCGTTTTAGGCACATTCAAGCCTATTGTGACTATAACACCACCACCCTGTTCCCCAGGCCCGAACCGTCCCTACTGTCACTGGCCTCCTGCTCAGTGGCTGGCAGCCGCTCCTCTCCCTGGCGACCCTCTGTAGCCTAGTCTCTAGCCTAGCGCCTAGCCTCCAGCCGCCTCTAGCCTAGCCTCCAGCATGGAGTCTCGCCGCCTTCGTTTCGATGCGGAGGGCCGTCCGATCGAGATCAGTACCTGGCAGCGCCAGGCCATGCGCTACCTCACCAGTCAGCGCCAGGACGGTGCCACCCTATTGGCCCACGCTTCTGGTGCCCTCAAGGCGCCCCTGCCTCCCGACCCCCTCCTGACCGACCCGGAGCCGACTCCTGCGGCGCAAGCGGACTACGATCGTCGTGTCTTGGCGAGGGACATGTGGGACTCTCGCGACGCTGCCACTGCTCTTACGCCGACGAAGCTCCTCCCATCGACTGAGGCCGTCCCCTTTGCCCAGATAGATACTGCGCAGGGGATTTGGGATGCTGTTGTTGCGCGCTATTCCATCCCTTCCTCTGCCTCCCTCAGTCGCCTCCTCATGCCGTTCGTGTTTCCCGACCTTGGCTCGTTTTCGACTGTGTCCGACCTCGTGACTCACCTGCGTTCACTTGACGCCGGTTTCCGTGCGGCCTACACCGATGCCCAGCTTCTTGTTGCCCCCCCCCCCCCCCCTCCCCCCCCATGTGGCTCACTGTGCACTGGTTAGTCACGCGCCTCCCTGACCGCCTTGAAACTGCTCGTGATGTGCTTCTCCAGAAGCACCCCACTGAGCTTACTATCGATCTCCTTGAGACCGCTCTCGATTAGATCGAGAGTAACCTCTCTCCGTTGCCTCCGCCACTGACGCAGTGCCCCCCCGTCTTTTTGCGGGGTGTGCCGCCCCTCATCTTCCCACTTTCACTGCTACCCGCGCTTCTGCTACTGTGTCGGTTGTTGAGGACACTGCTGCCCTCTCTGTCGCTGACTGACAGAAACGGGGCAAGAGTGGCAAAAAGGGCGGGAAGGGAGGTGGAGGAGGCGGTGGTGGTGGCGGTGGAGCTGGGACAGACAGGCCCGCCTACTGGCAGTGTTCAGACCGGCGGGGGTGTCGGACCTCAGTAGCAGCAGCCACATCATCACCAGCCACAGCAGAGACACCAGCACTAGCAGGGACAGCAGAAGCAGCAAGCACCGCAACAGTTCCAGCCTTGGGGGCCCCCACTGCAGTGGGGTCCGCAGCAGCACTGGGGCCCCCCGCCGCAGTGGGGTCCGGGAGGACCAGGGAGCTCCGGCCGCAGCAGCAGCAGTTCCAGCTGGGCCCCTCACCCCCCTTGCCGTGACACCGGCCCCTGTGACCACTGGTGCCTCACCGGACCGGGCAGCCCTTGTGTCTGCGGCCGCGACGACCACTCTGCCGCGCCCGTTGGGCCCTGAGGCGACCACTCCGCGCTGGGCTCGCCTGCTGGCCCGTAAGATTCCTGTCTTTGATCTGTGTATGGATGATGCTCGTCAGTATGCTTTGTATGCTGATGTTGACTATAGTGCTGATGGATTTTGTCAAACATATGTTTATATGTTATACTTTAGGTAGGCTTTAGTGGGGTACTCACTGTGGAGTACAACCCCTTAGGTTTTCATTTTGTACCAACTCTCTCGACATTCACCCTTCATACTATTCTAACATGGTATCAGAGCTATGACGTTCCTAGCCTAGGACGATTTTTTTTTTAGGGCCCACCGTTAAACCTTCCGTGTTCCTGCCCGAATCTCGTTCTCTGCTTTTTTTCGGCCCGAAATGCGCCCTTAGGTGCATCGATTTTCGCTGCCCCGCGGCCCTGCCCTGTCCTGTCGCGCGTAGCCCGCGAGCAGCCCGTACAGCCCCCGTCTGGCCTTCACGCCGCCCGTACAGCCCGCGCCATGCCCGCGCGCGACCCGTATAGCCTACGTTAGGCCCGCGCGCGGCCCGTACAGTCAGCGCTAGGCGTTAGCGCAGCCCGTACAGGCCAAGTCAGGCCCGAGCGCAGCCCGTACAGGCCACGTCAGGCCCGCGCACAGCCAGTACAGCCCACGCCAGGCCTGCACGCTGCACTGCGCCTGTGCTGCTGCTCTACCACTGCTTCTACTTGCTGCCGCTGCTGCTACTTGCTGCAGCCGCCCCTGGCCCCTGCAGCAGCCGCCCCTGGCCCCTGGAGCAGCCGCCCCTGCAGCAGCCGCCCCTAGCCTCTGAAGCAGCCGCCCCTGCAGCAGCCGCCTCTGGCCCCTGGAGCAGCCGCCCCTGGACCCCGAGCAGCCGCCCCTGCCCCCCCCCCCCCCCCCCCCACCCCTAAAGCAGCCGCCCCTGGTCTAGCCGCCCCTGGACCCAGAGCAGCCGCCCCTGGCCCCTGAAGCAGCCGCCCCTGGCCCCTGAAGCAGCCGCCCTTGGCCCCTGAAGCAGCCGCCCCTGGTGCAGCCGCCCCTGGACCCTCGAGCAGCCGCCCCTGGACCCAGAGCAGCCGCCCCTGGCCCCTGGTGCAGCCGCCCCTGGACCCTCGAGCAGCCGCCCCTGGACCCAGAGCAGCCGCCCCTGGCCCCTGAAGCAGCCGCCCCTGGTGCAGCCGCCCCTGGACCCAGAGCAGCCGCCCCTGGCCCCTGGTGCAGCCGCCCCTGGACCCTCGAGCAGCCGCCCCTGGACCCAGAGCAGCCGCCCCTGGCCCCTGAAGCAGCCGCCCTTGGTGCAGCCGCCCCTGGACCCAGAGCAGCCGCCCCTGGCCCCTGGTGCAGCTGCCCCTGGACCCTCGAGCAGCCGCCCCTGGACCCAGAGCAGCCGCCCCTGGCCCCTGAAGCAGCCGCCCCTGGTGCAGCCGCCCCTGGACCCAGAGCAGCCGCCCCTGGCCCCTGGTGCAGCTGCCCCTGGACCCTCGAGCAGCCGCCCCTGGACCCAGAGCAGCTGCCCCTGGCCCCTGAAGCAGCCGCCCCTGGTGCAGCCGCCCCTGGACCCTCGAGCAGCCGCCCCTGGACCCAGAGCAGCCGCCCCTGGCCCCTGGTGCAGCCGCCCCTGGACCCTCGAGCAGCCGCCCCTGGACCCAGAGCAGCCGCCCCTGGCCCCTGAAGCAGCCGCCCCTGGTGCAGCCGCCCCTGGATCCCGCGACGCCGCCCCTGGACCCGCGACGCCGCCCCTGGATCCCGTGCAGCTGCCCGCCGAGCGCCGGCCCTGCTCGCCCGGCGAGCGCCTGCTCTACCCGCCACTGGTGAGCACCTGCCTTGTTAGCGCGCTGCCGCGCCATCTGCCTGCCTGCCTGCCTGCCAGCCTGCCTGCCTGCCTGCCTGCCTGCCTGTCTGCCTGCCTGCCTGCCTGCCTGCCTGCCTGCCTACCTGCCTGCCTGCCAGCCTGCCTGCCTGCCTGCCTGCCGCGCCTGCTCTGCTAGGCTACTGCTACTGGTACTGGCGGTGGCCAGATGCAGCTCCAGCGACGTCCGCGCGAGTCTCTCACGCCCCAGCAGCTTCGTGAGTGGTACGCTAGTTGGGGTTGTGGCGGTAGTCGTCGTAGCTGTCGCCCTAGAGCTGGTCAGTTGGGAGCGTCTGGCGGTGGCCAGCTGCAGCTGCAGCGGCGTCCACGCGAGACACTTACGTCCCAGTAGCTTCACGAGTGGTATGCTCAGAGTAGAGGGTCTTTGAGTACCGTTCGCTGCCCGTACGTCATTCGTACAGGTGGTCGGGCAGGTCAGACTTGTGGGACGCTTAGTCACACCCAGTCCCGCTGCTTCGCCCGTCTGAGTGACGCCTGGCGTACCAAGTTTGGCGACGAGGCTGAGCTCCCCGACTGGGTGGAGCTGCTTGGGCAGAGGGTAGATATATTTGCTCTTGACTATGATGCTATTCTCACTGCCATGTATGCATTGCCTACTAGTGCTGACAGTACCTGTTACCTGTGCGCCCCGCCTGACCCAGGTATAGAGCCTGCTGCCCTCGGAGCTGGTGAGGCTGCTGCTCTAGGTGCTAGTGCGTCTCCTGCTCTGGTTGCTGGTGAGGCTGCTGCTCTAGGTGCTGGTGAGTCTGCTCTCTTTGGTACTGCGCCTGCTGAGGCCTTGTACACCTTCACACTTGACTCAGGTGCTTCCCGCTCCTTCTTTCGCGACAGCATCACCCTCACACCGCTCAGCCGGCCGGTTCCAGTATCCCTGGCAGACCCCTCTGGGGGTCCAGTCCTTGCGCGCTCCTCCACAGTCCTGCCGTGTCCGGCGGTCCCGTCTGGCTCCCTGTCAGGTCTTCACCTCCCCTCGTTCTCTACGAACTTGGTGAGTGGTGCTGACCTCCAGGACCAGTGGGTTGACCAGTTCACTCCTGGAGGTCAGCGCGTGACCCACTCTACGTGCTCCCGGACGGGCCGGCACCTGGCCACGTTTACCCGTGCGCCTGGCTCGAGTTTGTACACACTGACTACTGTGTCCCCTCAGGTCGCTGCGTTTGCGTCTGCGTCAGGTCAGCTAGCGGCCCCCTGCTCGTGTCGCGCTTTGTCGCACCAGACCCTCCTTTGGCACCACCGCCTTGGTCACCCCTCGGTGCAGCGCCTTCGTAGCATGCACCGCCGTGTCCTTGTCTCTGGTCTTCCCAGGGTTCTCCCTCCCCTCCCACCCTCGCCTGCTCCTCCCTGTCTTCCCTGTGTCGAGGGGCGGCAGCGCGCCGCTCCTCACGCCTCCTCGTTCCCTCCCACAGAGGCTCCCCTGCAGACTCTCCACCTGGACGTGTGGGGCCCAGCCCGCGTCCGTGGACAGGGCCACGAGCGGTACTTCCTGCTGGTCGTCGACGACTACACGCGTTACACCATGGTCTTCCCCTTGCGCACCAAGGGTGAGGTCCCTGATATTTTGATCCCTTGGATCCGCGCTGCTCGTCTCCAGCTCCGCGAGCGGTTCAGGACGGATTTTCCCGTCCTGCGTCTGCACTCTGACAGAGGTGGGGAGTTTTCCTCCGACCTCTTGGCAGCCTTCTGTGCGGAGCACGGCATCCGCCAGACGTTCACGCTTCCGGCCTCTCCGCAGTAGAATGGGGTTGCTGAGCGTCGCATTGGCTTAGTCATGGAGGTCGCTCGTACCTCCATGATCCATGCGGCTGCCCCCCATTTTCTGTGGCCGTTTGCGGTCCGGTACGCCGCGCATCAGCTCAACCTCTGGCCCCGTGTCTCCTTGCCGGAGACCTCGCCCACACTGCTGTGGACGGGGAAGGTTGGCAATGCGTCACGTTTCCGGGTCTGGGGTGCTCGTGCCTTTGTCCGCGATACCACCGCGGACAAGCTCTCCGCCCGCACTGCTCCCTGTGTTTTCCTTGGCTTTGTCCCTGACGCGCCTGGTTGGCAGTTTTACCACCCCACCTCGCGCCGTGTCTTCCCCTCTCAGGACGTCACGTTCGACGAGTCGGTTCCCTTTTACCGTCTCTTCCCCTGCCGCACTGCCCCTCTCCCCCCCCCGCCGCTCTTCCTCACTCCAGGTGCTCCCCAGGTAGACCCCCTCCCCGCTCCCGGTCGTGCTCCTTCAGGTGTGTCTTAGGTAGACCCTCCTCCCTTGACTTCGCCGATTGAGGTCACTGGTGACTCGGGTCCTGCTGAGGGTGGTCCTGCTCGGGGTGCTGCTTCTGGGGGTGCTGAGCCTGGGGGTGCGGAGCCTGGGGGTGCTGAGCCTAGAGATGCTGAGCCTGGGCGTGAGGAGTCTCGGGGTACTGAGCCTGGGGGTACTGAGCCTGGGGGTGCTGCACCTGGGGGCGCTGAGGCATCTGGTGAGCAGTCTCCCTGGAGCGGCTGTCTCCGTAGTCGCTCCGCTGGTACCTCGCCGCTGCACTCTCGTCGTCGACTCCCTCGCTCTCCACAGCAGCTGCGTGAGTGGTACGTTGGCCGTCAGGGTCGCACTGCTGGAGCTAGGGGCCCTGCTGCGGGAGGCGCTGGAGCTGGTGACTCTACTACTGGAGTTGTTTCTGCTGGAGGTTCTGGAGCTGCTGAGGGTGCTGGAGCTAGAGGTTGTAGAGCTGCTGAGGGTGCTGGCGCTGGAGGTTCTGGAGCTGCTGCGGGTGCTGGCACTGAGGGTTCTGAGTCTGCTGTTGCACGGTCTCCTTGGAGTAGCCGCCTTCGTCCGCGTGTGCCTCTCACCTCACAGCAGCTGCACGACTGGTACGGTCGCCATCAGGGTCGCGCTTCTGGAGCTCGGGGCTCTGCCGCTGGAGGTACTTCTGCTGACGTCACTGGAGCTGGGAGTGGTGCTGGTCCCGGAGGTGCTCGTACTGGAGGTACTGGAGCTGCTGGGGCTGGAGGTGCTGAGCTTGAGGGTGCTGCTGCTGGAGACACTGAGGCTGGAGACCCTGGGACTGGGGGTGCCGGTTCTGGGGGTGCTGCTGCTGCTGGAGCTGCTGGAGGTACTGGGACTGCTGGGGGTCCTGGAGCTGCTGGTGCTGGTAGCACTGCACAGTCGCGCCTGTTCTTTGCTCCGCCATCTCCGTCGTCTCAGCCACTGTCTGACTCTGTGCTTCGCCAGGTTCTTCGTCTCCCTTCGTCTACTGGTCTTCCGTTACAGCCTGGCTCACCGCTGCCTACTCCTTCTCCTTACACTGAGCAGCCAGGGGGTCTTACTGAGCGTCGTGAGCCTGCGTCGCGTCCTGTCTCGCCTGTCCGTTCTGGTCGTTCCGGTCGTCGTGTTCCTGGTTCGTGTCAGCCGGCTGTCCCCGGCACCCACCTTGTAGTCGGTCGTCCTTCCTCTCCTCCGCAGAGTGTTCCCTTGCCGTCCCCTCCTGCGTCTTCTCTGCCTACCGTTCCTGAGCCTGAGTCTGACCGCGCTCGTGCTGCTCACCCTACTGTCACGCGTCTGCTAGCCACAGTTGTCACTGACCCGTCGTTTGAGTCTACTGCTGCGTCTGCCTTAGTCGCTGAGCTTGTTGACTTTGCTGCTGCCTGTCGTCTAGACTACGCCGCTAGTCTTGTTGCTGAGTCTGCGTATGTCTGTCCTCCGTCCGTCGGGGGTGAGTATGCTCTTGGCACGGACGTCCTTGAGGACAGGCAGGAGGACCTTGAGTGTCTTGCAGCCGCTGCGCCTCATCTCGTGTCCATGCTGCTTGCCCCTGAGGGAGACCCGGATGCTCCAGACATCCCGACCCCGCGCTCTTACGCAGAGGCGATTACGGGTCCTTACTCCTCTCAGTGGCAGACAGCCATGGACGCAGAGATAGCATCCTGGAAGTCCACAGGCACCTACGTCGACGAGGTTCCCCCTCCTGGGGTGAACATCGTCAGTGGCATGTGGATTTTCAGGGTGAAGCGGCCGCCAGGTTCTCCACCTGTCTTCAAGGCTCGTTACGTTGCTCGAGGTTTCAGTCAGCGAGAGGGAGTTGACTTCTTCCAGACCTTCTCCCCCACCCCGAAGATGACCACTCTTTGGGTGCTGCTGCACGTTGCCGCTCAGCGTGACTACGAGCTTCACTCTCTTGACTTCAGCACAGCTTTCTTGCAGGGCAGCCTGCACGAGGAGATCTGGCTGCGCCGCCCGCCTGGCTTCACCGGGTCGTTCCCTCCTGGTACCCAGTGGAGCCTCCGGCGGCCGGTCTACGGTCTCCGCCAGGCGCCACGTGAGTGGCACGACACACTGAGGACGACACTTGCGGCTCTTGGGTTTGTTCCGTCGACTGCTGACCCGTCGCTGTTTCTGCGCACCGACACTTCGCTGCCGCCGTTCTACATCCTCATGTACGTCGACGACTTGGTCTTTGCCACTGCTGACACTGAGGCTCTCGCCCTGGTGAAGTCGGAGCTGCAGAAGAGACACACGTGCACAGACTTGGGTGAACTGCGCAGCTACCTTGGCTTGCAGATCACCCGGGACAGAGCACGCCGCACCATCACACTGACTCAGTCACACATGGTGCAACAGGTCCTTCAGCGCTTCGGCTTCACCTGGTCCTCAGCACAGGCCAGTCCTCTGGCTACAGGTCAGTCGCTCTCAGCTCCACCTTCGGACGAGTCCGTAGAGCCGAGTGGTCCTTACCCAGAGCTAGTGGGCTGCCTCATGTACCTGATGACGTGCACACGACCTGACCTTGCGTACCCTCTTGGCCTTCTGGCTCGCTACGTGGCTCCTGGTCGGCACCGAAAGGTGCACATGGATGCTGCTAAGAGGGTACTGCGCTACTTGTGCAGTACATCGGGCATGGGGCTCGTGCTTGGAGGACGGGGCGACGTTGTCCTCACTGGTCACTCGGACGCCTCTTGGGTTGACGACCAGGCTACGCAGCGGCCGTCACAGGGTTACACCTTCAGCCTTGGCTCTGGTTCAGTTTCTTGGCGTTCTACACGCTCGTCTTCAGTTCTCAGCTCCAGTTGTGAGGATGAGATCTACGCCACAGCCATGCCTGCACAGGAGTTACGCTGGCTCACCTACCTGCTGATCGACTTGGGAGAGCGGCCTCGTTCTCCTCCAGTGCTGTATGTCGACAACAAGGCCGCCATTGCCTTGTGTCAGGAGCACTGACTGGAGCACAGAACGAAGCACATCGCTCTGCGTTACTTCTTGGCTCGAGAGTTGCAGCAGCGTGGTCAGCTTCGTCTTGCACACGTGGCCACTCGGGCCAACACTGCTGATATATTCACCAAGGCGCTTCCACCTGGTGATCATCAGCGTTTCTGCACTTTGTTAGGCCTTGTTCCCACGCTTCCTCACTTGCTGTAGGCTTTGTTTGTACTGTGATCTATATGTATACCTGCATGCTTGCTCTTGTAGGTAGATATCACTGTGCTGTTGTTGTTACACATATATCTCTGCATGTGAACTGGCCTTGTGGCCTTTTTTTTGCTTGTGCTCAGACTGCGTGGTGACGTTGTGATCCACCCTGAGCTTGTTTTGCACTTGCTGTCTGGTCTTGTGACCCTCTGTTCTCCCCCACCTTGCCTATGGGGGTGTGTCAAACATATGTTTATATGTTATAGTTTAGGTAGGCTTTAGTGGGGTACTCACTGTGGGGTACAACCCCTTAGGTTTTGATTTTGTACCAACTCTCTCGACATTCACCCTTCATACTATTCTAACAGATTTGTGTGCTCGCGTGTTGGTAGATTAGCTTGCTTGCCTCCTGTTAGCGTAGACTTGTGCCTCTCCAGTCTAGGTGCTTGTGTTTCTGCTCTAGGTGCTTGTGTAGCTTCCACACCGGGTTCACCATAGGCTGTGGCGTCCTTGTCCTTCACGCTGGACTCTGGCGCGTCGCAGTGCTTCTTCTGCGACCACACGACACTCACACCGCTCCTTGCTCCAGTACCGGTAGCCCTGGCTGATCCTTCCTCAGGACCAGCCATGGCACGCAGCTCTACCACCCTCCCGTGCCCTGTGGTCCCCTCTGGTGTCCTGCGCGGCCTCCACATCCCCTCATTCACTCGGAACTTGGCGGGTGTTGGATACCTCCAGGACAGGGGGATCACCATTACCTTTGTGGGGGATGGGCGGATTGCAGTCTGTACGGACGCTGTCACTGGCAGAGTTTTGGCCACGTTCACCAGGGAGCCGTGCTCCGGTCTCTATGTCCTCCACACTGAGCACTCCCCGATGTCCACGTCACCTCAGGTTGCTGCGTCCCCCCAGGTTCCTGTACCTCCGCTGGTTGTCGAGTCCAGTCAGGTAGCTGCGTCCCCTCCGGTTGTCGCGTCTTGTCAGGTTGCTGCGTCTTAATCGTGTCGGTCTTTCACCCACCGGACCGTCCTGTGGCACCACCGTCTTGGCCACCCGTCGATCCCTCGCCTCCGCACTATGGCTAATCACCGTCTTGTCTTAGGTCTCCCTCGCGTCTTCCCGTCTCTCCCTCCCTCGCCTGCACCCCCGTACACTCCTTGCGTCGCCGGCCGTCTTCGTGCCGCTCCGCACTCCTCCTCTCTTCGTCCGGCCACTGCTCCCGTCCAGACACTCCACTTGGATGTCTGGGGCCCTGCACCTACGCAGGGACCTGAGAGGGAGCGCTACTTTCTGGTGGTCGTCGACGACTTCTCCAGGTACACCACGGTGTTTCCTCTCGCGAAGAAGTACGAGGTGATTTCTACGCTGATCCGGTGGCTTCTAGCCACTGAGGGAACTCGTGGCCGTCGTGTCTCCTGTCTCCACTCTGACTGTGGGGGTGAGTTTCGCTCAGGCATTCTTGCCGGATTCTGCGGCGAGCAGGGCATTGTACAGTCCTGGATGCTGCCGGAGTCCCCACAGCAGAATGGGGTTGCTGAGCGCCGCATTGGCTTGGTCATGGACATCGCCCGCACGTCCATGATTCATGCCCGTGCGCCCCATTTTCTGTGGCCCTACGCGGTTCGCTACGCCGCTCACCAGCTGAACCTCCAGCCGCACGTCTCGCGGCCAGAGGCTTCACCGACTAGTCTTTGGACCGGGTCCCCTGGTGTTGGGTCAGCCTTTCGTGTCTGGGGCTGCCTTGCGCTTGTCCGCGACACCTCTGCGGACAAGCTCTCGGCTCGCGCCGTCCCCTGTGTCTTCCTTGGTTTCCCGGTAGCCTCGCCCGACTGGTCCTTTTACCACCCGCCCCTCCACCAGTTCCTAGACTCCCGTGACGTCCGGTTCGACGAGTCAGTGTCCTACTACATCCGGTACCCCTGTAGAGGACTCCCGGTTCCCCCTCCCCCCTTTTTCCTCGCACCCTCTCTTCCCCCTGCTCCCGCTCCTCCAGTACCCCCACCCCCCCTGGTCCTGCCCCGTCAGGTGTGTCTCACGCTACCCCTCTACCCTCGGTTGCGCGTCAGGTAGCGTCTCTCTCCTCGCAGTCCTCCTCACAGTCCCCTCAGTAGCCTTCGGCACTTCCGCGACAGGTTACTGTGGACTCGGTTGGTGTTGGAGTTGGAGGTGCAGCCACTGGCGGTACTCAGTTTGGGGGTGCTCGTTCGAGGGGTGCTGGAGCTGGAGGTGTTGGCACTGGAGGTGCTAGTTCTGGGGGTGCTGGAGCTGGAGGTGCTGGCATGGGAGGTGCTAGTTCTAGGGGTGCTGGAGTTGGAGGTCCTGGCACTGGGGGTGCTAGGACAGGGGGCGCTGGAGCTGGGGACCCTGACCCTGTTGGTACCCCTTCTGGGGACACTGGTTCTGGGGGTGCTAGTTCTGAGGCGACTGGAGTTGGGGGCACTACGTCTGTAGAGAGCACTCCGCCTCCCCACCGCCACGAAACGCGTTACCAAGCGGCCTGCCGGCGTGCGCGCGAGGAGCAGGAGCGGTTGGAGCGGGAGTTGGACCTGCTGGAGCACCAGCAGCAGCGGCAGCAGCAGCAGCAGCAGCCGCATCCACCACCGCAGCCGCAGCAGCTCCCTCTGGAGCGGCAGTTGTTCCCGCCCGTGAGTGGCCTCCGGGCCCTTGGTCTTCCCTCCTCTCCTCCTGTCCGCCCTCCGTCTCCTCCTGCGTTTGGTCCTACGTTTTCTCCTCCTGACGCTCGTCCGGTGGTCTGGTCTTCTCCTCCACCGCAGTCTCCTCCTGTTGTCCGTCACTACCATTCCCGTCCTTGTCCTCCGAGTGCTCGTCCCTCGTCCCCCGTTAGCGACCTCCACACTGCCCTCCTTTGTACCTCTCCTCGTCGTTCTCCTCCTCCGGTGTCAGTTCTCCCGTCTCCTCCTCTGTCTTCTCTTCATGTCTCCCCTAATCCTATCTTCGACTACTACCCGTGCTATTCGTCCTGTTGTCTCCCGCGTTCTAGCCACTGGTGTCACCGACCCTCATTTCTCTCCGTCGTCTGTCTCGGCTCTCACTGCTGTTGTCGCTGACTTTGCCGCCGCCAGCCGTCTTGACTACAGCACTCGTGTGGTGCCCGCTCCGCCTACCCGTCCTCTGTCCGTCGGGGGTGAGTTTGCCCTTGGTTGTGACGTCCTAGAGGACAGGCACTCTGAGCTGGAGTACTTGGCAGCCGCTTCTCCCACTCTATGTGCCATGCTGCTTTCCCCTGAGGGAGACCCCGACGCCCTTGACATACCGACTCCTCGCACGTACCGTGAGGCAGTGTCAGGGCTGTGGGCCTCTCAGTGGAAGGCGGCCATGGATTCAGAGTTGGCGTCTTGGAGATCCACAGGCACGTACGTCGACGCAGTTCCTCCTCCCCGGACGAACATAGTTGATGGCATGTGGCTCTTCAAGGTGAAGCGGCCGCTTGGATCACCCCCGGTGTTCAAGGCGCGCTATGTGGCGAGAGGCTTCAGTCAGCGCGAGGGAGTTGACTTCTTTAAGACCTTCGCTCCGACCCCGAAGATGACTACACTTCGGGTGTTACTACACATAGCAGCACAGTGTGACTACGAGCTCCACTCCCCCGACTTCTCCACTGCCTTTCTCCAAGGACGACTGCACAAGGAGATCTGGCTGCGCCTTCCTCCTGGTTTCACTGGTACTTTCCCTACTGGGACCCAGTGGAGCCTGAGGCGACCAGTCTACAGTCTCCGCAAGTCGCACCGTGAGTGGCACGACACTCTTCGCTCCACGCTTCGTGACCTAGGATTTCGCCCTTCCTCTGCTGACCCGTCACTGTTTGTTCGTGCCGGCTCCACTCCTTTCTTTATACTCGTCTACGTCGACGACTTGGTCTTTGCTACACCAGACAGGGCAGCTCTGGCTGAGGTGAAGTCCGAACTGTAGAAGAGACACACGTGCACTGACCTTGGTGAGCTGCAGCACTACCTTGGCCTGCAGATCACCAGGGACAGAGCCGCTCGCACCATCACGTTGACTCAGTCACACATGGTGCAGCAGGTCCTTCGGCGGTTCGGGCTTCAATTCTCTACCACACAGCCCACTCCTCTTGCTGTAGACCACAGACTCACCGGTCCCTTCCTCGACGAGCCCTTTGAGCCCAGTGGTCCCTACCTAGAGCTTGTTGGCTGCCTCATGTACCTTATGACCTGTACTCGCCCGGACCTCGCCTACCCTCTTAGCGTCCTCTCTCGCTTTGTTGGACCTGGGAGGCACTGTCCTGTTCACTGGACGGCTGCCGTGAGGGTGACGAAGTACCTGGCGACTACATCAGGCATAGGGCTTGTGCTTGGAGGTGTCAAACTTATATCTACTATAGTCTGTTTAGGCTGTAGTGGGGTAGTCCTTAGAGGGTACAACACTTTTGTGTTTACTACTTGTACCCTTCTGCTTTCTAGTTCAATCATTCATTCCTCATTATTCTCACATGGTATAGAGCAGGTTCCCTAGTGGAACTGTTTTTTGGGCCCACCACTAAGATTAATCTTTTTTTTTCCTTACCTGCCCGACGCGCGCGTCGCGCCTGCCCTTCGAGGCCCTTCGCGGCCCGTAGCGGCCCCTTTTCGGCCCGTAGCGGCCCCTTCGCGGCCCGTAGCGGCCCCTTCACGTCCCGTAGCGGCCCCTTCGCGGCCCGTAGCGGCCCCTTTGTGTCCCGTAGCGGCCACTTCGCGGCCCGTAGCGCCCCCCCCCCCCCCCCCCCCCCCTACCTGGCCCGTCGCTGGCCCACTACCCGCGCGTCGCCCCTTCGGGACCCGCGCGTCGCCCCTGCGGGACCCGCGCGTCGCCCCTCTTGCGTCGCGCCGCCCCAACGGGACCCGGGCGTTGCCCCCCGCACATCGCGACGCCCCTGCGGGACCCGCGCGGCGTCGCCCCTGCCCGCTGAGGCGCCCTGCCCTATCCCGCGCCCGCCCTTTGGACGGCCGCCTTTGCCCCGCCCTGCAGCAGCTGCCGTCGCGGCCCTGCCCCGCCCTACAGCAGCCGCCATCGCGGGCTGCCCCGCCCTGCAGCAGCTGCCGTCGCGGCCCTGCCCCGCCCTGCAGCAGCTGCCGTCGCGGCCCTGCCCCGCCCTGCAGCAACTGCCGTCGCGGCCCTGCCCCGCGCTGCAGCAGCTGCCGTCGCGGCCCTGCCCCGCCCTACAGCAGCCGCCGTCGCGGGCTGCCCCGCCCTGCAGCAGCTGCCGTCGCGGCCCTGCCCCGCCCTGCAGCAGCTGCCGTCGCGGCCCTGCCCCGCCCTGCAGCAGTTGCCGTCGCGGCCCTGCCCAGCGCTGCAGCAGTTGCCGTCGCGGCCCTGTCCCCGCCCTACTACAGCTGCCGTCGCGGCCCTGCCCCGCCCTGCAGCAGCTGCCGCGGAGATCCCTGCCGCGGTCGCGGCCCCTCCCTACCGCTGTAGCGACCCCGCCGTCGCTGCCGTCGTGCGCCTGCCCTTCCCACCACTGGTGAGCACTGTCCTGCCCGCGCTGCTACTGCTGTTACTGCTGCTACTACTGCTACTGTTGCTCCTGTTGCTACTGCTGCTACTGCTGCTCCTGCTGCTCCTGCTACTACTGCTGCTCCTGGCGTGGCCAGATGCAGCTCCAGGGCCGTCCTTGTGAGTCCCTCACGCCCCAGCAGCTTCGTGAGTGGTACGCTAGTTGGGGTTGTCGGGGTGGCAGTAATGGGATTCGCCCTGGAGTGGGTAGTTCGGGAGCTTCTGGTAGTGGCCAGGTGCAGCTGCAGCGTCGTCCGCGCGAGGCTCTTTCGCCCCAGCAGCTTCGTGAGTGGTACGCGCAGAGTAGAGGGTCGCTGAGTCCTGCTCGCTGCCCGTACGTCATTCGCACGGGTGTCCGGACTGGTCAGCCTTGCGGGACGGTTGGTCACACAGGGTCCCGCTGCTTCGCCCGTCTGAGCGACGCTTGGAGTACAGAGTTTGGCGACGACGCTGAGCTCCCCGACTGGGTGGAGCTGCTTAGGCAGAGGGTAGATATATTTGCTCTTGACTATGATGCTATCCTCACTGCCATGTATGCATTGTCTACTAGTGCTGAGGGTGCCTGTCACGTATGTCTGCCGCCTGACCCCGGTATCCAGTCTGCTGCTCTAGGTGCTGGTGAGGCTGCTGCTCTAGGTGCTTGTACGTCTCCTGCTCCACGTGCTGGTGAGGCTGCTGCTCTAGGCGCTGGTGAGTCCCCTGCCCCAGGTACTGGTGAGTCTGCTCTCTCTGGTGCTGCGCCTGCCGCGGTCTTGCACACTTTCACACTTGACTCTGGTGCTTCGCGCTCTTTCTTTAGAGACAGCACCACGCTCACGCCGCTCAGTCGGCCTGTTGCGGTCTCCCTGGCTGACCCCTCAGGGGGCCCAGTCCTTGCACACTCCTCCACTGTCCTACCGTGTCCTGCGGTCCCGTCGGGCTTGCTGTCGGGACTCCACCTCCCCTCGTTCTCTACGAACCTGGTGAGTGGAGCTGACCTCCAGGACGCGTGGGTTGACCAGTTCACCCCTGGAGGTCAGCGTGTGACCCACTGCACTTGCTCTCGGACGGGCCGCCACCAGGCCACGTTCACCCGTCGGCCAGGGTCGAGTCTGTACACACTGACTACTGCGCCTCCTCCGGTCTCTGCGTCTGGTCAGGTAGCTGCGTCAAGTCAGGTGTTTGCTGCCGCGTCCAGGTCTAGTCCTGCGTCTGCCCCCTGCTCGTGTCGTCCTCTGGCACACGAGACTCTCCTTTGGCACCACCGCCTTGGTCACCCCTCCCTGCCTCGACTTCGAGGTATGGCCTCCCGTGCCCTTGTCTCGGGTCTACCCAGGTCCCTCCCTCCCCTTCCTCCAAGGCCTGCCCCCACCTGTGTTCCTTGTGTCGAGGGCCGGCAGCGCGCCGCCCCTCACTCCTCCTCGTTTCCTCCGACTGTGGCTCCTCTGCAGACTCTTCACATGGACGTGTGGGGCCCAGCCCGCGTCCGTGGACAGGGTCACGAGCGCTACTTCCTCCTGGTCGTTGATGACTACTCGCGTTACACCACAGTCTTCCCCTTGCGCAGCAAGGGTGAGGTTCCTGAGGTGTTGATCGACTGGATCCGCGGTGCTCGTCGCCAGCTCAGTGAGAGTTTCGGCTCAGACCTTCCTATTCTGCGTCTGCACTCGGACAGAGGCGAGGAGTTTTCCTCCGACCTCCTGAGGGCCTTCTGTCGTTCGGAGGGCATCCGCCAGACGTTCACGCTTCCGGCCTCCCCGCAGCAAAATGGGATTGCTGAGCGCCGCATTGGCATGGTCATGGACGTTTCTCGTACGTCCATGATCCATGCGGCTGCTCCCCATTTTCTGTGGCCGTTCGCGGTTCAGTACGCTGCGCATCAGATCAACCTTCAGCCTCGTGTCTCCTTGCCGGAGACCACACCTACTCTGCGGTGGACGGGGAAGGTTGGCGATGCGTCCGCGTTCCGTGTCTGGGGATCTCGAGAATTTGTCCGCGATACTACAGCGGACAAGCTGTCCTCCCGTGCCGTTCCCTGTGTCTTCCTTGGCTTCCCTCCTGACGAACCCGGGTGGCAGTTCTACCACCCCACCTCGCGTCGTGTTCTGTCCTCTCAGGACGTCACGTTCGACGAGTCGGTGTCGTACTACCGTCTCTTTCCCTACCGCACTGCCTCTCCCCCCCCCCCCCGCCGCTCTTCCTGGCACCAGGTACTCCCCTGGTACACCCCCTCCCCCCGCAGGGTCCTGCCCCCTCAGGTGTGTCTCAGGTAGACCCTGCCGAGCCGGTCGAGGTAGCTGTCGACTCAGGTGCTGCTAGGGGTGCTGACCCTGCGGGTGCGGGGACTGGGGGTGCTGAGACTGGGGGTGGTGAGTCTGGGGGTGCTGAGTCTGGGGATGCTGAGACTGGGCGTGCTGAGCCTGGGGGTGTGGCGCCTGAGGATACTGTGTCTGGAGGTGCTGCGCCTGCGCGTGCTGGGTCTGGAGGTGCTCTAGGTGTCCCGTCGCGGCGGGAGCCCCTCTCTCCACAGCGGCTTCGTGAGTGGTACTCTCGGCAATGTCGGGTTGCTGCTGGAGGTGCTGCTGGTGCAGGAGCTGCTGGAGGTGCTGGCGCTGCTGGAGGTACTGCTGGTGCTGGAGCTGCTGGAGGTGCTGCTGGTGCTGGAGCTGCTGGAGCTGCTGGAGGTGCTGGTGCTGCTGGAGGTGGTGCTGGTGCTGGAGCTGCTGGAGGTGCTGCTGGTGCTGGAGGTGGTGCTGGTGCTGGAGCTGCTGGAGGTGCTGCTGGTGCTGGAGGTGGTACTGGAGCTACTGGAGGTGCTGGCGCTGCTGGAGGTGGTGTTGGTGCTGGAGGTGCTGGAGGTGCTGCTGGTGCTGGAGCTGCTGGAGGTGCTGCTGGGACTGGAGACCTTGAGGCTGAGGGTACCGGCTCTGTCTCTGATGTTTCTGGAGGCGCTGTGCGGCCGCGGCCGTACTACGTTCCGCTCCTTCAGCAGGTTCTTGGCTCCCCGCCTCCTCCTGGTCCTCCTCCTCCTTTCCTGAGTCCACCGCCTGTCCAGTCCCAGTCGCAGTTGCAGCCGGCCTCTCTGCTGCCTGTTCCTTCTCCTTACTCTGGTCCGACTAGAGGTCTTACGGAGCGTCGTGAGCCTGAGTCTCGTCTTGTGTCGCCTGATTCTCGTTCTGCGTCGCCTGTCCGTACTATTCGCGCTGGTCGTGTTTCACGTCCGCGTCTTCCTCCTGTCCCAGGCACTCACTCTATGACACTGCGTCCTTCTACTGCTCCACAGCGCGTCCCTCTGCCCTCTCCTCCTGCGTCCTCTCTTCCTGACGGTCCGGACCCGGAGTCTGACTCCCTTCGTGCTGCTAGTCCTACTGTCACGCGCTTTCTGGCCACTGCTGTCACTGACCCCCTGTTTGAGTCCTCTGCTGCGTCTGCTCTTGTTGCTGAGCTTGTTGACTTTGCTACAGCCTGTCGCCTAGACTACGCCGCTAGTCTTGTTGCTGAGTCTGCGTCTGTGTCTGTCTGTCCTCCGTCCGTCGGGGGTGAGTGTGCTCTTTGCACGGACGTCCTTGAGGACAGGCAGGAGGACCTTGAGTGCTTTGCCGCTGCTTCACCTCATATCGTGTCCATGCTGCTTGCCCCTGAGGGAGACCCGGATGCACTAGACATCCCGACCCCGCGCTCTTACGCAGAGGCGATAGAGGGTCCCTACTCCTCTCAGTGGCAGGCAGCCATGGACGCAAAGATGGCTTCCTGGAAGTCCACAGGCACCTACGTAGACGAGGTTCCCCCACCTGGGGCGAACATCGTCAGTGGCATGTGGATCTTCAGGGTGAAGCGGCCGCCGGGTTCTCCGCCTGCCTTCAAGGCGCGTTACGTTGCACGTGGCTTCAGTCAGCGACAGGGAGTTGACTTCTTTCAGACCTTCTCCCCTACCCCGAAGATGACCACTCTTCGGGTACTGCTGCACGTTGCTGCTCAGCGTGACTACGAGCTCCACTCGCTTGACTTCACCACAGCCTTCCTACAGGGCAGCCTGCACGAGGAGATCTGGCTACGCCGCCCACCTGGCTTCACTGGGTCGTTTCCTCCTGGTACCCAGTGGAGCCTCCGGCGGCCAGTTTACAGTCTTTGCCAGGCGCCCCGTGAGTGGCACGACACGCTCAGGACGACTCTTGATGCTCTTGGTTTTGCTCCTTCCACTGCTGACCCTTCTCTGTTTCTACGCACTGACGCTACTCTGCCGCCGTTCTACGTTCTTGTGTACGTAGACGACCTTGTCTTTGCTACTGCTGACACGCAGGCACTCGCCCATGTGAAGTCCGAGCTACAGAAGAGACACACGTGCACAGACCTGGGTGAGCTGACAAGCTATCTTGGCTTGCGGATCACCCGGGACAGAGCACAGCGCACCATTACCTTGACTCAGTCACACATGGTGCAGCAGGTCCTTCAACGCTTCGGCTTCACGTACTCCTCGCCACAGTCCACTCCTCTGCCTACCGGTCACTCGCTCTCAGCTCCACCTTCGGACGAGTCCGTAGAGCCGAGTGGCCCGTATCCAGAGCTTGTGGGCTGCCTCATGTACCTGATGACTTGCACACGACCTGACCTTGCATACCCTCTCAGCCTTCTGGCTCGCTACGTGGCTCCCGGCAGGCACCGAAAGGTGCACTGGGATGCTGCAAAGAGGGTGTTGCGATACTTGTGCAGTACATCGGGCATGGGGCTCGTGCTTGGAGGACGGGCTCGAGTTGTCCTCACTGGTCACGCAGACGCCTCCTGGGTTGACGACTTGACTACGCAGCGGTCGTCACAGGGTTACACCTTCAGTCTTGGCTCTGGTTCTGTCTCTTGGCGGTCTACCCGTTCTTCTTCTGTTCTTAGCTACAGTTGTGAGGCTGAGATCTACGCTGGAGCCATGGCTGCACAGGAGCTTCGCTGGCTCACCTACCTGCTGACCGACTTGGGAGAGGCGCCTCGTTCTCCTCCAGTTCTGTACATCAACAACAAGGCCATGCTGGCCTTGTGTCAGGAGCACAGACTGGAGCACAGAACGAAGCACATTGCTCTGCGCTACTTCCTTGCTCGAGAGTTGCAGCAGCGTGGCCAGCTTCGTCTTGCTTACGTGGCCTCTCAGGCCAACACTGCTGATGTTTTCACCAAGGCACTTCAGCCTTGTGATCATCAGCGTTTCTGTACTGTGTTAGGTCTTGTACCTACTGTGCCTCACTTGTTGACTTCTTGACTCTACTTGTACTGTACTCTATATACTTATACCTGCATGCTTATACTTGCTAGGTTGTGTTCACTGTATTGTTTGCTTTCCTTTATATAACTCTGCATGTGAACTGGCCTTATGGCCCTTTGCTTGTGCTCAGACTGTGTGGTGACTTTGTGATCCACCCTGAGCTTGCTTTGTCTTTCTTGACTGGTCTTGTGACCCCTTGTTCTCCCCCACTTTGCCTATGGGGGTGTGTCAAACTTATATCTACTATAGTCTATTTAGGCTGTAGTGGGGTAGTCCTTAGAGGGTACAACACTTTTGTGTTTACTACTTGTACCCTTCTGCTTTCTAGTTCAATGATTCATTCCTCATTATTCTCACTGGAGGGACTCGGCCAGTTGAGCTGATTGGCCTCTGTGAATCTTCTTACGCTGACGACCTGGAGACTCAGCGCTCGACCCAGGGTTACTGTTTCAGTCTGGGAGCTGGGGGTGTGTCGTGGAGGTCCACACGGTCATCGTCGGTGGCTTCGTCCAGTGCAGAGGCAGAGATCTACGCCAGTTCTATGGCTGCTCAGGAGCTTCGCTGGTTGACCTTCTTGCTCGCTGACCTTGGTGAGCGACCTCACACTTCTTCGACCTTGTTCGCTGACAACAAGGCCATGATTCTCTTGTGTCGCGAGCCTCAACTGGAGACCAGGGTGAAGCACATCAACGTCCGATACTTCCTCCTGCGTGAGCTATAGCGACGCGACCAGGTGCACCTGGACTTTGTGACCTAAGAGGCCAACACTGCTGACCTCTTCACCAAGGCCTTGGCGCCTGGTGATCACCACCGGTTCTGTGTGCAGTTAGGGCTTGTTGAGGCAGGTCCTCGGTTTCTGTAGCCTTGTTGCTTTCTCTGCTTGTTGTGCTTTGCTATTATATATCCTAGTGAACTCTTGAACTGGCCTTGTGGCCGCTTGCTTGTGGTCAGAATTTGTGTGGTGTCCTTGAGATCCACCCTGAGCTTGCTTTGCTTCTTGCATTGAGTGGTCTTGTGACCGTTTGTTCACCCTGCTTGCTTTGATGCCCCTCACTTAGCCTATGGGGGTGTGTCAAATGTTGATATTTGTGATAGGCTATAGTGAGGTGCTCCTTAGTGAGTACAACTCAGTTAGGGTTTGCTATTTGTATTACCCACATTCCTAATCTCATAATTCCGTTGCATTCCTACTTTGAGACAACACTGCAGAAAGGCGACCTGCCAACACAGCAGGTCGACAGTGTGCCAAAGCTGCAGCAGAGCGGCTGTCCAACGTTGCCCCGTAGAAGACAGCAGTGCGCACGCTCGCAGGTGCGCACAGCCGATTGGCCCGACTTGCACCGTTGTGCATCCGTCGGTTGTTGTCTGCGCCTGACGAGCCACATCGACTTTGGGATACCAACCCGAAGTCGCCTTCGTCATCGCGACCTCGACGACGACCTCGACGACATCGCGACCTCGACGACGACCTCACCCTCAACAGCAGGCTCATCGACTTCGGCGAGCAAGGGAACCGTCGCCGTCAAGGTGTCCGTCCGCGGGTGTTCCTGCGTCCACCCCGACGCCGGCCCAAACTTCGCCTTCCACACCTCCAGCAACATCGTCTCGTAGAAGATCACCTCGATCGACGTGACCACCTTGTCGGTCAGGTCGAGCACCTCCCAGCCCTTACTCTCCGGCGACACACCCAGGTGAAGCCCCCAGCGAGCTTTTGGCGCCAGCTTTCAACCGCGCTGCTGCTCAGGAACCATGAACTGCACCATGCAGCCCCACACCCGCGCCAGTGTGAGGTCGGACTTCTTCCCGGTTAGCAGCTGGTATGGAGTCGTCCCCGGTGGCGTCGTCGACCGCTCCAAGCAGTTGCGCACCCAGATAGCTTGTCGTAGAGAGAGGTGCCACCAGTGGTGCTGCACGCCCATGTGCAGCAGCATTGTTCTCACGGACTCGACGGCTGTGCGCATCTCCCGCTCAGCCATGCCGTTCTGCTGCGGAGTGTAAGGGCACGTCAGGTCGTGGACGATGCCCTTGCCGTTGACGAAGTCAGTGAACTCCTTCCCGAGGAACTCCCCTC
Source organism: Closterium sp. Naga37s-1 (assembly GCA_947471745.1). Taxonomy (NCBI): domain Eukaryota; kingdom Viridiplantae; phylum Streptophyta; class Zygnematophyceae; order Desmidiales; family Closteriaceae; genus Closterium; species Closterium sp. Naga37s-1. The sequence continues at coordinate 224,050 of CANJKZ010000799.1, read as the reverse complement.
CCCGGTGTGAGCGGAGCATCAGCACCTACTTCTTCGCCTGCCGTTCCACCAGCACCAGCCACTTTTGGAACTCCCACAGCACGTTGCTCTTCTTAGCGACCGGCATCACCCACACAAATCGAGTGTGGCGATCCTTCAGCTGCAGGAAGTACAAGCTGCCATCCTTGGCAGCAACCCAAAATGGCCCACACAATTCAATGTGCACGACAGCCAGCGCCTCCTCGGCGTCTGAGCCTTTGTCAGGGAAGGTGTGCCACGCCAGCTTTCCTCCGACGCACGAGACACACGGCGGGTATGCTCCGGTCGACGGATTGATGTTGAGCCTAGTAGCAACTTCATGCTTCGCCGAGCTCTTGATCGTGTCGACCTCGACGTGCGTGAGCCTTAAATGCAACCGGTCAAGGGTCGACTTCGTCGCCGAGACGATCGTCCGTAGAGCCACCACCTCGGTCGACGACGATTGCGTCGAGTAGGGGCGAAGGTTGGTGCAGAGGACTCGTCCGTTGTAGCGTGCTCGACCAAGCACCTCCCCGATCGCGGCGACGAGCAACATCTCGTCGCCGTCGTCCTGCAGCTGCACTCCGCTCTCCTTCAGCTAGCCAGCAGATAGCAGGTTCGCCTGTACGCCCGGAACATAGAGCACGTCGGGGATGAGGACCCGCTTCCCGGCCTCCCTTTGCAGGGCGACGGTTCCGCGACCCTCGATAGGCTGCAGCGCCCCGTTGAATCCACGCACGTGCTTCACATCGTCGCTCGGTGCCATGTCGACGAAGACCGCCTTCGTCCCCATCAGGTGGTGGGAGCAACCGTTGTCGAGCAGCACCACCATCGGGTTTGCCTGCACAGCTGCCGCCACCGCCTGGAAGTCCTCGCCTGCCTCCGGCGCCAGCGAAACCGTCGGCTCCACTACGCCGACCATCGAGCACGACGCCTCCCCGTCGCCTCGGCGCTTACCGCTGGAGTTATCGACGTCCTTCGTCAACGACGTCTTCCTCGACGCCTGCTTCTCCTTGCGTGGCTTTGCATCTCGACGTGGGCGACGGCTGGTCGATTGACCGCGTCCTCCCTTGGTGTCGTCCTTGTCGCTGTCATCGCGGTCGGGACACTCGTAGGAAAGGTGGTCGGGGTCATGGCAGATCCAGCACTCCCGCCGTCGACCACCACCCCCTCGGCCCTTGTCCCGCGTCCACCTCTTCGCATTGAAGTCCTTCGTCGACCGCCCACCTCTGCTACCACCTCCGCCCGGCTTCCTGCGCTGCCATTGCTGCTGATTCAGCTTCGTCGGTGTAGCGTAGTTTGCCTGAGAAAGGAGCTCCGTGTGCTGTTTGGCCTCCTGCATCACCTTGTCTTGAAGATTGTAGCTGGTGATGGAGTCCTCGTCGAGGGACTCACACGTGCCGGGTACCATTATCATCCTCTTCATGAGGTTGTAGCCGCGTGGTAGGCCCTTGACGATATTGGAGATGTAGAATGCCGTCGAGTATTCGGCGCCCGCCATCCGCATCTCAGCCAGGATCCGTCGAGCACGGTTGCAGTAGTCCATCGCCGACTTCTGCTCGCCCATCCGAATGTGTGTCATCTTCTCCTCCAGTTGTCCAATGTACAGATCGTCCTTGACCTGGTACGTAGATAGGATGAAGTGCCATGCCTGGTGACCAGCATCCAGTCGCTCTCGAAAGCTCTTGAGCGCCAGCTGCACCACCGGCGACCAGCACCTCAAGATGACCATGAAGGTGAGCAAGTGAGCCGCACGAAACTCCCCGCATAGCCCGACATCGTCCACGGGCGTAATTGTCACTGTGCCGTCGGCGAAGCCCTTCAGCCCGGCGACCTCCAACTGAGGTTCTATCGAGGTCTTACAGAGCGTCGTGAGCTTGTGTCTCATCCTGCCTCACCTGTTTGCGCTGTTCGCACTGGTCGTCGTGTTCCTTGTCAGCGTCCTCCTCCTGTCCCCGGCACGCACCATATGGCACTTCGTCCTTCCTCTGTTCAACAGCGTGCCCCCCTGCCATCTCCTCCTGCGTCCTCTCTTGCTGACGGTCCGGAGCCTGAGTCTGACTTAGTTCGTGCTGCCAGTTCTACTGTCCCACGTGTTCTAGCCACTGTTGTCACTGACCCTTCGTTTGAGTCTGCTGCTATGTTTGCCCTAGTTGCTGAGCTTGTTGACTTTGCTGCTGCATGTCGTCTCGACTATGCCGTTAGTCTTGTTGCTGAGTCTGAGTCTGACTGTCCTCTCTCCGTCAGGGGTGAGTGTGCTCTTGGCATGGACGTCCTTGAGGACAGGCAGGAGGACTTTGAGTGTTTTGCAGCTGCTGTACCTCATCTCGTGTCCATGCTGATTGCACCTGAGGGAGACCCGCATGCACAAGACATCCCGACCCCGCGCTCTTACGCAGAGGCGATTACAGGTCCCTACTCCTCTCAGTGGCAGACAGCCATGGACGCAGAGATGGCGTCATGGAAGTCCACAGGCACTTACGTCAACGCAGTTCCACCTCCTGGGGCGAACATAGTCGATGGCATGTGGATTTTCAGGGTGAAGCGGCCGCCGGGTTCTCCGCCTGCCTTCAAGGCTCGTTACGTTGCACGAGGCTTCAGTCAACGACAGGGAATTGACTTCTTCCATACCTTCTCCCCTACCCCAAAGATGACTACTCTTCAGGTACTGCTGCACGTCGCTGCTCAGCGTGACTACGACCTTCACTCTCTTGAGTTCAGCACAGCTTTCTTACAGGGCAGCCTGCACGAGGAGATCTGGCTGCGCCACCCACCTGGCTTCACTAGGTCGTTTCTGTGCAACCTCCGGCGGCCAGTCTACGGTCACCGCCAGGCGCCTCACGAGTGGCACGACACACTGAGGACGACGCTTGCGGCTCTTGGGTTTGCTCCTTCTACTGCTGACCCGTCGCTGTTTCTACGTACCGACACTTCGCTGCCGCCGTTCTACGTCCTCGTGTATGTTGACGACCTGGTCTTTTCCACTGCTGACACTGAGGCACTGGCCCTTGTGAAGTCGGAGTTGTAGAAGAGACACACCTGCACTGACCTGGGTGAGCTGCGCAGCTATCTTGGCTTGCCGATCACCCGGGACAGAGCACGACGCACCATCACCCTAACTCAGTCACACATGGTGCACCAGGTCCTTCAGCGCTTCGGTTTCCAGTTCTCCTCGCCACAGCCCACTCCTCTGTCTACCAGTCACTCGCTCTCAGCTCCACCTTTGGACGAGTCCGTAGAGCCGAGTGGCCCGTATCCAGAGCTTGTGGGCTGCCTCATGTACCTGATGACCTGCACTCGACCTGACCTTGCCTACCCTCTTAGCATCCTGGCACACTACGTTGCGCCCGGGAGACACCGGCCAGAGCACTGGGAGGCCGCTAAGAGGGTGTTGCGCTACTTGTGCAGTACGTCGGGCATGGGGCTCGTGCTTGGAGGACGGGGTCCAATTGTCCTCACTGGACACGCAGACGCTTCTTGGGTTGACGACTTGGCTACGCAGCGGTCGTCACAGGGTTACACTTTCAGCCTTGGCCCCGGCTCTGTTTCTTGGCGGTCTACCCGCTCGTCTTCTGTTCTCAGTTCCAGTTGTGAGGCTGAGATCTATGCAGGGGCCATGGCTGCACAGGAGTTACGCTGGCTCACCTACCTGCTGACCGACTTGGGAGAGCGGCCTCGTTCTTCTCCAGTTCTGTACGTAGACAACAAGGCCATGATTGCTTTGTGTCAGGAGCACAGATTGGAGCACATAACAAAGCACATCGCTCTGCGATACTTCCTTTCTCGAGAGTTGCAGCAGTGTGGTCAGCTTCGTCTTGCTTACGTGGCCACTAGGGTCAACACTGCGGATATATTCACCAATGCACTTCAGTCTGGTGATCATCAGCGTTTCTGTACTGTTTTAGGCCTTGTGCCTTCCTTGCCTTACTTGCTCACTGCGTGACTTTGCTTGTACTGTGATCTATGTACATACAAATGCATGCTTACTCTTGTTAGGGTATGATCACTGTACTGTTTGTTCTCTTTTATATAACTCTGCATCTGCAATGGCCTTGTGGCCTTTGTTTGTGCTCGGAATGTGTGGTGGTTTCGTGATCCACCCTGAGATTGCTTTGCTTTTCTTGACTGGTCTTGTGACCACTTGTTCTCCCCCACTTTGCCTATGGGGGTGTGTCAAACTTATATATAGCTTACATTGTGTAGGCTGTAGTGGGGTAGCCCATAAGGGGTACAACCCAATTAGGGTTAGTACTTGTACCCAACTCTTTCATAGTTCGTTCATTCTCGTTCGTTAGTTTGACACCTGCAGCAGTGGACCGAGGATTAGCGCGGAAACGTCGCCCAAGCTTACACCAACAATGTCCAAAGCTTCGTCTCACCGGAAGATGAGGCAGCTGCAGCTCACCTTGACCGTGACCTTGCCGACAAACATCCTGGCGTACCTCCTCGCACGTGCAATGACGACGACGATGATGATAATGATGACGCCCCTGCGCCAAGACCATCACGACGCCATGACACTCCAAGCAACCCACCGCCAGCACACGAGAGCGACGACGAAGACGTGGTTGAAGTAACCACTCAGGAAGTCGAAGGCACGGCTAATGTCACAGGCCTTCAACTACTCGGCCTACACACCGCTATCACTACCGCCCCACGCATCACCGAGCCTAAGAACCCACGAGAGGCCCTCACGGGCCCACACGCCAAGGAGTGGCGAGCAGCGATGGATGCGGAACTGAAAGCACTGGAGTTGTGCGACACGTGGGTCCTCGTCGATCGTGCAGCAGTGAAGGGGAGGAGGGTGCTAAGAAGAAAATGGTTTTTTCGCCTAAAGATAGCCGCTGACGAAACTATCGAGCGCTTCAAGGCACAATGGGTCGTTCTTGGCTACGACCAGTGCCACGGCATTGACTTCGACCAAACCTTTGCCCCCGTGAGCCGCCATACCTCTTTGCGAATTCTACTCGCCATCGCAACCGCTAAACACCTGCGGCAGATCGACGTCAAGAACGCATTTTTGTACGCGTTGGTCAACGCAACCATCTTCGTGGAGCAGCCACACACCTACGGGGAAGGAGATCCTAGGGTCTGTTAGCTGAAGAAATCACTCTACGGGATCAAGCAGGCGTCGCAACTCTGGCAGCAGCACCTGCACAAAATACTCCTTAAGGTCAGCTTTAGGCAGTTACCGCACGACCCGGGAATGTACCGCCTCCACTTCAAGGGCGACTACATCCTTCTGATAGTCTACCTCGACGACCCGTTGTACACCGGCACCTGCAACAAGCTCCTCAACCAGTTCGAGGCAAACCTGGCGCATCGCGTTGAGATCACCATCAACCACTAAGTCACACAGTTCTTGGGGCTGAACATCACTTACGGGCCAGAAGCAATTCATATGTCAGCCTCCAAGTATGCCGAACAGCTGGGGGAGCGCTTCAAAATTTCGCCCGCACCACTCTCAACCCCCTATCACACCCCCAGCGCCAACTACAAACCGGACAACAAACCTCTCTTGCCCGCGGGTGCCTGCTGTTCGCCTCCGTCACCTGCCGACCTGACCTTTCGTACATCGCTAGCCAACTGGCATAGAACTCCCGCAAGCCAGTAGCAAAGAACCACATGGGCCTGGAGTGCGCCCTAAACTACTTCATATCCACACCTGACATCGGGCTCTCCGTCTCCACGCTGACAACAATATCTTTCAACCTCACAGGCCACGTGGACGCAGATCATGCCGCTGACCCTGCCAACCGACGGTCATGAATCGGCTTTGTCTTCCACCTGAAACCAACAGGCCCAATCTCCTGGAACTCGCATGATTAGGAACTGGTTGCCCTTTTATCAACTGAAGCAGAGTACATCGCCGCAACAGTTGCAGTTAACAAAGGACTTTACCTGCAAGAGCTACTGCAAGAGCTTCTGCAGGAGGCAAAAATCCCAACTTCTCCTACCTACTGCATTCACTGCGACAACCAGAGCGCCATCAAGATTGCGAACAAGCCGGGGTTCCTCAACCAAACGAAGCACATCGCGCTCCGTTATTTTTTTCGTCAGGGACGAAATCGACCAGGGCAAGGTTGACCTCGCGTACTGCCCCACCACCAAGATGGAAGCCGACTTCCTCACCAAGCGACTGCCACGTCAGCAGTACCAGCACTGCTCCAATTTGATCGGAGTAGTCAAGAGAGTCAGCCCCCAACACGTGCAGGAATGAAGGGGGGTGTTGCGATATGAAACTTAATGAGAAGGCATTCCTGTACACTGCAGGAGCCGACTCTACCGAGTACGAAGTCGAGGAGTCAGAAGAATCAAACGACACCAGCAACCGTCAGATCAAGACTGATGCAGGCAGAAACATTTGAAGTGAAAAGAGTGGGAATAGGTTTGAAATGGGTTCCCGCGCCGCACGGTTTGCAATAAGGGAATGTACCCCTTAGAGTACATGGCCAGTCTAGGCCGTTTCGTATTCCTTTGTATTTCTTATATAAACTCGATGTATGCATGAATTTATTATCTCAGTCATTTATATTCACTTTGAACTGAGGTCAACACTTCCGCTGCAACAAACTACCCGCGATCAACCTTGAGCCGATCCCTGGCTAAGTCCTTTTAGGATTATAGCACTTATGAGATCGGTTTGAGACCTTGTGCGACAACCAAACCTAGCCACCATGCTCTCCTTATCATGCTTCAAGACCAGAGCTCTTGCCAGGATTCAGGCCTGTCTGAAATCCCAAGGGAAAAGCATTTTCGTCTGACGTTCAGACGGGCAAAAAATTTTGGTCTGAATTTTCAAACGAAAGTTGTAGCTATGTCTGATTTTCCAGACGAATGTTTTACATGGTCAGATTGCGGTAATAAACCTTCGACCATAACATGATTCAGTTTCTAACAAGTATGAAATGAATGCGCTGCTGGGGGGGAAATTGGGCTTCGAGGGGCTGTGTTACGCGAAGGACCAGGGGGTTGGACAGACTTGAGGGGAAGGGGGCTGGGTCGAGAGAGATGCAAGGGAGCTGGTGGGTGGGGGGGGGAAGGGAGAATGGACTAGGGTTGCGAGAGGAGCGAGGGAACGAGCGAGCGAGGTGAGGCTGGGCTGGTAAGGGGCGAGGGGCTTTGTGGAGGGGCTCGGTTTGGAGAAGCGTGAGAGACTCAAGGGGGCAGGGAAGAATGAGAGGGGGAGGGGGAGGGCTACTACAGAAATTGGTATCATATGATTTTTTTCTCGATATCTGAAAATTCAGACGAAATATAATGTTTGGTCTTTTTTTTCAGACGAAACAAAAGCATCCATCTAGTGGTTTAGATGAAATAAAATTGCTGGTATGAGAAATAAGACGAAGCCAGAAAAATATGCCTGAATTCCAGACCATCAAACCGATTTGGTCTGATAACAAGAGCCCTCAGATACCTATTCTCCTCTTTAGTATTCATGGACGGTAAAGTGCTGAGGTTATCGGTCGAAAAATGACTGTGGGGCGTGGCCCGTGATGGCCGACCACTGCTCAAATGAGCGGTTCACAGTGTACATGTTGTGTGGTTTGCCCTCGAGATGGTATTTTAGCCTAGCTCTTCCATGTCATTGCTGATTCCACGCACGCATCCCACAAAAAAATCAAAAGTGGCTCGCACTGTATGCCACCACATCTGGTAGAGTGGACAAATCCATGCATCAACATGGGTTCTTTATGTGCAAAGATTTCATCTAGATGCCCGTGAATATGTGGTCGGTGAACATGTGGTTGCCTGGTCACCCTCATTTACAGTGTACACATGATGTTCATTTGAGGAGATCACTGTTGCCTTAATCTTTGGGCGTTTAAGTGATTCTTGCATTTCTCGAAGGTTTCGTGAATTCGCACCTAGCAAAAAAGGGCTTGTAAAAAAAATGTAACTCCCTGTTCACTGTTTGACTCCGGTCTCTTCAGTTTGACTTCGATTTCTGTGGTTAGTATTAGTTCATAATCACGGCAACTTTCTCAGGGGGGCTTGTAAAGTGGGTGCAACTAGCTGGTGCAAAAAGCTCGAGTGCAGACTTTCCATCAGGTGCAGGGCAAACTCGCGTGCAGGGGTTGAGCATCAGGTGTATGTAGATGTCCTTGTTTCACAGTATATTTTCATCCAGGAAACCCACTATACCCCCACCCAGACATTCTAGAGAACCCCGACAATAGGCGCACCGTCAATGTGATTTTGTATGACCTCCCCAGCGATCAGTTTGAAAAGTGTAGAGCCAACTGCTTTCAAAACTGTTGTTTTTCTCCCACAGTCCACACGTTTCGTGTCCAAACGTGCTGCATCGGGAAACATCTCTTGTACAGTTGCACGTACAGCACAGCACAACCGTACACACTATCGACACAATGACCTTCACTAGGTCATAGAAAGCAGCTCGCTGTCTCCACGGAGTGACTGGAGTTGAGTCGAATTTGCGGAGATAACTCTATCAACGGGAGCTAGACTACGGGCTAGGCACGGGGTAGGAGGGATCTCTGCGTTCGTTCACTTAGTCATTCTCTAGCACTTGTGCAATCACAGGGCAAAACCACAAGAGTTTCACTAGCAAAAGTTGAGAACAAAAAGGTAGCAACTAGATTGACAAGGTAGACTACATGAGAAGCCTAGCATACAAGTCGACCATCGGCTCAGCATGAAGGCGACTTGCCAGCTGGTCGACCTCAGGTGTCCTCAGGCATCCTCAGTTGACCTGCAAGGCTGGCGTGCCAACAAGCCACCACAGGTCACCACACGTGCTCATGTGCGCACACCTACTTCGCAGGTGCAAGGTGACGGTAACGACATGCACCGCCACGCACATTGCGCAGGTGCCAAGTTGACCACATGTCGACGGTTGCACCTGAGGAGTCCTATTGACCACGTGCCACCGAACTGCAGGTGGACATTGCCAATCAACATGGGTGACAGTCGCGAACCTTGCAGACCTCGTCGTCTGGGTAACCTGGTCTACCAGGCAACCATGTCGACCAGGTGTGTCATCCCAGGCCCATCGACTGCCCAGGTCGACGACCACCACATGTCGACCTCACCAGGTCGACCACTCCCCTGGTCGACCAACTCCAGGTCTACAACCCACCTGGTCGACCAACTCCAGGTCGACCAGTACACCTGTCAGCCGACCACACCTAGTCGGCTTCCCCTGGTCGGCGTCACCCAAGTCGACGCCCTCCACTGGTCGACCTCCCAAGTTGACCAGCCGAAGTTGGCGCCCTCCCAAAGTCGGCGCCCTTGCAGTGGCCCTTGTGCGGGTCGACCAGGCCCGTCGACCAGCTCGCCCACTGTTGCAGGTCGGCTGCACTCCTCACACCCGACCCCGAGGTCGGCTTCGCCCAAGCGAGGACGGGGCCAACAACAACTCCCGTTGACACTCCCCTGCCGCGTTCACGCTTGGGCCCCCAGCCCAGACGGCAGCACTACTTGGAGAATAGCTCGTCGGCGTGCACCCAACACACAGCACGCCGGTCACCGCACCAGCCATGAAAGAGGGCAAGGCAACTACTGCTGCACGTCGTCGTCACCATCGCCCACATCGACTAGGCGCACCTGGCCGATTGCAACGGAGCACCGGTTGAAGGCCGGATAGTGCAGTGCCTTCGTCAGGAAGTTGGCTGGCTGCTCAGCGGTCGGGATGTACCTTAGTGAAAACTTCCCGCGCTTCACCATATGCTGCAGCCAGGCTTGTTGTCGCTCCATGTGCTTGAGGTTGCCCATCAACCCAATGCCCTCGGCGACTGTGATGGCCGACTTGTTGTCAACCCGAAGGATAGTCGGCATCCCGGCGTCCAGCTGCCGGAATTCTGCAAGGAGGAAGCAAAGGCGACGTCCCTCCTTGCCGGCTTCGGTTGCCGCCACGTACTCCGACTCGGTCGACGACAGCATCGCGCAATTGATGCGCTGGCTTGACCAAGAGACGGCGGCCCCTCCAAAGACAAACACGTAGCCGCCCGTGCTCGTCCGGTTCTGCTTGTCGCCGGCGTCGTCGGCGTCCACGTAGTCGACCAGCGACTCTGCTCCACCGCCGAACTCCAGGGCGGTGTCACGGGTGTTGGCGAGGTAGGCGAGGCAGCGGTCCACCTTGTGCCAATGCTGGTTGCTCCTCACAGTGAGGCCGCTCCCTAGCTTGCTGCAGGCAAAGGCGATGTCCGGCCTCGTCGTCGTCGCCGCGAACTGCAGCAAGCCGACCTTCTGCCGGTACTCCTCCTCCTGGCGCACCTGTGCCTCCTCGTCATCGAAGGTGAGTGTGGCATAGGCGTCAAGCAAAACCGGAGTCTTCGGGGTGCGCCCGTTCTGCTCCTTGTCGAGGAACCGCCTACGCAGCTTGTCGACGTAGCCCTGCTGGTGCAGCCACAGCTTCCTCACCGACCTGTCGCGCACGATCTCCAGCCCGAGGTACTTCTGCACCGGCGAGATCTCCTGCAGCTCGAAAGTGGCCTTTAGCAGCTCCTTCAGCTCCTTCAGCATTGCTGCACTGCTGCTGGCGGCGAGCAGATCGTCGACGTAGACTAGCACCCAGCAGGTCACCTTGTCGTTGCCGACTTTGAAGTAGAGCGCCGTGTCGACCTGGCTCTTCGTCCAGCCAGCGCCCAGCAGCACACCGTCGAGAGCCCTGTACCACAACAACGGCGACTGCTTCAGCCCCTAGAGCCTCTTCAGCAGCTTGCACACCCGGCCGGTCCTGTCGTTGAAGTAGTCCGGCTGGTACATGTACAGCAACCGGTCGAGCTTGCTCTGCAGGAAGGCGTTCTTCATGTCGAGCTGCATTAGGTTGGTGTCAAGGACGGCGACGATGCTGAGGAAGATCCTCAGCGTGACGTAGCTGCTCACCGGCGCATACGTCTCGTCGTAGTCGGCGCCATACACTTGCGTGAAGCCCTTCACGACCAGCCTTGCCTTCTCGCGCTCGACAGTGTCGTCGATGTGGTACTTCATCGTCAGCACCTACCGGTTCTTCATGATGTTCACTCCCGGCGGGTGTTCGACCAGCTCCCACGTCCCCATGCCGACGAGGCTGCGGATCTCCTCCTCCGTGGCGGCCTTCACCGCCTTGCCCTTCCAGCTCGCCAACGCCTCCTTCACCGTCATCGTCGAGATGTCCCAACGGTGCTCGGGGTCGGCGTGCATGTTTGGGTCGAGCTCCGGAAAGTCTTCGTCCTCCTTGGCGTCGTCGTACTGCAGGTTGTCATCGACCTCGTTGTACGCCGTGGTGAAGGCAGCCGGTACGTAGAAGTCGGGCGGCCTCCGAATTCGGCCTGATTGCCGTGGTCCACGCTGGATCTCTACCACGTCACTATCGGTGGACTCTTCAGCATCCCCTCCATCGTCACCAGCTTCACCGCCCTCATCGTCCAGCTGCACCTCAGCCGGCTTCCCTGCCGACTTCTCCCTTGTGGTCGGCTCCTCTGTCGACTGCCTGGTTGCGGACTGCTTCTTGGTCGGCTTGGCTGCTACCTGCTCCCCTGTCAGCTGCTACCTTGTCCCTGCCCCCTTTGCCGACTTCACCACCGTCAGCTGCACTTCCTCGGCCTGCTCCTCTCCTGGCGGCGTCGACTTCACTCTCACGTCGACTTGCTGGATGTCACGTCGACCACCGGCGATGCACTTTGCCAGCGCTACAGTCGACGCCCCACTTCTCCCCTCATCGCCAGAGGCCGACACCGGAGTCAGCCCACGCAGGTCGGCCACAAGGGAGGGCCACGGGGGGTAGGGGAGGGGAAGGGAGAGGGGACATCCTCAACGTCCTCAGCAGCAGGCTCACCGACCTCGGCGAGCAGAGGGAGTGTCGTCGGCGAGGTGTCCGTCGGCGGGGTGGTCGGCGTCCGGCCCGACGCTGGCCCGTGCTCCACCTTCCACACCTCTAGCGACATGTTCTCGTAGAACACCACGTCCGACGTGGTGACTACCCTATTGTCGGCGATGTCGAGGAGCTCCCAGCCCTTTCTCTCTTCCGACACGCCGAGGTGAAGGCCCCATCTGGCCTTCGGCTTCACCTTTCCACCACACCGTTGGTCGGGGACCAAGAACTGCGCCATGTAGCCCCATACCCGGGCCAGCGACAAGTCGGGCTTCTTCCTGATCTGCAGCTGGTATGGCGTCGTCCCCGGCTGCAGCGTCAACCGCTCCAGGCAGTTGCGGACCCAGACGGCCTGCTGCAGAGCGAGATGCCACCAGTGGTGCTGCACGCCCATGTGCAGCAGCATCGTTCCCACCGACTCCACCACCGTCCTCATCTCGCGCTCCGCCATGCCGTTCTGCTGCAGGGTGTAGGGGCAGGTCAGGTCGTGGACGATCCCCTTGCCGTTCACGAAGTTGGTGAACTGCTTCCCGAGGAACTCCCCTCCCCGGTCAGAGCGCAGCATCAACACCGACTTCTTCGTCTGCTGCTCAGTCGCCGCCAGCCACTGCACGAACTCCTGCAGCGCATCCGACTTCTTGGCGACCGGCCTCACCCACACGTAGCGGGTCTTGCGGTCCTTTAGCAGCAAGAAGTACAGGCTGCCATCCTTGGCAGCCACCCAGAATGGCCCGCACAGGTCGACGTGCATGACGGCCAGCACGTCATCGGCGTCGGAGCCCTGGTCGGGGAAGGTGTGCCGCACCAGCTTCCCGCCGACGCACGAGACACGCGACAAGTCGGCGCCAGACGGCGACTTGAGGTCCAGCCCAGTGGTGACCTCGTGCTTTGCCGAGCTCCGGATGGTGTTCATGCCGACGTGTGCAAGCCTCGCATGCAGCTTGTCCGGCGTCGACTTTGTCACTGAGACGATCGCCAGTAGGGCCACGACCTTCGTCGTGGGCGTTGTCGACTTCGCCGAGCAGGGACACAGGTCGGTGCACAGGACTCGCCCGGTGTAGGACGCCCGACCGAGGACGTCTCCCGCCGCCGAGACGAGCAACATCCAGTCGCCGTCCTCCTACAGCTTCACACCGTTCTCCCTCAACTGACTGGCCAAAAGAAGGTTTTCTCGCACGCCCGGGACATAGAGCACGTCGGGGATGAGCACCTGCCTCTCGGCCTCCCCTTGCAGAGCGACAGTGCCGCGGCCCCATACTTCCTGCAGCGCCCCATTGAAGCCGCGCACGTGCTTGACGTCGTCGCTTGGCTGTACGTCGACGAAGACCTCCTTCGTCCCCATGAAGTGGTGGGAGCAACCACTATCGAGCAAAACTACTGCCGGGTTTGCCTGCACGGCGGCCGCCATCGCCAGGAAGTCCTCGCCGGCCTCCGACGCCAGCGAGACAGTCGGCTCCACGACGCCGACCAGCGAGCACGATGCCTCTTTGTCGTCTCGCCCTTTGCCGCCAGGTGAGGAGTCAGCGTCCTTCGCCGAGGTCGACGACTTGGTCGACTGCTTCTCCTTGCGCGGCTGGTTTCTGCCTTGACGGGGACGACGGCTGCCAGACCTCCCGCGGCCTCCCTTGGCATCGTCGTCGTTGGAGTCACTGCGGTCAGGGCACTCGAAGGAGAGGTGGTTGGGGTCGCCGCACAGCCAGCACTCCCGACGTCGACTTCCTCCTCCACGACTGCTATCCTTGGCCGACTTCTTCTTGTCGGCATCCTTGGTCGGCTTCCAGCCACTACTACCGCCGCCAGACTGCCCGCGCTGCCCCGGTCGACCACCTTGCTTCACCGGGGCAACGTAGTTCACCTGTGCAAGGAGCTCCGTGGGCTGCTCAGCTTCCTGCATCGCCTCATCCTGCAGGATGTACGAGGTAAGAGAATCCTCGTTGAGTGTCGCCCTACTACTTGGCGCCAACGACAGTCGTTTCAATAGATTGTAGCTGCTCGTGAGACCTGTGATAACGTGCGTGAGGTACGACGCCGTCGAGTAGTGCACGCCGGCCATCCTCATGGTGGCGAGAATTCGCCGAGCCCGGTTGTATTAGTCGGTCGCCGTCTCCTCTTTGCCCATCCGTATGTGCGACAGCTGCTCCTCAAGCTGGCCGATGTACAGGGCGTCGGTGACCTGGTACGTCGACTTGATGAAGTGCCATGCCCGGTGGCCGGCATCGAGGTACTCCCTACATGACTTCAAGGCGATCTGCATGCCTGGCGAGCAGCACCGCGAGATGACCGTGAAGGTCAGCAACTGCACGGCGCGAAACTCCGCACGCAAGTCGGGGTAGTGTTGCTCCGGCGTCGCCACAGTGCCCCTGGCGAAGCCGATCAGCCCAGCCATCTCCAGCTTGGGCTCGATGGCTTCCTTCCAGGTGAGGATATCAGGTCGACCAACAAGCAGGGGGGTGACCGAGATCCTGTCCGGCGTAAACTTGAAGTAGCTGTAGCTCGGTGCAATCCCGCCCGCTGTCACGTGGGTCGCCGACATCGGCGACAAACTGCTTCGTCGACCTCCGACATCGCCTTGTGAGGAGCCTGCAGCCGTCGACGACCGAATCCCTCGCGCCTGAACACCGCCAACCTCATCGGCATGTATCACACCTCGCTGCCTCGACGTGCCTCCCGCATTGCTGCCGACTTGGTCACCACCGGCATTGACTCCCACGTCGACGCCGCCCTCGTTGTTCACCGGTCGAGGAGAAGCTGGTCGAGCAGGGTGCTCTTCTCCCCACACCGAGCGGATGCCTGCCTCGATGACCGCCAACAGTAGGTTTGGCCCGTACTTGTTGGCCTCATGGCGTCTCCTTGCGTCCTCCAGCCGTGCCTCCAGGGTGTCCACCACTCCTGCGTCACCTACGGCACCTACCATAGTGACTTCAGCACAACTGCCGGCCTATAAACACGAATTAGGTAAGTGACCACTACGTTGACCTGACTGAAGGGGTAAGTCGTGTGCCGTCCACGCTCACCGCACCATGCAGAGATAACTCTATCAACGGGAGCTAGACTGCGGGCTAGGCACGGGGTAGGAGGGATCTCTGCGTTCGTTCACTTAGTCGTTCTCTAGCACTTGTGCGTTCATAGGGCAAAACCACAAGAGTTTCACTAGCAAAAGTTGAGAACAAAAAGGTAGCAACTAGATTGACAAGGTTGACTACACCAGAAGCCTAGCATACAAGTCGACCATCGGCTCAGCACGAAGGCGACTTGCCAGCTGGTCGACCTCAGGCGTCCTCAGGCATCCTCAGTTGACCTGCAAGGCTGGCGTGCCAACAAGCCACCACAGGTCACCACACGTGCTCATGTGCGCACACCTACTTCGCAGGTGCAAGGTGATGGTAACGACATGCACCGCCACGCACATTGCGCAGGTGCCAAGTCAACCACATGTCGACGGTTGCACCTGAGGAGTCCTGTTGACCACGTGCCACCAAACTGCAGGTGGACATTGCCAATCTACCTGGGCGACAGACGCGAACCTTGCAGACCTCGTCGTCCGGGTAACCTGGTCTACTTGGCAACCATGTCGACCAGGTGTGTCATCCCAAGCCCGTCGACCGCCCAGGTCGACGACCACCACATGTCGACCTCACCAGGTCGACCACTCCCCTGGTCAACCAACTTCAGGTCAACAACCCACCTGGTCGACCAACTCCAGGTTGACCAGTACAACTGTCAGCCGACCACACCCAGTCGGCTTCCCCTGGTCGGCGTCACCCAAGTCGACGCCCTCCACTGGTCGACCACCCAGGTCGACGACCACCACATGTCGACCTCACCAGGTCGACCACTCCCCTGGTCAACCAACTTCAGGTCAACAACCCACCTGGTCGACCAACTCCAGGTTGACCAGTACAACTGTCAGCCGACCACACCCAGTCGGCTTCCCCTGGTCGGCGTCACCCAAGTCGACGCCCTCCACTGGTTGACCTCCCAAGTCGACCAGCCGAAGTTGGTGCCCTCCCAAAGCCAGCGGCCTTGCATTGGCCCTTGCGCAGGTCGACCAGGCCCGTCGACCAGCTCGCCGACTGCTGCAGGTCGGCTGCACTCCTCACACCCGACCCCGAGGTCTGCTTCGCCCAAGCGAGGATGGGGCCGACAACAACTCCCGTTGACAAAATTGAGTCGAGTGGAGCTCAACTGGAGCGCACATTTCATCAGCAAGAGCCACCGTGAGGGTTCTCGTGTCGATGTATTTTGCCATGCCTTGCCAGATCAAGGCTAAGATCCAGGTTTACCCTTCCGCGGAAAGGTAAATGGTGAAGAGTATGGAAGAATGGCAGGGCAGTTCGATTTAGGGTGACCAGCCAGCTACGACACTGCAGATTCGAGAGAACTCGTTGAGCCAATCACCATCCAGAGAACCCAACTTCTCTTAGATTACTGTTATTTTTCGTCCAATTTACCATATCATGGTGAATGCAAACACATCCCTGTGACAGCCGAAACGCGAAAGCTTGTTTCAGCAGGGAGAAATTGAGGCATCAGTCCCAAATCTCCGCTCCGCTATGGCCTCAAATTGGGGCATCACCTCCCGAGGAGTTGGAAGCACTTGAAAGCTTCAATGCTCTGCATGCATCAACCAGTCCCTTCAATACTAGTGTTTGTGTGTTTGTTTCTCCCTCCATCTACTTAGTAGTACTATCATACCATTACCGATGCCCCCTGTGTGGTTGCATCCCTGAGAAGCGATTGCACCCCGGCAGTGGAGGACCACCAGAGGTAAAAAACGTTCAACTTGCGAGGATCTATTAGTCGAAAAGTGCGACTAAAACTTTCCGTCGTTTGAAACGATGGGAAAACTCGGAAAAGAAGGGGAAGTCTGCAACGGGAGTCCGAGGGTTAGGGCGAAAAGGGCGAGAAGAGTTTCCTACTAGCGCGAAATTTCCAAGGATTTCTCGTGAGTAGGGGATGGGGGGGACGGATCGAGCGGCGTGGCGGTGATTGTTGGAGCAAGCGATGGAGGGGGGAGATGGTGAGCTGGACAACGAAAATTTCATGGAGAAGATGCGGCGACGACTAGATAGGTGGTACTTAGCCTCTTCTCGTTTGCTTTTGTTATGTTTTTTTTGTTTTGTTTTATTTTACATTCCAAACGTACCCTCTTGAAGTTCAATTGCCCTCGCAGTGAGCTGAACAACGACATTTCAGCAAATGATGACTACGCGACGACGTCTACTGAGTCTGGAGGCAAAGCCGCTGCCTCTACCTACAACATGAGGCTATAGTGGGCTAAATTCTCTCTGACAATGCACAATTTCAGCAACATATATTACTATCTGCTTCGGTCAGTTTCAGCAGAGTCACTACTCACGTGTCCATCCGGGCCCCTCTCAGCATGTGACTGTCCGCAGGAGCGGGAGCTGCCGAAGTGAAAGTGAACGTGAGGAAGAGGGGTCAGGCCAGTGCCAAACACACTCCCGGATTGTGGAAGGGCCTTCCATTCCCTCCATCCCCCATGCTTTCTCCCACACCCCACAGCGTGAGAGCGTCTTTCTCCCCATGATATAGGTGTGCTTTGAGGGGGTGGGCGTGTCCGCCAAGGTGCAAGTGCGGGCGAGGACTCCCAAGCACCCCTCCCATCTTCTACCCCCCCCATCCCCCACAGCGTAGGAGTGTCGTTCCCTAGAGTGGAGGTGCGCTTTGAGGGGGTGAGCGCGTCTGCCAAGGTGCAAGTGGGGGCGAGGGGCCTACCCACGCTCTTCAACCAGCTCGCCAACTCCACCGGGGTAGTGCTGAGGGAGCTGCGGCTACTCAAGGACCATCGCCGCCTCTTCCTCGCTCTTGACGGTTGCTCTGGCATCATCAAGCCTGGCAGGTAGGCTTGTGAGTCGTTGCAACGAATCGTTGCTGAGGGAAATGCGGCTAGCCTGGACCAGTGCCGCCTCTTCTTCGTCCTCGGGTGCGGCGATTGTGGCCATGTTTTTGCGACGCCTTGAAAGGAAGAACCCTCGAGATCCTTTCACCAATCATCACCAACCAGCACCAGCACTTAGCATCATCCCAAATTTCGCAACTCACAGCATCACCCTCAGTATCCCAGCATTGATCATCACCAGCGGCCCCACCCATTCCTCCCAACTCATAGAATGACGCTGCTGCTCGGCCCGCCAGGCAGCGGCAAGTCAACCCTCCTCAAGATTATATTTTCGGTGCTTCATCCTAATCAGCACCTAATCTCCCGCCTTTTTCTACGCAACACCACACCATGTGCTCTTCCCAACTCACAGGATGACGCTACTGCTGGGGCTGCCAGGCAACGGCAAGTCAACGCTGCTGAAGATCCTGGCAAGGAAGGAGGAGAGGGAGCTGGGCGTGCAGGGCGAGGTGACGTACAACGGCCGCCCAAGGAGCCAGTTTGTGCTGCCGCGCTCCATGGCGTTTGTGCCTCAGACGGACACCCGCATTGGCGAGATGACTGTCCGGAAAACCCTCCAGTTCTCTGCTCGCCTGCAGGGGCCCGGCCACCAGTCAGGTGAGTTCTTGAGGATGGCTATAGAGCAGGTGAGTTCTTGAGGATGGCTACCGGGCAGGTGAGTTTTTTAGGATGGCTACCGGGCAGGTGAGTTCCCCCTACCGGGCAGGTGAGACTGTCTGTGGGGAGACTCTGAAGTTTCCCACTCGCCTGCAAGGGCCTGGCCACAAGGAAGGTGAGGTTTGGGGAATTTCGCAACCCTCTCTCCCTCCCTCCCTTCCTTCTCCCTCCCCCCCTCCTTCCCTCCCTCCCTCGCTCCCTCCCTCCCTCCCTCCCCCCCTCCTTCCCTCCCTGCCTCCCGCCCTCCTTCCCTCCCTCCCTCCCTCCCTCCCTCCCTCACTCCCTCCCTCCCTCCCTCCCTCCCTCACTTCCTACCTCCCTCCCTCTCTCCCTCCCTTCCTACCTCCCTCCCTCCCTCCCTCCCTCCCTCCCTCCCTCCCTCCCTCCCTCCCTCCCTCCCTCCCTCCCTCCCTCCCTCCCGCCCTCCCTCCCTCCCTTCCTACCTCCATCCCTCCATCCCTCCCTCCATCCCTCCCAGCATCATCTCTTCTTTCTCGATGGTCTTCATTCGCCTCATCACCCAGTAGGTCATTCTCCCTCCCCTCCCTCCCCATACAGACCTATGTTAGCGGCTGGAAGAAACCACTCTCCACTCGAACATTCTTCTCTCCACTCCCTCTTCTCTTCCCCCCTCATCTCCCAAATCCCTCGTCTCCCAACTCCCTCCCAACCCCTCTCGCCTTATTCATTGCTCATTTTGCACCCTTCCCCCATACCCTCCCCGCTCAGACCTATTTCAACAGCTGGAAGAGAAATAACGGGATGCGGGAGTCCAGCCTGATGACATGATGCAAGCTGTTATGAAGGTAGTGATGACAGTTCCTCCCTCCCCACCAACTCCCTCTCCTCCCTCGTGTGTTATTCTAGTGCACATGGCAGCGTATGTGTCCCCCATTATGGCGACTTACATGCATGGCACACATACGTGTTTTAAATTGGAAATGTATTGTTATTTTATTAGTGCTCGCATGACACTTGATGCCACTCCAATCCAATATGCGCTTAGGATCGAAACACCACATCACCTCCACCCTTCCTACCATATAATATTTCTCCTCCCTCCACTCTCATCTTGTATTGCTTGCATGCGTAATCACCATTGCACCTTGCAGGCGATGGCGGATGAGAAACAGTGCTCGGATGTTGTGGTGCAGTTCGTTCTTAAGGTGTGTGTGGGGGAGGGAAAGGAGTGGGGGAGAGGGAGTCATCATTGTTCCTTCTGCGGGAGATGGCAGATAAAAGACAGTGCTTGGATGTTGTGGTGGATTTCGTTCTTAAAGTGTGTGTGAGGGAGGGGAGGGGGGAAGGGTGGGTGTGCGTGTGCATGAGTGAGTCTTGGTGTGTGTGTGGATGAGCTCACCAATGCTTCTTGGCAGGTGGCTATGGCAGGTGGCTGCTTGCTAGGCCTGGACATGTGTGCTCATACCATGGTAGGGTAAAGCATGCATCAAGGGTAGTAAGGAAAACATGCAAAATGCATCAGCCTCCTCCATTCTCTTTTCCACTCGATTTTCTCCCGCTCACCTGTCTTGCAGATGCTAGGCATCGACATATGTGCTAATACCATGGTAGGCGACGGCATGCGGCGAGGGATATTAGGAGGGCAAACGAAGCGGGTTACCACCGCCGAAGCACTCCTGGGCGCAAACCAAGTCCTCCTATTGGACGAGATCTCCACCGGTCTCGATTCCGCCACCAATTACCAGATCACCCAGTGCCTGCGCAACATCACGCACCTAACTAATACCACCACCCTCATTACCCCGCTGCAACCGGTGCCGGAAATCTTTGAGTTGTTTGATGACGCCAGGCTGATGTCAAATGGGGTTTGCGCCGCCCGCCCGCAAGGGAGTGGCTGACTTCCTGCTGTGCGAATAACGAGAGGAAATGAGTGAACAAGGAAACAGGTGGGGTACAAGTAGCAAACACAAAAGTGTTGTACCCTCTAAGGACTACCCCACTACAGCCTAAACAGACTATAGTATATATAAGTTTGACACACCCCCATAGGCAAAGTGGGGGAGAACAAGGGGTCACAAGACCAGTCAAGAAGGCAAAGCAAGCTCAGGGTGGATCACAAAGTCACCACGCAGTCTGAGCACAAGCAAAGGGCCACAAGGCCAGTTCACATGCAGAGTTATATAAAGGAAAGCAAACAATACAGTGAACACAACCTAGCAAGTGTAAGCATGCAGGTATAAGTATATAGAGTACAATACAAGCAGAGTCAAGAAGTCAGCAAGTGAGGCACAGTAGGTACAAGGCCTAACACAGTACAGAAACGCTGATGATCACAAGGCTGAAGTGCCTTGGTGAAAACATCAGCAGTGTTGGCCTGTGAGGCCACGTAAGCAAGACGAAGCTGGCCACGCTGCTGCAACTCTCGAGCAAGGAAGTAGCGCAGAGCAATGTGCTTCGTTCTGTGCTCCTGACACAAGGCCAGCATGGCCTTGTTGTCGACGTACAGAACTGGAGGAGAACGAGGCGCCTCTCCCAAGTCGGTCAGCAGGTAGGTGAGCCAGCATAGCTCCTGTGCAGCCATAGCCCCAGCGTAGATCTCAGCCTCACAACTCGAGCTGAGAACAGAAGAAGAGCGGGTAGACCGCCAAGAGACAGAACCGGAGCCAAGACTGAAGGTGTAACCCTGTGACGACCGCTGCGTAGCCAAGTCTTCAACCCAGGAGGCGTCAGCGTGACCAGTGAGGACAACTCGAGCCCGTCCTCCAAGCACGAGCCCCATGCCCGATGTACTGCACAAGTATCTCAACACCCTCTTCGCAGCATCCCAGTGCACCTTTCGGTGCCTGCCGGGAGCCACGTAGCGAGCCAGAAGGCTGAGAGGGTATGCGAGGTCAGGTCGTGTGCAAGTCATCAGGTACATGAGGCAGCCCACAAGCTCTGAATACGGGCCACTCGGCTCTACGGACTCGTCCAAAGGTGGAGCTGAGAGCGAGTGACCGGTAGGCAGAGGAGAGGACTGTGGCGAGGAGTACGTGAAGCCGAAGTGCTGAAGGACCTGCTGCACCATGTGTGACTGAGTCAAGGTAATGGTGCGCTGTGCTCTGTCCCGGGTGATCCGCAAGCCAAGATAGCTTGTGAGCTCACCCAGGTCTGTGCACGTGTGTCTCTTCTGCAGCTCGGACTTTACGTGGGCAAGTGCCTCAGTGTCAGCAGTAGCAAAGACGAGGTCGTCTACGTACACGAGAACGTAGAACGGCGGCAGAGTAGTGTCAGTGCGTAAGAACAGAGAAGGGTCAGAAGTGGAAGGAGCAAAACCAAGAGCAGCAAGAGTCATCTTGAGTGTGTCGTGCCACCCACAAGGTGCCTGGCGGAGACCGTAGACTGGCCGCCGGAGGCTCCACTGGGTACCAGCTGGAAACGACCCAGTGAAGCCAGGTGGGCGGCGCAGCCAGATCTCCTCGTGCAGGCTGCCCTGTAGGAAGGCTGTGCTGAAGTCAAGCAAGTGGAGCTCGTAGTCACGCTGAGCAGCTACGTGCAGCAGTACCCAAAGAGTTGTCATCTTCGGGGTAGGGGAGAAGGTCTGAAAGAAGTCAACTCCCTGTCGCTGACTGAAGCCACGTGCAACGTAACGCGCCTTGAAGACTGGCTGAGAACCCGGCGGCCGCTTCACCCTGAAGATCCACATGCCACTGACGATGTTCGCCCCAGGTGGGGGAACCTCGTCGACGTAGGTGCCTGTGGACTTCCAGGAAGCCATCTCGGCGTCCATGGCTGCCTGCCACTGAGAGGACTAGGGACCCTCTATCGCCTCTGCGTAAGAGCGCGGGGTCGGGATGTCTGGTGCATCCGGGTCTCCCTCAGGGGCAAGCAGCATGGACACGAGATGAGGTACAGAAGCAGCAAAGCACTCAAACTCCTCCTGTCTGTCCTCAATTACGTCCGTGCTAAGAGCACACTCACCCTCGACGGACGGAGGACAGACAGACACACACGCAGACTCAGTAACAAGACTAGCGGTGTAGTCTAGGCGACATGCTGCAGCAAAGTCAACAAGCTCAGTAACAAGAGCAGACGCAGCAGTGGACTCAAACAAAGGGTCAGTGACAGCAGTGGCCAGAAAGCGCGTGACAGCTGGACTAGCAGCACGGAGGGAGTCAAACGCAGGGTCCGGACCGGCAGGAAGAGAGGAAGAAGGAGGAGACGGCAGAGGGACACGCTGTGGAGCAGTGGAAAGACGCAGAGTCATAGAGTGAGTGCCAGGGACAGGAGGAGGATGCGGACGCGAAACACGACCAGCGCGAACAGGACGGACAAGCGACGCAGAACGAGACTCAGGCGACACAGGACGAGACTCAGGCTCACGACGCTCCGTAAGACATCTAGTCGGTCCAGAGTAAGGAGAAGGACCAGGCAGTGGAGAGGCTGGCTGGAACCTCGACTGGGACTGGACAGGCGGTGGACTCAGTAAAGGAGGAGGAGGACCAGGAGAAGGCGGGGAGTCAAGAACCTGCTGAAGAAGCGGAACGTAGTACGGCCGCGGCCGCACAGCGCCTCCAGAAACAGCAGAGACAGAACCGGTACCCTCAGCCCCAGGGTCTCCAGTCCCAGCAGCACCTCCAGCAGCTCCAGCACCAGCAGCACCTCCAGCAGCTCCAGCACCAGCACCACCTCCAGCAGCTCCAGCACCAGCAGCACCTCCAGAAGCTCCAGCACCAGCAGCACCTCCAGAAGCTCCAGCAGCACCTCCAGTACCAGCAGCACCTCTAGCATCACCAGCACCAGCAGCACCTCCAGAAGCTCGAGCAGCACCTCCAGCACCAGCAGCATCTCCAGCAGCACCAGCACCAGCAGCACCTCCAGAAGCTCCAGCAGCACCTCCAGCACCAGCAGTACCTCCAGCAGCACCAGTACCAGCAGCACCTCCAGAAGCCCCAGCAGTACCTCCAGTAGCTCCAGCAGCACCCCGACAGCGCCGAGAGTACCACTCACGAAGCTGCTGTGGAGAGAGAGGCTCCCGCCGCGGTGGGACGCCTAGAGCACCTCCAGACGCAGCACGCGCAGGCTCAGCACCTCCAGACATAGTACCCTCAGGCTCCACACGCCCAAGCTCAGCACCCCCAAGCTCAGAACGCCAAGACTCAGCACCCCCAGACTCAGCACCCCCAGTCCCTGCACCCGCAGGCTCAGCACCCCCAGACTCAGTACCTGAGTCGACAGCTACCTCGACCGGCTCGGCAGGGTCTACCTGGGACACACCTGAGGGGGAAGGACCCTGGGGGGGGAGGGGGGCTACCGGGGGAGTACCTGGTGCCAGGAAGAGCGGCGGGGGGGGGGTGGAGAGGCAGTGCGGTAGGGAAAGAGACGGTAGTACGACACCGACTCGTCAAACGTGACGTCCTGAGAGGACAGAACTCGACGCAAGGTGGGGTGGTAGAACTGCCACCCGGGTGCGTCAGGAGGGAAGCCAAGGAAGACACAGGGAACGGCACGGGAGGACAGCTTGTCCGCTGTAGTATCGCGGACAAAAGCTCGAGATCCCCAGACACGGAACGCGGACGCATCGCCAACCTTCCCCGTCTACTGCAGAGTAGGTGTGGTCTCCGGTAAGGAGACACGAGGCTGAAGGTTGATCTGATGCGCAGCGTACTGAACCGCGAACGGCCACAGAAAATGGGGAGCAGCCGCATGGATCATGGGCGTACGAGCGACGTCCATGACCATGCCAATGCGACGCTCAGCAATCCCATTTTGCTGCGGGGAGGCCGGAAGCGTGAACGTCTGGCGGATGCCCTCCGAACGACAGAAGGCTCTCAGGAGGTCGGAGGAAAACTCCCCGCCTCTGTCTGAGTGTAGACGCAGAACAGGAAGGTCTGAGCCGAAACTCTCACTGAGCTGGCAACGAGCACCGCGGATCCAGTCGATCAACACCTCAGGGACCTCACCCTTGCTGCGCAAGGGGAAGACGGTGGTGTAACGCGAGCAGTCGTCAACGACCAGCAGGAAGTAGCGCTCGTGACCCTGTCCACGGACGCGGGCTGGGCCCCACACGTCCATGTGAAGAGTCTGCAGAGGGGCCTCAGTCGGAGGGAACGAGGAGGAGTGAGGAGCGGCGCGCTGCCGGCCCTCGACACAAGGAACACAGGTGGGGGCAGGCCCCGGAGGAAGGGGAGGGAGGGCCCTGGGGAGTCCAGAGACAAGAGCACGGGAGGCCATACCTCGAAGACGAGGCAGGGAGGGGTGACCAAGGCGGTGGTGCCAAAGGAGAGTCTCGTGCGCCATAGGACGACACGAGCAGGGGGCAGACGCAGGACTAGACCTGGACGCGGCAGCAAACACCTGACTAGACGCAGCTACCTGACCAGACGCAGGGACCGGAGGAGGCGCAGTAGTTAGTGTGTATAGACTCGACCCTGGCCGACGGGTGAACCTGGCCAGGTGGCGGCCCGTCCGAGAGCAAGTGTAGTGGGTCACACGCTGACCTCCAGGGGTGAACTGGTCAACCCACGCGTCCTGGAGGTCAGCTCCACTCACCAAGTTCGTAGAGAACGAGGGGAGGTGGAGTCCCGACAGCAAGCCCGACGGGGCCGCAGGACACCGTAGAACCGTGGAGGAGTGTGCAAGGACTGGGCCCCCGGAGGGGTCAGCAAGGGAGACCGCAACAGGCCGACTGAGCGGCGTGAGCATGGTGCTGTCTCTAAAGAAAGAGCGCGAAGCACCAGAGTCAAGTGTGAAAGTGTGCAAGGACTCAGTGGGTGCAGTACAAGAGAGAGCAGACTCACCAGCACCTGGAGCAGCAGACGCACCAGTACCTGGAGCACCACTAGCACCTAGAGCAGCAGCCTCAATGTCCGAGTCGGGCGTGACACTCAGGTAACAGTCACCCTCAGCACTATCAGCAATAACATACATGGCAGCAAGGATAGCATCAAAATCTAGATCAAAGATAGGCACATTCTGCAGAAGCAGATCATGCCAGCGAGGGAGCTCAACGGCGTCAGGAAACTGGGCACGCCAAGCGTCAGTCAGGCGACCGAAGCAGCGCTGCGTAGTGTGTGGAAGCCCACACACCTCCTCGCTACGAGTGCCGGTGCGAAGAACGTAAGTGCAGGGACCTGCACCCCCAGACCTCCCACGCCCAGTGTACCACTCACGAAGCTGCTGGACCGACGGGGTCTCACGGGAGCGCAGCTGCTGCTGGCGCTGGCTGCCACCAACGCCTCCACGCTGCGCGGCTGCACCTCGACCAGTACCACCGCCACCGCCACCGCCACCACCGTTGCCGCTGCCTCCACCACCTCCGCCACCGCCGCCACTACCTCCACCGCTGCCACTGACACCCCCACTCCCAGGACCACCTCCACCGCCACCTCCCCCGCCTCCTCCACCTCCGCCACTGCTGCCCCCGCCGCCCCCTCCACCACCCTTGCTCCCCTTGCCCCTGCTATTGCGGCGTCTCCCACTAGGGGCAGATGCAGCTCCGACCTCCTCAGTGCCAACGAGGTCAACAGCAGCAGCAGAAGCAACAGAGGGGAGAAGGGGGACAGGGGAACACCCCTCAAAGAAGGGGGTGCGACGGTCGCCGCGAGAAGCACCTACAGCTAAGATACTCTTCTCAGCCGCAGCAAGGCGCTCCTCTAGCAGGTCGACAGTCAGCTCGGTGGGGCAAAGGGAGAGAGAGTGATCCGTGACTGAAGAGAGGGGGTCAGGGAGGCGGGTGACTAGGTAGTAAAGGGTGATGTACATGGGGGGGGGGTTCTTGGCACAGAACTCAGTGGGAAGGGCAGCGCGGTAGCGGGCGTCACTAGTGCGAAGGTGAGCAACTAGGTCAGTAACTGTGGCAAAGGCGGCAAGGTCAGGGAAAAGGTACGGTAGCATGAGGCGGCTGAGGGCAGCAGTGGCAGGGGAGGAGTAGCGTGCAACTACAGCGTCGTACAAAGACTGAGCAGTCTTGTACTGGCCAAAATGCGCGCGCTCAGCAGGCGAAAGGTGACTACGAACAGCAAGACGAGCAACGGCGTCACGAGTGGTCCACTGCGAGCGAACTGTACTACCAGCAGTGGCAGCAGGTGCAGTGGAAACACAAGACGTGTGATCGAAAAGGGATACCCCATCCCTGGAATCACACTGAAGAAAAAGCTGTAGGTCATCAACCCACACGTCGAAGTCAACTGCACGTCCCTCAGCATCAAAGGTGAGAACGGTAGGACTAGCCATAGCAGCAGTAGGAGCAGTAGTACGAGGAGCAGCAGTAGCAGCAGTAGCAGGGCGACAGCAGCAGCAGTAGCAGCGCGACTCGGCAGGGCAGGGCAGCGCAGGTGCAGCAGCAAGCAGGTGTGGCGGTGCACTTACCAGCGGCGGACGAGGTGGGCCGCTACTGGTGGGGCTGGGCCGGGGCGCGTCAGGCAGGGCGGCTGCAGGCTTGTCAGTGGCAGCAGGGCCGCTACGGTGGCAGCTGCTGCTGCAGGGGTGGCGACAAGGCAGGGGCTACGTCGCGGGCAGGGACGACGCCTCGGGCAGGGGCGACGCCGCGGGCTGGGGCGACGCCTCGGGAAGGGGCGACGCCGCGGGAAGGGGCGACGCCGCGGGCAGGGGGGCGACGTCGCGAGCAGAGGCGACGCCGCGTGGGCAGGGGCGACGTCGCAGGCAGGGGCGACGCCGCGGGCAGGGGCGACTCCGCGCGGGTCTCGCAGGGGCGTCGCGACGAGGCAGGGTGGCGACGGGGCGGGGCCGCGACCGGTGACGGGACGGGGCCGCTGCGGGCGACGGGGCGAGGCCGAGAAGGGGCCGCGAATGGGCCGCTGAGGGGCCGCAAAGGGGCCGCTAAGGGGCCACGAGGGGGCCGTGAGGGGGCTGCTAAGGGGCCGTAAAGGGGCCGCGAGGGGGCCGGGCAGGCCGCGAGGGGGGGCCGCTAAGGGGCCGCGAGGGGGCCGGGCCGCTAAGGGGCCGCAAGGGGGCCGGGCAGGCCGCGAGGGGGCCGCGAGGGGGCCGCTAAGGGGCCGCAAGAGGGGCCAGGCAGGCCGCTAGGGGGCCGCGAGGGGGCCGCTAAAGGGGTCGCGAAGGGGCCGCTAAGGGGCCGCGAAGGAGCCGCTAAGGGGCCGTGAAGGGGCCGCTAAGGGGCCGCGAGGGGGCCGTGCAGGCCGCTAAGGGGCCGCGAAAGCTTAGGGCAGGGCAGAGCGCGAAGCGCGCTTCGGGCAGGTTAGGAAAAAAAAAATTTAACGTGGTGGGCCCTTAGGAAGAAACGGTCCCACTAGGGAACCCGCTCTATACCATGTGCGAATAACGAGAGGAAATGAGTGAACTAGGAAACAGGTGGGGTACAAGTAGCAAACACGAAAGTGTTGTACCCTCTAAGGACTACCCCACTACAGCCTAAACAGACTATAGTATATATAAGTTTGACACCTGCAAGAGGCGAGTTTCTCACATGGTGCCTCTCATTTGAATCGACTCATCACCAGCAAGTTGTATATATTAAGCATTAACCTTGTTATTTTACCTAGTTATTTTTGCGTGTGTATGTGTGTGTGTCTTTCTTGTTTTGTTTTCCCCTTCCCTCACCCCGGGTTCCTATAATGTGCTTTCTGTCATCCCCCGTTAAGGTCACCTTGTTAAAAGACTAGAAGCAGTACTGGCACCCCGCCTAGCCGCACCGATACCACTATCAAACTTATATGCTATAGTCTATCTAGGCTGTAGTGGGGTAGTTCATATAGGGTACAACACTTTTAGGTTTCCTACTTGTACCCACCTCTTCTTTGTTTCAGTCATTCATTCCTTCACCATTCTGACATGGTATTCTTAGCAGGTTCCCTAGTGAGAACGTTTTTTTTTAAGGGCCCACCACGATTTTTTTTCCTGCCCTGCCCGAAGCGCGCCTCGCGCCTGCCTCACCTGCGCCGTCGCGCACCCTTCCCTAGTACGGCCCGTCGCGGCCCTACCTTCGCTGGCCCG
The DNA here is from genome assembly GCA_947471745.1 of Closterium sp. Naga37s-1. Taxonomy (NCBI): domain Eukaryota; kingdom Viridiplantae; phylum Streptophyta; class Zygnematophyceae; order Desmidiales; family Closteriaceae; genus Closterium; species Closterium sp. Naga37s-1. The sequence continues at coordinate 195,746 of CANJKZ010000799.1, read as the reverse complement.
TCGCGGCCCTGCCTTCGCCGCCCGACGCTGGCCCGTCCCGGCCCGTCCCGGCCCGTCGCCGCTCGTCGCTGGCCCATCGCCGCTCGTCGCGGCCCTGCCTTCGCCGCCCACTGCGGCCCTGTCCTGCAGCCGCCCTGTCGCGGCCCTGCCTTTCGCCGCCCGTTGCTGGCCCGTCCCGGCCCGTCCCGGCCCGTCGCCGGCCCGTCCCGGCCCGTTGCCGCCCGTCGCCGCCCATCGCTGGCCCGTCGCTGCTCGTCGTGGCCCTGCCTTTGCCGCCCTGTCGCGGCCCTGACCTGCTGCCGCCCCAGTCGCGGCCCTGCCTTCGCCGCCCGTCGCGGCCCTGCCCTGCAGCCGCCCTGTCGCGGCCCTGCCCTGCTGCCGCCCAGGTCGCGTACCTGACCTAAACCGCCAGCTGCGGCCCTGCCCTGCACCCGCCCCTGGTAAGCACCCTACCGCACCGCCCAGCCGAGCCGCCCCGCCCTGCCGAGCCGTGCCGCCCAGCCGAGCCGCGCCGCCAAGTCGAGCACAGCGCTGCTTCGGTCGCCTGACTGACGCCTGGCGCGCCCAGTTTCCTGACGCTGTTGAGCTCCCTCGTTGGGGTGATCTGCTTAAGCAGAATGTTGCTATCTTTGATCTTGATTTCGATGCTATCCTTGCTGCCATGTATGCTGCGACTGATAGTGCTGAGGGTGACTCTTACCTGTGTGTTCCGCCCGACCCGGGCATTAAGGCTGCTGCTCTAGGTGCTAGTGTGTCTGCTGCTCCAGGTACTAGTGAGTCTGCTGCTCCAGGTACTAGTGAGTATGCTGCTCCAGGTGCTGGTGAGTCTGCTCTCTCTGGTACTGCACCTACTGAGGCCTTCCACACTTTCACACTTGACTCTGGTGCTTCGCGCTCCTTCTTTCGCGACAGCACCACACTCATGCCACTCAGTCGGCCTGTCGCAGTCTCCCTGGCTGACCCCTCTGGGGGCCCAGTCCTTGCGCACTCCTCCAAGGTTCTACCGTGTCCTGCGGCCTCATCGGGCTTGCTGTCGGGACCCCACCTCCCCTCGTTCTCTACGAACTTGGTGAGTGGAGCTGACCTCCAGGACGCGTGGGTTGACCAGTTCACCCCTGGAGGTCAGCGTGTGACCCACTGCACTTGCTCTCGGACGGGCCGTCACCTGGCCACGTTCACCCGTCGGCCTGGGTCAAGTCTGTACACACTGACTACTGCGTCTCCTCCGGTTACTGCGTCTGGTCAGGTAGCCGCGTCTGGTCAGGTGTTTTCTGCCGCGTCCAGGTCTAGTCCAACGTCGGCCCCCTGCTTGTGTCGTCCTCTGTCACACGAGACTCTCCTTTGGCACCACCGCCTTGGTCACCCCTCCCTGCCTCCTCTTCGGGGTATGGCCTCCCGTACCCTTGTCTCTGGTCTCCCCCTGTCCCTCCCTCCCCTTCCTCCGGGGCCTGCCCCTACCTGTTGTTATGTCATGCTATCATTTGCATTCACGTCTGTCTGCCTCCCATCATATGTTCGTGTGTTGCATGCGTGGTGTGAGCGTGTGCAAGAATTTGTGTTTGGTGTTGTTTGGATTTTCTGAGTGTGTGTGAATGTTATTTGGCTTGAGCAGATATCTGAAGTGACTCCTCTGCTCAAGAGCTTCCCGACGAACCGAGAATCGCTGCGATCGAAGCAAGAACGAGAAAGATATGATCGTTCGAAGTTTTGATTATGATGCGGCGACTATAGGAACTTGCGGGTTGACTCAATATGGGGTACAGACTTTTGGGGGTTGGGAAATTCGTCACAATCACTGTAGATGATGCAAAGTGGTTGGGAGAAGCCAAGCCAGGTTGGCAAGTGTGGCCAAGTTGGGTGAGGTGGATGGCATGAGTTGGGAAAGTGACAAATGTCAAAGTTGGGGTGCCTATAGAGAGGGGAATTGTGTGGTATGGGGTTTCCTTGGTTGGGGACTCCCTTGGGACCTTCCCTCTCGTCCTCCTCATCCCCTCCTACCTGGTTCAAGTACTACTCCAACTTTCTTGTGTGAACTTGTGAGATCATTGTTATTGAGTTACGTTTTCTATAGCAGCATACCCCCTAGTGCGCCGAAGTTCATAACTCGAGTTATACTCCATATTTTGATACTACTCAAATTGGGTAAGATAGCCACGGTCAAGGGCTACAACATATTCGAGTTTGAGAGAATTCTAATCGTGCGTTAAACGTCGACGACGTTTCTTGTGAAGACGACTTTTCTGTCCTGAATTATAGTTGACGATTTTAAGATATTTCGGCCCTTAATCTTCATAGACTCCGTCCTTAGTCTCTAACACCTGTGTTCCTTGTGTCGAGGGCCGGCAGCGCGCCGCTCCTCACTCCTCCGAGTTCCCTCCGACAGAGGCTCCCCTGCAGACTCTTCACATGGACGTGTGGGGCTCAGCCCGCGTCCGTGGACAGGATCAGGAGCGTTACTTCCTGCTGGTTGTTGATGACTACTCGCGTTACACCACAGTCTTCCCCTTGCGCAGCAAGGGTGAGGTCACTGAGGTGTTGATCGACTGGATCCGCGGTGCCCGTCGCCAGCTCAGCGAGAGTTTCGGCTCGGACCTTCCTGTTCTGCGTCTGCACTCAGACAGAGGTGGTGAGTTTTCCTCCGACCTTCTGAGGGCCTTCTGTCGTGCGGAGGGCATCCGCCAGACGTTCACGCTTCCGGCCTCCCCACAGCAAAATGGGATTGTTGAGCGCCGTATTGGCATGGTCATGGATGTCGCTCGTACGTCCATGATCCATGCAGCTGCTCCCCATTTTCTGTGGCCGTTCGCGGTTCAGTACGCTGCGCATCAGATCAACCTTCAGCCTTGTGTCTCCTTGCCGTAGACCACACCTACTCTGCGGTGGACGGGGAAGGTTGGCGATGCGTCTGTGTTCCGTGTCTGGGGATCTCGAGCTTTTGTCCGCGATGCTTCCGCGAACATGCTGTCCTCTCGTGCTGTTCCCTGTGTCTTCCTTGGCTTCCCCCCTGACGCACCTGGGTGGCAATTTTACCACCCCACCTTGCGTCGTGTTCTGTCCTCTCAGGACGTCACGTTTGACGAGTCGGTATCTTACTACCGTCTCTTTCCCTACCGCACTGCCCCTCTCTCCCCCCCTACCACTCTTCCTAGCACCAGGTGCTCCTCCGGTAGACACCCTCCCCCCTCAGGGTCCTGCCCCCTCAGGTGTGTCCCAGGTAGACCCTCTCAAGCCTGTCGAGGTAGTTGTCGACTCAGGTGCTGCTAGGGGTGCTGAGCCTGGGGGTGTGGGGCCGGGGGGTGCTGAGCCTGGGGTTGCTGAGTCTGAGGGTGCGGAGCCTGGGGGTGCTGAGCCTGAGCGTGTGAAGCCTGGGGGTGCTGAGCCTGGGGGTGCTGAGTCTGGGGGTGCTGAGCCTGAGCGTGCTGAGTCTGGAGGTCCTCCGGGTGTCCCGTCACGGCGGGAGCCCCTCTCCCCGCAGCAGCTTCGTGAGTGGTACGCTCGGCGCAGTCGCCGTGCTGGTGGAGCTACTAGGCCTGCTGCTGGAGGTGCTTCTGGAGCTGGAGCTGCTGGAGGTGCTGCTGGTGCTGCAGCTGCTGGAGGAGCTTTTGGAGCTGCTGGAGGTGCTCCTGGTGCTGGAGCTGCTAGAGCCGCTGGTCCTGGAGGTGCTGGTACTGGAGGTCCTGGCGCTGTTGGAGGTCCTGCTGGTCTTGGAGCTGCTGGAGGTGCTGGAGCAGCTGGTCCCGGAGGTGCTCGTACTGGAGGTACTGGAGCTGCTGGGGCTGGTGGTGCTGCAGGAGTTGGAGCTGTAGGTGCTGGAGCTGTTGCTACTAGAGGTGCTGCTGGAGCTGGAGCTGCTGGAGGTACAGGAGCTGGTGGTGCTGCGGGAGCTGTAGCTGGAGACCCTGGAGCTGAGGGTACTAGTGCTGTCTCTGCTGTTTCTGGAGGCGCTGCGCGGCCGCGGCCGTACTACGTACCGCTTCTTCAGCAAGTTCTTGGTCTCTCGCCTTCTCCTGGTCCTCCTCCTCCCTTACTGAGTCCACCGCCTGTCCAGTCACAGCCGCAGTTACAGCCAGCCTCTCCACTGCCTGGTCCTTCTCCTTACCCTGGACCGACTAGAGGTCTTACGGAGCGTCGTGAGCCTGAGTCTCGTCCTGCGACACCTGAGTCTCCTCCTGCGTCACCTGAGTCTCGTCCTGAGTCGCCTGTTCGCGCTGTTCGCACTGGTCGTCGTGTTCCGCATCAGCATCCTCCTCCTGTCCCCGGCACTCACTCTATGACTCTACGTCCTTCCACTGCTCCACAGCGTGTCCCTCTGCCGCCTCCTCCTGCGTCCTCTCTTCCTGACGGTCCGAACCCTGAGTCTGACTCCCTTCGTGCTGCTAGTTCTACTGTCACGCGTTTTCTGGCCACTGCTATCACTGACCCTTCCTTTGAGTCCACTGCTACGTCTGCTCTAGTTGCTGAGCTTGTTGACTTTGCTGCCGCCTGTTGTCTAGACTACGCCGCTAGTCTTGTTGCTGAGTCTGAGTCTGCGTCTGTCTGTCCTCCGTCCGTCGGGGGTGAGTGTGATCTTGGCACGGACGTCCCTGAGGACAGAGCAGGAGTTTGATTTCTTTGCCGCTGCTTCACCTCATCTCGTGTCCATGCTGCTTGCCCCTGAGGGAGACCCAGATGCACCAGACATCCCGGCCCCGCGCTCTTACGCAGAGGCGATAGAGGGTCCCTACTCCTCTTAGTGGCAGGCAGCCATGGATGCCGAGATGGCATCCTGGAAGTCCACAGGCACCTACGTCGACGAGGTTCCCCCACCTGGGGCGAACATCGTCAGTGGCATGTGGATTTTCAAGATGAAGCGGCCGCCGGGTTCTCCACCTGTCTTCAAGGCGTGTTACGTTGCACGAGGCTTCAGTCAGCGACAGGGAGTTGACTTCTTCCAGACCTTCTCCCCTTCTCCGAAGATGACCACTCTTTGGGTGCTGCTGCACGTCGCCGCTCAGCGTGACTACGAGCTACACTCGCTTGACTTCAGCACACCCTTCCTACAGGGCAGCCTGCACAAGGAGATCTGGCTGCGCCGCCCACCTGGCTTCACTGGGTCGTTTCCTGCTGGTACCCAGTGGAGCCTCCGGCAGCTATTCTACGGTCTCCGCCAGGCACCCCTTGAGTGGCATGACACACTGAGGACGACTCTTGCTGCTCTTGGTTTTGCTCCTTCCACTGCTGACCCGTCGCTGTTTTTACATACCGACGCCACTCTGCCGCAGTTCTACGTTCTCGTGTACGTAGACGACTTAGTCTTTGCTAATGCTGACACTGAGGCACTCGCCCACGTGAAGTCGGAGCTACAGAAGAGACACACGTGCACAGACCTGGGTGAGCTGACAAGCTATCTTGGCTTGCGAATCACCCGGGACAGAGCACAGCGCACCATTACCTTGACTCAGTCACACATGGTGCAGCAGGTCCTTCTGCGCTTCGGCTTCACGTACTCCTCGCCACAGTCCACTCCTCTGCCTACCGGTCACTCGCTCTCAGCTCCACCTTCGGACGAGTCCGTAGAGCCGAGTGGCCCGTATCCAGAGCTTGTGGGCTGCCTCATGTACCTGATGACTTGCACACGACCTGACCTCGCGTACCCTCTCAGCCTTCTAGCTCGCTACGTGGCTCCCGGTAGGCACCGAAAGGTGCACTGGGATGCTGAGAAGAGGGTGTTGCGCTACTTGTGCAGTACGTCGGGCATGGGGCTCGTGCTTGGAGGACGGGCTCGAGTTGTCCTCACTGGTCACGCTGACGCCTCCTGGGTTGACGACTTGGCTACGCAGCGGTCGTCACAGGGTTACACCTTCAGTCTTGGCTCCGGTTCTGTCTCTTGGCGGTCCACCCGCTCGTCTTCTGTTCTTAGCTCCAGTTGTGAGGCTGAGATCTACGCTGGGGCCATGGCTGCACAGGAGTTACGCTGGCTCACCTACCTGCTGACCGACTTGGGAGAGGCGCCTCGTTCTCCTCCAGTTCTGTACGTCGACAACGAGGCCATGCTTGCCTTGTGTCAAGAGCACAGACTGGAGCACAGAACGAAGCACATTGCTCTGCGCTACTTCCTTGCTCGAAAGTTGCAGCAGCGTGGTCAGCTTCGTCTTGCTTACGTGGCCTCTCGGGCCGACACTGCTGATATTTTCACCAAGGCACTTCAGCCTTGTGATCATCAGCGTTTCTGTACTATTCTAGGCCTTGTACCTACTGTGCCTCACTTGCTTACCTCTTGACACTGCTTGTACTGTGGTCTCTATACCTATACCTGCATGTGAACTTGCTAGGTTGTGTTCACGGTATTGTTTGTCCTCCTTTATATAACTCTGCATGTGAACTGGCCTTGTGGCCATTTGCTTGTGCTCAGAATGTGTGGTGACGTCGTTATCCACCCTGAGCTTGCTTTGCCTTTCTTGATCGGTCGTGTGACCTCTTGTTCTCCCCCACTTTGCCTATGGGGGTGTGTCAAACTTATATGCTATAGTCTATCTAGGCTGTAGTGGGGTAGTTCATATAGGGTACAACACTTTTAGGTTTCCTACTTGTACCCACCTCTTCTTTGTTTCAGTCATTCATTCCTTCACTATTCTGACAATGTATATTAATGTATACAAATACATTTCAACACACCCCCTAGCTGCCTACAGTGAGAACCATGTGCAACAGCACCCCCTAAAGGGGTACACCAGGCGCAGCGGAGGAAGGAAAGGGCAAGTGACGAGGAGGAGGTACCATGAGAGGAGAGGAGGTGGTGGGTGGCGGCTGAAGCTGCTGGCACACGGGCAACTGGAGCAAGTGGCACACTGGCAACTGGAGAAACTAGCACACGGGCAACTGGAGTAACTGGCTCTGCGGCTAGACGAGCGGCTGGAGCAACTGACTCACGTGCGACAGGAGCAACGGGCTCACAGGCGTCTGGTGCAACGGTTTCACGGGCGACTGGAGCTGCTGGCTTCACGGTGTCCACCCCCCCTTCAACCTCTCCCATTTTCCCAAAACTCCCTTTCACACCCCTCAGCATCCCTACCACCACTCCCTCATCTCCCCCACACCCTCCCCCCCCCCACAGCGGCATGTACAGCAGTGGGAGAGAGAGGAGAGGCGGCAGCTGATTACTCACACCCGCCACCCCCATACCCTCCCCCCCACTGCTGCACGCGCAGCAGGGGGATGGAGGAGAACGGGGGGCGGGGGGGGGGGGGGGGGGGGGGGGGGGGGGGGGGGGGCGGTGTAGGAGCTGTGCGGGCGACAGCAATGCGCGCGACGAGCAGGAAACCGTCGTGCGCGGTGACATGCGACGGGCACAAAATCAACGCACGCCCAGGGCGCACGACGGGCTGAAAATCGACGTGCGCCCGGGGCGCACGACGGGCAGAAAACCGACGCGCGCCCGGGGCGCGCGACTGGCTGAAAATCGACGTGCGCCCGGGGCGTACGATGGGCAGAATTCCAGGAGATTGGGCCCGTTGGTTCTATGCAAAAGACGAAGCCTGTTCGTGGCCATCGATTGGCAGGGTCAGCGGCGTGATCTGCGTCCACGTAGACTTTGAGGTTGAAGGATGTTGTTGTCCGCGATGTCAGGCGTAGAAATTTAGTACTGCAGGGCGCGCTCCAAGTCCAGTTGGTTCTCTGCTACTGGCTTACGAGAGTATTGTGCCACTTGGCTAGCGATGTACGAAAGGTCTGGTCAGCAGGTGATAGAGGCGAACAGCAGGCACCTCAGTTGCTGCTGATAAAATTGGAGTCGTGGGGGCGACAAAAGTTTTTTTTCCAGTTTGTAGTTGGCGCTCGGCGTGCGGTAGGGAGTTGAGAGTGGTGCGGGTGGAATGTTGAATCGTTCCCCCTGCTGCTCCTTGTACTTAAAAGCTGACAGATGAATTGCGTCTTGCGTGTAGGTGATGTTCAGACCCAAAAATGGTGTGACTTTGTGATTGATGGTGATGTTAATGTCAAATTATAGAACGAGAATGATTGGATTGAACAGAAAGTTGGGTACAAGTACTAACCGTAATTGAGTTGTACCCCTTATGGGCTACCCCACTACAGCCTACACCATGTAAGCACTATACAAGTTTGACACACAACCATAGGCAAAGTGGGGGAGAACAAGTGGTCACAATACTAGTCAAGAAAAGCAAAGCAAGCTCAGGGTGGATCACGAAGTCACCACACAGTCCGAGCACAAGCAAATGTCCACAAGGCCAGTTCACATGCAGAGTTATATAAAAGAGAACAAACAGTATAGTGATCATACCCTAGCAAGTGTAAGCATGTAGGCATATATGTATATATATATGTATATATATATCACAGTACAAGAAAGTCAAGCTGTGAGCAAGTGAGGCAAAGTAGGCACAAGGCCTAGAACCATACAGAAATGCTGATGATCACCAGACCAAAGTGCCTTGGTGAATATATCAGCAGTGTTGGCCCTAGTGGCCACGTAAGCAAGACGAAGCTGACCACGCTGCTGCAGGTCTCGAGCAAGGAAATAACGTAGAGCGATGTGCTTCGTTCTGTGCTCCAGTCTGTGCTCCGGACACAAGGCAATCATGGCCTTGTTGTCTACGTACAGAACTGGTGAAGAACGAGGCCGCTCTCCCAAGTCAGTCAGCAGGTAGGTGAGCCAGCATAACTCCTGTGCAGCCATGGCCCCTGCGTAGATCTCAGCCTCACAACTGGAGCTGAGAACAGAAGACGAGTGGGTAGACCGCCAAGAAACAGAGCCGGAGCCAAGGCTGAAGGTGTAACCCTGTGACGACCGCTGCGAAGCCAAGTCATCAACCCAAGAAGCGTCTGCGTGTCCTGTGAGGACAACTGGACCCCGTCCTCCAAGCACGAGCCCCATGCCCGAAGTACTGCACAAGTAGCGCAACACCCTCTTAGCGGCCTCCTAGTGCTCTGGTCGTTGTCTCCTGGGCGCAACATAGCGTGCCAGGATGCTAAGAGGGTAGGCAAGGTCAGGTCGAGTGCAGGTCATCAGGTACATGAGGCAGCCCACAAGGTCTGGATACGGGCCACTCGGCTCTACGGACTCATCCGAAGGTGGAGCTGAGAGCGAGTGACCTGTAGGTAGAGGAGTGGACTATGGCGAGGAGTACCGGAAGCCGAAGCGCTGAAGGACCTGGTGCACCATGTGTGACTGAGTCAGGGTGATGGTGCGCCGTGCTCTGTCCCGGGTGATCTGCAAGCCAAGATAGCTGCGCAACTCACCCAGGTCAGTGAAGGTGTGTCTCTTTTGCAGCTCCAACTTCACAAGGGCAAGTGCCTCAGTGTCAGCAGTGGCAAAGACCAAGTCGTCGACGTACACGAGGACGTAGAACGGCGGCAGCGAAGTGTCGGTGCGCAAAAACAGCGACGGGTCAGCAGTCGAAGGAGCAAACCCAAGAGCCGCAAGTGTCGTCCTCAGTGTGTCGTGCCACTCGCGAGGCGCCTGGCGGAGACTGTAGACTGGCCGCCGGAGGCTCCACTGGGTACCTGCAGGAAACAACCCAATGAAGCCAGGTGGGCGGCGTGTAGGCTGAAGTCAAGAGAGTGAAGCTCGTAGTCACGCTGAGCTGCGACGTGCAGCAACACCCGAAGAGTGGTCATCTTCGGGGTAGGGGAGAAGGTATGGAAGAATTCAACTCCTTGTCACTGATTGAAGACTCGTGCAATGTAACGTGCCTTGAAGACAAGTGGAGAACCCGACAGCCGCTTCACCCTGAAACTCCATATGCCATCGACTATGTTTGCCCCAGAAGGGGGAACTCCGTCGACGTAGGTGCTTGTGGACTTCCAGGATGCCATCATGGCGTCCATGGCTGTCTACCACTGAGAGGAGTAGGGACCCATAATTGCCTCTGCGTAAGAGCGCGGAGTCGGGATGTCTGGTGCATTCGGGTCTCCCTCAGGTGCAAGCAACATGGCCACGAGATGAGATACAACAGCTGCAAGACACTCAAAGTCCTCTTGCCTGTCCTCAAGGATGTCCGGGCCAAGAGCACACTCACCCGCGACGGACTGAGGACAGTCAGACTCAGACTCAGCAACAAGACTAGTGGCGTAGTCGAGACGACAGGCGGCAGCAAAGTCAACAAGCTCAGCAACTAGGGCAGACGCAGTAGTGGACTCAAACCAAGGGTCAGTGACAACAGTGGCTAGAAGACGAGGGACAGTAGAATGGCCGCACGAGCTAAGTCAGACTCAGGGTCAGGAACGGAGGGAAGAGAGGATGCAGGAGGAGGCGGTAGGGGAACTCGCAGTGGAACAGAGGAAGGACGAAGTGCCATAACGTGAGTGCCGGGGACAGAAGGAGGACGCGGACGAGAAACACAACGACCAGTGCGAACAACGCGAACAGGCGAGGCAGGACGAGACTCAGGCTCAGGACGCTCTGTAAAAGAGTCTGTCTACTTAGCGTAAGAAGAAGGAGTAGGCAGCGGAGGCTGGCTGTAACTGTGGCTGCGAGTGGTGAGGCGGTGGACTCAGTAAGCTGGGAGGAAGGCCAGTAGAAGACGGTAGACTAAGAACCTGGCGAAGGACCAATCAGGTGGCGGCAGAGATGACGGCGGCGGCGGAATGAAGAACGGTTGCCGCTGCACAGTGCCTCCAGCACCAGTACCCCCGGCGCCAGTACATCCAGCTCCAGGGTTGACAGCTCCAGCGCCTCCAGCGCCAGTGCCTCCAGCTCCAGCGCCTCCAGCGCCAGAGCCGCTAGCGCCAACGCCTCCAGCTCCAGTGCCTCCAGCTCCAGTGCCTCCATCGTCAGTGCCTCCAGCTCCAGCGCCTCTAGCGCCAGAGTCTCCAGCTCCAGCTCGTCCAGCACGAGCTCCTCGAGCGCCAGGGTCTCCAGCTCCAGGGTCTCCAGCTCAAGCGCATCCAACACCACCAGCCCCGTCAGCTCCAGTGCCTCTAGTACGAGTACCTCCAGGACTAGTAGCTCCAGCACTAACTCCAGCACCTCCAAGACTAGTAGCTCAAGCACCTCCAGCTCCAGTGCCTCCAGCGGCATAGTCTCCAGCTCAAGAAAACTCCACTCCTAAGGCGTGTGCACTGAGCAAACCACTCGAGGAGCTGCTGCGGTGAGAGAGGCTCCCGACAGGGAGAGAGTCGTGACGAGGCACACGCAGGACCTCCAGCAAACGCAGTACCCCAAGGCTCATCACCCCCAGACTCCCCACCCTCAGACTCAGCACCCCCAGGCTCCGCACCCTCAGGCGCAGTACCCCCAGGCTCAGCACCCCCAGACCCCGCACCCTCAACTCAGCACCCCAAGGCTCTGCACTCGCAGGCTCAGCACCCCCTGACTCAGCACCTCTAGCAGCACCTGAGTCTACAGCGACCATGACAGACACAGTCTCGGGGAGTGGGTTGACCTGAGACACACCTGAGGGAGCAGCACCCTGAGGGGGGAGGGGGTCTACCGGAGGGGGACCTGGAGCAAGGAAGAGCGGTAGGGGGGGGAGAGGGGCAGTGCGGTAGGGGAAGAGACGGTAAAAGGGAACCGACTCATCAAACGTGAAGTCCTGAGAGGGGAGCACACGGCGCGAGGTGGAGTGGTAAAATTTCCAGCCAGGCGCGTCAGGGGGAAAGCCAAGGAAGACTCAGGGAATAGCGCGGGAGGAGAGCTTGTCCGCGGAAGTATCGCGAACAAAGGCACGAGAGCCCCAGACCCGGAACACCGACGCATTTCCAACCTTCCCCGTCCAACGCAGTGTAGGCGAGGTCTCCGGCAAGGAGACACGGGGCCAGAGGTTGAGCTGATGCGCAGCATACCGGACCGCAAATGGCCACAAATAATGGGGAGCAGCCGTATGGATCATGGAGGTACAAGCGACCTCCATGACTAAGCCAATGCGGCGCTCAGCAATCCCATTTTGCTGCGGGGAGGCCGGAAGCGTGAACGTCTGGAGGATGCCCTCTCCACGACAAAAGTCCCGCAAGAGGTCGAAGGAGAACTCACCAGAGTGCAGACGCAGGACAGGAAGGTCCTCGCGGAACCGCTCGTGGAGCTGAAGACGGACTGCACGGATCCAAGCGATCAATGCATCACAAGGGATCAAGACATCACCACACATTCCAAGCACAAGGAAATGGCCACAAGGCCAGTTCACATGCAGAGTTATATAAAAGAGAACAAACAATATAGTGATCATACCCTAGCAAGTGCAAGCATGCAAGTATATATATACATCACAGTACAAGCAGAGTCAGGCGGTAAGCAAGTGAGGCAAAGTAGGCACAAGGCCTAACACAGTAGCGAAGCGCTGATGATCACCAGGCGGAAGTGCCTTGGTGACTACATCAGCAGTGTTGGCCCTAGTGGCCACGTACGCAAGACGAAGCTGGCCACGCTACTGCAACTCTCGAGCAAGGAAGTATCGCAGAGCGATGTGCTTCGTTCTGTGCTCCAGTCTGTGCTCCTGACACAAGGAAATCATGGCCTTGTTGTCTACGTACAGAACTGGAGGCGAACGAGGCTGCTCTCCCAAGTCAATCAGCAGGTAGGTGAGCCAGTGTAGCTCCTCTGCAACAATGGCTCCTGCGTAGATCTCAGCCTCAATACTGGAGCTGAGAACCGAAGACGAGCGGGTAGACCGCCAGGAGACAGAGCCGGAACCAAGGCTGAAGGTGTAACCCTGTGACGACCGCTGCGTAGCTGAGTCGTCAGCCCAAGAAGCGTCTGCGTGACCAGTGAGGACAACTGGACCCCGTCCTCCAAGCACGAGCCCCATGCCCGACGTACTGCACAAGTAAAGCAGTACCCTCTTTGCAGCATCCCAGTGCACCTTTCGGTGCCTACCAGGAGCCACGTAGCGAGCCAAGAGGGTACGCGAGATCAGGTCGAGTGCACGTCATCGGGTACATGAGGCAACCCACAAGCTCTGGGTATAGACCACTTGGCTCTACGGACTCGTCCAAAGGTGGACCTGAGAGCGAGTGGCCGGTAGACAGAGGAGTGGACTGTGGCGAGGAGAACAGGAAGCCCAAGCGCTGAAGGACCTGGTGCACCATGTGTGACTGAGTTAGTGTGATGGTGCGCCGTGCTCTGTCCCGGGTGATCTGCAAGCCAAGATTGCTGCGCACTTCACCCAGGTCAGTGCTGATTGCAGCTCCGACTTCACAAGGGTAAGTGCCTCTGTGTCAGCAAAGGCAAAGACGAGGTCGTCTACGTACACGAGGACGTAGAACGGCGGCAGCGAGGTGTTGGTGCGGAGAAACAACGACGGGTCAGTGGTAGAAGGAGCAAACCCAAGGGCCGCAAGTGTAGCCCTCAGTGTGTCGTGCCACTCGCGAGGCGCCTGACGGAGACCGTAGACTGGCCGCCGAAGACTCCACTGAGTACCTTCAAGAAAAGACTCAGTGAAACCAGGTGGGCGGCGCAACCAGATCTCCTTGTGCAGGCTGCACTGCAGGAAATCTGTGCTGAAGTCCAGAGAGAGCAACTCGTAGTCACGCTGAGCAGCGACGTGCAGCAACACCCGAAGAGTAGTCATCTTTGGGGTGGGGGAGAAGTTCTGGAAATAGTCAACTCCCTGTCGCTGACTGAAGCCTCTATCAACGTAACGTGCCTTGAAGGCAGGCGGAGAACCCGGCGGCCGCTTCACCCTAAAGATCCACATGCCATCGACTATGTTCGCCCCAGGTGGGGGAACCTCGTCGACGTAAGTGCCTGTGGACTTCCACGATGCCATCTCGGCATCCTATGCCTGTGCTCCAGCTCCTCCAGCTCCTGCACCTCCAACACCAAGGCCTCCAACTCCAGCGCCTCCTGCGCCAGGGCCACCAACTCCAGCTCCTCCAGCTCGAGCGCCATCAGCGCCAGTAGTACCAGACTCGGTAAGGTCTCCAGCTCCAGCACCCTCAACACCACCAGTCCCGGCAGCTCTAGTACCTCAGGTACGAGCACCTCCAGGACCAGTGGTCGCAGCACCTCCAATAACACCAGCTCCTGTAGCAACTCCAGTAACTCCAGCTCCAGCAGGGCCAGCACCTACAGCTCCAGAAGCTCCATTCCGAAGGCGCGTACGCAGAACAAACCACTCACGCAACTGCTGCGGAGACAGGCTCGGCGAAGCACCAGCAGAACCTCCAGACGAAGCAGCGCCCTGAGGCTCCGCACCTCCAGACTCCGCACCCCCAGGCTCAACACCCTCAGGCTCAGCACCCCCAAACTCACCACTCCCAGTCGCAACACCCCCAGGGTCAGCACCCCCAGTCTCAACAACCCCAGGCTCAGCACCTCCAGTCTCAGCACCCTTAGACTCCGCACCCCCAGGCTCCGCACCCCCAAACGCAGCACCTCGAGCAGCACCTGAGTCGACAGCTACCTGAACAGGTGCAGGACCAGGAAGAGGGTCTACCTGAGACACACCGGAGGGAGCAGGACCCTGGGGCGGGAGGGGGTCCACCGGAAGGGGACCGGGAGTAAGGAAGAGCGGCGGGGGCGGGGGAGGGGTAGAGCAGTAGGGGAAGAGACGGTAAAAGGGAACCGACTCGTCAAACGTGACGTCCTAAGAAGGGAAGACACGGCTTGAGGTGGGGTGGTAAAATTGCCAGCCAGGCGCGTCGGGGACAAAGCCAAGGAAGACGCAGGGGATAGCACGGGGGGAGAGCTTGTCCGCTGACGAATCGCGAAAAAGGGCACGAGATCCCCACACCCGGAACACCGACGCATCGCCAACCTCCCCCGTCCAACGCAGTGTGGGCGAGGTCTCCGTCAAGGAGACACGGGGCCAGAGGTTGAGCTGATGCGCAGCGTACTGGACCGCAAACGGCCTCAGAAAATGGGGAGCAGCCGCATGGATCATGGAGGTACGAGCGACCTCCATGACTAAGCCAATGCGGCACTCAGCAATCCCATTTCGCTGAGGGGAGTCCGGAAGCGTGAACGACTGGAGAATGCCCTCCCCACAACAAAAGTCCTGCAAGAGGTTTGAGGAGAACTCACCACCTCTGTCAAAGTGCAGACGCAGGACACGAAGGTCCTGGCCGAACCGCTCGCGGAGCTGGAGACGGACTGTGCGGATCCAAGGGATCAAGACATCAACGACCTGACCCTTGCTGCGCAAGGGGAAGACCGTGGTGTACCGCGAGTAGTCGTCAACGACCAGCAGGAAGTAGCGCTCGCGGCTCTGTCCACTGGCGCGGGCTGGGCCCCACACGTCCATGTGGAGAGTCTATAGGGGAGCAGTCGTCGGGGGAAACGAGGAGTGAGGAGCGGCGCGCTGCCGCCCCTCGACGCAAGGGAGGCAGGGCGGGGCCGGCGAGGGCGGGAGGGGAGGTAGAGACCTGGGGAGACCAGAAACAAGAAGACAAGAGTGCATGCCACAAAGGTGAGGCAGGGAGGGGTGACCCAAGCGGTCGTGCGACAGAAGAGTCTGGTGCGACAGGAGGCGACACGAGCAAGAGGCAGCTACCTGACCTGACGCGGACACCTGAGCAGACGCAGCTACCTGAGAAGGCCCGGTAGCGAGTGTGTACAAACTCGACCCTGGCCGACGGGTGAACGTGGCCAGGTGACGCCCCGTCCGTATGCACGTGCAGATCGACACACGCTGACCCCCAGGAGTGGTGGTAGTGACCATCGCATCCTGGAGAGCAGCGGTACTCACCAAGTTCGTAGAGAACGAGGGGAGGTGAAGACCTGACATTGAGCCTGACGGAACCGCCGGACACGGGAGGACAATGGAGGAGCGGGCCACGTCCGGGCCCTTGGAGGGGTCAGCCAGTCTGACCGGGACAGGTGCAGGAAGAGGAGTGAGGGTGGTTCTGTCACGAAAGAAACACCGCGAGGCGCCGGAATCCAACGTGAAAGTGTGCAAGGCCTCAGCAGGCGCAGTACCAGGGAGAGTACCAGACTCACTAGCACCTAGAGCAACAGCAGCTATACCTGGGTCAGGCAGCACACACCGGTAACAGTCACCCTCAGCACTAACAGACAAATCATACATAGCAGAAAGAATAGCATCAAAGTCTAGGTCAAAGATAGCAATCCTAGACTTCAGCAGATCTGCCCAGCGAGGGAGCTCGACGTCTTCACCAAACTCAGCACGCCAAGCGTCGTTGAGACGGGAGAAGCAGCGGTGCTGAGTGTGGAGCCGCTCGCAAGTCTGACCAGCACGGTCACCTGTGCGAATGACATACGGGCAACTACCCCCAGACGCCCCACGCAGAAACCACTCACGAAGATGCTAGGGGTCTCGCTCTGACGATGCTGCTGCAAACGTTGGCCACCCCCAGAACCGACACGCCGAGCGCCAGTCCCACCGCTACCAGTCCCACCGCCTCCACTGCCGCCACTCCCACCGCTGCCTCCACCACCACCACCACCAGAGCCCCCACTCCCGCCAACAGTCCCACCGCCGCCACCACCTTCACTGCTGCCCCCACCGCCACTCCCGCTGCCACCTCCACCACCGCCGCTGCCACCTCCACCACCCCTGCCACCCTTGCCCTTGCTGCTGCGGCGCTTCGCACTAGCAGAAGCAGCCCCGATGTCCTCAGGAACAGAGACGTCTTGAGCAGCAGCAGAGGCGTAGGAGGGGGCAAGGGGGGAGGGGGAACACCCCTCAAAGAAGGGCGGACGCAGAGTGCCACGAGCAGCACCTACAGCAACTGCACTAGTCTCAGCTACGAGGAGATGCTGCTCGAGGAGGTCAACAGTGAGGGAGGTGGGGTCAAGAGAGAGGAAGTGGTCCCTGACAGAGCGAAGAGAGTCGAGAGGCGGGTGACTATAAAGTAGAGAGTGATGTACATGGCGGGCTGGTTCCTGTCAAGGAACTCAGCAGGAACGGCAGCGCGGTAGCGAGCGTCACTAGCGCGAAGGTGGGAAACAAGGTCCTCGACTGTGGCGAAAGCGGACAGCTCCGAGAACAGGTAGGGCAGAAGAGGACGGCCTAAAGCAGCAGTGGAAGGGGAGGAGTAGCGAGCGACTACAGCGTCGTACAGTGCCTGCGCTGTCCTGTGCTGTCCGATGTGAGCGCATTCAGCTAATGGCAGGTGGTTGCGAATGGCTAAGCGGGCAGCAGCGTCACGAGTAAGCCACTTTGAGCGAGTCGAACTGTCAGCTGTGGCGGGAGGGGCAGTAGCAGCGCCTGACGCTAGGTCAAACAGCGAGACACTGTCCTTGGAATTGCTCAGTAGATAGAGCTGCAGGTCGTCTAGCCACGTGTCAAACTGAACCGGTCTGCCCTCATGATCAAACGCGAGAACCCGAAGCGAAGCCATAGCTGTGCAGCACGTATGATAGCAGTAGCAGTAGTAGCAGCAGCAATAGCAGCTATAGCAGTAGCAGCAGTGACCGTGGGGCAAAGGGCCGACAGGGCCGGGCGCGGGCTAGGAACGGGGCCGGGCGCCGGCTAGGGGTTGTCATGGGGGCCGGACGCGGGCTAGGGACGAGGCCGGGCGCGGGCTAGGTACGGGGCTGGGCGCGGGCTAGGTACGGGGCCGGGCGCTAGGCTAGGTACGGGGCCGGGCGCGGGCTAGGTACGGGGCCGGGCGCAGGCTAGGTACGGGGCCGGGCGCTGGGCTAGGTACGGGGCCGGGCGCTGGGCAGGTACGGGGCCGGGCGCGGGGCTAGGTACGGGGCTGGGCGCGGGCTAGGTACTGGGCCGGGCGCGGGCTAGGTACGGGGCCGGGCGCTGGGCTAGGGACGAGGCCGGGCGCTGGGCAGGTACGGGGCCGGGCGCTGAGTACGGAATGGGGCCGGGCGCTGGGCGCGGTGTTGGATGCACGTCATTCTGAGTGCATGTCATCCTAACGTCCTGCCGAGTGCTCGTGCTATTCATGCGTGCATTGTTTGCATGAGCATTTGTCATTGTGCATGGCTGTTGGATTTTACCATCTCTGTGTTTTCTCCAAGTTTAAATGCTTGATCATGCAGGAGAAATCAAGAGCTTTCCAACTATACCAAGATCACCTTATTCTGACCAAGATCGCCTAAGTTACAAGATTTCCAAGACTTGGATTTCTTATTACCTTTTAAGGTTATATCTAATTTGGGTGATTACTTGGGACATGACTATAAAGGGATCTTTGGTTGGGTGGTTAGGGAAGGCAAGTTTGACTTTTGGATTGGGGTGGCTAGAAGTTTCTAGCATGGGTTGCAAATGTTGCAACACCTAGGCAAAATCCAACTAGATTGGATTTTGCATGTGACACCTCAAGGACCTCATGATGAGGGTTGCATCCTTGCTGCTATGAAGGTTTCTACCATCCTTCCCTAGCTCTTGGAGAACCCCTTCCCTCTCATGGTTCTCTTGGAGTCCCCAACTCCAACATTCTATGCCTTAATGTTTGTACTTCCTCTACCATTCTAGTCATGCGGCTGCTGGACGTTATTACTTGGTTCTCACTCTATAGACCATCTTAACGATTGATTCAACTTGGAGATGGTAGCTTAGGCTAAGGCGCACAATCCTACTGAGCAGATTTACGTTTAGTTGAGAATTGAGTTCGTCGTAAGCTCTCAAAGTGACGGATCCTGAAGAACAAGTGGTATCAGAGCGGGTAGTCGACTTTGAGACGACGAATCGTCGTGACTTCTCAACCAATTGTTACGATAAGAATGAATTGATAGAAAATGTGAAGTACAACCCTAGATATAGCAAACCCTAATCATGCAAGTAAGTAGAAATGTAACACCTAGACTAACCTAAACAACACATATAAAATATATGTTGACACACCCCCATAGTCTAGGTGACGGAAGTCCTGTAGAAACAACAAGAGCAAGCAACGGTCACAAGACCACTCTACAAGAACAAGACAAATCTCAGGGTGGAGCTCAAAGTCACCACACACTCCGAGAGCAAGCAAGGGGCCACAAGGCCAGTCCACATGCAGGTATATAGCAAATATAAAGAGATGCAAGAGTACAAGACATGCAGGACAAGGCATCTCTAAGCAAGCAAGGGAGGACGGGCAGGCACAAGGCCAAGCTGGGTGCAGAAACGCTGGTGGTCACAAGGCGGCAACGCCTTGGTGAAGATATCTGCCGTGTTGGCCTCAGAGACCACACGTCGAACGAGTGTCTGTCCACGCTGCTGCAACTCACGCAGAAGGAAGTAACGAAGCTGGATGTGCTTCGCCTTCCCAACCAGTCGGGGCTCCTCACACAACAGGACAGCAGACCTGTTGTCGGCGAACAGGACTGGGGGAGAGCGAGGCCGCTCACCAAGGTCGGTGAGAAGGAAAGACAGCCAGCGAAGCTCCTGAGCGGCCATGGCCGCAGCGTACACCTCTGCCTCACAGCTGGAACCGGCGACGGACGACGCCCGAGTCGACCGCCACGAAACAGCACCTGCCCCGAGGCTAAAGGAGTACCCCTGTGTAGACCGACGCGTCTCCGCGTCGTCGGCCCACGACGAGTCCGAGTAACCTGTGAGTGTAACTGGCTGCTTCCCTCCAAGGACAAGTCCCATGCCTGATGTACTCGCCACATACTTCGCCACCCTCTTAGCAGCGTACCAGTGGGAAGGTCGGTGTCTCCCAGGCGCAACAAAGCGCGCAAGGACGCTAAGAGGGTAAGCTAGGTCTGGGCGAGTACAGGTCATCAGGTACATGAGACAACCCACCAGCTCAGGATATGGACCACTGGACTCAAATGACTCGTCCGAAGGTGGAGCCGTGAGCCCATGATCCACACCAAGAGGGGTGAGCTGTACCTTGGAGAACGGGAAGCGAAACCGCGTGAGGATCTGCTCGACCATATGCGACTGAGTCAGCGTAATGGTGCGAGCTGCCCTGTCCCTGGTGATCTGCAGGCCAAGGTAGTGCTGCAGCTCACCAAGGTCAGTGCAAGTGTGTCTCCTCTGCAGTTCCTCCTTCACGGAGGCCAGCGCGCGTCGGTCGGGAGTGGCGAACACTAGGTCGTCGACGTAGACCAGGACAAAGAACGGGGTCGAGCCACGGCGAACGAACAGTGACGGGTCAGCAGACGACGGAAAGAAGTCAAGAGCTGCAAGGGTCGAGCGAAGTGTGTCGTGCCACTCACGTGGGGCCTGACGCAGGCCGTAGACTGGTCGACGCAGCTGCCACTGGGTCCCAGGTGGGAAAGAGCCAGTGAAGCCAGGCGGGCGACGCAGCCAGATCTGCTCGTGCAGGCTCCCCTGAAGGAACGCGGTGGAAAAGTCCAAGGAGTGCAACTCGTAGTCACGCTGGGCTGCAATATGCAGCAACACCCGAAGAGTACTCATCTTCGGGGTGGGAGCGAAGGTCTGGAAGAAGTCCACCCCCTCTTGCTGACTGAAGCCTCTCGCAACATAGCGCGCCTTGAACACAGGTGGTGATCCAGGCGGCCGCTTCACCTTGTAGAGCCATCGGCCACTGACGACATTCGTCCCAGGTGGTGGGACTGCGTCGACGTTAGTGCCTGTGGACCTATAAGATACCATCTCTGCCTCCTCAGCTGCTATCCAGTACGAAGCCCAGGGTCCCGAGACCGCCTCGGCGTGAGTGCGAGGGATCGGGATGTCAAGGGCGTCTGGATCCCCCTCAGGGGCAAGCAGCATGGCGCAGAGATGAGGAACAGCGGCCGCAAGGAAACCAAGCTCGAACTGCCTGTCCTCTACGACCTCCAGGGGAAAGACAGGAGCACCCCCAGAGGACGGAGAACGTGCAGGGCCACTCACCAAGTGAGCGGCGTAGTCAAGGCGGTGGGAAGAGGCAAAGCCAGAGACAGTGGTAACAAGTGCTGAGACAGACGACAGAGGTGCAGTCGGGTGAGTGACCAACGCGGACAAAACACGGGAGACGACAGGACGGGAGGCACGGAGGTAGTCGGACAACGAGCCGTGAAGCACAGTGAGGGACGACTCAGGTGGCTATGGAAGGACAGGAGGAGGTGGAACACGAGAGCGGAGAACAAGGTGAAACGGACCGTCTGCACGGTAACGGGACCGACGGGGCTGTGGAGACACAGCACGACTGAGGGGAGGACGACGAGTCCACTGGGAGGAGGAAAGGGACTCAACTGGTGGAACAGGAGGGGACGGTAGGGGACCACGAACAAAGCGTGCAGGTGCTGGGTCGGGGAGGTCGCGTAGTCGCAGTCGCTGCTGCTCCGCCTCCTCTGGCGTCTGCTGCGACGGTACCGGCCCCTGCTGCTGCTCCTGTGGCTCCGCCTCTGCCCTCTCCTGCTGCGGCTGCAGCTGTACCCGCTGCTGCGACCGGGACTCCTGCGCTACCCTCTCCTGCTGCTGCCGTGACTCCTCCTCTACTCTCTCCTGCTGCGTCTGTAACTGCACCTGCTGCTGCGGGTGGGACTCCTGCTCTACCCTCTCCTGGTGCGGCCGTGACTGCTCCTCTACTCTCTCCTGCTGTGTCTGTAACTGCACCTGCTGCTGCGGGCGGGACTCCTGCTCTACCCTCTCCTGGTGCGGCCGTGACTCCTCCTCTACCCTCTCCTGCTGCGGCTGCAGCTGCACCCGCTGCTGCGACCGGGACTCCTGCGCTGCCCTCTCGTGCTGCTGCTGTGACTCCTCCTCTACTCTCTCCTGCTGCTGCTGCTGCTGCTGCTGCTGCTGTTGTGCCCTCTCAAATCGCTCACGCTCCTCCCTCTCCAACCGGAGGAGACGCTGCTCACGGGTCAGGAAACGTACAGTGCGCGGTGTAGGCGCCACAGTGCCAGTGCCTCCAGCTCCAGCACCCCCAGAACCAGCACCTCCACCACCGACACCCCCGGGGCCTCGAGTACCTCCCGCAGGAACACCCCCAGGCTCCGCAGCAACCGACCGCAGAGAAGAAGGAGGAGGAAACTGCGGGACGGACGGGAAGCCAGGGGGTGAGGCAGGGCGAGGCCGCCGAGTCGAGGCTGCCGTGTCCTCCACAGGAGTGACCTCCACGCCCACAACCCCTGCATCCCCAGAGCCGACACCACCAGCTCCTGCAGCCCCAGTACCCCCACCCTCCGCAACTGCACCTCCCGCACCCCCAGACACGACAGGGACTGGACGCTGCGGGGGGGAAGACTGCGGAGTGACGTGCGACACACCTGACGGGGCAGGACGCGAAGGGGGGGGGGCTACCGGGGCGACTGGTGGGGGCTCAAGGGTGAGGAACAGCGGGGGGGAAAAGGCCTCAGTACCTCGGTGGGGGCGACTCCTGTAGTAACAGACAGACTCGTCGAACGTGACGTCCTGCGAAGCGAAGAACTGGTAGGTGACCGGGTCGTAGAACACCCAGCCGGAGGCGTCCAAAGGGAAGCCAAGAAAGACGCAGGCACGAGTGCGCGGAGACAACTTGTTCGCGCCAGGGGCGCGAACGTGAGCCAGACAACCCCAGACGCGGAAGTCAGCTGCTACGCCCGGAGAACCTGTCCAAAGGGAGACCGGCGTCACCCTTGGCCGTGCGTCACTGGGCCACAGGTTCAGCTGGTGCGCGGCGTAGCGGACTGCCTGGGGCCACAAGAACTGGGGGGCACCGGCATGGCACATGGAGGTCCGGGCAACCTCCATGACCAGGCCGATGCGTCGCTCGGCTACCCCGTTCTGCTGCGGTGATGCTGGTAGCGTGTAAGACTGGATGATCCCCCGACCCTGACAGAACGTCTCCAGGCGAGTGGAAGAAAACTCACCACCACGGTCCGAGTGTAGGCGAAGCCCACACAGGCCCTGGGCGCCACCCCACGCTAGTAGCCACGGCTCGAGGACGGTAGGCACGTCGGCCTTCCGTCGCAAGGGGAAAACCGTGGTGTAGCGGGAGTAGTCGTCCACCACAATCAGGAAGTAGCGCTCCTGACGTGGGCCAAGGACCGGAGAGGGGCCCCAGACGTCCAAGTGCAGGGTCTCGAAGGGAGCCGTGGTGGGGGGGAACGAGGAGGAGTGAGGGGCAGCGCGCTGCCGACCCTCGACGCGAGGAGTGCACAGCGGCGCAGGCGAGCGGGGAAGCGGTGCAAGCGACCCTGGGAGACCTGAGACCAGACGGTAACGTGCCATCCTACTGAGACGCGGGAACGACGGGTGACCTAGACGGTGGTGCCAGAGGACCGACGGGTGGGTGAGGGACCGACAGTCACACGACACAGCAGCTACCTGACCTGACCTGACCTGACCCGACTCAGTGTGGTGGGACCCAGTGTGTAGTGAGTACAGACCAGATCCCGGCTCTCTGTGGAACGTGGCCAGGGGCGCCCCAGTGGCACCGACAGTGCAGGAGGCAACAGGCTCGTCCAGTGGGAAAGTAGTGACTACGCCTAGGTCGTGAAGGTGACTGACACCCACCAGGTTCCTAGAGAACGAGGGGGTGTAGTAACCTGTAAGAAAACCTGAGGGAGCCGCCGGACACGGAAGAGTGGTGGTGCTGCTAGCAACTACACGTCCCACAGAGGGGTCAGCCAAGGCGACAGTGACTGGAGTGCGCAGTGGTGTGAGGTCGGTACAGTCGCGAAAGAAACAGCTGGACGCTCCAGAATCTAGGGTGAAGGAAAGCTGTGCAGTCTGTGGGGTCGCACCCGAACCAGCTACAAAGGCTAGTGCTAGACTAGTGGTAGCTGCAGCTTCTACACAAAGACCCTCAGAGGCGCCGGGACTGGAAACAACACACGCACCAAGACTGGAAACACAGGTCTCTACTCGTGCAGCCGGAAAGGGTCCTAGACCAGGCAGGTGAGACTCAACTGGTGCAGTAGTGCGCTGGCGAAGGCGCGAAGGCCAGTGCGGTGTAATAGCGTGAGGACCAAAACGCTCACGGTGGAGGTCGTCGAGTCGACGGTAGCAGCTGGACGCAGTGTGGTCAGGACTCCAGCAGGTAGTGCCAGCACCAGGGCCTGTCAGGGCCCGGTACCCGCAGGGGCCGACGTCTCGCCCACTGCTAGCTGAGCCACTGCTGGGGGCGCCACACTTTGGACCCGCAGGCCCCCACTGACGGGAGTGCTGCGGCTGGCCCTGCTGCTGTAGAACCCTAGTACATGCCATGTGAGCCTATGCTGCTGCTGGTTCTGCTGGGGGCAGCCTAAGCTTCTGCTGGTGCGCTGGGGGCAGCCTGTGCTGCTTCTGGTTCTGCTGAGAGGCAGCCTAGGCTGCTACTGGTTCTCCAGGGGGCAGCCAATGCTGCTGCTAGTGCGCTGGCAGTTGCCTAAGCTGCTGCTGGTGCGCTGGCGGTAGCCTAAGCTGCTGCTGGTGCGCTGGGGGCAGCCTATGCTGCTGCTGGTTCGCTGGGGGCAGCCTATGCTGCTGCTGCTGGTGCTCTGGCGGCAGCCTATGCTGCTGCTGGTTCGCTGGGGGCAGCCTATGCTGCTTCTGGCTCTGCTGGGGGCAGCCTTAGCTGCTACTGGTTTTGCTGGGGCAGCCAATGCTGCTGCTGGTGCGCTGGTGGCAGCCTATGCCGCTTCTGGTACTGCTGGGGGCAGCCTACGCTGCTGCTGGTGCGCTGGGGGCAGCCTATGCTGCTGCTAGTGTGCTGGCGGCAGCCTATGCTGCTGCTGGTTCTGCTGGTTCTGCTGGTTCTGCTGGTTCTGCTGGTTCTGCTGGTTCTGCTGGGGGCAGCCTACGTTGCTGCTGGTGCGCTGGGGGCAGCCTATGCTGCTGCTGGTGTAGCTGGCGGCAGTGTAATCGGCTGGGGCTACTGACGGCGGGTGTGGTAGATCGTGGGGAGGCAGGTTTCAGGTGGGGAAGCTGTTAAGGCAGCGGGCTACGGGTGAGGCGGCGGTTCTGTGCAGTTATGTGCGGTTATGTGCAGTACTGTGCGGTTCTGTGAGGTTCAATGCGGTGGAGAGGACTGGGTGGGGCAGCTGATTCCGGGTGAGGTGCCTGGAACGGGTGGGGCAGCAGGTTTCCAGGTGGGGCGGCGGTTGTCAGGTCTGGGGCGGTGGTTTTCAGGTGGGGAAGCTGTTAAGGCGGCGGTTCTGTGCGGTTCTGTGCAGTTATGTGCAGTTCTGTGCGGTTCTGAGGGGGATTTCAGGTCTGGGGGCCGGTTACGACGGTGGGCTGCACGTGCGCGCGGCTACGACGTACTAGCACGGAGCTGCGGGTGCGACTAAGGCTGCGCGTGCAGCTACGTGTGTTCGTCTGCTGCGCGCTAGAGGACTGGGGGGCAACACGCGGGGTAAAACGAGTGGGGCGCGGGGCTAAAAACCGAGTGACGCTCGGCAAAAAAACGGGTGGGGCGCAGGGCAGAAACGGGTGACGCGCGATGTCGACGGGGGGCGCGACCTACTCGGGCTCTACGGGGCAGGGCGCTTCGGGCTATGGGTCGCTACGAGGCGCGCGGGTGGTGGGCCCATAGACTATCGAGAGAAATTTCGCCTAAGGGAAAAAAATCGCCTAGGGGAAAAATCGCCTAAGGGAAACCTAGCTCTATACCATGTCAGAATCCCAACCACTAGACCATTGGGATAAAAGGGCTTGTTAAGTAGCGGGTCAGTGCGCCCATAACCCCCCAGGACAACGAGCCTGTAACCCTTCCCTAGGATCAATCGGGGATCTCCAGTGGACCTCTGACACCCCCCCGCACTGGGATGCCCGAAGTGCACACACTGGGATTCGAACCCGAGACCTTCGCTCTGATACCATGTTACGATAAGAATGAATTGATAGAAAATGTGAAGTACAACCCTAGATATAGCAAACCCTAATCATGCAAGTAAGTAGAAATGTAACACCTAGACTAACCTAAACAACACATATAAAATATATGTTGACACCAATGATGACAAGTGAGACCAGTTTCTAGTAGCTCTTCTCGCCAACTTTCGATTGGTGGCCACACCGCGTTCTAATTCGAAGTATCCTGTCCGCGAGGGCGTTTTTCGTAGAATCGAAACTTCTGGCAGAATTCTCTCCAAACGATTTCTCAAGTTTCCACCGTTCATAAGGCCTCAATATGACTGGAACGGACTCTAGAGGTGCTAATGACGAGATGGCTGGAGCTAGAGAGGCTGGAGAGCAGGGGGGAGTTGCTGGTGGTGGAGTGGGGACTCACCAACCAGCCAACCCTATGCTACCTAGTTCTTCTACACCATCTCCTACTACTGTGGATCCTGTGAAAGCTTTCTCTATTGAGAAATTCATGGGGGAGGACTACGAGCACTGGAGTTTCCGCATGAGGCTGATGTATACCCAATACAAGCTATTGGATCTGGTGGAGGGGAAGGAGAAGATGCCGGAGACCGCGGAGCTGAAAGGAGCATGGATGAAGCGATCGTTCGACGCGTACATGCTCATGGTGCAAGCGGTTGGCGGACGACAACTTGACCACATCAAGGACCTCTTAGGTGATCCAGAGTGTGGCCCCAAGGCTTGGAGGAAGCTTCTGGATGTGCACTCACCGACACATGCTAACGGCATCGTGCTACTCGCGCGGCAGCTGCGCGACATCAAGTTCATTGATTGAGAGCCGATGCAACCGGTGTTGGATGAGATGCGGGACATCTTCACGAAGCTCCAAGGCGGCGGTGTGATGTACCCGGAGCTCGTGTAATGCGTGGAGATCGTGATACGGCTGCCGGAGTCGTGGTCTGCCCTAGCGATCAACCTCAACTCTCAACAGCCCCATTGGAGCGTGGATTACATTTGTGCGCGCATCCTTGAGGAGGACTTGCGGCAGCGGAGTGTGGAGCGCTAGGAGGAGGGGGCTGGCTATGGAGTTGGAGGTGGAAAGAGTGGCTTCAAGAAGAAGTGGAAGGGCAAGAACAAGGACTATCCTAAGGAGGATGGCGGCGGGGGTCAAGGGGAGGTGTGCTTCTACTGCAAGAAGCGCGGACATCGTTGGCGGAAGTCGGAGGATGGCGGCGGGGGTCAAGGGGAGGTGTGCTTCTACTGCAAGAAGCGCGGACATCGTTGGCGGAAGTGCTACCAACGACCCAAGGATTGGACTCCGCCTTCATTGAGCAACCTGCATGGTGGCAAGAAGAGTGGGGGAGTCATGAGAGCTAGTGGAGAGGAGAAGGATGAGGAGCGGAAGGCCGGGTTCTTCTTCTTCGTGAACGAAGGCGCAACCGACCTTGCTATGGCTGACAAGGTTCTCCTACATCCCCTCACCCATTGGGTGATAGATTCCGGGAGCTCTTGGCACATGACTCCTCGCGCGGACCTACTCGATGAGATTCAGTCCGCACCCATCTCTCCAGTCACATCCGCGACGGGCGCCAAGGCCAAGGTCATGGGCATGGGATGCGCCAAGTTCATGGGAGCGGATGGAGAGCTCTTCGGGCTGAAGAACGTGCTGTGGGTGCCGGACTTGTGCGCGAACCTGATTTCTACCGGCCGGTTGGGAGATGCGGGTGTGAACACCGAGACGATTGGCTCGGAGCGCTATCGTGCCTACAACGATGAGCGGCTGATTCGGGACCTGCAGTGGAAAGGGGATGTCCACAAGCGGATGTGGCAGATCCCGGTACTCCCTTGGCGGAAATCGGGCAAGGCGGCAGCGGCGGCATCTATGGAGGAGAGTGTCACCGAGGAGGAGCATCAAGGTGTGCAAGGAGAGGAGCTGATTGGAGGAAGCGCAGCGGTGAAGGCGTCGGCTACCTCGGGCCAAGCGGATTGGGAGACTTGGCATCGGTGGCTCGCACACGTGGCTGTTTCCATATTGGAGGTGATACACAAGGAGAAGTGCGTGCATGGGCTGCAACTGCAAAGAGATGGCGCTCACTATGGCAGCTGCGAGGCGTGCATGCAAAACAAGTTTGAGCGGTTCCCGTTTCCACGTGCGGAGGGATCGGCGAAGGCACCCTTGGAGGTGGTGCACATGGACCTGGTGGGTCCTATGAGGACTGAGGGGACTGGGGGAGTGCTGTACTTCCTCACCATGGTGGACGAATGGAGCCGTTTCACGTGGGCACGTCCCCTGTCCAAGAAGAGCGATGCTGCAGCAACGATCAAGGAGGATTGGTTGCCGATGGTGGAGCGGCAAGCGATGCGGCTGGTGAAGGTGCTGAGGAGTGACCGAGGTGGAGAGTTCCTTGGAGCGGAATTCACCAAGTTTCTCAAGAAGAACGGCATTCGACACCAGCTGACCTGCCCAGGAACACCGCAGCAGAACGGCATTGCTGAGCGTGCCAACCGGACCATTGGCGAGGCGGCTAAGACCTTGTTGGGGGCTGCTGGGATGCCCTACAAGTTCTGGCCTGAAGCTGTTCGCCATGTCATCACGGTCAAGAACAGGATCTTGACACATGTTGGCGACAAGCATTGGGTGCCGTACGAACGTTGGCTTGGGAAGAAGCCATCCATTGACATGCTGCGGGTGTGGGGCTGCATGGGGCTTGTGATGGTGCCTAAGGAGCAGAGGCACAAGCTGGAAGTTGCTGCTGTGTGGGCTGTCCATCTTGGGATGGCTCCTGACTCAAAGGGGTGGTTGATGTGGGACCCCAAGAGCAAGAGGACGCTGGTCAGCTGTGACGTCAAGTTTGTGGAGGACGTCATGTACAAGGACTGGCAGCAGCAGCAGCAGGTGCAGATTGGCTTGCGTCTGCATGAGATTGAGCAGTCTGCAGTGGAGGAGGTTCAGCTGCACCTTGAGGATCTCCCTGGGTCAGAGCTGACCAGTGACCACAGTGGCGGTGGAGAGCAGCAAGTTTCTGGTCTTGCTGCAGAGGAGGGGTTGGAGGATGAGTCGGCACGTGTGGACTCACCATCTCAGCCCGAGCCTGCTGCAACCACCAAGGTCACCAAGAGGAGTGTGCAGAGAGGAGCTTCACCACATGGGCAGCAGATTGCAACCCGCGAGAAGAGAGTGGCAGCAGCACCCTCAAGGCTAAAGTATAGCCGTTTGGGAGGACCCAAGCAAGGTGCCATGGCGGTTTAGGCGGATGAGGGAGAGGATGAGGAGATGGCCTTCTGTTTCTTCACACCCTTGCCTGGAGAACCAGCCACAGTGGAGGAGGCACTCAGTGGACCCCAGAAGGAGGAGTGGAAGGCTGCCATGGATGCGGAGTTCAACAGTCTCATTGAGAATGAGACTTGGGAGCTTGTTGAGTTACCCGAGGGGCGACGGCCGATCAGCAGCAAGTGGGTCTTCAAGGTGAAGAGTGGAGCTGATGGTGAGTTGGAGCGGTTCAAGAGCCGCTTGGTCGCCAAGGGGTTTCAGCAGAAAGAGAAGGTCGACTTCGGGGAGATCTTCGCTCCCGTTGTTAAGCCAGTGACATTGAGGACTGTGCTGGCTGGCGCCTCTGTGAAGGGATGGCACGTGAAGCAGATGGATATCACCACTGCATTTCTCAATGGAATACTGCTGGAGGATATCTACATGGCGAAGCCCGACGGCTATGAGGATGGGACCAGCCGGGTGTGCAAGCTCAAGAAAGCTATCTATGGCCTTAAGCAAGCGCCCAGGTGCTGGTACAAGAAGCTGGAGGAGGTGCTGCTGAGTGGAGGCTTCAAGACGTCCCAAGCGGATCACAGTTTGTTTCTGCTTGGAGAGGGGGAGCAGCTGCTCTTGCTGCTGGTGTATGTCGACGACATACTGCTGTTCTCACCTTCCATGGAGCAGATTGAGAGGACACAGAAGCTGCTGATGGACAACTTCAAGTGCAAGATGCTGGGGGATGTCCACTACTACTTGGGGCTGCAGATTGA
This sequence comes from Closterium sp. Naga37s-1, assembly GCA_947471745.1. Lineage (NCBI taxonomy): Eukaryota > Viridiplantae > Streptophyta > Zygnematophyceae > Desmidiales > Closteriaceae > Closterium > Closterium sp. Naga37s-1. Next base: position 166,224 of record CANJKZ010000799.1, on the reverse strand, counting down.
GAGGGATGTCGAGAGGAGGTGGCTGAAGGTGCATCAGTCACACTACATCTCTGGTGTCATGGAGTGCTATGGTGTGACTGGGGGTCGCACTGTGATGACACCGTTCCTTGCAGGCTTCAAGCTGAAGAAGGCAGCTGAGGAGGATGATGTGCTTGAGGATGAGCAGCGGAATGAGTACCAGTCACTCATTGGGAGTGTGATGTATGCAGCTGTGCATACGCGACCTGATGCTTCATTCGGAGTGGGGCAGCTGGCCAGAGTTGTGCAGTGGCCCACTGAGGAGCAGTTGGAGGTGGCAAAGCGCTTGGTGCGCTACCTCGGATCAACGGCATCTGCTGGTGTTCAGTTTTCAGCTGGCGGCCAGCTGAAACAGATTGGAGCAGATGGGGTCACGCCTGGAACCTTGAAGCTGTCGTGCTTCACCGACGCTACATGGGCCTTAGAGGATGAGGATCAGACATCAGTTGGCGGCTTTGTGTGCATGGTCGGAGGTGGACCAGTGAGCTGGAGGTCCAAGAAGCAGAGTGAGATTGCTCAGTCTTCCGGAGAGGCAGAGTACATGGCGATGTACCATGCCATCAAGGAGATCGTGCTCCTGAGGAAGCTGCTGGAGGACATGGGAGCTGAACAGGAGGGACCTACACCACTTTTCTCCGACAGCGAGGCTGCTATTGGCATGGCCAATAATCCTATCCTGAATGGGCTGAACAAGCACATGAAGATTAAGTGGCACTGGGTGAGGCAGATGGTGAAGGAGGGTATTGTTGAGCTTCACCATGTGAAGGCTAGCAAGCAGGCGGCAGATTTTCTCACCAAGAGACTTCCCGAGAGCGCACATTGGAAGTGTGCTAAGATGTGTGGCATGGCATTGCACTAGTGTGGGCAGCTGTGTCATGAGTGCATGTGTGAGTGTGTGTGCATGCACTCCGTTAGTCTGAGGGGGAGTTTGTTGGATGCACGTCATTCTGAGTGCATGTCATCCTAACGTCCTGCCGAGTGCTCGTGCTATTCATGCGTGCATTGTTTGCATGAGCATTTGTCATTGTGCATGGCTGTTGGATTTTACCATCTCTGTGTTTTCTCCAAGTTTAAATGCTTGATCATGCAGGAGAAATCCAGAGCTTTCCAACTATACCAAGATCGCCTTATTCTGACCAAGATCGCCTAAGTTACAAGATTTCCAAGACTTGGATTTCTTATTACCTTTTAAGGTTATATCTAATTTGGGTGATTACTTGGGACATGACTATAAAGGGATCTTTGGTGGGGTGGTTAGGGAAGGCAAGTTTGACTTTTGGATTGGGGTGGCTAGAAGTTTCTAGCATGGGTTGCAAATGTTGCAACACCTAGGCAAAATCCAACTAGATTGGATTTTGCATGTGACACCTTAAGGACCTCATGATGAGGGTTGCATCCTTGCTGCTAGGAAGGTTCCTACCATCCTTCCCTAGCTCTTGGAGAACCTCTTCCCTCTCATGGTTCTCTTGGAGTCCCCAACTCCAACATTCTATGCCTTAATGTTTGTACTTCCTCTACCATTCTAGTTATGCGGCTGCTGAACGTTTTTACTTGGTTCTCACTCTATAGACCATCTTAACGACTGATTCAACTTGGAGATGGTAGCTTAGGCTAAGGCGCACAATCCTACCGAGCGGATTTGCGTTTAGTTGAGAATTGAGTTCGTCGTAAGCTCTCAAAGTGACGGATCCTGAACAACACGCGGAACAGGGCCGGGCGCGGGCTAGGTACGGGGCCGGGCGCGGGTTGAGTACTGGGTCGGGCTCAGGCTATGTACGGGGCCGGGCACTGGGCTAGGGACGAGGCCGGGCGCTAGGCAGGTACGGGGCCGGGCGCTGAGTACGGAACGGGGCCGGGCGCTGGGCGCGGAACGGGGCCGGGCGCGGGCTAGGTACGGGGCCGGGCGCGGGCTGGGTACTGGGTCGGGCACGGGCTAGGTACGGGGCCGGGCGCGGGCTAGGTACGGGGCTGGGCACTGGGCAGGTACGGGGCCGGGCGCTGGGCGCGGAATGGGGCCGGGCGCGGGCTAGGTACGGGGCCGGGCGCGGGGCTAAGGGCCGACGGGGCCGAGCTCGGGCTAGGGACGGGGCTGGGCGCGGGCTAGGAAAGGGGCCGGCCGCGGGCTAGGGACGGGGCCGGGCGCTGGGGTCGACGGGCCGCGTAGGCTAGGATCGACGGGCCTAGGGGCGACGGGCCTAGCGGGGAGTTACTAGCAGCATAGCAGGTGGTGGGCCCAAGGAACCTGCTCTGATTCCATGTCAAAGTAACGAACGAGAATGAATGAACTAGCAATCAGTTGGGTACAAGTACTAACCCTAATTGGGTTGTACCCCTTGTGGGCTACCCCACTACAGCCTACACAAATGTATAAGCTATAATGTTCTGACACTACAACGTGGGGAACCCTGGCTCTAACCATGACCAATGCGTTTTCATGCAGTCGGCTCTGTCTCGAAGACTAGAAAGTGGTGAAATCGCGCCTTACCAACTGGTCGGTGACGCCGCCTACCCTTTGCGGGAGTACTGTCTTACACCGCTGCATGCACCACAGAAGCGGTTAATGAAAAGATGGGAGCAGAGCTTCAACAAAGTGCAGTCGGCCACACGCATGGTCGTTGAGCAGACCATCGGCGCTCTGAAGAACCGGTGGCGCCTATTCGGCAGGCGCCACGAATGCAAATTGTGGAGGGTATGTGCGGGGACAGCATGCATCATCATATTGCATAACATGCTAACATGCTTGGGCACGCCACGAATGCGGATAGTTAATCGAAGGCCGGCATACTGGACGGCTCAAGACGCACCATGGTGGACATGATCAGGCATGTCATGATATACTTGGCAGGAGATATCAAGGCCGCGCTAAAGGCACGGCGCAAACATTTTGGAAAGCACATACACTGTGCTTACCTCCGGCGTCATCGGGCTCGGCGCCCTACTGGGGCTGTGTAGGTGGCACTCGTGGGGCGTCATTCGGCTCCTCTGGTGCGGTGAACAGAGTGTGCGCCGTCCTCGTCGCTTCGCCCGTCGCTTCGCACTCAGGCGGCTGAGGATTGGCGGGTGCAGTACCAGGACGGGCAGCATTCGCAGGCGGAGGCACCACGTGTGCAGCCAACGTCATTGCTTCTAGTACATATTGAGCCATCTGATTCAACTGTTGCAGGCCTTCTTTGGTGCAGGCGACGATCGTATCAGAGATCAGACGCGCACCACCCATGGTTGCGGTTTCATCGACGCGACGCCGCGGAGTCCTTCCCGGGGTGCCGACACCTGTGAGGATCGTACATCGGGATGTAGATATTGGGGTCACATCTAGCTAGAGAGTATATGGCATGACATCCTTAGCATCAATATGTATCATGTACCAATTAGAAAATATTCATGTACAAGGCGTCATGTCTTGCATCGAAAGCTACACTTACCTGATCCGTCAGCCATAGGGACAAGTGTAGGTTGGCGGGATTGGCTTGGACCAGCAGCAGACGGATCGGCACTGTAAGCCTGTGGGCCGGGTATGTGCGCGTTTGGGTCCACGTTAGTCTCTCCCGCGCCCCCGCCATCCACCACATGTGGGTGCACGGCAGCCGTTCCATGCTTCAGATTTTGAATGTATCCCCACCATTTTGGTTTCTTGGTGGCCTTGTTGCCGGATCCCATGTCGGCACGCGCATACTTGCGGTACTCCGCCATGATGCGCTTCCAAGCATGCTGCATGACCCCGCTCTCACGATCCCAAGCAGGGTTTGCCTTCTTCATGTGTTTCCGTAGTTTTTTCCAATACTGTGAGCCTTGCTTCCCTTTCATCGCTTTGATTTCGTCACGGGTATACTAGCAAGCTGCAGCCAATTAAACCAACTCCTCATCGGACCACTCCGTGTTGTAGGATTGGTCCTTTTTACTAGCAGACTTGCCTCTACGGCGCTTTCGCCCACCCTTTTTTTGAGCAGTCGCGTCATTTCTGTCGTCATCCCCGTCCTCGCTTTCTTCGTCGTCAAAGTTGTCCGAGTCCGCCTCACTCTCGCTCGAAGACAATATTTCGTCGAGATCGTCGGAGTCCACATCCGTATACGCGGCGACGTTTTCTGCTTGGCCGTCCTCGTCGTGCGCGATGTACTGGGATGTAGATCGAGGGCTGTCGGCAGCCTCGTTCGCGATGCGGGGGTTGGAAGCTCCTTGAGCTTGCCGCGATTTCATCCAGGCTACGTAAGGAGGATCAACCCAGGGCTTCTGGTTGTCTACTTTCTGCTTGCCTTTCTGGCTACGACTTTTACGAGGCGGCATTCTGGTGCGCTTGTTGGATGCTGAGCTGCAATGGTCGTAATCTGCTGAGGTATGCAGATCAACCCATGTCTCTGATGTTTATGACTTGGTGAAGTTGGATCTGTTGCGCATGGCTGTTGGGAAATTGGTGGTGTTTCAATTTTCCGCCGGGAATTGTGACGGTTTCACGTCACCACATGACTAGCGGGTGCGCGGGCGATTTGTGTGTGCGATCTGCAATTTCGATGGTGTTTGGGTGACAGGCGATTTGTCAGTTGTCGCAATGCGGGTGTTGCGACGTGTCCGTTCAACTTCCCCAACCATCCCCTCTTGACACCAGGAGGTTTATTCCTCCATGTGTTTTCCAAGTTGGTGGCATGCCACTAACCAATCTTGCCACCAGCCGAGGATACGCCCTAACCCGAGCTGTCAGTCCTAACCCGCCTACCTACTTGTTTATATGCCTTGCTGGTTTATCGACTCCCAGATGAGCACATGCGAGCCCCCTTATGGGGGGCTGGCAGAACTCACCGGCGGGGTATTGATCCAAGGACCTCATATTTCAGAAGTGACACGACACGGCTAACTAGCTTGGCCATTTCAGGATAAATCGTGGAAGTGTAACAACATTCAAGGCAAACCCGAATACCCGATGGGCTCACCAAATATGCCAACTGGTTTTTTTTTTCTTACCCTTGTGATGTTCCACATATTTAAGCGGACCCAACTAGAAGGGGGGGGGGGAGGGGGGGGCGGGTGTGACAAACATTATATATCACTGTACGCTATCTTGGGGTATTCACTAGGGGGTACAACTCATTAGGGTTCCACATTTGTATCACCCTTGCTTGCTAGTCTCATCCATTCCTTCACTTAGTTTCTAACATTGTTTCAGAGTAGGTCGATCCTTACGATCGGTTTTTTTTAGGGCCCACTATTCGTTCTTCCCTGCCTCTAATTTTTTGCCCTGCGCCTTACGATCGCGACCCACCTACCCACTAGAGTGGCCCTGCCCTGCCCTGCACGGATCGCGATTGCCCTACCCAGCGCGCAGCACGCTTTGCTTGCGTGCTGCCCTGCGCCGCCTGCAAGCGCCTACCCTGCGCCCCACCAGTGACTCGCATGCTGCCCTGCCTGTGCTATCGCGCGCACTTTGCCCTGCCCTGCGAGCTAGCCGCCCGCTGCCCTGCGCAGCCTGCGTGCGCCCTGCCTGAGCCGCCCGCACCCTGCCCTACGCAGCCTGCTCCCTGCCCTGTACTGCCCTACCTGCGCCTCCACCTCGCGCCCCTGCTGCGCTGCCTGCGCCGCCAGCTTGCGCCCCTGCTGATGCGCACTGCCCGCTGCTGAGCACGCTGCCCTGCAGGATGCAGTGCCTCGCGCTACCCCGCCCTGCCCTGCTTGCGCTACTTGTCGCGTTATTAACACCTAGCTGACGGCTAAGGTGTGAATTACGCAGCAGCCAGGTAATTGTGCATTTCTGGTCTTGTACTCTAATCTAATTTCGTTTGTGTGCTTGGTGTGAACTGTACATACGCTTTACAGAGCCGAGTGCAGGGAAATTCGAGGAGGTTGGTGGGGAAGAGGGAATTCGATTCCAGCTGGGAATTCGATTTCAGGTTGGGAATGCAATTCCAGCTGGGAATGCGATTCCAGGCTAGGAACTTGATTCCAGCTGGAATGCAGTGCATGCCTAGTGGGCCCAGTGGGACCCAGCTAGCACCTTGGAGCCTTCACGAGCAGCTCGGCTGACTCGCGTTAGGCACTAGAGCTAGCGTGCGGAGGAAGGAACCTAGGCAGGAGGAGGAGGGGTTGTAGTCGGGGGTAGCACTCAGGTTTCTCGCTTTTTGCTTGTATGTTTCTCTTCTTATTGGAATCTTGTTTTCCTAAGCCAAAGGAAACTAGCAGTAGGGAGAAGCAGGAGCAATCTGACTGAGCCCTTGCGAGGGAGTTAAGACTTGTTCATACAAGCAAAAAGGTTGCAGTGCTAAAATCTCAGCATAACAGGGACTAACGCTTGGAGGGCCTGCACTGATGCACCGTAAGGGATGAGCGGCCTTGATCAAGAGCTACATACTCATCAGCTGCGTTCAGGTCACAGATTTCCTGCTCGGAGGATGGAGGGACAAGATCTGCCAACTAAGACGCCTGGGTTTCGAGCAGAAGAAGGAACAGCGAACGCGAGTGGTAATAGCAGAGCGGATCAAGGAAAGGAGGGCGACAGACGGGGAGAGCCTCGACCGAGCTCTAAGTGCAATTCGCCAGCGCCAGGGATGGGATCCCGATCAGCCGGGGTTGGGGTAACTCAGCGTGGAACTTCAGAACCGAGAGGGGGAGATCATCAGGAAGATCAGCGGAGCCAGCGAGAAGGAGAGGCGTTTCACGGATTCTCGGCTGGAAGATACGAATCCATGGAGGCCGGAAGAGGAGATCAGCCTGTGGGGATTGGCGAGAGGGGAACGGCGAGCTGGGGAACGGGCAGAACAATAAGTGCGGCACCCCCTAAGATTGAGGTGCCGGATCGTTTCTCAGGAGCGCCGGGAGAGGGGCCCACGCAGAAGAATTACCTTATGATGGTGGATGACATCCGATACTACTGGGAGAGAGAGGGGTTCGATCCCATTGAATTCTTCAGAGGATTGGGGAGAACGCTCAAGGGGGAAGCACTGACACACTACCGGGTGGAGAGACAAGGGTTGTTGCTGCAGAGTAAACGGGGAGACTTCGCGCCGGCTGAAATCACCGACCGATTCCTGGAAAGCCTGCGAGAACAATTCCCGGGGCATTCGGCAGATCGGATGTCAGAGTTCCAAGATTTTAAGAGAGCGAGAGGAGAATCTCTGCTAGCGTACTACAATCGACTGCTGGAGCTGGCCGAAGACATGGGCTGCCTGGAAGAACGGACCTTAGTGTCGAAGTTTGTGGGAGGATTGGAGGAAGACCTGATGCAAGACATGCGGAGCCGATTGTACGCGCTGGGGATGAAGGCGAAATTGCGGCAAGTGTATCAGGTGGCGAAAGAGGTAGAGGAGGGAAGAAGGTTCTTTGATGGGTTACGCGGAGCGAGCTCAAGAAGATCAGACGAACGCAGAAGGCCGGCATGGGCTGCGGTGGAAGGAAAGCGGATGGAAGAAGAACGGAGAGAAAAACTATTTGAAGACAAGCGGCGGTGTCACAAGTGCGGGGAACTAGGGCATCTGCGAAAGGATTGCGCCATCGACATCATATGCGACATCTGCAAGGAGAAAGGGCATTTCAGGCGGAATTGTTCCAAGGCGCCGATCTGCACCTTCTGTTGGAAACGGGGTCGTACGGAAGAAAGGTGCTACAGCAAGAAGGAGAAGGGGGGAGAAAAATCCGCTAGAGAGCAGCAGTTGGAGCGGGAGATAGCAAAGCTGAAAGCGCAGATGGGTAAGGTGGAGATCAGCGAAGATCCGAAGAAAGCGTTACTAGCTTGGGAAGACGAGGAAGAGGAAGATTACGGGGAGGGAGAAGCTGAGTATGGGACAACGGCCATGTCACCCAGAGACCAAGAAATTTTGGGGTTGAGGAGTGGAGGGAAGGACGGTAGAGCGGAGCAGAAGCAGCCGATGAGAAGAACTTCAAAGGCACCTGAGGGGACTGACAAGCCGAAGACAGCTCGGTGGCACCCGGAAGAGCGACTAGTCTGCCAGCCCACGGCTCTGGTGGTGGAACCGAAGGCTGTAGCCGTACGAGGGATTCTAGTAGAAAATGCCGTGGTGGATACAGGCGCGCAGAGTGTGCTGCTGGGAAGGAAGCTGACCGAGCAGTTAAAGGCACAAGGAGGTTGGGAAACAATGAGATGGGGAATACTGATCATGACCGCAGAGGGAGGGGCTCCTACGTGGATGCCATGCACTAAGGATCTGATTGAGATTACGCTGCAGCCGGGAGGGGAGGGAGAAACAACTATAAGGGTGCAGTGCGGACAGACAGAATCAGACGACTACGACATTTTACTGGGAATGGAGCTGCTATACAAGATAGGGACTATGATATGCACTTGGCAGGAGCAAGTGCTGTACCGCTCGGATTTCTGGGAGGAAGGGAAGGAGCTGAGTGAGTTGCCGGTGCGTTTCATCAAGACTGAACCAAAGAAAGCCTGGAGAAAGTAAAAGCGACAGGAAGATCATGGAAATCTGGCCGGGGGCAAGTATAGACCAGTACAGTATCACACTAGTGGAGCTGTTCGGGGGGCTAGGAGCCGGCTTAGCAGCAGCTCTAGAGGCCGGCCTGAGGGTGAAGAAGTGGATCTATGTGGAGGTAGATCCCGAAGTCCGGAGGATGGCCTGGAAATACGCACAGGTACTGCAGCAACGGTACCCCGCCCAGCTGAGGAAAGATGTGGTGAAGGAGGCCATGCAGAACAAGAAATGGGATGTGAAGCAGATTACCAAGGAAGACGTAAAGAATTGGGGAAAAGTGGACCTGCTCGTAGCCGGCTGGGAGTGCCAGGGCACCTCGAGAGCAGGGAAAGGAAAGGGATTGCAAGATGAGCGCACGGGGTTAGTGACAATGCTACTGGAAATCATGAGATGAACGAGGGAGGCAGGAGGAGAGTACGCTTACATTCTAGAACATGTGGACATGAGTGGTGACGTCAGGGAGCCGGTCCGAGTAGTACGCGAGCTGGTGGAAGCAGAATTGGGAAAGGGGGTTAGGTGTGACAGGGCGCAGCTGGGGGCACTAACACATCGGGTTCGGTGCTTTTGGCAAAATGTCCTGCCGGAAGGGGAGCTGCGGGCTAGGTTGGCAAAAGTAGAAAGAGATGGGACTAGAATCGTGGAGGACATCCTCAAACCAGAGAGGGTAGCTGCTCCAGTGGTCAAACCGGATCACCCCCTACAGTACCAATGCAACCGGGTAGGGGAAGCGCGAAGAGCCTGGCCGACGTTGGTGGCTTACGCGAAAGCACGGGGCTTTATTGAGCAGGACGGAAATCCCGGCCCAGGGATGGTGTATGATTACCGTAAAGGGAGGTGGGAAGAGCCAACCGCCTTGGAACGCGAGCTGGCTATGGGGTACTTTCCAGGAGCCACTGCAGCGGAGGGAGTGGGGGAAGAGGCTCGCCGAGCAGCCTTGGGCAGGGCTATTGATCAACATTCGCTGAGGTGGTTGGTAACTGAGATGCGGACGGGTTCAGGGCAGCAGAGAGGAAAACAGGAAATAAAAGTGGGTCTGTGCTATAAGCAAGCAGCATACGCAACAGCCGAGATGGTAGCCACTAAGGGGAGCAATACAGAGGCGCAGGCAGGGGTCAAGGACACAGAAGCAGGTAGGGGATGGGAGATGGGAGCTGACATAAAGAAAGAGGCGGCAGAAGCAATCAGACGGGTATTGCAGCAGCACAAAGGTACTTTCGCATACAACTTACAGGAGTTGGGAAGATACAAAGGGAGAGAGTTGGAGTTAAACTTAACCACAGAGTTGCCCACTTATCAGCGCAGGAGGCGGATGAATGCAGAAGATGCGGCGATCTGCAAAGAGAAATGTGAAGAGTTGCTGGCAGCAGGGATAATACGCCCGTCAGAGTCGAGCTATGCAGCGGCCACGGTAGTAGCTGCCAGAAAAAACCACCACGGGGAAAGTGTTAGTGAAGCGGATGTGCGGGGATTTTAGGGACCTGAACAAGATCACCAGTCCGGACCGTTATCCCATGCCAACTGCGGAAGATATCTTTGATAAACTAGAAGGAGCAACGATCTTCTCCACGCTGGACTTACGACAAGGATTTAAACAAATCACTATCAAGGAGGGGGACAAGCGGAAAACGGCCTTTCACGGAGTGGATGGGCTGTACGAATACAACGTGACGCCATTTGGGTTGCGCAATGCGCCAGCAGTGTTTCAACGGGCTATGGATCAGGTGTTGAAGGGAATCCCAGCAGCAGCCTGTTACATCGACGATGTGCTTATCTTCAGTGGAAGCGACGAACAGCACGTGCAGGACTTGAAGCAGACTCTGGAGGCGATAGCCGCCGCAGGACTTACGTGTCACCCGAACAAGTGCAAGATAGCCCACCGTACAGTGGCGTACTTGGGGTTTGAGGTGAGGGGGGGATGACTGGCGATTCAGGAAGCTAAATTCAAGGTGCTGGAAGATTTGGCCGCACCGAAGGACAAATTTGGGCTACGGGCACTTCTTGGCTTCCTGAACTACTACAGGAAGTTTGTGCCGAATTTCAGTCACCGAGCGCATGCCTTGAACCAGCTGCTCAGAGAGGGGAAGAGTTGGCAGTGGGGAGATACGGAGGAAGCAGCCAGGCAGGACCTGCTGGAAGCCTTAAAGACGGGTACCCTGCTGCAGATACCTCGGGCAGATGTGCCATTCGTCCTCTACACCGACCGGAGCAGTATGGGGATGGGGGCAGTGCTCTGTCAGGAAATAGACGGGGAAGAGAGAGTCGTAGCATTTGCCAGTCGCAGCTGCAGCCCTACTGAAGCTAACTACAGTTCGTACGAAGGGGAGGGACTGACCGCCGTGTGGGGTATCACCCACTTCAAAGTGTACCTGCAAGGCCGGCACTTCACGCTAGTGACCGACCATCAGCCCTTGCTATAGTTGATGAAAAACCAAGAACTGACGGGCAGGAATGCCAGGTGGGCAATCACATTGTTGGGATTCGATTTCGATATCCATCACCGACCGGGTAAGACACTGCAATATGCGGATGGGTTATCCAGGAACCCGCCTCTGATGCAGCCAGTTGCACAGCTGATAGCGTTAGCACAGGTGGCAGAGGTGACCTGGGGGCAAGAGAAGGGAGAGCAGTGGCAGGTGGACGTATGGGAGGATCAGGAGACCATGGGGTGGATAAAAGGGGAGCCGTTAGATGACTCGGGAGTAAGCGAACGAGCCAGGGCCAGGGGGCAGCATTATCGATGGTTTCAGAATCAGTTACAACTGCGCACTGTTAAGATGAGAGGAGCCATGGATGGCGAGAGAGTTAGGTAGGGTCGAAAAGTTGAACTAGGAAGAGAAATGTCGAGGTACAAAAGAGAGATGGTTGGAAACCCTAATTGAACCTAGGGTGTGTTCGGTTTGTACTAAAAGCTACAAAATGAACCTAAAATGAACCTAAATGCGTAACGCTCTCTAAGCATGGAGAAATAATATAAGAACACCAAAATAAAGACCAGAGCGAGCTCTAGCCTACTCCAACACACCCCCAGGCTAGGTGAAGCTCTGGAGCAAAACACCTAGCGAACCGGCACACCCCCAGAAGTGGAGAGACGCGTGAGCCCAAGCTCGCGCACGTAGAAACGGTGAGGCGCACGCAAGAGGGCCTTGGTGAAAATGTCAGCAAGGTTGGCAGCAGCGTCCACCTTGCGCAGACGTAAGAAACCAGACTGCACCAGCTCGCGCACAAAGAAATAACGGACCTCAATATGCTTGCTGCGGGCGTGATAGACAGGATTTTCAGTGAGATGAATCATGCTCGCACTGTCACAGGAGAGCGTCACAGAGGACTGAGAGTGACCAAGCTCAGCAAGGAGAAAGGAGAGCCAGCGAGCCTCCTGAGCTGCCAAGGTGCCTGCGTACAACTCAGCCTCACAGGTGGAAAGACAGACAGAGGATGAGTGAGTAGAGCGCCAGCTTATGAGACCACTGCCAAGAGTGAAACCATAGCCCTGAGAGGAGCGGCGATCAGGGCGGGAGTCAGCATAGGAAGAGTCACTGTAGCCGGAGAGAACGGGAGGAACAGAGCCACCAAGAGTGAGAGCAAGGTCAGAGGTGGCGCGCAGATAGCGCAGGACGCGCTTAGCAGCCGCCCAGTGCACGTCAGTGTGGCGGCCTAGACCAACAAAGCGAGAGAGAACACTGAGGGGGTAAGCAAGGTCGGGGCGAGTGCACATCATAGCATACATGAGAGATCCAACGAGCTCAGGATAAGGCCGCAGCTCAGAGGAGGGAGCAGGGACGGCAGGGGCAGTGAGTTGATGGTTAGCGGGAAGAGGGGTGGAGACCGGCTTGGCCTGCGACATCTCAAACCGCTGGAGGATGGACTGGATATAGAAAGACTGGGAGAGAGAGATGGTGCGGGCAGCACGATCACGACGGATCTCCATGCCGAGGTAGTGACAAAGCTCGCCAAGATCCTTGCACAGGAGACGCGCCTGCAGGGCCTTCTTGACAGCTGCAAGATCGGCGGAGTCCTCAGCAAGCAACACCAAATCGTCCACATAGGCAAGGATGTAAAGCCTGTGGGGGGATGTGCGAATGAAGAGACTGGGGTCGGAGGTGGAGGTAGAGAAGCCAAGAGAGTTAAGGGTGGAGGCGAGCTTGGCGTGCCACTCGCGTGGGGCCTGTTTAAGGCCATACACAGGTCGTTTCAATTCCCAAACCGTGCCTGGAGGGAAAGGGCGAGGAAAGCCAGCGGGGCGCTCAAGGAATATGCGCTCATGCAGCTCGCCCTGGAGGAAAGTATTGGAAACGTCCATAGAATGGATCTCCCAATTCCAGCGAGCACCTAAGTCAAGAAGGAGGCGAAGGGTGGGGAGACGGGCTGTGGGGGAGTAAGTGGCAAAGTAATCAATGCCTTCACGCTGAGTGAACCCCTTGGCACAGTAGCGGGCCTTGAAGACAGGAAGTTCGCCGGGCAGCTGCTTGACACGGAAGACCCATTTGCCTTTGCCAATGGTGGCGCCAGGGGGGGGAACAGAGTCAATGTATGAAGTAGTTCTGGTGAATGCCTCACACTCAGCAATGATGGCAGCCATCCACTCAGTGGCATGAAAGCCCGACACAGCCTCGGAGTAGGACTGAGGGGTGGGGATGGCAGCGGTGTCGACAGAGAGAAGAGTGGGAGAATTGCTATAGTCACCAACGGTGACACACAGGAGAGGAGAAACAGGATGAATGTTGAAGAGCTCCTCAAAGCGATCTTCAAGAAGAGTAACATTCTGAGATGGAGAAAGACGAGTGAAAAGAGCAGAGTGCTGAAAATTAGAAAGTGCGCGAGTCATGGAGCGAGTAAGGCGTGGGGAAGGGGGGGGAATGGGAACAGACGAAGGAGGTGGAGAGGAAGATGGAAGTGAGGAAGGGAGGGGAGCCGAAGAGGAAGAGGCGGGTGGGGAGGCGCCAGAGATGATGTCGGAAGGGGGGGCAGTAGAGGCTGGCGCAGAGGGAGGGGCGGGAAGGGGCGGGATAGGAGGGGGGGGGGGAGGGGAGGGAAGGACAGACGGCGGCTGATCGAAATCAGACCAGTGAAGAGAGGGGACAGGAGGGGCGGGTGGGGGGGAATGGAATGGGGATTGAGTCTCATCGAAAATGACGTCCTGGCTGCGGATGAGTTGGTGAGGGAAGGGGCGGATTGAGGAAGGGCAGAGCGCACCGCAAGGAAGGGCAGGCACGCGCGCTGCTGGACGGTGCTTAGCGCGCGCGGCGGCAGGAGCGCAATGCGCGCGCGACGAGACAGGGAGGGGGGAGGGGACGGCTGAGCGCGCTACAGGCGGAAATCGCCGTGCTACCGTCCGAAACGTGAGGAGGAGGAAGCGTGATGAAGAGGGAAGGTGCGGACGGATGATCTGAACGGTAGGGAGGCGCGCTTCGGACTAGATTAGGGCACCCGAGCGAGTATAACGAAGAGAACCGCGCGGATGCTAAGAGTGACGGAAAAGAAACGAGAGGAAAGGGAAAAAAAAAAAAATCGTATAGCTAAGTAGCGCGGAATACGGCCTAAGGGCCGGAGATTATCTAAGAAATGCGGATGAATATGAAACGCCTAGGACTACGCTCTGAATACCATGTTAAGATGAGAGGAGCCATGGATGGCGAGAGAGTTAGGTAGGGTCGAAAAGTTGAACTAGGAAGAGAAATGTCGAGGTACAAAAGAGAGATGGTTGGAAACCCTAATTGAACCTAGGGTGTGTTCGGTTTGTACTAAAAGCTACAAAATGAACCTAAAATGAACCTAAATGCGTAACGCTCTCTAAGCATGGAGAAATAATATAAGAACACCAAAATAAAGACCAGAGCGAGCTCTAGCCTACTTCAACACGCACTAGTGAAGGATGGCGAGTCGTACCACAGCCTCAAGACAGGGAGAGGATCATGCTAAGGGTTCATGGGAAGCTGGGGCATTACGGTATAGCCAGGACTCGGCAGCTGCTGAGCACTATGTACTGGTGGGCGAGCATGAGGAAAGATGTGGCCGCGATGGTGGCAGCTTGCGAAGCCTGCCAGCGAAACAAGGCTGCATTGGAGAGAGAAAGAGATGAGCTGCAGTCTCTACCGATCCGAGGTTTAGGGTACAGATGGTCGTTGGATTTGGCAGGAGAGCTACCTCTGTCCACCAAAGGAAAGCAGTATATCCTGGTCATGATAGAGCATACCAGCAAGTGGGTGGAGGCCAGGGCCTTGTCCAGCAAGAATAGCGGCTTGATTGCAGAGGCATTTGTGCAAGAGGTGCTCACCAGGTACGGAGCTTGCGGGGAGGTGCTGACTGACCAGGGGACTGAATTTCAAGGTAGCTTCGAGGAGATGCTGAAAGAGAACCGGATTACTCATCGGGTGACTTCAAGGTACCACCCGCAGTCGAATGGGTTGACTGAACGAATGATACAGACCTTGAAGAAGGGGCTGAGGGCATACGGGGAGAATAACAAGAGGAATTGGGACAAGGAGCTCCCTTGGATTCTGGCAGGATACAGGTTTGCTAAGCAGTCTGCCCTGAAGAATCTGTCACCCTATCATCTGCTGTACGGTCGAGACCCAGTCTTACCTGTGGATGCACCGAAGCTGTTGTCGGTTACCATGGATGTGGACGAGCCGGGTTTATGGGCCGAAGTGGCACAGAAGAGGGCACGGTACCTGAGGGAGCTGACACCAGCAGCCTTGGACAATTTACATGTAGCACAGCTGAGGGATGCACGTCGATATCAGCAGCGCAAAGAAGAGGGTAACAGAAAGCAAAGAGAGGCCATAGCAGCAGGACAGGAGGTATACCTGAGGAAGGCGAAGAGGGACACGCTGGACCTAGCCGTGGGTCCAGAACGGTGGAAGGTGAAGGAAGTGCGAGGGTCGGGAGTCCTGGTGTTGGAGGACCAGCAAGGAAAGAATATCAAGGAGCAAGTGACGAATGTGGCTAGAGCGAAAGGAGTGCAGATTCAGGCTAAGGATCCCGTGACCCGAGTGGCTGGAGCTGCTGCTCAGGTACGGGAGGGGGCAGGGTCGCCTGATACACGCGGAGGGAAGGAGAGCAAGATCATTACATATGTCAGGAGGAACAAGGGTCAGGGTAGTTCGCCTGCTGGAGGGAAGGGACAGTAAAGTGAAAGGAAGAAGGTTGGAGGGGAGAAAGGGGATGGGAGGCTTCAATGAGAGAGAGGTTCAGCCGGACTTGCATCACGACATACTGCGCAGCTGCTGCTGCCCAGTTGCTGCTGCTGTGTGCACCCGCCATGCCGAGCCGCCCAGCCGAGCTGCCTAGCCGAGCCGCCCAGTCGAGCCGCCTAGCCAAGCCACCCTGCCGAGCCGCCCTGCCGAGCCGCCCAGCTGAGCCGCCCTGCCGAGTCGCCCCCTGCACTAGTGCTACCTTTGCCCCGCGCACCCGTGTTGTTCTGCACCAGTCCAACTGTTACTGCCGCCCTTATTGCTGCTACTGCTACTACTGCCACTGCTGTTGCCGTTACTGCTGCTATGGTGACTCCCAATATGCTCACCTTTGACGCCGAGGGCCACCTGATAGATTTTGATTCCTTGCTAGGGGGCCTCCACTGGTACCTACAGAGCGTTACTAAGGAGGATGTCTCTATTTTTTAGCATACCTCAGGGTCCCTCGATGCCTCCACTGCCTCAGCTGACCATGTAGCCCGGTCCCAGTGGACTTCTCATGACACTACTCCCGCTCCTGCTGTCCGTAGTCACCTTCCGCTAGACCAGCGCACCCATTTTTGCCAGCTTAAGATGACCAATGCACTTTATGACGCTGTGGTCAAGCGCTACTCCTCCCCGTCTTCTGCCATTGTAGGCCGTATGGCGCTACCGTTCCTCTTTCCTAAGCTGTCAGACTTCACCACTGTAGCTGACCTCCTGACTCACCTGCGCTCCCTTGACACTCGCTACCGAGCCGCTCTCGAGCCCAACTTTCTGGCTGAGAACAAGCCCCCCATATATCTCACCCTTTACTTCTTCACGACCTGCCTCCCTGACTCCCTTCGTGCTGTTCGCGACCACTTTCTTGCTCCAGACCCCACGAAGATCACCCTAGCCTCATTTGAGACCCGTCTCTTAGAGGCTGAGTCCGCTTCCCTGGTTTTCGCTGCCTCCCATAGCAATCCCATCCCCTCTATCTTTGAGGGGTGTTCCCCCTCCCTGCTCGTGCCGTTCGGTGTTGCGTCTGCTCCTAGTGGGAGGCGCTGCAGCGGTAAGGGCAAGGGTGGCAAGGGTGGGGGTGGTGGGGGTAGGGGTGGTGCTGGGGGGGGTGGTGGTGGTGAGGGAGGAGGAGGTGGCGGCGGCAGTGGAAGAGGAGGGGGTGGTGGGAGCAGTGGGGGTGGTGGAGGGGGTGGGGGTGGCACCCGGGGTGGAGCTAGAAGAGGAGGAGCTGGAGGTTCGGCCACTCGTACTACTGCATCTGGTGGTGCAGCGGGTGGTGGTGGTGGCTCTGGGGGTGGTCAGCAGCAGCAGCTAAGTCGGCAGGTGCCGCTCTCGTCCCAGCATCTTTGTGAATGGGCAGTCCGGCGTGGCAGCTCTGGTGGCCCAGCTCGCTGCCCGTACGTCCGCCGCACAGGTCAGCCTGGAGCAACTTGCGGCCGCATGGACCACACGGAGCCTCGCTGTTTCATTCTCCTCGACCCCAGACTGGTAAGCCTTGCTTAAGAAGGACATTGATGTGTTTGCTTGTGATTGGGATGTGATCCATGCTGGCATGTATGCGATGTATGCTGCTTCTGTTAGTGTCGAGGGTGACTCTTACTTGTGTGTGCCTAGGGCTGCTACTGTAGAGGCTGCTAGTCTAGGTGCTTGTGATTCGGCTAGCACAGGTGCAGCGCCTGAGGAGGCCTTGCACACTTTCACTCTAGACTCAGGCGCGTCTCGCTGCTTCTTCCGCGACAGCACCACAGTCACACCGCTCACAGCCCCTGTCCGTGTCACACTGGCCGATTCCTCCGGTGGCCTAGTAGTGGCACGTGGCTCCACTGTTCTCCTATGTCCGGCAGCCCCCTCCGGCCTCCTCACAGGTCTCCACCTCCCCTCGTTCGCTAAGAACTTGGTGGTTACCGCTGCCCTCCAGGACCAGTGGGTCACTACCACCACTCTTGGGGGAGAGCTCGTGGTGATCTGTACAGACTCCCGCACTGGCGAGCACCTCGCCACGTTCACTCGGAGGCCTGGGTCCGGACTGTACACACTGACAATTGAGTTTGCACTGGTGGCTGAGTCTGGTCAGGTAGTTGCGTCGGGTCAGGTAGCTGCGTCGGGTCAGTTCGTTGCAGCTTGTTCGTGTCGTCTCCTCACGCACCCAGCTCTGCTCTAGCACCACCATCTTGGTCACCCCTCCCAGCTGCGTCTACGCAGCATGCACTCCCGTCTCCTTGTGTCTGGCCTCCCCATGTCCCTGCCCCCGCTTCCGAGGTCGCTTGCGCTGCCGTGCCTTCCCTGCGTCAAGGGGCGGCAGAGCGCCGCTCCTCACTCCTCCGAGTTTCCTCCGGCCACTGCTCCTCTGCAGACCCTCCACATGGACGTGTGGGGCCCCGAGTCACTGGACAGGGGGGCGAGCGCTACTTTCTCCTTGTTGTTGACGGCTACACGTGCTACACCACGGTCTTCCCCTAGCAGAGCAAGGCGGATGTCCGCAGTGTCCTGATCTGCTGGATCCGTGGTGTCCGTCTCCAGCTTAGCGCTCAGTTCCGGCAGGACCTCCCAGTCCTGTGGCTGCACTCTGACTGAGGTGGTGAGTTTTCCTCCAGCCTCCTTTTGGACTTCTGTAGTGCTGAGGGCATCACCCAGTGCTTCACGCTTCCAGCCTCTCCACAGCATAATGAGATTGCAGTGCGCCGCATTGGCTTGGTCATGGAGGTTGCTCGCACCTCTATGATCCATGCGGCTGCTCCTCATTTTCTGTGGTCGTCTGCGGTCCGATACGCCGCGCAACAACTCAACCTCTGGCCCCATGTCTCCCACATGGAAACCTCCCCTACTCTGTGTTGAGTTATGCTACCATTCGCATTCACGTCTGTCTGCCTCCCATCATATGTTCGTGCGTTGCATGCGTGTTGTGAGTGTGTGCAAGAATTTGTGTTTTGTGCGGTTTGGTTTTTCTGAGTGTGTGTGTGAATGTTATTTGGCTTGAGCAGATATCTGAAGTGACTCCTCTGCTCAAGAGCTTTCCGAGGAACCAAGTATCGCTTCAATCGGAGCACGAACAAGAAAGTTACGAACGTTGGAGTTCGTATGCTTTTGATATTTGGTTGTGGTGACTATGGGAAGTTGTGGGGTTGACTCAATATGGGGTACAGACTTTTGGGGGTTGGGAAATTCGTCTTTTCTACTGTAGTTGCTGCCAAATGGTTGGGAGAAACCAAACCAGGTTGGCAAGTGTGGCCAAGTTGGGTTGAGGTGGATTGTGGAGGTTGGGATAGTGACAAAGGTCAAAGTTGGGTTGCCTATGGGGAAGGGAATTGTGTGGCATGGAGTTTCCTTTGGTTGGGGACTCCTTGGGACCTTCCCTCTCGTCCTCCTCATCCCTTCCACCTGGTTTAGTGCTACTCCAATTCTCTTGTGTGAACTTGTGTGAACTTTGTGATTGAGTTAAGTTCTTATGGCAGCATACCCCCCTGTGCGCCGAAATTGATAAGTCGAGATTTACTTCACCTCTTGATACGTTTCAACTTGGGAATTGTAGCCACGGAGTAGGGCTACAACATATATGAGTTTAGTGAAGTTTTGACAGTGCACTTTTCGTCGACGGCGTTTCTTGTGAACTCGACTTTTCTGTTCAGAAACTAGGCCCAACGATGTTGAGATATTTTGGCTCCTAATCTTCATAGACTCCGTCCTTAGTCTTTAACAAGTGGTATCAGAGCTGATTAAGGACCTTGTGGGGAGTCTACTGAAGTGTGAAGACCCTCCTAGACCCACCATGGCCTGTGGGCGTGCCTAAGTGGAGTTCTGGAGGTTGGATGTGACTTCCGCTAAGGGGAAACTCTGCCGAAATTTCGTTGGCGCTGACACTTGTGAAGATTGTGTGGATCTACATTGTGACCAGCAAAAGGGGGAGCTGAAACCTCTGATTGGGAGCAGAGGAGATGAATCAAGGGAGTGGAGATGCAGCTGAGAAGAGGAGTGAGCCGCCACCATCCAAGATTGAAGCTTTGGATGGCTCCAACTATGAGGAATGGAGCGGGCGGATGCGGAGCGCCTTCAAGCGCTACAAGCTGCTGAAAATTGCAATGGGAGAGGAGAAGATGCCGGGGGAAGGAGATGCCCGCGATCGGTGGATTGAGAAGAGCGCGGTGCTGTACGACCTCATCCTCCAATCGGTCAACAACGACATGTTCCAGCACATCAAGGATTTGGTGGAGTTGGATGATTCCGGACCGAAGGCATGGAAGCTACTACGCGACGTGATTCAGCCCAACACCCTGCCGATGGTGATTGTGTTGGAGAAGGAGTTGGCTGCCCTCTCCATGAAACCGGGAGATGATGTGAAACCGGTCCTTGACAAGATCAAGGACACCTATGCGAGGATGGCAGCGGCGGGCAGCGAAGTGTCGCAGATGCAACAGTGCACCAAGATCATCTCGGTGCTCGACAACTCGTGGGACAACCTCATCCCCACCCTCAACGTTCAGCAGGACAAATGGACGCCTGAGTGGCTACGGCAGCAGATTCTGCAGGAGGACTTCCGCAGACGCCACACGGGAGGTGGTGCTGCCAACAAAACTGCTGAGGGGTATGGAGCTGCAGGAGGCAGCAGAGGAAGAGGGGGAGGGAGAGGCCGAGGCCGTGGGAGAGGCTTTGGCAGAGGGAGAGGCCGAGGTGACTACAATGAGGGGCATGGGAGCTCTGGTGGCAGGGGGAGCACCCGAATGGAGGGTGCGTGCTGGTACTGCAAGAAGGCTGGACACCCGTGGTTCAAGTGTTTCAGCCGGCCTGAGGGATGGGCCCCTCCAGGCATGAAGCCGCCAAGTGGTGAACGTGCACGCGGTGGCGCTGTGCAAGGTTCAGGTGCACAAGGTGATGGTGCACAAGGTAAAGCCGACCCTGGGATGTTCCTCATGGTTGAGGATGTGCAAGGGAGTGGGGGTGATGTGGGTTCAGTTGGGAAGGTTGTGATGCACCCCCTCACTCACTGGGTGATCGATTCAGGTTGCACGAGTCATATGACCCCACGGGCAGATTTGCTTGATGAGGTAAAACCTCCTGGGAAGATCAAGTTTGTGGCTGCCGCTTCAGGTGCTTTGCTCCCTGTGATTGGTGTTGGGAATGCCAAGGTGATGGGAGCCAATGGAGAGCTTGTGGGGCTTGGGAATGTGCTGTTGGTTGAAGGTTTGTCCGCTAACCTTCTTTCTGTGCGCCGGCTGCAGAAGAGCAAGGCTGAAGTTACCTTCGGCCCAACCAGCTGCC
Organism: Closterium sp. Naga37s-1; assembly: GCA_947471745.1. Lineage (NCBI taxonomy): Eukaryota > Viridiplantae > Streptophyta > Zygnematophyceae > Desmidiales > Closteriaceae > Closterium > Closterium sp. Naga37s-1. Next base: position 145,358 of record CANJKZ010000799.1, on the reverse strand, counting down.
GTGCAAAGCTTGGGAAGTTGTTGCTGTGGAAATTGGAGGAGAAGAGCAGCTGCATCAAGGACTTATGGCAGCTGCCCATCATCCCTTGGAAGGGGAAACCACCAGCAACGGTAAAGGCAGCGGCAGCGGCTAAAGCAGCTGCGGGAGGAGAGGAGACTGCACCAACTGCTGCGGCCCTGGATGCAGTCAAGAAGGTGCAGCAGCCACAACAGCCACATGGTGAGGTGCTTGCTGGTGTGGATGCGACAGCTGCATGGGCAAAGGCTTCATCTGGGAGTGGTGAGGCTGATTGGGAGACGTGGCATGAGAGGCTGTGCCATGTGAACATTCCTATGCTGCAGAAGTTGGTAAAGGATGGGTGCTTGAAGGGGCTGGAGGTGAAGGGGGGAGCAAAGGAGATTGGGAGCTGCCCTACCTGCCTTGAGACCAAATTCACGAAGTTTCCCTTCAGAAGCAGCACAGGACCAGCCAAGGCACCACTTTCACTAGTGCACATGGATGTGGTGGGCCCCACGAGGGCCCTTTCTCTCTCGGGCAGCCGCTACTTCTTGACGATTGTGGACGACCACACGCGTGCGGTGTGGGTGTACCCTCTCAAGACTAAGGGGGAGGTGGCAGCGGCTGTTCTTAAGGAGTGGATGCCGAGAGCACAAAGGGAAAGCGGACACAAGGTGAAGGTGATCCGCACTGACAACGGAGGAGAGTTCATCGGCGCTGATTTTGAGAAGGAGCTGAAGCGGAAGGGGATCCAGCATCAGCTCACAGTGCCTTACAACCCTCAGCAGAATGGCGTGGCTGAGCGGTTCAACCGGACCCTGCAGGAAGGTGCTCGCACTCTCCTTGGGCGTGCAGGGCTGCCGGATCCGTTTTGGGTGACAGCACTGCGGCAGGTCGTTGTTGTGAAGAACAGGGTGCTGGCGACTGTGGGGGACAAGCAGTGGGTCCCCTACACCAAGTGGTATGGGATTGCACCAGCTGTGAACATGCTGAGAGCCTTTGGGTGCATGGTGGTGTTTCATGTGCCTAAGGAGAAGAGGGGAAAACTGGAAGCTTCTGGGAGATGGGGTGTGCACTTGGGGCTTGCTAAGGATCACAAGGGCTGGCTGATTTGGGACTTGACCAGCCAGCAGCTGAGTGTGTCAAGGGATGTGAAGTTCCTTGAGTCCTTGTACTACAAGGAGTGGAAGCAGCAGTAGCAGCAGAAGCTTCCAACGACACCGCTAATTGTAGAGGCCGATGAGGTGCAGCGGCCTTCAAGGCAAGTGGAGGTTTCTGTCTCTGAGAATGAGATCTCTGGGGTGACAGAGGATGGGGGAGAACCTGAGGTGGAGGAGCAGCAGCAGCAGCAACAGCAGCAGCAGCCGCAGCAGCAGGAGGAGCAAGGTGCTCCACAAGGTGCCGGACGTACGGCTGACCGTCCTAGGAGGGATGTGCGCCCTCCTAACAGGCTGACCTATGCAAGCCGTGGCAAGCCAAAGGTGGTAAGGGCTGGGAGTGTGGCTGAGCAGTGTGATGAGGATGAGATAGCACACTGCTACTGGGCAGCCGTCCCTGAGCCCAAGACGCTAGCTGAGGCATTGAGCGGGCCCGATGCTGAAAAGTGGAAGCAGAGTGTGAAGGAGGAGTATGATTCTCTGCTAGAGAATGAGACGTGGGAGCTGTGTGAGCTGCCACCTGGGAAGAAGGCCATTTCTTCCAAGCTGATTTTCAGGTACAAGTACGGACCTGATGGGGCGCTGACCCGCTACAAGTCAAGGCTTGTGGCTAAGGGGTTTCAGCAGACAAAGGGAAAGGACTTCAACGAGCTCTATGCTCCTGTGGGGAAAGGCACAACACTTCGGGTGTCATTGGCAATGGCAGCAAACCGTGGATGGCGGGTGAAGCAGATGGACATCACCACCGCCTTCCTCAATGGGATCATTCTGGAGGAGCTGTACATGTTACAGCCTGAGGGTTTGGATGATGGGAGCGGCAGGGTGTGCAGGCTGAAGAAGGCCATCTATGGCCTGAAGCAGGCTCCTCGTGCATGGTACCACAAGTTAGAGGAGACTCTGCTGGCTGGGGGTTTCAAGAAGAGTGAGTGTGATCACAGCTTGTTCCTGCTGCAGGAGAAGGAGCAGTTTCTCATGCTCCTGGTGTATGTGGATGACATCCTGCTCTTCTCTGAGTCGTCTGCAATGATTGAGCATGTGGAGGAGATGCTGGAGATGCAGTTTAAGTGCTCCAAGATGGGAGATGTGAAGTACTATTTAGGGATGCATGTGGAGAGGGACCTTGACAAGGGAGTGTTGAGGTTGCACCAGAGAAAGTATTGTGAGGGGCTGGCTGAGAAGTATGGGCTGCAAGATGGAGGAAAGCCAGCCACCCCACTGCCTTCGGGGTTCACTGTGGAGCCCTGTGCTGATGAGGAGGTGGTGGGTGAGATTGACAGGAAACCTTTTCATTCCATGGTTGGGGCACTCAACTATGCGGCTAACCACACACGGCCTGACATTGCCTTTGCAACATCCAGGCTTGCCAGTGTGGTTTCACGCCCCAGTCATGAGCAGCTGGAAGCGGCCAAGAGGTTGGTCCGCTATGTGAGTGCAACGGCATCAGTGGGTTTGGAGTACAGTGCTGTGAGGCAGAGGCTGCAGAGGAGTGCAGCTGATTTGAGCAAGGGGGAGATGCTCCTGACCTGCTACACTGACGCTAGCTTCAACTCGGTGAAAGCGGATGGCACCAGCATTGGAGGCTATGTGTGCCTGTTCGGAGGTGGTGCAGTGAGCTGGCGCAGTAAGAAGCAGAATGAGGTGGGGCAGTCCTCGTGTGAGACAGAGTACATGGCCCTGCATCATGGGGCAAAGGAGGTGGTGTGGCTGAGGCGTTTGTTGGAGGAGATTGGAGTTGGTCAGAGGGAGCCGACTGTGATTTTCTGTGATAATGAGTCGGCGGTGAAGCTAGCGAAGAATGCTTGTCTTCATGGGCTGACCAAACACATCAGGCCTAAGTGGCACTGGGTGAGAAGGCTCCTGGACAAGGAGGTGCGGCTGGAGATTGTGAAGACCCATCAGCAGGCGGCTGACATTCTCACCAAGCGCCTGGCTGAATCTGAGCATTGGAAGGGCATGAAGCTTGCTGGGATGAGTGTGCATTGAGGATGCATGCTTGAGCTATGTCATGTGGGATGATGGTTGGCAGCCAGAGGGGGAGTTTGTTGAGTTATGCTACCATTCGCATTCACGTCTGTCTGCCTCCCATCATATGTTCGTGCGTTGCATGCGTGTTGTGAGTGTGTGCAAGAATTTGTGTTTTGTGCGGTTTGGTTTTTCTGAGTGTGTGTGTGAATGTTATTTGGCTTGAGCAGATATCTGAAGTGACTCCTCTGCTCAAGAGCTTTCCGAGGAACCAAGTATCGCTTCAATCGGAGCACGAACAAGAAAGTTACGAACGTTGGAGTTCGTATGCTTTTGATATTTGGTTGTGGTGACTATGGGAAGTTGTGGGGTTGACTCAATATGGGGTACAGACTTTTGGGGGTTGGGAAATTCGTCTTTTCTACTGTAGTTGCTGCCAAATGGTTGGGAGAAACCAAACCAGGTTGGCAAGTGTGGCCAAGTTGGGTTGAGGTGGATTGTGGAGGTTGGGATAGTGACAAAGGTCAAAGTTGGGTTGCCTATGGGGAAGGGAATTGTGTGGCATGGAGTTTCCTTTGGTTGGGGACTCCTTGGGACCTTCCCTCTCGTCCTCCTCATCCCTTCCACCTGGTTTAGTGCTACTCCAATTCTCTTGTGTGAACTTGTGTGAACTTTGTGATTGAGTTAAGTTCTTATGGCAGCATACCCCCCTGTGCGCCGAAATTGATAAGTCGAGATTTACTTCACCTCTTGATACGTTTCAACTTGGGAATTGTAGCCACGGAGTAGGGCTACAACATATATGAGTTTAGTGAAGTTTTGACAGTGCACTTTTCGTCGACGGCGTTTCTTGTGAACTCGACTTTTCTGTTCAGAAACTAGGCCCAACGATGTTGAGATATTTTGGCTCCTAATCTTCATAGACTCCGTCCTTAGTCTTTAACACTCTGCGGTGGACGGGAGAGCTTGGTGATGTGTCGACGTTTCGGGTCTGGGGTTCCCTCTCTCTTGTTCGCGATCAGCCCGCGGGCAATATCTCTCTGGGCACTCTTCGGTGCGTGTTCCTTGGCTTTCCCACCGACACACCGCCCTCGCAGTTTTACCACCCGGGCTCTCGCCGTGTGCTGTCCTCCCGCGACGTCAAGTTTGACGAGTCTGTCTGCTTCTACCGTCTTCACCCCCACCAAAGTTCCCCAGTACCCCTCCCGCCTCTCTTCCTGGTTCCCGACCCCCCCCCCCCCCCCCCCCCCCCCCCCCCTCCGGTAGTCCCCCTCCCCCCTCTGGGTCCTGCTCCCTCACGTGTGTCCCAGGTTGACCCACCCCCATTGGTTGCGCCGTTGGAGGGTTTCCTCCGACACTTGTGGCCCAGCTAAGGGGGGTGACCATGTTGCTGACGACACAGCGGCCCCTCACCGCTCACTGCGCTTGGAGACCCCTCCTGGGTTTCCGCCTTGACTGACTTCACCGTTAGCCAGTCGCTGTGGACCCTGGTGCTCCAGGAGGTGGTGACACTGGGGGTGCTGACTCTGGGGGTGTTGGTTCTGGGGGTGCTGAGAGTCTTACTGGTGATCGGGTTGTGGGTACTCCTGCTGGAGCCTCTGAGAGTGGACGTCAGCGGCAGCCGAGTCGACAAGAGACTCTCTCGTCGCAGCACCATCATGTGTGGGTTGTCCGGTGGTGCAGCCCCGATGGCGGAGCTGGGGGTGTGGTCCTGGAGGTGCTGGAGCTGGAGGTGCTGGTTCTGGAGGTGCTGGTGCTGGAGGTGCTGGTGCTAGAGGTAGTGGCACTGGAGGTGCTGGAGGTACTGACTCTGGAGGTGCTACTTCTGGAGGTAATGGAGTTGGAGTTACTGGAGGTCCTGGTGCTGGAGGTCCTGGTGCTAGTAGACAGGAGTCGCTCTCGCCGCAGCAGCTTCGCGAGTGGGCTGTCCGGTGGGGCAGCCCCGGTGGTGGAGCTCGAGGTGTTGGTGCTGGAGGTGGTGTTACTACTGGAGCTGGATGTACTGGAGCTGGAGGTTCTGCAGGTGCGACTACTCAGCAGCAGCTGTCTACACTTCGCCACCTTCTTAGTCTCCCACCTCCTGTTACTGAGTTCCCTGTTGCTAGTACTACTCCACCGTTATTGTTTCCACCGACTGACCATTCTCAGACACAATTACTGCCAGACTCCCCATTGCCTGCTCCTACTCCTTACACTGAGGTGACGGAGTCCCTGACAGAGAATTGAGAGCCTGAATCTCATGCTTCCACACCTGTTCGTACTCATCGTGGTGCCCATCCTCGTCCTCCACCTGTCCCAGGCATGCACACCATGGCGCTTCATCCTTCCTCTGTTCCGTAGCGTGTTGTCCTGCCGTCACCTCCTATGTCTTCTCTTCCTCACGTTCCTGACCCTTAGTCTAACCTTGTTCGTGCTGTTAGTCCGACTGTCACTCGTCCTCTTGCCACGGCTGTGACTGGCCCTACGTTTTCGTCTCCTGTTGCGTCTGCCTTAGTCGCTGAGCTCGTTGACTTAGCTGCTCTGTGCCGCCTTGACTACGCTGTGAGTCTTGGCTTTGACTCTGACTGTCCTCCGTCCGTCACGGGTGAGCTTGCCCTTGGCTGTGACATCCTTAAGGACAGTTAGTTTGAGCTCGAGTGCCATGCTACTTTGCTCTGAGGGAGACCCGGATGCACCAGACATCTCCACCCCGCACTCTTACGAAGAGGCGATCACGGGTCCGTACTCCTCTTAGTGGCAAATAGCCACGCAGAGATTGGCTTCATGGAAGTCCACAGGCACCTACTTCGATGCAGTTCCCCCACCTGGGGCGAACATAGTCAATGGCATGTGGAATTTCATGGTGAAGCGGCCGCCGGGTTCTCCGCGTGTCTTCAAGGCGCGTTACGTTGCACGAGGCTTCAGTCATCGTGAGGGGGTCCTTCCTGACCTTCTCACCCACCCCGAAGATGACCACTCTTCGGGAGTTTCTGCACGTTGCAGCACAGCGTGACTATGAGCTGCACTCCCTCGACTTCTCGACAGCCTTCTTGCAGGGCAACCTTCACGAGGCGATCTGGCTGCGCCGCCCACGTGGCTTCACTGGGTCGTTTCCTGAGGGTACCCAGTGGAGCCTCTGACAGCCAGTCTATGGTCTGTGTCAGGCGCCCCGTGAGTGGCAGGACACACTGAGGACGACACTTGTGGCTCTTGGTTTCGCTCCCTCGACTGCTGACCCTTCGCTGTTTCTACGCACAAATACTTCTCTGCCACCTTTCTACGTCCTCGTGTACGTCGACGACTTGGTTTTTGCTACTGCTGACACTGAGGCACTGGCCTTAGTGAAGGCGGAGCTGCAGAAGAGACACAACTGCAATGATCTGGTTGAGCTGCGGAGCTATCTCGGCTTGCAGATCACCCGGGATAGAGCACCGCGCACCCTCACCCTGACTCAGTCATACATGGTGCAGCAGGTCCTTCAGCGCTTCGGCTTTCGGTTCTCCTCGTCACAGCCCACTCCTCTGCCTACAGGCCATTCGCTCTCAGCTCCACCTTTGGATGAGTTCGTAGAGCGAAGTGGTCCGTATCCAGAGCTTGTGGGTTGCCTCGTGTACTTGATGAAGTGCACACAACCTGATCTCGCGTACCCTCTCAGCCTCCTTGCTCGCTACGTTGCGCCAAGTAGAGACCGGAAGAAGCACTGGACAACTGCACAGAGGGTACTGCGTTACTTGTGCAGTACATCAGGCATGGGGCTTATGCTTGGAAAAGGGTCGAGTTGTTCTTATCGGTCACTCAGACGCTTCTTGGGCTGACGACCAGAAGACTCGCCGTTCGATACATGCTTACATTTTCAGCCTCGGAATGGGTTTAGTCTTATGGCGGTCCACTCACTCGTCTTCTGTACTTAGTTCCAAATGTGAGGCCGAGATCTATGCTGGGGCTATAGCTGCACAAGAGCACCGCTGGCTGACCTACTTGCTGACCGACTTGGGTGAGCGGCCTCGTTCTCCTCAGAGTCCTGTACGTCGACAACAAGGCCATGATTGCCTTGTGTCAAGTCCAGGGACCGGAGCACAGAACGAAGCACATTGCTCTTCGTTACTTCCTCGCGCAAGATTTGCATAAGCGTGGTCAGCTTCGCTTCTTGTACGTGGCCTCTCAAAGCCAACACTGCTGATGTCTTCACCAAGGCCCTCTGGTCTGGTGATCATCAGTGTTTTTGCACTGCTCTTGGGCTTGTGCCCACTCTGCCTCACCTGCTTGTCTCTTGATCTTGCTTTGCACCTGTTGTACTTTGATATATATACTTATACCTGCATGTTTCTGCTAGGTTGTGATTAGTGTGTTGCCATTGCTCTTATAAACTCGGCATGTGAACTGGCCTTGTGGCCTCTTGCTTGTGCTCGGACTGCGTGGTGATATTGAGATCCACCCTGAGCTTTGCTTTGTTTTCTTCTCTTGACTGGTCTTGTGACCGTTTGTTGTCCCCCTCCCCTCTTAGCCTATGGGGGTGTGTCCAACATTATATATCCCTGTAGGCTATCTCGGGGTACTCACTAGGGGGTACAACCCATTAGGGTTCCACATTTGTGACACCCTTGCTTGCTAGTCTCATCCATTCCTTCACTTAGTTTCTATCAGGGTGGTCAGAATGCCTATTGGCTTAAAGCCAAAAACCTGTATTACTCAACGGGAGTCAACGGAAAAAAAAAAAAAAAAAAAAATTGTAACGCTGGCACTTCGAGATTCGGAACTTTTGCGGAAGTCACGCTCTCCCGAGACGAAGTTGGTGTGGTAGGCAAACTGTGCCCAGTTTGCCTCTCCGTTTTGTAATTCGGATCTTCAGCTTAAAAAAACCGTCATAGCAACTACCATGTGCAAAAAATCGAGGAGCGGATACAAACCCAGTGCTCCAGCTAGATGCTTGCACATCATGCAAAAAAAAAAAATAGACGATTCATATTCTTGTTTTTTTCCCAATGATATGTAATGATAAAAAACAATATTCTTGTTTTTTAGCAGTAACATCTACATGCAACTTTATAGATTGTAGTATCGGGCTGTACAGTACCCAGGCATCCCCTTGTTTGCAACTTCCCAAACCCTTCTCCCCCCAAATGGTCGGGTCATGCGAACGTGAAAAATGTAACGTTTGAATGAACCCCGCCACATATTTCGAACAGAATGACCATTCTGTTCGCGAGCTGTGGGGCACCCACCCCTAACTACCTCCGTAATTAGAATTAAAATGATTTATCCAAGCTTCATTATTCGAACGAGTTGTGGAATAGACGGGGCAAAGCAAGAGAGTGATGTTTAGCAAGTTCATAGGCCTTCACGAAACAAATTTGGGTGAAGTAACTGGAAGTCGAACACCATCCCCTGCCCTGGAGTAGTATTAGTACAGGTCGCGAAAGTCCGTGGCGCAAAATTTAATGAAAATAGCACCTGAATATTTTCTGTAGTCAGTGTGACTACAACGTAGTGCTAATGTGTGGGTGTCCCCCAAATAGTTCGCAATCGTCAGAACCGCCCAAAGGTCGTATTTTCGGTTGGTCGGTACAAAGTTACACGCCCTAATTCTCCTACAACCCCCTGCCTCTCCTACCCTGCCGTAGCAACTACCACCCAACTAGCCATCGCCTCTCCCACCCACCTCGCCTTCGCCACTCCCTCTCACCCCGCCGTCGCCTCTCCCTCTCACCCCTCCGTCGCCTCTCCCGCCCATCCCGACGTCGCCTCTCCCTCTCGTCCCGCCGTCGGCTCCCTCTAAGCCCGCCATCGCCTCCTCTCCCATCCCGCCGTCGCCCATCCCTGCCACTCCGCCGTCGCCTCCCCTTCCCATCCCACCGTCACCGCTGACGACAGCTGCACGAGCGCGAGCTGGCGGGCGAGTGTGGGTTGGTCGCTGAGGCACAGTGGTTTTCAGGTGCGTTTCCCCTTTCTCGGTCATTTTCTCCTCCCTCCCCCCTCTGAAATTCCCTCACTTCCTTAGATTTTTCGTACGTTCTGTGTGTCGATTGGTTTCCTCTTGCGTTGCTCTACCATTTCAAGAGGGAGCGCGTGGGAGAGCGAGTACGGGAGCGAGCACGCAGGAGAGTGCGCATGAGAGAGCGCATATGAGAGTGAAGAAAGAGCTCGAGGGAGCGAGGGAGGGAGCACCAAGAGCGTGTGGGAGGGAGCGTGGGAGGGAGAGGCTGGAGAGAGTGCGCCGTTGGCTCTTGCGCCTAAGCCGCTTGCGCTAAGGGCGCTGGCACCGTGGGTGCTTGTGCTTAGGGCGTGAGTGTGTGTGATTGGCTGCAAGAGTGAGTGCAAGAGTGTGCGAGAGGTTGCGTGCGGTGGGGGTGTGAGTGTGGGTGCGAGTGCGGGTGTCAGCGAGAGAGGGTGCGCGGGTGTCAGTGTGAGAGGGTGAGTGTGGTGCGGGTGTGAATGCGAGAGTGAGATGCGCCCATGCATTTGAAGGTGAGTGCAGTTGTGAGCGCAAGGGCGAGCGCGAGGGTGAATGAGAGAGCGAGTGCGAGTGTGAGTGCGAGAGAGTGCGAAAGCAAGTGTGAGAGTGAGTGCGAGTGTGAGTTTGAGTGCACTCTGTGCGCACTCACACAGTCGCATGCACCCTCGGACTCACTCTCTCACTCACCCTTGAACTTGCCCTCTCAGTTACCCGTCGCACTCAAGCTCATAGTCACCCTTGCAGTCACTCTCGCAATCACCCTCGCACTCACCCTTGCATTCACACCCGTACTCACACTCACTCACACTGGCTCTCGCACTCAACCTGGCTCTCGCACTCAACCTTGCTCTCGCACTCAACCTGGCTCTCGCACTCAACCTTGCTCTCGCACTCAACCTTGCTCTCGCACTCAACCTTGCTCTCGCACTCAACCTTGCTCTCACCCTCGCACTCCCAACCGCACTCCCACTCACACTCACAATCACACTCACTCACTCTCACTCTCACACCACACTTTCTCTCTTGCACTCACCTTTGCATTCACACTCGCAGTCACCGCATTAGTAACCAACCACCTAAATGTCCGCACCATCAACTCTTCCAGCCGTATTTTTTCGACTAAGTTACGCGCCCTTAGTAAGGTTGAACAACTTGGGCTCCGGGCATTAAGATTTACTGTTCCTATGTTTAGCCTTGAGTTCATGCCGTGGAGAAAACCTCCGCTGGCTCGTGCACCATCAGCAGCACCCGTTTTGCTATCCACAACCCCCGAACCCCTCCTAACTCTTCACTCGCTGAAGAAACAGGTCCGTGAGTACACGACACGGAGCAAGCGAGGATGGTCGATACCAAGCTATCTGCTGATGCAGGATCTCAAGGCGACAAAGGCAGGGGGAAGGGAAGAGGCGAGAAGGCCTTGAATGAGAAAGCACAGGCACGGAAGCGGGCGAAGCTGGAGAGGCTAAAGAAGAAACTGGCGCAAAGGAAGGCAGCCAAGCGCGGAAGTGGCAGCGAAGAGGCAGGCGAGGCGGCAGGGGGGCGAGCGGCAGTAGAGAATGGGCGTGGGGGCGACGAGAGGGAAGGGAAGCGAAGGCGCATGGTGAAGCACCCCATGCGAGTGGCAGGGCAGCGGCCAGGCGAGCAGTGCTTCTCGTGCGGCGCCGCGAATCACGCCGCCAAGGACTGCCCGAAACGAAAGGAGCGCAAAGTGTCCAAGGTGAGTACTACTCGTCGCTGCGTCTCTCTCCACCTTGCCCTTGCCTTCTGTTCCGTACTCCACCTTGCCCTTGCCTTCTGTTCCCTACTCCACGGCGTTCGCCGCCCTACTTTCTTCGATCCTTCACTTACGTGGCTCGCTTCGGTCCCTCCTCTCTCGCCCCGTCCGTCCGCGCGGCGGTGTCCCACCAGGCCTGCCTCTTCTGCCGCCAGTGGGGCCACGTGGTCAGCGAGTGCCCGCGAGCTGCATCGGCATCCGCACCCGCTGTGCCGCACCCGCCAGGCGCCTCTGGCGAGCAGGGAACGGGGGTTGCGGCATTCGAGGGAGAAAGTCGTGAGCAAGACGACAAGAGTGCGGTGGGCACAGAGGGGTTGGGAGTGGGCATCTGCTACAACTGCGGCTCCACGCGTCATCGCCTGCACAACTGCCCGTTGCCACGAGCCAACGGTACGTGCTGAACGCCCATGCTGCTCGTCACCTGCGGATCATTGGGCGGTGGCGGTGGAGGGTGGATGCTGTTGCATCCGGTGAATGCCCTCCCTGCTGTGATCATGCGCCACTCGTGTGCATCATCAACCCCCAGCACGGTTGTGTCCCCCACTCATGGCTGACTTGCCCATGGGTTGTGCTGTGATGCTGGGTTGTGGTTGGCTTTTCAGGCGGAGCAGCACATGCAGTGTGCTTTGTGTGCCAGCAGAAGGGCCATCTAAGTCGTGACTGTCCACAGAACCCCAACGGCCTCTATCCCAAGGTGCTCTTTATATCAGATAATTTCTTCTCCAGATCTTGCAAAGGCTGTTAGTTCTTCGCGATGCTTCCCTTTGTTAGACACACTTTGGTTCTTTTCGCTGTTGCTGGCGATGTAACAATGGAGTTGGGTGTATGTCATTTGTGTGTTGTGCGTGCGCGCATGTCTTTCGCACATCCTTCAAGGTGGCTGTTGTCACATGTGTGGACTCAAGACCCATCTTGCTCGTGACTGTCCTTCCAAGCATGCTGCTGCTACGTCTGCTGCCGCTGCTCCTTCTCCTGCCAGCGGTGCAAAGATGGAAGGAAACCAAGGCACCAGGAAGCTGTTAAACAGTACGTTGACAACGCATTTGGTTGTGCTGTGCTTGTACCCCCACACAGCACCCGGTCTCTTCCTTGTACAGTGTTCTGCTCGCTTTCGAACTTCCTCTATTACCATTTCCATCCTCCACATTGAGCCCTTCTCCCCCCTCCGCTCCCCTCCCCTCCCCCCCCCCACTGCCATGCCCCCACTCTCCTTTCAACTCATGCGCCTTTCTTCCCTAAACCCTGGATGAAAGGGTTTCTAGTTCTCTTTCCTTGCCATATGTTTCCTTCCATTGCCGGCGTGTTGGTAATGTGAGACCGACTGCATGGTGTTGCAACCATGCTGGATGTCACATTGCAACTATGCTGGATGTCACATTGCAACCATGCTGGATGTCACATTGCAACCATGCTGGATGTCACATTGCAACCATGGTGGATGTCACATTGCAACCATGCTGGATGCCACATTGCAACCATGCTGGATGTCACATTGCAACCATGGTGGATGTCACATTGCAACCATGCTGGATGCCACATTGCAACCATGCTGGATGTCACATTGCAACCATGCTGGATGTCACGTTGCAACCATGGTGGATGTCACATTGCAACCATGCTGGATGTCACATTGCAACCATGGTGGATGTCATATTGCAACCATGGTGGATGTCACATTGCAACCTAAGTTGGAATATACGCTACTTTGCTTTTGCGTTTTGCGTTTATACGCTTAACGAATTCGTACGCTGCGTATAATTTGAAAATTCGCCGAGTAGAATTTCGGGCAGACCGAAAAAAAAAAAAACAAATTTTCAATCTGAATCTCACGACGTGGCGATCTCTATTTCGAGTCGCAGATGTCGCGAACTGAACTCGAATTTTGAATTTTGAGCTCCAAACCTCCTCAACCCCACCCCTCCACTGTTTCACACCCCTTTAAACCACAGCATTCCACCACCCCCTTCAACCACTACTTTATTGGTTGGGAGCTCAACCCAACCCAATCTCCCAGGCATAAAGAGTGGCATTTGTTCACTCGACATTCATTCTCTCGCTTCCTATTCTAGCTACCTCTTCTCCCCAGCCACCATGGCTGCTACTCCTACAGCAACAAGTTCTCGTTCTACACCTTCATACGCTCCTGGTAGTTCCACTGGAGGGACCTCTTCTGTTACGGCTTTGGTCTGCATGGACAGCAAGCACGCTGTGTACCGCCACTTCAAAGTGCCGGCCGACAGCGTTGGCGAGAACGACACCAAGGTGTGTGCCTATTACAACTTCAAGTTCGCTGGCGGGGTTTACCGCTGCGCGCAGCATATCACTGGCTGGAACGGCATGCGCCGTCGCGAAGTGCATCTCTGCACTGCAGCGCCGAAGACTGCACGTGACACCGTGAAGGCGCTTTACGAGTCCAAGTTGAAGGCCCGTGAAGAGAAGCGTGAGGCTGAAATTGCGGCGGTCGGCGCAGTCAACGGCGGAGGTTCGGAAAAGAAGAAGAGTCGAATGTCCGACTTCTACGGCGACGACGCCACGTGCGCGAACCAAGCTGCGGACGAGTCCATATGCCTCTTCTTTGCGGCTCTTCATGTGCCGGAGCATCACACGGACCACCCACTGTGGCGGAATGTAGTCTCAAGCATCCAGCGCGCGGGGCAGAATTACATCCCGCCGAAGAGACGCTACATCGGTGGCGCCGGTCTTGCAAAGTGTCGCCAGCGCATTGAGGTGGCTCTCGCTCCTATCTCAGCAAGCTGGCGCCGTGATGGTGTCACCGTAGCAAGCGACATGTTCTCTGACAAGGCCGGCCGCCCGCAAGCCAATGTGCTCCTCATCAACGATAGCGGAGCGGTGTTCGTGGAGTCAATCGACACCAAGATGGAGATGAAGACCGGCGGCTACATCGCGGGCATCTTGCGCCCCATCATCGAGAAAGTTGGCCATGAGAACGTTGTCGCCTTGTGTTTTGACAGCGGCTCCAATTACGCGGCGGCATGCAGGGAGTTGATGACGAAGTATCCCCACATCGAACACATCCCTTGCGCGACCCATGTCCTTGATCTCCTGATGGAGGACATCGGGAAAATGGGATGGGCGAAGGACATCGTCACGCGCGGGGACACCCTCATCTCGTTCGTCCGCAACCATCACTTCACCCGTGGATACATGCGGAGCGAGCTCGTGAACGGCGGCAAGGGGAAGCAGGTTCTCAAGTCCGCGGGAACTCGATTCGGCACCAACTACATCGCCATTAACCGCCTTTGTGAAGTGCGCGCCGGCCTGATGCAGATGGTCCTCAGCGATGAGTGGCGCGAGTGGACAACGGCTGCAAAGAGGGTTGGGGCAGATACCTTCAAAGACAACATCCTCGATGCCACGTGGTGGACGCGCGTCGAGTTCTTCGCGAAGCTGATGAAGCTCCCGTTCGTCGTCATGCGCAAGACTGACTCGGATGCGAAGGGCATGATGGGTCGTCTCTACGACCTTATGCTCCAGCTCACCGAGGACATCCGCGTCTTCCTTGACGAGCATGCGGAAGGGGTCCTGTCAAGGGGAGAGGTGGGGGAGATTCGGAAGATCGTGCAGGACCACTGGGACAATGGGCTGGCGTGCAACATGCACGTGATTGGCCGCATCCTCAACCCCCCGAACCAGGAAGAGGGCATCTTCCGCACCGACCTGGAGTGCACGAGGGTCTCAAACAGTACGTGTCCAAGCACTATGACGACCATACAGTCACCAGGAAGGACGGGGTCGAGCGCCGCGCCTCTCTCGTCATCCAGGAAGGCCTCAATGCCTTCCTGAACCTCCAAGGCAGCTTCGGCATGCCCGCCGCTCTTGCCGACCGTGCGGCAGTGAAGGAGGGCAAGATGACCGCGGTGGCCTGGTGGTCGTGGCATGGGACCGAACATCCGGAGCTCACCACCATGGCTTGCCGCGCCCTCACGCAGCCGGTGTCCGCGTCACCATGCGAGCGGAACTGGGCGACGTTTGATGCCGTGCATACGGCACGTCGGAACCGGCTCGGCGCGGAGAAGCTTCGGGACCTCGTGTACGTGACGCACAATTGGCAGGTTGTGCATAACTGGCACAAGGTCCCTGAAGGGCAGCGGGTGGTGAAGGAAAACATCGAGGACCCCCCCACTCCGGCTGGCTACAACGTCGAGGAGGAGGTGGAAGAACCTGAGGTGGGGGAGGATGATGTGATGGCCGATGAGTACTAGGACATGTAGAGTAGGGGGAGGGGTGGTAGCATGAATGTGGAGGAAGATGTAGTGGTAAAATAGTTTTACGGGTTTTTTTTATTCTGTAACTTTCATATTAATAAGCGGACATCACCCCCCCATCCCCACCTCTTACCCCAAAAATCTGCCCGGGAAAAAGTTTTTCCCTGCCCGGGCAAGCGTATTCTTGTGCGTACCAGACCCCTCAAGGCCAGCGTCTAGCGTATATACTCTCGCATATATACGAGAGTGTACAAAACGCTAAACGCGTTTATTCCAACTTAGATTGCAACCATGGTGGATGTCACATTGCAACCATGCTGGATGTCACATTGCAACCATGGTGGATGTCACATTGCAACCATGCTGGATGCCACATTGCAACCATGTTGGATGTCACATTGCAACCATGCTGGATGTCACATTGCAACCAGGGCGCCGCATTATGGTTCGTGAATACACTTGTACATCGTTCATTCCTCTGTGCTTCTGCTTCTGCTTGTGTGATTTGAGTGCTTGCACTGCAGGGCACCACATTTTCCCTGGTGGAGACGACTTGGGGGACGACTTTGGGGACGCTATTTTGCAGCCACTGCAGGCGAAGCGGGGGGATCAGCAAGATGGGGACGGTGGTGCTTTAGAGGATTTTGAAGAAGCTCAAGGTAGCGACGATGAGTTGCTTATGGGGAACGAAAATGCCGGTAGGCCAGGGAGGTTGGCTGGTCGGCGTTTCAGTGGCAGGCGGGGAGGGAGAGGCCGAGGCGGAGCTTTTCATGCTGGTGGCAACAGGCGCCAGGGAAAGGGATGGTGAACGCGGACTGTGCAAAATGTTTAGGAAGGATGTGTGGCCTTTTAGTAGGTAATGAGAATGTATAGTTTAGAATGTGGCAGTTACTGTCAAAGTACTAACAGCGGAATTTTATGACTAGCAAGGTTTGAGATACAAATACCGTCATCGCCCGGATATAAGACATATATGTCTTATCTCGTACACGGGCAAAAATGCTTGAGTTATCTTGTAAACGGGATGGTTTAGGGTGTCTTATAATTCTTATAAATGGAAAAAAATTTAAGTTGACTGTAACACTTGCAAAGTGTGTAGAAAACACCCAGGGACCAGATTCATTGAAACAGGCCGACCTCGGTGGTGATGCAGCAAAGCTGCCACCGCTGGCAAGATTCCTCTGTGCTGGCAGCATCTAATGATGCTGCCAGCGTCGTTTTGCTGCCAGCAGCGCATGGCAGCTTCCAGAACGCTGCTGGCAGCACGTTGGCAGCGTCAGGCTGTCCTCTACGAGGAGATGCCTCGTAGAGGAGCGGCTCGGCACCTGTGGATGGGGCACTCTGGCTGGGGAGGGTAGTCGGGCTTTCACTTCATTTGGTGCTCATGGAGGTTGAATTCTCACCTCAACCTTGCTCTCGGCAGGCTCTCTAACCATGCGCAGCAAGGTACCCCTAGGCAAGTCCTCACCTCGTCCTCACGTGCAGGTGAATAACTACGGGCGAATTAACTCGCCCGGCGATGACATCCGCGTAGCCATGGCGAAGAACGCGAGCAAGGCGGGAAGTCCTACCGCCGCCTCCGGTGCGAGCTGTGACGGGGAAGACGGAGACGAAGCACACGGCGACGACGCCGAGGAGGATTGGCCGGAGAACGGCCACGATGACAGCGCTTCGGGCGACGAATTTGGTACTGCCGACATCGAGGAGGACGAATGGTGGAATCAGCCGGTCGGGAGCGACGACGAGGTGGAAGAGTGGCGGGCTGGTGATTCCGACAACGACGGAGGTGAAGATGCTGGCGGTGACAACGCGGAGGCACAGGAAGCGGCGGTGGATGCGAATGAGGCTGCCGACGAGGCGGCGGCGGAACTCGAGACAGAGGCGCCTGCGGATGCGGACGCGGTGGCGGAGGCGAACAAGGTGGCTGCGGATGCCGTCTTATTTGAGGGTGAGGGCGACGACGACGACCCGTGGAGCCCTGGGACAGACGACGACGTTCCGCTACTGAAGCGGAGGCTGCGCCATCGCCTACAGTCCACGACGAAGCGCGCCCGCGTGGTGCTCTGTGACGACGACAATCCCGGGGAGGAGCGTCGCCCCCTACTCACCGCTGCGGAGAAGGGAAAGGCAAAGGTCGTGGAAGCCCCTGCTAAGTCCCCTGCTAAGGCCCCTGCTCGTGGCCGCACAAGCAACAAGAAGCGCAAGGACGACGGAGACCCTGGATCCAGCAAGGGTGCGGCAAAGAAAAAGGCGAAGAAGGCGCCGAATCCTGACGACATCATCGTCAACGAGGCGTTGGGCAGCGACGATGAGTACGCGGCGGCGGCGGGCCCGATTCCCACGTTCCCTGAGAAGGAGGCGCCGAAGGACCCCACCCTCCATAATCCCAACACCCGCCCACCTTCCCCTCGCAGCAAAGACACTACGAAGAAGCGCCGCGGCTGGACCGTGCGTGAGAAGGTTAAGTGGGCGCGCCGCTATCAGGAGCTCGGCTCCTTGAAGAAGACTAGCTTGGAGTCAACCGCGAGCGTCGCCTGCATCAGACGCTGGTGCGCGGAGGCGGCTGCGGGCATCTACAAGGGCGCGGCTAACTGCCGCAAGCGGATGCACGGGGGGGGCCGCCACGCACACTACCCCGACATGGAGGCAGCGTTGTACCGCTACATCTGCCTTCAGCGCGCTAACGGGGTGGCCATCTCGGTGAAGGACACCCAAAAGTGGAGCCGCGAGTGGATGAAGAAGCATTACCCCGGCAAGAACTGGAACGCGAGCTCTCACTGGAGCCAGCGTTTCCGTGACCGCTGGAACCTGGTGATGCGGGTGAAGATGAAGGTCGGACAACGTCTGTCGGCAGGTGCGTGGATAAGGATTTCGTGCCGCGCACGGCCCATTGTATGCATGTCTTACCTTGCTCGTTGTCTAACCGTCCCTCGCTTCTGTTCCTGTCCCATTTGCAGAGTGCGCGAAGGACTGCGAGTCCTTCTGGAAGTTCGTGCGCATCAACAGGGCGCGGCACAACATCGACCTGGCCCGTATCATCAACGCGGACCAGACGCCACTGTTCGTGGAGATGCCGGCCGAGAGGACGATCGAGCACCGTGGCGCGCGCTCGGTCCCAATCCGCACTGCAGGCTACCAGAAGACGCGCTTGACGGTGATGCTCGCGTGCACTGCATCCGGGGAGAAGCTGCGGCCGTGGGTGTGGTTCAAGAAAAAGAACGTCCCCAACTGTGAGATTCCAGACGGTAAGCGCCATGACTTCAACCTTGCCCCTGCCTCATGAGCGTGCCCCACTGTGCTGATGTCCGTCTGTCCCTTGTGTGCCTGGCAGGAATCGTGGTCCAAGCACAGGACAACAGGTGGATGGACGAGAGCGCTGTGCAGACCTGGCTGTCCAAGGAGGTGCTTCCCCATCTGAACCCCCAGCGCGGCAAGAGCGCGAGGCGTGCGATGCTGGTATTGGACTCCTACCGCGGCCACATCACCCAGACCATGCTTCAGTCGTACCGCACGCACAGCATCACCCCTGCAGTCATTCCAGCGGGTTGTACGAGCCAGATTCAACCCCTGGACGTCTCCATCAACCGGTGCTTCAAGGCTGCCGTGCGAGCGCGCTACGCCAGGTGGTTCATGCGTGAAGGGATTCACCTGAAGACGAAGAAGGGTGAGTTGGCTGTTCATTTTAAATTCCTGCTCTGTTTCGTGTCCTTATCGTTAACATCTCGCTGCCGTGTCCTCTGTCCCACCCGCAGGGAACCTGCGGAGGCCTCCGCACCCCGTGGTGCTGCAGTGGATCGCGGAGGCTTGGGATCAAGTCCCCAGGCAGATCATCATCGACGCGTTCCGCCACTGTGGGATCTCCAGCAAGCTGGACGGAACGGAGAACCACCTGGTGATGTCTCACCTGCGCGCCAGGAGCACCACCGATGTCTCCGAGGACATGTCCCTCGGGGGGACCACAGGCGACAACACGCGCCTGCTTCGGAAGGCTCCAGAGGAGGAGGAGGAGGAGGAGGAGGAGGAGGAGGAGGAGGCGATGCAGGCGGAGGGCGTGCGGGAGGTGGCCGTGGCAACTGGCCTGGAGGTGCTGTACCAGGAGACCCCCAACTACCGCAGAGCGGCGGCCGAGGCTGACCGCATGATCGAGCCAAGGGAGACGGCTAGGCATGCCTGGCGAGTGCCAGACCTGGGCGTAGAGCCTGTTGCTAGTGCTGCAAAGGAGGCGGTTACTGAGGGGGGTTAGGTAGAAGTAGGGATTCATGAATGTATGGATGTACCCCCCTAAAGTAGTGTAGGCTCGTTTAGAAGACACCCCCTGTTTATAAGAAAACCCCTAAACCCCGGTTCTGATTATAAGACATATATGTCTTATCTCGTACACACAAATAGGTGTCGTATAAAAAGGCTTGCCTGTTTATAAGAGACACCCGTATAGTAGACAACCCCTGTCTACTATTCAACACTGTCTTATATCCGGGCGATGACGGTAGGCAACTCCTCAGGGCGGATCAAATAGTCCAACCATTGAGACAGGTGGTCATATCACAAGACCAGTCAAGAAAACCAACAGGGCAAGAGAAGCAACTCAAGGTGGTACGACTAGCTAACCTTTGGGAAAAACGACCACAAGGCCAGTTCAAGGGTTTATATTGTTGACATAATATCGAGACTTGTGCACTTCAAGGAATTCGTGTAGTGTAGTTAGTACAGTAAAAGTACCGATAGGCTGACGTCAGCAAAGCGCTACGCGCTCTAGGATGACGTCAGCAGTAGCTGTAGGTATCGCGAATAGTCACGTACCGTTTCAGGCTAATAGGTACATTAAGCGAATAGGTACTTTATCCTAGTATATATTCTGTATGTTTGTCATTTCTTAATATACTTGATTACAGAGATATTAATCCTGTTACAAGTCACTCATATAAGACTTCCACTGCTACAGGAAGCTACTATCCTAAGACTACGATCCTATTCAGACAGCTTAAATTCTAACATGGTATGAGAGCAAGTTAGGATTATAACAGCTTCCACCTGCCTACTCTACAACTATGTCTGGATCTCCAAGGTCCAACAATGGCTCTTCTGTTACGAGCCCATCATGCCCAACAGCGTCTCCAGCTGCTGATAATTCACATCTGCAGCAACAACAACAACAATATCAGCAACAACCGATGTACGGCATGCCATTGAGCAATCAGCCCGTACACGCAACTAGAGCAGCGGCATCATCGACAGCAGCCGCAGCAATAGCAGTATCAGCAGCCACAACAGCTGCAGCTGTAGTCACTGGTTCTTCTAGTCAACCGGGACAACAGTCCAACTTCGTACCGACTGGACCTTACCAATATCAAGGTGCTTACCAGCCAGCAAATCTTCAACAACGTGTTAATGCTGCCGTCTTGTCGCTTAACCAGATGTTTCCAACTCCTATGAGCATTGATGGCTCCAGTTATCAGCGTGGTCAGATGCCACAAGGAAGTGACGGGTCGAACAACTCCTTCTCTTTTGGTCCTGCTGGACAAGGACAACAAACACAACAAGGGTCACAGGTGCCATCACTTTATCAGCTACAATCAGCTGACTGTACCGGAAATTATATTCCTGCTTCTGCAAATCCAACAAAAATTAAAACGACAACGCCTTTTAACGGTCAAGACTTTTATACCTGGAGCTTTGAGTTTGAGCTTCTTGTTCAGACCGCGGGGTTCTGGCAGCTGTATGACGGCACAGCACCTTTTCCATCTCACGGGTCACCACTTCAACAAGCCACTTTTCGATCGGCGTCGCTGACTGCATACACAGTTCTCGTTCGTAATCTGACACCGACTGAACAGCTCGGAATTCGTTCTTTTCGTACCAGTGCCGCTCCTGCTGAAGCAGCTTGGTTGTACCTGCAAGGGGTTCACATGGCAAAGGACACTGTCAACCAGAGTAAAATTTTGACACAGCTGTCAAATATACAGATGATAAACGGCGAGAAGGTGACGCAGTATATCAACCGCGCTCGAAATTTGCGTGATCAACTTCAAAAGTGTGGAGGGTACTTCCCCGACGCTATGTTTCACACGGTGCTACTCGCGGGTCTTGGACCAGAATGGCGACAGTGTCGCTCTATACTTCGGATGCAAGCACAGTTGTCCGAGGGGGCACTCTGTGCCGCTCTCATCGCCGAGCAGCAGGATATGGACCTGCACAACGCTCGAGGAGGGAAAAAGATGGTAAACAATACAGTCAGCTTTTATTCCAATCCACGTCACAAGCCCGTTTGTTCTTTTTGTCGAAAAACAGGACACACTATTGATACCTGCTGGTCGAAAGACAAACCATCTTGGAAGCGGTCTGCATCGAAACATACCAAAGATTCTTCAAGTGAAGCTGAGAAGCCGGAAGCTGAGAAACCGGATGCTACGAAGCTGAATTCTGCGAAGCCGGACCCTGCGAAGACACAGTCAAAGCAAGTTATTACCTGCATGACATCAGTTTCAACGGTTTATGATCCTGATGCTGAAGAGCGGATTCACAACCGGTTCAATGACGAACTCAACACACCGATTCCACCTGAGGTCTATGCAAATCTTGCACATACTATTGCAGGTCCCAATACTTGGTATCTCGACAGTTGCTGCGGTCAGCACATGTGTTCGTCAGAGACGCGTTTCATTGTGAATCAACGCCGTCTGCAGAATCCCGTTGTCATCACAGTCGCCAATAACCAACGGCTTACAGCTCACTGGATGGGAAGTATCGTTCTGGACTCAGTTGAAGAAGACTTCAGTCTTCACCTGAACGAAGTTCTTCTGGTCCCTCGACTTGGCTTCAACCTCATGTCATCTGCACAGCTCATAAAGAACGGAATTACACTTCTCGGTGAACCTGGGAAATTCACTCTGAAGTACGGCGACAAGAAACTCGGCACGGCAGTTGAGCAAAACGGTGTTTTCGTTTTGAACTTCATACCTGAGCGCACCACTGCCGACTCTGATAACATTCTCTCGCTTGGTCCTTGGGAGCATCACGACGACATTGATTACACCGACGATACAGTTCCACGAGAGGGAGTTGTCCTGACGTCTTCAACCACGGCTGCCGCCGTCATGTTGACCTTCGACGATCAAGGCTTGAATGATGTTCAATCCTCCCGGGAGTACATGGCTGCTGTTGAAGGTTGGGGTGATCCGACGAACATGCCGACTAATGACGGCATCTGGGGGGCTGACGAACCAGATGAAACAACTTGGGGCGAAACGCCTGCTGAACGTGATGATCGTCTCCTCGCTGAAGCTGAGCAACGCGTCGCTGATATGGAGATTCTTGACTCGGGTCGTCTCGTTGGAGTTGAACCTATACCTGCAGCATCCGATCAAGAAAGCGGCGAGTTAGTACTTGCTCCAGGCGAGTACGTGGATGTTGAGGTTCGTATTCCACCACCAAATCTTACTCGTTACGTCGCACCTGCTTTCGATCAGATCCGCTCCGATGGTCATCAGCTTCTGTTGTCGTTCTTCGCTAACGCCGAGTATTACCTGCGCGCACAAGGTCACAAAGCCACGGGAGAAACATGGCATAAGCGACTCGGTCATCCGTCGCAGTCTACGCTAAACAACACGATCAAGGCTGCAGTGCTTGACAAAAATTCGTTACTCTTACCGAGCGGTCTCGAACTGAAGCCGGTGAATCGCCCGGCACCCTGCACCATCTGCCCTACGGCGAACCTACCGCACGAGCCGTTCCCGACTCATTTCCCTGGAGCTGAAGATTATCACCTGATGGATAAGGTTTACAGCGATATACTCAATTTACCCTCGGATGGTTTCAACGGCGAGCGCTACGTTATCACATTCACAGAAGCTTCTACTCGTTACGTTTGGACTGGAAACATGACTAACCGTTTTCTTGCGTTTACAGCTTTCCGCACCTAGCTTCCTCTCGCCGAACGAGAGTCTGATACTAAGCTAAAGGCGTTTCAGTGTGACGGCGCCGGCGAGTATCGCAGTAACGAATTCACGACCTATCTGCAAGAACGCAGGATAAGACGACTTTTTTCGTTGCCTCACGCTCATCAGCAGAGTGGCGTAGCTGAGCGGCTCAACAGGACTCTGCAAGAGAAGATGCGAGCCCTTCTTGCCCAGGCTCAACTCGGCCCACTCTACTGGCCTTTCGCCATGGACCATGCAACGGTGTTGCACAATCTTCTTTCGTCCTCGGCCCTGCCCAACAACGCCTCACCCTACTTGCTGTGGACGGGCAAGTTGGGTACCACTAAATTACTTCGTGTTCTCGGGTGTGTTGTTCAGTACCGTCCTCCTACCGCTCCGCTCGGGAAGTTCGACCAGCGTGCTAAGTGGGGGCTGCATCTCGGCATTGAAAAACAATATCTTGCCTGGCGTATCATGGATTACCGCAGTCGTCTCCTTGTTCCTGCTCGCGACTGTATTTTCTACGAGAATCTGACACTGCCCGTCTTCGAACAGCATCTTGCCATGCAGCACAACCCTGCCACGCTTTTCCACGGTGTTCGTTCGTTCGCTAGCGCCGACGCCGAACTTGCTGCCAGCGAAGAACCTGACCCCGACGGTGCACGTGAAGCTGTTCCCGACCCACCTGTCCGCGTCACGTCCTCCAGAATTCCGGAGTTTATTCCTCTTGCTGACGCGGCACCTGAGGATGTTCGCGATGTTTATCATACTTACCTCGTGGATGAACAGCGCCAACCAATGCCGGTGGTTTCCGATAGCAGCATCCGTGTCAACCCTGACGAAATTGGGGGGGCAAGTGGAGACCAGAATGATTCTGTCAATTTCGCAGGTCGCACCGACGATAATCCGCATTATCAGACCGGACTGCAAATTCTGGGACTCGCAGCAGCGGTACAGCACAGTTCTACAGTGAATTTGGAGCCGAAAACTGCCCAACAAGCTCTTTCAGGGCCTCATCGCGAAAAATGGCGTGAAGCGATGGATCGCGAACTGGCTGCCCTGGAGAAAAGGGAAACTTGGGATCTTATACCCATTGAAAAAACGGTAAACAAAAATGTTCTTACCGGTAAGTGGGTCTTCAGGGTGAAGACGAAAGCGGATGGTACTTACGAGAAACACAAGGCACGGTGGGTGGTTCGCGGTTTTGATCAGACACATGGGATCGACTACACGCTTACCTTCGCTCCGGTCAGTCGACATACGAGTGTTCGACTCGTTCTCTGCGAAGCAGCCGCGAAGAATTTTCCACTTCGACAAATCGGTGTTTCCAACGCTTTTCTGTACGCCGACGTCGATGCCGAAATCTACGTCGAATATCCGCACACCTATCCGACAAATCCGCCGAGTGTCTGCAAGCTCAAAAAGTCACTGTACGGAATCAAACAAGCACCGCGACTGTGGCAGCAGCATTTGAACAGGAAGCTGACGGAAGTTGGGTTTCGGCAACTGCAGCACGATCCCGGGATGTACCGGCTAGACGACAAGGGGAGCTATGCGTTGTTAGTGGCTTACGTGGACGACATCCTCTACGTCAGTTCATCGACTTCGCTGGGTGATCGTATCGAAGCCGATCTGAAGAAATCGCTTGACTTAACCATTTCCACCAAAGTAACTCAATTTCTGGGGTTAAACGTTTCGCGAACTTCTTCCGCTATTCATCTCACGGCTTCGAAGTATGCGGAGTCACTCGCTAAGCGTTTCAACATCTCCACGGATTTCGTTGCTACACCTTATCGGTCTACACTCACCGGGCACGTTCCCAACCTGAAAAATCTGTCAGCAGCTGGTCTTCAACTGTATCAGCAGCAGCTGGGATGTCTCCTTTTCGCAGTAGTCACCTGTCGCCCTGATCTTGCCTACGTCGCAAGTCACCTTGCGCAGTTTCTACGCTGCCCGAAAGAAGAACACTCTCTCGACTTACAGCATGCGCTACGCTACTTCGTCTCTACACCAACAATCGGGTTGATTTTCAACGCTGGGAAGCCGACCGACAAAATGTACCTCAGCGGGTACGTTGACGCGGACCACACTGGCGACACGTCAGATCGACGGTTACGCACGGGTTATATTTTTCGTCTTGAGCCGATTGGTCCGATCTCCTGGAATTCCTCGAAACAGGAACTCGTGTCACTTTCATCGGCTGAAGCAGAATTCATCGCCGCCTGTGCTGCAACTCGCGAAGGTCTGTACCTGCAGGAATTGCTTGACGAAGCAAAATTCGTCACGCCGAATCAGTTCACGTTGCAGTGCGACAACCAGAATGCAATTACCATCGCCAACAAGCCTGGTTTCGTCAATCGCACGAAGCACATTTCACTGCGTTACTTCTTCGTAAAAGACGCGATCGACAAGGGGAGAATGCGCCTTGT
Source organism: Closterium sp. Naga37s-1 (assembly GCA_947471745.1). Lineage (NCBI taxonomy): Eukaryota > Viridiplantae > Streptophyta > Zygnematophyceae > Desmidiales > Closteriaceae > Closterium > Closterium sp. Naga37s-1. Next base: position 119,965 of record CANJKZ010000799.1, on the reverse strand, counting down.
CTACTGCCCCACCAGCGACATGGCCGCTGATTCGCTTACTAAGAAGCTGACACGTCAGAAATTTCATCACTACAACCAGCTCAGTGGCATTTCCGAGTCAACAGGGTGACTACACCGAACTCCTAGAAGTGAAGGGGAGTGTTGAGATAATATTGAGACTTGTGCACTTCAAGGAATTCGTGTAGTGTAGTTAGTACAGTAAAAGTACCGATAGGCTGACGTCAGCAAAGCGCTACGCGCTCTAGGATGACGTCAGCAGTAGCTGTAGGTATCGCGAATAGTCACGTACCGTTTCAGGCTAATAGGTACATTAAGCGAATAGGTACTTTATCCTAGTATATATTCTGTATGTTTGTCATTTCTTAATATACTTGATTACAGAGATATTAATCCTGTTACAAGTCACTCATATAAGACTTCCACTGCTACAGGAAGCTACTATCCTAAGACTACGATCCTATTCAGACAGCTTAAATTCTAACATATATATATATCCGGGATATAAGACATTTATAACTTATCTCATTCATGAGAAAAATTAAGGCTGTCTTGTAAACAAATATGTTTTGGGTGTCTTATAAATCTTATAAACATATACAGTTGTAAAATAGTTAGAATAATTCTCAGATATTGTGAAATGGGTTTTTCATAATGAGTATGGATGTTGCGAATGTTTCTACTTCGGCAATCATTGTTCGGGACGCCACGTCTGGGAGAGTGCTTGCATAGGTGAAATTTGTACCGTCATCGCCCGGATAGTAGACAGTGTTGAATAGTAGACAGGGGTTGTCTATTATCCGGGTGTCTGTTATAAACAGGCTAGCCTCATTATAAGACACCTATTTGTGTGTACGAGATAAGACATATATGTCTTATAATCAGAGCAGGGGTTAGGGGTTTTCTTATAAACAGGGGGGTGTCTTCTAAACGAACATTAGTTACTTTAGGGGGGTACATGTACACATCTATGAATCTCTACTTCTACCTAGCCCTACTCAGTCACGGTCTCCTCACCTGCACTAAGAACAGGCTCCCTAACACACAGGTCTTGCACTCGCTAGGCATGCCTAGCCGTCTCCCTAGGCTCGATCATGCGGTCAGCCTCAGCCGCCGCTCCGTGGTAGTTGGGAGTCTCCTGGTACAACACATCCAGGCCGGAGGCCACTGCCACCTCCCTCACGCCCTCCGCCTGCATCTCGTCCTCCTCCTCCTCTGGAGCCTGCCCAAGCAGGCGCGTGTTGTCGCCCGTGGTTCCCCCGAGGCACATGTCCTCGGAGACATTGGTGGTGCTCCTGGCGCGCAGGTGAGACATCACCAGGTGGTTCTCCGTCCCGTCCAGCTTGCTTGAAATCCCACAGTGGCGGAACGCTTCAATGATGACCTTCTTGGGGACTTGATCCCACGCCTCCGCGATCCACTGCAGCACCACAGGGTGCGGAGGCCGCCGCAGGTTCCCTGCGAGTGGGACAGAGGCAGAGGTAGCGAGCTGTTAGAGACATAGAAAGAGAACAGCGCAGAAGTTTAATTCAATAGGCTACTCACCCGCCTTCATCTTTAGGTGAATCCCTTCACGCATGAACCACCTGGCATAACGTGCTCGCACAGCAGCCTTGAAGCATCGGTTGATGGAGACGTCAAGGGGTTGAATCTGGCTCGTGCAACCCGCTGGGATCACTGCAGAGGTGATGCTGTGCGTGCGGTAAGCTTGAAGCATGGCCTGGGTGATGTGGCCGCGGCAGGAGTCCAACACCAGCATCGCACGCCTCGCGTTCTGGCCGCGCTGGGGGTTCAGATGGGGCAGCACCTCCTTGGTCAGCCAGGTCTGCACGGCGCTCTCGTCCATCCAGCCGTTGTCCTGTGCTTGGCATACGATTCCTGCCAGGCACATAGGGGATAGACGGGCGTCAGCCAAGGAGGGCAAGCTCATCAGGCTTACGGCTCCCAAATTCCTTTAGCTTACCTTCCGGAATCTCACAGTTGGGCACGTTCTTCAGCTTGAACCAAACCCACGGGCGCAGCTTCTCCCCGGATGCGGTGCACGCGAGCATCACCGTGAGCCGAGTCTTCTCGTATCTTGCAGTGCGGATTGGGACCGAGCGCGCGCCACGGTGCTCGATCGTCCTCTCGGCCGGCATCTCAACGAAGAGGGGCGTCTGGTCCGCGTTGATGATGCAGGCCAGGTCGATGTTGTGCCGCACCCTGTTGATGCGCACGAACTTCCAGAACGACTCGCAGTCCTTAGCGCACTCTGCAAAGGGAACACACGCCACGACAGGAGGGGATGGTTAGAAACAAAGGGTGAGGAACATGCCGTCAAGCATCGAGTGCGAATTCAAAGCCTTTACCACTCACCAATCGATAACCGTTGGCCGACCTTGGTCTTCACACGCATGACTAGGTTCCAGCGGTCACGGAAACGCTGGCTCCAGTGAGAGCTCGCGTTCCAGTTCTTGCCGGGGTGGTGTTTCTTTATCCACTCGTGGCTCCACTTCTGGGTGTCTTTCACCGAGATCGCCACCCCATTAGCGCGCTGCAGACAGACGTAGCGGTACAACGCCGCCTCCATGTCGGGGTAGTGTGCATGGCGCCCCCCCCCGTGCATCCGCTTGCGGCAGTTCGCCGCTCCCTTGTAGACGCCCGCAGCCGCCTCCGCACACCAGCGTCTGATGCAGGCGATGGATGCGGTAGATTCCACGGATGTCTTCTTCAAGGAGCCGAGCTCGTGGTAGCGGCGCGCCCACTTGAGCTTCTCGCGTACGGTCCATTCGCGTCGCCTTTTCTTACTGTCCTTGCTGCGAGGGGAAGGTGGACGGGAGTTGGGATTATGGAGGGTGGGGTCTTTCGGATTCGCCTTCTCAGGGAATGAAGGAATCGGGCCTGCAGCCTCCGCGTAGTTATCGTCGCTGCCGAGCGCCTCGTTGACCACGATGTCGTCCTTGTTTGCCGTTTTCTTCTTCTTCTTAGCAGCACCCGTGTTGGATCCGGGGTCGCCGTCGTTCTTCCAATTCTTGTGGCTTGTGCGGCGACGAACGGTGGCCTTAGCAGGGGCTTCCGCGACCGCACTTTTCCCCTTGTCTGCAGCAGTGAAGCGCGGTTGACGCTCCTCCCCCGGACTGTCGTCATCAGAGAGCACCACGCGGGCACGCTTTGGCTTGGATTGTAGGCGATGACGCAGCCTCCGCTTAAGAAGCGGAACATCATCGTCACCCGTGATGTTCCACGGGTCGTCATCGGAGTTTTCACCGTCAAATAAGACAGCATCAACACCTCCCTCCGCAGCATCCGTATCCGCCTCCGCCACAGCATCCGCATCCGAATCCGCAATTGCGGCCACATCCGCGGGCAAAACAGCATCGGCATCCGCTTCCGCCTCCTCTTCCGTCCTCACTTCCGCATCCGCCTCGTCGTCAGCCTCCGCATTCGCATCCACCGTCGCTCCCGTTGCATGCGCCGCTGCCTCCGCGGGCTCACCATCAGCATTGGCACCCTCGTCGTTGTCCGAATCACCAGCCCGCCACTCTTCCACTTCGTCCTCACTCCCAACCGGCCGATTCCACCAGACGTCCTCGTCGATGTCGGCAGGAGCTATTTCATCCCCCGAAGCGCTATCGTCGTGGCCGTTCTCCGGCCAATCCTCCTCGACATCGTCGCCGTGTTCTTCGTCGCCGTCGTCCCCGTCACAGCTCGCACCGGAGGCGGCGGTACATGTTCCTTCCTTGCGCGTATTCTTCGCCATGGCCACACGGATGTCATCACCGGGCGAGTTAATTCGCCCGTAGTTATTCACCTGCACGTGAGGGCGAGGTGAGGACGTGCCTACGGGGACTTTTCTGCGCATGGTTACGGTAAGCCTGCCGAGAGCGAAGGTTGAGTTGAGATCCCAACCTCCTTGAGCACCAAATGAAGCTCAAGCCCGACTACCCCCCCCCCCAGCCTGAGTGCACCTTCCAAAGGTGCCGAGCCGCTCCTCTACGAGGAATCTCCTCGTAGAGGACAGCCCTCACGCTGCCATTGTGCTGCCAGCAGCGTTCTGGAAGCATCCATGCGCTGCTGGCAGCAAAACGACGCTGGCAGCATCATTACATGCTGCCAGCATGGAGGGATGTTGCCAGAAGTGGCAGCTTTGCTTCATCCCTCACGTGGCAAGTGGGGGCGCTGCATGCATCACCACCGAGGTCGTGCTGTTATAATGAATCTGGCCCCTGGGTGGTTTCTACACACTTTGCAAATGTTACAGAGTACTTATTTTTTTTTTCATTTATAAGACTTATAAGACACCATAAACCATCCCAAATACAAGATAACCCAAGCATTTTGAGTAGTGTACGAGATAAGACATATATGTCTACTATCCGGGCGATGATGGTACCTGAGTCAGCACGTGGCCAAATTCGCGTTTCGCAAGGGTTAAAATGTGTTAAACTATATGTTTGTGTTCTCTCTAGGCTTTAGTGGGTTAGCCTACAAGGGGTACAACACTTAAGGGTTAGTACTTGTACCCAACTCATTCATAGTTCATTCATTCCTGCACAGTTATTCTGACATGGTATTTAGAGCAGGAAATCTGTTAAGTTTTTAGGGCCCACCGATAGTTCTGCTCGTTCCTGCCCGAAGCGCCCTTGCGCTGTCCAGCCCTGCTCGCACAGTGTCTCGCTGCCCTGCAGCTACTCGCACTGCCTGCCCTGTCAAAATCCCAACCACTAGACCATTGGGATAAAAGGGCTTGTTAAGTAGCAGGTCAGTGCGCCCATAACCCCCCAGGACAACGAGCCTGTAACCCTTCCCTAGGATCAATCGGGGATCACCAGTGGACCTCTGACACCCCCCGCACTTGGATGCCCGAAGTGCACACACTGGGATTCGAACCCGAGACCTTTGCTCTGATACCATGTCAAAATCCCAACCACTAGACCATTGGGATAAAAGGGCTTGTTAAGTAGCGGGTCCGTACGCCCATAACCCCCCAGGACAACGAGCCTGTAACCCTTCCCTAGGATCAATCGGGGATCACCAGTGGACCTCTGACATGCCCCCCGCACGTCGCGCCCTGCTGCAGCCTGCGAGTCGCACCGTGCTGCTCTGCCCAGCGCATGCCGCCCTGCCCTGCAGCCCGCGCCCAGCTGCCCTGCAGCCCGTGCATCGCGCTGCCCTGCCCTTAGGCTCGCCGCCCTGCCCTGCAGCTCGCGAGCTGCACTGCCCTGCCCTGCCCTTCGGCCGCTGCACTGCCCTGCCCTGCAGCCCAGCGCGTCGCGCCCTGCTGCCCTGCCCAGCGCGCGCCCCACTGTTCTGCGCGTCGCGCCCTGCTGCAGCCCGCGCGTCGCGCCCTACTGCCCCGCGCGTCGCGCCCTGCTACAGCCTGCGCGTCGCGCTCTGCTGCTCCGCGCGTCACGCCCTGCTGCAGCCCGCACGTCGCGCCCTGCTGCCCTGCACGTCGCGCCCTGCTGCAGCCCGCACGTCGCGCCCTACTGCAGCCCGCGCGTTGCGCTCTGCTGCCCCGCGCATCACGCCCTGCTACCCTGCACAGCGCGCGCCCTGCTGCCCTGTCCACCGCGCGCCCTGCCTTGCAGCCCGCGGCGCGCCCTACCTTGCCCACCCGCGCCGCCCAGCGCGGCCGAGCCGCGCCGCCCAGCCCGAGCCGCCCTGCCCAACCCGAGCCGCGCCGCCCTACCTCGATCACCAGCCCCATCGTGCTGCCCTTCTGCTACTACTGCTGCTGCTGCTGCTGCTCGTGCTACTGCTACTGCTGTTGGAGGTGCTGCTGGGAGTGCTGGGATTGCTACTAGTGCAGGAGGCGCTGGAGGTGCGACTAGGAGTGCTGGAGGTGCTGCTGGTGCTGGAGGTGCTGGAGGTGCGACTGGGAGTGCTGGAGGTGCTGCTGGTGCTGGAGGTGCTGGACCTACTACTGACCGTCACTGCCTATCATGGCCACTATCACGTCAGTTGCAGCGGCTAGGGGTGGACAACGGTGGTCACTGCCTCTCCCGGACGACCCCACCCCTTTGCAGCTTCGCGAGTGGGTTCTTCAGCGAGCCTGTCCAGGTGGAGGAGGCTTTGGCTTTCTGCGTACTGCACAGAGGCGGCAGCAGAGTCAGCAGGAGACCTTCTCCCCACAGGTGCTTAGTGAGTTGGCGATGTGTCACTGGTTCTGTCGAGGCTGGTGCACTAGGTGCTAGTGAGTCTGCTGCCCCACTAGGTGCTAGTGAGTCTGCTGCTGCACTTGGTGCTAGTGAGTCTACTGCCGCTCCAGATGCTAGTGAGTCCGCTGCAGCTTTAGGCGCTCGTGCGTCTCCCGCCACAGGTCCGTCCTCAGCTGAGGCCTTGCACACTTTCACACTTGACTCAGGCGCGTCACGTTGCTTCTTTCGTGACTGCACCACACTCACACCACTTGCTGCACCGGTACCAATCTCACTGGCTGACCCCACTGGGGGCCTAGTAGTCACACGGGCCTCCACTGTCCTCCCGTGTCCAGCAGTCCCTTCCGGTTCTCTGTCAGGTCTCCACCTACCCACGTTCTCGACGAACTTGGTGAGCAACGCTGCCATTCAGGATGTCTGGGTTGATACCTTTATTCCTGGAGGGCAGCGTGTGGCGATCTGTACGTGCTCCCGGACTGGCCGTCACCTCACTACGTTCATTCGACGGCCTGGGTCTAGTCTGTACACACTGACCATTGCGTCTGCATAGGTGGCTGAGGCAGGTCAGGTGGCTGCATCGAGTCAGGTGTCTGCGTCTGGTCAGCTTGCAGCATCTTGCTCATGTCGGGTACTCTCCCACCAGACTCTCCTCTGGCACCACCGCCTCTGTCACCCCTCCCTGCCGCGTCTCCGCAGCATGCACTCCCGTCTCCTTGTCTCTGGCCTTCCTAGGTCCCTGCCCTCCCTCCCGCGCTCGCCTGCCCCGCCGTGCCTTCCCTGCGTCGAGGGGCGGCAATGCGCCGCTCCTCACTCCTCCGAGTTTCCTCCGACCACTCCTCCTCTGCAGACTCTCCACATGGACGTTTGGGGCCCGGCCCCCGTCGGTTGAACGGACCAGGAGCGCTATTTCCTGCTAGTTGTTGACGACTACACACGTTACACCATTGTCTTCCCCTTGCGGAGCAAGGCAGACGTCAGCGGTGTTTTGATCCCCTTGATCCGTGCTACTCATCGCCAGCTGCGCGAGCGGTTCCGTCGGGACTTCCCAGTCCTGCGTCGGCACTCTGACAGGGGCGGTGAGTTTTCTTCTGACCTCCTTGTGGAGTTCTGTCGAGACGAGGGCATCCACCAGTCGTTCACGCTTCCATCCTCTCCTCAGCAAAATGGGATCGCTGAGCGTCGCATTGGCTTGATCATAGAGGTTGCTCGTACCTCCATGATCCATGCGGCTGCTCCCTATTTTCTGTGGCCGTTTGCGGTCAGATACGCAACGCATCAGCTCAACCCTTGGCCCCGTGTCTCTGAGCCAGGGACCTCGCCCACACTCCGGTGGACGGGGAAGGATGGCGATGCGTCAGTGTTTCTGGTCTGGGGTGCGATCTCCCTTGTTCGCGATGCCAAAGCGAGCAAGCTCTCCTCTCGCACTCTCCGCTGCGTCTTCCTTGGCTTCCCCACCAATGCCCCATCGTGGCAGTTCTACCACCCGCGCTCGCGTCGAGTCTTCTCCTCTAAGGACGTCACCTTTGACGAGTCTGTCTGTTTCTACAGGCTACACCCACACGCGTCCCACCCGGTCCCCCTAGCGCCTCTTTTCTTGGTACCAGTCCCCCCCCCGGTAGACCCCCTCCCCCCACAGGGTCCTGCTCCCTCAGGTATGTCTCAGGTAGACACACCCCCCTTGTTTGAGCCTTTGGAGATCTCTTATGACTCCTCTAGCCTAGCTGAGGGGGGTGACCCCGCTGCGGACGACACGACGGCCACTCGCCGCTCTCCATGCTTGGAGACCCCCCCTGGTTTTCCGCCTCGGCTGTCTTTTCCACCTCCGCAGCCTGCTGCTGTGGAATTTGGAGCTGAGACTGCTGGTGCTGAGCCTGGGGGTGCTGAGACAGAGGGTGAGGGTTCTGGGGGTGCTGCGACTGGGGGTGCTGGTTCTTGGGGTGCTGTGACTGGGGGTGCTGACTCTGGGGGTCCTGCGAGTCCTAGTGGCGGTGGAGCTGTGGGTGACCCTGCTGGAGGTCCTGGAGCTGGACAGCCACCGCAGCCTGATCTACTTGAGACGCTCTCACCGCAGGCGATTCGTGCGTGGATCGTTCGGCGAGGCAGTCCTGGTGGTGGAGGGTACGGTCCTGCTGGTGCTGGAGCTGCTAGTCCTGGAGGTATTGCTGGTGCTGGAGGTACTGGAGGTACTGCTGGAGGTACTAGAGGTGCTGCTGGTGCTGGAGGTGCCAGAGCTACTAGTCCTAGCGGTGCTACTGGTGCTGGAGGTGCTGGACCTACTAGTCCTGGAGGTACAGCTGGTGCTGGAGGTGCTGGAGGTGCTGCTGGTGCTGGAGGCGCTGGAGCTGGAGGTACTGGAGGTGCTAGAGCTGCTGGTCCTAGAGGTGCTTGTAGTGGAGGTGCTGGGGCTGCCGGAGCTGGTGGTGCTGTTCGTGCTGGAGGTGCTACTGTAGCTGCTGGCAATGGAGGTGCTGGAGGTAATGCTGGTGCTGGAGGCGCTGGAGCTAGAGGTACTGGAGGTACTGGAGGTGCTGAAGCTGCTGGTCCTGGAGGTGCTCGTACTAGAGGTGCTGGAGCTACCGGAGCAGGTGGTGCTGCTGGTGCTGGAGGTGTTGGAGGTGCTACTGGAGCTGCTGGAACTGGAGGTGCTGGAGGTACTGCTGTTGCTGGAGGCACCGGAGCTGGAGGTACTAGAGGTTTTTGGAGGTGCTGGAGCTACTGGTCCTGGAGGTGCTCGTACTAGAGGTGCTGGAGCTGCCGGAGCAGGTGGTGCTGCTGGTGCTGGAGGTGCTACTGGAGCTGTTGGCACTGGAGGTGCTGGAGGTACTGCTGGTGCTAGAGGTCCTGGCGCTTCAGGAGCTCGTGGTGCTGCTGGTGCTGGAGGTGCTGGAGGTGCTACTGGAGCTGCTGGTTCTGCCCCGCGCCGACTGTTTTCTACCCGCAGCCGCAGTCGTCCGTGCCGCCGACTGACTCGGTCCTTCGCCAGGTTCTTAGTCTCCCGTCTTCCACTGGCCTCCCTCTACCCCACCTGTGTTCACCGACACTACCCTGCCGCCGTTCTACTTTCTCGTGTACGGCGTCGACTTGGTTTTTGCCACTGCTGACACTGAGGCGCTGGCCCTAGTGAAGGCGGAGCTGCAGGAGAGAAACACCTGCACTGACCTGGGTGAAGTGCGTAGCTATCTTGGCTTGCAGATCACCCGGGTCAGAGCACGGCGCACCATCACCCTGACTCAGTCACACAGGGTGCACCAGGTCCTTCAGCGCTTCGGCTTCCAGTTCTCCTCGCCACAGCCCACTCCTCTGTCTACCGGCCACTCGCTCTCAGCTCCACCTTCGGACGAGTCCGTAGAGCCGAGTGGTCCGTACACAGAGGTTGTGGGTTGTCTCATGTACCTGATGACGTGTACACGACCTGACCTCGCGTACCCTCTCAGCCTCATGGCTCGCTACTTGGCTCCCGGTAGACACCAAAAGGTGCACTGGGATGCTGCGAAGAGGGTACTGCGTTACTTGTGCAGTACATCGGGCATGAGGCTCGTGCTTGGAGGACGGGGTTCAGTGATACTCATAGGACACTCCGACGCTTCTTGGGCCGATGACTAGGCGACTCAGCGTTTGTCACAGGGTTACACCTTCAGCCTTGGCTCTCGTTCTGTCTCGTGGAGGTCCACTCGTTCTTTTTCTGTGATTGGTTCCAGCTGTGAGGCCGAGATCTACGCTGGGGCCATGGCTGCACAGGAGCTATGCTGGCTGACCTACCTGCTGACCGACTTGGGGGAGCGGCCTCGTTCTCCTCCAGTTCTGTACGTCGACAACAAGGCAGTGCTTGCCTTGTGTCATGAGCAGAGACTGGAGCACAGAACAAAGCACATTGCTCTTCGCTACTTCCTTGCGCGTGAGCTGTAGCAGCATCGTCAGCTCCGCCTTTCGTCAGCTGCTGATGTGTTCACCAAGGCCCTTGGGTCTGGTGATCATCAGCGTTTCTACACTGCTCTTGGGCTTGTGCCCATTCTACCTCACCTACTGGTTGCTTGACTTGCTCTTGTTGTACACTGATATATATCTTTATACATGCTTGTTTACTCTTGCTAGGTTGTGATCAGTGTACTGCCTTACGATTATAACTCTGCATGTGAACTAGCCTTGTGGCTGCTTGATTGTGCTCAAATTGTGTGGTGTCCTTGAGATCCACCCTGAGCTTTGCTTTGCTTTGTTCTCTTGCTTGACTGGTCTTGTGACCGTCTGTTGTGTTTGCTATCTCCCACTTAGCCTATGGGGGCGTGTCAAACTATACGCTTGTGTTCTCTCTAGGCTATAGTGGGCTAGCCTACGAGGGGTACAACACTTTAGGGTTAGCACTTGTACCCAACTCATTCATAGTTCATTCATTCCTGCACAGTTATTATGACAAAATGTATTATCTATTTCAAATTTCACTATAGTACATTACAGTTTCGATTATAAGACACATATGTCTTAACTCGTAGACGCACACATGTACCTTATAACCAGAAACACCCTAATTAGAAACAACCCCTTTTGTCAATTCAACACTGTCTTGTATCCGGTCGTTTACAGTAATTGAACAAGCAAAGCAAGAAAACACGAGGCAGGCCCACAACAAACGAGAGCCTGTCAAAACAAGTTCAAGCTGCAAACAGAACCTGTGGTGGTCACCAGCCAGGAGGGCCTTCGTCAAGATGTCCGTAGTATTGGCCGTTGAGGCCACAAAGACCAAGTGCGCCTGGCTGCATTGTTAGAATCCCAGTCACTAGACCACTAGGATGAAAGGGCTTGTTCCAAATGCGGGTCCGTGCGCCCAAATCCCCACAGACTAACATGCTTGTAACCCCCTTAGGATCAATCGGGGATCTCAAAGTGCAGGTTTACTGACAACCCCGCACATTGGGAGGCCTAGAATTCGGCACAGCGGAAGCGGCCTGCATGTGCATACACTAGGATTCGAACCCGAGACCGCTCTGATACCATGTCAAAATGCCAGCCACTAGACTACTGGGATAAAAGAGCTAGTTCCAAATGCGGGTGCGTACGCCCAAACCCCCCTAGGCTAATATGCATGTAACCCCCCTAGGATCAATCGCGGACCTCACAATGCTGGTCTACTGACACGCATAGCTGCAACTCTGCTAATCAGTCGAGGCTCTCGACACATGGGGATCATGACATTGTTGTTAATGAACAAGGTTGATGCAGAGATAGGCCAATCACCTAGGTAAGTGAGCAAGAAAGTTAGGCAGAAGAGCTCTTGAGTAGCCATGGCACTGGCGTAGAACTCGGCCTCAGCACTAGAATGCACTACAGACAACGACCGAGTAGACTCCCATGACACACCTTCAGAGCCCAAGCTGAAATACTACCCTCGGTCATCTCCTCGTCGTCCGCCTAGGACGAGTAGCAGAGCCCTGTAAGTTGCACTTGTTGTCTCCCTCCAAGCATAAGCCTATGCCTGATGTAGTTGCTAGTATTTCGCTACCCTCCTAACAGCTGTCGAGTGAACATGACGGTGTCTCCTAGTCGCAACAAAGCAAGCCAGGATGCTGAGAGGTACAGTCGAGTATATGTCATCAGATACATGGGGCAATCCTCAAGCTATGAGTAGTGACCACTAGGCTCAACAGGCTCATCGAAAACAGGAGCAGTGAGCCTGTGGTCAACAGCAAGAGGAGTGGGCTGTGTGGTGGAGAACTGAATCTCGAACCACTGAAGGACGCACTGAAGCATGTGTGACTGAGTCAAGGTGATGGTGCGTGCTGCTCTAAGCCTGGTGATTTGCAAGCCAAGATATATGCTTAACTCACCAAGGTCAGTGCAGGTGTGTATCTTTTGTAGTTTTGACTTTACTAAAGCCAGAGAAACCTTGTATGAGGCCAATTCGTTGACATACACGAGCATGAAGAAAGGAGATGACCCAGAACGAACGAACAGTGATGGGTCGGCTCAAGAAGGACTGAACCCGAAAGAAGCAAGAGTGGAGCGGAGAGTGTCGTGCCACTAATGAGGTGCCTAGCGATGACCGTTGACTGATCGTGTCAGGCTCCACTGGGTCCTAGGCCGGAGGGTTCTAGTGAAGCCTGGAGGTCGGCGCAGCCAGATCTCCTCGTGCAGACTACACTGGAGGAAGGCAATGGAAAATTCTAGCGAGTGCAGCTCAGAGTCTCACTGTGCTGCGATGTGTAGCAGTACCTGAAGAGTGGTCATTTTGGGGTTGGGGGAGAAGGCCTCTTGCCGCGTAGCGCGCCTTGATGACAGGTGGCGATTCAGGCAACCGCTTCACCTAGTTCCACAAAATACAATCTCTAAGCCCATAGCCGCTATCCACTCGGAGGCCACTGTCCCAAAACTTCCTCAACATAAGTGCGAGGAGTACGGATGTCTGGAACGTCGGGGTCTCCCTCAAATGCTAGCATGATGGCACAGAGGTGGGGAGCAGTGGTTGCAAGGAACACAAGCTCAAACTGCCTGTCTTCTAGGACATCACAGCCAAGGGAAAGCTCCCCCCTGCAGACAGAGAATGGGAAGGAGGAGCACACACCAACAGGGTGGAGGCAAAGTCAGTGATGGTGGCGACAAGAGCCGAGAAAGACGACGGAGAGAAAGTAGAGTCAGTCACGAGAGAGGACAGGACACGTGAGTTGACAGGATGAGCAGCACGGGAGTAGTCAGAAAGAGGCTGGGAAGAAACAGTGAGAGATGACGGATGAGGTGAAGAAAGAAGAGAAGGAAGCGGGACACGACAAGTGGTAGTACGAAGGAACAAGGAGTTGAGGTCAAGAACATGAAACGAGGAACGTGCTCCAGGGAACAACGGCGGTAGGAAGTAGAGGCAAGAGACGGAGGAGGATACAATGGGGGAGATGGCAATGTACGAGTTCAGGTGGTGGTGGCGGTAGCTGCCGTCCCTGGAACTATTGGTTGGGGTCCTTGTAGGGCTTCAGTAGCTGAACATGGAAAGCGTTGTGAAGCTTCCACGTAGTAGGTAAGCGCAAGCGGAATGTAACAGGTGTCACCTGTGCCTCCACGAGAAAAGGACCACTGAAGCGAGGTCGGAGTTTGGATGGTAAGTGATACATGTTCAAGTTGCGCATGTCGAGAAGCACTTGATCTCCGACTGCTACTGAGTGATCTCGTCGTTGGCGATCAACATATTGCTTGTGGGGGTTCTGCATCGTGGTGAGACGTCGCCGAGTCTTCTCCCATAGCTGCTCCATGGTGGTGACGAAGTCGTGTGCGGCTTGGACGTGTGCCGGTGTGGTTGGCTGCTGTTGGGTGAGTGGTTCCCGTCCGTAGCACAGGAAGAAAGGAGTTTTCCCTGTGGCCGCATGCGAGGCGTTGTTGTAAGCGAACTCTAGGGATGGTAACTGTGTATCCCAGTGGCTGACGACATCTTTGCAAGGTGTGCGCAGTAATTGTTCAACCACCTGATTGAGTCGCTCTGTCTGTCCGTTGGTCTGGGGGTGGTATGCTGAAGACATCGCAAGCTTAGTCCCCAATAGTCCCATGAGTTCCTTCCAGAACTTACTGGTGAATTTTGGGTCTTTGTCTCAGATGAGTGTAGCGGGGATGCCATGGATGGTGATGATGCGGTCGAAGAAGAGGCGAGCAGTTGCTTCAGCTGTAGCTGTGGCGTTGGTCGGGATGAAGTGACCCATTTTAGAGAACTTATCGATCACTACGAGGATGGCGTCATGCCCTCGTGAGGTCAAAGGAAGTCCCGTAATGAAGTCGAGGCTAACGACCTGCCATGGTTGCTCCGGTACGGGTAGGGGCTGAAGTAACCCTGCTTTTTTCTGCTTGCTACTCTTCATCCGCTGGAACGTGTCGCATGAGGTGACGAACTGCTGCACGTCTGCTGCCATCCGGTGCCAGTAGTAATACTTCGCTATCCCTGCTAACGTCTTGTTGCTACCGAAATGTCCCGCATATGGTATGTTGTGAAACTCCTCCAATAGGATCTGCCGTAGCGGGGCATAGTTCGGTACCCAAATTTTTCCTGTTCCCTTCCTTATAGCTAAGTCCTTCTCCCACTGTAACAGCTTCTTTTTCTCTGCTGTAGCGATCTCTGTGTCCACGGAGTACCCATGTTGGATAGACCCTTGAGCAGAGGGTTCATTCATTCGAGCTGGATGCCTGCTACATGACCGGGGCGGCTCAACGCATCTGCCTTGTTGTGTAGCCCAGGCTTGTAGACGATGTCGCAGTGGAAGTGGGTCTCCAAGAAGTCCACCCACCGCACCTGTTGTCGTGAGAGTGTCGGCAGCGACTTCAGGTATTTGAGGCTGCAGTGGTCAGTGTAGACCGTGGTCTTGGCTCCGTCTAGGTAACACCTCCACGCCTTGAAGGCTACGACTATGGCTAAGGCTTCCTTGTCATGAATGGGGTAGTTCAGTTCTGCTCCATGTAGTTTCTTACTGATATAGGCAACGGGCTGCAAACCGCGTCCGTGATCCTGCATCAGTACTGCTCCGACTGCTTGGTCACTAGGCTTCCACCACGTAGTCCTTGTCTGGGTCCGGTAGGATGAGTACTGATGCTGTAGTGAGTGCTGTCTGTAGCTGTTCCATGGCTTGCTGGTGAAGAGTATCCCATTTGAAGGGCATATCCTTTTTCAGTAGGTCGGTTAATGGCGCTGTGTTATGTGATGCTATCATTTGCATTCACGTCTGTTTGCCTCCCATCATCTGTTTGTGTGTTGCATGCGTGGTGTGAGCGTGTGCAAGAATTTATGTTTGGTGTTGTTTGGATTTTCTGAGTGTGTGTAAGTGTTATTTGCCTTGAGCAGATATCTAAAGTGATTCCTCTGCTTGAGAGCTTTCCGACGAACCGAGAATCGCCACGATCGGAGCAAGAATGAGAAAGATATGATCGTTCGAAGTTTTGATTGAGATGCGGCGACTATGGGAATTTGCGGGTTGACTCAATATGGGGTACAGACTTTTGGGGGTTGGGAAATTCGTCACCATCACTGTAGATGATGCCAAGTGGTTGGGAGAAGCCAAACCAGGTTGGCAAGTGTGGCCAAGTTGGGTGAGGTGGATGGCATGAGTTGGGAAAGTGACAAATGTCAAAGTTGGGGACCCTATAGAGAGGGGAATTGTGTGGTATGGGGTTTCCTTGGTTGGGGACTCCCTTGGGACCTTCCCTCTCGTCCTCCTCATCCCCTCCTACCTGGTTCAATTGCTACTCCAACTTTCTTGTGTGAACTTGTGAGACAACTTTGTGATTGAGTTAAGTTTCTATGGCAGCATACCCCTTAGTGCACCGAAATTCATAACTCAAGCTATCATCCATATTTTGATACGATTCAAATTGAGAAAGATAGCCACGGTCAAGGGCAACAACAAACTCGAGTTTCATAGAATTCTGACTGAGCGTGTTTTGTCGACGACGTTTCTTGTGACGAAGACGTTTCTGTCCAGAATTATAGTTGATGATTTTGAGATATTTCGGCCCTTAATCTTCATAGACTCCGTCCTTAGTCTCTAACAAGTGGTATCAGAGCTTATTAAGGACTTTGTGGAGAGTTTACTAAAGTGTGAAGACCCTCCTAGACCCACCATGGCCTGTGGGCGTGCCTAAGTCGAGTTCTGGAGGCTGCATGTGACTTCTGCTAAGGGGAAACTCTGCCGAAATTTCGTTGGTGTCAACACTTGTGGAAATTAAGTGGGACTTTGGTGTGGACAGCAAAGGGGGAGCTGGAACCTGTGTTTGGGAGCAGAGGAAATGAGTCAAGGGAGTGGAGATGCAGCTGAGAAGAGAAATGAGCCGCCACCATCCAAGATCGAGGCATTGGATGGCTCAAACTATGAGGAATGGAGCAGGCGGATGCGGAGTGCATTCAAGCGCTACAAGCTGCTGAAACTTGTGATGGGTGAAGAGAAGATGCCGGAGGAAGGAGATGCCCGCGATCGGTGGATTGAGAAGAGTGCGGTGCTGTATGACCTAATCCTCCAATCGGTCAACAACGATATGTTCCAACACATCAAGGATTTGGTGGAGTTGGATCCGAACCAAAGGCGTGGAAGCTACTACGCGACGTGATTTAGCCCAACACGCTGCCGATGGTGATTGTGTTGGAGAAGGAGCTGGCTGCCCTCTCCATGCGACCGGGCGATGATGTGAAGCCGGTCCTTGACAAGATCAAGGACACCTATGCGAGGATGGCACCGGCGGGCAGCAATGTGTCGCACATGCAGCAATGCACCAAGATCATCTCGGTGCTCGACAACTCGTGGGACAACCTCATCCCAACCCTCAACACTCAGCAGGACCAGTGGACACCTGAATGGCTACGGCAGCAGATTCTGCAGGAGGACTTATGCAAGCGCCATACGGGTGGTGGTGCTGCCAACAAAACTTCTGAGGGATATGGAGCTGCAGGAGGCAGCAGAGGAAGAGGGGGAGGGAGAGGCCGAGGCCGTGGGAGAGGCTTTGGCAGAGGGAGAGGCCGAGGTGACTATAACGAGGGGCATGGGAGCTCTGGTGGCAGGGGGAGTACCCGAATGGAGGGAGCGTGCTGGTACTGCAAGAAGGCTGGACACCCGTGGTTCAAGTGTTTCAGCCGGCCTGAGGGATGGGCACCCCCAGGCATGAAGCCGCCAAGTGGTGAACGTGCACGAGGTGACGCTGTGTAAGGTTCAGGTGCACAAGGTGATGGTGCACACGGTAAAGCCGACCCTGGGATGTTCCTCATGGTTGAGGATGTGAAAGGAAGTGAGGGTGATGTGTGCTTCGTTGGGAAGGTTGTGATGCACCCCCTCACTCACTGGGTGATAGATTCAGGTTGCACAAGTCACATGACCCCACGGGCAGATTTGCTTGACGAGGTAAAGCCCCCCCGGAAAGATTAAGTTTGTGGCTGCCGCTTCAGGTGCTTTGCTCCCTGTGATTGGTGTTAGGAATGCCAATGTAATGGGAGCCAATGGGGGGCTTGTGGGGCTGGGGAATGTGCTGTTGGTTGAAGGCTTGTCCGCTAACCTTCTTTCTGTGCGCCGGCTGCAGAAGAGCAAGGCTAAAGTTACCTTCGGTCCAACCAGCTGCCGTGCAAAGCTTGGGAAATCGCTTCTGTGGGATTTGGAGGAGAAGAGCAGCTGCATCAAGGACCTATGGCAGCTGCCCATTATCCCATGGAATGGGAAACTACCAGCAACGGCAGCGGCAGCAGCAACGGCAAAGGCAACTGAAGGAGGAGAGGAGACCGCACCATCTGATGGGGCTCTGGATGCAGTCAAGAAGGTGCAGCAGCCACAGCATCCACATGGTGAGGTGCTTGCTGGTGTGGATGCGACAGCTGCATGGGCAAAGGCTTCATCTGGGAGTGGTGAGGCTGATTGGGAGACGTGGCACGAGAGGCTGTGTCATGTGAATTTTCCTATGCTGCAGAAGTTAGTGAAGCATGGGAGCTTGAAGGGGTTGAAGGTGAAAGGGGCAGTGAAGGAGATTGGGAGCTGCCCTGCATGCCTTGAGACCAAGTTCACAAAGTTTCCCTTCAGCAGCGGCACGGGACCAGCTAAGGCCTCGCTCGCGCTTGTGCACATGGATGTGGTGGGCCCTACGAGGGCCCCTTCTCTCTCGGGCAGCCGCTACTTCTTAACCATTGTGGATGACCACACGCGTGCCGTGTGGGTGTACCCTCTCAAGACTAAGGGGGGAGTGGCAGCGGCTGTTCTTAAGGAGTGGATGCCGAGAGCTCAAAGGGAGAGCGGACACAAGGTGAAGGTGATCCGCACTGACAATGGGGGAGAATTCATTGGCGCTGATTTTGAGGCAGTGCTGAAGAAGAAGGGGATCCAGCATCAGCTGACGGTTCCCTACAACCCTCAGCAGAATGGCGTGGCTGAGCACTTCAACCGGACCCTGCAGGAAGGTGCTCGCACTCTCCTTGGGCGTGCAGGGCTGCCGGATCCGTTTTGGGTGACTGCACTGCGGCAGGTCGCCCTTGTGAAGAACAGGGTGTTGGCGACTGTGGGGGACAAGCAGTGGGTCCCCTACACCAAGTGGTGTGGGAGTGCACCAGCAGTCAACATGCTGAGAGCCTATGGCTGCATGGTGGTACTTCATGTGCCTAAGGAGAAGAGGGAAAAGTTGGAGGCTTCTGGGAGATGGGGAGTACACTTGGGGCTTGCTAAGGATCATAAGGGCTGGTTGATATGGGACTTGACCAGCCAGCAGCTGACTGTGTCAAGGGATGTGAAGTTCCTCGAGTCCTTGTACTACAAGGAGTGGAAGCAGCAGCAGCAGAAGCTTCCTACAACACCGCTGATCATTGAGGCCGATGAGGTGCAGCGGCCTTCGAGGCAAGTGCAGGTCACTGTCTCGGATGAGGAGATCTCTGGGGTGACTGAGGATGGGGGAGAACCTGAGGTGGAGGAGTAGCAGCAGCAGCAGCAGCAGCAAGATGCTCCACCACGTACCCAACGTCCGCCAGACCGTTCTAGGAGGGATGTGCGCCCTCCTAACAGGCTCACCTATCCTAGTTTTGGAAAGCCAAAGGTGGTACACGCTGGGAGTGTGGCTGAGCAGTGTGATGAGGATGAGATAGCACACTGCTACTGGGCAGCCGTCCCTGAGCCCAAGACGCTAGCTGAGGCCTTGAGTGGGCCCGATGCTGAGAAGTGGAAGCAGAATGTGAAGGAGGAGTATGACTCTTTGCTGGAGAATGAAACGTGGGAGTTGTGTGAGCTGCCTCCTGGGAAGAAGGCAATCTCTTCGAAGCTGATCTTCAGGCACAAGTATGGACCTGATGGGGAGCTGACCCGCTACAAGTCAAGGCTTGTGGCTAAGGGGTTCCAGCAGACAAAGGGGAAGGACTTAGATAAGATCTTTGCTCCTGTGGGGAAAGGGACTACACTAAGGGTGATGTTGGGAACGGCTGCAGACCGTGGATGGAGGATCAAGCAGATGGACATCACAACTGCTTCCCTCAATGGGATCATCCTAGAGGAGCTGTACATGCTGCAGCCTGAGGGGTTGGATGATGGGAGCGGCAGGGTGTGCAGGCTCAAGAAGGCCATCTATGGTCTGAAGCAGGCTCCTCGCGCATGGTACCACAAGTTGGAGGAGACACTGCTGGCTGGGCGTTTCAAGAAGAGCGAGTGTGATCACAGCTTGTTCCTGCTGCAAGAGAAGGAGCGGTTCCTCATGCTCCTGGTGTATGTGGATGATATCCTTCTCTTCTCTGAGTTGTCTGCAATGATTGAGCGTGTGGAGGAGATGCTGGAGATGCAGTTCAAGTGCTCGAAGAAGGGAGATGTCAAGTATTACCATGGGATGCAGGTGGAGAGAGACCTTGACAAGGGAGTGCTGAGGTTGAACTAGAGGAAGTACTGTGAGGGGCTAGCTGAGAAGTATGGGCTGCAAGATGGAGGAAAACCAGCCACCCCACTACCTTCGGGTTTCACTGTGGAGCCCTGTGCTGATGAGGAGGTGGTGGGTGAAAGTGACAGGAAGCTGTTTCATTCCATGGTTGGGGCACTCAACTATGCGGCTAACCACACGCGACCTGACATTGCCTTTGCTACATCCAGGCTTGCTAGTGTGGTCTCACGCCCCAGTCATGAGCAGCTAGAAGCGACCAAGAGGTTGGTCCGCTATGTGAGTGCTACAGCATCTGTGGGTTTGGAGTAGAGAGCTGTAAGGCAAAGGCAGCAATCGGGTGCTGCTGATTTGGGCAAGGGGGAGATTCTCTTGACTTGCTACACCGACGCTACCTTCAACTCTGTGAAGGCGGATGGCACCAGCATTGGAGGCTATGTGTGCCTGTTTGGAGGTGGTGCAGTGAGCTGTCACAGCAAGAAGCAGAACGAGGCGGGGCTGTCCTCGTGTGAAACCGAGTACATGGCCCTTCATCATGGGGTGAAGGAGGTGGTGTGGCTGAGGCGTTTGTTGGAGGAGATTGGTGTTTGTCAGAGGGAGCCGACTATGATGTTCTGTGACAATGAGTCAGCTGTGAAGCTGGCCAAGAATTCATGTCTTCATGGGCTGACAAAGCACATCAGGCCCAAGTGGCACTGGGTGAGGAGGCTCTTGGAAAAGGAAGTGCGGTTGGAGATAGAAAAGACCAAGCAGCAAGCGGCAGACATTCTCACCAAGCGCCTGGCTGAAAATGAGCATTGGAAGGGAATGAAGCTTGCTGGAATGAGTGTGCATTGAGGGTGCATGCTTGAGCTATGGCATGTGGGATGATGGTAGGCAGCCAGAGGGGGAGTTTTTTATGTGATGCTATCATTTGCACTCACGTCTGTCTGCCTCCCATCATATGTTCGTGCGTTGCATGCGTGGTGTGAGCGTGTGCACGAATTTGTGTTTGGTGTTGTTTTGATTTTCTGAGTGTGTGTAAGTGTTATTTGCCTTGAGCAGATATATGAAGTGAATCCTCTGCTTTAGAGCTTTCCGAAGAACCGAGAATCGCCGCGATCGGAGCAAGAACGAGAAAGATATGATCGTTCGAAGTTTTGATTGAGATGTGGCGACTATGAGAATTTGCGGGTTGACTCAATGGCAACATACCCCCTAGTGCGCCGAAATTCATAACTGAAGCTATAATCCATATTGTGATACGATTCAAATTGGAAAACATAGCCACGGTCAAGGGCTACAACATTCTCGAGTTTGATAGAATTCTGAGTGAGAGTTTTTTGTCGACGATGTTTTTTGTGACGAGGACGTTTCTGTCCAGAATTATAGTTGACGATTTTGAGATATTTCTGTTAGAATGTGAGCGAATGAATATCTGAACTAGAAAGCAGGTGGGTACATATGGGAAACCTAAAAGTGTTGTACCCTATAAGAACTACCCCACTACAGCCTAAACAGACTATAGCATATAAGTTTGACACACCTCCATAGGCAAAGTGGGGGAGAACAAGAGGTCACAAGACCAGTCAAGAAAGCCAAAGCAAGCTCAGGGTGGATCACAAAGTCACCACGCAGTCTGAGCACAAGCAAATGGCCACAAGGCCAGTTCACATGCAGAGTTATATAAAGGAGAACAAACAATACAGTGAACACAACCTAGCAAGTGTAAGCATGCAGGTATATGTATAAAGAGTACAGTACAAACAGAGTCAGGAAGAAAGCAAGTGAGGCACAGTAGGTACAAGGCCTAACACAGTACAGAAACGCTGATGTTCACAAGGCTGAAGTGCCTTGGTGAAAACATCAGCAGTGTTGGCCTGAGAGGCCACGTAAGAAAGACGAAGCTGGCCACGCTGCTACAACTCTCGAGCAAGGAAGTAGCGCAGAGCAATGTGCTTCGTTCTGTGCTCCAGTCTGTGCTCCTGACACAAGGCCAGCATGGCCTTGTTGTCGACGTACAGATTTGGAAGAGAACGAGGCGCCTCTCCCAAGTCGGTCAGCAGGTAGGTGAGCCAGCGTAGCTCCTGTGCAGCCACGGCCCCAGCGTAGATCTCAGTCTCACAACTGGAGCTGAGAACAGAAGAAGAGCGGGTAGACCGCCAAGAAACAGAACCGGAACCAAGGCTGAAGGTGTAACCCTGTGACGACTGCTGCGTAGCCAAGTCGACAACCCAAGAGGCGTCAGCGTGACCAGTGAGGACAACTCGAGCCCGTCCTCCAAGCACGAGCCCCATGCCCGATGTTGTTATGTGATGCTATCATTTGCATTCACGTCTGTGTGCCTCCGATCATATGTTCGTGTGTTGCATGCGTGGTGTGAGCGTGTGCAAGAATTTGTGTTTGGTGTTTTTTGGGTTTTCTGAGTGTGTGTGAATGTTATTTGGCTTGAGCAGATATCTGAAGCGACTCCTCTACTCAAGAGCTTCCCGACGAACCGAGAATCGCTGCGATCGAAGCAAGAACGAGAAAGATATGATCGTTCGAAGTTTTGATTGAGATGCGCCGACTATAGGAATTTGCGGGTTGACTCAATATGGGGTACAGACTTTTGGGGGTTGGGAAATTCGTCACCATCACTGTAGATGATGCCAAGTGGTTGGGAGAAGCCAAACCAGGTTGGCAAGTGTGGCCAAGTTGGGTGAGGTGGATGGTATGAGTTGGGAAAGTGACAAATGTCAAAGTTGGGGTGCCTATAGAGAGGGGAATTGTGTGGTATGGAGTTTCCTTGGTTGGGGACTCCCTTGGGACCTTCCCTCTCGTCCTCCTCATCCCCTCTCACCTGGTTCTATTGCTACTCTAACTTTCTTGTGTGAACTTGTGAGATAATTGTGATTGAGTTACGTTTTCTATGGCAGCATACCCCCTAGTGCGTCGAAATTCATAACTCGAATTATACTCCATATTTTGATAATATTCGAATTGGGAAAGATAGCCACAGTCAAGGGCTACAATATAATTGAGTTTGAGATAATTCTAACTGTGCGTTAATCGTCGACGACGTTTCTTGTGAAGTCGACAATTCTGTCCAGAATTGAAGTTGACGATTTTGAGATATCTCGGCCCTTAATCTTCATAGACTCCGTCCTTAGTCTCTATCAAGTGGTATCAGAGCTGATTAAGGAAGTTTTGAAGATTTTACTGAGGTGTGAAGACCCTCCTAGACCCACCATGGCCTGTGGGCGTGCCTAAGTGGAGTTCTGGAGGTTGCATGTGACTTCCGCTAAGGGAAAACTCTGCCGAAATTTCGTTGGCGCCGACACTTGTGAAACTATTGTGGGACTTCGGTGTGGACAGCAAGGGGGGAGCTGAAACCTGTGATTAGGAGCAGAGGAAATGAGTCAAGGGAGTGGAGATGCAGATGAGAAGAGGAATGAGCCGCCACCATCCAAGATCGAGGCATTGGATGGCTCCAACTATGAGGAATGGAGCGGGCGGATGCGGAGTGCATTCAAGCGCTACAAGCTGCTGAAACTTGCGATGGGTGAAGAGAATATGCCGGAGGAAGGAGATGCCCGCGATCGGTGGATTGAGAAGAGTGCGGTGCTGTACTACCTAATCCTTCAATCGGTCAACAACGATATGTTCCAACACATCAAGGATCTGGTGGAGTTGGATGATTCCGAACCAAAGGCGTGGAAGCTACTGCGCGACGTGATCCAGCCCAACATGTTGCCGATGGTGATTGTGTTGGAGAAGGAGCTGGCTGCCCTCTCCATGCGACCGGACGATGATGTGAAGCCGGTCCTTGACAAGATCAAGGAGACCTATGCGAGGATGGCAGCGGCGGGCAGCAATGTGTCGTAGATGCAGCAGTGCACCAAGATCATCTCGGTGCTCGACAACTCATGGGACAACCTCATCCCCACCCTCAACACTCAGCAGGACCAGTGGACACCTGAATGGCTACGGCAGCAGATTCTGCAGGAGGACTTCCGCAGGCGCCACACGGGTGGTGGTGCTGCCAACAAAACTGCTGAGGGGTATGGAGCTGCAGGAGGCAGCAGAGGAAGAGGGGGAGGGAGAGGCCGAGGCCGTGGGAGAGGCTTTGGCAGAGGGAGAGGCCGAGGTGACTATAACGAGGGGCATGGGAGCTCTGGTGGCAGGGGGAGTACCCGAATGGAGGGAGCGTGCTGGTACTGCAAGAAGGCTGGACACCCGTGGTTTAAGTGTTTCAGCCGGCCTGAGGGATGGGCGCCTCCAGGCATGAAGCCACCAAGTGGTGAACGTGCACGAGGTGGTGCTGTGCAAGGTTCAGGTGCACAAGGTAAAGCCAACCCTGGGATGTTCCTCATCGTTGAGGATGTGAAAGGGAGTGAGGGTGATGTGGGCTCAGTTGGGAAGGTTGTGATGCACCCTCTCACTCACTGGGTGATAGATTCAGGTTGCACAAGTCACATGACCCCACGGGCAGATTTGCTTGACGAGGTAAAGCCCCCCGGAAATATTAAGTTTGTGGCTGCCGCTTCAGGTGCTTTGCTCCTTGTGATTGGTGTTGGGAATTCCAAGGTAATGGGAGCCAATGGGGGGCTTGTGGGGCTGGGGAATGTGCTGTTGGTTGAAGGCTTGTCCGCTAACCTTCTTTCTGTGCGCCGGCTACAGAAGAGCAAGGCTAAAGTTACCTTCGGTCCAACCAGCTGCCGTGCAAAGCTTGGGAAATTGCTGCTGTGGGATTTGGAGGAGAAGAGCAGCTGCATCAAGGACCTATGGCAGCTGCCCATCATCCCTTGGAATGGGAAACCACGTGCAACGGCAGCGGCTGCAGCAACGGCTAAAGCAACTACGGGAGGAGAGGAGACTGCACCAACTGATGGGGCCCTGGATGCAGTCAAGAAAGTTCAGCAGACATAGCAGCCACATGGTGAGGTGCTTGCTGGTGTGGATGCGACAGCTGCATGGGCAAAGGCTTCATCTAGGAGTGGTGAGGCTGATTGGGAAACATGGCACGAGAGGCTGTGTCATGTGAATTTTCATATGCTGTAGAAGTTGGTGAAGGATGGGAGCTTGAAGGGGTTGGAGGTGAAAGGGGCAGTGAAGGAGATTGGGAGCTGTCCTACTTGCCTTGAGACCAAGTTCACAAAGTTTCCCTTCAGCAGCGGCACGGGGCCAGCCAAGGCCCTGCTCGCGCTTGTGCACATGGATGTGGTGGGCCCTACGAGGGCCCCTTCTCTCTCGGGCAGCCGCTACTTCTTAACCATTGTGGATGACCACACGCGTGCCGTGTGGGTGTACCCTCTCAAGACTAAGGGGGAAGTGGCAGTGGCTGTTCTGAAGGAGTGGATGCCGAGAGCTCAAAGGGAGAGCGGACACAAGGTGAAGGTGATCCGCACTGACAACCGGGGAGAATTCATTGGCGCTGATTTTGAGGCGGTGCTGAAGAAGAAGGGGATCCAGCATCAGCTCACGGTTCCCTACAACCCTCAGCAGAACGGTGTGGCTGAGCGCTTCAACCGGACCCTGCAGGAAGGTGCTCGCACTCTCCTTGGGCGTGCAGGGCTGCCGGATCCGTTTTGGGTGACTGCATTGCGGCAGGTCGCCCTTGTGAAGAACAGGGTGTTGGCGACTGTGGGGGACAAGCAGTGGGTCCCCTACACCAAGTGGTGTGGGAGTGCACCAGCAGTCAACATGCTGAGAGCCTACGGCTGCATGGTGGTGTTTCATGTGCCTAAGGAGAAGAGGGGAAAGTTGGAGGTTAGTGGGAGATGGGGAGTACACTTGGGGCTTGCTAAGGATCATAAGGGCTGGTTGATATGGGACTTGACCAGCCAGCAGCTGACTGTGTCAAGGGATGTGAAGTTCCTCGAGTCCTTGTACTACAAGGAGTGGAAGCAGCAGCAGCAGGAGCTTCCTACAACACCGCTGATCATTGAGGCCGATGAGGTGCAGCGGCCTTCGAGGCAAGTGCAGGTCACTGTCTCAGATGAGGAGATCTCTGGGGTGACTGAGGATGGGGGAGAACCCGAGGTGGAGGAGCAACAGCAGCAGCAGCAGCAGCAGCAGCAGCAGCAGCAGCAGCAGCAGCAGCAGCAGCAGCAGCAGCAAGATGGTCCACCATGTGCCCAACGTCCACTTGACCGTCCTAGGAGGGATGTGCGCCCTCCTAATAGGCTGACCTATCCTAGTTTTGGAAAGCCTAAGGTGGTACGGGCTGGGAGTGTGGCTGAGCAGTGTGATGAGGATGAGATGTCACACTGCTACTGGGCAGCCGTCCCTGTGCCCAAGATGCTCGCTGAGGCCTTGTGTGGGCCCGATGCTGAGAAGTGGAAGCAGAGTGTGAAGGAGGAGTATGACTCTCTGCTGGAGAATGAAACGTGGGAGCTGTGTGAGCTGCCTCCTGGGAAGAAGGCCATTTCTTCCAAGCTGATCTTCAAGCACAAGTACGGACCTGATGGGGAGCTGACCCGCTAGAAGTCAAGGCTTGTGGCTAAGGGGTTCCAGCAGACAAAGGGGAAGGACTTTGACGAGATCTTTGCTCCTGTGGGGAAAGGGACTACACTAAGGGTGATGTTGGGAACGGCTGCAAACCGTGGATGGAGGATCAAGCAGATGGACATCACAACTGCTTTCCTCAATGGGATCATCCTAGAGGAGCTGTACATGCTGCAGCCTGAGGGGTTGGATGATGGGAGCGGCAGGGTGTGCAGGCTCAAGAAGGCCATCTATGGCCTGAAGCAGGCTCCTCGCGCATGGTACCACAAGTTGGAGGAGACACTGCTGGCTGGGGGTTTCAAGAAGAGCGAGTGTGATCACAGTTTGTTCTTGCTGCAAGAGAAGGAGCAGTTCCTCATGCTCCTGGTGTATGTGGATGACATCCTTCTCCTCTCTGAGTCATCTGCAATGATTGAGCATGTGGAGGAGATGCTAGAGATGCAGTTCAAGTGCTCAAAAATGGGAGTTGTGAAGTATTACCTTGGGATGCATGTGGAGAGAGACCTTGACAAGGGAGTGTTGAGGTTGCACCAGAGGAAGTACTGTGAGGGGCTGGCTGAGAAGTATGGGCTGCAAGATGGAGGAAAGCCAGCCACCCCACTACCTTCGAGTTTCACTGTGGAGCCCTGTGCTGATGAGGAGGTGGTGTGTGAGAGTGACAGGAAGCTGTTTCATTCCATAGTGGGGGCACTCAACTATGCAGCAAACCACACGTGGCCTGACATTGCCTTTGCTACATCCAGGCTTGCTAGTGTGGTCTCACGCCCCAGTCATGAGCAGCTAGAATCGGCCAAGAGGTTGGTCCGCTATGTGAGTGCTACAGCATCTGTGGGTTTGGAGTACAGTGCTGTGTGACAGAGGCTGCAGAGGGGTGCACCTGATTTGAGCAAGGGGGAGATGCTCTTGACTTGCTACACCGACGCTAGCTTCAACTCTGTAAAGGCGGATGGCACCAGCATTGGAGGCTATGTGTGCCTGTTTGGAGGTGGTGCAGTGAGCTGGCGCAGCAAGAAGCAGAACGAGGTGGGGTTGTCCTCGTGTGAGACTGAGTACATGGCCCTTCATCATGGGGTGAAGGAGGTGGTGTGGCTGAGGCGTTTGTTGGAGGAGATCGGAGTGTGCCAGAGGGAGCCGACAGTAATGTTTTGTGACAATGAGTCGGCTGTGAAGCTTGCAAAGAATGCTTGTCTTCATGGCCTGACAAAGCACATCAGGCCAAAGTGGCACTGGGTGAGGAGGCTCCTGGACAAGGAGGTGCGGCTGGAGATTGTGAAGACCCATCAGCAGGCGGCAGACATTCTCACCAAGCGCCTGGCTGAAAATGAGCATTGGAAGGGGATGAAACTTGCTGGAATGAGTGTGCATTGAGGGTGCATGCTTGTGCTATGGCATATGGGATGATGGTAGGCAGCCAGAGGGGGAGTTTGTTATTTGATGCTATCATTTGCATTCACGTCTGTCTGCCTCCCATCATATGTTCGTGTGTTGCATGTGTGGTGTGAGCGTGTTCAAGAATTTGTGTTTGGTGTTGTTTGGATTTTCTGAGTGTGTGTGAATTTTATTAGGCTTGAGCAGATATCTGAAGTGACTCCTCTGCTCAAGAGCTTCCCGACGAACAGAGAATCGCTGCGATCGAAGCAAGAACGAGAAAGATATGATCGTTCGAAGTTTTGATTGACCCTAGGAATTTGCGGGTTGACTCAATATGGGGTACAGACTTTTGGGGGTTGGGAAATTCGTCACCATCACTGTGGATGATGCCAAGTGGTTGGGAGAAGCAAAACCAGGTTGGCAAGTGTGGCCAAGTTGGGTGAGGTGGATGGCATGAATTGGGAAAGTGACAAATGTCAAAGTTGGGGTGCCTATAGAGAGGGGAATTGTGTGGTATGGGGTTTCCTTGGTTGGAGACTTCCTCGTCCTCCTCATCCCCTCCCACCTGGTTCTATTGCTACTCTAACTTTCTTGTGTGAACTTGTGAGATAATTGTGATTGAGTTACGTTTTCTATGGCAACATACCCCCTAGTGCGCCGAAATTCATAACTAGAGTTATACTCCATATTTTGATACTACTCGAATTGGGAAAGATAGCCACAGTCAAGGGCTACAACATAATTGAGTTTGAGAGAATTCTAACTGTGCGTTAATCGTCGATGACGTTTCTTGTGAAGTCGACGATTCTCTCCAGAATTGAAGTTGACGATTTTGAGATATCTCGGCCCTTAATCTTCATAGACTCCGTCCTTAGTCTCTAACAGATGTACTCCACAAGTATCGCAACACCCTCTTTGCAGCATCCCATTGCACCTTTCGGTGCCTGCCGGGAGCCACGTAGCGAGCCAGAAGGCTGAGAGGGTATGCGAGGTCAGGTCGTGTGCAAGTCATCAGGTACATGAGGCAGCCCACAAGCTCTGGATACGGGCCACTCGGCTCTACGGACTCGTCCGAAGGTGGAGCTGAGAGCGAGTGACCGGTAGGTAGAGGAGTGGACTGTGGCGAGGAGTACGTGAAGCCGAAGCGCTGAAGGACCTGCTGCACCATGTGTGACTGAGTCAAGGTAATGGTGCGCTGTGCTCTGTCCCGGGTGATCTGCAAGCCAAGATAGCTCGTCAGCTCACCTAGGTCTGTGCACGTGTGTCTCTTCTGCAGCTCGAACTTCACGTGGACGAGTGCCTCAGTGTCAGCAGTAGCAAAGACGAGGTCGTCTACGTACACGAGAACGTAGAACGGCGGCAGAGTAGTGTCAGTGCGTAAAAACAGAGAAGGGTCAGAAGTGGAAGGAGCAAAACCAAGAACAGCAAGAGTCGTCCTGAGTGTGTCGTGCCACTCACGGGGTGCCTGGCGGAGACCGTAGACTGGCCGCCGGAGGCTCCACTGGGTACCAGCAGGAAACGACCCAGTGAAGCCAGGTGGGCGGCGCAGCCAGATCTCCTCGTGCAGGCTGCCTTGTAGGAATGCTGTGCTGAAGTCAAGCGAGTGGAGCTCATAGTCACGCTGAGCAGCAACGTGCAGCAGTACCCGAAGAGTGGTCATCTTCGGGGTAGGGGAGAAGGTCCGAAAGAAGTCAACTCCCTGTCGCTGACTGAAGCCACGTGCAACGTAACGCGCCTTGAAGGCAGGCGGAGAACCCGGCGGCCGCTTCACCCTGAAGATCCACATGCCACTGACGATGTTCGCCCCAAGTGGGGGAACCTTGTCTACGTAGGTGCCTGTGGACTTCTAGGAAGCCATCTCGGCATCCATGGCTGCCTGCCACTGAGAGGAGTAGGGACCCTCTATCGCCTCTGCGTAAGAGCGCGGGGTCGGGATGTCTGGTGCATCCGGGTCTCCCTCAGGGGCAAGCAGCATGGACACGAGATGAGGTACAGTAGCGGCAAAGCACTCAAACTCCTCCTGTCTGTCCTCAAGAATGTCCGTGCTAAGAGCACACTCACCCCCGACGGACGGAGGACAGACAGACGCAGACGCAGACTCAGCAACAAGACTAGTGGTGTAGTCTGGGCGACAGGCTGCAGCAAAGTCAACAAGCTCAGTAACAAGAGCAGACGCAGCAGTGGACTCAAACAAAGGGTCAGTGACAGCAGTGGCTAGAAAGCGCGTGACAGCTGGACTAGCAACACGTAGGGAGTCAGACTTAGGGTCCGGACCGGCAGGAAGAGAGGATGCAGGAGGAGACGGCAGAGGGACATGCTGTGGAGCAGTGGAAGGACGCAGAGTCATAGAGTGAGTGCCAGGGACAGGAGGAGGACGCGGACGCGAAACACGACCAGCGCGAACAGTATGGACAGGCGACGCAGAACGAGACTCAGGTGACACAGGACGCGACTCAGGCTCACGACGCTCCGTAAGACCTCTAGTCGGTCCAGAGTAAGGAGAAGGACCAGGCAGTGGAGAGGCCGGCTGTAACTGCGACTGGGACTGGACAGGCGGTGGACTCAGTAAGGGAGGAGGAGGACCAGGAGAAGGTGGGGAACCAAGAACCTGCTGAAGGAGTGGAACGTAGTATTGCCGCAGCCGCACAGCGCCTCCAGAAACAGCAGAGACAGAACCGGTACCCTCAGCCCCAGGGTCTCCAGTCCCAGCAGCACCTCCAGTCCCAGCAGCACTTCCAGCAGCTCCAGCAGCTCCAGCACCAGCAGCACCTCCAGCAGCTCTAGCAGCTCCAGCACCAGCAGCACCTCCAGCACCAGTAGCACCGCCAGCAGCTCCAGCAGCACCTCCAGCAGCTCCAGCAGCTCCAGCACCAGCAGCACCTCCAGCAGCTCCAGCAGCTTCAGTTACAGCAGCACCACCAGCACCAGCAGCACCTCTAGCAGCTCCAGCAGCCCCTCCAGCAGCTCCAGCAGCACCAGCACCAGCAGCACCTCCAGCACCAGTAGCACCTCCAGCAGCTCCAGCACCAGCAGCACCTCCAGCAGCTCCAGCAGCACCTACAGCAGCTCCAGCAGCACCAGCACCTGCAGCACCTCGACAGCGCCGAGAGTACCACTCACGAAGCTGCTGTGGAGAGAGGGGCTCCCGCCGCGACAAGACACCTAGAGCACCTCCAGACTCAGCACGCGCAGGCTCAGCACCTCCAGACGCAGTACCCTTAGGCTCCACATGCCCAGGCTCAGCACCCCCAGGCTCCACACGCTCACGCTCAGCACCCCCAGTCCCCGCACCCCCAGTCCCCGCACCCGCAGGCTCAGCACCCCTAGTAGCACCTGAGTCGACAGCTACCTCGACTGGCTCGGCAGGGTCTACCTGGGACACACCTGAGGGGGTAGGGCCCTGGGGGGGGATGGGGTCTACCGGGGGGGTACCTGGTGCTAGGAAGAGCGGCGGGGGGGGGATAGAGGCAGTGCGGTAGGGAAAGAGACGGTATTAAGACACCGACTCGTCAAACGTGACGTCCTGAGACGACAGAACACGACGCGAGGTGGGGTGGTAGAATTGCCACCCGGGTGCGTCAGAAGGGAAGCCATGGAAGACACAGGGATCGGCACGGGAGGACAGCTTGTCCGCTGAAGTATCGCGGACAAAAGCTCGAGATCCCCAGACACGGAACGCGGACGCATCGCCAACCTTCCCCGTCCACCTCAGAGTATGTGTGGTCTCCGGTAAGGAGACAAAAGGCTGAAGGTTGATCTGATGCGCAGCGTACTGAACCGCGAACGGCCACAGAAAATGGGTAGCAGCCGCATGGATCATGGACGTACGAGCGACATCCATGACCATGCCAATGCGGCGCTCAGCAATCCCATTTTGCTGTGGAGAGGTCGGAAGCGTGAACGTCTGGCGGATGCCCTTCGCACGACAGAAGGCCCTCAGGAGGTCGGAGGAAAACTCACCACCTCTGTCTGAGTGCAGACGCAGAACAGGAAGGTCCGAGCCAAAACTCTCGCTGAGCTGGCGACGAGCACCGCGGATCCAGTCGATCAACACCTCAGGGACCTCACCCTTGCTGCGCAAGGGGAAGACTGTGGTGTAACGCGAGTAGTCGTCAACGACCAGCAGGAAGTAACGCTCGTGACCCTGTCCACGGACGCGGGCTGGGCCCCACACGTCCATGTGAAGAGTCTGCAGAGGAGCCTCAGTCGGAGGGAACGTGGAGGAGTGAGGAGCGGCACGCTGCCGGCCCTCGACACAAGGAACACAGGTAGGGGCAGGCCCCGGAGGAAGGGAGGGAGGAACCGGGGTAGACCCGAGACAAGGGTACGGGAGGCCATACCTTGAAGACGAGGCAGGGAGGGGTGACCAAGGCGGTGGTGCCAAAGGAGAGTCTCGTGCGACAGAGGACGATACGAGCAGGGGGCAGACGCAGGACTAGACCTGGACGCGGCAGCAAACACCTGACTAGACGCAGCTACCTGACTAGACGCAGAGAGCGGAGGAGGCTCAGTAGTCAGTGTATACAGACTCGACCGTGGCCGACGGGTGAACGTGGCCAGGTGGCGGCCCGTCCGAGAGCAAGTGCAGTGGGTCACACGCTGACCTCCAGGGGTGAACTGGTCAACCCACGCGTCCTGGAGGTCAGCTCCACTCACCAGGTTCATAGAGAACGAGGGGAGGTGGAGTCCCGACAGCAAGCCCGACGGGGCCGCAGGACACGGTAGAACCGTGGAAGTTTGCGCAAGGACTGGGCCCCCAGAGGGGTCAGCAAGGGAGACTACGATAGGCCGACTGAGCGGCGTGAGTGTGGTGCTGTCTCTAAAGAAAGAGCGCGAAGCACCAGAGTCAAGTGTGAAAGTGTGCAAGGCCTCAGTAGGTGCAGTACCAGAGAGAGCAGACGCACCAGCACCTGGAGCAGCAGACTCACCAGTACCTGGAGCAGCAGACGCACTAGCACCTAGAGCAGCAGCCGCAATGCCCGGGTGGGGCGGGACACTCAGGTAACAGTCACCCTCAGCACTATCAGTCAAAGCATACATGGCAGCAAGGATAGCATCGAAATCAAGATCAAAGATAGGCACATTCTGCATAAGCAGATCATGCCAGCGAGGGAGCTCAACAGCGTCAGGAAACTGGGCACGCCAGGCGTCAGTCAAGCGACCGAAGCAGTGCTGCGTAGTGTGTGGCAGCCCACATGCCTCCCCACGATGATTGCCGGTGCGAAGAACGTAAGCGCAGGGACCAGCACTCCCAGACCTCCCATGCCCAGCGTACCACTCACGAAGCTGCTGGGCAGACGGGGTCTCACGGGAACGCGGCTGCTGCTGGCGCTGGCTACCACCAAAGCCTCCACGCTGCGCGGCTGCACCTCGACCAGCACCACCGCCGCTGCCACCGCCACCACTGCTGCCGCTGCCTCCACCACCTCCACCGCCGCCACTGTAGCCCCCACTCTCAGCACCACCCCCACCTCCACCGCCACCCCTCCCGCCTCCTCCACCTCCTCCGCCACCGCCCCTGCCGTCCCCTCCACCACCCTTGCTCCCCTTGCCCTTGCTGTTGCAGCGCCTCCCACTAGGAGCAGACGCAGCTTCGACCTCCTCAGTACCAACAAGGTCGACACCAGCAGCAGAAGCAACGGAGGGGAGAAGGGGGACAGGGGAACACCCCTCAAAGAAAGGGGTGCGACGGTCGCCGCGAGAGGCACCTACAGCTAAGATACTCTTCTCAGCTGCAGTAAGGCGCTCCTCTAGCAGGTCGACAGTCAGCTCGGTGGGGCAAAGGGAGAGAAAGTGGTCCCTGACTGAAGAAAGGGAGTCAGGGAGGCGGGTGACTAGGTAGTAAAGGGTGATGTACATGGGGGGGGGGTTCTTGGCACAGAACTCAGTGGGAAGGGCAGCGCGGTTGCGGGCGTCACTAGTGCGGAGGTTAGCAACGAGGTCAGCGACTGTGGCAAAGGCGGCAAGGTCAGGGAAAAGGTACGGCAGCATGAGGTGGCTGAGGGCAGCAGTGGCAGGGGAGGAGTAGCGCGCAACTACAGCGTCGTACAAAGACTGAGCAGTCTTGTACTGACCAAGAACAGCAAGACGAGCAGCAGCGTCACGAATGGTCCACTACGAGCAAACCGAACTGTCAGCAGTGGCAGCAGGAGCAGTAGAGACACCGGACGTGTGATCGAAAAGGGATACCCCATCTCTAGAGTCACACTGAAGAAAGAGCTGCAGGTCGTCAACCCACACGTCAAAGTCAACTGCACGCCCCTCAGCATCAAAGGTGAGAACAGTAGGGCTAGCCATGGCAGCAGTAGGAGCAGTAGCAGCAGTAGCAGCAGTAGCAGCAGTAGCAGCAGTAGAAGCAGTAGCAGCAGAGGCAGTAGGGCAGTGCAGGGCAGTGCGGCTCAGTAGGGCGGCGCGGCTCGGTAGGGCGGCGCGGCTCAGCAGAGCGGCGCGGCTCAGTGGGCGGCGCGGCTCGGCTGGGCGGCGCGGCTCGGCTGGGCGGCGCGGCTCGGCTGGGTGGCGCGGCTTGGCAACTGGCGGCGTGGCGCAGCAGGGCGGCGCGGGTGCTTACCAGGGGCGGGTGCAGGGCCCGTCCGTGACAGCAGGGGCCGCGACAGCTGGGGGCGCGACAACAGGGGCCGCGTCAGCAGAGGCCGCGACAGAAGGGGCCACGCCATTAGAGGCGGCGACGGCAGGGGCCGCGACAGCAGGGGGGGGCCGCAACAGCAGGGGCCGCGTCAGCAGGGGCCACGCCAGCAGGGGCCGCGCCAGCAGGGGGCCGCGTCAGCAGGGGCCGCGTCAGCAGGGCCGGGCCGTGACAGCAGGGTCCGCGCCAGTAGGGGTGGCGACAGCAGGGGGCCGCGACAGCAGGGGGCCGCGTCAGCAGTGGAGCCGCGTCAGCAGGGGCCGCGCCAGCAGGGGCCGCACCAGCAGGGGGCTGCGTCAGCAGGGGCCGCGCCAGCAGGGGGCCGCGTCAGCAGGGGGGGGCGCGTCAGCAGGGGCCGCGCCAGCAGGGGGCCGCGCCAGCAGCAGGGGCCGCGACGGGCTAGGGCCGCGACAGCAGCAGGGGCCGTGTCGGCAGTAGGGGCCGTGACGGCAAGTGGGGTCGCGACGGCAGTAGGGGCCGCGACAGGCAGTAGGGGTCGCGTCCAGCAGGGACCGTGACAGGCGACAAAGGGGGCCACGACGGGCAGGGCGCGATGCGTGCTTCGGGCAGGGCAGGAAAAAAAAGTTGTGGTGGGCCCTTAAAAAAAACGTTCCCACTAGGCAACCTGCTCAGGATACCATGTTAGAATGTGAGCGAATGAATATCTGAACTAGAAAGCAGGTGGGTACATATGGGAAACCTAAAAGTGTTGTACCCTATAAGAACTACCCCACTACTGCCTAAACAGACTATAGCATATAAGTTTGACAATTTCGGCCCTTAATCTTCATAGACTCCGTCCTTAGTCTCTAACACGCTGCTATCTTAGCGTACTACGGCACGAACCTGTTGTAGTTGGTGTTGGTGCAACCCTACGGTTTGCATTCGGGTTGTTGTCCGGGTGCGTGCATGCGTGTGTGCATGGAATGGTATGAGGGCATGAGATGATATATATTTCGTGCTTACAAATGTGTGTGAATGATGATTTTGAATGTGTGTGTCGAGTCAATAGCGAGTTATCGCTAGTCGCGTGTCACGTCGTCGTTTGTGTGTCGTGTGCGGATTTCTATTTTGTCGTGTGTGGAACGTTCGGCGTGTCGCATGTGTGCGCAGAAGACTTCCAAGAACTCAAGGAAGAGTTTATCTTGAAGAACCAGAGCCATGGTTTCAAGATTCAAGTGATTTCGAAGCTCTCCAAAAGGGTAAACTTCAAGATAGTGAGAATAGTTACATTACAATGTGTAGTGTAACATTTCTCTTGGTGTAGGCCCTTGTGGAGGGTAGTTTCAAGAACCTTCATGGTTGGGGACAGTGTGGCACTGTTCCACATCACTGTAACTCGGCTCTTGTAGTTTGTAGGAGCTGGGAGTCATTCCCAACTCGTAACTCTTCCTAATTTGTGTTCTAAGACTTTAGTGGCTGCCATAGTGCTGTTCGTTCAAACCAACGTTACGTCATCAATACTTGATGAAATTGTGCGATGAAAATTGCTTATTGTAGGCGATATCAATCTGCTCCAGATCCAATTTATAGCAAGTCATTTGAAGCTGTGAACAGAACGCTATCAACGTTTGAAGCAGCTGTGCAGAAATCCGACAGTGCACTCTAACTTTCGTAGGTACATTCAAGCATACTGTGACTATAAAAAGTGGTATCAGAGCCCCTTGAAGAAGTTTCGACAATGGCTAGACCTGAGGAAAGGGGTGGCAGAGGTGCTGGTGGCAGTGGAGAAGCCCAAGCTCAAGGCCAACCCCGTGTTCCCACCATGTCTCCCATGCAACCAAGTCTTGGCCCACCTAGGGATGAGCCTAGGGTGTTTGGGCTTGACAAATTCAAAGGTGACAACTTCGCTGAATGGTCCTTCAAGATGGACAACATCTTTGACCACTATGACCTTCTGGAGGTGATGGAAGGAACGGAGAAGCGTCCCGAGAACGACACGGAGAAGAGCCCGTAGGTGCGAAAGAGCGCACAAGGCTATCTCCTACTTGGGCAAGCGTTGGGGAGCAGCCAAATCCGTCTCATCAAGCCATTCTAGCGTGAACCAGAGAAGGAACCAAAGGCATGGGCTGCTCTCAAGGGTGTACACGCTCCTGCAACAGCGGCGGTAGCGGTGGTGTTGGAACGGGAAATGGCGGCACTACGAATTGAAGAAGACGAAGCGGTTGAAGAAATGGTGCAGAAATTCTTCGAATGGTTGACGCGGCTTGAGGGAGCTGATTTGAACTATTGTGAGCTCCAAAAGAAGATAAAATTGCTGGTCTTACTCCCACAGTCATGGTCCTTGCTCATCATCAACCTTAATCATGACTTGCCCTGCATCTCGCTTGAAGACGTGAAGCGAGCGATCCTTCAAGAGGATTTCCGCCGCCGTGAGTTGGCGGGTTCGGATGGCGCCGGGCCAGCAAGCATCGGCCGGGGATATGGTCGTGGAAGGGGCAGAGGACGAAGAGGAGGAAGGTTTGGAGGCAGCAACTACAATGGAGGCAGCAACTACAATGGAGGTTGCGGGAGTGGCAGCTACGGCAGTGATAACAAGAGCTACGGACGCGATCGCGGCCGGTTCGACGGCGACTGCCACTATTGTCACAAGAGCGAACATATGTGTCACAATCGCTACAAGCTCCCTGATGGATGGAACCCTGCTCAAGGCCAAGAGGGTAGAGGAGCAGGAGGAGGGAGAGGAAGAGGCCATGGAGGCCGTGGCGGTCGTGGAGGTGGTGCTGCAAATATGAAGAATGGTTGGCGTGTGACAATTCTAACCGTGCGTTAATCGTCGACGACGTTTCTTGTGAAGTCGACGATTCTGTCCAGAATTGAAGTTGACGATTTTGAGATATCTCGGCCCTTAATCTTCATAGACTCCGTCCTTAGTCTCTAACAGATGTACTCCACAAGTATCGCAATACCCTCTTCGCAGCATCCCAGTGCACCTTTCGGTGCCTGCCGGGAGCCACGTAGCGAGCCAGAAGGCTGAGAGGGTATGCGAGGTCAGGTCGTGTGCAACTCATCAGGTACATGAGGCAGCCCACAAGCTCTGGATACGGGCCACTCGGCTCTACGGACTCGTCCGAAGGTGGAGCTGAGAGCGAGTGACTGGTAGGCAGAGGAGTGGACTGTGGCGAGGAGTACGTGAAGCCGAAGCGCTGAAGGACCTGCTGCACCATGTGTGACTGAGTCAAGGTAATGCTGCGCTGTGCTCTGTCCCGGGTGATCCGCAAGCCAAGATAGCTTGTCAGTTCACCCAGGTCTGTGCACGTGTCTCTCTTCTGCAGCTCCGACTTCACGTGGGCGAATGCCTCAGTGTCAGCAGTAGCAAAGACGAGGTCGTCTACGTACACGAGAACGTAGAACGGCGGCAGAGTAGTGTCAGTGCGTAAAAACAGAGAAGGGTCAGAAGTGGAAGGAGCAAAACCAAGAGCAGCAAGAGTCGTCCTGAGTGTGTCGTGCCACTCACGGGGTGCCTGGCGGAGACCGTAAACTGGCCGCCGGAGGCTCCACTGGGTACCAGCAGGAAACGACCCAGTGAAGCCAGGTGGGCGGCGCAGCTAGATCTCCTCGTGCAGGCTGCCCTGTAGAAAGGCTGTGCTGAAGTGAAGCGAGTGGAGCTCGTAGTCACGCTGAGCAGCAACGTGCAGCAGTACCCGAAGAGTGGTCATCTTCGGAGTAGGGGAGAAGGTCTGAAAGAAGTCAACTCCCTGTCGCTGACTGAAGCCACGTGCAACGTAACGCGCCTTGAAGGCAGGCGGAGAACCCGGCGGCCGCTTCACCCTGAAGATCCACATGCCACTAGCGATGTTCGCCCCAGGTGGGGGATCCTCATCTACGTAGGTGCATGTGGACTTCCAGGAAGCCATCTCTGCGTCCATGGCTGCCTGTCACTGAGAGGACTAGGGACCCTCTATCGCCTCTGCGTAAGAGCGCGGGGTCGGGATGTCTGGTGCATCCGGGTCTCCCTCAGGGGCAAGCAGCATGGACACGAAATGAGGTACAGTAGTGGCAAAACACTCAAACTCCTCCTGTCTGTCCTCAAGAACGTCCGTGCCAAGAGCACACTCACCCCCGACGGACGGAGGACAGACAGACGCAGACGCAGCAACAGCAACAAGACTAGTGGCGTAGTCTAGGCGACAAGCTGCGGCAAAGTCAACAAGCTCAGTAACAAGAGCAGACGCAGCAGTGGACTCAAACAAAGGGTCAGTGACAGCAGTGGCCAGAAAGCGCATGACAGTTGGACTAGCAGCACGTAGGGAGTCAGACGCAGGGTCGGGACCGGCAGGAAGAGAGGACGAAGAAGGAGACGGCAGAGGGACACGCTATGGAGCAGTGGAAGGACGCAGAGTCATAGAGTGAGTGCCAGGGACAGGAGAAGGACGCGGACGCAAAACACGACCAGTGCGAACAGTACGGACAGGCGACGCAGAACGAGACTCAGGCGACACAGGACGCGACGCAGGCTCACGACGCTCCGAAAGACCTCTAGTTGGTCCAGAGTAAGGAGAAGGACCAGGCAGTGGAGAGGTCGGCTGTAACTGCGACTGGGACTGGAAAGGCGGTGGACTCAGGAGAGGAGGAGGAGGACCAGGAGAAGGCGGGGAACCAAGAACCTGCTGAAGGAGTGGAACGTAGTACGGCTGCGGCCGAGCAGCGCCTCCAGAAACAGCAGAGACAGAACCGGTACCCTCAGCCCCAGGGTCTCCAGTCCCAGCAGCACCTCCAGTCCCAGCAGCACCAGCAGCTCCAGCACCAGCAGCACCTCCAGCACCAGCAGCACCGCCAGCAGCTTCAGGAGCACCTCCAGCAGCTCCAGCACCAGCAGCACCTCGAGCAGCTCCAGCAGCTCCACCAGCAGCTCCAGCAGCAGCAACACCTCCAGTAGCTCCAGCAGCACCTCTAGCAGCTCCAGCAGCACCAGCACCAGCAGCACCTCCAGCAGCTCCAGCAGCACCTCCAGCAGCACCTCCAGCAGCTCTAGCAGCACCAGCACCAGCAGCACCTCCAGCAGCTCCAGCAGCACCTCCAGCAGCACCAGCACCAGCAGCACCTCGACAGCGCCGAGAGTACCACTCACGAAGCTGCTGTGGAGAGAGGGGCTCCCGCCGCGACGGGACACCTAGAGCACCTCCAAACTCACCACGCGCAGGCTCAGCACCTCCAGACGCAGTACCCTCAGGCTCCACACACCCAGGCGCAGCACCCCCAGGCTCAGCATGCCCAGACGCAGCACCCCCAGACTCAGCACCCCCAGGCTCCACACACTCAGTCTCAGCACCCCCAGTCCCCGCACCCCCAGTCCCCGCACCCGCAGGCTCAGCACCCCTAGCAGCACCTGAGTCGACAGCTACCTCGACCGGCTCGGCAGGGTCTACCCGGGACACACCTGAGGGGGCAGGACCCTGGGGGGGGAGGGGGTCTACCGGGGGAGTACCTGGTGCTAGGAAGAGCGGCGGGGGGGGGGAGAGAGGTAGTGCGGTAGGGAAAGAGACGGTAGTAAGACACCGACTCGTCAAACATGACGTCCTGAGAGGACAGAACACGACGGGAGGTGGGGTGGTAGAACTGCCACCCTGGTGTGTCAGGGGGGAAGCCAAGGAAGACGCAGGGAACGGCACGGGAGGACAGCTTGTCCGCTGAAGTATCGTGGACAAAATCTCGAGATCCCCAGACACGGAACGCGGACGCATCGCCAACCTTCCCTGTCCACCTCAGAGTAGGTGTGGTCTCCGGTAAGGAGACACGAGGCTGAAGGTTGATCTGATGCGCAGCGTACTGAACCGCGAACGGCCACAGAAAATGGGGAGCAGCCGCATGGATCATGGACGTACGAGCGACGTCCATGACCATGCCAATGCGGCGCTCAGCAATCCCATTTTGCTGTGGGGAGGCCGGAAGCGTGAACGTCTGGCGGATGCCCTCCGCATGACAGAAGGCCCTCAGGAGGTCGGAGGAAAACTCACCACCTCTGTCTGAGTGCAGACGCAGAACAGGAAGGTCCGAGCCGAAACTCTCGCTGAGCTGGCGACGAGTACCGCGGATCCAGTCGATCAACACCTCAGGGACCTCACCCTTGCTGCGGAAGGGGAAGACTGTGGTGTAACGCGAGTAGTCGTCAACGACCAGCAGAAAGTAACGCTCGTGACCCTGACCACGGACGCGGGCTGGGCCCCACACGTCCATGTGAAGAGTCTGCAGAGGAGCCTCAGTCGGAGGGAACGTGGAGGAGTGAGGAGCGGCGCGCTGCCGGCCCTCGACACAGGGAACACAGGTAGGGGCAGGCCCCGGATGGGAGGGAGGGACCGGGGTAGACCCGAGACAAGGGTACGGGAGGCCATACCTCGAAGACGAGGCAGGGAGGGGTGACCAAGGCGGTGGTGCCAAAGAAGAGTCTCGTGCGACAGAGGACGACACGAGCAGGGGGCAGACGCAGGACTAGACCTGGACGCGGCAGCAAACACCTGACTAGACGCAGCTACCAGACCAAACGCAGAGACCGGAGGAGGCGCAGTAGTCAGTGTGTACAGACTCGACCCTGGCCTACGGGTGAACGTGGCCAGGTGGCGGCCCGTCCGAGAGTAAGTGCAGTGGGTCACACGCTGACCTCCAGGGGCGAACTGGTCAACCCCCGCGTCCTGGAGGTCA
Source organism: Closterium sp. Naga37s-1 (assembly GCA_947471745.1). Classification (NCBI taxonomy): domain Eukaryota; kingdom Viridiplantae; phylum Streptophyta; class Zygnematophyceae; order Desmidiales; family Closteriaceae; genus Closterium; species Closterium sp. Naga37s-1. The sequence goes on along the minus strand of CANJKZ010000799.1, from coordinate 79,375 downwards.
GCTCCACTCACCAAGTTCGTAGAGAACGAGGGGAGGTGGAGTCCCGACAGCAAGCCCGAGGGGCCGCAGGACACGGTAGAACCGTGGAAGAGTGCGCAAGGACTGGGCCCCCAGAGGGGTCAGCAAGGGAGACTGCGACAGGCCGACTGAGCGGCGCGAGTGTGGTGCTGTCTCTAAAGAAAGAGCGCGAAGCACCAGAGTCAAGTGTGAAAGTGTGCAAGGCCTCAGTAGGTGCAGTACAAGAGAGAGCAGACTCACCAGTACCTGGAGCAACAGACTCACCAGTACCTGGAGCAGCAGACGCACTAGCACCTAGAGCAGCAGCCGCAATGCCCGGGTCGGGCGGGACACTCGGGTAACAGTCACCCTCAGTACTATCAGACAAAGCATACATGGCAGCAAGGATAGCATCGAAATCAAGATCAAAGATAGGCACATTCTGCAGAAGCAGATCATGCCAGCGAGGGAGTTCAACAGCGTCAGGAAACTGGGCACGCCAGGCGTCAGTCAAGCGACCGAAGCAGCGCTGCGTAGTGTGTGGCAGCCCACACGCCTCCCCACGACAACTGCCCTCGCGAAGAACGTAAGTGCAGGGACCAGCACCCCCAGACCTCCCACGCCCAGCGTACCACTCACGAAGCTGCTGGGCCGACGGGGTCTCACGGGAGCGCGGGTGCTGCTGGCGCTGGCTACCACCAAAGCCTCCACGCTGCGCGGCTGCACCTCGACCAGCACCACCGCCGCCGCCACCTCCACCACCACTACCGCTGCCTCCACCACCTCCGCCGCTGCCTCCACCACCTCCACTGCCGCCACTGAAGCCCCCACTCCCGGTACCACCCCCACCTCCACCGCCACCCCCTCCGCCTCCTCCACCTCCTCCACCGCCTCCCCCACCGCCCCCTCCACCACCCTTGCTCCCTTTGCCCTTGCTGTTGCGGCGTCTTCCACTAGGGGCAGACGCAGCTCCGACCTCCTCAGTGCCAACGAGGTCGACAGCAGCAGCAGAAGCAACAGAGGGGAGAAGGGGGACAGGGGAACACCCCTCAAAGAAAGGGGTGTGACGGTCGCCGCGAGAAGCACCAACAGCTAAGATACTCTTCTCAGCTGCAGTAAGGCGCTCCTCTAGCAGGTCGACAGTCAGCTCGGTGGGGCAAAGGGAGAGAAAGTGGTCCCTGACTGAAGAAAGGGATTCAGAGAGGCGGGTGACTAGGTAGTAAAGGGTGATGTACATGGGGGGGGGGGTCTTGGCACAGAACTCAGTGGGAAGGGCAGCGCGGTAGCGGGCGTCACTAGTGCGGAGGTGAGCAACTAGGTCAGCGACTGTAGCAAAGGCGGCAAGGTCGGGGAAAAGGTACGGCAGCATGAGGCGGCTGAGGGCAGCAGTGGCAGGGGAGGAATAGCGCGCAACTACAGCGTCGTACAAAGACTGAGCAGTCTTGTACTGGCCAAAATGCGCGCGCTCAGCAGGCGGCAGGTGACTAGCTCTGATACCATGTTAGAATCACGAACGGAATGAATGAACTAGAAAGCGAGTGGGTACAAGTAGGTAACACAAAAGTGTTGTACCCTCTAAGAACTACCCCACTACAGCCTAAACAGACTATAGCATATAAGTTTGACATGCGGATGGCGCTGGGGCAGCAAGCATCGGCGGAGGGTATGGCCGAGGGTATCAGCCGAGGGTATGACCAAAACCACTTATTGGGTTAGTACTACACGACTACACCTTGGTGTAGTACTAATCCTAATTGGGTTGTACCCCCTATGGGCTACCCCACTATAGCCTACACAAATGTAAAAGCTATAATGTTCTGACACATCCCCATAGGCAAAGTGGGGGAGAACAAGTGGTCACAAGACCAGTCAAGAAAAGCAAAGCAAGCTCAGGGTGGATCACAAAGTCACCACGCAGTCCGAGCACAAGCAAAAGGCCACAAGGCCAGTTCACATGCAGAGTGATATAAAGAGAACAAATAATACAGTGATCATATCCTAGCAAGTGCAATCATGCAGGTATATATATAGATCACAGTACAAGCAGAGTCAAGCAGTAAGCAAGTGAGGCAAAGTAGGCACAAGGCCTAACACAGTAGAGAAGCGCTGATGATCACCAGGCGGAAGTGCCTTGGTGAATATATCAGCAGTGTTGGCCCTAGAGGCCACGTACGCAAGACGAAGCTGGCCACGCTGCTGCAACTCTCGAGCAAGAAAGTATCGCAGAGCGATGTGCTTTGTTCTGTGCTCCAGTCTGTGCTCCTTAAACAAGGCAATCATGGCCTTGTTGTCTACGTACAGAACTGGAGGCGAACGAGGCTGCTCTCCCAAGTCAGTCAGCAGGTAGGTGAGCCAGCGTAGCTCCTATGCAGCCATGGCCCCGGCGTAGATCTCAGCCTCATAACTAGAGCTGAGAACCGAAGACGAGTGGGTAGACCGCAAGGAAACAGAGCCAGAGCCAAGGCTGAAGGTGTAACCCTGTGACGACCGCTGCGTAGCTGAGTCGTCAACCCAGGAAGCGTCTGCGTGATCGGTGAGGACAACTGGAGCCCGTCCTCCAAGCACGAGCGCCATGCCCGACTTACTGCACAAGTAACGCAGTACCCTCTTCGCAGTATCCCAGTGCACCTTTGAGTGCCTACCGGGAGCCACGTAGCGAGCCAAGAGGCTGAGAGGGTATGCGAGGTCAGGTTGAGTGCACGTCATCAGGTACATGAGGCAACCGACAAGCTCTGGGTACGGACCACTCGGCTCTACAGACTCGTCCGAAGGTGGAGCTGAGAGCGGGTGGCTGGTAGACAGAGGAGTGGGCTGTGGCGAGGAGAACTGGAAGCCGAAGCACTGAAGGACCTGGTGCACCATGTGTGACTGAGTCAGGGTAATGGTGCGCCGAGCTCTGTCCCGGGTGATCTGCAAGCCAAGATAGCTGCGCAGTTCACCCAGGTCAGTGCAGGTGTGTCTCTTCTGCAGCTCCGACTTCACAATGGTCAATGCCTCAGTGTCAGCAGTGGCAAAGACGAGGTCGTCGATGTACACGAGGACGTAGATCGGCGGCAGTGAGGTGTTGGTGCGTAGAAACAGCAACGGGTCAGCAGTAGCAGGAGCAAACCCAAGAGCCGCAAGTGTAGTCCTCATTGTGTCGTGCCACTCGCGAGGCGCCTGGCGGAGACCGTAGACTGGCCGCCGAAGACTCCACTGAGTACCTGCAGGAAAAGACTCAGTGAAGCCAGGTGGGTGGCGCAGCCAGATCTCCTCGTGCAGGCTGCCCTGCAGGAAAGGTGTGCTGAAGTCCAGAGAGTGCAACTCGTAGTCACGCTGAGCGGCGACGTGCAGCAGCACCCGAAGAGTGGTCATCTTCGGAGAAGGGGAGAAGGTCTGGAAGAAGTAAACTCCTTGTCGCTGACTGAAGCCTCGTGCAACGTAACACGCCTTGAAGACAGGCGGAGAACCCGGCGGCCGCTTCACCTTGAAAATCCACATGCCACTGACGATGTTCGCCCCAGGTGGGGGAACCTCGCCGACGTAGGTGCCTGTGGACTTCCAGGATGCCATCTCGGCATCCATGGCTGCCTGCCACTAAGAGGAGTAGGGACCCTCTATCGCCTCTGCGTAAGAGCGCGGGGTCGGGATGTCTGGTGCATCCGGGTCTCCCTCAGGGGCAAGCAGCATGGAAGCGAAACGAGGTACAGCACCTGCAAGACACTCAAAGTCCTCCTGCCTGTCCTCAAGGACGACCGTGCAAAGAGCACACTCACCCCCGACGGACAGAGGACTGGCAGACGCAGACTCAGCAACTAGAGCAGTGGCGTAGTCTAGACGGGAGGCAGCAGCAAAGTCAAGCAGCTCAGCAACGAGAGCAGACGCAGCAGCAGACTCAAAAGAAGGGTCAGTGACAGCAGTGGCGAGGAGACGAGAGACAGTGGGACTGGCAGTACGAGCGCGGTCAGACTCAGGGTCAGGAACCTGAGGAAGAGAGGACTCATGAGGAGCAGGCAGAGGAACACGCAGTGGAACAGAGGAAGGACGGAGTGCCATAGCGTGCGTGCCGGGGACAGGAGGACGACGCGAACGAGGAGTGCGACGAGCAGTGAGAACAGGCGAGACAGGACGAGACGCAGGCTCACGACGCTCTGTAAGACCGCCGGACTGCTCAGTGTAAGGAGAGGGAGCAAGCAGAGGGGAGGAGTAAGGCCAGGAGAAGACGGGACACCAAGAACCTGCTGAAGCACGGGAACGAAGGACAGTCGCGGCCGCATTGTTGCACCAGCACCTCCAGCTCCACGGTCAATAGTTCCAGCTCCAGCGCCTCCCGCGCCAGTGCCCCCAACTCCAGCTCCTCCAGCTCCAGCGCCTCCAGTGCAAGAGCCTCCAGCTCCAACAGTAACTCCAGCACCTCCAGCTCCAGCGTCTCCAGCGCCTCCAGCTCCAGGAGCTCCATTCCGAAGGCGTGACGCCGAATGAGCCACTCACGCAGCTGCTGCGGAGACAATCACGGCGTTGCACCAGGAGGACCTCCAGACAAAGCAGCACCCCGAGGCTCAGTACCCCCAGACTCCGCACCCTCCGACTCAGCACCCCCAGGCTCAACAACCTAAGGCTTAGCACCCCCAGGCTCCTCACCCCCAGGCTCAGCATCCCCAGACCCAGCACCCTCAGACCCCGCACCCCCCGGCTCCGCACCCCCAGACGCAGCACCCCCAGACGGAGCACTTGGACCAGCACCTGAGCCAACAGCTACCTCGACAGGTGCAGTACCAGGGAGAGGGTTTACCTGAGACACACCTGAGGGAGCAGGACCCTGGGGCGGGAGGGGGACTGGGAGCAAGGAAGAGCGACGGGGGCGGGGGAGGGGCAGAGAGGTAGGGGATGAGACGGTAGAAGGGAACCAACTCGTCGAACGTGACGTCCTGAGACGGGAGGACACGGCGCGAGGTGGGGTGGTAAAACTGCCAGCCAGACGCGTCAACTACAAAGCCAAGGAAGACGCAGGGGATAGCACGGGCGGAGAGCTTATCCGCGGACGTATCGCGAACAAAGGCACGAGAACCCCAGACCCGGAACATCGACGCATCGCCAACCTCCCCCGTCCAACGCAGTGTTGGCGAGGTCTCCGGTAAGGAGACACGGGGCCAGAGGTTGAGCTGATGCGCCGTGTTACCGGACCGCAAACAGCCACAGAAATGGGGAGCAGCCGCATGGATCATGGAGGTACGAGTGACCTCCATGACTAAGCCAATGCGGCGCTCAGTAATCCCGTTTTGCTGAGGGGAGTCCGGAAGCGTGATTGACTGGAGAATGCCCTCCCCACGACAAAATTCCCGCGAGAGATTGGAGGAGAACTCACCACCTCTGTCAGAGTGCAGTCGCAAGACAGGAAGGTCCTGGCCAAACCGCTCGCGGAGCTGGAGACGGACCGTGCGGATCCAAGGGATCAAGACATCAACGACTTCACCCTTGATGCGCAAGGGGAAGACCGTGTTGTACCGCGTGTAGTCGTCAACTACCAGCAGAAAGTACCACTCGCGGCCCTGTCCACTGACGTGGGCTGAGCCCCACACGTCCATGTGGAGAGTCTGCAGTGGAGCAGTCGTCGGGGGAAAAGAGGAGGAGTGAGGAGCGGGGCGCTGCTGCCCCTCGACGCACGAAAGGGAGGGCGGGGCAGGCGAGGGCGGGAGGGGAGGCAGATACCTGGGTAGACCAGAGACAAGAAGACGGGAGTGCATGCCACGAAGGCGTGGCAGGGAGGGGTGACCCAGGCGGTGGTGCCACAGAAGAGTCTGGTGCGACAGGAGGCGACACGAGCAAGAGGCGGGGCTACCTGACCTGATGCGGACACCTGAGCAGACGCAGCTATCTGAGGAGGCTCGGTAGCTAGTGTGTACAGAGTCGACCCTGGCCGACGAGTGAACGTAGCCAGGTGACGCCCCGTCCGTGTGAACGTGCAGATCGACACACGCTGACCCCCAGGAGTGGTGGTAGTGACCATCACATCCTGAAGGGCAGCGGTACTCACCAAGTTCGTAGAGAACGAGGGGAGGTGAAGACCTGACAGTGAGCCGGACGGAACCGCCGGACACGGGAGGACAGTGGAGGAACGGGCAACGACCGGGCCCCCAGAGGGGTCAGCCAATCTGACCGGGACAGGTGCAGGGAGAGGAGTGAGAGTGGTGCTGTCACGAAAGAAACAGCGCGAGGCGCGTGAGTCCAACGTGAAGGTGTGCAAGGCCTGAGCAGGCGCAGTACCAAGGAGAGTACCAGACTCACTAGCACCTAGAGCAGCAGCAGCTATACTTGGGTCAGGCGGCACACACGGGTAACAGTCACCCTCAGCACTAACAGACAAAGCATACATAGCAGAAAGAATAGCATAAAAGTCTAGGTCAAAGATAGCAATCCTAGACCTAAGCAGATCTGCCCAGCAAGGGAGCTCGACCTCGTCACCAAACTCAGCACGCCAAGCGTCGTCGAGGCGGGAGAAGCAGCGGTGATGAGTGTGAAGCTTCCCGCATGTCTGACCAGCACGAACACCCGTGCGAATGACATATGGGCAGCAAAAAAATAATTTGACCGAGCTCGTCACCGTTCGTTGTCAGAGGTCCACTGGTGATCCCCGATTGATCCTAGGAAAGGGTTACAGGCTCGTTGTCCTGGGGGGTTATGGGCGCACTGACCCGCTACTTAACAAGCCCTTTTATCCCAATGGTCTAGTGGTTGGGATTCTGATATGGTATCAGAGCGAAGGTCTCGGGTTCGAATCCCAGTGTGTGCACTTCGGGCATCCCAGTGCGGGGGGGTGTCAGAGGTCCACTGGTGATCCCTGATTGATCCTAGGGAAGGGTTACAGGCTTGTTGTCCTGGGGGGTTATGGGCGCACTCACCCGCTACTTAACAAGCCCTTTTATCCCAATGGTCTAGTGGTTGGGATTCTGACAGAAGCGTGCAGGGCGCCAGTCGGAGTCCACACCCTCGGCAGTCACCTCCCTATTTCCTCCAGGCCCATGACGCGCGAGGAAAGGAGACAACCTCTGGCTCACGCCAGCACCGAAGTCATCGCCGCAGTCGACATAGCGGCTCTCGATGTGGAAGGTTGTGCGCTTTATCTGCGCATGGACAGTGGCATAATCCAGCTGATGACAAGGCAAGAAAGGCAAGGAGGGGTGTTAGTCACGGTCCTTGGACATTGTAGAGGCAACGGTACGTGTAACGAATGGAACACAACATAACCCAGCTCACCTCCTTGTGCTGGAAAGCCCGGTTGAGGATGTTGAGCTGCTCCAGCACATCAGCAATGAAGAACAGTAGGAAATGAAACCTGTAGCTTGTCACGAGCGCGTACAGGGTTTCATCCCACTCCTTCAGCATCACGATGAGAGCAGGCAGCATGGCGATGAGCCTCAGCACGGCATCGCCCCGTGAGAGCCAGCGAACTGCATGTATCCCTTGCAGTTCCAGGCTTGTTGACGTGAAAATCTCTTGCAGGCCCATGAACCGCTGGTGCCACGGCCCGGACCTGCCGAGATGCTCCGCCACGATTCGAATCACCGTGTCGATGATACCGAAGGCTGAGATCTTCTCAGTAGCATGCTTGGCAGCCAGTGCCTCCCTGTACATAAAAAACGAACAATGTTAGAATCTGGCATGTCAATAATAGCTAGAAATTACACGCGTAGCCACACGATTCGATATACCTGTGCGCGATGCAGTGCGACGACACCAAGTGGGGAATGCACAGTCGGAGGCGTGTCACCAGGCCTGACTTGCTGCCCATCATGACGTTGGCACCATCGGTGCTGATGCCAGAGATCCGCCTCAGGTCGACGCCGACTGCCTGCAGGTGTGACAGAAGAAGAGTTAGAAGCGAGGCGGCGTCCGCCGTATCCACTGTGATAAGCTGCATGAACTCCGTGACCAGCTTGCAGTTGCGGATGAAAGTGACGTAGAGGATTAGGTGCTTCCCGCTGCACCGATCCGTGCTCTCGTCGAGGGAGATGCCGATGAAGGGACTTGAGAGCACATGCTCCAGCTGGGTTGTTTGAAGCCACGTTGCAGTCGACTGCGTTAGCTCCCCGAAACCGTACCTGCACATAAAATAGCACGCTCAGTTAACGTGGTTTAGCAAACATGAATTGCAGAGCATCGTACATGTGCACTTGCTGCAGAAGAAGTAACATATGCACTCATGTGGTATAGTATGTGCCATACCTCTTCTTGGGGAAACCCTTCACGCCCTTCTCCGACAGGTACCGAACAAGCTTGACCCACATCCCCATTGGCGCGTCACACTTACTGACGAACAGCAAAGATTCAAGAAGGGAAACGACGCGCAACTTCTCCTCGTCGACAGTGACTCGAAGCTGGTCGATCAGAGGCTGCCTCGTCCCGCCTTCCACTAACGAGGTGAACTTAGATATAGCCAGCTTGTGCTTGTTAGTGCCGGCATGCTTCCGGAAGGATTGTGTTTGCACGTCTGTGGCACCTTTCCCGCGCCTCCCGCACTTGCCTGCGTCGCCAGCATGGGCCTGACAAACACTGCACTTAAACGCAGGGAGTCCAGTAGAGGTTTTAGTTAGCACAAGCCATGGAAAACGAGCACGCCACTGCGTAGTAAACTTGTCATGTGCATCCTCATACACATCATGGATGAGCTGCGCTAAATTGATATCGAGTCGTGGACGCGACCGTTCAGATGTGCCAGCTTCATTGTTGTCAAATGCTGTCGTCACAGACACCTTCTCGAAGCTCAATGTAGCTTGCTTCAGACGGACGTTGCGCGCTTTGGTGGCGGCGGTGGGCTCACAGACGTGATGCGGGGCAGAACCAATGGTAGGTTCTTCATCCGTCACTATCACAGTATCAGTTGGAGATGAGACCGCTGGTGCTGGTTCTTTCGGTGTGGGGATTGTATCAGGACTGGCGCAAGCCGCCTTCTCTAGTGCTAGCGAGCTAAGCAAAAAGTCTAACCCCGTTCTGACGAGAGGACCGTCATCATCCTCATCGCCTGCGGCGGCATCGGCCTGGAAAGCCATCACGGGGTCTGAGAAAGCCTACCGAGCAGGAACTAGGGAGGTGTGGTTGACAGCATGTTGAAGCACGGGGAGGGATGAAACCCTAGCTCAAACACAAGGCCCCTTACCCCTCCACGGGCCATCAATGAAAGGGGATGTGGTTGCCTAGCATGCACGGCAACGACGAGGCGCTTCTGCCGTGCACTGCTGTCGGTTGTGTTTCGTGGCTGCAAATGGGGGGAAAGTCCTTGTTGGCTCGAAAAGCTGCCACAAGGACCAATCAGCACACAAAGAAGGTGTGCACTGGTGTTTACGTGGGAATAACCGCGCCGCAGAGCGGCCTCGCTGCCAAAACTTGACAGTTGTCCCACATATAGCGTGATTTACGGGACAACAGTCAAATGCAACCGCTAATCCCAGGTGTCGGCACCAGCCCAGGTACATTGAATCAGAGTCGGTACACGATTGTACTCTGATGGATCAGAGTACACTCCCGAAAAAAAACTGATTTATCAGACTCATCCTTTAAAAAAAAAGCTGAAACATCAGAGTTGAGTCTCTAAAAAAATCTGAACTTTCAGAGTCCACTATAAAAAAAGTCTAAAATATCAGAGTTTTTCACCCAAATCAGAGAAATTTCTCTGACTTCTGGGGGCCTGCTTATGATTGAGCCAAGCGATTGGGAAATGTTGGATTGTGGAATTTGATTTAGATTGCTGTTCATAAATTCTGCATCTTCTGTTTTCATTTCTTCCTAGCCTTTTTTGTTTGTGCATTTGTATGCGGTTCTATTATCGTTAGTTTGCCTTCGTATGTGTGTGTGTGTGTATGTGTGTGTGTGCGCGCGTATGTGTCATTGTGTGCATGCATGTGTATTCTTTTACGTTCATCATGTTAGAATAAGGAACGGAATGAATGAACTAGGAAGCAGGTGGGTACAAGTAGGAAACCTAAAAGTGTTGTACCCCATATGAACTACCCCACTACAGCCTAGATAGACTATAGCATATAAGTTTGACACACCCCCATAGGCAAAGTGGGGGAGAACAAGAGGTCACAAAAGCAAAGCAAGCTCAGGGTGGATCACAAAGTCACCACGCAGTCTGAGCACAAGCAAATGGCCACAAGGCCAGTTCACATGCAGAGTTATATATAGGAGAACAAACAATACAGTGAACACAACCTAGCAAGTCTAAGCATGCAGGTTTGTGTATAGAGAGTACAGTACAAGCAGAGTCAAGACGTAAGCAAGTGAGGCACAGTAGGTACAAGGCCTCGAACAGTGCAGAAACGCTGATGATCACAAGGCTGAAGTGCCTTGGTGAAAACATCAGCAGTGTTGGCCTAAGAGGCCACATAAGCAAGACGAAGCTGACCACGCTGCTGCAACTCTCAAGCAAGGAAGTAGCGCAGAGCAATGTGCTTCGTTCTGTGCTCCAGTCTGTGCTCCCAACACAAGGCAAGCATGGCCTTGTTGTCGACGTACAGAACTGGAGGAGAACGAGGCGCCTCTCCCAAGTCGGTCAGCAGGTAGGTGAGCCAGCGTAACTCCTGTGCAGCCATGGCCTCAGCGTAGATCTCAGCCTCACAACTCGAGCTGAGAACAGAAGAAGAGCAGGTAGACCGCCAAGAGACAGAACCGGAACCAAGACTGAAGGTGTAACCCTGTGACGACCGCTGCGTAGCCAAGTCGTCAACCCAGGAAGCGTCTGCGTGACCAGTGAGGACAACTCGAGCCCGTCCTCCAAGCACGAGCCCCATGCCCGACGTACTGCACAGGTAGAGCAACACCCTCTTCGCAGCATCCCAGTGCACCTTTCGGTGTCGACCGAGAGCCACGTAGCGAGCCAGAAGGCTGAGAGGGTATGCGAGGTCAGGTCGTGTGCAAGTCATCAGGTACATGAGGCAGCCCACAAGCTCTGGATACGGGCCACTCGGCTCTACGGACTCGTCCGAAGATGGAGCTGAGAGCGAGTGACCAGTAGGCAGAGGAGTGGAATGTGGCGAGGAGTACGTGAAACCGAAGCGCTGAAGGACCTGCTGCACCATGTGTGACTGAGTCAAGGTAATGGTGCGCTGTGCTCTGTCCCGGGTGATCCGCAAGCCAACATAGCTTGTCAGTTCACCCAGGTCTGTGCACGTGTTTCTCTTCTGCAGCTCGGACTTCACGTGGGCGAGTGCCTCGGCAAAGACGAGGTCGTCTACGTACACGAGAACGTAGAACGGCGGCAGAGTGGTGTCAGTGCGTAAAAACAGCGATGGGTCAGCAGTGGAAGGAGCAAAACCAAGAGTAGCAAGAGTCGTCCTCAGTGTGTCGTGCCACTCACGGGGTGCCTGGCGGAGACCGTAGACTGGCCGCCGGAGGCTCCACTGGGTACCTGCAGGAAATGACCCAGTGAAGCCAGGTAGGCAGCTCAACCAGATCTCCTCGTGCAGGCTGCCCTGTAGGAAGGCTGTGCTGAAGTCAAGGGAGTGGAGCTCGTAGTCACGCTGAGCGGCGACGTGCAGCAGTACCCGAAGAGTGGTCATCTTCGGGGTAGGGGAGAAGGTCTGGAAGAAGTCAACTCCCTGTCGCTGACTGAAGCCACGTGCAACGTAACGCGCCTTGAAGACAGGCGGAGAACCCGGCGGCCGCTTCACCCTGAAGATCCACATGCCACTGACGATGTTCGCCCCAGGTGGGGGAACCTTGTCTACGTAGGTGCATGTGGACTTCCATGAAGCCATCTCGGCGTCCATGGCTGCCTGCCACTGAGAGGAGTAGGGACCCTCTATCGCCTCTGCGTAAGAGCGCGGGTTCGGGATGTCTGGTGCATCCGGGTCTCCCTCAGGGGCAAGCAGCATGGACACGAGATGAGGTACAGCAGCGGCAAAGCACTCAAACTCCTCCTGCCTGTCCTCAAGAACGTCCGTGCCAAGAGCACACGCACTCCCGACGGACGGAGGACAGACAGACGCAGACGCAGACTCAGCAACAAGACTAGTGGCGTAGTCTAGGCGACAGGCTGCAGCAAAGTCAACAAGCTCAGCAACGAGAGCAGACGCAGCACTGGACTCAAACAAAGGGTCAGTGACAGCAGTGGCCAGAAAACGCATGACAGTAGGACTAGCAGCACGAAGAGAGTCAGACTCCGGGTCCGGACCGTCAGGAAGAGAGGACGCAGGAGGAGACGGCAGAGGGACACGCTGTAGAGCAGTGGAAGGACGCAGTGTCATAGAGTGAGTGCCAGGGACAGGAGGAGGACGCGGACGCGAAACACGACGACCAGCGCGAACAGTGCGGACAGGCGATGCAGAACGAGACTCAGGGGACGCAGGACGAGACTCAGGCGACACAGGACGCGACTCAGGCTCACGACGCTCCGTAAGACCTCTAGTCGGTCCAGAGTAAGGAGAAGGACCAGGCAGTGGAGAGGCCGGCTGTAACTGCGACTGTGACTGGACAGGCGGTGGACTCTGTAAAGGAGGAGTAGGACCAGGAGAAGGCGGTAGACCAAGAACCTGCTGAAGGAGCGGAACTTAGTACGGCCGCGGCCGCGCAGCGCCTCCAGAAACAGCAGAGACAGCACCAGTACCCTCAGCTCCAGGGTCTCCAGCAACTCCTGCAGCACCACCAGCTCCAGTACCTGCAGCTCCAACGCCTGCAACACCACCAGCCCCAGCAGCTCCAGTACCTCCTGTACGAGCACCTCGAGGACCAGCGGCTCCAGCAGCTCCAACACCAGCAGGACCTCCAACAGCTCCAGAAGCACCTCCAGTAGCACCAGCACCAGCAGCACCTCCAGTAGCACCAGCACCAGCAGCACCTCCAGCAGCACCAGCACCAGCAGCACCTCCAGCAGCTCCAGCACCAGCAGCACCCCCAGCAGCGCCAGCACCAGCAGTACCTCCAGCAGCTCCAGCAGCAGCTCCAGCACCAGCAGCACCAGTAGCACGGCGACAGCGCCGAGCGTACCACTCACGAAGCTGCTGCGGAGAGAGGGGCTCCCGCCGCAACGGGACACCCGGAGAACCTCCAGACTCAGCACGCGCAGGCTCAGCACCCCCAGACGCAGTACCCCCAGGCTCAGCACCCCCAGGCTCCACACGCTCAAGCTCAGCACCCCCATAGTCAGCACCCCGAGACTCAGCACCCCCAGGCTCCACACGCTGACGCTCAGCACCCCCAGGCTCCGCACCCCCAGTCCCCGCACCCGCAAGCTCAGCACCCCTAGCAGCACCTGAGTCAACAGCTACCTCAACCGGCTCGGCAGGGTCTACCTGGGACACACCTGAGGGGGCAGGACCCTAAGGGGGGAGGGGGTCTACCGGAGGAGCACCTGGTGCTAGGAAGAGTGGCGGGGGGGGGGGGGAGAGAGGCAGTGCGGTAGGGAAAGAGACGGTAGTAAGACACCGACTCATCAAACGTGACGTCCTGAGAGGACAGAACACGACGCGAGGTGGGGTGGTAGAACTGCCACCCGGGTGCGTCAGGGGGGAAGCCAAGGAAGACGCAGGGAACGGCACGGGAGGACAGCTTGTTCGCTGAAGTATCGCGGACAAACGCTCGAGATCCCCAGACACGGAACGCAGACGCATCGCCAACCTTCCCCGTCCACCTCAGAGTAGGTGTGGTCTCCGACAAGGAGACACGAGGCTGAAGGTTGATCTGATGCGCAGCGTACTAAACCGCGAACGACCACAGAAAATGGGGAGCAGCCGCATGGATCATGGACGTACGAGCGACGTCCATGACCATGCCAATGCGGCGCTCAGCAATCCCATTTTGCTGTGGGGAGGCCGGAAGCGTGAACGTCTGGCGGATGCCCTCCGCACGATAGAAGGCCCTCAGGAGGTCGGAGGGAAACTCACCACCTCTGTCTGAGTGCAGACGTAGAACAGGAAGGTCCGAGCCGAAACGCTCGTTGAGCTGGCGACGAGCAACGCGGATCCAGACGATCAACACCTCAGGGACCTCACCCTTGCTGCGCAAGGGGAAGACGGTGGTGTAACGCGAGTAGTCGTCAACGACCAGCAGGAAGTAACGCTCATGACCCTGTCCATGGACGCGGGCTGGGCCTCACACGTCCATGTGAAGAGTCTGCAGGGGAGCCTCTGTCGGAGGGAACGTGGAGGAGTGAGGAGCGGCGCGCTGCCGGCCCTCGACACAAGGAACACAGGTAGGGGCAGGCCCCGGAGGAAGGGGAGGGAGGGACCGGGGGAGACCCGAGACAAGGGTACGGGAGGCCATACCTCGAAGACGAGGCAGGGAGGGGTGACCAAGGCGGTGGTGCCAAAGGAGAGTCTCGTGTGACAGAGGACGACACGAGCAGGGGGCAGACGCTGGACTGGACCTGGACGCGGCAGCAAACACCTGTCTGGACGCGGCTACCTGACCAGACGCAGTGGCCGGAGGAGAAGCAGTAGTCAGTGTGTACAGACTCGACCCAGGCCGACGGGTGAACGTGGCCAGGTGGCGGCCCGTCCGAGAGCAAGTGCAGTGGGTCACACATTGACCTCCAGGGGTGAACTGGTCAACCCACGCGTCCTGGAGGTCAGCTCCACTCACCAAGTTCGTAGAGAACGAGGGGAGGTGGAGTCCCGACAGCAAGCCCGACGGGGCCGCAGGACACGGTAAAACCGTGGAAGAGTGCGCAAGGACTGGGCCCCCAGAGGGGTCAGCCAGGGAGACTGCGACAGGCCGACTGAGCGGCGTGAGTGTGGTGCTGTCGCAAAAGAAAGAACGCGAAGCACCATAGTCAAGTGTGAAAGTGTGCAAGGCCTCAGTAGGTGCAGTACCAGAGAGAGCAGACTCACCAGCACCTGGAGCAGCAGACTCACCAGTACCTGGAGCAGCAGACGCACTAGCACCCAGAGCAGCAGACGCACTAGGATCCAGAGCAGCAGCCTCAATGCCCGGGTCGGGCGAAACACTCAGGTAACAGTCACCCTCAGCACTATCAGTCACAGCATACATGGTAGCAAGGATAGCATCGAAATCAAGATCAAAGATAGCAACATTCTGCTTAAGCAGATCACCCCAGCGAGGGAGCTCAACAGCGTCAAGAAACTGGGCGCGCCAGGCATCAGTCAGGCGACCGAAGCAGTGCTGCACAGTGTGTGGCAGCCCGCACGTCTCCCCACGGCGCCCGCCGGTGCGAAGAACGTAAGTGCAGGGACCAGCACCCCCAGACCTCCCACGCCCAGCGTACCACTCACGAAGCTGCTGGGCCGACGGGGTCTCACGGGAACGCGGCTGCTGCTGGCGCTGGTTACCACCAAAGCCTCCACGCTGCGCGGCTGCACCTCGACCAGCACCACCGCCGCCGCCACCTCCACCACCGCTGCCGCTGCCACCACCACCGCTGCCGCTGCCGCCACCACCTCCACTGCCGCCACTGACGCCCCCACTCCCGGCACCACCCCCACCTCCACCGTCACCCCCTCCGCCTCCTCCACCGCCTCCGCCGCCGCCCCCGCCGTCCCCTCCACCACCCTTGCTCCCCTTGCCCTTGCTGTTGCGGCGCCTCCCACTAGGAGCAGACGCAGCACCGACCTCCTCAGTGCCAACGAGGTCGACAGCAGAAGCAGAAGCAACAGAGGGGAGAAGGGGGACAGGGGAACACCCCTCAAAGAAAGGGATGCGACGGTCGCCGCGATAAGCACCTACAGCTAAGATACTCTTCTCAGCCGCAGTGAGGCGCTCCTCTAGCAGGTCGACAGTGAGCTCGGTGGGGCAAAGGGAGAGAAAGTGGTCCCTGGCTGACGAAAGGGAGTCAGGGAGGCGGGTGACTAGGTAGTAAAGGGTGATGTACATGGGGGGGGGGGGTTCTTGGCACTGAACTCAGTGGGAAGGGCAGCGCGGTAGCGGGCGTCACTAGTGCGGAGGTGAGTAATGAGGTCAGCGATTGTGGCAAAGGCGGCAAGGTCAGGGAAAAGGTACGGCAGCATGAGGCGACTGAGGGCAGCAGTGGCAGGGGAAGAGTAGCGAGCAACTACAGCGTCGTACAAGGACTGAGCGGTCTTGTACTAGCCAAAATGCGCGCGCTGAGCAGGCGGCAGGTGACTACGAACAGCAAGGCGAGAAACAGCGTCACGAGTGGTCCACTGCGAGCGAACCGTACTGTCAGCAGTGGCAGCAGGTGCAGTAGAGACACCGGACGTGTGATCGAACAGGGATACCCCATCCCTAGAGTCACACTGAAGAAAGAGCTGCAGGTCGTCAACCCACACGTCAAAGTCAACTGCACGCCCCTCAGCATCAAAGGTGAGAACAGTAGGGCTAGCCATAGCAGCAGTAGCAGCAGTAGCAGCAGTAGCAGCAGCAGTAGCAGCAGTAGCAGTAGTGGCAGCAGAATAGCAGCGCGGCTCGGCAGTGCGGCGCGGCTTGGCTGGGCGGCGCGGCTCTGTGGGGCGGCGCGGCTCGGCTGGGCGGCGCGGCTCGACAGGGCTGCACGGCTCGGTTCCTGGCGGCGCGGCGCGGCAGCAAGCGGCGCGGCGCGGCAGGGCAGCGCGGGTGCTTACCAGGGGCGGGTGCAGGGCAGGGCCGCAGCTGGCGGTTTAGGTCAGGGCCGTGACCGGGGCAGCAGTAGGGCAGGGCCGCGACAGGGGCGGCTGCAGGGCAGAGGCCGCAAAGGGCGGCAAAGGCAGGGCCGCGACTGGGGCGGCAGCAGGGCAGTGCCGCGACAGGGGGCAGCTGCAGGGCAGGGCCGCGACAGGCGGCGAACGGGCCGACGACGGGCGGCTGCAGGGCAGAGGCCGCGACGGGCGGCGAACGGGCCGACGACGGGCTGCGAACGGGCCGCGACAGGCGGCGAACAGGCCGACAACGGGCGGCGACGGGCCGACGACGGGCGGCAAAGGGGTCGGGACGGGCCGGCGATGGGCCGGGACGGGCCGGGACGGGCCGAGAAGGGCCGGGACGGGCCGGGTCGGGCCGAGACTGGCCGGGACAGGCCGGGACGGGCCAGCGACGGGCGAGCGCGGGGCCGCAGTGGGCGGCTAAGGCAGGGCCGCGACGCGTGGCGACGGGCCAGCGACGGGCAGCTACGGGCCGGGACGGGCCGGCTGAGGTAGGGCCACGACGGGCCAGCTAGGGAAGGGCGCGCGACGGCGCACGTAAGGCAGGCGCGAGGCGCGCTTCGGGCAGGGCAGGAAAAATAAAGTTCGTGGTGGGCCCTAAAAAAAACGTTCCCACGAGGGAACCTGCTCTGATACCATGTTAGAATAAGGAACGGAATAAATGAACTAGGAAGCAGGTGGGTACAAGTAGGAAACCTAAAAGTGTTGTACCCTATATGAACTACCCCACTACTGCCTAGATAGACTATAGCATATAAGTTTGACACATCATTGCATCAACAATGCATGTCTGCGAATTTTAAAAAGATGGCTCAGGTCTATCATTTCAGAAAAGGTTCATTGGCGCACAAAGTGACTCGCGTATTGCCACTTCGAACTGGATTTGATAGGGTTGACCATTTTTTTAGGATTTACAGATTGTGTTGTTTCATGTGATAGTTGATTATTCAAAATCTATGCTATTGACCTTCCCCCCGTGCTAGGCAGGGGATAGCGGTAGCTTAGTTTTTGGGTCGTTGACTGTCACGCATTTTATGATGTGCATGCATGTGCATCATGATTCGTGACATATCATATTAAACATTATGCATCCTATAGCATTATTTTATGCACATGCATTTATTTATCATTACTACAACACCATTTAATAGTAACACATATAATACAAACAGTATAATATATCTGCATAAAACACATGATAAAAAAATCATATGGTTTGATGTACTGTGAACAGTATTGACAACTACTCATTATGCACAGTATGGGAAGGGTACTGTAGTTTATGAAATTTATTTTCATTTTTATTTGAAATTAATATATATAAAAATAAAAATTTGGCAAAATCGATCGTAAAGGTTTGCTTCGCAACCCAAAAAAAAAAAAAAAATCAACCTTCAAAAGGACGGGAAGCATACAGCACAGCATCACCCATCCGCGAATCATCAACCAGACTTTGTCAGAACCCACCTTCACCAGATTACAAGCTTCTTTCGTGTACATGTAGTCACAGTCTGTGTCAAGTGCTTCGCCTCAATCCAAAGCCACCATGTCCGTCAGCACCGCTGCAGCCGTCGCTGCTGCTACCTTCTCCGACGGTGCTGCAAGAATTGCCGTCTCTCGTCGGGGACTTGGGCCTTCGTTGATCGGACGATCTGCGTTGATCGGACGATCTGCGTTGATCGGACGATCTGCGTTGATCGGAAGATCTACCAAGCGCTCGAGCCTGACAGGTATATATGTAATATTTTCAGTCATCTTGGCCCGTTCACCTTCCAAAAGCAATTACTAATAGGTAATATTACTCGCCAGATTGTTGATTACCTCGAATCTGCACAGTTAATCTCTCTGATCCTCTATTTTAAATCAATTTCTTTCTTCTTTTGCCCTTCCGGGCTCAGGTAAATGTGGCGCATCAACCGCTGTACACGTGTTCTGCTCTGGGAACCCCCACACTGGCCCGTCCACGTCAGCACCAGCACCGTCCACGACAGCACCAGCACCGCCCACGTCCGCATCATCCATGACATCATCTGACGGTGGGGAAACGGCCCCGTTCCGGCAGATGAGTCCGGAGGAGCACTGGCGGTGGGCCACGCCGGAGCGCCTTATGACCAACTGGCACGGCCAATGGCGATGTTGGAAGCCTCTCGAATCAACAGACGCGATCCGATCATTCAAATCCGTGCGGAAATTTTGGGCCACGTCACCCGATCGCAGCAGCTATGCTCACATGGTGATTCGCACAAACTCCTTTCCCCATCTCGCCTAAAGCCCCCCCCTCCCCTTCTCCCACTCCCCTCCCTCTGCCCCTCCCCTTTCCCCCCGCAACTCCCCTTGTTTCCCCGCACCTAGCTTCCATTCTCCTCTTCCTTGTCGTTTTTCCACGCACTCTGACGCACTCCCACTCAGACGCCACTTCCCTTCTCTGCTCTCTCCCACCTCTCTCTGCCTCTTTCTCGTGACACCATTGCTACCATCCCAACGCATACCATACCATACCATACCATACCATACCATACCATACCATACCATACCATACCATACCATACCGTACCATACCATGCCACCACGCTACCCCAGAACGACTTCTATGACGAGCAAGGCGAGGTGCCCGAGTTTCCGCCGCCGTCAGGCGTCCAGTATGACATGTCGCTCGCAGAACACAGCCTGCCAGACGGATTCTACCACGTGGCAGTCAGCACAGCGCGCCGCCACGCTGTCAGCCGGGAGGGGGACGGTGTATTTGGGCCTCTGGAGGTGGGGGATGGGGTGGGCGGCATCAAGCTGCCATTCATAGAGGAGTTCTTCTTCTCCCACAGTGAGTACTCCTTGCTGTGTTTTGAGTTGACTCAAACCACGAGTTCTTCTTCTCCCACAGTGAGTAGACGACTTTTTAGACGTCTCAAAAGGCGGCATCAAGGTGCCATTCCTGGAGACGTTCTTCTTCTCCCTCAGTGAGTCATGGCTGAAGCGACCGCCTCGATCTCTCAACTTGATTGCTCACAGAGAAGGAAAGCTCGTTTGTTTTTTGGGTGCCTCAAGACGAGCTCCCTCTGCTGGTGGATTTCGTCTTTTTCTTCTTCTTTTTCATATTTTTCAGAGCGTCTGAGTTTACAGGGTCTGGAAGCGGCTCCTGCGGAAGAGGGCATTTACTGTCGTTGTCGTTGTTTTCCTCGTTGTTCACCCTCTCTCTCTCTCTCTCTCTCTCTCTCTCTCTCTCTCTCTCTCTCTCTCTCTCTCTCTCTCTCTCTCTAATGGCCCTTTCATTGATAGTCAAGGTGAACAAGCATGCAAGGTATAGGTATCACGCACGTAGGGCTAACACATATTACACTTCCTACTCACTCCTCAGCTCAACACCCTCTAAGGAAGATCCAGCGCAGGATCAAGAACCGAGAGGCATTCCCCAAGGGACGGGGCCTCACCCGCTGCCTCTAGTAGCGGGTTTTCTACTGCTGCTGCTATGTTGCACTTCTCAAGGTACCCAACCGACTGCCCCCTTTGAAGAGCCACCGACCACCGCTGCCGATATTGATGTAAGAGCTTGGCAGCTAGGTAGGAGGATGGCTCGGCGTTGAAAAACCGCCGTGCAGCCGTCTCTGCGAGTAGCTTCAGGAAGTCTACCGACTCGGGGCATGTGCACCCAATCTCTCTCTCTCTCTCTCTCTCTCTCTCTCTCTCTCTCTCTCTCTCTCTCTCTCTCTCTCTCTATGTGTGTGTTTTGTTTTGTTTTTTTATTGTTCGATTGTCTGTTTTGCCTTGCTTCTCTGTCCCTGGTTGCATATCAACTCTCAGTTCCTTGTGTTTGCCAGCCTTATCAGCAACATGGTTGGGTTTGCAGACAATGGAGCATTCCAGCCAGTCCTAGGGTTCGGGGAGTATCTGAAACGAACTGTGAGGCGCCGTAGACACCAGTACCGCCGTACATATTTATAGTGCTCAATGATTCTACCCATTCGCATTTCTTCTGTTTGCTTGCTCTCCAGCCCCCACGTCTCGTTTTGGCTGCATGGTGGGATACAATCCGGAAGGAGCATTGCGTGCCTTCGTGGTGGTAGAGGACTCACTAGACACCAACGAACGCCGCCCCTCCGACTGGGTCTGGCCCACGTGGGGCCCGGGCGGCGTCCCGTCCCGTCTGCCCGACCACCTGCCGCCTGTTCCGGCACTAGATGACAAGACAGTGGTGGGAGCTCGCACCGTTCTGACTCGCAACCTGATGGTTCAGGAGCGGGAGGACGTGTCTTGGGCGGAAGAATGGGGCCCTAACAGCGCTGCCGCTGCTGCCGCCATTGCTGCTGGTGACACTGCTTCAGCTAAAAATGCTGTAGCAGCAGCAGCAGCAGCTGGCTTTATGGGGCGAGTGCCGGAGGGAGATGAGGACCGTTACACGGTCGTTGCTCTGCCCCACGGGGTGGTGGTGTGCGCCCCTCTCTCGCCGCAGCTGGTGGCAGGCAGGCCGTTTGTGCTGTCGGCGTCGTGGGTGGTGAGAGAGGGCGAGGTGAAGCGGATCACTGCCTCTTGGGGGGCGAATGGGGGCTTTGAGGAAGTGGAGGGCGAGTGGTACAGGAGACAGGCGTGAAAGGGGAGCAATGGTGTATAGGATGTTGAAACGAAGGGAGGGATGTGTTTCTTGGGGACGGGTGAAGGCACGGGAGAGAGAGAGAGGTGGCTGTGTGTGTGTGTGTGAGTGTGTGTGGCTGTGTGTGTGTGTGTGTGTGTGTCTGTGTGTGTGTGTGTCTGTGTGTGTGTGTGGGTGGGTGTGTGTGTGTGTGTGTGGGTGTGTGTGTGTGTGTGGCGCTGTGTGTGTGTGGCTGTGTGTGTGCGTGTGGCGCTGTGTGTGTGTGTGTGGCTGTGTGTGTGTGTGTGTGGCTGTGTGTGTGTGTGTGGCGCTGTGTGTGTGTGTGTGGCTGTGTGTGTGTGTGTGTGGCTGTGTGTGTGTGTGTGGCTGTGTGTGTGTGTGTGTGTGGCTGTGTGTGTGTGTGTGTGTGGCTGTGTGTGCCTGTTTGTGTGTGTGTCTACACGGCACCCATTTCACTGCAGCAAGCAGTGGTGGGGGAGAGAGGGTGGGTTAGGCAGGTGATGCAAGCACCTGGAATTGTAGATTGTTGAATTCTACTGTACATCACATTTGCTTTGAAAGAGGTGTTTTTTTCTTTTGTCCGCTTTACACTGTGCCCCATACAACTGCCACGTCAAATCACATGTGGAGAACAGCAAAAAAGAATCAGTACAATTGTAACCTGGACACATATGCTCAACGAATTGTTCTGGACTGGACTACACTTGGCTATTCTGCCGGTTTGTCAACATCAGCATCGAAACAGGGAAACACTACAGACACCATACACTAAGGATATTCGATAAACATAGGTAGTTGAGGGGAGGCAAGTTAGGGGGAAGGAAGGAGGGAGAGGAGAGAGCGAGGGATTCCTTCCCTCTTAAGTCAGAGGGAGAAGGGAAAGAAGGAAGTCAGAGTCATTAGTTCCCCGTGCAACATAACCCACCCGTCCAGGTCCTCTTACGTAACGTACTCCCCCCTCCCATGTTGTTCCCTTCCTCCGCTCCCCATCCTTTTTTAGTCGACTCACTAGTTCCCCGTGCAACATAACCCACCCGTCCAGGTCCTCTTACGTAACGTACTCCCCCCTCCCATGTTGTTCCCTTCCTCCGCTCCCCGCCCGTTTTATGTCGACTCACTTGTTCCCCGTGCAACAAAACTCACCCGTCCAGGTCCGCATACGTACTCATCCCCTCTACTTCTAAGTCGATCATACCCTCCAGGCCCTCAAAAGCAGACCCGTCCAGGTCCTCTTACTCATTCCCTCTCATGTCGTTCCCCCCTCCTCCACTCCCCAATCTTTTTGAGTCGACTCACTAGTTCCCCGTGCAACACAACCCGCCCCTCCAGGGCCTCTTACTAGTCCCCTCTCATGTCCTTCCCACCCCCCTCCTCCGCACCCCACCCCTCACCCCCCTCTTTCACTATTTCTCTTATGGGATCAACCCTTCTCCTGCGTGCCTCCAGCCTTCAGCAGCCTGCCTCCACGCCACAGCAACAGCAGACACAATACTCGTCTTGATCATACTTATCCTCCTCTGCACCCCACCCCTCATCCCCCCCTTTCTTTCACTATTCATCTTATGGGATCAGCCCTTCGTCTGCATGCCTCCAGCCTTCAGCAGCCTCTCGCCACGCCACAGCGACAGCAGACACATACTCGCCTCGCTCATACTTGTCTTTCTCAAACACGATAAACCCATCCAAGTCCTCATACTCATCCTCTCCCATGTGCATCCCCTCTCTCCTCTCCGCCTCCACCAGCTCTGCAATGTACGCGTTCCGCCTCCTCCTCCCTCTCCTCCCTCCCGCCTCACCTTTCATGCCTTCGCTTTCTTCGCTCTCCTCTCCTTCACCCATGCCCTCGCTCTCTTCACTCTCCTCTACTCCCCCCATGCCTTCGCTCTCCCCCAACCCTTCCCTCTCCTCCTCTCTTCCCACTTTGTCACTCTCCTCTCCTGCTCCATTTCCTCCTCCTTTCCCTCCCATGTCTCCCCCCTCTTCCCCTCCCAGCTCACCTCCTCCTTCCCCTCCTACCTCTCCTCCTCTCCTCCCCAATCCCCTCCTTCCGCTTCCCCTACTTGCCCCACTCCCCCCTACCTTACCCCTACTCCCCTCACTCTTTCCCTCTCCCTTCGCCCCACGCCCCCTCGTCCTCCCCCCACTATCCCCACCTTTCCGCACACTCTTCGTCCCAGTCCCTCCTGCAGCTTCCTCCGCACTTCCAGCCGCCCCAGACTCCTTCACAGCAGCTTCCTGTCCCTTCTCTGCTCGCATGTCGCCCATTTTGCCAGCTGCACGAGGTGACTTTTGAGTCGACTCAAAAGTCACCTCTGCTCGCATGTCGCCCATTTTGCCAGCCGTACCAGAGGGTTTATCTTCCCTAACTGCCTCTGCAGCCTTCTTCCCCGTGTTCCACTCCTTTTGAGGCGCCTCAAAAATCGAATCAGAAGGTTCACCCTTTCTCATTGCCTCTGCAGCCTTCTTCCCCATGTACCAAGTCGTCTTTTGAGTTGACTCAAAACACGTACCAGAGGGTTTATCTTCCCCCATTGCCTCTGCAGCCTTCTTTCCCATGTTCCACTCCTTTTGAGGCGCCTCAAAAATCGAATCAGAAGGTTCACCCTTTCTCATTGACTCTGCAGCCCCCCCTTCCCCTTTTGTTTCCCCCTCTCCTTCCCCCTCCCCTTCTCCCACCCATTCACACTCCCCTCCCCCTTCCATTTCCATCTGCTTCTGCCGCCCGCTGTGCCGCCCACCGCCCTGCTCCACTTCCACTCTCTTCAGCACCGTGCTGTTACGCAGTAACCTGGTAACCCTGCCCTGCCCTCCTCGCTCAGACTGCTTAACCTGCCCTCCCTTCTCACGCTTTTTCCCCTGTGCTCCCATTTCCCGCTGCTCCTCCTTCCTCTGCCCCTTCCCCTCCTTCAGCTCCTTTTTCCCTTGCTTGCTCGCCTCTCTCATTCCTTCTCCTTTCCCCTCTTCCACCTCCACCATACCCACAACACTAGTTTTCCCCCTTTTCACTTCCATACCCCCTTTCTCTTCCACCTCCATACCCCCTTTCTCTTCCACCTCCATACCCCCTTTCTCTTCCACCTCTGTATACAACCCCACGTTCACCACCGTTTCTTCATCCCCACACGCTTTTTTCTCCCTGCTCCAGTCCTTTTCCTCGCCCCGCTCCTTCTCCTCGCTCCCTTCCATCTTCTCGGCTCCCCTTTCCTTCTCCTTGACCCCCTCCCGCTCCTCCTTCCCCTCCTCCTCCTCCTCCCGCTCCTCCTTCCCCTCCTCCTCCTCCTCCCGCTCCTCGTTCCCCTCCTCCTCCTCAGTTAGATCCACAAACTCGCACTTCGGTTTTTCAGCCTCTCCTGTGTTTTCAAATTCCTCCTCCACTACTATCTTTCCCCACTCCCTCCCCGTCGCCTTCCCCCCCCCCTCCCCTTCCGCTGACATTCCGCCCTCCCTCTCCGCCATCACCCTCCCGACCCCCCCCAGTTCCTCCGCCCCCCCTACCTTCCCCGCCCAAGCTGCCTCCTTCTGCAGGCTCCGACTCTCGCCCCGCCCCCACCCCCGTCCGCGCCCCCGTCCGCGTCCCCGTCCCCGCCCCCGTCCCCCCCCTCCCTTCCCTGCTACCGACATTTTCTGCCGCCCCACATTCCCTGCAGCGCCAACTCCTTCCGCCATTTTCTCCGCCTCCTCCGCCTTCGCCGACTCTACCACCTCTTCCACCGCATAGAGACCGCCTTCGCCAACTGCCAGCTCCGCCTCCCCCACTTCCCCCACTTCCTTCACTTCCTTTGCCTCTTCCACCTCCTCTACCTCCCCCGCCTCCTCTACGTCCCCCACCTCCGCCGCTTCGAGCACCGCCGCGTTTCGAGGTGCCTCATGGTAACCCTTTTTGACACCTGCCCGCTGCACATCCCCCACCTCCTCCACTTCCTCCACCTCCTCCACCTCCTCCACCTCCATTTCCTCCGCTTCCTCCGCTTCCTCCGCTTCCTCTGCTTCCTCCGCTTCCTCCGTGTCCTCTGCTGCATTTCCCCACACCAATTTCAACTCTAACTGACCCCAAGAGGACTTTTGAGTCGACTCAAAAGTCGCCGCATTTTCCCACACCAATTTCGACTCTGACTGACCCCAAGAACCCCCCTCCCCTTTCACGGCCCCCTTCTCCTGATTCCTGACTCCCGCATGGGTTGGATCCTTCACTTTCCCCCTCCCCATCCCCGTTCCCTCTCCCTTCCCCTTCCCCGTCCCCGTCCCCTTTCTTCTCCGCCCCGTTACCGTTTCCTTACCCACCCCCTCTCCATCCTCTTCCTCCTTCACCTTCCCCCTTCTTTTCCCCTGCTCCCTCCCCTTATTGATCCCCTTCCCATACTCTCGTTCTCCTGCCCTCACTCCTTTAGCTCCAGTACTCCCAACCGACTTGCCCTCGCTCGTAGTAGTGCTTTTCTTGAACCCGCCCTCACCACTCCCAACCGGCTTGCCCTCAGTAGTGATAATGTTTCCCTCGAAGCCACCTTCACCACTTCGGATCGGATCCGCACCTCCTTCATCCCTCCCTCCACCTCCACCCCCACTTGCTCCACCTCTTCCTCCACTTCCCTTTCCTCCCCCACTGTTTTTTCCTTCACCGATGATTCTTCTTCCTTCACCAGCCTCACAAGCTTCCCCACTTCCTCCCCCTTCACCGCTTCCCCCTCCTCGATCTGCGCCTCCACCTGCTCCTCCACCGGCTCCTCCACCTCCTTTCCCGTCCACAGCCTTCCTTCTCGCAGCGCGCGTGATCCTCGTCGTCTCGTCTCCTCCTCCCGCCAGTTCCTCAATCTCCGCTGTAAACTCACTCCTTTTAAGTAACGTAAACGAGTGCAGCTTGCGCAGCTCCATGGCCCCGCGCCTCACATCCTCTTGAAACGAACTCGTTCGCAATAACGAGTGCGAGTGCAGCATGCGCAGCTCCCTGCCCGACTCTCGCACCGCCCTGCCCGACTCTCGCCTCGATCCTTCCCAAGGTATAATGGCTAAGGGAGACTCTTCACCCAGCGGCTCCTTCTTCGCATCCATTCTCGAAGTTTTTCGAGCCCTCCGTTCTGAGACTTCGGCTGTCGATTTATGGAAATTGTCCGAGGTTTTAGCCCACGACTCCTCCCCTCCGGCACCCGCTGATTCTGGACCCTTGGGTTCGAAAACCACCAGAGCTTTTCCGTTATCCGCGTCCTCGTTACTAGCTACGGGTGCGATCTTCAGCTTCTTCGCCACACCTTGTCTCTCGAATTCAGAAACACGGTCCTTCTTGCGGGTGTACCCACGCCTCGGCCCACTATCCAACTTCAGGGGGGCGCTTATAGTGTCAATTCTCGATGCGGCAGCGGGCTGCGGTATCGCCATCTCGTTCGGACGCTTCTTTACGATGACCGTCGTTCGTTTTCCCATCTGGCTTGATCGGCTAGCCTCCGTACCCTTCCCAATTAAGCCCACCTCTTTGGCTCGATATTAAATACCGAGTCAAACAGATGCTCCCCTATTTTCCTTATAGTATACAACGGCAGCCCCAATTACGGAGGGTCCTATAGATCGATAGGGCTATGAGAAAATTGTTGCTCCGAGTCCAAAAGTAGAGAGCGGAAAAACTGCCTCCCTAATTCAATCATGTCAAAATGTATGGTGAGGTGACCTTGGTGTTGGCGAGTGGCTGCGTGAACCAAGTCCTCTCAAAAGTCATGCTTGATTTTGACACTTCGAGGTTGCAAAAAAGGGGCCTTGCGTTTTGTTTGTGCTTTCCTCGCAGCTTGATTGTGAAATGGAGTTTTCGTGGGGTTCAATAGATTGGATGGGGTAGGGACCAAGGAAGCAGCGCGCCGCATGTCCCTCGATTTTAGTTGCGCGCGGCTTGAAGGAGGAATTTTGAAGCAACATTCGTGCCACGTGTCTACAAACTTGTGTACGCTTTATGGAGAACTTTCTGTGGCGCTATAGCAATTTGTAGCTGAACTGGCTGCGTCGAAAATATGTTTCTTTCGTCTTCAATGTCGGTGGGATTGGTTGGGCAAACAATGGGACCATTCTCGTCAGCTTGTTTCCTCCCCACGTCAGCACGGCCCACACTGACATGTCCCTGGGACACAGCAGCCTCATCTGACGTGGAAATGAAACCGCCAACATCGAGCAAATATTCTTGCCTACTCCTGTCATCAAGCATTCGCTTCACCCTCATTCCGAGCTTCCGTTTCCGGTTAGACCAAATTTCTCTGCTCTACCAGCTGCTTTTGCCCACACACACGAGGTTTTCTAGGCGTTCTTATTTTGATCAAAAGTTGCGAGTAGTGCGCATCGGACCGCTCGTAATGGCGACGCCAAAGGTTAAGCTCACCGTGGGCTCGGATGGAGTGGCTGTTATTGAAATTCACAACCCTCCTGTCAATGCTCTCGCACCAGAAGGTATTAGTGGTTCTGTGAACCAGGATCGTGGAGTTTATTATTAAGGATGCGCGATTCATCTTCAGTATTCTAACCTATTGATTTTGTCTGCAGTCCTACTCGGTTTGAAGGTGTCGTTCGACGAGGCGCACCGGAGGAACGACGTGAAAGCCATTGTCGTAACTGGTAATTTGCGAATCAACCCTTTCTGCACGTCCTCCTTAAGTCGTCGAAACTAGTTTAGCATAACTCATTTGTCCGGAAGTAGCTCACTCTGGTTCGTTTCTGTGGCTTGCTGTTTCAGGGACTAATGGCAAGTTCTCAGGAGGTTTCGACATCTCGGCGATTGTTGCAGTCCAGGAAAATGGTATTGTTTCTTTGCCTCTTAGTGCTTCTCGCGCTCAAGCCTTCTGCAATTCGAGTTGGTCAGTGACTCGTTCCTGTGGTTTTTGTGTGCTGGTTGTTTCCGTTACAGGGAACATGGACTCGATGGTCAGGCCGTCAGTCCCACTCTTCGTGGAGACCATTGAAGGTACCCAGCTCTCAACATTTCATTTCAATATGGAATAGAATGTGTCATAATCACAAATACTCACACATGTCAGTGCTGCCCTATGCAGGTGGTTCAAAGCCAGTCGTGGCGGCCGTTGAGGGTCTTGCTCTAGGCGGTGGCTTGGAGCTTGCACTGGTACGCACGTCATCACTCTAGATCGTATAACATTGTGAAGCACAGTCATATTCCTATGAAAAAACACACTCGCACACTCATTAACAGATTCGATTGTTTTTTTGTTCTCTGTCTTTTCCAATGTCAGTCGTGTCATGCAAGAATCGCTGCACCCAAGGCTCAGCTGGGGCTTCCAGAGCTGCAGCTCGGCATCATTCCTGGATTCGGAGGTACTGGTCCATGTTTGCAGATGCAAGGATCGGCTGGCCTATGCTTGACCACCTATGCATGACCACCTATCTGTATGATTCTGATGCTGTTGGTGTTGCTGCCTTCTGTTTTGTAATTTGCAAGTCTCCGTCGTAAGGAAAGGTTTTCCTGACATTGTGTATCGGTTTGCTGGTTGTATCCAGGCACACAGCGTTTGCCTCGCCTGGTTGGCCTGCAAAAGGCAATCGAAATGATCCTGGTGAGTCCCTTCAGCATTTTCCAGCAGAAACATTACGTTTTGTTTTGCATTCGTTCTGATGCCTTTTTCCTCCCTTTTGGTCCCAGATGTCCAAGCCTATCACGTCTGAAGCGGGACTCAAAGCCGGTCTGGTTGATCAGATTGTTCCAAGCAATGCCCTGCTGACCACCGCCAAGGCGTGGGCTCTGGATATTGCCAGCGGCAGGAAACCATGGCTGAAGACGCTGGAGAGGAACGATAGGATTGAGAGCCTGGGCGAGGCTCGAGCCATTTTCAAGTTCGCCAGGGCTCAGGCGGTTCAGACGGCTCCTAACCTGACTCATCCGCTGCGGTGCCTGGACGCCATGGAGTATGGCGTCACCCATGGAGGGTACGCCGGCAATCTCAAGGTGAGATCCTCTGAAGCACAGGAACACTTCAAGTGTCACTGCCACGTCACCGTTGTATTACAATGTGTGAGACATATGGGAAATTGAAGCTAATATTTTGTCTTCATGTTGCAGGAAGAGGAGGTCTTTTTGGAACTTGTGCTTGCTGACACCGCCAAGTCCCTGACACATATCTTTTTCGCCCAGAGGCAAACCACTGAGGTACGTTGCTGTGCAGTGCAAACGTTGAGTGCCGATGAATTGGTAGCATTGAACCTGCTGTATTGTACTGAGGATCAATACTTCAGGAATTGGAGGAAGGAAAGTCCAAATATCAATTAAAGAATCTGGATGATATACTAACGAATTTGGATGGCATGTTAACGAATTTGTGCTGTTCAGATTCCTGGAGTCACAGACCGCGGTTTAAAGCCTCGACCCCTTCGCAAGGTGGCAGTGATTGGAGGGGGGTTGATGGGTTCTGGGATCGTCACCGCGCTCATCACGGCCAAGATTCAAGTCATCCTCAAGGAGGTCAATGCCCAGTTTCTCCAGCAAGGACTGGACCGTGTCAAGGGTGAGCTATGAGCATGCTAGCTTGTCTCCATTTTCCTTTGTCACACATGCTGCCTTCTGTGTCATGCGATCATCACTGCACTCATCACGGCCAAGATTCAAGTCATCCTCAAGGAGGTCAATGCCCAGTTTCTCCAGCAAGGGCTGGACCTTAGTTGGTCCTTTACGTTTTTTAGGGTCACGTAAACGTAAACTTACGTATGAGTTTACCTTTACGTTTTCTTACGCGAAAGTTTACGTAAAGTCGCACGGGCAGGGCAAAGAAAGCTTTTTTGTCTGTGAAATGGAAAAATCTGACTGATATGAGGTGGGAGAGGCTGTGACATGTCGGTGTAGATGTGGGCCATCTGTAAGATGATGTGATAATGTGCTAACATGCTTGGGCATAAAAGAACCAAGCTAGTGATTGATTAGGCGCTTCCCATAAAGCCACTTAGTCCGATGAGTTCTTATCTTTCCGGGCAGCCAGAAATGTTTCTGGCTGACCGTAAACGTAAAGCCGTTTTTGGCCCACGTAAGTAAACGTAAGTTTACTACGTAAAGGCACGTACTCGTAAA
This sequence comes from Closterium sp. Naga37s-1, assembly GCA_947471745.1. NCBI lineage: Eukaryota > Viridiplantae > Streptophyta > Zygnematophyceae > Desmidiales > Closteriaceae > Closterium > Closterium sp. Naga37s-1. Next base: position 49,194 of record CANJKZ010000799.1, on the reverse strand, counting down.
CCCCCGTAAACATAAAATGCCAACTAAGGGCTGGACCGTGTCAAGGGTGAGCATTGATTCATGTCTTTCCACTTCCACTTGCATCGGTTATCTGATGGGTGCTGGTTGCATCGGAATCGGCCTTGTTTTGAGGTATTGATATCCTCTTCTTTATTCTCTCTCTTTTGGTGGCAGCGAATTTCCAAGGCAGGCTAAAGAAGGGGAGGATGACACAGGAGCAGGTGGATAAGATTCTGTCACTCCTCAAAAGGCACGCTCTCCTACGACGATTTCGCTGACGTGGATCTGGTTATTGAGGTGAGACAGGGAAGAGCTAACAACTTGATCATATCTGCTGCACAGCCCCAAAAGTAGACAGCAGTAATCATCTGAAAGGTACAGGAAAAAAGAAATATTTTGTTCTCACATGCATCTTTCTGTTATGCAGGCTTTGATTGAGAGCATTCCGTTGAAGCAACAGATCTTCCAGGACCAGGAGAGGGTGTGCAAGCCTGCGCGTATTGAGACATCTCAACAACGAAAAGTACAATCCCTATGTGCATTCTCCTCTGATGCAGGCTGTGATTGAGAGCATCCCATTGAAGCAGCAGATCTTCCAGGACCTGGAGAGGGTGTGCAAGCCTGCATGCATCCTCTCGTCCAACACGTCAACCATCGATCTCAACGTTGTTGGCGCCAAGACTCGCTCCCAGGATCGCATCATCGGCGCACACTTCTTCAGGTAATCCGGATTTTGTGACGTGCGAGACAACAGGGGGCTCGTGGCCCTGCAGTACGAGATCATGCAAGGTATGCTGCTGAGGATTTGCTGAGGATTTGCAAGGTATGCTGTTGAGGAGTTGCCCTCATGCTGTCAGTAGAAGCAGCAGATCTTCCAGGACCTGGAGAGGGTGTGCAAGCCTGCATGCATCCTCTCGTCCAACACGTCAACCATCGATCTCAACGTCGTTGGCGCCAAGCCTCGCTCCCAGGATCGCATCATTGGCGCACACTTCTTCAGGTATTCCGGATTTTGTGACGTGCGAGACAACAGGAGGCTCGTGGCCCTGCAGTAAGAGATCATGCAAGGTATGGTGCTGAGGATTTGCAAGGTATGCTGCTGTGGATTTGCCCTCATGGTGTCAGTAGCAGCAGCAGATCTTCCAGGATCTGGAGAGGGTGTGCAAGCCTGCATGCATCCTCTCGTCCAACACATCAACCATCGATCTCAACGTCGTTGGAGCCAAGACACGCTCCCAGGATCGTATCATTGGTCCACACTTCTTCAGGTATGCAGGATTTTAAGTCGTTTCAAACTAATCTCTATATGTCTCATAATCGAGCTTTGGGAGGTCTCAAAACAGGATCGCATCATTGGCGCACACTTCTTCAGGTATTCAGGAGCTGCGTCAATCAGAGAGCCTGTACGATTTTCAGCGTACCTGTGTGTGTGTACCTGTTGTGGTTTGGGGGATGCATGTTGGCAGCTCCTGGTCCAATACTCATCGCTGAGATGGCGTTTTACAGGCAAGGCAAAGCCAACCCTTCAAACACCCCAACTCTTGTTTCCCGAACACCCCAACCCCTGAACATTTGTTGTCGGTCAGTTCAGTCCTCCTGCCCATGAGCTGCCACTGCTGGAGGTCCTCCGCACAGTTTCAACTCTCAGTGCTCCTTTTTGCCATCGTTAAGCCTCCATATGCTCTCCTGCTCTCCCCTCCCCTCTAACCACTCCAGCCCTGCCCACGTGATGCCGCTGCTGGAGGTGGTTCGCACGGACAAGGCCTCCCCGCAGGCCATCCTGGATCTCATCACCCTGGGCAAGACCATCAAGAAGACGCCAGTGGTGGTGGGCAGCTGCACGGGCTCTTCGAATGAACTAACCAGTCTATATCTTTTTCTGTTCTCCTACTCTCCCCCTCTCACGCCGACCCCGCGCAGCCCTGCGCACGTGATGCCGCTGCTAGAGGTGGTTCGCACAGACAAAACTTCCCCGCAGGCCATCCTTGACCTCATCACTCTGGGGAAGAACATCAAGAAGACGCCCGTGGTGGTGGGCAACTGCACAGGATTTGCTGTCAACCGTGTCTTCTTCCCCTACACCATGGCCGCCTGCCTGCTCGTGGACCTGGGGGTAGACCTGTACCGGATTGATCGGGTCATCAAGGCCTTCGGCATGCCCATGGGACCCTTCAGGTGATTCCGCCCCTTCCTCCCTTGGTGTTCCGTATCTGTAAGGCTGTAACCAGTAAGGCAGTCAACCGCGTGTTCTTCCGCTACACCATGGCGGCCTGCCTGCCTGCTCGTGGACTTACGGGTGGACCTCTACCGGATTGACCGGGTCATCAAGGCTTTCGGCATGCCCATGGGACCGTTCAGGTGACCAAGCCTTGCCTTTGAATCCGTGTTTGCATTCGCATTCCCTGTCAGCTATTGGCTTACATCGAGATTATGTTGTTTCTCATCCCAACCTGAGTGCTCCCTGTTATGGTATTGTTATGGCGTTTGCGACCAATGGTGCTCTGTCACAGGCTGGCTGATCTGGTGGGAATGCAAGTGGGGCAGGCAGTGGGGACGCAGTTCGTCACTGCCTTCCCTGAGCGGGCCTACAAGGCTGCACTCATCCCGCTCCTGGTTGAGGCCAAACGTTTTGGTAAGGCTCCCTGCACACCTGGTTCGCAAGCCTTTCTTCGTTTTGCAAGCTTCAGGACTCCATGCACGGTTATTCTCTCAGCTGTCTTTTGCCGTTCATTGTGCCACTGCCACAGGTTGTTCGTTCTTTCTGATCTTGGTCAGCCCAAAGTAGAGCTTGTTTTGGTTTGTTTTGTGTTCTGTTTTGTTTTGTTTTGTTTTGTTTTGTTTTTGTTTGTTTGTTTGTTTGTTTGTTTGTTTGTTTGTTTCCCATCATCTCGTTCCTGCATGAGCAGGGGAGAAGTCAGGCAAGGGCTTCTATCTCTACGACAGCAACAGGCGGCAGCGCCCGGACCCGGCGATCAAGGAGTTTGTGGAGCAGGCAGGGAAGTACAACAACATCAAGGCGGGCGGCAAGCCCGTGGCAGTATCTGACAGGGACATCGTGGAGATGATCTTCTTCCCCGTGGTGAACGAGGCGTGCCGTGTGCTGGACGAGGGCATCGTGGTGCGCGCTTCGGATCTCGACATTGCTACGGTCATGTCCATGGGCTTCCCCCCCTACCGGTGAGTGTGTGGTGACATTTCTTCCCTTCCTAGTGGTCAGTGAGAGACTGGCTCTCCTCCCTACAGGTGGTTGGACGAGTGTAGATATTCCCTCCCTTCGTCTTGGTGAGTGTGTAGGGCTGTACTGTTGTTGTAGGCATGCACCCCGATTCATTGTTTTGTGCATCCATGGTTTCTGCTACGAACCCCATTTTCCCAGTGGTGCTTTGTTATGTTTGAGTTCGATCCTGCAGTGCTCGTCTATATGCTGTCATGCTCAGCTTTTGTAATATTATTTTTCCTCCTATTGTTATTGTTCTTGCCCTTTCTGGCTTCCAGGGGTGGCCTGGTCTTCTGGGCTGATCTGGTTGGGGCAAAGTACATTGCGGATCGCCTCACCACATGATCACAGGCCTACGGAGGCTTCTTCAAGCCTTGCAACTACTTGCTTGAGCGAGCAGCTCGAGGCGTCAAGCTGGTGAGTGAAAACAGTCGCTGCATTGTTGGATTCATTGATGAAAGTCCTTATTTGTGATTTTCTTTCCTTTTTTCTTTGTCTTCTTTCTTTGCACTTTTATGGCGTATGGTTGGAATCATTATGCGCCTGGTTTCTGCATCTTGCAGGGAGCACCGAAGGGAGCGTCTTCAATGGCTAAGCTTTAAGTAATATGTTACAGGATGGTGGGCAAGCTATGTAGATGCTGCTGCTAGTGACTGATTGTTCAATGCTGATTGTATGCTCATTGTCCTCTGGTGTAGATTGGAGCTGAATAAGGTGATATACGTGGGTCAACGAAGGATGTACCTGGTGGAATTGTATGCTCTACAAATTCTCAGCATTGTAGAATAAATTCCTTGTTTAGGTGAAGGTTCACAAATCTGATCTGAGTGGAAAGGTGGTCGACTGACAGCATAATTCTTGTCGCTGACGGCCATACGAGTTTCGCAGCCGTCATGTGCGATTACTGTCCCACTATATGTCATCAGCGAACTGTCAACGAGTTCAATAGCACAAGAAAGAGTATCCAGCCCAGTCCCAAGGATTCATGTTGTCAGAAGTTGTGGTTCAGAAGTGTAACAAATGTACTTTTCTAGACGGTCCAGTACGTTACAGTGTGGTGATTCGCGTCTTCCACTTGCACAGCCCCCCCAACCAAACCCAGGGCAGAACTTGCAGCAATGGAAGCAGGCAAGCGTCCAGCCAATCGCGAAGTGGAAGGAGGCTCGCATCATGTGAATGTGTGGCTTGGTTGGTTGGTAGTGGTGAAGTGAAGAGAGAGGGGGAGGGGACAAGAAGCTTTTCCTACCTCTTCTCTTCTCCGTACCGAACCAGAACAGCAGAGTACACGTATGCTCTCTTCTCAGCCATAGGTCTTTCAGAAATAGTTTCCCCTCTTTTACGACTGGCCCCAGTGTTCCTCTTGTTGGTGTCGTAGACGCTGTTTGGGAAGGCATTATTCAGCAGTAGCAAAGAAACAGGCTGTTAGGGTTTCGGTTTGTAGGAAGTATCCTTGCTGACCTTACCCGTTTTACCCTTGGCACCACTTCTACTGTCCACTGTCTCGTGGCAAACTTGGTTACACTGCAAGGACGTTTTTGCAGTTGCGACTTCCCATACAGACGATTGATAGGATTCGAATGTTGTCGAGATTCGTTGTTAATTAGACTTCTTCCCCTTTCGCTCCATTAGGGTTAGCAGCAGCAGCATCAGCATGGCTCACTTCCAGGACCCGTGGGTCAGAGAGTTCGAGGATGCCTCCAGGATGGCGGATGACGTGGCAGGACTCATTCAGGAAAGAAACGACGCGATAAAATCTAAAGGAGATCCATCGCGCCTCGTCGCTGCAGCTCGCCGAAAGATCGCTATGCTTATGGCGAAATCGGACCGTCTAGAAACGGGACTTCGAGCTGCAGCGGAGAAATCGCAACTGTAAGTTTATTGGAAGAGGTATTACGTGACAGGTTATTTTTCTTGTAGACCGGGCGAGCAGCAGTTTTTGGCATTGAAAGACATAGCAGAAGATTGATGATAGTGACAGTCGACGCACGCGCGTGGTTGAATTGACAAGCTGCTAGCGGTCTGTCATAGTGAAACCGTTCTTGTCATAGTGAAACCGCTTCTTCCGCAGATTCTGCGGCTTGGTGATTCCTCCGAGACACACGGCGTGAGTTCCGACTTTCGTTAGTCTTAGCTGCTCTCTCTGTTTCTCCCTTTCTCTCGCTCTCTCTCTCCCCCAGCAACTCCACGGAAATTCGGCGGCGGGAAGACCTGCTTCTCGCTCTCCGCTTCAAGGCGAAGGAGATGGCAGCCGTGCTCACCTCCGCGCAATCAGCGGCTAACAGGTTCGTCGTCGCCTTGATCTAACCTGAAGATGCGTATTGCCCCCCTTTTCCTCCCCCCCTCCCCCCTTCTCCTCCCCCCCTTCCCCCTTCTCCTCCCCCCCTTCCCCCTTCTCCTCCCCCACTTCCCCCTTCTCCTCCCCCACTTCGCCCTTCTCCCCCCCCTCTTCCCCCTTCTCCTCCCCCGCTCCCGCCTTCTCCTCCAGCCCCCTCCTCCCCTCCCTTTTTTGTATTTCTGAGTTTTATTCTCTGCCATGACTTGCGAATTTCGGTAGCATGAGAAGCGGGGTTAAATTTCTTGCTCGTGTCACGTCCGCCTGTGTCTTGTCCTGCCTCTGTCGCGTGCTGCCTTTTATCTCTTTAGTTTTTGCCAGTCAGTCGTGCACAGGTCACAGAGGCAGCTGCCTGACAGGCCAGCTGATGACAGGGACGAACCCTCCTTTTCTTTCCCTCTTTTCCTTTCCTGTGCGGGTTGGCCTGGCTAGGCTGTGACAGGCTAGGCTATGACCGGCTAGGCTGTGACAGGCTAGGCTGTGACCGGCTAGGCTGTGAGGCTAGGCTGTGACAGGCTAGGCTCTGACAGGCGAGCGTTGTTGACAGACACATACCCTCCGTTTCTTCCCCTCTTTCCCCACCGTGCAGGTCAGCCCTGCTGGGCCGTGACGGGCGGTCGCTGGTGGCGGTGGAGACGGAGAGAACAGCCTCGCGAGACAACAAGGGGCTCGTGGCTCTGCAGCAAGAGATCATGCAAGGCATGTTGCCGAAGACTTGCCGTCATGTCGTCAGTTTTTTTCCAATCTCCTAGCCAAGGTGCTACTTCCTGGCTCGTGTCTCGATTGCATCCAGTCACGTGAAGCCTCCTTAGAGTCAACGGGAGTGGCCACTTTCTTTTTGTTAAAAGAACCTTCTCTATTTTTCATTATTCACTTGCTGTTTGGAGCAGAGCAAGACTCGGAGCTGGAGGAGCTGGAGTCCACGGTGGCAACCACCAAGCACATAGCGCTCACCATTAACGGCGAGCTGGACCTGCATCGACATCTGCTGGTATGTGCTTTGTGCTTGCCGATAGTGTAATGAGATGTCTCGTCACGAGCGGTGGCAACCACCAAGCACATAGCGCTCACAATTAACGGCGAGCTGGACCTGCATCGACACCTGCTGGCATGTGCTTTCTCTTTACATTGTCGTCTCGTTGCTACCATTCGCACTGTATGACTGACGCATCACCGTGATACCGTTGTGAGCATTTAAGTGAGCCTTTGCTGCAGCAGAATCAGCTATGCTGACTTGTTGCGGTTCTATTGGCTGAAGCTGTGGCTGCACTTTCAATGACTGAAGCCTTTTCCACGTGTTTGTGTTTGAAATGGCTTTGCTGCCGGTGCACGTGTGCAGGATGATTTGGATGACAACATTCAGTCAACAAATGCTCGTGTACAGGTGGGCTGCTCGTTTTGCTTCTATCACACCCTCTACCCTCCTGGTCCCTCTTCCTATCTTTCTCTTCTTTCCCTCCCTTCCTCCTTCCCTTGTCGTTTGACGCTTTTGCGGCTTTCCTTTTCTCTCTTCCACAATTCAGTTAAAGACTGGGACACATATGTCGTGTTTCAATGCCACACTCTCTCCCTGATTGACACTCTACAGCTGGCTAAGAAGAAGATGTCAATATTCATGCGCCGATCGGACAACACATGCAACATGCTGCTCGTCATGCTAGTAGCTGCAGGGCTGGTATTCGTTGCACTTGTAGTGTATTCGATTCTCAAGATTGTTTTGTGACATCAGATTACAATGCAGACACATTGTATTTCTGAGTCCTGTACAGCTGATTATGCTCTGCCATTGCTAAAAATAAAGAAATGGACTCAGATGCTGTGGTCTGGTCAGTGCTATTTAACCAGAATTTTATCTTCTGCTGTGCAGTGAACAACCGTGCTATTTGCCCCGTCCGTCTCGTGTGCCTCGGTCAACCGTTTCTTCTTGTTTCCCGTGGCATGTATGTGGACGAAATCAACAACTCTGCCACGTCGCTAATCTGTAATTTGCAAAATCGAAATGCCGGTTGTATCCTAACTTTCAGCTGCCTGTACAGTAAAAGATTCTCTCCCTGCGACAGCGGAAGGAGTAGTCTCGAGGTTTATTGCGGAAAATAGTGACAGGAGCATCACGGAAGAAAGTTGGGGGAAGTGGGAAGAGAAAAGGAAAAGGAATTATGGAGGGAAGGAACACACGCGGTAGGAAAGCTGAGCGGGTTTGATTGGTGGAGGAAGTCAATGGAACTCGTCGTCTACTGTACATGAACCTGTACCGTGGAAAGGGAAGCTTTCACGGAGCAGGAACTTGGTACGCCTAGACCTCGCCAACTTCACTAGGGCCAATTTCACCCCCCTGTGTAAACTTTTATGGTTTACCCGATGCCGAAGAGTTGTTTCAAAGACATTTGTTTTTAAAGGGGGAACTAATGGTAGTATATGCGCGCTCATATTGGTTGTTGGGCAACCCTTTATCGCCTAAATATATGGTCGTGAATTATATGACCGTGCGTGATTGGACGCGCATTGCCAAAAAGGGCAAGAAGCATATAATCGACCAATCGTGCGCGGTCAATAATATGTTCGTGCATTTATGCTCTGGCGTTGCAGTTTATGATCGCTGATGTAATTGCCCGCGCGCTCATTGGTCGCGCATTGGGCCGAAAATGACCGCGCATCTACTGTTGTGCGAACGAGGAATTTCGGGGGTACGAACCCTTGTAGGGTTATGTGCCAGGGAAAAAAAACACCTCGAAAATGCCCTGGCATGGCCACTCGAGCAATTATCACGGAATTGGATGGCCACTCGAGCAATTCGGGGACACGTGGGCAAGAGCGAATCACCAAACAAGGCACTGGAGCAATTCTCTCCTGTACCGCACTTTAACAGTTCGTTCAATTGCGCTCCGCTTTGCAGTGTGCTGCACTCGTCGCTCCAGCCCCTCATTCCTATCACATCACATCGCATGTCCTCGCGGGTGTCAATAACTCTCTCCTTATAATTGCGTCTTCCTACTGGTCGCATCTCATCAGCTGGTCCATTCTCTTGGCCACAGCTCCACTCTCCCGATCACAGGCTACGTGGAACCCTAAATTATTCATACAGCCTTTCACGCACACGATCTTCCTGGTCTCTCGTTATAACCTAATTCAACGACATCTAGATTCGTTTGCTTTAATCATATCAATATTATAGTAAAATGGCGAACGCAGCGGCTGAGTGTGAGGGCGTGCCGATAACTCTCCCCAATGCCGCCCATAATCGCCAGAAGCTTCACAACTCCTTCCATCCGCAAGTCGCGGCCAGCCCGCAAGTCATAGGTTTCACCCCGCGCTTCGAGGTCGGCGCGCAGCTCGGTGAAGGCTCCTACGGCGTCGTTAACGTTTGTCACGAGAAAGCCGTGTTGACACGTCAGCTGTCACGGCAACCTAGCTACGGCGCAAGCAGGCTGCATCTTCATCCGGGCGCCGCCGCCGCCGTCGCCGCAGTTGATGGAACTGCCGCGGCTGCCGGAAACGGCGCCGCGAAGGGCGCCGCGGATGGCGGAGGAGGCGGCGACAGCGACGAGGAGAACGGGGTCGAGCGACCGGAGATTGTGGCGAGCGTGGAGCGGGTTGAAGCGACCGAGGCGGCGCTTCTTGCGGCGCGAATCGCGGCGGAAGACGTGGCGGGAGACGCGGAAGGGAAACAACCACCACTTCCGGCGAAGACCGCGCCGGAACCGCCAGCCGCGGGAAAGATGTACGCGTGTAAGACGGTGGATAAGATTCTCAACGTGGAAGGCGGCGCGGCGACTCAGAAGCGGTTGTCTGCTCGCGATATAGAGGTGCGCGTTAGCGCGCTCAAGCACGAGATTAAGGTGCTCAAACACGTGGGTTATCATCCGAACATTGTGAAAGTTGTCGGAGTGTACAATAACGAGAAACGGTTGCGACTCGTTATGGAGCTGTGCGACGCGGGAGATCTGCTGGGGCTTCTAACGAATCCTCCCAAGAAACCGCAGGCGGAAGTTAATAACGGGGATAACGGTGCGAGTAAAGAGGGTGATTCTAACAAAGGAGCAGCAGGCAACGAGACCAAGCCTGAAGAGACCCGAGGGAAACCTTTCACCAAGATTTCGCAATTTTTCAAAGGGCTGGCCAAGGGGACTACCGACCCAAAAACGGGGCTAACAGCAGGGGCTGCTAAGAACGGGGACAACAGCAGCAGCAGTGGCAGTGCACAGCCCGAAAAAATGCTACAAACGGGGCTGTCGGAACGGCAGACGGCTCTGATGTTCCGGCAGCTGGTAAAGGCTGTGGAGCACTGCCACTCGCGGCAGGTGATTCACCGTGACATCAAACTGGAAAACGTTCTGCTCAACCACTGCTGTTGCTGCAAATGCAAGCCTGCTGGCTCAGACGGAGGAGCACAGGAGAATGGAAACCAGCAGCAGCAGCAGCAAGGCGAGCCGTCTACCTGTTCGGGTTACGTCGTTAAGCTCGCGGATTTCGGCCTGGCGAAGCTGCTGCAGCCAACACAAGCCATGGCGAACGGCAACAAGGGCAGTCAGCTGTACAAGGCACCTGAGGTGGCGCAGAGCCGGTGGTATACCACCCAGGCGGACATGTGGTCTCTCGGCGTGGTGCTGTACGCTTTGCTAAGTGCGAGGTTTCCGCCGAGGGATGCCCAGGGGATGGTGGCGTGGGAAGCGGTTTCGGATCAGAGGTTGTTGTTTAAAGGGGGGAGCTGGAAGGAGGTGAGTGAGGAGGCGAAGGCGCTAGTGGGTGTGCTGCTGTCTTGGGATCCAAAGGGGAGGTTGGATTGTGGCGAGGTGTTCAATCACCCATGGCTGGTGCAGCACTGCAGATGAGAAAGAGGAGAGGAGCGAGGGGAGATTGGTTGGAGTGGGAAGGAGCAGCGGCTGTATTGTGGCGAGGTGTTTAACCACCCGTGGCTCGCGCAGCACTGTCGATGAGGGGGGAGAGGATGAGGGATGAGGCAATGTGGAGGAGAGAATGATGCAACAGGTGTAGAGGGTTAGATAGGCAGCTGCCTCACTTCACTTCATTTGCCTGCTGTGTCGTCTCTTCCTTCTCCCTGGAACCTTGAACAATCAGTACTGTGGTGAGTGCTGCAAATAGCACTTGCCTTTCTTGATTTATACCTGATGTTTTTATTAATTTTGAAGTGCACTGCATTACCGAACAAGTATGCTAGTAGTGTGACATAAACGACCCCGCTATACAATGAATAAATCCACCATGGGTGATGGTCTAGATTGAGAACAGGCCAGTGTTCACTGCATGCAGCCTGGTTGGGGAAGAGTAGAGACAGCTGGAGTGGGGGGGCTGAGTCAGGAAAGAGACAGGAGTGAGCATTGCATTGCCAGTACACTGCAGAATTCTCAAGAGCTGGACTGGGGGGTTGCTAGCTTTGCCGAAGGTCTGCTTATGTGCTGCACAACGGTAGAGGCTTGGAGCAGACAGGGAGGACATGGAGGAACAGATGGAGCCGCCGTAGGGTGCAGCAGTCAGAGGGCTGCGGGGTGGGGTCAGCGACATTGAGATTTCTCAAAAACCAGCTTGGAGCAGACGAGGAGGACATGGAGAATCAGATGGAGCCGCAGAGTGCAGCAGGCAGAGGGCTGGGGGGGTGCTGGGGCCGGCACTTTTTAGGCGCCTTTTTAGACGGAAGTAGCCAGACGGAAGCAGCACGGGAGGATCAGGCGGGCTCTATGACGAGACTCCAGAGCCCCGTGAAGCTTAGCCTTGAGAATCGATTGCCTTGCGAGGGTATTGGGAGTTGAGAGTCTTAAAAGCAGCAGCAACGGTGGTTCAGACAGGCTCCGTGACGAGACGAGACACCAGAGCCATGTCTATTTTGTAGGAACCTTAAAATTCAGAGCGCCAGCTTGAGAATCATAAGATTGAGACTCCACAGCCTTGCGAAGCTGCACTTGAGCATCAGGTGTGGGGAGTGGGGAGTGACGGGCAGGGAGTGGGGGAGTAGGGAAAAGAAGTGGGAAAAATGCTTGTTTTGGGGGACTCGCAAATAGCTTAGGGAAGGTGGAGAGAAAGTGGAGAGTGCGGAGAGAGAGGAGGCACACAAACGTACACTTACCTCTTCAAATACTCCTCTTTGAGTTCTCGCTAGTTAATTTGTCAAGCTTTCGCCCCAAGAGCTCTGAGAAGCTCAGCCTGAGCTTCGGGGCAGAAGGCAGATGCGCTGCGGCGAGCACAGGGCAGGCAGAAGCGCTGCGAGAAGAAGAAGCTGCAGGCAGGCGAGCAGCACACAGGGGCGCGGCAGAGGGGAGAGAGGAGAGAGAGGAGGGAGAGGAGAGAGAGGAGGGAGAGGAAAGAGAGGAGAGAGAGGAGAAAGGGGACAGAGGAGGCAGACTTTCTCTTACCTCTTTGAATACCCGCTCCTTTATTCGTCAAGCTTTCGTGCCAAGCGCTTTGAGCAGCTCTGCCTGAGCCTCGGGGCAGAAGGCAGACGCGTTGCGGCGAGCGCAGGGCAGGCAGAAGCGCTGCGAGAAGAAGAAGCTGCAGGCAGGCGAGCAGCACACGGAGGCGCGGCAGATGGAGCAGGCAGATCCGAGGAAGAACGCGCGACTTGGATGGGACGAGCCACACCCGAATGGATCCCGGCAGATGTAGCCGTCCTCGAGAAACCTGGCGGGGGTATCACCAATGATCATTACCAGGAACGGACATTGAGCCAGAGGCAGAGGCGGAGTCAGGAAATAAGACAGGAACAAACATTGAGCCGCACTCGAATGGATCCCGGCAGATGTAGCCGTCCTCGAGGAACCTGGTGTCACCGGGATGAGTATCACCACACCAGGAACGGAGGTTCGTACCAAGCCAAGAATGAAGGTTAGGATTTAGGACATAAAGCAGGCAGATGTAGCCGTCCTCGAGGAACCTGGTATCAGCAGGAAAGGGCATCACCGGGAACGGAAGTTACAAGTAAGCAGCGCACGCATTGAGAACACTTACGCGATCTGCGGTGCGAATGGCGGCCGCCGGCCCAGGTAGTCGTAACGCGCTTCGAGTTTGCACAGCGTGCACGTGAAGATGGTTTCGCGGGACTTTTCGACCGTCGTTCGGTCCACATCAGAAGATTCCATGATCGCAGTCCGTACAAAGAAACGGGACCCGTGCGAAGAGGCGGAGCGGGAACCAAACGAAGAACAAAAGCAGCTGCAATGAGCACTCGTTCACATCGAGATGCTCCAACTGGGTCTTGCGAGGATCGCTTTCTCCAAATCCCTATCTACCACGACCAAGTCGATCGCCATGGCGTCATCCGCTCTCTCCAACGCTCACGCGTGTCCGAGCATTTCCGCTCCATAACGAGATTGAAAAAAACAAGCAGAAGCTAAGGTCCTTGTACACGTTTCCAGCAAAATCGTTAACCCCTTTAAACAAGATTTGATGATTTGCTCATGTGTAAAGTTTGTTTCAGAACTCGACTCTTATTAGAACAGTTCATTCAGATACGCAGCTCCGCTATCGCCACTAGATTTGGGATGTTTTTTTCACTAAATTCACTAGCTTCGGCAAGCTGGCAACAGAAATGAGCTTCTTTGCCACGCTGGAAGTCAAGCCGCTCATCAAAATTCCATTCACGCTACCCAGGGCAGGCATCACGCTATGATTGGCTAATGGCCCATTGACTGTCTCGTCAGCAAAGCCAGCACTTTCAGTTCTTCCAAATAGATTTGTAACCGTACGTGAGAGCTTTGAAAACAACTGAACCGCGCAAATCACAATCACACAAGACCCGCAAATTTTGCTACTCTGTGCTGTACAAACCGAGCCGTGATGCTGTCCCGTTGAGTGGAGCACGGCAGCAGCCAGGGCACTGGGGGCCAAGACACAATCCTGCCCAACCATGGCTCGTTCTGGGCCACGGGGCAGAACGAAAGCAAAGAACTCAACTGACGTCGTGCCGCGTCTCTTGTTTCATTTCAAATTCCTCCAACGCTCTCTGCTTCCACCAACACCCGTCTCACACTTGTCAAGTTGGAAACAGACACTAGGTTTCCACTCCCACGGCTTCGAGTTCTTTCCAGTTCCTATTGACGAAACTCGTCTCGTCTTCGCCGACGTGGATTCCATATCGCGCCCTACCTGCTATCATCGTCCCTGATGGTTCTTTCACGATCCTGTCTCAACTCGAAATAGCTTTTCCGTAGATTCTTTTCTGCTATGCGGAAACGAACACCGGAGCTCTGCTTTCGTCATTGCTTCTCAAGCGCATTTCTTGGTCTTGAAGCTGTTCTGCCAGAACAGACTATCGCCAGTCCTACGTAGCGTTGCAATAGATTCGACGGAGAAAACAAGGGCGGTAAAATTCTACTAATTATTGTTTCGCAATAGATGTAATATCGAACGTCTCTAGGCTTCATCAAACATGGCGGCACCTGGAGCGATAATCATTACTAGAGCTCTTCTGCTCTCCACCGCACTCCTTTCCACGATTACCACTGGCGATACTACTATTACCAGCACCTTTGGTCGTTCGAATTCGATTCCTAGTACCAGCTACGTTGAGATATTTTCAAAGGCCTTCTCTAGACGTTTTCCTTACGGAGCCAGCGGCAGCGGAACACCTGATCTCCCTCTCGGTTCGTCACCCGTCCCGACAGCTATAGTAACTGACACCGCTGCAATAACACGTCCTAAATCGAATAAAATCGGATATCGTCTTCCGCATCGCATGGCTGGCGCTCGAATCAGAATCACAGACAACCCGCAAGCAGAAAATCCTCAAGATTTTGTCGAAAAACACCCCACTTCAGCCAGCAAAGACGAGCCGCCAACTTCCAAGTTAACTTTGCCTCGACCTACTCCGCATGCACCACTTCCGCCACCGATGACGCTGTTGGGAGGTCCGCGCAGGGGTTACGTGCCTGTTAGGAGGCGGAATCCCAGCGGCGGTCTCCAATCGAGTCGCCAGATTAGCCCGAGTGACGGCACCCGCCACCGTCAACTGCGCGATCGCGACAGGCAGGCTGAGGAGGAGGATGGCGAGGCTGGCATGACCGAAGCTGGAGTGACCGAGGCTGGGCAATCCAAAACAAGCCCCGACCTGTACTATAACGGAGGGCCTGTTATCGCGGATCCGGTCGTCTACCTCATCTACTACGGCACGTGGCCTGAGAATTCCGGAGCTGCCATTATCGATAATTTCGTGCAGTCGCTGGGAGGGAACGCGAGCAGGCAGGGAGGGCCGAGGGGTGAGAGCAGCGTGAGCGGCTGGTGGGCGATCACCACGCATTACTTTATGACACGGGCTGACCGCAAGCTGGCGTACGTCACTCCTAAGGTGGGTGACTTCTTGTGACTCCTAAGGAGGTGGGGAAGAGGGTACCTTCTCCCCCCCATTCTCCCCTCCTTCCCCCTTTACTTTCCCTCAACCCCATGCATGTCTTCGTGCAATTCCCATCTGTCAGCAGCACCATGCGTCGCCCTCGACATCCATACTCCATTCCTAGCTCATCCCGATTTCATTTCCCTCCTCCCCTCCATCCATACCCGTCTTTCCCTCCATCCATCCCGTTTCCTCCCTCCGAACCACTCTGCAGGTTCGGTTTGGAGGTTCGGTAGTGGATCAGGGCTCCATCGGCCATTCCTTCTCCGACACCGAGATTGCCAGGAGTGAGTCGTGTTGACTTCTATCTAAGTCGAAGCATTGAGAAAGCTTGGAGTGTGTTGCCGATCAGCCCTCCTCTGCCAACGCCTGTTTTCCCTCCGCTCTGCCTTTCCTCCTCCCCTCTGCATTCCTCCTCCGCTCTGCCTTCCCTCCACCGCTCTGCCTTCCCTGCTCGTCCTGCTGCAGACTCCACATCAAGCACCAAGAACGCTTGAAGAGTGTTGCCGATCAGCCCTCCTCTGACAACGCCCTGTTTTCCCTCCGTCCTGCCTTCCCTCCTCCGCTCTCCCTTCCTTCCTCGTCCTGCTGCAGACTCCGCATCAAAATCACCACATTCCCTGCGTCCCCTCCGGCCCAAGTGCCTTCGCCCCTCCATTTCAGTCCCCCCCCCCCCCGTCGTTACCATAGTTTTTCCCCATCGTCTCCTCCCCTCCTCTCCTCCCCCGTCTTCCTCTGGTCGTTAACCGCAATGTGGGCACGGCACGACCGACCAACCGGCTGCCGCACAACCCAATCGCTGCCACCAGAGACCCAATCGAAGGAGAAGGGTATGCGATTGGGTAGTACAGCTCCAGAGCTTCAAAACCTTCCCCTTCGTCTTCCCGACCCCGTTCCCCCGTCCCCCTTTCCCCCGCACTCCAGTTGTCGATCGCAACGTGGGCAAGGCCAACTGTCTGCCGTCCGATCCAAGGGGGGCCTACATCGTGCTCACGAGTGTTGACGTGCCCTCAACTTCACATGCCTTCTCACCCCCAACCTCCAGTTGTAGACCACAACGTGGGCAAGGCCAACAGATTGCAGTCCTCGTGTCTCCTCTGCTCGCCTCCGCATGCCCTGCCTTCACTCGTTTCCCGGTCTCTCTTCTTCCCCTTCCCTCCCCCTCCCCCACCCCCCCCAACCTCCAGTTGTCGATCGCAACGTGGGCAAGGCCAACCGGCTGCCGTCCGATCCGAACGGGATCTACATCGTGGTCACGAGTGCTGACGTGGATGTGTGGGAGTTCAGCCGCTGCAGCTATTGCGGGTGGCATGCACAGATGATGGACATGCGCACTGGCAGCCCCATAGTGTATGCATTTGTGGGGCACCACTCGCTGTGCTGCCAGTACAGCAAGTAAGTGTACCATTGCACTGTGCTCGTATTGCCAGTGAGTCACCACTCGCTGTGTGGCACCATTCCCTGTCTTGACAGTGCGGCTTATAAAGAGGACAGATGATGGGCATGCACACGGGCAGCCCCGTAGCATGCGCGCTCGCCGGCCACCACTCCTTCTGCTGTCCGTGCATGCAGCTCCTCCCCCAACGGGCTGCCAGCCATTGGGTTTTGAGACGTCTAAGAACTCAAAACTTTTGAGACGACTCAGACCTCAAAACTTGAGATGTCTCAGAACTGCCCGTTCATTCAGCTCCTCCCCCAACGGGCTGCCAGCCAGCCAGCCATGGACAGCATGGCGTGCAGAACAGCATCGGAACACCATGGTGATAGTTGCAAACCTTTTGAGTCGACTCAAAAGTGGGCTTCCCAAATATTGGTGGTCCCAAATATCGGGTAACACCATGGTGATAGTTGTGAACCCGTGGGCTTCCCAACTATCACCACTAAAGCTGCTGATGCTGACCCTTTCCTTTCCTCCCTGCCCACCACCATGCTCCTCCCCCTCCACCCCCATTCCCGCCTGGCAGCTCCTCCTTCAACGGGCTACCAGCCATAGACAGCATGGCGAGCACCATCGCTCATGAAATCACTGAAGCTGCTGACTGGGTGACGCCTCCTGCCTGCTAGACCCCCCTGCCCACTCCCATGTCCTCCTCCCTCCCACCTCCCATCCTCCACTTGCAGCTCCTCGGGCTACCAGCCATATACAGCATGGCGAGCACTATCGCCCACGAGATTACAGAGGTCGCCACCGACCCAGACATGGGTTCTCCCAACCACTGCCACTAAAACTACTTCCCATCCCGCCACCCCGCCCATCTCCCCATTCCCATTGGCAGCTCCTCCCCCAACGGACTACCAGCCATAGACAGCATGGTGAGCACCATTGCCCACGAAATCACCGAGGCTGCTGCTGACCCCTCCTGCCTGCTTAACCCTCGCATTTCCCTGCCACCCCCCCTGTCCCTCAAATCCCACCCCATCCCACCCTGGCCGCTCCTCCCCTACCGGGCTGCCAGCCATAGACAGCATGGTGAGCACCATCGCCCATGAGACGACAGAGGCCACCACCGAGTACACTGGGCTGGGCTCTCCCCGCGACCACCACCACTGAACCTCTACCCATTTCCTTCCCCGTTCCCCATCCCCATCACCCTGGCAGCTCCTCCCCCAACGGCATGCCAGCAATAGACAGCATGGTGAGCACCATCGCCCACGAGATCACTGAAGCCACCACCGATCCGGACATTTCCTCGGGCTGGTTCGACGCTTCCGGGCAGGAAAACTCCGACAAGTGCGGCTCCTTCTACGGGCAGCCGGAAGAAATAAAACGCGCCAGCGGCCCCAGCAGCAGCACCAGCGGCGGCAGCAGCAGTGGTACCAGCAGCAGCAGCGGTAGCACAACCAGCAGCAGCAGCCGCCACAGGGAGAACGCGTTTTTCAAATCCAACTTTGCAGCCCCTCAGAGCGATGAGTACGAGTACGAGTATAACATGGTTGGTAACCACGGCATGCGTTACATGGTGGAGGGCAACTGGGATATACTCACACGCATGTGCCAGATCCAAGGAAAGCCTCACGACCCTAGGTCCACCGAACCTGAACGGCTGGCTCCGAACCAGGGCTTGGCTCCGAACCAGGATTTGGTTGGAGGTTCGACAGAAGGCGGATGGAGAGCGTCGTTTTTAAGTGATTTCGCCGCTACAGGTTCCGCAGCCCTTAGTTCTGCTGCTCCAGGCTCGGAATATATTGTCATCCCTCCTGACGATGGCGACAGCATCGGATCCCTGCCCCCTCCCAGCTCTGCCGCCCCAAGCTCAGCCGCCCCAAGCTCTGCTGCCCCAAGCTCTGCCGCTCCAAGCTCCGCTGCTCCAAGCTCTGCTGCCCCAAGCTCTGCCGCCCCAAGCTCCGCTGCTCCAAGCTCTGCCGCCCCGAGCTCTGCCGCCCCAAGCTCTGCTGCCCCTAGTTCGGAGTATGGCCCAGGTTCGGAATATGCCCCAGGCTCGGAGTATGGCCCAGGTTCGGAGTACGCCCCAGGCTCGGAGTATGTGTACTACCCACCTGGATCTGAAGGCGAGATTGGCTCATTGGCTTCTCCCAGCTACGCCGCCCCTAGTTCCGCCGCCCCTAGTTCCGCTGCCCCTAGTTCCGCCACCCCTAGTTTTGCCGCCCCTAGTTCTGCCGCCCCTAGTTCTGCAGCCCCTAGTTCCGCCGTCCCTAGTTTCGCCGCCCCTAGTTCTGCCGCCCCTAGTTCTGCCGCCCCTAGTATCTCCGCCCCTAGTTCCGCCGCCCCTAGTTCCGCCGCCCCTAGTTCCGCTGCCCCTAGTTCCGCCGCCCCTAGTTCTGCCACCCCTAGTTCCGCCGCCCCTAGTTCCGCCGTCCCTAGTTCTGCAGCCCCTAGTTTCGCCGCTCCTAGTTTCGCCGCCCCAAGTTCCGCCGCTCCTAGCTCCGCCGCCCCTAGTTCCGCGGCCCCTAGTTCCGCCGCCCCTAGTTCCGCGGCCCCTAGTTCCGCGGCCCCTAGTTCCGCCGCCCCTAGTTCTGCCGCACCTAGTTCTGCTCTTCCAAGCTCTTCCCCTCCCAGCAATGCTGCCCCCAGTTCTGCTGCTCCCAGTTCAAACAGGGCACCTGGCTCGGAAAATGCACCAGGCTCGGAAGTTGCACCGGGTTCAGATGCAGCACCTGGCTCGGAAACAGCGCAAGGTTCGGAATTGGCCCCTGGTTCGGAAGCAGCTCCTAATTCGCAGGTTGCTCCAGGTTCGAACGGTGCTCCGGGATCAACTAATGCACCAGCCTCAGAAAATGCTCCAGGCTCTGAAAATGCTCCAGGCTCGGAAAATGCTCCAGGCTCGGAAGAGGCTCCAGGCTCGGAAGAGGCTCCAGGCTCGGAATATGCTCCAGGCTCAGAAGATGCTCCAGGCTCGGAGAACGCTCCAGGTTCAGAAAATGCTCCAGTCTCGGAAGAAGCTCCGGGTTCAGAGAATGCTCCAGGCTCGGAAGAAGCTCCAGGCTCAGAGAATGCTCCAGGCTCGGAAGAGTCTCCAGGCTCGGAAGGATCTCCAGGTTCAGAGAATGCTCCAGGCTCAGAAGATGCTCCAGGTTCAGAGAAAGCTCCAGGCTCAGAAGATGCTCCAGGTTCAGAGAATGCTCCAGGCTCAGAAGATGCTCCAGGTTCAGAGAATGCCCCAGGCTCAGAAGAAGCTCCAGGTTCAGAAAATGCTCCAGGCTCGGAAGATGCTCCAGGTTCGGAGTACGCTCCAGGCTCGGAATATGCTCCAGGTTCGGAGTACACTCCAGGCTCAGAAGATGACCCTTATGCTCCAGGGTCGGAAGGTGCTCCAGGTTCAGAAGCTGCTCCAGGCTCGGAATATGCTCCTGCTCCAGGCTCGGATTATGCTCCTGCTCCTGGCTCCGAGTATGCTCCTGGCTCGGAGTATGTTCCACCTATTGAAGACCTCCCACCTGATTTGGAGCCTGCTCCAAGCTCCGAGGATGGACCTGGTTCAGAATATTATCCAGGTGGATCAGATTCATTGAGTTACGCACCTGGATTCGGAGATTCTTCAGGTGGATTGGATTCAGGGAGTAACGCACCTGGGTTCGGAGACTATTCAGATGGATCGGATTCAGGTAGTTACGCACCTGATTTTGGAGATTTCGCGAGTGGATTAGATGCAGGGAGCAATGCACCTGCATTCAGAGATTATTCGGGTAATCTGGATTCAGGAAGCAGCGCACCAGAATTTGGAGATTATTCAGGTGGATCGGATTTAGATAGCTACGCGCCTGGAGTGGGAGAATATGCGGGTGAGAGTCTTTGAAATCTAGGCAGCCGAGACCTGATGAGCTTTCGGAACCACTCTTTCATTACTAAGAGAATAAGGACGGATTCACGTCTTTGCACTCGATAGCTTCCTGCATTTCAGCTCTTATATCACATGCGGTGTTGTTCTGATATGGCTATGGATGGCGGCATATGGTTCTGCTACTAAGAATCTGCTCACAGCGTTCCTAGCATAGTGACAGCTGTGGAAAATACTGTGGGTGGGATGTGATGTGAACAACCAACAGGCTCAGTTTTCTTCCCTGAACCCTACCCAACCGTTCTTAAATGTGCGGAAACACAGTGATACGAAGCATTTTCCCTAACCTCAGTGAATCAAAACTGGAAGTGTCATGTCTATGTTCAAGGGGAAATGAGGAGTTACCGAAGTCCAGAATATTTAATGTTTATTTATATAGTCACCAAGAGTTAAATGTTTGAGGTGTTCATATTGGCTTCACACGGCCTCGTAGTGAGTACAATAATGGAACCAGCCAGTGACCTTGGACGTGCGCGCTTCGTGAAGTGCAGCTTCCTTCCCATAAGATTTTCGTGACCTCGAGTTACTTTCTCCTTCACTGTCTTGTTCGCGACATTCGCCTCAAACCACCAAATGGCGAACTTTTGCGACAAGCACAGCACACCCCTACCCGAATAGTTGGTGAGGGGGGGGGCAAGCAGCATTTTCTCCCATCCCCAACAAAAATGGCGCGAAAACGGGCTGTGTGATCCCCTGTGGAAATGGCACCGCCCAGGGCTCCTCCAACCAACATCGTGTATTCGTAGGTCAAGCTCTTGAGAGCAAGAGAGAGGAGAGGGGGAAGTGAGCACTGAGCAGAGGCAAAAGCATGTAACACCAGCTGTGCTTGCGCGAATTGGAGTTAGGTCGAATCGAGTTGAGTCTCGAAGTTAGGTCAAGTTATAGTCTGGTGTCCAGGACTACGGCCATAGAGTTGAATAGCGCCCAGCTACTTCTGAAAGAGCATTTCCCGGACTGTTTATTCACACGCATTGTTATCCATGCACGAATGCTAGCCCAATGCGCATTTGCGACAATGGTAACATGACTAGCATTATCGCAAGGTCTAACAGTCTCGCGCCAATGTCCGTCTAGCTTTTAGCTCAATACACCATTTCGCATATTTTTTTATCGCGACTAACAGAAATGGCCCACAGGTTTGGCTCAAGTCGTTTAGAGAGGCGAAACAGTATCGCGGACGACTCGGACCCATGCGCGGGCGACGGCAACGGGCAGGGGCGCTACGGCCAGGGGGAAGTCGGCTGGTGCGGCTCGCTCTTTTCGCGCGCACCCAAGCGCGGCGGACCCGCGGGCCGCTTGCGCGGGTTCACATGGGACCCGTGGCGGAATGATTCGGGGAGCGGCGGTGGCGGCGGAGGCGGAGGCGGAAGTAGTGGCTGGGGATGGGGAAGCGGAGGCGATGGCAACATGTCACCGCGCTCTCCGCGCACTCCCCGCACTCCGCGCTCCCCGCGCGCGCCGATAACCCCTCGCAGACGCCGGCACGATGGCAGTTACCGACCCGGCACGCCGTCCCATCGTCCTGGCTCTCCTTATAAGAACGCGCCGCCATATTTCCTCGGCGGGCAACCCCTCGCCTCCGTGGCCGCTTCTGGGTCATACGATCCTGCTAACGGGGGATCGCTTCCCGACGGAAACAGCGGCGGGTTTTGGGGAGGTGGTCCGGCGCTGAGCGCGTCCCGGCGAGCGGGGCGGCAGCAGGGAGGCGGCAGAGACGGCGGCAAGGGCGGGGCAGGGGGTTTCCTGGTGATGAGCGATTGGCTGACGTGTTCGTTACAGTCCCTGCTACAATCGCGTATGGAGCAGCTGCATGCGTCGGAACAGGTGAGCCGGCGGCAGCTGATGGCGGAAACTGCGGAGATGGTTCTCAATGTGCTCGACGCGCGTTCCTCAGACGATGCGCTCGCGCATCGCTCCGAAGTCTCCGCGCTGCGCCGCCTCCAACGGGAGTCGTTCAGCGACCTATTGCACCTTCGCGACCGGCTCACGCGGCTCGAGCTCCTCGCGGACGAGTTCTCCCTCGGCCAGCACCGCGTCGCGCCCGCCGCGTTCCTCGCCGCAAACTCCGGCCGCACCGAGGTCTCGGGCCGCATCACCATCGGGTCCGCGCTCGTCCCAACAGGCGGCCTCCGCTCGCACCGCTCCCGAGCCGCGATGGAAGCGGCGGGACTGCGCTCCGGCGTGCAGATGGCTTTAAATCTCGCGTCCCTCTGCCGGTCGTCGGACCGCCTTAGTACCGTTCTAGGAGTCGGGCCGCCGGACCCGCTAGGCCCGGCATTAGCGCTAGGCGGCCCGGTGGTGCTGCAGAAGGCGGTGTATCGGGCGCAGGTGGCGGAAGGGTTGGCGGTGACCGCCGCGCCGATGGGCGCAAGCGGAGCGGACCTGGTGGGGGAAGGCTCCGTGGGGGCGGGAGTGCGCGGAGATAGTGCATCGGCTCAGGTAAGCTGACTAGCACGCACCTACGTGTTTCTGATTTCTATCCGTTATCGGCTTTGACATCCTCGTCTCTCTTCCTTGTTCCGTTATCCTTGTCTAAATCAAGCCTCTTTTTTTCCCTGTTCTTCCCGCTCCTCCCTGTCTTCCTATTGGTCGCATATCCGAAGCAGCCACGTGGCCTCACCACGTTTAGCAGCGGCACGATCCCGCTCCTCCAATCCATCCGCGGGTCAGCCCTCGCGGTAACCGTCGACACGCCCGTCCCCGCGCTTTCCCCCTTCCTGCCCGCGGTCTCCCGCGCTCTTTCCGCCATTCCGCGCGCGCTTCCTCCATCCATCGCCCGCGCCCTGGGCCTCCGCTCCTCGCGCCAATCCCCGTACACCCCCCTCCGCCCCTCCTCCTCCCGCTCCGCTTCCGCGGATCCGCCCGCGCTGTCGTTTACTGCGGGAAAGCTAGTCGCGGGGTGGGGGGTTCCGCTGGAAGATCCTTCCGCGCTCGCCGCCGCCGCGGCGGATACTGCGCTCTGCACCTCCGCCATGGGGCATCTTGCGCTCCGCTTTTCCCCCACTCTGCGCGTTTCCGCCGCCGCCGCGTCGCACTCGTGGCCCGCGCCGCCCGCGCCGTCCTTCCCCGGACTGCACTGGTCAGAAATGGGTCCCCTGGTGCTTCCGCGACTGGGGGGAATCTTCCGCAGCCCGCACCCGCGCGGCGGGGGCGCGAGGGGGGGAATGCAGGTGGTGGCGGAAGCGGGGTCGACAACAGAAGGGGGAGCGATGGGCGGAAGATTCGGGGGAAGCGGTTTGGGCGCGGAGTCCCCGCGGAGTTGCGCCAGTGGGGGAGTGGATAGAATAGTAGTGGAAAGTATGAGGGCCGGGGGCGGGGGTGGAAGCGGAGGTATGGGTGGTATAGGGGGAAGCGGGAACGTGCTGGAGGGCGCAGGTGACAGTATTGATGCCACGAGCGCATGGCTGATGGACATGGGTGACTATAACGA
Organism: Closterium sp. Naga37s-1; assembly: GCA_947471745.1. Classification (NCBI taxonomy): domain Eukaryota; kingdom Viridiplantae; phylum Streptophyta; class Zygnematophyceae; order Desmidiales; family Closteriaceae; genus Closterium; species Closterium sp. Naga37s-1. Next base: position 25,581 of record CANJKZ010000799.1, on the reverse strand, counting down.
GAGCAGACCAGAGTCTTTTGGCGTGGCGCTGGCTTTTGAGAAGGAGCTTCAAGGGGAACAACTGTTTCCGCGTGGGCGCAGCGGTCTAGGTGGGCGGGGGAGTATGGGGGCGGAGTGGCGGCAGGGGGAGGTGGAAGGGGGGGAGAGGAGGCGGAAGAGGGATTTCTGGGGAGACTGGGCGCGGATTGGCAGTGGGCGGTGGCGGTAACGGGAAGAGCAGCAGGGGAAGAGGAGGGGGAGAGAGTACGGAAAAAGGAGAGAGGAGGGGGGGGGGGGGAGGAGGGGAAGGAGGAAGAGGGGTGAGAGCGGCGAGGGTAGTTGGGTACAGGGTGAGTGTTGGGCAGGGGGTACCAGAGGGTGGTTTACCCCCGGATTTGGTGGAGAGCAGTGAGGTGTCGATAGGGGGAGTGGGGAAGGGGGGCGGGGCGCGGAGGCTGTGGCAGGGGGAGGGGAGTGTTGTGGTGGACTGTGGAGGCGGAGTGGTGCTGGAGCCGGGGGTGGTGATTGCAGGGAATGGGGAGCTGGGCGTGCACACTGCCTTCATGCTGCGAACCACACTCAACATCTAGACTGCGTTTGGTGGTGGTGGGAGTGGTGGTGGACTATGGTGGTGGGAACTGGTGATTGCCGGAAACGGGGAGCTGGGCGCGTTTCATCGTGCCTTCATGCTGCGAACCACACTCAACATCTGGATATCCTCTTTTCTTATCTCTGCTGGTTGGATCGAGGAGAGTGGTGCTGGAACTGGGAGGAGGGCGGGTTGAGTGTGGGTGGTGACTTCGGGGGAAACAGTGACCTAGGGGCGTTTACGCCCTGCCGTCATGCTGCGAGTGGTGTTGATAGGACCAGCAGCAAACAGCTTCACTGACCACTGACGCACTTAGGATTGACTGCGGGGTTGACTGGGGGTTGACCGAATCTTGACCGGGATCTTACGGGGGGTTTAACTGTGGGGGGAGGAGGATGGGGGGGGGGGGGGGGGGAGGAGGGGAGGGTAGGGCAGGGAAGGGGGGATTTAGGTTGCTGCAGTAGGCTCAGCAGACTGACTGACAGGGAGATGGAGTTCAGCACTCTCTACAAGGTCTGGTAGCTGTCAGGAGTATGATTGGAGCCACAATGTTTGCAGACGTTTTTCGGCAACTGTCCGGCGGTTGGGGAAGATGGTGATGAGAAAAAAAATTGCAGTTTTTTGGAAGACGGTGGCCCTTCAGGGGAGGGAAATAAAGGCAGAAACGGTAGAGCGAGGGAGGGGGAGGGAGGCAGGCTGGTCCTTCAGGGGAGGGAGGCAGGCAGGCTGGTCCGCGGAAGTTAGGTTATAACTTATAAGCGCCGTGGTGAGGGCCGCTGCTCATACCACTCATTCGTTAGGACCTGCTTTTACTTGTTGATGACAGGACTGCTGCTGAGCATATAGCCTAAGAAGGTGTAATGCTGGTTCTTGTACCGGTTGCAATCAATTCATGCTCTTTGAAAATACTCTTGCTGATGGATGGAATGGAACATTACAAAAGCCTCCTCTTTCCTAGCTTTAATTTACTACCGAGCTGCACTTATTTACTAATGTAGCTACATGCATGAGCGGTGCTTCTGCAATGTTCCCCCATCACCCTCATCATCCAGTCCTTTCACAAGCCAAGGTAGAAGGTAAATCACACCCTCCCACCAATCACTCTCCCTGAGAGCGCCCCGTCAGCCCCGGAGAATCCTAGGAACAAGTCATCATTGGTGATCCCTTGGATCGATGCCAGCACATCCGCCACGTCAGCAGCTGACGCCCTGACGACATTGGCCAGCGACCAGGACACAGGGCTCATGGGCACCCACGTGCCAGGCAGGGCGAGGGCTGCTGAAGCAGCAGTGCTGCTGCAGGCGTTGCCCTTGAAAATGGCCTGAGAGTCTGGGGCCTTGGTTACTCCTGCTGCGTACAGGTAGTATGTGAGCAGATAGTCCGAGCCACTGCATTTTTGGGGGAAGGAAAGGTAGCAGAGAGGAGAAATTGGAGAATAGAGCATCATGAGATAGGGATCAACGTTGTTCATATAAGAAACGGATAAGAAACGGAGCAAAAACAGATAAGAAAGCCTGGTGGGGAGGGTAACTGCTGGACGGTGGGTCAACGTGAGTCAACGCGAGTCAAATTACATCTTGAGGATCTGAATATCAGCAGCGCCGGCTTGGAGAGACAGCAGGCTGTTGCATGACGTCAGCACGGCGCGCAGCATGCCTGCCTGCTGGGGCAGAAGATTCGCGAGATTCCCCACCACTCTGCCGCTCAAAGCTCCGTTCAGAGCGCCGTTCAAGGCGTTGAGCATCCCGGCGAGGGCGGACACGTTCCCGTTGAGCCCCGCAACTCGCTGCGTCACAGCCGCCAGCCGCTGCCTCACCGCCGCGCGGATCGCCGCGCTCCGACTCGCGGAAGCCGCTGCGGTGGCTGCACTCGACACGCCCGCCGAGCCTACGCGCGAGCCTGCGCCCGAGCCTCCGCCCGAGCCGATTATCCCCGCCAGGTCCTTGTTCAGAGCGGCGATGCCGATGCTGATAGAAGATATGTTGGACCGAATCCCGGAAATTTGAGAAAGCAGATCTGTGACGTTCAGATTCGACCCTGAGATGTTCAGCGCGTTAAGATTGGCGAGGCTCCCGTTTAAAGCAGCGAGGTTGGCTTGTAGCGCGGATATCTGCGCCTGGAGCGCGGCGTCCGCGGTCGACGCGTTGCTGTTGAGGGCCGCCGAGATCTGCTCGAGCGATTTCTTGAGAAGCTCGTCGAGAGACGCGATCTGGCCGTTGAGGGACGACTGGAGGCCGGAGAGCGTCGAGTTTAGCGCCGCTGCGGGGCTGGTGCTGCTGGCTGCTGCGGCTGCCGCGGCGACGGCTGAATTCAAGCCGGGTGGAAGGCGGTTAGTGGGAAGACCGGCGCTGGGGAGAAACCGGCCTGCTTCGGCCTTTTGTGTTGCCAAAAACACTGCAATTATTGAAAAAAAAAAAAAAAAAAAGGTTTTGGAGCACGAAGTGCAACTGAAAGCGTTATTGCGTAACGGAAATGTCTTAAATGTTCAGTGCTGAAAACCGCGCTTTGCAAACACGCCTGGAGGTGGCTCACCTGTGACGAGCAGAGCGACTAGCCCTAGCGTGAAGGGAGCTGCAGTGCGCGCCATGATTGCCGAGATAGGACGCGAACTTCGCGGAGCTACTAATAGAGTGCTACCTGGTGAGCTTTCTCGGGAAGTATCAGTTTGTAATGTGAGACGGAACGAGAGGTGCAGTGAGCAGCGCGTAATGAGAATCGAGAACGGAGGGCGCAATGTACGGGAGTGTGCTGCTTTGGTATTTCAATGCAGAGGCTATTTTGAGAATCGATGCCCACACAGATTTCTAGTGCTCTATTTATACATTTCTGAGAGAGGGGGTGTGGCCCTTGATTTTGCATGAGGCAGTCAGGCTGGATCTGGAAATTCGGGAATTTCAGCACGGACCGCGGATTGTGTGTCTCTGATTGGTTTATCCGCTACCGTCGAGTCGCACGCTGGGAGGCTAGAGAGCGGTGCTGCTGCTGCTGAGGAATGGTCGGACGGAGGTGAGAGAATACTGTATGCGGTGCTGTGCTGTGCTGTGTGGTGTGCTTTTGACGGTGTTTGTGAACGAGGCAAGAACCAACCGGCCAACCAGAGCACATTGGTGAAAGGCTGATGGATTTCAGTTGACGAAGCTTCGCTTGAAGGTCGAACCCTTTGCAGATATAGAACTCTGGACACAGACTGGGAAACAATAATATAAAATATTATTTGCTTAACTACAGGTAGCTCCCACATGCGAGCACCTTGGTGCCTCTTTTATACCCAGCTCGACATCTGGTAAGAGGACTGAAAAGATTTGTTTTTCTGGTAGGATGGAAGCTCAATCCTCTTTCCCCCCTTTTTCCTGCTCTGCCTCAAAATAGGACCGTATGAAGGAGAGAAGACTTAGACAAGGCGATGGAGACTCGCGCTGAGATGCGAGCAGTGGAACAACCGGACAGTGTGGCGGATGTGATGTTGCTAGGGTTTCGGGTTTAGAGTTCTGATCCGGCTGACTTGCCCAATAATGTAGCGTGTAGGGCATCACCCAGTCCTTTACACTCCCTGTCTGACCGTGGCAGAATGGGGTTGCTAACCGCTGTCAGAATCACTGTGCAGGAATGAATGAACTATGAATGTGTTAGGTACAAGTACTAACCCTAGAAGTGATGTACCCCTTGTAGGCTAACCCATTATAGCCTAGAGAGAACACAAATATATAGTTTGACACACCCCCGTAGGCTAAGTGGGAGATAGCAAACACAACAGACGGTCACAAGACCAGCCAAGCAAGAGAACAAAGCAAAGCAAAGCTCAGGGTGGATCTCAAGGACACCACACAATCTGAGCACAAACAAACGGACACAAGGCCAGTTCACATGCAGAGTTATAATAGCAAGGCAGTACACTGATCACAACCTAGCAAGAGTAAACAAGCAGGTATAAAGATATATATCAGTGTACAACAAGAGCAAGTCAAGCAACCAGCAAGTGAGGCAGAGAGGGCATAAGCCCAAGAGCAGTGCAGAAACGCTGATGATCACCACACCCAAGGGCCTTGGTGAACACATCAGCAGTGTTGGCCGGCGAGGCCACGTACGAAAGGCGGAGCTGACGATGCTGCTACAGCTCACGCGCAAGGAAGTAGCGAAGAGCAATGTGCTTTGTTCTGTGCTCCAGTCTCTGCTCATGACACAAGGCAAGCACTGCCTTGTTGTCGACGTACAGAACTGGAGGAGAACGAGGCCGCTCCCCCAAGTCGGTCAGCAGGTAGGTCAGCCAGCGTAGCTCCTGTGCAGCCATGGCCCCTGCGTAGATCTTGGCCTCACATCTGGAACTAAGCATAGAAGAAGAACGAGTGGACCTCCACGAGACAGAACCAGAGCCAAGACTGAAGGTGTAACCCTGTGACGAACGCTGAGTCGCCTGGTCGTCGGCCCAAGAAGCGTCGGAGTGTCCTGTGAGTACCACTGAACCCTGTCCTCCAAGCACTAGCCCCATGCCCGATGTACTGCACAAGTAACGCAGTACCCGCTTCGCAGCATCCAAGTGCACCTTTCGGTGTCTACCGGGAGCCACGTAGCGAGCCAGGAGGCTAAGAGGGTACGCGAGGTCAGGTCGTGTGCACGTCATCAGGTACATGAGGCAACCCACAAGCTCTGGGTACGGACCACTCGGCTCTACGGACTCATCCGAAGGTGGAGCTGAGAGCGAGTGGCCGGTAGACGGAGGAGTGGGCTGTGGCGAGGAGAACTGGAAGCCGAAGCACCGACGGACCTGGTGCACCATGTGTGACTGAGTCAGGGTGATGGTGCGCCGCACTCTGTCCCGGGTGATCTGCAAGCCAAGATAGCTACGCAGCTCACCCAGGTCAGTGCAGGTGTGTCTCTCCTGCAGCTCCGCCTTCACTAGGGCCAGCGCCTCAGTGTCAGCAGTAGCAAAAACCAAGTCGTCGACGTACACTAGAACGTAGAACGGCGGCAGGGTAGTGTCGATGCGTAGAAATAGCGACGGGTCAGCAGATGAAGGATCAAAACCAAGAGCCGCAAGTGTAGTCCTCAGTGTATCGTGCCACTCTCAGGGCGCCTGGAGGAGACCGTAGACTGGCCGCTGGAGGCTCCACTGGGTACCCGCAGGAAACGACCCAATGAAGCCGGGTGGGCGGCGCAGCCAGATCTCCTCGTGAAGGCTGCCCTGTAGGAAAGCTGTGGAGAATTCGAGGGAGTGCAGCTCGTAGTCACGCTGTGCTGCAACGTGCTGCAAGCACCCAAAGAGTAGTCATCTTCGGGGTGGGGGAGAAGGTCTGGAAGAAGTCGACCCCCTGTCGCTGACTGAAGCCTCGAGCAACGTAACGCGCCTTGAAGGCAGGCGGAGAACCCTGGCGGCTGCTTCACTCTGAAAATCCACATGCCATCGACTATGTTCGCCCCAGGAGGAGGAATCTCGTCGACGTAGGTGCCTGTGGACTTCCAGGAAGCCATCTCTGCGTCCATGGCTGTCTGCCACTGAGAGGAGTACTCACCCGCGATCGCCTCAGCGTAAGAGCGCAGGGTAGTGATGTCAAGTGCATCCGGGTCTCCCTCACGGCAAAGCAGCATGGATGTGAAACGAGGTAAAGCGGCCGCAAGACACTCAAGCTCAAACCGCCTGTCCTCAAGTACGTCACTACCAAGGGCAAGCTCACCCCCGACGGATGGAGGACAGACATACTCAGACTTAGTTACAAGACTCGTGACGTAGTCGAGATGACTCCTAGCTGGAAAGTCGACTAGCTCAGTGACTAGGGCAAACGCTGCAGTAGACTCAAGGTCAGGGTCAGTGATGACAGTAGCGAGGAGACGAGTGACAGTAGGACTTACAGGGAGACTAAGAACCTGGCGAAGGACCGAGTCAGGCGGCGGCAGGGAGGACTACACCTGCGGGTAGAAAAACGGTATGCGCAGGGCAGTACCAGCAGCTCCAGCTCCTCCAGCATCAGCAGCACCAGCATCTCCAGCACTAGCAGTTCAAGCAGCACCTCCAGCACCTCCAGTACCTCCAGTACCTCCAGCTTCAGCGCCTCCAGCACCAGAAGTACCTCCAGCACCTCCAGTGCCAGCAGCTCCAGTAGCACCTTCAGCACCTCCAGCACCAGCAGTACCACCTGCTCCGGCAGCTTCAGCACTTCCAGCACCAGCAGTACGTCTAGTACCTCCACTGCCAGTAGCTCCAGCAGCACCTCTAGCACGAACAGCACCACCAGCTCCGGCAGCTCCAGCACCTCCAGTACGAGCACCTCCAGGACCAGCAGCTCCAGCACCTCCAGTACCTCCAGCTCCAGCGCCTCTAGCACCAGCAGCACCTCCAGCACCAGCTGTACCTCCAGGACTAGTAGGTCCAACACCTCCAGCGCCAGTAGCACCTCTAGGACTAGTAGCTCCCGCACCTCCAGCACCAGTAGCACCTCTAGTACCTCCAGCACCAGCAGCACCTCCAGCACCAGCAGTACCTCCAGTACCTCCAGCACCAGCAGTAACGTACCCTCCACCACCAGGAATTCCTCGTCGAACGATCCACGCACGAATCGCCTGCAGCAAGAGCATCTCAAGTAGGTCAGGCTACGGTGGCTGTCCAGCTCCAGGACCTCCAGCAAGGTCACCCACAGCTCCACCGCCACTAGGACTCGCAGGACCCCCAGAGTCAGCACCCCCAGTCGCAGCACCCCAATAACCACACCCCCTGTCGCAGCACCCCAATAACCACACCCCGTGTCATCAGCGGCGGGGTCACCCCCCTCAGCTGGGCCAGAGGAGTCAGTAGAGACCTCCAAAGGCTCAACCAAGGGGGGTGGGTCTACCTGAGACACACCTGAGGGAGCAGGACCCTGTGGGGGGAGGGGGTCTACCGGGGGGGACTGGTACCAAGAAAAGAGGCGCTAGGGGGACCGGGTGGGACGCGTGCGGGTGTAGCCTGTAGTAACAGACAGACTCGACAAAGGTGACGTCCTGGGAGGAGAAGACTCGACGCGAGCGCGGGTGGTAAAACTGCCACGGCGGGGCGTCGGTGGGGAAGCCAAGGAAGATGCAGCAGAGAGTGCGAGAGGAGAGCTTGTTTGATTTGGCATCGCGAACAAGGGAGAGCGCGCCCTAGACCCAAACCACCGACGCATCGCCAACCTTCCCCGTCCACCGGAGTGTGGGCAAGGTCTCTGGCACAGAGACACGGGGCCAGAGGTTGAGCTGATGCGCGGCGTATCGGACCGCAAACGGCCACAGAAAATGGGGAGCAGCCGCATGGATCGTGGAGGTACAAGCAACCTCCATGATCAAGCCAATGCGACGCTCAGCAATCCCATTTTGCTGAGGAGAGGCCGGAAGCGCGAACGACCGGACGATGCCCTTGTCTTGACAGAACTCCGCAAGGAGGTCAGAAGAGAACTCACCGCCCCTGTCAGAGTGCAGACGCAAGACTGGGAAGTCCCGACTAAACCGCTCGCGCAGCTGGCGAAGAGTAGCACGGATCCAGGGTATCAAAACACCGCTGACGTCCGCCTTGCGCCGCAAGGGGAAGACAGTGGTGTGACGTGTGTAGTCATCAACAACCAGCAGGAAGTAGCGCTCCTGGTCCGTTCCATCGATGGGGGCTGGGCCCCAAACGTCTATGTGGAGAGTCTACAGAGGAGCAGTAGTAGGAGGAAACTCGGAGGAGTGAGGAGCGGCGCGCTGCCGCCCCTCGACGCAGGAAGGCACGGTGGGGCAGGCGGAGCGCGGGAGGGAGGCCAGGGACCTGGGAAGGCCAGAGACAAGGAGACGGGAGTGCATACCGCAGAGATGCGGTAGGGAGGGGTGACCAAGGCGGTGGTGCCAGAGGAGAGTCTGGTGGGAGAGTACCCAACACAAGCAAGACGCTGCAAGCTGACCAGACGCAGACACCTGACTCGACGCAGCCACCTGACCTGCCTCAGCCACCTGTGCAGACGCAGTGGTCAGTGTGTACAGACTAGACCCTGGCCGTCAAGTGAACGTAGCCAGGTAACGGCGTGTCCGGGAGCACGTAAAGATCGCCACACGCTGCCCTCCAGGAATAAAGGTATCAACCCAGACATCCTGAATGGCAGCGTTTCTCACCAAGTTCGTTAAGAACGTGGGAGGTGGAGACCTGACAGAGAACCGGAGGGGACTGCTGGACACGGGAGGACAGTGGAGGCTCGTGCGACTACTGGCCCCCCAGTGGGGTCAGCCAGTGAGACTGGTACTGGTGCAGCAAGTGGTGTGAGTGTGGTGCATTCACGAAAGAAGCAACGTGACGCGCCTGAGTCAAGTGTGAAAGTGTGCAAGGCCTTAGCTGAGGAAGGACCTTTGGCGGGAGACGTACGAGCACCTAAAGCTGCAGCAAACTCACTAGCACCTGGTGCTGCAGCAGACTCACTAGCACATGGTGCTGCAGCAGACTCACTAGCACCTAGTGCAGCAGCCTCGACAGAACCAGTGACACATCGCTGAGGAAACAATTCACTAAGCACCTGAGGGGAGAAGGTCTCCTGCTGACTTTGCTGCCGCCTCTGTGCAGTACATAGAAAACCAAAGCCTCCACCACCTGGACGGGCTCGCTGAAGAACCCACTCGCGAAGCTACTGAGGGGTGGGGTCGTCTGGGAGAGGCAGTGACCGCCGCTGTCCACCCCTAGCCGCTACAACTGCCGTGATAGGGGCCATGACAGGCACTGACGGTCAGTAGTAGGTCCACCACCTCTGGCACCAGCAGCACCTCAAGCACTCTCAGTCGCACGTCCGGCACCAGCAGCACCTCCAGCACTCCCAGTCGCACCTCCAGCACCCCAAGCACCAGCAGCACTCCTAGCACTCCCACTGGCACCTTCACCAGCAGCAGCAGTAGTAGCACGAGCAGCAGCAGCAGCAGTAGTGGCAGCAGGGCGGCTCGATGGGGCTGGTGATCAAGGTAGGGCGGCGCGGCTCGGGTTTGGGCAGGACGGCTCGGGCTGGGCGGCGCTGCTCGTCCGGGCAGGGCGCGCCGCGGGCTGCAGGACAGGGCGCGCGGTGGACAGGGCAGCAGGGCGTGCACTGTGCATGGCAGCAGGGCGCGACGCGCTGGCTGCAGTTGGGCGCGACGCGCTGGCTGCAGCAGGGCGCGTTGCTAGGGGCAGCAGAGCGCGACGCGCTGGCTGCAGTAGGGCGCGACGCGCTGGCTGCAGCAGGGCGCGACGCACAGGGCAGCAGTTGGGCGCGACGCGCAGGGCAGCATAGCGCGACGCGCTGGCTGCAGTAGGGCGCGACGCGCTGGCTGCAGCAGGGCGCGACGCGCAGGGTAGCAGGGCGCGACGTGTAGGCTGCAGCAGGGCGTGAGGCGCGGAGCAGCAAAGCGCGACGCGCGGGCTGCAGCAGGGGCGCGACGAGCGGGGGGGGGCAGGCAGTGCGAGTAGCTGCAAGGCAGCGCGACACTGTGCGAGCAGGGCCGGACAGCGCAAGGGCGCTTTGGGCAGGAACGAGCGAAACCATCGGTGGGCCCTAAAAACTTAACAGGTTTCCTGCTCTGAATACCATGTCAGAATCACTGTGCAGGAATGAATGAACTATGAATGTGTTGGGTACAAGTACTAACCTAAAGTGCTGTACCCCTTGTAGGCTAACCCCACTATAGCCTAGAGATAACACAAACATATAGTTTGACAACCGCCACATATGTTTGGTTATGGAGATCGCGCATACCTCCATGGTTTATTACATGTGCGCCCCATTTGTCTGTGGACATTTGCGGTCCGCTACGTCACGCATCAGCTGAATAGATTCAAGTTGGCGAGGCTCACATTTAAAGCAGCGAGGTTGGCTTTTAGTGCGGATATCTGCGCCTGGAGTGGACGCGTTGCTGCTGAGGGCCGCCGATATTTGCTCGAGCGATTTCTTGAGAAGCGCGTCGAGAGACGCGACCTGACCATTGAGGGACGACTGGAGGCCCGAGAATGTCGAGTTGAGCGCCGATGCGGGGCTGATTTTGCTGGCTGCTGGGGCTGAATTCCAGCCGGGTGGAAGACGGTTGGTGGGAAGAAGCTGGGGAGAAACCGGCCATCTTCGAATCGTTGTGTTGCCAAAAGCACTGGATTGAATGGAAAAACGAAGAGAGATAAGTTTCCGAGGACGAAATGCAAATGAAAGTTCGTGACAGACATGTTGTTCATGTGTAGCGCGTGAAGAGGTGCTCCCTAGTGCCGAAAAGCACGGCTTGGCGAAGTGACTCACCTGTGAGGACCAGAGCGACAAGCCCGAGTAGCGTGGAAGGAGCTGCTGTGCGTGCCATGATGATTGTCGAGCTACTTCTTGTCGAGTTGAAGATTGAGTGCTACTAACTGGCTGAAGCGAGCTCAGGCCGGTGCTTTTCTCTTCGAAACGAATTTCGATGTGAGTCGTGAGTGCGACGAATTGAGTATACGAGGCTTACTTATCAGTGTTTGAGGTAGTGCGGTGCTAGACTGGAATGCTGAATTGGGTGCGTTCTGAGAGTTTGTTAAAGTAGGTAGGAAGAATGATAGCAGAAGGAAGGGGTTGGACTAGCAGGCATGGGAAGTACATAAAGGGAAACCCTAAAAGGGTTGTACTCTTTGTTGAGTACCCCACTACAGCCTACATAGCAATATGCATTTTGACACACCCTCATAGGCGAAGTGGGGGATAGCAAACACAACAAGCGGTCACAGGACCAGTCAAGCAAAGAAACAAAGCAAAGCAAAGTCGGGGTGGATCTCAAGATCATCACGCATTCCGAGCACAAGCAAGCGGCCACAAGGACAGTTCACATGTAGAGTTTAGCGGAAGAAACAGAGGGCAAGTGAGAAGGAGGAAGGACCATGAGAGGAGAGGAGGTGGTGGGCGGTGGCTGAAGCTGCTAGCACACGGCGCAACTGGAGCAACTGGCACACGGCAACTGGAGCAACGGTCACACGGGCGACTGGCGCATCGGTCACACGGGCGACTGGAGCTGCTGGCTTCACGGCGCCCACCCCCCTTCAACCTCCCCCAGGTTCCCAAAACTCCCTTTCACGCCCCTCGGCATCCCTACCGCCACTCCCTCGTCTCCCCCACACCCTCCCCCCCACCAACGGGATGTGCGGCAGTGGGAGAGAGAGGAGGAGGGGCGGCAGCTGATTACTCACACCCGCCACCCCCATACCCTCCTCCCCACTGCTGCACGTGCAGCAGGGAGATGGAGGAGAAGGGGGGGGCGGGGTAGGAGCTGCGCGGGCGACAGCAGGGCGCGCGGGCGGGCAGAAACCGTCGCGCGTCTAAGGCGCGCGACGAGCAGAAACCGTCGCGCGCACGGGGCGCGCGACGGACAGGAAACCGTCGCGCGCCCAGGGCGCGATGGGCGCGAAATCGATGCACGCTCGGGGCGCGCGACGGGCAAATCGACGCGCGCTTGGGGTGCGCGACGGGCTGAAAACCGACGCGTGTCTGGGGTGCGCGACGGGCTGAAAACCGACGCGTGTCTGGGGTGCGCGACGGGCAGCAGAGTGACGCATTTAGCGGAAGCTAACGGTGGGCCCAAAGGGGAGGAGGCTCTAGGAACGAGCCTGCTCTGAAACCAAGTTAAAGTAGGTAGGAAGAATGATAGCAGAAGGAAGGGGTTGCACTAGCAGGCATGGGGAGTACATAAAGGGAAACCCTAAAAGGGTTGTATTCTCTGTTGAGTACCCCACTATAGCCTACATGGCAATATGCATTTTGACAGATGCCAAATCCTTTCTGGTGTTCAATATATATGTTCATGAGAGACTGTGTGTGTTATTATGGATTAATTTTGATACAAAGTCGTGGTAATTAAGATAAGGGGTATTAGAGGAAGGTAGACATGGTGGAACAAAGAAAGGGTGAAAGGAAAGAAGAGCTGGAGAAGAAGAGAAGGGCAGAAGGAAAGGTGGAAAGAGGAAAAGAAGAGAGGAAGAAACTAAAGGAAACACCTAAGGACCAAAACACCACAGCAACCCGCACCACAGCGCGGGACACAACCTTTCAAGCACAATCGCTAAACGCCTACACATATGCATTGTGCGTATACTGCATGTCTACCACGCTCTTGTTAGAGGTCCACTGGTGATCCCCGATTGATCATAGGGAAGGGTTACAGGCATGTTGGCCTGGGGGGTTATGGGCGCACTGACCCGCTACTTAACAAGCCCTTTTATCCCAATGGTCTAGTGGTTGGGATTCTGACATGGTATCAGAGCGAAGGTCTCGGGTTCAAATCCCAGTGTGTGCACTTCGGGCATCCCACTGCGGGGGGGTGTCAGAGGTCCACTGGTGATCCCCGATCGATCCTAGGAAGGGTTACAAACTCGTTGTCCTGGGGGGTTATGGGCGTACTGACCCGCTACTTAACAAGCCCTTTTATCCCAATGGTCTAGTGGTTGGGATTCTGACAGCTCTCAAAGCAGTCGGTAATGTGATGCCAACTGCCCTGCCCTGCATCCAAAGGGACTGGTGCGGGCATCCACCCATCGTTTGACCCTCCCATGAGAGACTGCGTGGATTGGAGACCTTGGAATTGCAAGGCTTTGGTGCGGTGGAGCTAGAAATTTCGGAAATTTCAGTTTGGACCACGGACTGCTTGCGTTTGATTGGTTTATCTCCTCTCATCGAGGCGCACGCGGAGTGGCTGGGAGCGGTGCTGTGTGTGAGGGGGGTTGGTCGGTCTGTCGGAGGCTGGTGTTGGCGGAAGGAGCGTGAATGCAGTTGAATGGACGGGGCAATTGCACCGAAAATGACTAGCCAATTGCTTTGATAAACTGGCAAAGTTGTACACTTTCATCTTAGAACCATATACCGTAAGCCTCCGGATAGAAGCGCAGGCCTCGGATAAGCGCCGGCGGTTGTAAAAGGGTGATGGTGCTTATATCCGGTCCTCGATTATAAGCGCACCCCTAGAGGCTTACGGATTATAAGCGCACCCCTGTATTATTACACATTATAAGCGCCTCCTTTTTTTGTAATTCAACTATTATTATCCTATCTTTACAGGCTGTTTTCTGTTATAATTGACGAGAAGAATGGAACAGAGAAGAGAGATTTTCACTAGCAGGCAGTTGAGTACATATAGGAAACCCTAAATTGGGCTGTACTCACTATTGAGTACCCCACTGCAGGCTAGACAAATATAACATTCTGATACACCCCCATAGCCAAAGAGGGGTGTAATCAGCACAACAAGCAAAGCAAAACAAGCTCAGGGTGGATCACAACGTCACCACACATTCTGAGCACAAGTACAAGAAGCAGCAGTTTATAGTTCACAAATATAAGCAAAGCTAGAGGCTATCACCGAGGACAAGTGAGGAGGAGGAGGGACTGTGAGAGGAGAGGAGATAGGAGACGGCAGGTGAAGCTGCAGAAACACGGGCAACAGGAGCGGCGCGCACTGTGGCTACCGGAGATTGTAGCCTCCGGACTACTGGAGTAACTGGCTCCGCGGCTAACTCTGAGCGGCAGGAGCAACGGACCCACGGGCGACTGGCGCAGTAGGCGCTGAGGAGATTGTAGCCTCCGAACTACTGGCGCTGCTGGTGACACGACGGCTGCCTCCGCCCAACCTCCCTCTAACTGTCTCACCCCCCTTTCACACACCCCCTGCTGCACCCCTAGGTTCACTCACACTCCACCCCCTAGCACCACTCCGTCGACTCCCACACACCCACCCCCCTCAGCGGCAGCTGCAGCAGTGGGAGACGGAGTAGGAGGAGGAGCAGGGGATGCCACACACCCGCCACCCAGCTTTCACCCCCATACTCGCCACCCCCAAACCCCAACACTGGGTAAGGCCGCGACGAAGACGGGGGCAGGGCCGGGCAGGGCAGGGTCGGGCAGGGCCGCGACGAAGACAGGAGGGGCCGACGCGTGGCCCCCTTCTGTCGCCCCTCCCGTCGCCTGTCGAGGCGACCCGGGGGGGGGGGGGGGGGGGGGCGCGCGCCGCGCGGCCCCCGTTGGCGCCGTGACGGGCGACGAGGGGGCCGCGCGGGCCCCCGTTGGCGCCGTGACGGGCAACGAGGGGGCCGCGCACGAGCCCCCCGGGCAACGAAACCGCCGTGCCCCGGGGCGCGCGACGGGCAGGGCACCGCCGCGCGCCACGGGGCGCACGACGGGCAGAGTAGGGCGTCGCGCGGCCCCCAGGGCGGCGCGACGGTCAGAAAACCGCCGCGCGCTAAAAATGGCCGCGCGCCATGGGAGCGCGGCAGGCAAGCAGGCAGCGCGCGCCCGAGGCGCGCGATAGACAGAGTAGCAGCAGCGGAAGTATTGGGTGGGCCCATCTACAGGATTGACCTGTGAAGGTCGACCTGCTCTGATTCCATGTTATAATTGACGAGAAGAATGGAACAGAGAAGAGAGATTTTCACTAGCAGGCAGTTGAGTACATATAGGAAACCCTAAATTGGGCTGTACTCACTATTGAGTACCCCACTGCAGGCTAGACAAATATAACATTCTGACATTTTCACTACAACATAATATTTTTCCTACTAGTAGTTTCCCACAACATTCACAGATCTTCTCTAATTTCTATTCTTCCTAGCATCCTATGCATCACCGTCAACAGTGGCGGAGCCATCTTGGTCGGCCTCCCCGTCCGACTCTGGCTCCTCTACGTTGTTGCAGCATAATCCATCTGCTGCAATCTCGTCGTCAAGTTCTACTTCACCCTCGACGGCGTCCCGCTGGTGCTGCATGCAGAGATTGTCCTGGGACCCATCCAGGGCATTGCTGATGCCACAGTTGAGAAACAAGCGCTGAATCAACTCCTTGGGCACGGCCTTCCAGGCCTTGGAGATCCACTTGAGCGTCAGCTCTGGAGGTGGCTTGCGGATGTTGCCTGCCACACATGGAAACACAACAGCAATCAGAAGAGGGTGGAAACAGTCAAGAGAAGACACATCGTACACGTAGGGATTGAGCTCACCTCTTTCGGTCAGGCAGTCGACCCCCTCGCTCTCGAACCACTCCTGGTACAGTTGTCGGACTGCTGCTTTGAATTAGCGGTTCACCGCGACGTCAAGAGGCTGGATCTCATAGGTGCAGCCAGCTGGTATGACAGCGGGGACGATGTTCAGCTCGCCGAATTTCGCCTTCACTGCATCAGTGAGGTGCCCGCGGTAGGAGTCAAGAACCAATATCACCTTCCTGCTGCGTACTCCGAACCTGGGGTTGACGTACGGGTTCACCGTCTTGTCGAGCCACGCGAGGACGCCGTCCGCGTCCATCCAACCGTTGGGATGTGCGGCGACCACAACATCTGCACATCCGAACAAGGCGTACGGACAGATTAGCATCAGACATAAAAAAACATATCACATGCAAATGACACCATCACTGCACAAGCTGCTTACCGGAGGGGAAATTCCCCTTAGGAATTGTCTTGCGCTTAAAGAAGACCCAAGGCTTGAGCTTCTCGCCGCTGGCGGTGCAGGCGAGCATCACCGTCACGCGTTCTTTTTTATAGCCGCCGCTGCGGATGGGCACGGAGCGGATCCCCACCTCCTCGACCGTGCGTTCAGCTGGCATCTCGAGCCAGAGTGGCGTTTGATCGGCATTAATAATCCAGCGGTTGTCGATGCCGTACTGTCGGCGGGAGTGTCGCACGAACTTCCAGAAGTTCTGCACCTGTGTCTCACACTCTGCAAGGGAAGGGTGGGAGAGACAAACAAAAAGAAAATTAGATTTTCGAAGGTCATAAGCAGCCATAGACGAGAGCGTCAGCACAAACACCGACTCATCAGACGACAACTTCTGACCGATTCTGGTCTTCGCTTGAGTAGTGAGGTTCCAGCGCCGTCGAAAACGCTCAGTCCACCTCTGAGATCCAGCCCACTTTACATCAGGATGCAGGATCTTCATCACCTCGTGTGACCACTTTTGCAGTCGGCCGACAGACACGGTGAGACACTTTTTCCGGTGGGCAAGAACACGTGAGTACACCTCGATCTCCATGTCGCGGTACCACGACGCCCGACCACGCCCGTGAAGGCGCTTGCGAGCCCCATGCGCGCCTTCAAGCTCACCCTTCCGCAACTTCCACTCTAACAGGGACTTTCGGGAGATACCAGTGTCGCGGGACATTCTCCGCACACTCACAGCTCCGGACTCCAACTTTGCAATCCACTGCAGCTTCTCCTGGGAAGTGTAGGAGTTGCGCTTGTGCGTTGAAGGCTTGCTCCTGGGGGACGGGGGGCGGGCATCACGATTCTGTTTCGAGGGGTGGGGCCGTTTCTTATTCGGCGGGGGAAAACTAGGGACAGGCAGGTCCTCAGGAAGACCGTCGGCCGCCCACCACTCAACATCTTCTTCAGCACCAGTGGCGGATTTGTCGTACGGGCAGTCTTCCGCGTCTCCCTAGCGTGGCGACAGACCGGGGCCGGTTCATCGTCGCCGCTGCGCTCGGGCTCGGAGATGTACGCGTCGAAAGCTAAGTAACCGCGAGGGAGGAGCTGCAGAACGGGCTGACCGTTGATGACGACGATAGGCGGAGCGGGAGGAGCAGGAGGTGCTGGAGGAGCAGGAGGCGCAGGAGGAGCAGGAGGAGCAGGAGGCGCTGGAGGAGCAGGAGGCACTGGGCGACTCTGCCACTGAGAGTAATCGCGAGTGTTGCCAACAGCAGGTTTGCGGCTAAAGAGGAAGTGAGTGCCTGGACGGCCTGCCATGGCCTAGGCATGCCGAGGGAAAACAAGGAAACTGAAAAAACGAGATGAGCCTCGTTTGAAATGAGCCTCCAAGCGGAGCTGAGGAGGAAAACTGTCAAGATCCCCCCGCAGAGGAGCTGAGGTGGTGAGGTCAATGCCTCGGTGGAGTGGAATCTTTCCGCTTCTGCCAATTGCGTGGTTGTACAGAGTCGTGCCTGGCACGGCATGCGACCCTGATTGGGCAGTCGCACCCGAAACTACGTGTGCGCTGGCATGTGCCAGATTCATGTCCGATGAATCTGGCCAGGCCAGCAAGGCGTGATGGGCGTGATTCCACGCCTTATTGGCCATTTGATGCGTTTTTCATGCACGGTTACGAACGTTCTAGATGTGGATTGAATCCCCTTTTGAAAAGGCTTCAATTTCATGTTAAAACAATACATTTCATTTTTGCCATTTTATAAACACCGGCGCTTATAAATTTCCTCGATTATAAGCGCACCCCCTAAAAAACAGTGTTTTTTTTATACCGTACCCCCAGGGGCGCTACTATCCGGGGGCTGACGGTACCTAGGTTGTATCAAATATGCCCTCACAAGTCAGATCTCCTCCAAGCTAGAGAAATTCTATCAATATGTTGAACGGAAATAGCTGTAGAAAATGTTCATAATTAGCAATCCAATATACAAACAGGAGACTATAGCTTCCTACAGTGTAGAGTCAACTCAACACTACAAAATCCACAAGCCCCAGCTTCTGCCAGGCTAGATCCAGCTGCTTGTGGGACCATGCCCCAAAGCACTTGGCTGGCCCTTCCTAAATGGCCAGTAGTACTGATTCCATTATAGATGCCCCAATCCTAGAGGAGGCCAGTCCCTGAAACCCGCCCAAATGCAGCCGTCTTTCTAAACCTCCGCCAGTTGCACACACATGAACTGTTTAGGGCGCCCTCTGGCCATTTAGGCTATTTAAGTTCTCAGAAAACGCAGCAACGGCGGCATTGACCTCCGCTGCCCTCCGCGCCACAACCGCAATTTGCCGCAACAACCTCTGCCTCACCAACGCGGCGCGCACGCCGGCTGCTGCGCTTGTCGGAACCGTCCCGCGTGCAAAAACCCCCGCGCGTCGACCTCGCAAGTTGCGTATACCAGCTGTCAGCCTGAGATCCCGGTATAAAGCGCGGATACTCGACTGCAAACCCGAAATGCTGGATTCTAGCACCAGAAGCTGCGAGGCTAACGGTGATGGCGCCGCTGCTGCTGCCTTTCCTGAACGCGCATGGTCTGTTGCTTCCGTCGATGTTAAGTTGATGCTGCCGAGCCAGTCGGAGAAATCAGCGAGGCTGGCTTCAAACGAGGATACATGGTCTTGAATAGCGGCATCTGTAGCGGATGTGCTGCTGTTGATGCTCTTGTCGAGGTAACCAACTTGCTTCGTTATGTATGAGTCGAAAGAGGAGACGGAGGTGTTGAGCGACGCGGTGAGTCTCTTGGCGCCTGCTTCGGTTGCGTTGGCCGCGGCCACTATGCTTGCCTTTATTTTGTTACAGAGGTCGTCGGTTGGGAGAAAATAGCAGAATGCTTCGGTTCTTGACACATATACTGCGAATCAATCCAGCGTCGAGGTAAACATTCAAGGAAAGAATTAGTCGGCGATATTAGAACGGTAAGAATGTATCCAACCAAATGCGGCGGCAAACGCGGCGGTGTACTGCGTAACCATCAGGGTTCCAGTAAATTTCACCTGTGACGAGGAGCGCAATGAGGGTCAAGCCAGTGAAAGATGCATGGCGCGCCATTGACGGACTTGCGCATTGTTCAACGGCTATTGTAAGGAAACAGAAGCCACTAACGGAAATTCTAGTTGCGGTGCGGAGACATGCAAGATTAGACTACAGTAGCAACGAATCTCCTATGCGGGAGGGGAGGGGCAGGGTTCGGGTTTGAAAATACTGTACTCGATAGTACCAATGTACCCGTGAAGCTCCTGCGAAGCACTGTAGATTGGCACAAAGAGGTTAAGCGGTGTTCGGATGGGTACTGAGATTTTGACGGATGGACAGCACGGATAGGATGTCAATGTCGGCACTAGGCAACAAAAACTGCTGCCCAGCCCAACACAGAATTTGTTACGCGCTTGGGAGTTTCAGATAGTGTGACGAAGATGACCCAACATGGGGCACAATTTCAATTGAAGTACATAGAACGCTTGGAGTGCATAACGTTTCAATCCATACGACACATAGATTAAGGTAGTTGCATTAGGCAGCATCAATAGCTCCAATAAGATAACATATAACCCAGCATCTGCTTACACAGTGGATGGAACATGACAGATCCAGCACCTCGTGAAAAAAAAAAAAAAAAAAAAATGAGGAGTTTGGAGTATCTAAAATGTTCCAACCATTGCTTATCTCTCATGTCCTCTAAAACTTCCCCCCAATAATCTTTCCTGATAGTGCTCCGTCAGGGCCAAAGAAGCCCACATATAGCCTGTCATTGGTGACCACTTGGAGAGATGAGAGCAGATCCACCACGTCAGCAGCTGACGCCCTCACGACATTGGCCAGCGACCAGGACACAGGGCTCATGGGCACCCACGTGCCAGGCAGGGCGAGGGGCACAGTGGCAGCAGTGTTGCAAGGGTTGCCGTTGAAAATGGCCTGAGAGTCTGGGGCCTTGGTCACTCCTGCTACGTACAGGTAGTATGTGAGCAGATAGTCCGAGCCACTGCATAGGAGAAAAGGAAAGGCAAAAGAGGAGAGGGATGAAGGAAAGAGAGTGTGATCAAGGGAATAGGAGGTTTGCACGATCATTAACAGCACGTTTGAAGGGACGGTGTAGGACCAGAATGCAAGAAAAAGCCTGGTGGGAGGGGAACTAATGGGTGGCTGGTCAATGTGAGTTAGAGGCGGAGTGGATGAGTCAACGTGCGCGAGTGACTTACATCTTGAGGATCTGAATATCAGCAGCGCCGGCTTGGAGAGACAGCAGGCCGTTGCATGACGTTAGCACGGCACGCAGCATGCCCGCCTGCTGGGGCAGAAGATTCGCGACATTCGCCACCGCGCTGCCGTCCACACCGCCATTGAGAGCCCCGTTCACGCCGTTAGCAATCCCGCTAGCAACGACGTTCACCATCCCAGCGAGCGCGTTGACGTTCCCGTTGATCCCCGCGAGCCGCTGCGTCAGATCGGAGATCTGCCTCGCCAACTCGCCGGCGGCAGGGACGCCGGACGCCGCGCCAGAAGTCCCCACCGTCGAGAGGGGCTGCGCACCTGCCATGAGCGCCGGTTGCGCCCCCGCGGACCCCGCCGTTGCCGCGAAACCGGCGAGGTCCTTCGCGAGGGCGTCGATGCGAGCCTTCAAGGCCTCAGCCGACAGCTTCGACTCGAGCGACGAAAGCTGCGACTTCAAGGCCGTCAGCAGCGGCGCTAGTGATGATGACGCGATCATCCCGTCCGACGAGATATTCGCTCTGGCGAGCGTGAAGTTTAGATGCGTGAGGCTGTCGCTAAGCGCAGCGAGGCTGGCGTTTAACGCAGATACCTGCGCCTGGAGCGCGGCCTCCGCTGCAGACACGCTGCTGTTGATGCTCACGACCAGTTGGTCGATTCCTCCCGTGAGCGACGACACGAAGTCGGTGATAGAAGAATTGAGGGACGCTACGAAGTCGGAAATGCTGGAGTTGAGGGATGCGGGGCTGGCGTTAATGTTTGCGACTGCTGTGGCCGCTGATTTTGCTGCGGCTGCGGCAGCTGCTGAGGCCGCGGCGGCTGCTTTGGCGGCTGCTTCGGATGGCTTGATGTTGGTCGGAAGGCGGTTGGTGGGAAGAAATCTTGCTTCAATTCCTTGCGCGAGGAGCACTGCATGTCGAGCACAATATAAGAAAATAACAATGAGTCAGAGATGGGGAAATATCATTCTTCAGGCATGCAAAGCGCCAGCTAAGATTGTATGAGTCGAAAGTATCAGCTATTCGCACCTGTGACGAGGAGTGCTGTGAAGATTGCAGCCGGAGCAGAACTGCGTGCCATGATTGGCCGACTAAGGCGATGCGATTCGATAGCTGCGATTAGCTAATTCAGGTCGCCGAGAAGCCAGTAAAAAAAGAAAGGCTTGTTAATGGGAGCAACACTGGAGCTGAATTGAGTGTGTTTGACTGGTTTAGCTGTTGATGTCGAACTGGTGGTTGGAGCTGAATTTATAGTGACATGGAAGGGATGGGAAGGGAATTTCCGGTGCGAACCGCGGATTGCTTGCGACCCATTGGCTGCCGTGAACTGCCGAGGCGCACGCGGAGTTTACATTGCCGACAGGAGGAGCGGTGGGTGACTCGACGGAGCATGAACGGCGCTGGAAGATTTCTACTGGAAGGAGAAATCTGTCAAGGCTAGACGATGCTTCGATTGATTCTTGACGCTGCTCGGTTTACAGCGATAGATGTGCTTTATTTTACTTAACTCTTAAGGCAGAAAGGATTTCCGATCTACTTATTTCTAAATGACGTAATGCGAAATTGTGCCATGGACACAAGGTTACCGGAACACAATGACATACACCAAGGCATCCAAGTATCAACTAAAGCATGTCAGGTACCTGGGCTTTTGACTTCCAAAATGGATTTGGCATTCAAATATGCAAGATAAAAGCGTTCGGATAATCTTATCCACTAGCGTTAGGACATATACTGAGAGAAAGCCTAATGGAATGACTAAAATATACATACTTACACTACCGAAAACAATCAGGGTACCAGATCTAGCTAGTTGTTCAACCATGCTTGCTCCAGCTGCTTGTGCACGGAAGCGCCAAAGCACTTGGCTCTTGTAATGGAAAACCGTGTGGCAGATAGCGAGGAAGCCGCGGAGCAACGTGTCGTCTTAAGTATGTAACAGGCGTGCCGGTGGCTTGCTCTTCCCAACACCACCAAACCCCACACGTTCGTCTGGCAGGGATTAAAGGGCGGTGCCAACTCTTCAAGCTCTCCGGACATCTCCTGACCGTATCTCTTGGAAAGATCGCTCTCATCGAGCCGGTGAACCAAGATGAGACCATCTGGGTCGTCGTTCTGGACTGCTTGTCGTACGGACGACCAGCTGTCAGCGTGATCCACAATACCCTGTGGTAGCCGTTGTCGAACGGGAGACCGGAAGCCACGGACCCCGTCGAAAACGAGATGGAAAAAAGGAGCGTCGTCGAGATGTCGAATAATCTGGAAGGGAAAGAAAAGAATCGCGAAGAATAGTCTCAGATTTTTTAACACTGACGTGAAATTCCAACATTTGCAATAGATGCAGTGATAAGATACTTGATTGATGAAAACAGAAAACAAAAGAATGGATTACACAAAGCTTACATCAGCAGCGGAGTGTTGAAGCCATGATTCAATCTTCTGTTGTGTAACCGCTGGGGACACCATGGAAGGGTCGGTCCAACTCTCAACTTGATCCGAGCCGTTGGAGCTTTGGTACGCCAAAACGGACGCACTCTCCATTCGCACTTCAGGCTGCTTCCGACCACTAGACTTGGCCTTCAATAGGGACGGAAGCGAGCCAGTCTTTGGCTGAAGGGACACCTGTGAAAGTTTGCGTGATCTCGTTGATGAGCTTTTAGCTCCGACTACGAACGAGGACTGAGGTAGGGTAGCGATGGCTGCCATGGCTTTTAATTCTGGTCACTGGGTTCTGAGAGACTCGGTCAATAGGGCGTAGTAACCGTGAATAAGCAGACGGATCTAGGTTCCTGGGATGATAGAAAGGGTACGAAGGCCAACCTCTTATCTACCCAACGATTGCTGCAACCTGAAAAATGAAAAGGCTTTCCTGCAAACCCTAGGAGCCTGGCCATACCTCCCAACTCTCCAGGCTCCATTGCTCCCCACTGTGGCGGAATGGCCTGAGCGCTGGGACCACAGCAGGGAAAAGCAGCCATGAGCAAAAACGTTTCAGCAAGGTGGACAGGGTGAGGAGGCCGAGAGGGATTCTCCAGAAACACGTTTAGGGCACACCTTGCAGGTGTGTTCGAGGGACAAGGAGCAGGCTCAAGGCAATGTTCCCGCCAAAGCGAATATTGTACAGCGAGTTATCG
Source organism: Closterium sp. Naga37s-1 (assembly GCA_947471745.1). Classification (NCBI taxonomy): domain Eukaryota; kingdom Viridiplantae; phylum Streptophyta; class Zygnematophyceae; order Desmidiales; family Closteriaceae; genus Closterium; species Closterium sp. Naga37s-1. Next base: position 2,288 of record CANJKZ010000799.1, on the reverse strand, counting down.
CGAGCCAGGTCAGCCAAGGCTTGCTGAAGTGTCGCGATCTACAGAGGAAGACTACGTGCCCAGGAAGAGGAGATAGTGGCCGGCACGTGCACAGAGCGAGTTGGAGTCGAGATTTTGTTCCGCGTCTGGGGGCGGAATGCCGTCGGCGGATATCCGTGGCGGACAGTGGGTTGTTGGGTGGGGGGGGGGCATTTCGGTAGGGGGCTGGTTGCCTGCCCAATGCCCAATTTCCCCCGCCCCCCCGACCCGAAAAGAGCGGTTGACTTCACTGCTTTCGTTGGCGAAGCGAAACGTCACCAGCGGTGCACCGATAAATTGCTTCGTGGAAAGTACGGTGTATCGAAAGCTTCATCGTGGTGGGTGGACACGTCGGTGGAACGTTGTGGATGCGATTGGCCGACGTGGACATCACGGGATTGACAACGTAGCGACGCATCTGGACGTCATTCGTTCGGCTTCTCTGAGAGTCCACGAGGCGACCTGTAAACGGCAGATTCAATTGGGCAGTTGGACCACCCACCAGAACCAGCGCGCCTCCTTGGACTATGGAGGCCACCACTGATTGGTATCACCGCCACGACTTCCAGCACCGCGATGATGCGTGGGTATTGTTGTTGGCAGGTCGGTGGTTATAATATATCGGTTGCGTAACATGTAATTCGCAACCACATAACGGAAACTAAATGAAGGTTTTATTTTGTTACGAGTGCAATTGAGCGAGCGAGAATTGCACTATCGAAGAAAACTGTTACAGGTGCAGTGAATCGAGGTAGCGAGGATAGCACTAGAGTGTTCAATGAGTACAAAATATGAGCGAAGGTATGAGCGAATACTTATACGCGAAAATGTGCAAACGGTGACGCGGTGCGTGCGAGCTAGCTAGTGCTACGCTGGTGCGAGGTTCGGGCTGGTCCCGAAGCGTAGGCCGACTTGGCTGCTCCTGCAGAGCGAGGTTTGGTGAAACAGTGCGCGCGAAGTTGGCGAAGCCCCGTTAGCAGTAACGGGCGAAAAACGGCTGCTGCTGTATGCGATGTAGACGGTCGCGGTAAGAAATAGCGAGAAAATTCCTTACACTACCCCCCCTCAAGAAGCCCCCTCCGCTACGCGAGTGTGTGTATATCGCGGAAACCCCGGCTCCTCATGTACACTTGCAGGGCAGGGTGGTTTTCGAAATTGGTCAGGAACACCCAGCTGTCCTCAATTGACGTGCGGTCCTTCCAGCGAACTAGGAAACTCGATCCTCTTGATGCCAGTGAGGTGGCGAATCCGATGGCTCATATTTTTTTCGGGCTCGATGATCGGCTCCGATGCAGGGCGAGTCATGGATGGCGGGCGGTGATGAGGCAGTTGGCTCGTGCTTGGGATTTAAGGGCGAAGCAGGCTGACGTGGAATGATGGGCTGATGTACCAGTCTGTCGGCAACAGTAAGTGGGCGGTAACTGGGGTAATCATGTGTCTGATTTGAAATGGTCCACAGTAGCGCGGTCGTAATTTTGGTACGACGGGCAATCTTAAGTTCTGTCTGTCGAGCTGTACGTAATCTCCTGACTGATACGTGATTGGGCGGTGGCGGTCAGCGTTGCGTTTAGCGATGACGTTGGCTTTTTTAATTGCTTCTGCGGCTCTGGTGCGGGCAGCTTGCAGAATCTCGGCGAATTGCCGTGCTCGTGGCGTTGGGTTGTCCGGACTCGGCGTCATGGGCACTGTTGGGTTTTGCCCATAGTTCAAGTAAAACGGGGACTGCTGCGTCGTCGCTGACGTGGCGTTGTTGTAGGCGAATTCCACAGCGGCAGCTGCTGCTCCCAGTTGTTGGGTCGTCGCACGTGGCCCGAATCAACTGCTCCATCGTCTGATTGGTCCGCTCTGTTTGACCGCTGGTCTCGGGTGGTACGATGAACTGAACTATAGCCTGGTCCCGAACTGCTCCCAGAAGTTCTTCCAAAAGTTGCTGGTAAACTTCGTGTCGCGGTCGCTGATTATCGCGGTTGGTATCCCGTGCAGTCGAACGACGGCTGCGATGAACAGGCGGGCGGTTTCTTCGGCTGAGATCGATTTCTTGCATGCAGTGAAGTGAAGTCTGTCAACGTCGACCATAACCGTGTCGTTACCCAAGGGTTCGAAGGTAACCCCGTGACGAAATCCATGGTAACTTGCTGCCAGGCACGCTCGGGCGGTGGAATCGGCTGCAATTGACCCACCTTTCTCTTTCGCGAGCTCTTCATCACCTGACACGTAGGACACGAGCCCACGTGGTGCTGTACGCCGTTCAACTGCTCCGGCCAGTAGTA